>OY728125.1:1616460984-1618960984 GCA_963277665.1 Viscum album
CAATTAGATATGGATTTAATTATTCAACCCCAGTTCTTTATATTCTCATAAATTCCATTGGTGCAATGGATGTATTTTAACACTTGAGGATTCATTTATTATTTTAATGTATTAATGTTAATTTAGTATCCTGAAATGATTTGTATAGAGAAAACAATTCATTACCATTTTTAGGAAAATTTCACCAAGTCAATAAGAACTTATAAAATGTTTTAGTTCTTATGGTGAATAAGTTGAGTGACAAGGTAAAAATTTTAATGGAAAGTGTGATGTTAATGAAACATTCTCAAAGTATTTTAGTAAAAGGGGTATTATATATGAATTTATTTTCCTTAAATATCTTTAAATTATTCTATGTAAGTTTAAATACTGTAAACCAAATCTTAGAAGTAAGTAGTCGCTTCTTTCTCAGGTATATTCATCAATTTTAAGTAATGTTTATGTTTTACTTCTTTGGTATTTAATAAAATATTTATATAACATAGGTGTATTTAAATAAAATAAAATAGCAATAAATTAAATGTTATAAGAAGAAATTTGTTTTCTCCAAGTGGATTAGAAAGGGTGTTTCCTACGTCTGTGGTGAGAAGTACACAACTTCTAACTACCAAGTAAATGGTTTTAGTTTTACTTTTGTTAAGTATTACCAAAAAATTAAACTCATGTGTCCAATTGATATAAGGACACAATATTAAATTTTTTAATGAATGTGGTTTATGGTGTCTTATAATCAAAAAATAGATTATTAATGCTTGAATCATTGGAAATCCCAGATGAATACAAAATGTAAGACTTATATACCTAGTTGTGGAAAGATAATACTTTTTCAAAATAAAATCTAAGTAGTTTTCAAGGATGTACCCAGTAAGATTTTATAATAATTGAAGTTAAATTAATTAGGTACTATTGATATAGTTTTTTACTTAGTTTTGGACAGAGGAACCTTTATAAATAAAGGTTAGTTAAAAAGCATTCAGAATTAGTTTAGTTAGAAAGCATGAATTATTTGAGGGGTAACCTAGTAGAAAATATACATCATAATATTCCCGTAAATTTTTTAAGGAATGTAAAAGTGAAAATGGTATATTCATGGTCATAAGATATGTGTTTCTTTAAGCCTATGTACCAAATAATATCTTAACCAATCATTCATTGATCAATATAAAATAGCATATAATAATTATGAAATGTATATTACCTTATAAACATCAAAGTTAGGATGCTAATAAGGAGGCTCGATGATGATTATTACATGTTAAAATTGATAAATAGTATATATCATAGAGTAATTCATAAACACACCTTTCCTCAAACAGATTAGATTTGTGATGCAAGTTAAAGGATAATCGGTGTTAAAATTTATTTCCATTATAGATACTTTATTTACTTTTCAAAACATGTGTCTCAAATAAAAGAGTTATCCCATAACCATATTCCAACTATAATGACAAATGGATATCATATGAGTTATAGTATGACATAAATACATTATTTCATTAGAACATGGGTTTAGATACAAAGTTTTTTCTAAGGATATAAACAAACTACTGTTAAGAAAAACACATTGGGAATATAAATTCATTATCCTAAAAGTTTCATATTATATTTATTAAATATCTAAGATAGAAAATAGGTGGTGATGTTATAAATTATAATAAATATACATTTTAGATAGTGGGAGAAATATTAACTTGGATTTAGTTAATGTTGAAGATATAAAATAGTTGGCATGTGAACAAGTTCAACAAGGGCATGTGTAAAAGAATTTTCTTGAGACACATACTGTGTATGAAAGATAAAACCATGGTAATTGCTTTATATTCACCATGGCTGGTGATAGATTCTTAATTAATAATAATAAATACTTTTAGTAAATATTATATAGAAATTACCTAAGATTGAAAGATCATATAAAATTCAATAATGGATTCCATGTATAAAAGTAAACGGTGTATTATTATTTTGAATACTATGGTGGGTATTCAAGTGATAAAATATATGGATGGTGTAAGCGTCATTCCAATAAGGATCGATTGATTATTACAAGTAACAATGCCTAAATACATTATAATTTTACTTGTCACAACTACTTTTTATGATCGTTTTACTGAGAATTAGATGTCAATACCACAAATCTAGTATGGTTTATATATAACACGACCAGAAAGGGTTGGTGATGCTAAAGAATGCCAATATGGTATGGAAGTTACTAAAATCAAAATTTGGATTGAAGTAAGTAAAAAAGATCAGAGAATATTTATTTAGAATGAATTTTTTCCATGTTTCGACTAGAGGTTAGTGGGAGCACCACCATTTTCCATGTAAAATATGTTTGGTAACATGTAAAAAATATCTATTGCTCTAATAGTTAGTTAGAAACAGAAAAAAATGTAACTCTATATATATATATATATATATTAACTTAACGTAGAAGCCTAAGTACTAGGGAATGAGATATACTAATTTGGATCTAACATTTTCTTATACTAAGTAAATATAATATATAATAAAAATGTATTAATAATATATATTGAATCAATTCAAGAGATAATTGTTATCAATGTCACTTTGAATAAATCCCTCTAATATGACATGTACAAGGCATAGGAGGAGATTAATGTGGTGAGTATAATTTTATAAGTTCTATTTATGTATCTATCAAATATTCCATTCCATATACTATATCAAATAGTGCCAAAAAATTAATTAATGTAAGGAAAATATTAGTTATTTCCAAGATAATTTCAAGGGAAGCAGTCAGAACTATCCAATAGTAATAGAGAAAGTACAAAGGATTCATACCCGATATCAGCAAAAGAAAGGACAATAGTTATAATGGAAAAAATGTATTCTTCTTATAGATCAATGTGATCTGACATAATTGTTAGTCTATGGTAATGAGAATGAAAAGAACATTAAAACTTCTGATAGTCATTTTTATAAAGACCTAGTTTGTTATAACTTCTGATGAAGCTACGGAAGTAGTGTAAAATATGAAATTATTTTTTCCAGTTCTTGGAATCGATCCTAGTAAGTAAATTTTTATCATGATGATGATTCAGCTACCACTGCTATCCAAGATGTTATGTTTTGATAATGAACAAAATAAATACACTCAAGGATTTCATCTCTTGATAAGTATTACTCACGGAGGTAAAATTCATAGATAGTAGAATAACTACAAATTGGAGATGTTTCAAACCCAATAACAAAATCTATGACTCTATAGAAAGATGATATTATCATTTTATAGTAAACAAGTATAGATGGTGGGTTAAATATAATGTATTTGGGAGTATTGTAATAGTGGGTTCTATAGACCCAAATAAATAGTATTTTTCGATTACCATATCATGTATACAGTGAGTTATCCATGATGTACACATAAAATTATAGTTTTGATATTTCTATATCCTATACCTTAATATTAATTTCCATTGATTAGTTATCTTATAAAATGTTTATAAAATTTCCTAGGCTATAATGAGAACCTTGAGAAACTCTGACTTAAATCATAAATATATTTCCTATGGTATAGTTACATCATAATGACTACACAATGATTATGAATTACTATCAGGTGTTAGGGAATCATAATCATTTATACTTCTTCTCATTAAGTTTAAACTCAGTGATCACAAGTATATGATATTATAAGGATAAACTCATCAATAATAATGTTGAATGGTTCAGGTTTCATTGGTTATTCTTATCTAGTAACATGTGTATTGGTCTCCTAGATTGAGATAATTATTAGTGTGTACCATTTGATCATGTAATTTTATTTAAGGAAAAAACCATGACATTAAATTCATAGTGAGTTAGATTTTGTTGTTTATGTCATTGGTGGTATGGAATTAGTGGAATTTTCAAGATAGAATTTACATATTCTGAGTTGAGGAAGTGATATCTCATGATGAGTTGATTAGGATGGTAGAACCTTCATAAATATTCTCCCATGGTAGTCGAAGGTAAGTAATATCATTAATATCAATGAATAATAAATAAATAATGGATGATGACAAAAATTATAAATCCTTCTTTATGATATATGACAATAAAAATAGATTATATTACACTGTGCATGTTTGTAAGAAAGGTTGTTGTTGCTATGACTTCTCATTATCTTCTTAGGTGCCATGATCGGCACCGGCGGTTCTGTCCTCGGCAGTATGGTGGGGAGACGATGTGATGATGGACGCCGACGTAGCTCACCGATGATCTGGTGATCTGGATAGGGTTGAAGCACATGGCGTGTCAGGTCTGATGGCGGTTCGGCGCTCGAGGCGGTGCAGGCCCACGGCTCAAGGCAGTGAGGCGGTGGTTTTGAATTTTGAATTTACAATTTTAAATGTGATATGTGGTTTTGGGTTCATGCTGTATGGGTCCCGGAAACCCACAATCCAGCTTTCTAAAATGAAAAAAAATGATTTGCAGGCCTTAGGTGCCTTGATGGGTTGCTATAATCCACTATTAATCTGTGAATGGTATTCACTACTATCAAGTTAAGGTCCTAGAGAGTCACATACAATAGCATATTCAATAGTCTTCTCTATTCTGGTGAGTATGAATATTGGGCATGGTGGGCCCCACCATGCCCTTTGAGAGTTTTCTATTTAAATATCTCTAATAAATAAATTAATTAATTATTATTTAAATAAAAAATAATTGGGTTGAATTTATTTTTTAAAAGTATTCACAATGTATTTTGTGAATAAATGGAAAAATATTATACAACGGAATATTATTTTAATATTCAAGGTTCGTTTAATATTTATAAGAATTACATATCGAGATACTAACTCAGGATTACCATGTAATATAGTTATTAAATATTAAAATTATGTGATAACAATATAAATGACATTATTACATAGTTATTTCATCATAATGTGGTATATACTACTTATTTAGTGGGAATTTTATTTTCAGGGGTTGAGGAACACTTTCTGGGTATTTGAGCCTTACACTATATAATCAAAAGAAATAATGGCTTTTGATAACTATTCATACCAATGGAATTGATAGCATAACTCTCCTCATGTTTCCTAGAGATATAAAGTTTTTATTCAAGCGAACGGTCCAAGAACACCTTCATGGATCGAAGGCACAAATTTTAGGTGATTTTCATGATGTAGAAGGAATCATTAGAGCTCCATGATAGCAGCCAAAATTTTATGATTGAAATACATGTAGATTCTTGGAGTGTTAATTTACCATATAGATGGTTTTGATATTGGATCATTCAAGCAATGATCACTGGTGATGTGCTGCAGTCGAACACACTTACAAATTGAACGAGGTACGTTTTTATTTAATTTTGTACTTTGAAATATTCACACAAGATCCTTAGACCTCTACCAGATCTCCAATCACCATAGATAATGTAGTTTTTATGTTCTAGTGATAAAAAAATTTAAATATCTGGCTCACTAGCTTTCTATTCTTTCCCTGGTACTAGTAATGAATTTCATGGTGGTTATCTTTGGAATAAGATTTTTATGCTTATGTGTATGAAAAAACTAAATATAATTCCAATAATAGGATCTCATGACTCAGGTTCTTTGATTACTTTATTATTCATATCTTATGAACTTAAAATATTTATGCCATGACACATGTTTATTTTTTACAATATGTATGGTATGGTTTTCAAATGTTAAACTCATGTTCTCAAACCCATATACTCATTTTATTTTTATGTGACCATTTATATCTCCCTTTTTACCCTTACTAAGAATCTGTTCTCACCCTTTATTATGTTTTCTTCCCTGGGTTATAAATAATGGTTTTATTTATGATAAGTCTAAAAAGGTTTCTCTATATGAATAAATTAGTAGGAGAAGATTTAGTTAACATGTGAACTAGTTGTTTATGTTTCAGTGTTTCCAAAAACACTAGACCTAGACAGTTCTATAATGGATCGTTATGTCAAGTAATGAATATTCATCCATTAAGATGTAATATATATGCCTGAGAAGTTTTGCCCTTTACATTTCCATTTTGAATACCACATGTTTTCTAATCTCTACATCATGAACACCATATTCAATGTTTTTAACTTCTCATAGATATCCTCTATGGATTTAATTAAATTTTTTGTGATCATTACCTCCTAAATATGAAAAGATAAAATCTTAGTTAATGATATGTAAATAAATCCTAGAGCCTTTTTTATATCATTTTCCATTTTTCTTGCTTCATTTTCTCTAGTTTAACTACAACCAATAGAACTTCAAGGACATTATAAATGAGATATTCTTCCATATATATTCTCTCAAATCTAAAGTTTACCCTATCAGACTTATCAATTTGAAGGTTAACCTATTAAAATTTTATACCGTATACATAGTGACTCAAATTAAATTGAAAAAGTGTAAAAAAAATAGTATATTAACTAAATATACTTCTAGAAGTCTCAAGTCCCCATAATTAATATCCTTCACTAATACTATTTTTTGGTATTTCAACATATGATCAACTATAAGGTATATAATTGAAGTACCATGTAATGGAAAAAACACCACTAGAACACCCTTTATTAGAAGGATCCATTGTAATTATGTTTTAGAACGTAGGAATATAAAATTCACACTAAATCATTTCACCATTATGAAACTCTTACAAACTCAAAAAAAACTCACAAATATTCTAGGTAATAATGAAACATGAAAAAAGAGATAAACATAGTTTACATGGTTTATACGTGAGTTCTAAATCCATGAGAGAAAGGTGTTTAACTATTTCTTATGTCGTAATTTAATGCGATTACAATCACAAATGGATAATTTCTATTGATTTATGTTTATCATATTACATTCACATTTGAAATCATTATAAACAAGTAGTCCAAAAAACTTGTATTGTGAGGCTCGGTCAGTTAACAGTTTTTATGGAATTTTCACTTTAACGAGGGACCCTAGATTTTTCTAAGTAACCTACTATCACGTATAGAATCATCAATATCAAAAAAAAAAACTTTCGATAGTCTAATGAATTTAATCTTACATTCAAATAAATTGAATTTTACATTCCACTCCATTACCATATAACTATTTGGAATGACTTTTACATATCATTATTAAAGACCTTTATGTATCATAAAAATTTCATATCCAACTTCTAGAAACTAACCACTGAACACCTCAATCAGAAGATTCCCCCTTATAACCAACCATCCTCTACTACTTCTGATGCCACTATTTGAATAGGCCAAAGTAATATCTAGGGTTTCTCATTCTGACCATTATAATAGAAACCTAAAATGGCATGAAATTTACAAAAAATTCTTAGGATACCATTGGGAATGGATTAACATCTAATCCAATCACTCTCTTGAATTACACTCATTATTCCTAAAAAACTCTTATGGTGTCTGAGTAAGTATTGAAATGGTATCTATTAGATGGGTTGAATTATGATCAATATTCTACTCACAATATTTCACCCACTCAAGTTATCTGATTGATTAAAAGTTATAAGCTCTAATAAAATTAGATTATAACATGAATCTAGTGGAAAAGAAATTTTCAAAAGTAAATAAATTTACAGATATATAAAAAATATAGTGATAAATACAAAAAAAGTAAAAAAAATTGCTTAGAGTGTCAGATAACAATCTGAAAACCCACTCATATGATATTATTACCAAAATATAGACAATCATAGTAATTATTTTATTTTAAGCTAAATTGGTAGTTGGATAGGTAGAACTAGTCCATTGTATCCAAGTTTCAACCAAAAACTCAATCAATAATTTTCCGAAGATACAAGTCTTCACTAGGACTTCCTGGATAGAAACATTAGTAGCAAGAAGCTTTATGCCTAAGATCTTCTTTAATAAAATAATTGGTATTAATACTAATCTCATGGACTTTGTTAAACAAATTTTTCAAATGATAATTCTTTATTTCCTTAAAATATAATTAATCAACAAGATATGATTATGAAAATTTCTTAAACTTGGAACCCCCTTAATCACATAGGATCAAAAAAAAATATTACAATAAGATCTTTGAGCATTATAATAAAAATCTCACAATAATTTCTCTAAGAGAATATATAAAAATATTACCAATAGATTCAGTCAAAGTACATGATTTGATTCCCAAAATCACTTATATTATAATTTTTAGTAATTGTAGTAAAAAAATAATTTGAATACTTAGTTGAATTTGTATACTTAGTTATTGAAATATTAAATGGTCATATTTTGAGTTCATCATGTTCAGTTGCAATAGCATCTGAAGCTTCATCATCTACCGATGAATGTAGTTTTATCTTTGGATGAAGTATTTCAATGTTTCATCACAATTCTATTGCAACCAGTACATCATAGTGATTCACCTTGTTCTTTAACATTTCTAAATTTAGGTTGTCGGTTAAGTTCAATTTTCTGTAAATTACAAAATGAGAAACTTAAGTCTATATAACACAAGAATTTTCAAATATTTAAGTTAGCATAAGTAATAAATGAATAATTGAGTTATAAAAGAGTGTGTTTTGATCCATAAAAACAAATTATTCTAGAATAACTTATGATAAAAACTCCTCAATAATATCCCCCTTTTTTATAATCCCAAATACATGACAATCAAAATAAAACATATCTTAAACAACCTCCAGTGATCTATCAATAGTAAATATTAAATAAAAAGTAGAAATAAAATAACCAAATAAAATCAAATAAATTAAACATATACCCCTCTTATTTATATGAATTTTACTATCCATTTTCCCATTAAATGTTTCACCAGAATTTAAACTTTTGAAATACGTTTATCCCCCTTAAAAACTTCTCCCCTTTAGGTTTAAGTAAAAAAAAATTACATTTCTAACCCTTTTCTTGAAAAAATATAAACACAAAAATCTCTTCCAAAAGACATGTTTTCCAATATTTCTCCCTTTAGGATTATCAAAAATAATAATAAAGGAAAATATAATAAAGTTGAACTTTTCTTCCTTTCATAATTTTCAATTGATCTACTATAGATATAATATCCTTAAGAAAAAAAATTATCTCTATTGTATCTAATTTCTCACTTCCTTTTAAGATATGTAATTAATATATAATATCTTATCTTTATAACTTATATTTTATCCTATTTAGATGAATTTATCTCCCTTACTAAAATATCAATAGTAAATAGAAAACCTTTCTCTTCCCATTAGAATTATCAAAGAAAGAGTTGGTGAAATAATCAATGGTCAATAATATTAAAATGAGTGAACATTATAGAAGTTATATTTTGATTCTTATGAATAATATTATTTTAATGAAGATAGTTCCAAATAATTTCTAATTGAGTTTTATTATATTCAATAAAATTAAATAATAAAATTATATAAGAATTATAAAGAAAAAAACTCTCCCTTTCTGAAGGTTCAATTAGATATATATCACAAAAATACAAAGGAATCATACGTATGATTGAACTCCATGAAATGTAAGATTCAATTAAAATCATCATAAGATTAGCTTTAAAAAATTTTATGAGTAACTTAAAAATGCTTAAAAGTAACTTAAGAATCAAAATGTGAAAAGGGTTCTCTCATAAAATTAAAGTCCATGGATAAATATGTACCTTTTAGAAGATTAATTATCATTTAATTAACTGATAAAGGTATCTTATATAAATATAGTTTTCGATAAATTATCAAATTACTCCAATTATAATTTCCTATCAAATTTCAAGAATTCATTAAACACAGGAATGAAAAGTTATCACAATTTTACAAAAAATATATAATCCCCCATTATTGAATAATTTTTCAATCTAATGAGATAGTGATAAACAACTAGTGGAACAATGATCACTTAAGGCTAAAAATTTGTAACATCAATTTAATATGTTCAAACCTATCACAATTTAAAGGTTTAATAAAAATATCAGTAAGCTGATAATGAGTTCTAATAAAATAGAGTAAAATATATCATTTTTATGTATGGACCTAAAGGATGTGTTGTCTTATATATTTTTATTTAACACATAAATGATGTTCTAGAATTCTAGATAAAGAGATAATACTTTTTTAATCACAAAGAATAAAAATTTTAGGAAAATTAAAAACAAAATCAGTGAGTGTGTTTTAAAACCCAATAATTGAGTGTGACCACTTCCTATAACTAGATATTCTACTTTAAACATTAAAAGTGAAACTAAATATTGTTTATTACTTGACTATTAGAATAAAGATTTTTAAAAAATGAAAAGTTCTATAGGTTATCTTCTAATCCTTTATGTCAACTATGAAGTAGGTATGAAAATAACTCATAAGAGTAAACTCTCTTCTAAATGAATAAAAAGAATCCAAGTTCTAATATCCCTTTATAATAATACATGATCTGTTTGACTGACCTAATGTGGGATTCCTATATATTTTTGTATAACCTCACACACAAGGTTACATATTACATAATATCTTATCGACTAGACATTAATTAAACTAAAATTAAGATCATACCACTAAGAAGGTTTTTGATTTATTGGTTACCCAGATTCATTAAAGTCAAGTTTACATGAGGTTCCAACCAGAGTAATAATAATATTGGAATTATCAAATCCAAATAATTAAATTAAATATCTTATATACTTTTTTTGATTTAATATTGTACCTTTTATTCTCTAAGTTATTTGGAATCTAAGGATGAAATTAATTTCACCCGTCATGCTCATCTTGAGCTTACTCTGCCTAAATTCTAAAAAATATTCTGTAATAGTTTTTTGAGATAATAAAATTATAATATTATCAATATAAATTAGTAAAATGATGGTTTTCTTAAAAAAAACTATTTGATAAAAACATTTTGGTAAGATTTTCCTTTAAAAAAATTATTTGGAAGGAGAAATATAGAAAATTTTTCATATTAGGATTTCAGGTGTTATTTAAGTTCATAGAGTGCTATGGTCTGTTTAAATATGTGTTGTAAAAAAAATTATCTTTAAAGATAGTGGTTTGTTCAATATAAACTCCTTATTTAACATATGTGTTAAGTAATAAACTATTCATGTCCATTTGAAATACAGTAAAGTTATGGTGAGCTACCAAATCTAGTAAAATATAAATGGACTCAAGCCTATCCATTGGAGAAAAAGTCTCTCTATAATATATTCCCACTTCCTAGTTATAACCTTTAGAATTTAGTATACCTTTATTCTAAACAATAATACCATTTTCATCACACTTATTTTAGAAGACCCATTTGAGTCCAATAATTATAAGATATCAAGGGTGATGAACTAGGGTATAAACCTTGTTCTATTAAAAATTGATTAATCTCTTCTTTCATAACAATTATCCAACTCTCATCACCCAAGCAATCATCTACCATTTTTTGTTAAAAATGTTATAGGAATGTAAGATTCCCACATTTATTTCTTTTTAAACTTTGATTTATAATTAGTCGATCTACATGACCAATGATAATATCACTAGAAAGTTTTCTTAATAATGGTTTGTTTTTAGGTAAAAATTAATAATGTTCCTAGTCTATGTAATGATTAACATTCATTAAGCTAACTTCCAGTAGACTGAATTCCATTAGTCTAGATTTTGATATGCTGATATATGATGGATGTGGTCCATCTTCTAGTAGTAAAGTAGTAGTGGTTTCAAAAACAAATATAATATGGTAGTATAGATTCAAAATATTTTAGGCTTGGACAAGGATCACATTCATTAAACTTAAAATTTATTTTTTTAATAACTTGTGTTCATTTTTTTGGAAAATAAAAAATCCTTACATGTGATGGAATAACTAAGGAAATTTCCTTTATAAAACATTAGATAAAATTTATAAATATGATTTTTCCTATTCAAAATGAATATTTAACACCCAAAAACACTAATGTAAGAACGTTTAGGCTTTCTTCTATTCCAAAATTTATAGGGGGTTTTACCTAAAACTGGTTGAAGGAAAAATAAATTTATAGTGTAACATGTTATACTCACATATTGGGACAAAAAATTTATAACTACTAAATATTAACACAATATATAATGAGTAACTTCTTGAAGGGTTATGTTAATTCATTTTTTTTTACATCATTCTTTTATTGGGTTCTTGGTGTCCAAAAATTATAAGTAATTCCATTTTCAATATAAAAAGTTTTAAAATTGGAATTTACAAACTCACCAACATGATCACTATGGATAGTGATAATAGGTAGCTTTATTAAATTTTCAACATGATAAAAAAAATTAAAAATAAAGATTTCTTTCTAATTAAGATCTATAAAATGGGTCCAAGTATGCCTAGTTCAATTGTCAACTAAGACATATACATAGTGTTTTCCACTGGAAATCATATTTTGTGTTGGTCCAAAATGTTTCATATAAACTAACTATAAAAATACAGAAATTTAGACTTCACTATTTGGTTTAAATATAGACTTGTATTTATTACTATATTAGAAAGCATCACATACTTTGGTATAGTTAAACTTAAGTTTTAGATGTTCCCTCACTAATACATTATTATAATTATTAGTTATGTTTGGAAAAATATAATTTCATAACCTCTTATATAAAATAAAATATAAATCTTTAGTATTACTAAGACAGGGTAGGTTTTTATTTGTATTGTCTTCTAAGTTAATCGTGTACACATTATCAGACCTAACATCAAATAAAATGTGGTATCCTTATAAACTTGTGATGGTACATTAATAATTTACAAATTTTAAAGAGTATCCTTCATTGTATAATTGGATTATCCAGATAAGGTTGTCCTTAATTCATAAAACATAAAGTACATTAAAAATTAAATAATTATTGAGAAAAAAAACATCTCACATACTAATAATTTCACCTTGTACATTGTCTACAAAAGTGAATACCACACACTTCACATTCTATAAATATCAAAATTTGAACTTGTCTCAAGTATTGTGCCTAGAATAACTGATTTCTATGTACCAAGTGTTTTGGATTCTGCTACTCATCCTATATTCCTGAAATAAATCAAATCTAATAATTTGGTACCCAAACATATTTGAATATATAAATATTATCAAAAATAACCTTAAGAACCTGACAACCTAACCCTATAGTGTGGAATGACTATTAGTTATCTAGTTATATATGTTCTTTGTGTTCTAAAGGATTAAATTTTGTTAAATAAAAAAATTCCCCAATGACATACTATTTTAAATTATATACAAAAATGTTCATTTTTTAGAACAAAATATTTTTATTGTGAATGTGACATTCCAAAAGTAAAACCTATTATGGATGATGTATGGTTAGGTTTCAATTGTCTTAATAGATTATCAATGTTCTCTTTACCAGAAGTAAAATTAAATAGAATCTTATTTTTACTGTAAACATAAATTTTTATCTTGAAAAACTAATTTTTGATCATCACTATTTAAAATAAGATTATACTTATTATCTAACTTGAATTTATGCTGGGAAATTTTAGAAATAACTATGAAAATTCTATCATTATCATTAAAAAACATTCCTTAGTCAACTCAAGGAATTTCTCTAACTTATTATTTTTATTATATATGGAAGTCATAAATCTAATCATTGCTTAAGATTAATGAATATCATTATAGCAACCTGACTCTAGTGACCTAGATCTTATGTTTAAAATATTACATTATTACAAGATACAAGGTATCTCTCCACATGGGATTAATCAGTTTAGAAGACTTAGAAAACTTGATATATATATAATTCCCATATTATATTATAAATATAAAAACATAGCATAAGAAACATTATTTCATACTTGATATCATTCATAATAACCTAATCCATGTCCTAAGGAAATGAAAAACAAAAAGTTTATCTCAGATTCTCAGAAAAGGTTATTCGCAACATAACTTATCATGTGTAAATAATATATAATCAACATGGAAGAGTAGATGTTAAAAACATATGTTATTCAATCAACAACTAGCACTCAATTAGAATATATGTAGAAAAAACATGTATAATGATAATTAAATTATTTTTAAAAGAAATTCATAATTATATACATTAATGATCAAGTCATATCAACCAAGATATCATGAATCTTATTATCCTGGCCTCTCAACCAAGACATCATTCTTAATAAATGGGTAGGTGTAAAAAAAATAGCCATTTAATATGGCATGTTTACTATTTTTTCTCACGATACCTATTGATGAATCTAGGAGATATCAATGACCAAGTCCCACCCATCACTTTCACATCCAACGTGATCCTCATATTTTGAATTATTAATACAAATAATTCTCAAAATTATTTATAAGTCAAAATTATATTTTTTTAATCAAGAATAAAAAAACATCAATATTTCATCTTTATAAACCATACAAGGGAAAAATAAATATGTTATCATTGGATCATATCCCTAAAAGATCAATGGGTGTAGTAATATATAAAAATACATTTATAAGATCACTATAACATTTCTTGAGGGAAAAAATTTTCATTTTGAAAACAATTATTTAAAATCTAAGAATTTAAAGAATATTAAGAACACAATCATTGGAAATTATCCTGGAACCTTGTAAATTAATCTTAAAATAAAATATTAGTTTTTTTGGTGGGAGAACTTGTTCGTGTGGTGTATGTTAAAATAAATATTTCATTCACACTTTTGTTATAAAACACCTCATTTAGAATAAAACAAGAAGATTCCTTTTACAAAAATTATAGAAATAAAAATAGGGGTAAAAATTACATTAATAAATATTTTTATAATTGTAAAAACATTAATGTGACCATTTTAAATAAAAAATAAAAATTAAAGAAAAATATTCCCAAACAAAGAGCAAATAAAGTAATTTTTTATTAAATATGTTTTCTTTAAAATTTTACGTACCAAAGAGAGATAAATTGCACAATTACATAAAAATTACATGCATAATCAGAGGATAATAATCTTAAATGTGTTTATTATATAAGGATAATATAATTTCTTTCAATTTATATTCATGCATAAATAATCCCAAAATAAAATGATATTGTTAAATAAATCCCTTACCGAGGTAACTTTTGAATCAAAAACCCCATGAAATAAATAAATTATAATTATAATTTAAATACCATGGATTTAAGGGATTAATGGTAGGAATTATACACAACACATGAACTAAATAAGTGGTGAGTATGTACTATATATCACAGAAACAAAAGTGATATGAGAAACCCTTACCTTAGGTCTAACTTCTATTGTAAATGACTTTATCCTCCTATATAACTAATTTAAATTTATTATAATTATATAATAAAACTATATATATACTTATAATATAATATATTATCAAATTATACAATTTTACCACTCTATTATGATTAATTCTTTATTAAAATCATAGTTTTTAAGTGTTAGTTGTTTCATTTTTCATATAAGTTTAAGTTCGGTAGTTTTGGTCCATGAATATTTTTTCATGGTTAAATCATCTAACGAATGAAAATAATAATATAAATATTATATATATTAATTATATATATATAATAATTTATTAATTTTGGACATGAAAAATGGATCACATCGCTTTATTGAGATAGTAGTACATATGTACACATGAGTGAGGTTATCATTTTTTAATGAATGTAAGGGTCAAAGGGTAATTGATATATTATATTTATACGAAAAAAATTAATTCAAAAATATAATATATATTAATTAGATTCATATTTTTTCATCCATGTAAAATGGTGATGAAAAACAAATTACACCTCTATGTGGAGACGATAAGTCATATGTACGCATGAGCGATGTTTTCACTTTTCATTGGATGAAAAAAAGATAAAAAAAGGGTTGTTATAAAATCATAATAAAATATAATTATATTTATGATAATTTATTAATTATTTTATCATGGTTACAAAAAATTCATATGAAGTATAAGAATAAATAAAATTTAAATTAATTGTTTAAGAGTTATACCTCTTTGTTGAAAAATATCCTTTGGATTACACCTTAATCCTTTAAAGGATAGTATTTTGGAAAGCAAAGAAAATATAGGATGTGGGGAGGTAATATAGTATAGTATTAGTTTAATATGTTCTAATATAGAACACTCAATCTTTTTTGAATAATGAATAATACAAGGTTCTCATTTATAAGTGAGGGGAGGGGCACACTTTGAATTACCTAAAGTATTAAATTAATATAAATTAATTATAACTTCCATGTGAAAACAAATTATATATTTTGAATATAGGGTTATAATAAGTCAAAATAATCTCATAAAATATTATATATTAAAATTTAGTTAATTTTTTAACCTTCATATCTTATTATTATCCCCTGCATAAACACTTTTGATGATTACTGTGATATCAAAGTTGTTTACTCAATAAAGGTCATGAATATTACTATAAAAGGAAAATTGACTCATGTGTAGAAAATTATTGATTTTATACACTATAGGGCATTAAATTTTAAAAATATATGCTTTTTATGAATTTTATATATTTGGATAAAATATTATTTATCAAAAGATACCATGACAGTCTTTTTTGAACTATTCACATAATTTGACTTTTAAAAATATAAATAGAGTAATGTAATTAGATTATAAAGTATTAAAACATCACTAATATGTTATATTTATCTAAAAAATTTATTTAACTCAAAAATGTGTCCAAATTATATTACTTATAGTGTTTTTAAAAACTTGTTACTTTATAAATCTATTATTTGAACAAGCACTGTGTTGGCGCTGCGTAAGAATTTAAAGTAATTATTCAAAAAATAAAAAAAAATTAAAATGATAAAAAAAATCAATAATATTTAAAATAACCATATATAATCAAAGATAACTTATTTTTATCTCTTCCATGAAATAATACATATGATAAAAACAGGTGAGTGTCATTTTGGACATTATCCTTCAATTAATATAATATAAATGTTATAATTAAATTAAAGTGGACATAAATTTAAAAATTTATTAAAATTGTATGGTTGTGGTCTAAAAAAATTATCTAATAAAATAAATATAATCTTTAGGTATATTTTTAGGACTTATCCGATAGTTTTTTCCCTTTTAACCCATTTTACCCTTATCGAGGTGACAAATATTTACTACGATTACTATTCATAATGAACAGAATTAAAGTGGAACTATTCAAAAAAAATTAACCCCCTAATTAAAAATCTAGAATATATTTTCCAATATGATATTTTTAAAAGTTCTGAATATCAATTTTAATATGAAGTCGTAAAATGCAACAAAAAACAATTTTAAGAAAAAATGTGTTTTCAAGGCTAAAAATGAACTAACACAAAAATAAAGTATAATGTTTATTAATATGTAATTTATTAGATTATATATGATTAAATGATACTTAAGTTAATTTACGATCAAAATCAAATAATTTTGGGATTTTTTTCAATGAGAAAAAATGACAGTTTTGTAAAAATTGTATTTTTCATTATTCACCCGAAAATAAACTATTTCTAAAAATTCTAAAAGTATATTACTAATAATATAATAAAATGATTATTTAAAAAAATTATATCCATTTTCAAAATAAAATTTATAAAAGTGGTTGAAATTAATTATAATATTCACACACAAAATGAAATCAATTCCTTTTTTAAAGAAAATATATTTTTGAAACAAAAAAAGTAACTTTATTGAAAATTGAGTACATATTTATTATAGATTAATAAATATATTTAAATTATATAAAAATTTTACACATTATTTTTATAATATATTTATTCTTATTTGGATCGTTGGTTTAACATATAGGTTATAATGGTCACATTTAAATAATAATATTTTTATCATGATTCACTTAAAACTCGGTGTTGCATGTTAAGAAAGATATTGAGTATGTTTTTTATTAAAATAAATTTTAAGGTGTTAGAATAGTTCTCATATTGTAATGAATATGTATAATTATAATCTTCTAATTTCAAAGAAAAATTTATATCAAGGGGTAATTTTGAAATTGAATCAAGAGTTACCTTTCCCATTAAGCATATACAATTCAAAGGATTATTTTCCTAAAAATAGATGATATTACTACTCTGGTCACTTATTAATTAAAATTATATATCTTCATTGGAAATCCATGTAAAATCCTTGATTTTAAATGATTATAAAACCCCAATTTGGTTAATAAATTATAAGTATTTTTTGTGTGAAAAATTATAATTTGTAATACTTGTATATATTATGAATTTATGAAATCGTAAAATATTTTTAATAATTAGAAATATTCTATAGTATATTATAGTATTTATACACTGAGTTATCATAGGATTTTGAGGTCTGTAGAGCCTCTAAATTGATATAAAAAATATTGAATAATTTTTTATTTATGTGTGCATGATTTTTTTACAAAAAAAATGAAATAAATCCCAAATGGTGTCTCATATAAGAAATATAAGACTCCTATTTGGTTTGAGGTGGGAGTTTTACCCTAGATGTGACATAACATTTTTACATGTTATGTGTTTAGTAATATCATATGTAATGATGATTTATTTAAAAAATTTAATATTATTCTTTTTTTAATAATGGAATATCTCTTGAATAGTGTCTCGTAAGGGAAATCTAAGACCACCATAAGATCTGGAATGTGGGGTATACTCTAAATGCGATATAACATTTGTGCATGTTGGGAATTTTGTAACATCACACGTAAGGGTGAAAATAATTGGTATATAAATATTTTATTTACCAGCTAGATATAATAATAATAATTTAATTATTATTGTTATTATTTGTGTCAAATAAAAAACTAAAAATATACTTCCTTAATTAATGATTGATTTATGGTGAAAATAATGACTGTAAAAATTAATTAATTTAATATTGTTAATTGTTTCAATTAAATGAAAATTTGTGATTAAAAAGATGGATAATAAATTCACATCTCATGGAAAGGAAGGAAATTAAATTCTTTTGAGTGAATAGCAGATGATGGATTATGGTGTGGAAAAGGAACAAAAACAAGGTGGAGACATGATGGTTGATTTGATTCAGGAGTAGGTGGTTCCTAACGGTAAGGTCAGGGAAGCTGATAAGGAGGATGTAGAAAAAAGGGAAGAATGGGAGCTCATTTCCCATTTCATTAAAGAAATATTAGAGGAGAAATTAAAAATCGATTCTACCCAGGCGAAGTTCAATAGGATGGTTGGGAGAATGATTTGAGAGGACCTCACTGAAGAACAATGTGTAAGGATCAATATTCAAAATCTCATTTTGACACGTGTCTTCAATGTAAGGAAGATTGGTGCGGAAGAGTTTATAAAAACATGGGACAATATAGCCTACAACTTTCAAGACCTCGTCATGGATGATCTAGACAAAAAGGACAATTTTGTTCAATAGATTCTCTATAGAGGTAAGCTTTCTAATATGCTTAAACTTAATTTTGATAAATTAGTTATTTTTTATGGTTTTGACTGATATCCATACCCAAACATGAACGGTTTCCCACTTTTTCTATAAAAGTGCTTTTCATAATAAAAAAATCAATTTTAATTTAAAAGATTATCGATTTTTAATGAGGGTTCCTATTGAAATATTTATTGTGGAATTAATTATGTCTATTTAATAATTATAATAATAATATATTTTAGTTGTTATAATTATTATTATTAAATTGGGAAAATTATATTGAAATGTATATTTTTATAATGTGTGTGTGTGCATGGGGGTATATATATGTATATACAAATGTGTGTGTGTGAAATGTATATATATGAGTTAAATATATAGGTATGTATTTATATGAATGAATTTTAATATATATTTATTTATTTATTTATTTAATGAGTGGTTAAACGAAATTAAGAGGGAATAAAATTAAAAAAAAATAATGGTAAATAATAAATGAGAGGTGCTACAAAGATAATAAATGGGGAATTTAAAGTGAAAGGGTGTAAGTCATTAAGAGCAAGAGGATTGTATTAATTTTATTTCTAACAAATATATATTTATATTTTGGTGGAAATGAGGAGGACCCCAAGAATTCTCAAACATATCCCTGTTTTCCTCTCCATGTATCATGTATTTCTCTCCCTCTCTATCTTATTATTATTTTTATTTTATTTTCAATATTTTTATAAAAAATATCTCTTCGATATCAACTTTGATATTGATCATATTGACATTTCATCGGTGTCTTTGGGTTCATCTTGACGAGAAAAATTTTAAACATAATTTTTTTCCAAAGGCAATGAGGTTTTAGTGGTTCAATTAACCATGGACATCAACCCTCATTGTCAGTCATCTTTTCACACGAGGTATGAATCCCTTGAAATTAGAGCATGCTTTATATAGGTTATTGGTATTATTTTTGGTAGTCATGTGTATCCCAATGTGAAACCTATGTGTAAGAAACCCTTGATTTTTAACACATGCTTATTATAAATTATTTGCATGATTGTTTGGCATACATGCATAGCCCGTGAGACCTATGTTTGATGCTTGATCACATATGGTGTGTGTGTGTGTAATCATAAAATTTTCTTTCTTTTCATTCATATTGATTGTTTATATGATTATACTTCTTGTTTGGCTTTATATTTATCTTCTATATTGTATACATGTTTTCATATACTGTTTTTTCTCTGTAGTTGATGCATGTGGTACCATATAGACTATCCCCTTCGAAGAGGGATGTGTGACATATTGATTAGTGTGTACATGGGTTACCCCTCTAAGGAATTTTTCAAACGTTTTTTGTGAACTATCTCATTGAGGAGGGGTATGTGTCATACATGGATAGTGATGTTCTTATCAGTATTGTGCCAAAGTAGGTATTTTTCTTCTGACATGGTGCCAATGTTGGTAGATATGGCCCCTGAGGACCTGATATGTGTATGGTACCTGTTTGATATATTTTTATTATATTTTTACCCTATTTATTTTCTGGTATATGATTTTATATTTTATGAATTGATGTTAAGGGTTGTTTGTGGTGTCCTATGGATTCTTTTACTTACACCCTACTTGGGTTTTGGTACACCTTTAGACATCATGAATAGAGACCCTTTGAAAAGACAAGGCCATATAGTGGACAATTGAGAAGGTGAAGCTGGAGGAGGTAGTTGTTTCTGGATGAAATTTGGGTGGTACATTGGATATTTCTTTATTTACTAGCTTAACATGTACCTGAGATCCTTATTTTGTTTCAGCTATTATATCATGTTTTTTATCTTCAGTTTTTCCCCATATAATTTGATTATTTCATTTAATTATATATTGATTTTATTATTTATCAGTCTCAATACCTGATACAGAGGTTATAGTCTCCCCACTTATAGATTTATATCCTTATTGCTAGTCAGCAAACTCTGGAATACGGGGAGGCATGCCTGAGTACACATAGCACCCGGATCAAACCCGATGGATGGAGTATGGATGTTACAAAACGGTATCAAAGAATCAGGATTCACTAACTTCTATTTTCTATTTTCCATGATTTGGGATATGAAAGACTAGATTTATGATGTTTGGGGTTCAGGCAAGGAAATTATGGCAGTTTATGATCAGCATTGAATAGTGGACCTCTGAG
This sequence comes from Viscum album, assembly GCA_963277665.1. NCBI lineage: Eukaryota > Viridiplantae > Streptophyta > Magnoliopsida > Santalales > Viscaceae > Viscum > Viscum album. Next base: position 1,616,482,474 of record OY728125.1, read on the forward strand.
TTTCCATAAAAGGGGTAAATTTAGTTTCGTTGTTACTACTGATTAAATTCATCTTGGGTGATTGACATGATGTTGATATGGTTATTTATAGGATTTTGATCATATTCATGTATCATGTGAGAAATGTAGGTTCTCATGTTATATATACATGTTGCTTTCATTAGATGGAGCCCAAATAATTAGATGTCTATTGAAATTATGTGGTTGTGACTAACGTAGAGATATCGGTAACATGGACTTAAGCCTTGAATAAGCGGAAAGAATTTTGTATTTTCCTTTCAATTAGAACAAATGGAATTAGATTACACTAATTTTAAACACCTATGGTGGAATTAAAAATCTTTTTATTAATTTTTTTTAAATTTTAATATGGGAACTCCTTTGGTGGGGAGTAGTGGTTCCATGATCTGAAGCAATTCTCAAGTATTAGAATAATTATAGTGGGGAGAAATTTAACATATTCAATTTTAAATAATAATAAAAATTAACTTTTGTTAATAAATTATACATATTTTCTTGGTAAGAAAATATAAATTTTTCAATACTTGTATTTATTATGGATTTATGAAATGGTAAAATATTGTAAACACTTTGGAATACTATATGGGATATTTTCAAAATTGGACACTAAGTTGGCGTGGGATTCCAAGGTCCATAGAGCCTCGATGTTGATTGAATAAAAGTATTAAATATTTTTTATTTACATGTGCATGATTTGTTTACAAAATTAAATAAAATGAATCCCAAATGGTGTCTCATATAAAAAATATGAGACCACCGTTAGGTTTGGGTTGATGGTTTTATCCCAGGCATGACATAACATTTTTGTGCATCAGTCATTTCATAACATCCCATGTAAGGATAATTTATTTAATATTTTTATTATTTATTAATGAAAATAATATAATATCTCCCAATTTGTGTGTTTTATAGGAAATCTAAGACATTTATTAGTTCTGAAATATGAGGTTTATCTTATGAGTGGCATAACATTTATGGGTGTCGGTCCTTTGGTAACATCACGCTTAAGGGTAATAATAATTTGTATATAAATATTTCATTTGGAAGATAGAAATAATTATTATTATTATTATTTAATCATTATCATTGTTATTTTTTTCAAAGACAAAAATGAAAATATATTTTTGCAATTAATGATTATGTCATGTTGAAAATAAGAACTGGCCAAATTAATTCATGTAATATCATTAATTGTGTCAGTTAAATGAAAATGTGTGGTTAATATTAATTTATTAAATATTATCGATTTCTAATTAGGGTTTCCATTGAAATATTTATGGAGGAATTAATGATGGATATTTAAAAATTATAATAATAATATATATTTTTTGTTGTTATTATTATTATTATTAAATTGGGAAAATAATTTTGAAGTGTATATTTTAATTGGATAAATATATGTGTATATATATACATGTGTGGGTATATATATGTATATTAAAATGTGTCTGGATATATGAAACATGTATATATATGGGTTAAATATATAGGTGTGTATATAAATATATGATGTGAAAATATACATACATATATATATGAATGACTTTTAATATATATATATATATATATATATATATATATATATAATGAGTGGTTAAATGGAATTAAAAGGAGAGAATAGAATTAATAAAAATATAATGATAAATAATAAATGAGAGGCGCTCCAAAGAGAATAAATGGGGAATTTAAAGTGCAAGGGTGTAAGACACTAAGAATGAAAGGGGTGTATTGATTTTTGTTTAAAAAAACATTTATATTTTGGTGGAAATGAGGTGGAGCCACTACCACAAGCAATGCTAGATTTTATCAGTGCTAAATAGAAATCACTCATAAAAGCATCACCTTTATTAGTGCTTGGTAAAAGTGCTGATAAATGTCACTTTTATCAATGTTTTTTTAATCGCTGATAAAGGTTGATCTTTATCAGCGCTATTCTCAGTGATGATAATATTTTTAATAAAAAATATTATTAATATATATATATATATATGTATGTATATATATATATATATATATTTACTAAATTTATATTCAAAAATATCGATTATATATATTAATTAAAAAAGGAAAATTTATAAATAAAATAAATATGATATATTAATATGTATTTTTTAATAATTCAATTATATATATTCATAATGTTTTTCAAAAATGTATTTATAATATTATAAATAAATAAATATTTAATTATTTATTTATAAAATTATAATGAATTTTATTAAATAAAAATTATATTTATTATATTTATCATTATATATTTACATTTATGTATAAATACTTTTAAAATATATTTATTTAAAATTATAATTATAAATAAATATATGTCTCCAATTAATTGTGTTAATAAATATATATATATATATATATATCCAATAAGATAATGATGATATTTATGGACATGATTGTCATTATTTATGTTCATATATTGTTACAATGGTCAGGGAAGGGGAAGAAATATAAGAAAATCTCTACACTACTAACAGAAAAGAACTCATCGAGACTCAAACCCGAGACCTCGCCGAGACCACGCAGGGCCGCTACCAACTGAGCTGCACCTTGGGGGCATTTATGTTTATATATTGATGCGTGAATATAATTTATGTCATATGATCATAAGTTTATTAGTGAATATGATTGTGGGTTTCTATATTCCAAATGTTAAGATTGCCTATATTATGATGATGCATGCATATGTTAGGTATTGATGACTCATAAATGTTTATTTATAAATTGACAACCTTATTATTCATTCTTTCTATATATGCTGAAACTTGTTTTTTATGATGTATACCTTACTATGAGTGGCTCATTCATGTTATACCCCTGAACTTATTATGTTCCTATAAATACTTAGAATTACTTAAAATATATTTAAATAATTAATATATTTATTATATTTGTTATTATAAATTTTTAATTGTATATAAATATTTTTTAAATATATTTATTTATAATTATAATTAGTAATATATATATATATATATATATTAAATATGTATATATTTAAATAATAAATATAGTTATTATATTTATAATTATATATATTTAGCAGTTGGGGGCTTACCCGAGTGGTAGAGGCACTATGTAGTTCTACATTAGACCTAGGTTCAAATCTGAGTGGGTGTATGTACTATTACAATACAATGCAGGAGGTGATGCAGACAATGACACAAGAAAGCGGTGATGCAGGCTTGGTGACGCATGCAGGATGATGTAGACATGACATTACACTAGGCTTTCAGGGCATGTTATGGGTTTCATGCCCATAGGGCATATGGGCCTTGTAATAAATAAATAAGATTTGTGGGTGGGCTATCCTCTTAGGAGGGGACTATGACCTGCCTCTCCGACCTGTGTGTGGTGTGTGTTTGAATATAATTGTACCCTCAAACACCTAATATATATAATTATATATATTTATATTTTAATATAAATATATATAATTACTTAAATTTGTCAAAAACAGTGTAGACCACGAGGTATAATTTTATAAATGTATTAATAATTATATCGAAATATATATATATATATATATAATTATATTTCTAAATATATATATAAGTAATTATAAAATTATAATAAATACATTTATTGTAATTATATATATATATAAATAATTATAAAATTATAATAAATATATTTATTATATTTATAATTTCATAAAAATATATAATAATATAAATATATTTTTTAATAAAATATATTTATAATTATAATTATGAACATATATATATATATATATTTATAAAATTATAATAAATATATTTATAAAATTTTATAATTATTTAAAAATAAAAAAATATTTATGTATAATAATAATTATATATAAATATATATTTATTTTGGAGGGGCACTTGACATCAGTCGAGAGCTCTTTGGTTCTCTTAGGGTTTCACCCGTGGCTTTTAGTTTCTTCCTCACCGGCATCTTCCATGTGGCTTCAGTGGGTCCTCATTGCATCTTCGGTGCAATGGGACGGGCTGCTGCCGACTCAGTGGCTTCAGCAGATGACCGAGGCAACAGGATGTTCGGCGGGGGCGATCTTTGTCAGTGAAAGGTGATGGTGTGATGGGATCGGCGTCGGTGGATGATAGCGGGCTTCTCGACTCAGGCGGTGGTGTCACCCATGGTGGATGACGGTAGTGTATCTCATTTTATTGTTACTTTTTAGTATTGTCACAGTCATATCTAATTGGGGGTTTTTTGGTGATGGCTTTGGCGTTGACAGGTAGGTAGTGGCGATGTCGTGAGGCGGTGATGTTCATCGTTGCGGTGCCAGTTGTGATGCAGGGTTGTGGTGGCCCTCAGTGGTGATGGTATCGGCAAAGGGTGCGACTTCGAGCATCTTGGCGGCTGGATTCATGGTGACGGTCATCGAATGGGGCGTCTTTCCTCTTTCCACTGCACAGATGCAAATGATGGGCATTGGGACTATGTTATGACTTGGGGCATGGGTCTTCAGGCCTATGGGAATTTTGGGCCTCTGTGCCAAGTGTTGTGTTTTGGTTCTTGTTCCACTAGGATTTTGGGCCATTGAGATTTAAAGCTTTGTGCATCTGGGCCTTTGGGCTTGTAGTGGATTTTCCCCTACCATGTTCAAAAGGGGTTTGTCTTTTTTCACTTCGTTAATAAATGGGATTGCCCCCAATCTTTCATGTATAAATATATATTTTTTTAAAATAATTATAAAATTATAATAAATATATTTGATATATTTATAATTATATAATTATATAAATATATACAAATATTTATAAATATATAAAAAATTTATTAAAAAATTTATTATATATAATTATTTATAGTTATAATAATAAAATATATATATATACATATATATTAATTATATATATAATTTTATAAATTTATATAATAAAATAAATAAATTATTAAGATTGGATCTTTGTCATCCCTTTTTTAGTGCTGATAAAGATACCCTTTTATCAGTGCTAAAAAATGCTAATAAAGAGGTGTTTTATCAATGCTCTCTATTTTACCACTGATAAAACTACTCTTTATTAGCATTTTTTGAATGTAATGATAAAATTTTTCCCCAATGTTGTAAAACTAACTTCTAAAAGGGTCTTCTTCTCTCATGCATTCAAGTTTTCGTGCAACATGACTGTTGCTGGTACTGAACCCTACCTCTACTGTCACCAAACTCTAATTCTACTACCGCCAAACCATACCTTTGTCACCGCTACCACTGCCATTATCGTCACTGTGGTCACTGCCAACTGCTGCCTCCACTGCTACTGAACCCTACTACTACCACCTAACCCTCTCTAGATTTATGGAATGGTGCACCTCGTCTTACATCTTCTTTAAGGTTGGAGTGTTGAGCATTCCACGGTGTCATTTCTTCCTCTTCCCCCTTCCCTTTATTTTATTGATTTTTGATGTTTTTTGATATTATCATTTTGCACTTCTTTACTGTGAAAGAATCTATGATTATGGAGTAAATAAATAGTGCATTTGTATTGGAAATGAACACAATTCTCAAACTGACTTGGGGTTTTCCCCATGCCTACCATTAATTTTTGGATGAAACATCTAGAAGATCCATTAATGTATATTTTTCATGTTTGAGATGGTTCATAGACATAAAACACTTATTTTTAATTGACTTTTAAGTTCATATGAGACATGTATAATAAATATTTATGGAATCAAATGTTATGGGTTAAGATGAATTGGTGCTTTATTTCCTAGCTATCAAATGATGATTATTAGGGTTAAGATATTAATTATATATGTGTGATTTTCCTATGGTATAATAATTATGGTTTGTGTATTTTTCTATATGCTAATTTGTGAGAAATTATGAAGGCTTATATGTTAAATTTTATAAAAACTAAGTTTAAGAATTTTAAATTGATTTATAAATGGATTTAGAGTGATTGTGAATATTTTTTTACGAGTAACATTTTTTGAAATTCTTTGAAAATTTTCTTAAAAAGTGTAATCATTAAAAAAATGAATATTTCTAATGGCGTATCTTTCATGTAGGTGGATTAATATATAATTAAATTTTTTTAGAAGAATCATTTTCATTATATTTATATAATTTATATATATAACTTTGTTAAACATTTATAATTTTATATTTTTATATGTATTTAAATTTATATACTTTGGTAAATTTTATAGTATATCATGTTATATTAATATAATTTAATAATAATCTTTTATTAAATATTTATACTTTTAGAGTTTTCTTCATTTATAAATTTATATACTTTTATAAATTTTATAGTATATAATATTTACATATATAGTTTCAATATAAAATTTTAATAATTATTTATACTTCTACAATTTTCTAGATTTATAAATTAATATACAATTATAGTTTTATTCGTTATAAATTATTATACTTTTATATTTTCATAAATTTTACTGTTATATATCAAAATTTTATAAATTTATAAATTTTTAAAACTATATACTTTAATAAATCATATATACTTTTATAACATATATGTACTTTTATATAGTTTTATAAATTTATATACATTTATAAATTGTGTATATTTCTTTAAAATATATTTTATTTTGTAATCTATGTATAATTATGTAATTATATATACATATATAATTTTATATACTGATATAAATATATATACATTTGTAATTTAAACTTTTATACCTATATAATTTTTCAATTTTTCAATATTTTAATACTTTTATATTTTCATAAATTTTATTTCTTTAAATTATACTTTTATATTTTTATAATATTGTAATATGGTTATTATTTTTTCAACAAATTCATTTGGCTAATGAAGAGTTATTTTATTATATAGAATATATTATGTTTTAAATCATAATGGATAGAAGTTTGATGTATGATTTTAATTGAGTGTTTAATGAGTTTCAAAATTAACTTTTTTTCTTGGGGTTTCATGTTTAACAATGTATCTAAGGGTGAACTTATTTGATTCCTTTTTATTATTTCATCGGTAGAAAATGTTTTTTTCATAAAATGTTCTATTTATATTTATATGATTATATTAACATTCATAGACCTCTTAGATACACAGAATCTCACCCCCTACATAATATAGATTGATAATAACACCATTACAAGGTAATTTTACTAACTCTATCCAACCCATCAGATATTCATCATGAAATTACTCCCGTAAAAGGTGAATTAATGTTTAACCCCAATATAACTCCAAAACCTACTTTGTATCCAACATCACCTACATGGTCTAAACTAGGGTAGTCCTCCATATCTACATCTTATCTTTGATTTGGTGTTAGCTTCTAAGGGGATGAGTCCCATGAAACAAAATGAAATAATAACTATTATCCTCATTAGTTTCATCTTCTGAATTGTTATCATTGCATTTTGTTTCCTAAGACTCATCCCTCATTTCTTTTAGACATGCACCTTTGTTTTTTGAACTACTATGAGCAATAGTCATCCCATACGTGGTAGCAGTGACCATTGTGGATGAATCCATAGGATAACACCTACCACTAGTTGAGTAATTATTTTATTAAATTCAATTACCCATTTCCTTCAAAGCATATTGAAATTATTTGAAAAATTCAAATGTTGGGTTCCACTTATTGAAAGACCCATTTTTTATATTTATTTATTTTGTTAAATATTAATATTAGCAAATCAAATATAATGGATATGAATAGATAATGGATGGTTGTCAATCATATAACAAAAGGGTATGAAGATAGGGTGAAATAGTTCATCAATTTTGAAAAATATAATGCATATACCCCTTATCAAATCATTTTTCCATGTTAACACTATTGTTAATAAAGAATAATTAGTCCAGAGGAGTTCTAAGAAGGATGTATCTATCAATAAAAAAATTGAAGTTATAAATTTTGGAATAAACACGGGAAAAAGAGAATATATCTAGTGACTAGGATAGAACTGCATTTTATGGATCGTCTGATTTGAGTACAAGTTTGGAAAATAATGAAGACCGTATCAAGGATTTTATTATAGGTGTGATTGATGATGAAGATTGTATGGATGAAAATACAATGATAGTTCAAGATGAAAATTTTTATAGTCCAGAATTGTTTTAGAAGATAAATAGTTGTGCAAAGACTCTAGTGTATATTGGTTGCACTAAATATATAGCATTATCAGCCATACTAAAACAGTATAATTTAAAATATTGAAATGAATAGAGTGAGAATAGTTTTGTTGAACTACATTCTCTCTTGAATTATATGCTCCCAGAAGATAATGAGCTTTCTATCAGAACTTTTGATGTAAAAATAATGCTACTTTTGAGGGGTGTGATATCTAAAATAATACATGTTTGGCTAAATAATTATTTTCAATTTCACAAGGACTAAGAATCACTTAAAGAATTACCAAAGTGTGGTGATTATCAATACAATAAAGATGAATTAGATCCTAATAATTTTTTTGGTACTTTCCAATCATTCCATGGTTCACGTGCCTCTGTGGAACTTAGGAAACTATAAGGAAATTGACCTGACATGTAGATACAACAAATAAAGATTGGAAACATCACCTCTCGATAGTCTATCCTTAGTGGAAGATAATTGATCATGAGTATCCTGAATTTGGAAATAATCTGAGAAAACGTTTCCTTGCATTATCTACAGATGCAGTGTATCTTTTGGGTTTTCAAAGTAGCACTCATATTAAATGGCCGATTATGTTGGTAAATTATTACATTCCACCGTGGTAGTGCATCAAAAAAATCATTATGTTATTTATTCTTATATTAGGACCAAAATAACTGGGTAATGATATTTATATTTATTTGGCTCTATTTATCAGAGATTTAAAATTATTATGGGATTAGAGTGTTACGTTGTGTGATGCTTAGAGAAATGAATATTTCATGTTAAGATCCATGTTTTATGAGATGATAAATGACTTTATTTTATATATAAATTTGTGAGTATATATAATTAAATGAACTCATGGGTGTCCCATTTTCAAATAATGTACATAGTCAATTAGCTAAAAACATTCATCGAAGAATGTGTTTCTAGGAAATCACATATTTTTACCCCAATGACATAAGTATCAATATTGGAAAACATCATTCGATATAAGTTCAAAATAATTCACAACACTATATACACTAATAGGTGATGAATTAATTGATAAAGTAAAATATCTACAATCTTATTTTGGTAAACCTTTTTAAAAAATCATACAAAACCCGGTTGGAAAAAGAGATCTTTTTTTTGAATTACCACACTAGAATTGTCTGTATGTCAATAATTTTCTTGATGTTATACATGATTAAAGAAATGTATGTGATACTGTAATTATAACTTCACTAAATGCACCTAGAAAAACAAAGGATGGAATTTAGGCTAGGTTGGACATGATCGACATGAGAAGACAAGAAGAGCTGGCACTAGTGAAAAGTGAAAAATGAACTTTTCCTTCTCCATATACTTACACTCTTTATAGGAAGGATAGATATCTATCTTGAAACTTATTGAATGGTGTAAATGTTCCATAGGAGTATTCATTGAATAATGAGAATTTCATTTCAATTACTTATTTAAAGTTAAAGGGTCTTAAATCACATGACTGTTCTGTTTTGATGCAAGATCTAATTCCTGAATCTTTATGTTACATTTTTCCAAAAATTTATATCATATATTAAGAAAAATCTTTTTTTTTCAAATCTATATATAGAAATTTTATAGACTCAATATACATTCCAACTATAGAAAAGTAAATTTCCATCAGATTATGTGAATTGGAAATGTTCTTCCCACCAGCATTCTTGGATATGATGGTTCACTTGATGGTTCACTTGGTGATATAGATTCGTCTATGTGTTCCTATGAATTATTAATGGATGTACCCCATTGAACATGATATGAATATTTTTAAAGGGTATATCAAAAATTGAATTTATCCAGAGGTTTCTATTGTAGAGAAATAGATAATTGAGGGAGTCATTGAATTCTATACTGACTACATGTCCGGTTTGGAAAGCATTGGCATATCAAAATCTCATCACATTGGGTGGCTTATGGGTGAAGGAATTTCCAGAACATATGTTTTCACAATCAATGTTATAGATTGAGAGTCGGACCACCTTTTTGTTTGGCATAATTGTTTAGTGTTTTCCCTATATGTTGAAGTCCCCAAAGAAATTATTAGTCATTTTAATCCATAAAAGGATGAAATATGTATATAAAATACACATAATAAACAATATATATGATGGTTTTGAGGACATATTATTATAGAGTCATATGAAAATATAGAATAAATTTCATATTGAATTCAATTGCTAGAAGAGTACCAATTGTGTATGTATTATCTTACAATGGTTATGTAATTAATGGTTATACATTCAATACAAATTAACATGATGAAGCTAGTACCATGAAATTAGTGGAGTTGCACTTGTGGATAAAGTGATTCATGTTTCCGGTACTAAAGAAATAAATCCAATTTATACGAGTATGTCATAATTTTTCATTATCAAACAAATATGAGAGTTAGATTATAAAACATTCCAAGTGATGATTTTTCAATGCATGTGGGTTGATAAAAGAAATTCTATAAAAATATATGAATTAGGATTCATGAAAGTGGATTTTACTAAATAAGGGTACAAAGCTGAACTATTTATAATGTAATCACATGTATTTCAAGTATTTTATGTTCCAGATCCCACAAACTGAAAGTGGTTAATTGTTCTGTTATCAACCAAACCCGTTGAAGGTTTAGATGAAAATTCATCTGAGGATGGCCCTCTTATTATCACATCATAATCATTTTATAGTGGTTTCAATGTAGAAGGGGTTTTTTATGAAATAGGATATGACAATTAAGGTATTTGGATACTCGATAGAGGGGTAAAATCCCTTCAACCTTCAAAATAAAATAGTTTAATAATCAGGTTATATTTTTGGTAATATAAGCTATGTTACCACATGTTATTATTTGTTTTCTATTTCATTTTTATAATAAAAATTAAATGTTAAACCACTTCTATAAATAATGACTTCTACACATGCTGATACTCCCAATCATGAGGAACACTAGGTATCTTAACCTATTGTTGCTGCTAGTGTAGAGGAAAAATGACCTTATGCACATGTTGATGCTTCTATTCCAGAGGAACAACATATTGATAATGCTGAATATGAGGAAATAAATAAGAAGAAGATATGATGCAATAAGAAATATGATCATTTTAGCATGAAATTTTAAGAAAAAATTATTAAGATGACACTCAAAGCCATCAAATTCGAGGTCAAATGGAATGAGTGTGGCCTACATGTTAACCCCAGTAAGTCCATGTTTTGTAGTTACATGGATCTCTTTACTCATCAACATGTGCTGATTGATATATAGTTGTGGCACCATGTTTCTCCCATGATTAAGGTGCTAATTTTGGAAGATATTATGGTAAAATTATGATACAATTTCTTTATTTTACTTAAAATATAAATTAATTAAAAATCGACTTAATCTTCATCATACATTTTAGAGTGAATTTATAGTATATGAATCTCAAAAGAAATGTTTATTAATACTTTCTAGAAAGATTCACATAGTTTTTCTCACAAAACTAATGAGATTTCAACTTAATAATTCTGAAGGTAAAATGAACTCACACCACCACTTATGAATACATAGCTGATAAGCCAAGCAGCATGGGATATGTTTATTGGATGTCATGTGGAGATTTCTTTTTAGGTACATGGTGGCTGGTGTGACATTTTTTGAAAATATGTGTATTAATCACTTTTAGTGAGGATTTTTTATTTATGAAATAGCACCGGAGTGATGAAAATAAGTAATGGTAAGAAAAACCAATGTTCCGCTACCATGAATCAAGGATTCGGTATTCTTTACTTGAAAAAATGGTACATATTTTAAATCTACCATAATTCTTTTATGTGACATAGAAAACAAACATAATTATGTTCTTCTGTTTATATGGATATTGAGGAATCCAAATCCAAATCCACTTTCATCCAACATCATGTGATATGGAAGGAGGTACATATAAATAATGATAGGATACTAATATATGAGAACACACAAAAAGTTTGGGAATCATGTGTAAGTATGACATAATAAAAAAAATCTTTAAATAACTTTTACATAACAATTATTACTTATTTTTATAATATTTTATATCTAATTTATACATAGTAATCATCTACACATGTACCAGATGGAAACCTACTATCAGTGTCCTTGAAGTGGGCAGAACAGTATGGTTGTGTTAGAGGTTCGAGTTTTGGGGTGACACCCCAAACATATTTTCAGAAAAAAAAAATAGGAGGATAAAGATAAAGAAATGGAAGAGATGAAAGAAAGATTATCTTCCCTTGAAGAAAAATTTTATGGTCAATCCAAGTTACTATAAAATGTTATGGGGGAATCAAACAGAAGAAAAAACTCAGTAAAAACCAGTGCATAAAGATCCATCCCCCCACCCCCATCAACTTTGAGCCAATCCATTTTCATTGAAGAGATATCTTATATGAGTTAATAAATATTATAGTAATTATATCTGTGAAATGTGAAACAAACATACACTGATAACTTTTTTGTACTGATATTATATAGGCAGAAAATGACTATGATTTATATCTATCAACACCAATCCATCTACTTTTCGTGAGGGATACCATGTTCAAAATATAAGAATACACTCTATACAATAGAACACTTTTAATAATTCATATAATATTGGTGATTATTGTAGCTCATTATCTGAGTGTCGAGATACATATTCCACTGATGATGAAGATATTCATATGGTCGACCAAGCTATTAGACCATTCATAGCATGGCCATAAGATCTTGTAAAAACATTTCCATATGGAGGTATTCATTTACAATTTATTTTTCACGCTAAACATTTAAAAATTAATGAAAATGGTCTAAAAGAATGAATTTTATTACAGACAAACAAGGGTAATGGGGTGAAATTAACGTTCAAATCAAAACAATATAAAGGATCAACTAATTGATTGAAAATGTATTCAAAATGCACCTTTACCCTACCCATTCAATATCTGCATTTATTAACATTGAAGTTTAATGTGGATACAAAGATAAAAAGTGGTAGTAATCACATAGTTTATTTTGAAGAAAAAATTTACAGAGAGGATTTTATAGTCTACATTACTCTAGAGAATATAAATTAAATCTTCAACTATGGATGGTTAGAAGTATCAGTTGTAAATGTATACATGAGGTGTGTTTTCATGATTTGTTTTTTTTCAATAGATGATTTATTATGTTAATTATGAATAAATACATTTCATATTTTTTTCATGAATATATGTCAATACCAATTGAACAGATTACCCCATGAACATAACATTGGACTCATTAGTCATCACATCATTTCTACAGAACAAATAGAAATAGAATAAAAAATGAAATAGTGGAAAAACTGGCCAAATAATTTGAAATAAAACTTACGAATGATAGAATATTCTTAATAAAAATGTTGTAGGGGTAAAACTATACAATATTACAATGCTTTCCATTGCATTTATATTTTGAAATTCCAGTACTGCATATTAAGTTGATGTTATTAGCTGAAAACCCATTATCATAATTGAAAACCATAAGATTAGAGAAAGGTTTTTTAGCTAATAATGTTGACATAATATGTATTATTAGATGTAATACAATGATATTTAATGGGATGGTGTGACTGGTATGACTCAAGGTGCATATTTTTATTCAGAATTGACGTTAACTTTAGTAAAAAACAAAATTAAAATACTCAAAACCAATAAAAATCATTCGGATTATTGTGACACATTAGTAAAATGATCTATAGGTAATTTTTTGATGTGTAGTAATCAATCACACCTCAATCCAACGCACGGTGTGACCGATATGACTCCAAGTGTGAATTTTTATTTAAAATAGACATTAATTTTAGTAAAAAGAACATGTTACATGATCAAAAGAGATCAAACACATTTATATTGTTTTGATTCATTATAAAAATGTTCCATAAGTCATTTTAATGTTTATTAATCATATCTACCTCAATCTGACGCATGGTGTGAGCGGTATAATTCCAATTGTGTCTATTTATTTAAAATTGACAATAATTTTAGTAAAAAGAATAAGTAAAATAATAAGAACTGGGAAAATTGATTATTATTATTTTGATACTTCAAGATAATGATTCATAATTAATTTTTAATGTGTAGGAATCAACCTCACCTAAATCTGACACATGGTGTGACCGGTATGACACAATGTGTGTCTTTTTTAATTAAAATAGACATTAATTTTAGTAAAAAAATATGACATACCTAAAATCAATAAAACACATTTGTATTGTTTTTATACTTTATTAAAATTATATATATGTCATTTTTAATGTGTATTAATCAACCACACCTCAATCCAAATCACAGTGCAACCAGTATGACTCAATGTTTCTGTTATCTATTTAAAATTTCCATTTTATTTCAAAACATGTCACTCATTGAAAACAAAAAAAATTCCTTGATTGTCTTGAAAATTTAGGGAAATGATTTATATGTCATTTTTTATATATAGGTAGTACTCTCATGTCAAACTGACACACAATGAGACCAATATGACTCAAAGTCCATGTTTCCAATTTCAAAGGACCTTTTAATAAAATACACAAGTAAATTAATCAAAATCAAGAAAATTCATTCGAATTGTTTTTATAATTTAATAAAATGATCCATAAATAATTTATGAATTGTATGAATCAGCCTCATCTCAATATGATGCATGGTGTGATCGGTATAATTCCAAGTGTTTCTATTTATTTAAAATTGACATTAATTTTATAAAAAGAACAAGTGACATACTGAAAACTGAGAAAATGCATTTGGATTGTTTTTATACTTTATGAAAATGATCCATAAGTTATTTTTGATGTATATAAACCAACCAAACCTCAATATGATGCACAATGTGACCATTATGACTAAAATAGTGTGTTTTTATTTAAAATTGACTTTAATTTTTGTAAAAAGAAGAAGTTACATACTAAAACCAAATAAAACACATTCTCATTGTTTTAATACATTTAGAAAATTATCCATAAGTAATTTTTTACATGTAAGAATCAACTAAAAATCAATCTGGCACACATTGATACCGGTATGACTCAAAGTGTCCATTATCATTTAAAAATTGTCATTTTCATTCAAAATATGTGTTACTCCCAAAAAACCAGACAAACACATTCATATTATATTGACAATTTATGAAAAATATTCATAAGTCAGTTGTGAAATGTATGAAGTAGTATCACATCAAACCAACACCTGATTTGATCGATATTACTCAAATTGTGTGTTTCAATTTTAAAATAACATTTTAATAAAAACACAAGTGACATAGTTAAAACTGATAAAATGACTTCTGATTGTTTTCATACATTATGAAAATAATCTGTAAGTCATTTTTTATGAGTATAAATTTTTCAAATCACAATATGATCTGTTGTGTGACCGATATAATTCCAAGTGTGTTTATTTATTTAAAATTGACATTAATTTTAATAAAAAAGAATAAGTGACATAATGAAACCCAAGAAAATGCATTCAGATTGTTTTGATACTTTATGAAAACAATTCATAATACTTTTATAACATTTAGGAATAAACCTCACCTAATATTGATGGATGGTGTGACCAATATAAATCAAAGTGTGTCTTTTTATTTAAATTTGACATTGATTTTTGTAAAAAGAACAAGTCACATACTGAAAATTGAGAAAAAAACATTCCAATTGTTTTGATACTATATTAAAAGGATACATAAGTCATTATTTATGTGTAGTAATCAACCTAACCTCAATTAATCACATAGTGTGACCAGTATGACTCAAATTGTACGTTATCAGTTTAAAATTGACACTTTAGTTCAAAACGTGTCACTCACTAAACACAAAGAAAATTATCTTTGGTTGTATTAATAATTTGTAAAAATGATTCACAAGTTATTTTTTATGTTTAAGTAGAATTATCAAATAAAATAGACACATGATACGATTAATATGAATCAAAGTGTGTTTTTCTAGTTTAAAATGAAATTTTAATAAAAAACACAAGTGACATACCCAAGACCAATCAAACAAATTCGTATTTTTTTTATAATTTAATGAAACTATCCATGACTCATTTTTTACACCTAGGAATCATAAAAATCTCAATATGATTCATGGGGTGACCAGTATAATTTCATGTGTGTCTATTTTGTAAAGACTCGGAATTTCCATGTAATTTTTTTAATATATGGGAATTTTACGAGTCCGTGAAAATTTACAGCGCGTGAATCTGAGGCCCGGAGTGCCTGGAATGAATTTATGAACTTTTTTAAGGTATGTTTAGTAAACGTGCGAGCAGGTTTCTATAACTTTTGAACCGGTGCATGGAATTTAAATCTGAGGGCATCGTAGAACTTGTAGCAATGTTATTCTCTTAAGGAGACCTTCCCCTAGACCGCAGTAGGTCGAGGGTGGAAGTTATCTTTTCACATATTTGGGAAAGAATAAAATAAAAATAAAGTTTTGTAGCTTTTATTTTTATTTTTATTCCATGTGGATGTTGAGAAGTGGGGACCACCAGACCTAAACCTCCCATGAGAGGTTATGATGGTGGGGACCACCCTAAATAACCTCCCATGAGAGGTTATGGTGGTGGGGACCACCCGGAGCTTAAACATCTTGAACTCCCCTCTTAATGAGGGAGAAACCTCTCAACTCCCTTTTAATGTAGAGGAGCCTCTTGAGATTCCTCCACATTAATTGTGCCAATGCCATACATTAATTTTTCCAACTTTTGTGTGTGTGACAACTTAATTCTTCTTAAGTTAAATTATATTGGCACCGCTTTTCCTTTGGGTTGGAAAAGGAGAGAGCTCTTGGAGGATTACTTTCTTCCAAAAAAGAACTTCTCCTCCGAATGAAGAACTTCTTCTCTGAACGAAGAACGCCAATGAAGAACTTCAGCTCTGAATAAAGAACTCCAATGAAGAACTTCTTCTCCAAACGAATAACGCCATTGAAGAACGTTCTTTAGAATCAAGAAAAAGGATGATGCATGAAACGACAATCGAGGAAAACGCTGATGACACCGATGTCTGTCTTTTCCCAATGATTCATCTTCTTCCTCGTGACCTTGTCGACGTCATCAAGTGAATGAGGTATGGGTTTATTTTTATATGATTATCACATCCCATATTCTCTCCTTCTAATTCATTTGTGGGATTTCAGAATAGTGATTGACGAGGGTTGTGGGGATTGATGTTCTTTAATATCTTCTATAGTCATTTATGATTCATGATTATTTTGAGTCGCCTGCTACCACTCTAATGCAGAGAGTGCGGGCCAAAAAAACATGCCCCGTCCTCTCAAAAATTATTGTGATGATTTGTGGTGTTCTCTACGATGGAGGAAGATAGAAACTGGAGTGAGTTTTTGCCACTGATGAGAAACATGAGAACGGCGACTGGCACCACCGATGGCCGCGACGAAGGCGACATTGCAATGATGTCGCCCCGTGGCCACCCCCTCCACGCAGAATCTGTGCCCCGCGGCCACTGCCACCCTATGGCCACCACTGCCCCGCGGCCACCGCCACCCCATGGCCACTGATGCCACACAGTCAGGCCACTGCTCCGCAGATGAACCGCCCCGCAGCCGAACTGCCACCCCACGGCTGAGCGTTTATCCGCAGTCGAACCCCACGGTCGAGCTGCACCGCCACGGCCCTCCACGCCACCCCGAGGCCTACTGAGTCGCCGAGCGGCCTCATCGCACCACCATGACCCTCCGCACCGCCCAACAACCTCGTCGCGCTGCCCCGCGGCCAGCTGCGCCACCCAGTGGCCATACCACACAGCCCGCGGGCCTTCGTGCCCCCAACGACCCGACGCTGCCTCGGCAGCCCCCACGCGGACCTCGCTCGCCGGACCGCCCAGCGTGGGTCGGGCCACCCAGTGCGAGTCGGGCTAGACCCAGCAGGGCTGAGCCTAACTCAGCGGGTCAAGTCGAGTCAGCCTAGGCCGGGTCAGGCTGGGTCGGTCCGACCGGGTTAGACCAGATCTGGGCCCACTACGACCCATTTACAATCATTTGGCCTTAACTTTGGCACCACATGTCCGTTTGATGAACCGTCAGCGGAGCTGGAAACTTCAGAGCGAGATGGTCTCTTTGAGTATACCCCACAAGATTTTTGGTTTATGATGGGGTACAGACAGGTTGGATTGAACATGAATCCAATCGGGCCCTCGGGACTAAAAGGCTAATAACTCACAGATCAGGCGTCCAATTGATGCACCGTCTATTGCAATAAGACCCCTATGACATGGCGAACCATTAAGATACTTCTTCGTGGGACATTTTGGTAGTTGGAGAATCGACTAGTGTCTTGGGGGACAGACTTTCACAGAGACGATCAAGCCTAGTATGGAAACCCGGTAGCTGTATGTGACGAGAAGAGTGCTCCTAGAGAACCTGTGTGGGTCAGCTTCTAGTGATCATGTGTGAGTCAGCTCCTAGAGATTCTGTGTGGGTTAGATCCAAGGATCTTGTGTGGGTCATCTCCTAGAAATCCTGTGTGGGTCAGCTCCAGTGATCCTGTGTGGTTTAGCTCCTCGCAATCCTTTGTGTGTCATCTCCTGGAGATTCTGTTCAGGTCAGTAGCAGAGCCTCTTAACGGAGTAAGATGATTCAGTAGATATAACTAATCATATATACTATTGTACCTAATGATTTATCTAGTGTGATCTAAGTCTGTAGTTATGTGTTTTCCCCTTGATTGAGATAGATTATTTGAAAACTCAGGTAATTTATGGGCATATACCTAAGTAGGGTTATCTTTTGATTTCATACCTTGTGGTTTATCCTTGGTATATTTTTGTGAGACCTTGAGGGTATCGGGGTCCCTACTGAGTATCATTATACTCACCCCTACACAGGCTATGCCCGCACCTTGTTGTGTTGGATGCAGATGACGGACAGAGATGAATGAGGACAAGGGTACCAGGACTGGACGATGCTCAGAGGAGGACCATACGATATGTCAGTTCGCATAGGATATGGGTGGATGTGGAGTGATGAGGAGGCGATATGTACCTACCCTTCATGTAGGAATCCAGGAACTGCTTTTCACCTATTAGTCATCTTGTACTTTTCAGTTTTCTTTGTACATTCCAGTTGGGCTTGTATTCTGGCCCCTTTTTCTTACTGTACTCACTATGTTTACTTTTCAGTTTACTTGAGTTCGTATCTTGTTGTGTTCTTGGTTGTGTGTTTACAGGATATAAAGGAAATACCTTCCTAGTTATAGGGAATTACGCCTTTTGTGCTAGTCGCCAGCCCTTGGCCTAAGGAAGGAAGGCTTGGGGTAGTCACGACACGGGCCTCGGGGGACGGGTCATGACATATTTATTTAAGATTGTTATTAATTTTAGTAAAAAATAAGTGATAAATTAAAATGAAAAAACACATTCAGATTGTATTTATACATTAGATAAATGATCTATAATTCATTTTATGTGTAAGAATCAACTGAACCTCAATTTGATGCATAGTGTGATCGGTGTAACTCCAAGTTTGTATTTTTATTTATAATTGAAATTAATTTTAGTAAAAAGAAAAAGTGACATACTAAAAGCTAAGAAAACATATACAAATTATTTTGATACTTTAGGAAAAAAGTCCATAAGTTATTTGTGATGTGTAGGAACAAACCAAACCACAATATGATGCACGATGTGACCGATATGACTCAAAGTGTGTCTATTTATTTAAAATTGGCATTAATTTTAGTAAAAGAACAATTGAAATACTAAAAACCATGAAACCCCTTTAAGATTATTTTAATAATTTGGTAAAATGGACCATGATTCATTTGTGAAATGTAGGAATCAATCACACATCAATCTAATTCATGGTGTGACCTATATAACTCAAAGTGTCTGTTATCAGTATAAATTTGACATTTTAGTTCAAAACATGTGTCACTCACTGAAAACCAAACAAATGAGCTCTGATCATCTTGATAATTTATTAAAAATATTAATTAGTCATTTTTTGACATTTAGGAAGCATTCTCACATCAAACTAACACATGACGTGACCAGTATGACTCAAAATACGTGTTTCCAGTTTGAAATGAAATTTCATTAAAAAACACAAGTGGCATAATGAAAACTGATAAAATGAATTCATATTATTTTGATACATTAGTAAAACAATCCATAAGTAATTTTTGACATGTAGGAATTAGTCACACCACAACATGATTCATGTTGGGATTAGTATAACTCTAAGTGTGCCTTTATTTAAAATCGATATTAATTTTAGTAGAAAGAACAAGTGACATACTCAAATCCAAGAAAACACATTCAGATTATTTTGATACTTTAGGAAACTGATCCATAACTCATATGTGACATGTAGGAATCAACCTCACTTCAATATAATGCACATTGTGACTGATATAACTCTAAGTGTGTCTATTTATTTAAAATTTACATTTTATTAATGTATTCTTTCATATTTTTGTTTAATTTATTTCATTATTGTATTAATAACATAATATTTTATTTCTTATATAGGTGGATTCCTTTTCTTTGGTTGAAGTGATTTTTTTGGGAACCGATACCATGGGCATACTTTTTTGAGAGCGGATCGTGAGCACCAAAGATGATGAAACATTAATGTTTTTAAATGTGTGTGGATAGTAATTGTAAATGTAATTATAGAAAAAAAATGTTTGAAATGTATGTAGTAGTGTTTTTTTATTCATGATTTAAAATTTATTTAAATTAAATTATATATTTTTTATATAGGTTATAGGTATTTTTTGTAGTGTTTTGTTATAAAAATACCACACTATAGTAGGTTGGGACTTTATCAGTTCTATTTCTAGAAATGATAAAGGGGATCCCCCCTGTAATGGTGCTAAGGACAACAATTATTTTTTAGCACTATTAAATCCCTTTTTTGTGTTGTTAAATGGAATATCTATAGCAGTTCACCCAAAAATTCTCAAACCTATCCCATTTTCCCCCTCCCCATATCATGTATTTATCTCACACTCTCTCCTATTATTCTTTTTATTTTGTTTTTAATATTGTTCTTATAAATATCTCTTAAATATATTCTCTAATGTTGATTGAATTGATTCACCATTAGTGTCATCTGGTTCATATCCACAAGAATAATTTTAAGCATAATTTTGTTTCCAAAGGCAACGTGGTTTTAGTGGTGTAGTTAAACTCAGTTGTCAACCCTCATTATCAGTCATTTTTGTACATAAGGTATGAATTACTTGAAATTAATTCATGATTTATATAGTTTATTGAAATTATTATTGTAATGTGTGTTTATTCTATTGTTAAACCTATGTGTAGGAATCCCTTGATATTTAGTACATAATTATTATAGATTATTAGCATGATTGTTTAGTTTATATGTGTAGCATATGAGACCTATGTTTGATGATTTAACAAATGAGGTGTGTGTGTGTAACCATGAATTGTGATTTTGTGTCTTATATATGGATTTTTCATATGATTATACTGTTGTTTGGAGTGATTGATCTTCTATATTTTATACATGTTTTCATGTAATGTTGTGTCTTTGTTTTGGATACATGTGTTTCCATATGGGCTATTCCCTTTTGAGAAGGATGTTTGAGACGTTGATCCACATGTACATGGGATATCCATTCCCTGTGATGTGTCAATTTTTTTTGAACTATCCCATCGAGAAGGGAATGTTTCTGACATGGTTGGTGATGTTCCTACCGGTATTATGACAGAGTATGCATTTTTCTTCTATCATGGTTTCAATGTAAGTAGAGGTGGTCCCTAAGGACCCAGCATGTGTGTGGTACTTGTGTGATATATATTTTTTTTACATTTGTACCATGTTTATGTTCATGGAATATACTTTCATATTTTATGAAGTAATGTTAGGGTCCTTTGAGGGTGTCCTACTAAGTCTTGTACTCACACCCAACACGAGCATTTCATTGTGGTTGTAGACTTCATGACCAGAGACCCGGTGAAGGGAATAGACCATATATTGGACAATTGAGTAGGTTAAGTAGGAGGATGTGGTCTTTTCTATATAGAGTTCGGGCAGGACATCTCTTATTTCCTTTCTTAACCAGCACTACTTGTACTTGAGATCCTTATTTTTTGGTGATTATATCATGTATGTCATATTCAGTTTTTACTATATGTACTCAAATTATTTATTTTATTTATATATTGATGTTATTATTTTTCAGTCTCATTAAATGATATAGAGGGTATACTCTCCCCACTAATTAATTTAGACCCACATTACTAGTCAGAAACCTTTTCCATACGGATAGGTGCGCCTAAGGTCACGTAGCACCCGGCTCAGACCTGGTGGTTCGGGTCGGGATGTTACACTTTACATATCATTAATAGCTCTAACAGATTTTATTTCTTTACTATTTGAATATTTATTTCTCTATCCTTCTTATTTATTGTAGGAAAATTAGTTCTGATATGTCCTTGTTTTTTCTCTCATAATAGATAGTGTTTGATGATTTATTCTTCCCATACTTATCTTTTCCATTTTTTTGATAATTATACCAGAAGTTACTCTTTCTGATAATCTTATTCATGAACCTTGAAAACTAAGAAAGTTCAACTTCACAATCTTCCATATTTCTACCATCCAAATGGTTTTTAGATTTATTTTTCACTATAGTATTGGATTTTAATGTTTTATCACCAAAATGTATAGCATTCAAAGTTCAAGAGAATGAAATTCCTTTCTTTCTTATCTCATTTTAAAAATCAACTTTCATCCAATTATCATATTTCATGAGAGTCCCAATAAGGTTATATAGAGTATGTTTTGATATATATATTGTATCATCTATTGATGTTTTCTAGGATTATCAATCCTTCAAAACTATATTAATAATCTTTTTCAAAGCTTTTTTGTCTATAATTTTCTTCTCTCCAAAAAATTATAAGTCATTAAAAAATATAAAAAATTAGTACATTTTTACCACTGATTGACTAGGTAAAAAATCAAAGAGCGGATAATCTACTCGCAACATCACCCTTCTATTCTCAAGAAATTTTGAAATTCCAAAGTGAGTAATTTTTAGCTTTTTTCAAATTTGGTTTGTTATCTCACATGATGATATTTGACTATAAATATTTATGTCCATTAAATATATTAAAGTATTTTGAACTTTTAAATTTTCCTCATATTAATTTCTCTTCTCGAGTAAACATAGAATTTTTTTCTTTGGGATTTTATTAATTTTCCATCATCATTATAAAATAATCCACACCAGTATTTATAACAATTGTTTTCATCATGAAATTCTAATATTCATAGTAATCACCATATAATATTACTGGTTTAATAGGATTTAGATTCTCAAAGAATGGTATTAGAAGTCATTTCATAAAAAAATAAAAGATCCACTCTATTATACATAATGTTTCATGAACCATCCCAGGTCAACCCCAACCCGGTCACACAAGCCAACCTATGACATCCATGAGGTTCATTCCCAATCACCCTAGGATGGCAACAAGTTACAAGGTAATCAAAGAGTGATAATGGTAATTATTTCAACCTAGATAAATAATAAATCAACATAATGATAAATTAGTAGCTTAATTTAAATAAAAAGAACCAAACACAAAAACTAAAAAATAAAATAAAAAAACCAGACTGAACCTGATAACCAAAAAAATCTCTATGTGACCCCATGGGTCACTCACAAAACCAAAAAACAAAAAACTCTCCATAATGATCTAAACCAAAAAAAATTACACATGAGGCTAAAAATAATAATGGGAGTATAGGTGTGAGTATTAAAACTCAGTAGGCATGCCCAAGTAAACTACTCCATATTCATTTCCTTTAGAAAAAAAGATTCAATAACTTTAGGTTTGAAATACAATATATACACATATGTTATTCACATATTACATTTTAAAAAAATCATGGTTCATTTACCTATTTGTTTAAAATAGTTTTTTCATGAAATATGGGGTTTTGTAATTTTAAAAAGAAATGAGAAGTGAGAGGTAGATAAGAAGGGTGAATAATATTTCAAAAAAATTTCTGTGAAAAAAATTAAGAAAAACCAAACATTCAATCTTTCAAGGGATAAAAATCTCCAAGGAAAAGCAAAAAATATAGTACTAAAGAGGGGGAAATGAGAAAGGAGTACTGAAGTGACCATACTAGGTGTGGAACCTAGATTATCCTCTATAGAGAAACAAGTGTCAGTGTACATGATAATACCAAAGATATTATAGGAAAATATATAACATACTATAACCACATCCATCATGTCAGTGCACTTGATGTAATTAAATAGCCCTAACACTCAGTCGTACCCTACCTAGCCTAACTGAGGGAAACATCCCCAAAGTAGAGAATGTCCATATAAAGGGGACACTATACATAGATTAATCATAAAAAAGTGTAGTAATTTTTTTCAGATATTCTACTATCTATGCTAGGTTCCCATATAATGTCTAAAATGGGGGTGATCCAAAGAGCAACAAACAGTCAACACATATACACAGAAAAGGAACGCAAGTTGCCACATGAACCACATATCCAAGACTCACCCCTAAATCACCCCATGGAATAATTCCCTTACCTTCTAACCATTAGTAAATGAGTTATGTAACATTCCAAGTAACTCCCATTCCCTTTATAGATCAATGAGGCAATAGATACATCCTAAGGGGAGTTTTCTGAAGAAAACATTTTTTCTGAAAGTTCCAACCAGACATCACATATTCTTTGGGTAAAAAACTGTTTCTAAAAGAACTGCACACACCACTTATAAAATCAAAAACCCATTTATAAACCCTTTTGGTTTACCCAAACCACAATTTAGAAGTCAAAACACATTTACAAAGGTCATCCAAGAATTTTTACAAACACTTGGTGTGAAAAACTCAAATAAACAATTTCATATAGTTAAATTGAAGAAAAATTCACTTGATTCCACTCTGAATAAAAATTATAAGTAATATATATCACTACATAGAATAAAAAAAGGTGTTAACATAAATTAATTGTTGTTTCTTAAATTTAAATTCCAAATTAAAAGGGAGACCTACCTCAAACTTGAGGGTCTCTGACAGCGGCAACCTGAAACAACATCATAAGGGTTTGAAGAGGAAAGAACACCCAAGAAAACCCCTAAAAAGATAAACCCTCTAAATTAGAAAAATTAAACTTGAAACCTAGACCAAAGGGACCAAAATATAGGGGTTACTATGAAGAAAATTGAAGGAGTAAGAAGAGGCATAAGAGAAAAGGGAATTACCTTAAGAAATCACTCCAAAATCTTGAATAAATCACTTGATTACACCATGGGAGGAGGAGGGGAGGAATAAGAAAGAGGTTAGGAGCCTCCCTAGGGTCCCATTATCCAACTGGGTGTAAAATTTTGTGTTTTTGGGATTAAAAACAAGAGTGAACTATTAAAAAGAAATTTTTAATGAATCTAGGCATTGCGCATGGTTAGGCTGAAAAGTTTGGGAAACTATGTGTCAACTGTGTATCCCATACTAGACTCATAATACACTTGAATGGTTTAGCAATAAGGTTTGGATAACCATGTTTCAAGAGTGCAGTTAGGTTCTGTCAGAAACTACACATCCATGTGCACGCTTCTAGTGGCGTTCAGACTAATTATGCTCAAGTCATTTGCCCTTATACAGGGACAACCCAAGACTCACACGGTTACTCCAAGGAGCCACACAATTTGAATCTAACCATATGTTACCCATAAATCCCAAACTATGTAAGAGGAAAATGAATGAAAAGGGCCTCAACATCAAGAGGTCACGTAGTTTCCCCTTGACCTTGTGCAGAAACCGTGTAATAGAGGAAAAACAACTCAAATCTCAATAATTCAATCTGAATCACCCAAGAATCATGATAAAATCCAATTTTAAAATGATAGACCTAAATAAAAGAGAAAAATAAAAATAGTGGTTTGAAAACTCTCCCTAAAATTATGCTTTCTTCCCTAAGAAAGGTACAATGTTTCTAGTTGATTGAGTTCAAATAAAAATCTCCAAAATCTCACATGATTCCACTCCATAAGCTAAAAAAAAGATTCACCACCACCAAAATAATACTTAGATTCCAACCTAAAAATCATTGATGTCAACCCACTTCTCAAAGGATGGTGAAAATTCTAATCCATAATCCAAACACCTCACCACCACCACAACTATCGGTCACATTACATGATCCCAATGTCTTCCAAAGGAAAAGGGAGACACAATGTCAGATGAACTAGGAGGATAAGGGATAAACATTTTCTAACTTTTCTAGATAATATAAAAATATATAAATTGGAAAACAAAGGGTTTACTTAAAATGGATGCAAGAGTCCTAGGTGGATTCCCCACTATATTATGATTCTAGTAGGATAACCAACCAACACCACCCATCAAACATCGAACCTCTAATTTGGAACAACCACACACAACCCTAGAAAGTAATATGTGATTGTAACAAGACACCCAATAGAACAAATCTCTCAATCTAATATGATGAGATTCAAAATTTCTAAAAAATGATTTTCCGTTAAAATATAATTTCATAAAATATACATGAAATACATTTTTATTTCAAGTATGAGACTACATCGCAAGTCACAACCATTAAAATGAAACAAAATTTTACATAAAAAAAAAAGAACTCCCACATGTGGTAAGTTTGTCTAGTTGCACTATGAGATTATTTGAGATAGTGGATCTGGATCTACTCCACTTTTTTATTAACACCCTTGAAAAATTTTAGGAGATGGACTAAGTGACCCCAGGAACAACCGGTTTTTTGGAACACTTAGTCACAAAGGATTATTGTGACCCACCATATTGCATTGATGACACACTAGGATCATATTCCTAGAAAAAGCTGATGAAAGATCATAAGGCATCTTAGTTCCACCACCAACATAATCAAAATTAGGCCACTTCCCCATATCCTTACTAGAATTCCATTCACCACTCATAAGGAATGAATTAGGATTTTCTACCTTGAGAACCCCTGCTAATATAACCTCAACCTAAGTAACTTACCTCACCACATTGGTAAAAAAGTTTAGACTGAATTCTGACAACCTCGAATGAAGAGTAAGATGATTTTCATTCTCAAAATGTTGGTCTTTTGGTGAATATTCATCAGTAAAACATAGGAGATATGGGACTAGATCCATAAAATGAAGAACTAATTCCAAAAATAATTGATTTCCTTTCAGAAAGCATCAAATATACATTTCCTTCTCCACCTTCACAACCTTGGAGAAGTACTTCCAGATGAATGAGGAATTGAAAAATTCCTAGGAGAGTTCTTCTCAAAGATTGGTCAGAATGATTTACTTATTCCATTTATAACCCATACCTTTGAGCATAAAGGTTGGGAACTTGAGATTAAGAGTCTCATGAATCATGAGTCCAGTGAAAATATATATGATGGTTTTCAACCATCCCTCACCTTTCTCTAGTTTCAGCTACCCAAATAAGTGAGGAGGGTTCAACTCTCAAAACTTCTCAATGAATTATTGGTTGTGAGGACCACTAGGAACCATATATTTAATGTACAAACTAGACTATAGAGAGGGACTTGATCAATTGAAATCACAAGGTGGAAGGTCCACCGACAAATCTACATTTGGGTTCCATAGAGCTTGTTGTGGGGGTACTCTAAAATATAAGAAAACAAAAACTCAATCAAAACCAAATCACCATAAATAACTCATCATAATTGAACACCAAACACAATAAGTAACTGACCCACAAATTCTATAATTTTTTTTAAAAAATCTCACTAACCACCATTTTGAAAATAATTCTAAAACTTAACACTCTAATCTATTTCATTTTACCAAATACACCTTGAATTCCATCAATAAATATGACACTTTTTATATTAAAACACCTTTTCATTATAAAATAATTCCCAAATACCCATTTGGAATATATCACACCAAATTTTAAAATTTACTAT
This sequence comes from Viscum album, assembly GCA_963277665.1. NCBI lineage: Eukaryota > Viridiplantae > Streptophyta > Magnoliopsida > Santalales > Viscaceae > Viscum > Viscum album. The sequence goes on from OY728125.1 coordinate 1,616,510,532, forward strand.
GAGGAGTGAAAATATTTTTTTTCAAAACCCTTTTCTATGAAAATTCATTTAAATTAAAAGTCCTGTTTCCAAGAATTTTCTTAAACAGGTTTGAAAAACACAATTATCTTTTTGGAAAACCAACACGACACCATTTTAAATCTTGTTTTTATAATCCAAAACAAGGTTTGAAAAATAATTTTAAAAATAAGAAGACCTAAAATAAATTCATGGGGGGGACTAGTGTCAATGGGTGACTTTTCCTTATGGTTTGTGGTCGTATTCCAATCACAGTACTTCCATAAAATGCCTTTTAGGACTATATCCCTAGGCTCCACAAGGATTTTTAGGGCCCTTTATCACACTATAAACCATTATCCTAACTACCATTCCATTCCCCAAATATAGAAAACCCCATAAACAATCCAAAAAATTCAAATAAATTGAACTTCATCATCCAAAGTCCATAAATACTTAGAAATAGATCGATAACTATAATAAAAAAGAAAAAAACTAAAAACCAAACTTCCCATGGAAACCCAAGGTTTGTCACTAAAGGGTTTGGATAGAAACCTCATCATAACTATTCCCCATTTTTTGACAGTCCTGATCCTTATACCTTGACATCCCAAATAATAAAGGGTTCTCTGAAAGTAAGGTCCTCTAAAGAAACTATTCTCTAATAAATTTTTTCATGAACCAACCCTGGTCAATCCCATCTCATTCACCTAAGCCTTTATGTGACATCCCTGAGGGGAATTCTCAATCACCTCGGGGTGGAGACAAGTTACAAGGGAATCAATGAGTAATAGTGGGAACAATTTATATGAAGATAAATAAACAAAAGTAGTAAAGAGATAAATGATAAGCCCAATATAAATAAAAGGACCAAACAAATCAATTAAACATAAACTGGAAACAAAACCAGACCGAACATGATGACCAAACCGATATTTGTGTGACCCCATGGGTCACTCACTAAACCACAAACCCAATATCACTCCATGGTGATCTAAACCAAGAAGAACCTACACCTAAAGATAAAAACAAGAATGTAAGTATAGATGTGATTATTAAAACTATGTAGGCATGCCTAAGTAAAATATTCCATATTCATTTCCTTTAAACAAATTATTCATTAACCATGGGTTTAAAATATAATATATAAACATAGTTTTTTCATATATTTCTTTTTAAAACAAATCTTTGCCCATTTACATCTTTTTTTAAAATTTGTTTTTTATGAAATATAAGTTTCATAATTTTAAAATAAAGGATAAGTGGTAGATAGAGAGGGAGTGTGAATAATCTTTCAAAAAACATTATATGAAAACATTTAAGAAAAACCAAAAAATCATTTTTTCAATGGATAAAAATTCCCAAGAAAAAACAATAGAGACAATACCAAACAGGCGGAAATGAGAAATTAGTACTCAAGTGACCATACCATATACATCACCAATATTATCCAATATAGAGAACCAAGTGTCGTGGTACATGGGAATACCTAAAAGATTTTGGAAAATATATAATATACCATAACCTGATCCATACTATTGGTGCTCATAATGAAATCAAACATCCTTAATTCTCAGTTGTAACCTACTTGGCCTAACCAAGGAAACACATCCCCAAAGCAGAGCATGTTCATACTAAGGGGACACTAGCTAGAGTGTAATCCTAAAATAGTGTTGAAAACATTATATAATATTTCTCTAGATATGATAGGGTCCCCTTGTGATGTCTAAAATTGGGGTGAACCAAAGATAAACAAAAAAATCAATACATGTTCACAGATAAGTCATATAAGCTTTCGCATGAATCACACATCCAAGCCTCACCCATGATTCATCCCAAAGAATAATCTCCTTGACATCCTACCATTTTTACATGAGTGAAGTCCCATTAAAAGGACCTCTCATTCCCTTTTATAGTAAATTTTGCAAGAGATACATACAAAAAGACGTTTTTCGAAGAAAACATTTATCTGAAAGTGCCAACCTAGACTTACATATTATTTGGGGGGAAACCATTTATAAATAACCACACACACCACTTTTAAAACCAAAAACCCATTTAGAAACTCTTTTGGGAAACCCAAAAAACCATTTAGAAGTCTTGACACATTTACAAAAGCCAACCAGGCATTTTGACAAACACTTAGTGTGTGAAGATCAAATAAACAACTTTATACAATTAAATTCAAGAAAAAATCACTTGATTTTATTCAAAATAAATATTATAAATAATACATATCTATAATTATCATAAAAATTGTGTGAACATCAAGAAACTAATATTTCTTATATTTAATGTGCAAAAGAAAATGGATACCTACCTCAAACTCAAGGTTCTTCAACAACAGCAACCCGAAACAACTCCATAAGGGTATAGATAGGTAACAACACACAAAAATAACCATAACAATAAAAAAACACCTGAATTAAAACAATGGTAAAATGAACCCTAGACCAAGGGGACCAAGGGAGAATATGAACTAATAAGAAAATGGAAGGAGAAATAAGAGAGAGTATATAAAAGGGAATTACCTTGTGAAATCACCCCAAAATCATGAATTAATCACTTGATCCCAACATTGGAGGAGGAGGGGAGACATAAGGAAGAGGGGAAAAGCCACACTAGGGATGACCCATCTAAATGCAAAGATATGGAGGTGTTTTGGGGATACAAACAATGAGGTGAAATGGTAAAAATTATTTTTTAATGAACATATGAATTCTAAATGGCTAGGATACATTGTTTTGGAAACCATGCTCCAACCATGCATCCCTTACTATACTCCCAGGACACCCACATGTTTTGGCAGTACAGTTTGAAAAATTAGGTGTCAACCATTTTTTTTGGTTCCATCAAAAACTGAAGAGCCATGTGCATGCTTCTCGCACGATTTGGACTAACCCTGATCAATTTGTGCACCTTCATCATGCGACAAAAAAAGGCCTACACAGTTTCTCCTATGAACCAAATGGCTTGAATCTAAACATGCGCTACCCATGAAACCCAAAATATGCAAGAGGAAAATGAATTGAAAAGAGACTCAACGTCAAGAGACCACACTTTTACCACTTGACCATGCACACAAACTATAAAAGAGAGTAAAACTAGCCAAAAACTCAAAAAATTGTTCTAAAACACCCATTAATCAATAGAAAATCCAAATAAAAAATTATAAACCAATAGAAAATAGAAAATAAAAAATGGGGTTTGAAAATTCGCCCCACCATTATGGGTTCTTCCCCTAAAAATCCATTGGGCTTAAAGTTAATCGATTTTAATGAAAAAGGTCCACACTCTCACATGATTAAAATCATTAAACTAAATAATACCATAACCACCACCGAAACATGAGTTACATTACCAATCAAAAAAACCACTAAACTCATACCACTTCTCAATGGATGATGAAAATCACAATCCATAAAACAAACACCTCCCACCACTAAAACTAGTGGGACCATTCCAAGAGGCCAACATATTCCAAAGGATAAGGGAGAATCAAGGTCAGACAACCTAGGAGAATAGGGGATAAATTTTTAACACCTTCTCTAGAGAATACAAGAAAAATGACATGGTAGAAAAAATGGTTTACTTATAACGGATAAGGGAGGTTGGGTTGGACTCCCCACCATATTAGGATACTAGTTAGATGCCCAACCCACACCACTCATCAAACACTGAAAATCCAATTCATAACCATGCACAATCCCAAAAATAAAAAAGTGATTGGAACAAGACACCTGAAATAACACGCTTCCCACTCTCAGGTGATAAGATTCAGAATTTCCAAAAAAAAGGAGTTTCCATTAAAAAAATTCCACAAGAGATACAAAACATCATTTTTCATTTAAAACAAAATACAAAAATTTAAGAAACAAAAATTTCAATTAAGGAATCATTAACATCAAAAACCATAAATACAACTCACACCAAAACTACGCTCATCTAGTTGGGTTGCAAGTTTCTTCTTTGAGAGTGGATCCAGATCTACTCCTCTTTCGAATGACACCCATTTATAGTTTTTGAATATGTAATAAAGAACAAAAATCATTAAAGGTATTCATAGAACTTTGTAAAAATTTCCTCTTATGGCTCGACTAGCCTTGCTGATGACACACTAGGGTCTTATGCCTAGAAGAAGCTAACAAAAGATCATAAGGCCACTTAATTCCACCGCCATCACAATAAACTTTTGGAAACCTTCCCATATACTTATTAAAATTACCTTCATTGATTCTAGGGATTAAATAAGTATTGGATTACTTGATCACCCCAACTAACACAGCCTCAATCGGAGCATCATTCCTTACCACATCGACAAAGAGGTTAGATCGAATTTTGACACCCTTAACTGAATATCATGATGAATCCCATTCCCAAATTTTAATCTTTTAGAGAATCTTCCTTGACCAAATTCTAAATATAGGGGACTAGATCCACACAATGATGAAAAAATTCCAACACTAACTCATATCCTTGTTGAAAGAAACCCATCCCCATCACCCTCACCACCTTCACATAATTAGGGAAGTATTGTCAAATGATGGAGGCCATGAAAATTTCCCAAGAGAGGTATTATTTAATATTTTTACCTATTTATCTATTTACACAATTTCTAACTCAGAACATTGAGAACAAATTTCATGAACATGATCTTAAGAGGCTTGATATCATCGAGTTGATAAAAAATACACTTTATGGTTTTCAACCATTTGTCAAAAAAAATTGGTTCCATCTTCCCAAATAAGGGAGGATGGTTTAACTCTTGAAACTTCTCAATGAATTCTTGAGAGTGAGGACCATTGGAGTCCATGTTTATAATGGTCAAGCTAGAAAAAAATATAGGACTTGATCAACTTAAAGCACATGGTGGAAGATCCACCCCCAAATCTTCTTCAAGATTTCTTAGATCTTTGTGGTGTCATACTCTAAACAAAAATAAAACAAAAACTCAATAAAAACCAACCCCACATCAATAAATCATCAAAATTAAACACTAAATACAAAAATAAAAAACCCAAAAATTCTAATTTTTTTTCCAAATTATCAATAACTAACATTTTGAAAATCATTTTCAATCTCCAAATTTCAAGCCATTTCATTCTACCAAAAATACATTTAATTCCATTAAGAAATCCAACCCTTTTTCTATTATAAATCCTTATAATTTTAAAAAATCCTCCGATACCCCTTTGGAATATCCCACACAATATTTTAAAATTGAAAATGGGGAATAAAAACTTTTTTTCAAAACCCTTTCAACCAAAATTAATTTAAATTAAAAATCAATTTTCCAAGACTTTAATTAAATAAGTTTGAAAAAATAATTTATATTTTTGGAAAACCAACATGCTACTATTTGAAATCCTAATATTATAGTCCAAAAAATGGTCTTAAAAATAATTTTAAAATAAATAACACCTTAAATAAATTCATGATGGGGGGGATAGTTTTAATGGGTGACTTAGACATATGGTTGGTCGCCATATTCCAAACACAAATCTATCATAGAGAGTCCTTTAGGAATATTTACATATGCTCTACATGGCTTTCCAAGCCCTGTGATCTCACTAAAAACCATGGGACCAACCCCATTTCATTCCCCAAATACAGAACAACCCATAAATAATACACAAAATCCAAATAAACTAAACTTTATATACAAAATTCAAGAAATATGTTGAGAAATAATGATAACTAAAATCAAAAGACAATAACTCAAAACCCCACTTTCCATGGTAACCCAAGGTTTGGCACAAAAGGTGTTGGCTAGATACCTTGTCATACCTATAACCCAAGTTCTGATAGTCTTTCTCATTCTACCTTAAAAACCAAAATAAAAAAGGGAACCCTAAAATTTAGTTCCTTTAAAGAACCTATGTTCTGATTCCATTTTTTCATGAACCATTCTGGGTCAACCCTAACCCAGTCACCTGATCCGGCCTATGACATCCTCATGGTGCATTCCTGATCACCTTGGGGTGGCAACAAGTTCCAAAAGTATCAAAAAGTGATGATGGGAATGATTTATCCCAAGATAAAAAAAACAAAAAGCAAAAGCATAAATGAAAAACTCAATATAATTAAAATGGGACAAACAAATCAACTAAAAATAAAATAAAATAAAAATTGGGCTGAATCTGGCAACTAAAATGATCTCTATGTGACCTCATGGGTCACTCACCAAACCCAAAAACCAGAATTGTTCCATGGATATCGAAACCAAGAAGCACCTACACCTAAAGCTAAAAAATTATAGATGTATAGGCATGATTATTAAAACATAGTATCCATTCCAAATTAAACTATTCCTTGTGAATTTCCATTAAACAGACAATTCATTAAATATAGGTTTGAAATAACAATATATAAAATTAAATTTTTTAGAAATTTTATTTTAAAACAAATCCGGGTCTATTTCCCTCTCTATTTAAAATAGATTTTTCATGAAAGAGGATGTTTTAGAATTAAAAAAAGGATAAGTATGAGATAAAGAGGCAGAGTGGATAATATTTAAAAAAAACTATGAAAATATTTAACAAAAAACACACATTAGATTTTACATGTGATAAACATAAACAAGGAAAATCAACATAGAGAGTTTCAAACATGGGGAAATGAGAAAGAAGTACTCTAGTGACCATACCAGATGTGGAACCTAGATTATTCATCATAGAGAAACATGTTTTGGGGTACAAGGGAATACCTAAGAGATTAGGGGAAATATAGAACTCACTATAACCTAATCTATCCTATCATTATGCCTAATGAAATCAAACATCCCTAAAGCTCAGTCTTACCCTACCTGTCGTAAATGAGGGACAACATACCCAAAGTAGAGCATGTATGTACTAAGGGGATACTCTCTATAGAATAGTCCAAAAATAGTTAAACAAATGTTCTTGAATATTCCTCTAGCTATGCTAGATTCACATGATGACTATAAATGGGGTGATATAAAGAGCAACAAACAACCAACACATATACATAGATATGGCGCACAAGCTGTCACATGAATCACACATCCAAGAATTACCCCAAAATCACACCAAGGAATAATTACCTTTCCTTACAACCTTTGGTGCATGAGGGAAGCCTGTTTCAAGGACCTCCTAGTACCTTTATCAATCAATGATTCAATAGATACATATCAAGGGATGTTTCTGAAGAAACCTTTTTCTGAAAGTGAAAATTGGGCCTCACATTTTCTTTGGGAGGAATCCGTTTCTAGAATAACCACACAAAACACTTATAAAACCAAAAAACCATTTATAAACTCTTTTGGGAAACTCAAACCACCATTTATAATTAGAACAACATTTACAAAGGCTAGCTAGGAATTTCAATGAACACTTGGTGTGAGAATCTTGAATAAATAATTTCATACAATTAAATTCAAGAGAAATTCACTTGATTTAATTACGAATAAATATTATAAAAAAATAAATATCACTAATTAGAATCAAAATAAGTTGTGAAAATCAAGAAACTAATCTATATATTATCTAATATTGGCTTTTTTCCGCTGACGTGTCTCTTAAACACGCTTCCACGTCACAAATTTTCCTTCATCCAACCCTTTAAACCGGTAATTATCTACCATGATCCTGACCCCAATCGTAGTTTTCTGTTTCAATTCACTCCCCTCCCTGATTCCCCTCCTCGATTCACTTCTCCCGCTCTAGAGTTCATGCACCCCTCCCCGATTCCACTCTCCTGCTCCATTCCCCTGCCCTCCCCGAATATCCTTTGTCACCGTGACTTCACCTAATCGTGATCCGCCTTAAGCTCCTCCCACTTAAACTCCTTCGAATACAGCTCCTCCGACTTCCGCTCCTCTGATTTCAGCTCCTCCAACTTCCCATCACTTTCTCCTTTTGCTCGAGATGTTGATCTAGGGTTCATGCTGTAACTACTCATCATCTACCTTCATTTAAATCAACTAATTTCCTTCCGTCTCTCTTCCTTAGAAAGTATTACCCTAACTATCATCCTACTTGCGCTTCATCTCCAGTCGACCTATGGTTCCGGTATAATGAATTATTCGGCTACCTGCTTCAAACTCTGGTAATATTCTTGGGTTCCCACGCCTTAGATTTATACTTCATCTTCGACCAGGTACTCCTCATCCTTCTACCACCGCTCAATTTCGATCCAATCCCTACCCTCCCTTTCTCAACTTCCATTTCCTTCTCATAAAAATCATGGTTACTTTGGTATTGTCCATGCTCTACCTCTTGAAACATTGTGATTATTACTTCACCATTGACAGCAGTGGATGTCGCCCAACAACCTCTTCACGAAGAACTTCAGAAAGTGTGATGGTTATCTGCTTAGTAGTGAATTCAGGCTTTAGACTCTTATCCTTTTAATGTTCTCTTTTCATTATATGTTGAATAAATAATCACATTTCACATTATTTAGCCTCCTGGAGCCATTACATTCTTGCAGTCTTAGTCATTACATTGGGATTGTAATCTATGAGTCCCAAGTACATTTTCTTTCTCAACCATCTACACTTATATTTTCTATAAGTAATTAAATGTAATGGTATGCATTTTATTCCCATGAGTATATTTTTGTTAAATAAAAATCATTATGAGTAAATGGATTGAAAAGTGGTAAATGAGTATTTTTTGTATTTTTTTTGTCATTTTTCAATTATCTGTCTCTATTTCTCTTTCATCACATCATTCCATGTCTGCATGTATCTAGATAAGCATGAATGGGAATCACGCCCTCTTATAAGATATCCATATATTGAATTATTATTAGAAATATCCACTTCCAGACCCCTAGGTATGGAATTTTCTACAGCATGGATGAAACTATTGTTGGCATGAAAATCAGCTCATGATTCTGAATTACCTCATTGTGTAGGTCTTGGGATTGTAAGAGGCCTTGATTCATCCATGAAGCTGCTTTATGTGATCACGCCTACCACTCTAAATGTTCTTTTCATTCATGTCCATTTAAATACTTTGTTTTATATACTTATGTTGTTTGCTTCATGTCCATTTGAATGTTCTTTTTTCCGTTGGATATTTCATTCATGTCCATTTCTTGGTGAAATTAATACTTATTCTGCATATTCATGTATTCTTATGTTATATACTTATGCTGTATATATTCTTATGTTGTATTGTTATTTTTCATATTCATGTATTATTATGATGTGTTAGACAAAGATGATTCCAAACCAATATCATATTGGTGAGGCAAAGATGAAATGCATTGGTGATGGCTCAATTTCTCAGGCTTTCGCTGCATTAAGAAAGGATGAGTTCAACCAATTGCTTACTATAAAGGCACAGTTGGAACACACTGGTGATAGCCCAAGCACACAGGACAGGGCTGTTTTTCATATTCAGGTATTCTTATCCTGTATATACTTATGTTGTATATTCTTATGCTGTATAATAACTCTTTCATGTTCATCTCATTATTTCTCAGTGACATTAATACTTATGATGTTTCATTCATGTTCATGATTGGCTTAAGAAGAATGTCTCAACAGAAGTTGCATGTGCTACTCTGTATAATATATAGAGGTAACCTTAACCTAATTTTTTTTGCTATGCTGCTACTCATATTAAGGAGTGCCTATAGATGGTTTATCCTTCATCTAACTTTTTCAAATTTCTTATTAGAAGAGATTATCTGCTACTCTTGAATGGTATTCTTTAGGAATGTAAGGTTTTTTCATAGAGCTGAATGGAAAATACTTAAATGACTCATCCTTTATGGTAAACATGTTGAAAAAATATGTGGCATTTGTTATGTTCATGAAATAACATTTTTACTTAAATTCTATTATTAGCAGCAGAAAAGTATGAATGGTTTATTTTGTACAGTGATGGTATACTTATGTTTTCCTTATATATTATCATATATTTTCCAATATGTTTTCAATATTCTCCTAAAAATTCTCCTATTTTATTTTCTTTTTCTTATTTTCCTATGTTTTTATTTCTCTATATTTCTGTTATCATTTGATATTTTTTTTAGAGATTGGAGCTGACGATTTATAGGGTGACTGGAGATTTGAAATTTATGTCAGAGCTTTTTTTCCACCACATTTTTATTCAGCATTAATTCATAGATCTGTTTTAGATTGTGGATTGTGTAATCGTTCTCTATAATAATTTTTCTTGGTATTGTTTGGAATCTTATCTATTGCTTTTAATTTTTATTTTTTGGGTTAATGTGAAATCCTCAGTATTTCATTGCCTTTTTCAAATTCCAAGCAGAGCTGGTTACATTTAGAAGTAGTGATAGCTTTTTTGTGTAGGTTTAAGTCCTATTTTGATTTTAATAATCATCGATTTCCAACTACAGTACATCAGAACTAGAATTTACCATGTTTCTAGGTCATGCTGTGTATTAAAAAAAATCATTTATTGGGATTTTATTTCGTTTTCATCCATAATTGGATATTCTTCCATGCATGTTTGTAATCTAAGAATGCATTCTATCTATTTCCCTGACTATGTGTTTGACAGGAGGAGTTGGACATATTGCAGGAGGACAGGAGGAGTTGGACATATTGCTGATGAAAGGTGGACTTTGAAGGGAAAAATTGTAGGTGTTGAAAACTATGGTTACTACTACTATTTTCATCTTGGAATTTTCTACTTAAACCAAATAATCTGTTTCTGAACTGACATCAGTAGCAGGAGGAGGCAGAACCAAAGTTTAAGAGGATAGAAATCTAGTGGAGGACGGTGTAGCTGTTTTGTGCTCCGACTATGTCCTTTGAGCAAATACTTCATCCATTTCAAGGTAATATCATTCTGACGCATCAAAACCCCTTTGGCTCGCGATTTCCATCGGGTGTTCATACAGAACCCACTATATTATTTCTATTGTATCCTCCACACCCTGGAACCTGGTCATAAATTTATTAACAGTCGACCTAATCACGCGTATGCAGTATCCATCTATTTCTGCTAAAGACTTTCAGCCAACATGATGCTCTTCTAGCAACTATTACTGGATTCTCTTCAGCTTCTCTGGCACATCCACTGTCTTTCAACGTAATATTCTTCAATTTGCTTAACATTTTTTTGATTGCATTAGATTTTTCAATCAAATTATTACATCCTTCCATTATACTATTATCTTATTTCATTGATTATCAGTTATTTTGATATCAGGTTAACATTTTTCTATGTACTTGTATGTTACCGTAATCACTGCATCTACATTTTAGGTACTATAATAATAGATAGTTCAATATTTTCCAGGAATGCGTATTCATGAATTCACTAATTATTTTTTATTTTCCTTATTATTACTCCTATAACCAGCTGAAGAATTGCATACAGGTATGTATCTTATCATCTTTTACTATGGAAATCTTAGTGAATGATTTTTTATTTTATGAATCCATACAAATTTATACCTCTCCTCCTATTAAGGGGTTTGCTAAATCGCATGATTGAAATTTTTTTCCCTTGCTGAGTGAACAAAACACTTATGAAGATATTGAGGCTGCCTATAGATGCCTAAAAGAAACTTATAGGGTTATGTATGAAGATATTTTTCTGTATGGATAGTCTATTGGGTGCGAACCAAATATATATTTAGCATCCAGGTAGTTGAGGTTACGAGATATGGTTTTCCATAGCTCAATATTGTCCTGCGTTCGATTTCTCTATCTAGTGAAGCAGACATACTGGTGTGATATCTTTAAGGTGCAAGTTTTTTCCATTATAATATTCATTCACCTATTCGTTTTTTTTTTCAGGTTAACATTTTTCTATGTACGTGTATGTTACCGTAATCACTTCATCTACATTTTAGGTACTATAATAATAGAGAGTGCAAAAATATATGGATCTTATTGAAAGTGCAAATAGGTATAGAAATGTATAGACTGTGGAAACAGGTATAGATAGTGCAAATAGTAAATCATAAGAAAACTTGGTGGATTTTCCAAGAATTCTTATTCATGAATGCACTAATTCTTTTTTATTTTATTTATTCTTACCCCCTAGAACCAGCTGAAAAAGTGCATACAGGTATGTATCTTATCATCTTTTACTATGGAAATCTTAGGGAATGATTTTTCATTTTATGAATCTGTACAATTTTATACATTCCATTTTTTTACATTTTTCATTTTATAACTTGTAGTATACAATGTTTTAAGTTATATTTTTTATCACTGCTTATCGCCTCATAACCAGTATTAAAATATTAAGTGGTGTCTATGTTTCAATGAAAGTATTGTTGTGCTGTTAGAAAAAAATTGTCAGATTATTGTTGTTCACATTGTTATAGAGTATTGTTATTTTCACTTTCAATTGCAATTGTTTCTATTCAAAGAGTAATTTTACATAATTTTTATTGTGAAAAATACTCTTACAAATGTGAAATAATAATAAATTCAGCGATACATTTTAATAGAGTATTGTTGTGTTGTTTTACATTGTTTTACTATTTACAAATATTAAAAATATTAAATAACAATACTTTTAAAAAATGTGTAAAAAATACCATCACATTCTTATAGAGTATTGTTGTTTAGATATGTAAGTGTGTGTACTGTTTGGGATGTGATGTTTCACATCACACCTTTAACTTATTATGTAAAACATCACATCACATTGTGATGTGATGTTCAAAATGTGTAATATGATGTACAAATTGAATAGTACACTCTTACATATTTTTTGTAATTGTTTAGAATGTACTATTTTATATATTTTCTTCCAACAATCAATTTTTAAAATAGCACATCACACAAATAATAAGCATGTGCTGTTTTACATTTCAATAGGTGCATTTATTTATATTTATTTACATTTACAACATGTGCTTATAATATTATTCTTATCATAGATGTGTTGTCTAACAAAAACTAACTCTGTGATCTGTTGTATCACCTTAAATATTTGTGTGATGTACTATTTTACATAATATATAAAAATAAGTGTATGTAACAATATAAATAACAGAGATGTGCTATTTTAAATCTATGAGATATGAATATATAAATAATAGCTCATATAAACTTTTCATATCTTCCCTAGGGGTTTCTCACATCCCACACAGATTTACTCACTCCACTCTGTGATGTTTCCATCTACTCATGTCACCCTATGATTTCTTCTTCTGTGGTATGTTTTGATTGACTATGATTTTAGTCATTCTAATTTTTATTTTCTTATTGACGCAGTTGTTATTCCATTAACATTAATCTATTAAATATAGAAGATCCAAATGGTGGAGTTTTCCATTGAAGGATTATGGTATGTCTCTGATATCTTTTTCTCATTTTGACTGCAAACCATTATTCACTGCCCTTCCTCTACATTTGAGTTAGGGTTACTTTCATTCTCTTAGATCCATTTCTGGGTTCTATTTTTTTCTATATGGATGCATTCATATTTTAAATCTCTTTTTTCCCTGTCATCCCAAAATGATATATGATAAATTTAACTTGTCTATATCATTTTGCATATGGAAAGTGATTTTATGAGGAGAATTCTCAAGCTGAAGTGTTGCGCGATTATTATCCCCATAGGGAAACTATCCAATAATGTTGTGGTTACAAAATCAAATGTAAATCCCTTATATTTTTTTGTAATCACTCTTTTAGTTTTGATTACATTTTCTACATATTGAATCTATTTTTTATATTAAAACTATGGATGGGCCCTTCGAAATCCATTTTGTTATTTTTCTTTCAGAATATGGTGCAAAACTTCCCTAGGCAGTACATGAAACTAGACCTCTCATTTTATGTATCGAGTACCTTTTATGAATCAAGGGTGTGGAGATGAGAGTTAACATCTCAATTTCTACATCCATATTTGGTATAGTACCAAATATTAGTCTATTAGTCATTTCCTTTTGAAATTCGTTTTCCCATTCCTTTCCATTCATCCTAATGCCACCTCCGGGATTTTTTTACATAATCTACAATTTTGAATGATGTATGATTCTGATTTGAAGAGTAGGAAGAGACCAAGATATAGAATTAATTCCTTCTAATTATCGTTTAGTATGAAATACTTCAACTTGCAGTATTTTATTCGTCTTAACTACACATAGCATCATCAGGTTTCTCTCTATTTCCATTTGTCGAGAAGCTCAATCACTTCATTTAATCTTCCATTTTCCTCCCACTCTCTCAACATTTTACACAGATTTCATAGGTAATCACTATAGTTTTTTTGTTCTTTTATTTATTAATGGTTGTTTTTTATAATATAGAAAAACATGTTGGGTATTTTACAATTACCTTCCTGTTGCAGGTTGGTCCATTGCATGTGTTCACTGGATTGAAACTGAGGATATTTCTTGCATGGATGGGATTTTTTGGTTATGCTGGTTTTTACTGGCCTTCTTTTTTACTCAGTGCTTCAATTGTGTATTACGAATTTTGTCTTGGTGTTTTAGTGATCCTACAAATAGCACTGATTTGGTTAGCTTTTATTTTTTGTAGGTTTTGTTTGAAATGAGGTTGATTGAAAATAGGGTATTATTCAAATGGTTGAATGTTTTTATTTTTTAAATTTTCAAGAGAATTTTGATTGTATATGTTTTCATGGTAGTGTTTTTATTTTCAATTATAATAGTGGATGAAAGTGGTCCGATTGTTAAAAGTATGATATCTAAAATGTATTCTACATTTGAATTTTTTTTCTAATTTTTCAAATGTGATGTTATGGTTGATGTTCTATTTTCATGTTGGTTCTCCTATAATAGTTCCCACATCACTTCAAAGTGAATTTAGTTAGAGAATACATAAAAGGGATTTTGAGTAAAACATAGTTTAGAGATACGATACAAAATTATATCTTTTTTATTTTTTTCCAATTATTTTATTTTAACATTCATTTTCTTATTTTGAAAATTCATTATAGTATTATTGTATTTAAACAATTTTTTCTATGCAGAAAATTATATTCAAAGATTTTGAAAATGAATATTTGTACAATGTGAAAGGATTTTTGGGTTACATCCTATAACATAAAGTTATACTCAATGATTGATTCAGTTCTATAAATACATAAATTACTACTTTTTCTATGTATTTTTTCCTCAATGTTTATCTATACACCAACCATTTCATTACGATGTTAGGCCCTTCAACTCTATTTACTTCTTCCTCACTCGACATCACCCAACCTTCTTGTCTAACCCTTTGATTTCGTTATTTTTAGTTATATGACTTTCAATCCAATCTTAAATATTATAATGATCATAATTTGAAATATCCATTTGAGTCATTTTTTCGTTCATGTAATTGATTTTTACATCATGAATTCCCAATATAAATTTGTATTTCTTTTTAATTAAACTAAATATTTTATTTTATGTTTATGATATTTGACATTGAATCTTTATATAAATAAATAATTTCATATTTACATATTATTATCCAACGGTTTGCCTTTAATAGTCTGTATCTTATAGGCATGCATTTTATAACATCCTACATTAATATATTGTGATCTCTACGTCCCTTTTTCCATATTGTTCCATATACATCATTAATAGTTTCACTCAGTTTTTTTTCCGAACATCCCACTCAATCAATTTATTATAACATCCTATATTAATATACTCTGTTCAATTTAAGAAGAATATCAAATCATGTTTCTTTTTTGATCTTACTTATTTATTTTTTGGCATGTATTGATATTTCTTTTATCACATTGAAATATTTTTATATATCATTACTTATTTTTAATACCGAACACACCAATCTTTAGGTATTCTGTAAATTCTACTCACTTCCACATATATCTCTAAAATGGTGATCATTTGCATGCTGCATTTTAATCATCCTTTTGGAACTATACATATTTTGTTCAAGGATATTCTCATGTAAGACAAAATATTAATTTGTATATGATAGAATGATTTAAATTTGTATTTCATATAATAATTATTATTTGAATATACAAATGGGTGTTGTTCAACCTATGGTCGCCAGTTTTCATTTCATGATTCAAAAGGTAAATTTCAAATTTTATTTTGGATTCTCATTTATTATTTTATGTTAACATTAATTTTTCTGATACTATAAATTCTAGTATTCTTATTTTAAACATTTTTTTGTATGCAGAAAAATCTTCCAGGCATTTTGAAGTTGGATATTTGTACAGTGACATAATTGATCTGTGACATTAATACTTATACTGTATGTTTTTAAATTTAAATGTCCATTTGAATGTTCTTTTCATCTCCAATGGAATATTATGCAGTTTATACTAATTTTTTGTAATAATTCTTTCATGTTATTTTCATAATATCCCAGTGACATTAATACTTATGTTATTTCATTAATGTTTGTTTTTAAATGTACTTCTCTAATTACTGTCCATTTTTTCTTTTTATTCATGTATTTGAAGTTGGATACTTATAAATTCAGGTATTATTATTTTAAACATTCTTTAATGTTCTTTTCCTTTTATATTATCCTATATGTTTTCTAGGTTTTAAAATAATTTTATTTTCCTTCTATATTCTCCTATATATTTTCCTCATATTCTCCACCATGCATTTGTATGGTTTATTTTGTATAGCGATGGTATACTTATTTTTTCCTTATATATTCTCATATATTCTTCAATTTTTTTTCAATATTCTCTTATATATTCTCCTATGTTATTTTATGTTACTTATTTTCCTATATTTTCAATTCTCTATGTTTTTTCCAATTACAGTTCAATATTAATTATCACTATTGTTTTTCAATCTATTCAATATTCATGTTCTTTATTAACTTTGAAATATAGTTTTGTATTTTTTAAATTAATCATTGAATGTATTGTCGTGAAAATGCACGGGTAAGTACTATTTTTTCTTAAATTTAATGTCCAAATGCATAGGGGGGCCTACCTCAAACTCAAGGCACTTCGACAACGATAACCCAAATAACTACATAAGGGTCTAGAGAGGAAATAACACCCAAGAAGAACATTAAAAAGATAGAAACCCTAAATTAAAACAAATTAAACATGAACCCTAGACCAAAGGGGCCATGGGAGAAGAGTAAATAAAAGAAAATTGAAGGAGGAATAAGAGGGAGAATATATGAGTGAATTTCCTTGAACATTCACCCCAAAATCTTGAGGAAATTAGTTGATTCCACCATGGGAGGAGGAGTGGAGGGATGAGGAAGAGAGGAGTAGACTCCCTATGGTTACATGATCTAAATGGGGGAGAAGGGTGTGATTTTGGCCTAAAATGGTAAAAATAAATTTTGAATAAACCTGGGCACTGTGCATGGTTTGGGAAGCTGTGCGCCAACTGTGCATCCCTTACTAGACTCATAAGACACCCACATGGTTTGATTGTACTATTTGGAAAATTATGCATCAACCATGTAGTTTCGTTCTATCAAAAACTATAGATCCATGCAAAAACTTCTCACATGGTTTAGAATTATTGTTCTCACGTCATGTGCCCCCATCCAGGGATAACCCAAGACCCACCTGATTGCTCCTAGGAGTTTCATTGTTTGAATCTAACTATTCTTTACCCATGAAACTCAAACCATGCTAGGGAAAGATGATCTAAAAAGGGACTCATCATTATTATTCTACACTGTTTCCCCTAAACATGACACATAAATTGTAAAATAGAGGAAAAACCGTCCAAAACTCAAGAAATCGATACAAACCACCAAATACTATAGAGAAAATCCAAATAAAAAATGATAAACCAAAATAAAGGAGAATAATAAAAACTAGGGTGTAACAGACTTAGTCAAAAGAAACAGAAATGAGTTCTGAAAAAATGAAGAGTAATCTCTCATATTAATTAAAGTCCTAATAAATTATTAAATAGAAGCTACAACATGGGGTGATTTTTAGTTATAAAATGAATTGAAATATATTTTACACTCAAGTTAGTCAGTTTATTTAAAGTTATAAGTTCAAAAAAATGATAATATAACAAAAAAGTAGTATAAAATATACTTTTTGAAGTTAAAAAATTAACCAAAATATAGAAAACAATAATCACATAGTAAAATATAACTACAATGTAAAATAAAATCATAGAGAATCAGATAAAAATTTGAATATCCTTAAAATTATATTATTATAAAAATAATTTCAGTCATGGAAATTCTTTACTTTTAAACCAAATTGGCAGGTGGATCGACTGACTTGATCCATGGTGTCAATGTTTTGACCATGAACTTTGTCGATCTTTCCCCAATCAGAAGATACAATTCTACAACAAGACCTTCTTTATAGAAACATCATCAATATGCATGTATATCCTTGATATCATCATCAATCAAGTGATCAAAAACATGTTCAATCCCCAAGACTTATTCAAACAAACTATTCATAATATTTAACTTCCAATCCCAAAAAGCTTACTGACCAGCATGATTAAAATTATCACCAGCTACTAGATTCAGAACCTCTTTTTTTACATAGGGTCATAAAATAAGCTTAAAATAGGAACTTAGAGATTTATGATGAAAACCTCACAATGGTATCTCTATGTGAAATCAGAAAAGATTACAAATGGAAGCACTCAAAGTAAATTAGATTATACACATCTTATTTTTTTAATCAACTTTACAATAATTTTAATATCATAAGTTTGATGAAGCACTGGTTTAATTTATAGCCTTTTTGTAACAAACATCAGTGGTCATATTCTACGTTCTTCACATTCATTTGCAATAGAATTGGAATCTTCATCATATACTGATGAATGTAGTTTTATCTTCTACTGAGATAGTTTAGTGTACCATCACAGTGACTCACCATTTTATTTAACATTCCAATCTTTACATTGATCGATTCAGTACTATTTTCTAGAAATTAAATAATTAGAATTTAAGTCTATATAACACAAAACATATCAGCACTCCAATATATCACAAGTAATAAAATATAAAATGAGTGATAGAATGTGTTGTGGTTCATCAAATAAAAGGAGTTTGGGAGATATTATGAGAAAAACTCTCTAATATCTTACACTCAAGGATAAATCTCACTCCCCCCATTGACAAGCCTTCATACAACCTTTACTCCCCCAAACACTGATGAATCATTAACAGGTAATCACTAACACAACCTATCCTTAAGAATCTTACATCTCTCACCTTTCATATCCCTCACACTTTGATTTATCACCTCTCAGCCCCCCCAACCCTCCCTTATCACAATGTCACCTAAACCCACATAGATTCCCTACAAATATCATCTCACCTCCCTATAATTTTTTGCTTCACTATTTTTGATGACCACCCCCACCTCCCCTATAACAACTCGGATCTTTATTACACATTAATTACTGATTTATTACATAATATTACATGCAATATAACCTAAAAGATCAATAATTATACTGTATTTTAAAATTAGTTATATATAATCACATTTTGAACATGGGATACAAAAACATTATTGAAAACATACATAACATGCTTCTAAAATTCCTTGAATTTTATAACTACATGAGATAACCTATGGAAAAAATAATAAATGGGTGAGGTATAAAGACTAGTAAGGGAATAAACATGGAATACAATGATACATTTTATAAATTAGTAATATCAATATTGAATAAAAATATTAGGAATCATAAACATTAACAATGAGATATGATATATCATGGCAATCATAACATGGGAAATGTGGCATCAACTTAAAACATGACATCATAAACATAGGTCAAGGATAAACTGCCAAGACATCATTGTCAAAAAACCACCATAAAGGAGTTAGTTTCACTCCCTATCCCAACATGGTGTCTCATGATACTAAACATTACCCAATGCTTTGGAGCGCTATATAATTATGGGCACAGCCCTCAATTTCATTTCATTCTCATGCTTAAGTGTACCACATAGATCATACAACATGGATTCATTAATCATCATAATTTATTCCATGGTCAAGGAGTGTGGAATAAATATATGTGAGTCCCCAATAAAAAAAGTATATGTTCATAAATGTGAACACCCTTGATAGGAAATGGGTATCGTATTCACTAAATAATTTTTTTGGTATGGAAAATCACGGTGAAATATCAGTAGCATAATGACGTCATTTAAAGATTCATAAAAATGGGTTGATGAGAGAGAATGGGTTCTCTAATAAAATAGAAATTAAATGGCTAGTGATGGGGAAATGAGAAAACATACCCCAAAATTATAAATTAGAAATATAAGGCATAATTTAATGAAGAAACTTGAATAATTAAAATAATCCTAACTATATTTTGTCATGGTAACGGGTATACAAAAAGGATCATGGGAGGCATAATGAAAGTGAAGGGGGGATCTTGTCATTTATAAATTCAATGTAATGTAAGGTAAATATATGATAACATGTCCCAACATAAGTAAATGGAATTTTATAGACATAAGAAAAATTAAGTGCTTGAATGGAAATGAGAACAGATAAATCTCTTACTAAATTTTGGCATGGTAACGAGTGTACATAGAGGTTCATGGAAGGGATTAATGAGATTAAAAGGGGTATATAATAATTTATAAATCAAATTTATATTAAGGTGTATATTTAAGAACATATAAGAACATGAACAAATATAAACTAAGAGGCATAACATAAAAGAGGTGCTTGAATGGAAATGAGAAGAGAGAAATACCTTACTAAATTTCAGCATGGTAATGGTTGTACATAATGGATCATTGGAAGGATTAATGATACTGAAAAGGGACTATAATCACATATAAATATAATGGAAATTAATTTTGATATGTAATAACATGTCCCAACATAAACAAATTTAAATTGATAGACATAACATAAAATAGGTGCTTGAATTGAAATTAGAAAAGAGAAACCCCTTACGGAATTTCAGTATAGTAACATCTTAGGTAATGGTCAAAATGAGAGAGGGTAAATTATCTCTAATTAAAATATAAAAAAATTAATATTAAGGTAATGTTTATAAATGAATTTAAATATAATAAATTGTGATTAAAAAGACTAATTTCAATGGAGGTGCTTGAATTGAAAGGAGATGAGAGAAAGGTGAGGATCCCATATTTGAGTGTGTTATTCCAAATTCTTGTGAGGGATTCATGAAAGCTTGGGGGTACCTTGAGAGGAATCTATAGATATTATGTAAGAGTATGGATGTGATCCATGTATTTTTAGTAAATATAATTGGGAGCTTGGGTGGGTTTATATAGGAAATGAGGGGGATTTCATTATTATTTAAGTTTTGGACTCTACATAATAAAATATACAAAACAACCCATGGTTTTTTCCATTGTTTCTTCCAAATGGGAGTGTTTTTTATTATTTTATAAGTTAAAGGCCTAAATTATTAAAATAATTCTCTTGATTATGTGTAAGTAAGTTGCACTCTTAAAGAAATGATTTTAAACCATTAAAATGTATTACAGGCTTTGGAGGATTATTAATGTATTTAAAAAATGAATGAAATAAACCTAAAATAATATATTTTGAATGGGAAAACATTTATTTGTTATTGTATCCAATATATAGTAATTATTACATCATTATTGGGCCGTTATGATGACATAAAAAAAGAATATTTATATGATATTTAATTTTTACCTGAATATTTGACTATCTCAGAAAATTATGAAAAATTAATAATTAGATAATTTTGATGTTATTATTCTAAAAATAATATTCATTTTATATAAATAATTTTATAAATAGTTGAATTTTCACTTTTAAAATAAAATATATATTTATTAAGAAGTGTTTGGTTTTTTGATAACGACATTTTTTGAACCCTTATAAAAATTACATTTATATTCATAAAATTTATATGATCATTTATATTTAATAAAAATTATTTAATAATAATATTTTATTAAAATAAAATTTATTTCAAAAATCTATTAATTCATAAAAATGAATTCTATAATTGAATTAGAATATTAACCAAAAATATTATTTATATTTTATAAAAAATTTATAAATTAACAATACTAGAATGAAAATATATTCATAATAAAAAGTAATTTACATACTCATAATTATAGGGTATTTATAAATATCCCTTTAATACACCATAAAACTCCCTAATAGTATGGTGCACGATGGTGGGACTTTCATGGGGCATTTTGACGAACATGGTTTGGGCCATGATCTCGATATGCTTCAACTTATCCCATAAACGGTTTTGTTAAGAGTTAATTTGTTGGATCTCACCTTTGGCTTAGTCAAGGAAAAAGCCCAAAAAATTCTAGCTCCCAAGGAATCCCTAAGGAAAGGGATTCATATGGTATAATCATACTGCTTGAGGCCATCACTTCCTTTGTCTGTGTTAATTGGATTTTTTAAAACCCTATATTTATACTAATCATGTGATCACTATTAAATAGTTATATAATCAATGGTAAATATGATTAATTATGATTTAAATCCAATTGGGTATAATAAAACAAAATATTTTCATATATTTTCTATAATTATATCATATAATAATACATTTAATCAAAAGGGGAATTTTATTTATAATAGTTTGGGTCGTTACAATCTTCCCCTCTTAAGAAATTTCACCCTCAAAATTTTCATTTTCCACACTAAAATAGAAGGTGGTTAATTTGTTTCCTCGCTTTCTCTGGTTCCCATGTTGCTTCTTCAAACTTTTAGTTTCTCCAAAACACTTTTACAATGGTAATTGCCTTATTTCATATAAATTTGTCTCTATGATCTAAGATCCTCAATAGATGATCATAATATTAGAGATCATTATCCAACGGTACCACCTCTATATTGAGTATATGTAAGGGGAATGGTATGTACATTCTTAACATGGATACATGGATTACAAAATATACTTTAGATAGATTAGGCGGGAGTACCAATCGGTAGGCCACAACGACGATGCGATCAAGGATCTTAAAGGATTTGATGTGTCTTAAACTAAGCCTCCCCTTATTCCCCAATCCCATCACTTTATTTTGTGAAGATATTTTGAAGAATACCATGTCTCAATCATCAAACTATATGTCTCATTGATTATTTTCATCATGGTTATTTTTTAGAATCTGAGAATCCTTAAGGTACTGTTGAATGGTCTTAACCTTTTCTACCATTTACTCGACCATTTCATGACCTAGTAACTTTTTCTCCTAAAATTCATCCCAAGATGCAGGTGTTATGCACCTATTACCATAAATAGCTTAATATGGATACATTTGCATTCTTTAGTGGAAACTATTGTTATAAGAGAACTTGCCCAAAGGTATATGGTGGTCTCATCCACTTTTTAAGTCCATAGAACATGATCACAAAATATCTTCTAATGTCTGAAAAGTATGCTCAGATTGATCATCAGTTTGATGATGATATGTCATGATAAAGTTAATATCAGGGTTTATAGAATATTGGAGACTTTTCCAAAATATATAGGTGAATCTCGAATCTCGGTCGGATACAATCGACAGTGGTACTCCATACAGTCTCACCACTCCTCTGATGTATATACTTAGAAGTTGATCGAGCGAGAAATCCTCTAAAATGTCAATGAAGTACATGTTTTTTTAAGATGATACATTATTAGCCATATATAATTACTCCCTATTAATGACTTTTTAGTACAAATGAAAAATTCCATGGTGATGTTTTCCCATTTCCATTTAGATGTGGGTAATGGTTACATCATCACCTTGAATTTTTGAAACTTCCCTTTCACTTGATGAAATACAAGGTATCTTGATGTATATTCTATGATATCCTTCTACATATTATCCCACAAATAGTTCTCTCAGATATCTTCATACATCTTTTTTATTCCTGGGTGAATGGAGAAATTTGAACCATGTGCATCTTCCAATAGTTCCTTATTTAACTTAGTATTTGATGGAACACATAGTCTTGACCCAAATCTCAGAACTCCTTATTCATTAATATTTAATTATGTGGATTTATCTTTCTTTATAGTTTTTACTTTATTATGAAGTCCCACGTCATCTCTTTGAGCATCCATTAACCTCTCCAGAATATATGGTTGAGTAATCATTTCTGAAAGAATTGATGGTGTTCCTTTATTTATTATTCCCATGTCCATCCTTTTCAAATCCAAGAATATTTAATTCTTCTAAATTCTCATCAATGATAATATTTTTAGATCCTTTTTACTATAAGAATCTTCCACATTATTCTATTTACCAAGATGGTAGTGAATTGAGTATTAACAGTCCTTGATTAAATGTAACCATCTTCATTTGTGCATATTCATCTCTTTCTCTGTGAATATATACTTGAGTATTTTGCAGTCCGTATATATTTAACACTTCTCCCTAAATATATAATAATAATATATTTTCAAATTTAGTATTACTACATCCAAATATAGATCATGCAATGGGTAGTTCAGTTCATGAACATTCAAATACCTTGAATCATAGGCTATGACTTTGCCATTCTGCATTAACAAAAAAACCAAGACCTTCTTTGAAGCATCATTTAATACTACGAAAAGTTCCCCACTTGTGGGTAGTCTGGTCATAAGGGTAGTGATAAGCCTACTTTTTAGTTCTTTGAATCTCTATTCACACTCATAATTACTAGAAAACTTGACTCCCATCCAAGTTATATTGGTTAGAGGGTTTGAAAATCATGAGAATTTTTTCATAATTCGACGATAATACCAAGATAATCCAAGGAAACTACATATATCTATTACAAATGTTGGCCTCATACATCCTTCAATTAATTTTATATTTAAAGGGTCTATATATATCCCATTTCCCTATGATGATATTCCCCAAGAATGATACTTATTTCAATCATAACTCACTTTTATTTTACTTGTCATTAAGCTTCTACATTCACAAGGTCTTTAGTACAGTTCCTAGATGCTCATCATGTTCCTCCTTGGTTTTAAAGTATATTATAATATCATCTATAAATACTATCACAAATTTTTCTAGGTAATCTATAAAGACTATATTCATTAATTCCATAAATATTTATGGAACATTATTGAGTCCAAAAGGCATTACTATTAACTTATAGTGCACGTACCTTGTACGAAAATCAATTTTGGGGATATCCTCCTTCTTCACCCTAACTTGGTAATATCTCAATCATAGATCCACTTTGGAGAAGTATTGTGATCCACATAGCTGATTGAATAGGTCATTAATTTATGGAAGATCATACTTTTTTCTTTATCATGATCTTTTTGATTTCATGATAATTGATGAAAAAGTTCATTGACCCAACCTTTTTATTGACAAATAGGACTAGTGCACCCCATAGTGAATCACTTGGGCACATGAACCCTTTATCCAGATTCTTCTATATTTGTTTCTTTTGGTACTAAAGTTCCACAACATCCATTCTATATGGATTATTGGATAATAGAAACTCCCCAAGTATAATATCGATATAAAACTCAACCTATTGGCTAAGAGTAAGAACAAAAAATTTATTAGGAAACGCATCAACATATTCTGTCACAATGGGAGAGCCTTAAAGGATAATTATTTCCTTAGACTCAATAATTTAAGAAATATATGATTTATCTTAAGGAAATAATATTAATTCTTGATATTTTCATGCTAAAGAATATTCTTCCCCCCCCCCCTTGCACTTGTACAAAATCGGGGGTCAATTCTCAATATGGAGAGTGATTTCCTTATCATGGAAATTTATATTATCTCTATATATTTAAAGTCAATTCATGCCTAGAATTTCATCAAATCCCACCAGAGAGAGTATGAAAATGTTATATGGGAATTTTATCCCACAAACATTAACAGGGGAGGACTTATATACTTAGGATGTAATAATTTTCCCATTTTCTTTTATCACTGACAACTCTACTTCCATGATTTGTGGTGGTGTTTGGATAGTTCTACTATAGTTTTATGATATGAAGAAATTTGTAGAACTATGGATAATGACCAAAACTTTCACTCTTTGATTATGGTTCAACTTTATCCAATATATACTTAGGTATGAGCACTTTTATACTATTAAACACATAAATGGGAATCCAATGACATTAAAGGGGTAACATATAAATTACATATATTTTCTTAACTTATAAATTTATAGGATTCTATCTTTGTTATCCATGATCCATTTCCTAACATATATTATAATGGGATTTTTTTGTTCCCATAACAATGAATCATAATGAGCTTTTGAATTTACCAAATGATATCCCCTAGGAGTGTCAAACTAGGTGCACAGTAAGGCTCATTTTCATGTACCAGGTTACCCTAAGTCAGGCCATAGACACCTTTTCAGAGTTGTTACCACTAGGTACATATGTTCTAGAACTACATCCACTTGTAGTATCCAGATAAGGATGTATTTTCTTGATAAACTACTTCCTCTATAATTACCGAAATTTAGGGATGTTTTCTTATACTTAGTCTTATCCCCAATGTTTTCACAAGTTTTTTCTAATACTAATAACAAAAATAACTAAACCTTTTCTCTGATACTAACTATAACATCCTTGCTCTTTATTACACATTAATTCATGATTTATTAAATAAGATTACATTTCATATAACCAAAAACTTCGATAAGTCTATTATATTTGGAAATTAGGTACATATAATAACATATTTAACATAGGATACAACAAAATTATTAAAAAATTCCATAACATGCTTCATAAATTCCATGGATTTTAAAACATCAGGGGATAATGTGGGAAAAAAACATAAAAAGGGATGATCTATAAATCCCAATAGGAGAATAAAAATGGCATAAGGTGATACATGTTAGAAAATAGGCATATCGATGGGGCATAAAAATATTAGGAATCACAAACATGAATATTGAGACATGATATATCATGATAATCATAATGTGGAAAATGTGGTAACAACTTAAAACAATACATCATAAACATTGGTCAAGGATAAACCTCCAATACATTATGGTGGAAAAGGTATCATAAAAGAATTAGTTTTACTCCCTATACCAACATAGCATCCCATGAGACTAAACATTACCCAATTCATTATAGCTATATATAATTCCAGATGCACCCATCACTTTCATTTCATCAACATGCTAAATTATACCACATGGATCATACAACATGGATCCATTCATCATCATAATTTATTCCAAAATTAAGAAGTGTGGAATACATATATTTAAGTCCCCAATCAAAAATTATATGTGCATAAATTTAAACACCCTTGATAGGAAATGGGTATAGTATTCACTACATAATTGTTTTGGCATGGAAAATCATGGTGAATTTTTTTTAGAATATTGACATCACATAAAGATTTAAAAAAATGGGTTGATGCAAGATAATGGGATATCTCATCTAATAGACATAAAATGGTAAGTAATGGGGAAATGGAAAAACATATCCCAACATTATAAATGGTAAATAGACGGCATAATTTAATGGAGAAACTTGAATAAAGAAAAAAATCATAACTAGCACAAGAGCCTCATCCTAGTTGATGAGGATTCAAAAAGAGAATCTGAGAGACCTGGGATCAATTCTAGGTGGAGACATATTTTTAGGTACTATAGTAGTTACTGCAGAAAGAACTATAGAAGGCAGTGTTCAGTACAGTAGCAGTCAGAACTATTCATCTATTAGGGATTTTGGGTCACCGGTTTGGTCCTCAGGTCCTTCAAGGCCTTCGGGCCACCCAATTCCTTCGGGCCAGTAAGGCTTATGGGCTACCTCAAGGCCTTTGGGCCATATAAAATTTGTTCATAAATGGAATAGGTATAATCTATAAGAAACATTCTCTAGATGAGGATTTAGAGAAGGGGCATTCACTAGAGTAGAGATAAATAATATGGAAGAATGAGGGGGTATGGAAATTTCTATCAAGACAAGCATGTACATGCATGGGAAGCCTATCCAAATATCCATTTGAAGGTGGAGAGATAACATCATGATGCAGATGCTGGGGAGCGGAAATTTCAAGTATTTATAGTCTGGATGAATTATTCTTAAGACCTTCAGGTCATGTAATATCACAAAACTTGTGGGAAATGTTAGGGTTTCCCTTATACCCTTAAATGTAGGATTATCAAAAATTAAAACAAAATAATTCCTTCGGACCATTCAGGAAAAATAATCCAAACTGTATTTCAGCATGGTAATGGGTCTACAAAAAGAATCATTGGAGGATTAATGAGAGTGATACGGGGATCTCATCATTTATAAATTAAATTCAAGGTAAATTTAATATGTAATAACATATCCTAACACAAGAAAATTTAATTTAATGACATAACATAAAAGAAGTTCTTGAAAGGAAATGAGAAGAGAGAAATCCCTTACTAAAAATCGACATGGTAGTGAGTGTACATAATGGTTCATGGGATGGATTACTGAGAGTAAAAGGGGTCTATAATCATTTATAAATCAAATGGATATTAATTTGGATATGGAAGAACATATAAAAACATGAAAAAATGGAAACTAAGAGGCATAATATAAAATAAGTGTTTGAATGGAAATGAGAAGAGAGAAATCCCTTACTAAATTTTGACATGGTAACGGGTGTACATAAAGGATCATTGGAGGGATTAATGAGATTGAACAGGGAATCTCATAATATAGAAATATAATGTATAATAATGGTGATATGGAATAAAATATCCTAACATGAAAAAATTTAAATTGATAGACATAACATAAAATAGGATCTTGAAATGAAATGAGAAGAGTGACATCCCTTACGGAATTTTAGCATAGTAACGGCGTAGGTAGCAGTCAAAATGAGGGAGGATAAATGACATATCATCCAAATAAGAAATATTTTATAGTAAGGTAATGTTTATAAATGAATTTAAATATAATCAATTGAAATTAAAAAGACTAATTTCAAAAGAGGTGCTTGAATTGAAATGAGAGGAGAGAAAGGTGGGGGACCTTACTTAAGTGTGTGACTCCAAAAGCTTGGGAGGTGATTCTCTAGAAAATGGGGTTCCTTTTTAGGACACTATATAAGAGTATGTATATTATCCAAGTAGTTTTAGTGAATATAATTGGGAACATGGGTGGGATTATATAGTAAATGAGGGTTTTTTTTTATTATTTAGGTTTTGGAATCTACATAATAAAATATCCAAAACCAAAAACCATCTCTTGGTTTTTCCCATAATTTCTAAATATGGGATTGGTTTTTATTATTTTATATGTATAGGGGCTGAATTTATTAAAATAATTTCCATGATTGTGTGGAGGTGAGTCACACTCTTAAAGAAATGATTTTAAAACCATAAAATATATTATAGGATGTGGAGGATTCATAATGGATTTAAAAAATATATAAAATAAACCTAAAATAATACCATTTTAAATTTAAAACATTTATTTTTTCATTTATCCCATTTATACAAATTTTTACATCACTTTTTGGTCATTATGATGTCATGAAATACAAAATATATTTATACGATATTTAATTTTTACTCGAATATTCGATTGTCTCGGAAAATTATGAAAAATTACCCATAGGATAATTTCAAAATTATTATTCAAAAAATATTATTCATTTTATCTAAATAATTTTCAAAATAATTTAATTTTTACTTTTAAAATAATACCAGAATTTATTTAGAAATGCTAGTTTTTTTGACAATAATAGTTTTTGAACCCTTATAAAAATTACATTTGTATTCATTAAAATAATATGATAATTTATATTTAATAAAAAATATTTACCAAAAATATTTTATTAAAATATAATTTATTTTTAAAATCAATTAATTTGTCAAAATAAATTACTTAGTTTAATATGAATGTCAACCAAAAAAGTTATTTGTTTTTTATTAAAAATGAAAATAATTTATAAAGTAACATTAATAGGATGAAAATATATTCATAATTATATAAAAAATAATGTACATACTCAAAATTCTGAGGTCTTGTTACATATCTTTTTAATACACCAATAAATTCTTTAAGAGTAAGGTGCGTGATGGTGGGACTTTCATGGGGTGGTTCAGAGGACATGGTTTGGACCGTGATCTTGATGATCTTGAACATCTATCTTAAATGATTTCATTCATAATTAAATTTATGGATATCATCTTGGGATTGGTCAATATAAAATTCCATAGATTCTATCTCCCTTGGAAGCTCTGATAAATGGGCTTCATAGGGTACGATCCTACTGGATGAGGTCGTCACATCCTATGATTGTGTCAATTTGATTTGTTAAAACTCTATATTTATAATAATCATGTGATCACAGTTAAATGATTATATCATCAATGATAAAGATTATTAATAGTTGTTGAAATCCAATTTGATATAATAAAACAAAATAAGTGCATGTTTTTTTATAACCATATTACATAATAAGATATTTAATCAAAAGGGAAATTTTATTTATAACAGTTTTGGTCTTTACATCCCCACTCCCTATGATGGAAGCATCATATCAGATGTGATGATGTCACCATTGTGAGGGTAGTATTGAGGGTGTAGTGAGGACCACATCTAATAGGTTGGTAGACCACTAAGGATGGTTTTAAAAGGGGAATTTGATGATGGAAAGCATAATGGATCCGAATTGGAAGTTTTTTGGTAGAGTTTTGTGGTGGGGAGCACCTTGAGATTGATGATATGTTTTTAATGATGGTGTGAAGTTTCAAAATATACATGTATATTTAGGCACAATATTAGTGTGTTTTTTTGGAGGCAAGAAGTTGCTTGGACTTTTATGGCACGTACACCTTATTTTTGGTCATGTAGTAAAACTCATATGTCGTCCTTAAGTAAAAAAAATTGAATTGAGTATGTGTTGAAAAACAAGGTGGGTCAGGATGTGTTGTTGGATGAATACTAAGGCTTCTCAAGGATGACAAGGTGTATGGTGGGGAGGTGTTAAAGACCCGAGTTTTTATGGGTTTTGAAATTTGATAAAAAAATTAATTTTTTTCTTTATAATTACTCATGAGGGGTAAAATGGTCATTTACCATAGCATATAATCTTGGATAATATTTCTGACCACTCTTTTGGTCCCAAAAATAAGATATTTACCCTAGGATAGAGGTTTGGTGAAATTATGAGATGTTTGAGTTTTGGAAGAATATTTAATTAATTAAATATTAAATTATTTGTGTGTGTTTGGGTGTCGATATCTTTTTAACAGATCTTTGGATTGAGATTCTGACTTTGTGGTTGAGTATGAATTGGTGGGTTTTTTCTAGGCAAGTTGAAAACCCACTTTGAGTTCTGGGACTCGGGACGAGTGTTAAATGGGATTTTAATTAATTAGTTAGTTAATTAGATAACCCCCCCCCCCCCCATTTGGGTTCCTACACACATTATGAGAGGGGAGGGAACCTCCCTCACACAAAATTTCCAAAAAAAGGGGGATGGGGGAGGGAGATGCTACTAGATTTCATCCATGGAGTAGATCGGGACTGGATCGAGGTGCAGTGGATTCCTATAGTGGGTTTGAACCCAAATCTTTGGTGTTTACATCACGAGGTACGCAATTTTTTGATATTTATTCTCTAATACTCATAGATTAATTATTTTCAATTTTTATAGCCCTATTAGGACTGCTAAGGACCCCATGGGAGTGGATATGTGCTTATTTGGGTGAAATCATTGGTTTCAGGAGGTTCATAGGGGTTTCCAATTTAGAAACCCCGACAATACGGCATGTGGTTTTAAGAACACATGTAGTGTGTTCTTCCTATATTGGGAAGAAGAGAAGAATACGAAAACACAATATGTAGACCTTAGGAAATGTCATGTAGTGTCACTCAGTGTGTGGCTGATTACATGGTAAGATTGACCATGTGGGGGGTACATATTCGTGTAGGGTACATAGCCAGACCCCATGTTGATTACACACCATCTATGAAGACATATCTAGAAAAAGAGACATAGGCAGGCCATGTATAGTACATGGGTAGGGACCCATATAGGGTACACATCATGTACTTGTTTTTCAAGTCATGTAATTAGGGTTTACACACCAAGTTCAGCTGGAGTACATTCCCTTTTAGGGCTATGTGGGTACACGCCCTGTACTCAAGCATACATGTTGTGTACTTCCCTTTTTGTTACCCTTTTTAGGGTTTTGCGTGTTTTGTGACTCGGAGTTAGAACTAGACTTATTAGTAGTCCATTATGATCACTTGTCTATATAGATTATGGTTATGCAATCCTTTCAACATATAGAGGTCGTTTGGATGGTTTTTTGGACTGATATAGTTTACCATGAGGATTTCCTTGAGGTTTTTATTTAGAATCCTATAGTGAGATGGGTTGTGAGATATCAAACCCAGGTGAGTGTTGTAAGTTTGGTGATCATTCTGGCCTAAGCGTGTTAAGAGTATTTTTTTGTGTTTCCATGGATGGATCCCAAAATTCATGATCGAGTAGTATCTTTGACTATATTTTGGTTGTCCCTATGTATCTAGACCAGTTTTTCAAGGTTAGAGTAGTTGAGTTTGAGATCTGATGTTTGAAGATCCGAGTTCTTAGAACCTTCATTCTGGATTTACATCATAGGATGGTAGATATAGTAGAGTTTTGTGGTGGTTATTACATGGAGTATGAGGGAATATTAATAATTCCAATAGTGGGATGGTTTCTATTTAAGTGACCATTGAATGTAATAGTCAACTGTTGAGAATTCCCAAGTGGCATGGTCTTGATTTTGGATGCCTTTGTTGATGCATTGTTGATCGAGGATTGTTTGGAGGCCACTGAGGGTCGTATGAGAATGTTTCTTATGATGGTAATGGGTGTTTGACTATCCCTTGTCATGCTTTCTCTTAGTTGTGGAAGTTGAGACATGGTTTATTTCTATGAGGTTATTATGATATGGTTGGATTACCTCGTTTAGGGCCTAGTTTACTAGTAAGGGTTGTGATAGCTGAGAGAGCTAGATAGATGTTCCATAGGTAACGTTCCAAAAATCAATAATTGGGAATGTTAGATAGGATGCTTTATATCAGAACTGATGTATTATTTATGGTTTGAGTGTTGGAGTATGGTTTTGGGCACGTTGTGTAATATTGTTGAGTATATTGGATGTGACATCACATGTATGTGGTTAGATTCTAGAGTGAGGCCTTAGGGATGGATAATATACTATATAGATTAGGTGTCAGACTGAGGCTCTAAACATAAATAGTATACTTTTTTGTTTATCTTCCATACTGATTCTATAGGAAATTATGGTATACCAACTAGGATGGATTGTGGATTGATGCTCTCCATCCATGGTTTAGATGTTGAACTAATGCTCCATGCATGATTGATTTGATTTATTGTTTAGATGTCATACCAATCCTCTAAGAATCATTGATTTGATATTTGGTTTATGAGCTAGGATGATGATATAGGCATGATTTTTTTGATATATGATTTAGGCACTAGAATGATGCTTTAGGAACTATTGTTTATAATACCTGAGATAGATGTTAGAATGATGGTTTGTACTTGGTTGTACTTTTTTGTTGTAACTCAGATAGATGGATTGAGGTTCCAAGTATTAGATAATGGTTGGGTCACATAGACATAGTGGGGGTTGTTTAGATTAGTATCTCGAATGATATAACTATCATAGGATGGGTCCCAAAAATTGTCATGTTTGGTTGTGGATGCCATGGATATAGAGATCGCAAGTTTTTTGGGATTTAAAATCAATGGTACATGATCAAAGACACCCCAACACTGGATTATGTAGGTATGGTTGATTGATTTCTTGGACCTCAGGATCAGTAGTTGTTTTCTTTTTATTTATTTTTCAGTTATGTTCCTTCTGGGATGAGTGTATTGCATGATAATGCACTTATGGAAGCATTTTATAGGTTCACCATTGGGGGGACCTACTGAGATTTATTTATATCCCCATGTACATGCAACTAATGTACATGAAGACCTTATTTATTCTTTCAAGTTGAGCACAAATACATGATGAATAGGGCCACGACCTAGAATTTCATGGTTGATCGGATGCTCATATGGAGTTGGATGATTGGGTTAGAGAAGCTCGATAGGGTACTGAAGATAGGGTATGTGATATGGCATGGAGTTGGTAGTAGAGCCAATTGTATTTATTTTTCTATTGTTTATTTTGTATATGTGATAGGCCCAGTGGGTGATCAATGTTGTATCTACGGAATGGTTGTTTAGGCCTTTACTGTATTTCATTTTATTACATAATGTTTTAGTTTTAGTTTATTAGCCTTTTTTCTCTACTGAGTATGATGTTTTGTTATTTACTTCTTATTTTACAATCTGATACGGTGTTATAGTCTCCTCACAGTTCCATCTTAGACCCTCGCTACTAATCGGCAGCCTCTAGCATATGAGGAGGCATGCTTGAGGCCATGTGGTGCACTAGCTCAGGGCACTGATTTAGTGGAATATGGGTCAGGACGTTACCTATGCATGACTAGGTGACAATTCCATACTTATGAGTCGTCTCTCGTTGATCCACCAAGTCATCACAAGGTAACTGATTCTAGGTTCACCAATGGCACACTCCCATTTCAGAGAGTCATGTCTATTTCAAATTAACTCATGACAACCTTGTATAACAAAACCCATGCCAAACCAAATCATGGAAATTAATTTCAATGAAACATTTATTTTATTGAAAAATTTTCTAAAAACATTTTCCAAGTATCAAATTTTTTTTTTAAACCATCATTTTAAAATCACAAACCAAAAGTGCTTTCCACAAAACTAACCAACTTCCGCCATTTTACAAAACCATCAACAAAGAGGTTTTCCATCAAGAATAAGACATCAATTAAAAAACTAATTTCATTCAATCAAATAAATTTGAAACCAATCCCTTATGTTATAATCAAGAGTATCTTATATAGAATCCACCTACCTCACATCTGTTGTAGAAACTAAAGAACAACACAACAACTTCTGAAGCCCTACTTGAAACTCCTAAAACCGACATTATATCTTGTTCCCTTTAATAAATACAATCATATCTCATCGTGATTGACATCACACAACATGGATTTATCCCCAATGGACTAAATCTATGATTCTAAGAGAGTTAAGAAAAATAAATATAAGGAAAACAACAAATAATGCACACCTACTAATTATATAGGGCCTCCAACGCACTATATTTTCCTACAAATCACTCTCAGATCGAAAGGAATGGTCTCCACAGATTTTAAAGGAAGATAAATCCAAGTTACAACCTATTTAGGGGAAAATGAGTTGTTTAAGAGGTAATTTTAATGAGATCCACAATTGTTTGATCTAATTTTCCATGGTACATAGTTAGGGTGCACAATTAGGAAAATAGTGAGCTAACCATGTACGAGCCACTGCCTCCAAACACACCGTGCATGATTGGCTCACACTGTTAGATAAACTATACAACAACCACGATATTTCCTTTTATCCATCCTTTCATGGTTTCTCCGAAGCATCCTCATGTTCTAGTCAAATAGTGTGCCTAATTGTGTGCCTACTCAGTGCCTGTAGTTTCAGTTTCATGTTTTCTTGGGAGGTGTTTCATTGTTTCTATTTACGATGATCAAATTATAAACATCTATAAAATCATTAAAAACATGCCAACACTACTTTGAATCTCCCAAAACATAGCCCAAACATTATATGTACTTAAAATAAATAAATAAAGTGTCAAGTACCTAAAACCAGGGGTGCTATAATTTTGATGTTTGAGCACCAAAAGTATAGCACCAAAAGATGATGTGAATGAAACTCCTTTCTTTATTATCAACTTATAAACATCTCTATTCATCCCATTATCATATTGCATGAGATCCCTAATAGGGTTATATAGAGTCTGTTTTTTATTTTTTTAATATCTTCTATCGATGCCCTCTTGGATTATCATTCCTTTGAAAGAATATTAATAATATTTTATATATTCCATTTGTATATAATTTTCTTATCTCCCAAAAATTATAATTCATTAAAAACATCATAAAATGTTGGTTTATTTGAACCATTTATTCACTAAGTATAAAATCAACGTCCTAGTAATCATCTCACAACATCATCCTTCAAGTCTCATGAAATTTTGACATTCCAAAGTCATTACTATCCATCTTTTTCCAAATTTTGTTTATTTTCCCACGTGATGAGACTTGAATATCAATATTAATATTCAATAAACATAGTAAAGTATTTAAAACTTTATAATGTTCCTCATATTCTAATTTCTACTCTCGAGTAAACATATAATTTTCTTTCTTTGGTATTTTTTAATTTCTTATTATCATTAGAGAATGATCCACACTAGTGTTGATAAAAATTGTTTTCATCATATCAATCCAATATTCATAATTATAACTATCAAAGATTGGTGGTTGACTAGGATTTAGATTCTTAATGGTTATTATTAGAATTCATGTCATAAAAAAACAAAAGATATACTCTCTTTTACACACTTAATCTAAGGAAATAGAAACATGTTATGAAAAAATAATGAGTAATATGTCATACTAATATGATGAAATTACCCAAAAACACATTTGACTCAGAATAAGTGTGGTATAGAACCCACTTATACCTCGTTACCCATATATCACATTTCAACTTGGGGATTACTCGAGTGGTAAAGGCTCCATGTAATCCTACATCAGACTCTGGTTCAAATCCAGATGGGAGGGAATTTCTGTAGGCAAGCGGTGATGCATGCATGATGTATGATGTAGGTAAGAGATGATTTTGGCATAAATCAGGCTTAGTGATACAGGGAGTATGATGCGGGTGTGATTCTACACTCACCCTTCGGGCTATTTTTTGGGCCATTGGGCTATATTATGGGCTTCATTCCCACTAGTACTTCAGGCCATGTAATGAATAAATAAGGCTTGATGGGTGGGGTATCCCTTAGGGAGGATATGACCTTCCATTTTGGCATGTGTGTGTGGTGTGTGTGTGTGTTTAATGTAATTGTACCCCTAAAAACCTAATATATATAATTCATAGTAAATAATTAAATGGAATCTATAAGAGGGGGTGAATTGTAGTCAGAAAATGAATCATAATATATTTCCAAGTCGACTTAGTCAGTTTATTGGTAGTTATAAGTTTAGATCAAATGAGAGTATTACATAAATGCAGTAGAAAATAAACCTTTGGAAATAAAAAAAACTTAATCAAAATATAGAAAAAAATAATCACATTGTAAAATAAAACTGCAAAGTAAATGAAGAACTACTACAAAAATCCAATTTATTAGCACTAGAAAACCCTTTTATGAATGTCAAAAAGAATTGTTCATCTAACTACTCTTAGAAGAGGATTATTTCCTACTCTTTTTAGTTAGTTGATTTGAAGTTATATATTCATATCCAATGAGAGTATAAGATAAATACAGTAGAAAATAATCTTTTGGAAGTAAAAAACATAACCCAAATATAGAAAAAAATAATCACAGTGTAAAATAAAAAATGAAAAATTAAAGAAGCACTACTACAAAACTCCCTTTTAACAACTCTAGAAAAACTCTTTATCATCGCTAAAAAATGTTGTTGATCTAAATTTCGTTAAAATATGGTCATTTTTATTAGTGAAAAAATAATAATTGATAAAGGAACCTTTTATCAGTGCTAAAAAAGCATTGTTAAAGGGGCCCTTTTATCGATGCTAAAAAACCCTGATATAAGTCCCCCTTTAACAGTGCTTTTTTATAGAGATGATAAAAGGGGTCTTTATCGATGCTAAAAAATAACTATTAAAAGTCAAAATAATATATTTTTTCTATAAATAGATATTTGACAGAGAGGAAAGACCCACTTTTATCAGCACTCAACGCCCACCCCCTCTTTTATCAGCACTTGTCTGACCATATTTTTTCCCTTTATCAGCACTGGAGCACTTCTGACTCATTCTCACACAAGTGTTGACTCCCCTTGGATTCAAACATGATACCTCACCCTCATGTATCTGCAGCTTTAACACTACTCAATTTTGCTTTGTTTTCTAATTTATGATATATCAATATATATATATATCCACATATTTATTCGTATATTAATTTATATTTATATGATTATTTTTAAATACATTTATAAAATATTTTTTTTATGTGTGTGTGTGTTTATAAATAAATAAATATATACATACATACATATTTACAACATACGTATATATATATTATATGTGTGTGTTTATAATTATAATTATACATATTTATATTTATTTACATATATTATATATTAATATTTATACACATATATTAAATTCTATAGATAATATATACCAGGTTTTTAATACCAACAAACACAAAAATATATTTATATATTTATATATACATTCTATAGGTATATAAATTTTCATACATTTTTATTTTTAATAAAATGGTATTATATTTTATTTAGATATGATTTATATATTTAGAATGAAATTTTATGTCTAAATATGTTTATATATTTATTTATAAAATTAAATTTTTTTGTGTAAATATATACAAATGTGTATATATGTGTATATATTTAATTATAAGTAAAATTACATTATGAAAAATAATAAAATTTGAACAGAATAATATCCTTATGAGTGTAATCCTTGAGAATAAATTGAGGCTTCACCAAAAAAAGATAATAATACTCCCTTAATCATGGATGAAATTCCATCAAATGTTAAAAAATGGGGGCACCCCGATAAAAACTCAATTTTGGAGGCCTTAGGAACCTTTTTTTACCCCCAAAAAATGGTGATTGTTGTTCCCTCAAATCACTAAGGTGTATATCTTTTTTCAACATTTGATTTGATATGTGGTAGAGCTCAAAAAACACATATATCAAAGGTTATGGTAATTTGACGTTCGAGTCATGTTTTAAAATTATTTTAAATTTTTTATTGATTAATTTAATTTTTTATCATCAAATTGTTATTAAATGGCTATGAATCAATAATAATTGAAAAAATGAAAATTAATATTGTCTTTTAATTATTTTATAAACATTTTTTTACTAAATATCTTACATATTAAGTGTGATTACATATTTAGTATTATATAAATCATATTGTATAAAATATATTATATTTATATCAATATAAATATATTAATATATTAATATATTTTTTTTAATGATAGTATTTTTTTAATAAATATAATTCTTATCAGTGTTAAAAATAATCATTTTAGAACTTATAAAAGACATACTTTCATTAGAACTAAATAAAGTTTAATTTGTGCTAGTGAAAATCATAGAGCATCATATAACAATCTGAATACCCCTCAACAAATGTTATAATCAAAATAATATCATTTATGAGAAGTATTTACTTTTAAACCAAATTGGTAGGTGGACACTACCACAAATCCGACCAAGGGTTGTGCAAGGTTTTATCAGTACTAATTAGAAAGTGCTGATAAAAGGGGGGCCTTTATCAGTGCTAAATAAAAGTGCTAATAAATGTTTTTTTTAAATATTATTAATTTATATAAAATTTTATATTTATATTAAAAAATAATTTTTATTTGTATACATTAAATAAAATACACATGTTTATAATTAATATATATATATTTAATAATTCAAATATTTATATAATGTTTTTTAAAAAATAATCCTATGAGTATAACTAAATATATTTATATATATTTAAATAATTATAAAATTATAATAAATTTCATTTGTAGTTGGGGATTTGCTTAGTGTTAAGAACCCTTTGATACTACATCAAAAATAGGGGTTCAAAACCCATTGAGAGTAGATTCTATAGCAGTACAATAGCATACTGTAGTAGTGGTGGAATGGTTGACTAGCCACATTGTAGCAGCAGCAGGAACTATTGCAGGAATTGTTGCAACGACGGGTACTGTGGAGACATTGTAGCAGTAACAGGAGACACTGTAGTAGTGGTTGTTGTTGTAACGCGTACTATAGCTGTGGTGATACTGTAGTAGGTACTGTAACGAGTATTGTAAGGGTGGAGGTATTGTAGTGGGTACAGTAGCAGTTGGGTTACTATTCACAAAATGGAAATTGGGTCAGGAATTTCGGGCCTATGGGCCATGTAATGGGCTTCATTCCAACTAGGCCTTTGTGCCAAAAATATATTATGTAATAAAGAGGTTAGTTGGGTGGGTTATCCCTTGGGGGGCTATGACCTACCTTTCAGGCCCATGTGTGTGTGTTGTGTGTACGGTGTGTGTGTGTTAAATGTAATTCTACCCCAAACACCTAATATATATATATATATATAATAATAAATTTCATTAAATAATAAATATATTTATTAGATTTATTTTATTTATTTTATTTATTTTATATATTATATTTATTGTATTTATTATATTTATACTCAAAAGGTTCAGGAGACAGGCGAGCCCCCTCCTAAGAAATTTTGTAGGAATATAAAAATGATGAAGAAATAATGGTGGATGGGTCAAACAAGGTTACATGCCCTCATCCAGACAAGAAGCCTACACTTCCATAATAGGATCAATCTCATGATCAGAGTCATCATCGTCACCACCAATTTCCCACTTTGATTGTGAGTCCCTTTGATTGAAAAGCACAAAGTACTTCTCCATGGGCTTTTGTTGTTCCAAAGTGAGCCCTTTAGAAGGGGACCTGGTGGATATTTAGCCACACCCACTAGCCTAATAATCACGGCCACATTTGCTAACACAATTATTTGGATGACGACCTCATTGCCAAGTCTTAACGTGACACCAATCCCCTCCCGATTCCCCCTGCTCCAACAACGTTGGGGGTTTTCCAGGATCATATGTAGTAACGCTCCACACATCCTTCTCAGGATAATGAGAAGGGAAACAAAACATACCTCTCCTTCTAGATGATGTCAAAACTAATTCATGGGACAATATATTGATGTGTGAGTATAGTTTATGTGCATATATGTTATGTATTCATCCTAAATGTTTGTTTATACATTACACCTTTCTTACCCTAATGGAAAAAATGCCTTCTATTTATTTACTTTTTCGATAATCCCCCATATAAGGGTTGAAGGGGAACCCTAACATGACCCATAGGCCCAAGTAACAAGGCACATACACTACCCAATATAGGACCTTAAAGGCCTGAGACCTAACACACTTGAAACAGTCTCTCTCCATCATCTTAATCTTGAAGGCGCCTAGCTCCCCACCTCGCATGGCTAATTAGATTGCATTTCCCTGTGCAGTGTTGCAAGGTGCCTAGTGCTGATGGAAGTTGGAATACCCTCTCATTCATCCAATTCGATTCGCTATACTATGGTGGTTACTATTTCTGCTTTGAATCCTCGTCTGGGTTTGCTCTTATGTGCCCTGCCCTGCTTCTGGGTCTTTTATGTGGCCCGAGAGCCCTGTGGCCCGAAGTTCATTGATGGCCTGAAGGCCCGTCCAGCCCGAAGGCCCTGTGGCCCGAAGGCCTTTGGTGTCCCGAAAGCCCTAAGACCCATAGGCCCAAAATATTGACCCAAAGGCCCAAATGGGATGAATAGTGTCAGTTACTACAGTAATGAATAATAACTACTATAGTACTGCACCAATACCCCTTGAAATTCACCCTCACTCGAATTTGACCCTGGGTCTCTTGGATGCCAAGCAGGAGCCACAACCACTCGAGTAAAAGCTCATTGGCTACATTACACCTTTCTTGTTATTCATGTTGTCCATATGTGATGACTCATTTTTTATTATCTATACTCTACTAGGTATATGATTTATTCATGTAATACCCATAAATATATTATGATCTCAGAAATACTTATAAAATTAGAATAAATAAATTTAGATAATAAATATTTTTAATATTTTTAAAATTATAAAATTTTAATTATATATAAATAATTTTCAAATATATTTATTTTTAATTATAATTATAACTATATAAATATTTAAATAATTTAAAATTTTAATAAATACATCTATAATAATTTGATCAATATATATACATATACATTTATAATTATATACATATATTTATAAATATATTTATTTATAGTTTCTAATTATAACTATAAATATATATATACGTAAATAATTATAAAATTATAATAAATATATTTACTATAAATATAAAGTTATAAATATATATAATTATATTAATATATTTAAATATATATATAAATATTTATAAATAAATACAAATAGTTATAATGATAATTCTAAAAAAATAAAGATATATTTAAATAATTATAAAATTATAATAAATAGATTAATTATGTATATTTATATACAAATATTAAAAAAATACAAATAGTTATAATTATAATTATAAAAAAATATGTTTATTTAAATAATTATAAAATTATTATGAATATATTAATTATATATATGTATAAAATTATAAATATATTTGATATAATTTTTTAATTATTTAAATAATTAAATATATATATAATTACAACTACAAATAAATATATATTTATTAAATTTTTTAATTACAAATAAATAAATATTTATTTATAGTTATAAATATAAATAATTATATATTTATTTAAATAATTATAAATTTATAAAAAATATATTTATAATATATAAAAATATTTATAAATAATTAAAATATTTATAATTATAATTCAAAATAAATATAGATATATTTAAATAATTATAAAAATATAATAAATATATTAATTATATATATTTATAAAATTATAAGTATAATAAATAAAATTCTTATAATTTTATAATTATATTTATATATTTATTTATTTATTTATAATTATAACTATAAATAAATATATATTTATTATAATTCTTTAAATTATATATTTATATAAATATATATTTATTATATATTTATTATATTTATAATCTTATAAATATATATAATTAATATATTAATTATATATAAAATCATAAATATAAGAAACACAATTATTATAGTTTTATAATTATTTCAATAAATGTATAAAAATTTATAGTTATTATAAAATTATAATAAATATATAAAAATATTTTTAATTATAATTCTAAATAATTATTTATTTATTTAAATAATTACAAAATTATATTAAATATATTAAGTATATATAATTATAAATATAATATATATATATATATTATTACTATTAGTATATATATTTTTATTTATAGTTATTATTATAAATATATATTTTTTTTATTTATTTATTATACATATAATTTTATAAATATATATATATATATATATAAATTATTTATTATCATTATAGTTTTATCAGTGCTTTTTGAGTGCTAATAAAGACATGTTTTATCAGCATTTTCTATTTTAGCGATGATAAAACATACCTTTATCAGTGGTTTTCATCTAGTGATGATAACAGGATTACTCACTTTTATATATAAATTGTAACAGTTTTCTCCTTCTCTCACACACCTCAAGCTCTCATGGAAGCCGAACCTTGCCATGAACTCCCCTTTTTCCTTCACAGTCACCGAATCCTCCTCCTCCTCCAAAACCGTGAATCCATCCTCTGTCACCACGTAGCCCTCCTCCACCACCATGAAACTCTCCTCAGTCATGAACATCGCCTCCGCCACTGAACCCCATCTACTGCGAACCTAACCTCTATCGTGTGCTGAACCCCAACTCCGCCCTGAACCCTTCCTTTTTCATGAACCTACCTCATCTGGATACCCCACCTCTTCTGCCAAACCCCACCTCTACTATGAATCCCTTCTCCTCTATGAACTCACTTCCGATGTGAACCCAACTCTTAAGGTACTAACATTGTGAGTATTCTTATACTTCTCATAGTATTTCCTTTTTATTTTCTCATTGTACAATTTTCTATGATCAATTCTATGTTTGTATCTTTTATATTTACGATCAAGTATATTGACGAGCTTCTAAGGCTAGAATATGTATTGTAAAAATCAGTATGCTTGATGAATTTATTGTGTAGATTTGTCACTTATCATTATATTGAAGTGGGTCTTGGTGCATTAGATGCCTATTTCCCCAAATGGGATAATAATCAATGAATATTTAGGATTAGAACATGATACCTTGCAATATGTATATAGTAAAAGATGTTTTGGGTGTGGATCTAGGATACCTAGGATCTACTATATTGATCCTTCAAATAAATTGGGTAAAATAAAAATTTTCATTTGATTGAAATTAGATTAGTAATAAATATATTTTTATAATCTTGAGGATTCTCATTGTTAACTTCTTAAAAAACATTACATTTCATCTTTATTTCAACAATGTTATTATTTATATCAGATAGTAA
This sequence comes from Viscum album, assembly GCA_963277665.1. Classification (NCBI taxonomy): domain Eukaryota; kingdom Viridiplantae; phylum Streptophyta; class Magnoliopsida; order Santalales; family Viscaceae; genus Viscum; species Viscum album. The sequence continues at coordinate 1,616,554,591 of OY728125.1, forward strand.
ACCTCATTTGATTAATTTTTATTTCTATTAAAAATGAAATACATACATAAATTTTAGATTGATATACTTTTATTAATAAAAAAATATGATAACTGATAAATAATAAATTTGAGTGACATGAAAACTATGAGTCTAGTTTGTGACTATAATTAAAACCCCTCATTTAGTGATGTATCTACTATATCAATTTTCTCATCAATGGGTGAAATTATATTTTTCTATGGAGATAATTATGTATATATTGGAGAGTGGGATAAGAAAACAAGTTATGTAGGACCTATATTTCTATAGATGGGTAAAATTATAGCCCATTTTTCTAGAGTAATTTTGGATGATAGAGTGAAGCATCAGTCAGAATGTCCTACTCTCATTGACATATTCCTAGATGTATTTCCCAAGGACATATCTAGGTTACCACCTAAGGGATAGGTTGAGTTTATTATTATGTTCTTACCAGGTGTGGAGCATATATATATTCTGTCATATAAGATGAATCTTGTAGGGCTATGAGAGATGAAGGCTCAATTGAATTACTTCAAGGTGAATGGTTTCAAATGAATGATTATTTCCCCTTGGGGTGCCCTAGTTTTTTTCATAAAAATTAAAATGGATAATTGTGAATATTTATGGACTATTAGAGGTTATTCTAAGTGATATAAATGAACTTTTACCCACTTATACGTATTGATGGACTATTTGATCAACATAGAGGTGCTAAAGTGTCCTCTGAGATTGATTTGATATCAAGTTATCATAAATTTATGGTAAGGTTTTTTGATATATACCACATAATATATTTATGAGTATGTATGTATTTTATGGGTATCTAGTGATGTAATTTAGTTTGAAAAAGACAATGTTAGTGTTCATGAGTGAGATGAATGGGGTCTTCCATCCTTATTTAGATAATTTTGTAGCCATATTTTTCAATCATATCATCATGTATTCTTAGTTGAGGGAGGAACATGCTCGATATCTTGAGATCATTTTGATAAAACTTAGGGAGGAACAAATTTATTACATGATATCAAAGTGTATGATTTGGATTGTTAATGTATAGTTCATAGAGAAAATGATATTATTATATATCATATTTTTAGAACTTGATAATTTGTATGTTATAGATTATTTAGAGAGGTCAAAGAATCTTTTTGAGATCCAAATCTTTTTAGAAATTTCTATTTATTAACAGAGGGTCAATATATTTTCCCTACCTTTTCTTACATTACTATTACATAATTATAAATATAAAAAACATAACAGTATTACACCATGAGGATCCAGAGGTTTAGTGTCTTGGGAAAACTAGGAAAAAACATATCTTTTACAACATCTAGCATAAACATTTATTTAATTCCTAATTCTCTAGCTTCTTAATGGCTATTTACCTATCCTTAGTACATGTAGTCGCATAAGGGTATACATCAAAAAGGGTTGATCTAAAATCCCAGTAATAAGATGGATATGAACAATATAACAATGGGTGAGAATAATCATAAAATGTAAAAGGATCATGAACATGAGAGTAATCATTAATAAAAAAACATAAAATTTAGGAATTCCTAAAAATGAAACATCATATCTTAGTGGTAATATACCCCACATATTTTTGAACAAATATAGAATCATGTTCACAAATAATTTCACTTTAACTCATGAGGTTCATCACTTTACCCAATTCATTGGACCGCGGTATAATTCCGGGTGCACCTGTCACATTTAAACATTCATATTGCGCTATATCATTCCGAGCACACCCGTCACATCATAACATTTTCATTAACATGATTACCACTAATAACATATATAAATAATAACCATTAAAAGTAATGGGTTTCAAATCATAATAACACATTCATAAAAATTGTGTTCCCAAAAGAGAGAGGGAATAACATACTTGAAACAAGAACCATAATCCTTGAGTGTGAAGTAAAAGGTGTGTTCATGAAAGAATGGTTCTTTTGGAAAACATTATGTTTGAAATAAAATCTAGTGGAGAACATTTATATCCAATAATATGAACTATAATGATGAAAAAATAATTTTTATAGAGTAAACATACAAAAAATTGAGTGAAAGAGAGATAACCTGAAGAAAGAACGTTGTGTTCGAGAATTTCCTCTTACCTTGTATCTGAATTCTTCATTTCACTTTAACGTCTTTTATAACACATTTGATTCATTAATAAATAATTATAGAACCTTTTTTACATTAATATGGTTCATTATGGTTTCATTAGGTTATTTTATGGGCCTTTTCATGAGTTATAGGGTTTAAATCCATTGTTCGGGAATGTTTATTTTATAGTTTTCTTGACTGGTTCACTTATATTCATAAATCGAAGTTCGTGTATAACATGGGTAAAAAATAAAGAACTGATATTACATGTTTTTAATTATATTACATGAGTTTAAATGATATTATAATAATTATTTGGTATACCAAGTGGATGAATCGTTACTTAAAATTTAATGATGACCATTTTAGTTAATTCGGGTGATTTTTCGACCATAACGAACTTTTTTTGTTTAATAATTTAGTAATAATGACATAATTTAGTTCTAGAACATGAAATAGGATATAATACATATAATATAATCTGGTCCTACCATAAAATGTTTATTTGACCATATCTGAAGGTGGTAATGGAAAAAAGAAAACATGTTTTTATTGAAGGTGATAAATTAACACCTCACAAACAACGTTTCCTTTTCTAAAATAAAAATAAGTGAAGAAGGGGTTGGATGATATATTATCCCATTATTATAATTAATATTCCAATATATGTGAGATACTGGAGTTAAAACACCATGTGGATGAGGATATGAGGAGATAGATAAAAAAATAACATGAATTTGAAAGGAAATTAATGGAAAAGAGAGAGAGGGAAATTACCTCTTGAATCCTCCTCTTGAGATCCTCCTTTAGGAACCTATTTTTGATCTTTTGATGAGACCATAATCTCTTGTACATGTGAGAGTATCTAGGTAATATTCTTGGGTAGAGTTTAGATAATTCTTTAATCTTGATAGGTGTGAGGAAATGAGGGTGTGATGGGTTGTTTTTACAGTGGAGGGGAGAGGGGTTTTCTTAATATTTTAATCATTAGTTTATTAATTCTCACCATGATAAGAAATAGTGATGATTTCATGAAAAATAAATATTAAATAGGGAATGTGAGTTTGAGATTTGGGTGCTTACATCACTTGTGATGTCAATAATAGTGGGTTTAAATTATAATGTATTTATATGGTAAATTAATGTCCTTTACTATTCACCAAAAATTCAATTATTTCAGAAAAATCCCAAAAATTCACCCTAACCATTTTTCGACATGCAGAATAAAAAAATGAATTCCATTTTTCATAAATAATTTTATAAACATGATTAATTTAATTTTTATTTAAAACCATAATTTACTTGAAAAATACAGTTTTTAAAACATTTGTTTACTTATTCTAAAACATAGGTACATCATGATTTTAGTTAAATCCCACATATATACTATCATAGGTGGGGTTACTTTTCATAAGGGTATAGTAATATTCATAAGGGTAACATTACTATTCATAAGGGTATGTTAATATTCACCAAAAATTAAGTTTGTTCAATTAGACTCCAAACATCTTACCGATCACAACCGCGTATGCTAGATTTTCAAAATTCAAAAAAAAAGAAGTGGAAAAAATAGATTTAGTGATCAAATTTTATTTATTATCATGAGATTTCAGTGTGCTTCCTAATATGATTATACTATAAGTCATCGTTATAAGAAGGTATTTCCATTATAAAAACATTGGGTTGTTACATTCTTCCCCCCTTATGAAATTTTTCCCTTCAAATTTCATTTTACAAAAACAGGTGAGGGTATTTCTCCTTCATCACCTCTTATAGTTCCAAAGTAGCATATTCAAACTTATGGTTCTTCCACAAAACATGACAAGGTGTGTTATATTGTTTCGTAGAACCTTATCCTTTCGATATAGAATCTTTACTGGCTACTCCTTATAGGAGATATCATCTTTCAGTTGTACCACCTCTGAGTTCAGTATATGTGAGGGATCTGCTATGTACTTCCTCGGGAGTGATACATGAAACATATCATAAACTTGAGCCATATTTTGTGGAAGTGCAAGCTGATAGGCCCGAGCTCGTATGCGGTAAAGGATCTCAAAGTGGCCAATGTACATTGGTCTTAGCTTCTCTTTCTTTCCAAACTTCATGACTCTCTTCCATTGTGATATTCAAAGAAAGACTTTATCACCAATGTCAAACTCCAAAAACCTTCGACAGTTGTCAAAATATCTATTTTGCTAACTCTAAGCAGCTTTGATGTGTTTCTGGATGACTTGAACCTTCTCTGTCATCTCTTGCACAAGATCAGGTCCAAATAGCTTTCTTTCTCCTACTTCATCCCAACAGGTTGGAATTCTACATCACTTTCTATGACAAGATTTATATGGAGCCATCTGAATACTCGAGTGGAAGCTATTGTTGTATGAGAACTCAACCAATGGGATATTCGAATCCCATCCATCTTTTAATTCTAAATAATAGGCTCTTATCATGTATTCAAGCATCTGAATAGTTATTTCAGATTGGCAATCATTTTGGGGGTGATAGGTCGTGCTGAAATTCAATTCAGTACTCAAGGCATGTTGAAGAATTCTCCCAAATTTAGACGTGAACCTTGGATCATGATCAGATACAATTGAGAGTGGAACACCATATATTCTCAACACTTCCTTCACATATATCTTTGCAAGTTATTTAAGTGAGAGATCTTCCCTGATAGCGATAAAATGGGCAGTCTTGGTGAGTTGTTCAACCACAACCCATATCACATTATTTCCCTTCAACGTCTTCAGGAGACCCGTGACAAAGTCCATAGTGACATTCTCCCATATCCACATGGGTATAGAAAATGTCTGCTTCAACCATTTGTACTTTTTTTCTCTACTTTATCTTGCTAACATACCAAGAAACTTGAGATATATTCTGTGATCTCCTTTTTCATGTTATCCCACTAGAAGTGTTCATAGATATCATGTAACATTTTGGTGCTACAATGATGGATAGAGAATGTTGAGATCTGTGCATTGTATAATAGCACATTCTTTATTACGGGTGATGAAGGCACGCAAATACATGTTTCAAACCGAATCACACCATCATCGTCGATATGGAACTTGTGCAGCTTCCCTTCTTTTACTGCATTCAACTTCTTCTGTAACACCAGATCATCCCTTTATGCCAACTTAATCATCTCTTAGATTGATGGTTTTGTAATCATTTGGTCAAATTAGGATGTATCTTCTACCCTTATTATTTCCAAATCCATCCTTTGTATATCCAAGAAGATAGGGTCTTTCTCAATCTGTAACATAGAGAGAGTAGAGGGTTCTTTTTTACTTAGAGAATCAAATACCTTGTTCGCCTTTCCACGATGATAGTGAATAAAGAAATTGAAATATTTTATTATATCTAACCATATCCTTTGACGCATGTTGAGATCCTTTTAGTGAATATATACTTTAGGCTCTTGTGATCGGTGTATATGTCACACTTCTCACAATAAAGTTAGTGCTACCATATTTTCAAGGTAAAAAACATAGCTTCAATCTCTAGATCATTTTTTGGGTAGTTCTTCTCATGGATCTTCAACTATCGTGAGGCGTAGGCTATAAAATTATCGTTTTTCCTAAGTACACAACTCAATCCTTTCATTGAAGCATCACTGTATATCAAAAAACTTTCTCCACTTTTAGGTAGTGTGAGTACAGGTGCAGTGATCGGCCTTCTCTTTAGCTTCTTGAAGCTTTCCTTAAATTCTTCCGTTCAGAAATATTTTACCCCTTTCCTTGTTAACTAAGTTATCGGTCCTGATAATCATGAAAAAGTTCTTACAAAACATCGCTATTACCCAACTAATCCAAGAAAAATGTGGATTTCTGTGACACTAGAGGTTTTGGGACATTCTTAAATCACCTTTTTTTGAAGGGTCCACAAAAATCCCACACTTGTGATCACATTTCCCAAGAATGTGACTTGCTTCATCCAAAAGTCACACTTTCTGAAATTGTTGTACAACTTATCCTTTCTCAATGTTTCCAAGATAAGTCTTATATGTTCTTCATGTACCTCATTTATCATGGAGTATATAAGAATTTCATTGATAAAAACTACCAAAAATTTATTGTGGTAATGTATAATGAATCTATTCATCAAATCCATGAGGATTGTAGGGTAATTAGTAAGTCTGAAAGGAATATCCAAAAACTCATAGTGCCTATAACTTGTATAGAAGGATGTCTTCTGAATATCTTCCTTCTTCACATTTAACTAATGATATCCAAAATGAAGATCCACATTTTAGAATTAATGATCTCCTTTAAACTAATAAAACAAATCATATATCCTTGTAAGAGGATAATTTTTATTTATGGTGATCTTGTTGAGTTCCCAATAATCGATACACAACTACATTGTTCCATCATTCTTCTTCACAAGGAGCATTAGCACACCCCAAGGTGATGCGCTAGGGATTATGAACCATTTTTTCAAATTCCCTTGTAGCTATTTATTTAACTACTCTAGTTTGATAGGATCCATTCTATAGGGACACTTTGATATAGGAGTATCTCGGGGTATGAGTTATATTGAGAACTCTAACTCACGATTCGGGGGAATTCTAGGTAACTCTTCTAGAAATACATCCATGTATTCCATCACGATGATCATTTCCTCATGGTTGGAACTTTCCTTTGACTCAACCATTTGTGAATGTTATGCTTCTTCATAGGGAATCAAAACCCATACAGTTGAAGGATTTTTACAAGGAGATTTATGATCTTCCTTGAATTTTTAGAGGAGCATGGGATGGTTCAGAATATGAAAAGATATTTCCTTTTCCCAATAGTTTATACATGCTCTATATAATGAGATACAATTCATTCGCATTATAGTGTCTAATTCCACCAAGGTAAGTATTACATGATTTTCTGTAAGAATCTTCTCACATACACAAACAAGTGAAGAGTCAAACACTTGGGTTGCAATGATTGCACCAATTTATATTTTTACAGATATCTATACTTCAAGGATTCGGGGCTTTGATTCTATAGTTCTAGAAAACATACAAGATATAAATGAATGCCTATAATAAGAATCAAATAATACTTTTTCCATTCTTGAGTGAATAAGAAGTGTACCTTGTACGACTTAATTATCTTGATCAAATTATGCAGTAGTGATTGCATAATCCTTCCCTTGTTCCTTTGGATTTGGTGGCTACTAACATTGATTTCCCCTGAGGACTTGAGTTTTAGTGCACTGGCTTGTATATTTCCCTTTCTCCCTATAGATATATCATTGAACCATGGGTGGTTATCTCCTTTCTTCCACCACATTATCCTTCCTTCTCATTTCTTTCCGACACTCTGGATCATGTTGTCCTTCTTTCCCACACTTGAAGCATTTACTCATCCCTTTGAGGTAGTTACCATGATGCAACTTCCCACATTTTTTGTGTGGGAGTCATTGAGTTTTCTTCCCACATTTATCATTAGATCCCCAGGATTGAAACTCCATATTTTTTTCTTATCACCATAGTCGTGGGACTATTCTCTAAACTCCATATCCACTTTGAGAGAAAACAGAACAACTTCTTCATAACTCCCAAAGTATTGAATTTCAAGATCCTTTAGAAGGTGTGGATTTAATCCACTAAAAAATATATCAATTTTGATATAATTGTTGATAAAAAACCAAAATCATACCTTGAAATCCTTTTGAAACTCTCTTTGTAGGTGGTGAAAAATTATCATTCCTTTTTCTTGAGCTCTATGAAATTTCTCTCCAGCTTCGTGCGAAGAGTCCTTGGGAAATAATTTTTATGAAACATTATTTTAATGTCTTCTCATTCCATCTCTTCAATTTTTTCACATGGCTTGGTGTTCTTAATCAAATCCCACCATTTATTGGACTCTCCATCTAGAAGATAAATGACTAGTGTCACCTTCTCCATCTCAAAACAGTGAATCACAAAAAATATCATCTCCATGGAGTTGACCCACTTTTCCACAACTAGTGGTTCGTATGATCCACAAAACGTCGGTAGTCATTGCTGCATAAAACACTCGACAGCCAGTTGCTCCCTCTTAGGTGAAAGAAGATGTTCCCCGTTATTCAGGTTATTATTCATAACCTGAGATAGTTGGGTAAGCCTCACCATGAATTTTTAAATTCCACCTCCAAAATCATTGGAGATATCATTCGGGCAATCATTGCATTGGCCCTTTCACAAGTTGTTGGTCTGGTTTATCATAGTTCCCACTATTCTCTAAAATAGAAAATTTTAGAACAAAACATAAGTCAAATAGTCATAAATTAATAAATTATTCATTTGTACATTTTTTACTAAAAACATAACTTATGGGATCCCTATGTAAAGCTTCTTGTGTGCATATTTTTACTTAGTCTCATACTAGAGGTTTTCTCTGTGGTTTACTAATCCTAATTCCCAAATAAACTAAACCTTGCCTCTGATACATACTCTAGCGACCCTGAATTTTCTCAAATTACTATTATATCATTATAAAGATAAAAAACATAATAGTATTACACCACAAGGATCCATAGGTTTTTGTGTCTTAGGAAAACTAGTACAAAACATAACTTTTACAATATCAAGCGTAAACATTTATTTAATTCCTTCTTCTCTAGCTTCTTATTAGATATTTACCTCTCCTTAGTACATGTAGTCACCTGAGGATATACATAAAAAAGGGGTGACCTAAAATCCTAGTAAGAGGATTGATATTAACAATATAACAATGGGTGAGCATAATCATAACATAGGAAAAGGATCATGAACATGAGAGGAATCATTATTAAAAAACATGAAATGTGGCAATGCATAAAAGTGAAACATCATGTCTTAGTGGTATTTTAACCCACATATTTGTGAAAAAATATAGCATCATGTTCACACATCATTTCACTTTAACTCATGATTTTCATCACTTTTCTTAATGCATTGGGGAACTGTATAATTCAGGGCGCACCCGCCACATTTAAACATTCCAATTGCGTTATATAATTCAGGGTGCACCGGTCACATCATAACATTATCATTAACATGATTTACACCTAGAACATATTTCAATAATAACCATGGAAGGGAATGTGTTTCAACTCATAATAACACATTCATAAAATTTGGTTTCAAAAATAGAGAGGGAATAACATACTTGATACAATAACCATCATCCTTGAGTGAGAAGTAAAAGGTGTGTTCTTAAAAGAAGGGTTATTTTGGAAAACATTATGTTTGACATAAAATATAGTGGTGAACATGTATATCCTATAATATAAAATATAATTATGAACAACTTATTTTTATGGAGTAAACATACAAAAAAATGTAGTGAAAGAGGGAGAACCCAAAGAAAGAAAGATGGGTTCGATAATTTCCTCTAACCTTGTATCTGAATACTTTCTTCTCTTCAATGTCCTATATAAACACATTAGATTCATTAATTACCAATTCCAGAAACTTGTGTACATGAATATGGTTTATTATGGTTTCATTAGGTTATTTTATGGGCCTTTTTATGAGTTATAGGGTTTAAATCTATTGTTTGAGAATGTTCATTTTTATGGTTTTCTTGAACGATTAACTTGTATTCATAAATGGAAGATCATGTCGAAAATGGGTAAAAATCCAGAATAATATTACATGTTATTAATGATATTACTAGATTTTAAATTATATTATAATTAATTAATTAATAATACCATGTGGATGAATCATTAGTTAAAATTTAATGATGATCGTTTGGGATAATTCGGGCGATTTTTCGACCATAACAAACTAGTTTTGTTTAATCATTTAGTAATATGTACAAAAGTTAGTTACAGAAAATGAAATAGGATATAATAATTATAATATAATCTATTTCAACCATAAAAATGGTTTCATGACCATATCTGAAGGTGGTAAAGGAAAAAAGAAAACATGTCGTTCTTGAAGGTGATAAATTAACACCTCACAAACAATGTTTTCTTTTCTAAAATAAAAAAGAAGAGGAGAAGGTGTTGGATGATATATTATCCCATTAGTATCATAAAATTACATTATATTTGAGATACAGTAGTTGATATTCCATTTGTACGAGGATAGGTGGGGAGATAATAAAAAAAGAACTTGAATCTGAAAGGAAATTAAAGGAAAAGAGAGAGAGAGAGAGAAATTACCTCTTGAATCCTCATCTCGAGATCCTTCTTAAGAAACCTAGTCTTAGTATTTTTGTGTGACCAAAAGCTATTAGATTTGGGAGAAGGTATAGGGAATATTATTGGGAATAATTTAGACAAGTATTGAAGTTTTAGAGGTGTTAGGAAATGAGGGTGTGAAAGGTGATATTTATAGTGGCGGGGAGAGGGGTTTTCTTAATATTTTAATCATTAGTTTATAAATTTCCACCAAGATAAGAAATAATGATGATTAAATGACCAATAATATTTAATAGGGCATGTAAGTTCGACATTTGGGTGCTTACATAACTTGTGATTTTAGTAATAGTGGGTTTAAATTATAATGTATTTATAAGATATATTAATGTATTTTACTATTCACCAAAAAATCATGTATTTCATAAAAATACCAAAAAATCACCATAAATATTTATTGAAGTTTTGAATATAAAAATGGAATCCATTTTTTCAAATTAATTTTATAAATATGATTAATTTAATTTTTAATTAAAATCATAAATTACTAGAAAAATACTTTTTTTAAAAATTTTGTTTTCTTATTCCAAAACATAGGTACATCATGCTCTAATTAAATACCACATATATACTATCCTATGTGATGTTACTATTCATAAGGTTATATTAATATTCATTAGGGTAACATTACTATTCATAATGGTACGTTACTATTCACCAAAAATTATGTTTGTTCTATTAGACTCCAAACATCTTACTGATCACAACCGTGTATGTTAGATTTTAAAAATTCAAAACATTAGTAGACATATTTTATTTAGTATCATGATATTTCATTGTTCTTCATAATTTTTTATACTATAAGGAATAATTATAAGAAGGGATTTCCATTGATAAAACATTGGGTCATTACAGTCAACCAGGACTCATCCTGATTGGAAGTGCTAAGAAGGCCTTAACCAAGAATGGGGTATGGTTCCTTTGATTATATGTTAATGAGATATCCTTATAATTTATTAATGGAATATTGACGAAAACACCAGTGTAAACCATAAATGAGTTGGGTAATTAGTATGGATTTTATTATGATGCATCAAGAGTTGGGATTCAAACAGTTCCATCCCATGATGGCAATGTGGTTTCTTATGGGTCCATAAATTTAAGGACACATAATATAAACTTCCCAAATCCTTTCCTAGATATAGAAATAGTGGTTCTTTCCATTAGGTGTTATTTTTATTATATTTAGGGTGAGATATTTTTTTAATACACTAAAAAATTGTTTGAAATATGTTTAATCACAAAGTGAAATGAAACATTAATAGCAGAGAAAGTTTGAGTACCTATAGTACTTTAACTTTGACCTAATGTGTACCCCCAATAAGGAGAAATATTTTTTAATGTACCGTTTTGGAAGGATCAATCTTAGGAAGTACATGTTTCAAGCATCAAGTAGAGGATGGTTTCCCACTTTGAAGATATGTGACTTAATGTTCAAAAGTATCAAATCCTAGTGACACTTATGTCTCTATATATCACTTCTTCACTCCTAAATAGTATTATGGTAGTATTATGATAGTAAACTATATTATTATCACTATTTATTCATGAGATACATGATAAAAATTTTATAGTTTTATATTTTATAAACTTTTGGTCATTTATTACTCATGTATCCTTTATAAAGTGCCTATCTTGGGATTTATGTCTTTTTGAAAATGATTAAGTGGATCCTTTAAAATGATTCAAGTGTTTTGAAATGTTTCTTAAAATAATTATATGTGTTAAACATAACCTTTTTTGGTTTTATTAAGCTTTAAAATAATTCAAACACTTGGCATGGACTTAAGTTACATGCCAAGTATTTTTCCACTCAATTAGTGACTTTACTAAAGGGATGTGAATGTTTTTAAAGTATATTTATTGAAGGATTTATTTTAAAAAGGGTGATTTATTTTAAATAAGAATTTGTGTAAATGGTTAATTTTTTTAAAGGGATTTCAACTTTTTTTATAAATAGTTTTCAAAAGAATTTGGTGTAAGATTCTAAGGGGATGAGTCCTAGGAAAAAAATGCAACAATAATATCATTCAAATGTTGAGTTCCCCTTATTTGAGAGTCCCATTTGTGTATTTATTTTTTTAAATATTAATATTACTGAATCAAATAGGATGGATATGAATAAATAATGGATGGATGGGAATTTTCTGAAAAAAGAGTATGAAGATGGAGTGAAAGAGTTCATCAATTTTGTAAAATATCAGGCATACAACCCTTCTCAAATTATTTGTCTGTGTTTACACTGTTTTTATTCAAGAAAAGTTAGTCTAGAGGATTTAGAAGAAAAATTGATCTATCATGGAATAGATTGAAGTTATAAATTTTGGAATAAACTCAGGGGAAAAGAGACTGTAGCTAGTGGCTGGGATAACATAGTGTTCTATGGATAATATGATATAATTACATGTGTGGACAATGAAGAAGACTGTTTTGAGGACATGATTACATATGTGAATGGTGATAAAGATAATATTGATGAAATGATAAGGATAATTGAATATGAACTTTGTGATTTTCCATTTTTTTTTTATAAGTTAAAGAGTTTTCAAAAGACACCATTGTATGCTGGTTACACTAAATATATAGAATTGGCAGCCATATAGAAGCTGTATAATTTGAAAGTAGACAATAGATGGAGAGACACTAGTTTTATGGAACTAATTACTCTCTTGAATGATATGATCCAAGAATAAAATGATCTCTTGAGCCGAACATACAACTCCAAATGAATGATACACTCAATAGGTATAATCTCTAAAATAATGCACGTCTTCCCGAATGACTATATATTGTTTCGCAAGAACCAAAAATCAATTTCGAAATTTATAAAGTGTGGATATTTTTGATACAATAAAGATTTATCCAACCTTATGAAAATTTTATGGTACTTTCCAATCATTCCATGGTTTATGCGCCTATATGGAAGTGAGGAGACTTCAAGACAATTGACATGGCACGTAGATAAAAGAAATAAATATACGAAACAATGTCACCTGATATACTCTCCTTAGTGGATGATAATTGATCATGAGTATCCCTATTTTTGAAACGAGTCGAGAAACCTTTATTTTGTGTTATCTACCGATGGAGTGAATCCTTTTTGTTTTCAAAGCATCACTCAAAGTACATGGCTGGTTATGTTGGTAAATTATAACTTTCCACTGTGGTTATGCATGAAATAAAAATACATCATGTTATCTAGGCTTATATTAGTACCAAGTAAACTGGTAATGATATTGATGTTTATATGGATCCATTATTAGTAGATTTGAAGTTATTGCGGGATTAATTTGTTACATTGTATGATGCTTAAAAAATAAAGATTTCACATTTAGAGTCATATTGTACAGGATGATAAATGACATTCCTTATTATGGATTTTTTTTAGGATATATCATTAATAAAACTCATGGGTGTCATATCTGTGAACAAGGTACATAGTAAATTAGGTTGAAACATTCTTTGAAAATCATGTTTCTAGAAAATCATAGATTTATACCCCGACATCATAAGTATTAATATTAGAAGACATCATTAAATGGAAGATCAAAAGAACATATAGCACCATCTCCACTAACTGGTGATCAACTGTTTGAGAAAGTAAAAGATGTGGAAACTACTTTTGGTAATCCATTTTAGAAAAACCTTACAAAAACCAGTTGGAAAAAGAGATCAGTTTTTTTGAATTATCATACAAGAATTTTCTATACATCAGATATTTTCTTAATGTTATGCATGTTGAAAAAATGTATGTGATAGTATTATCAATACATTTTTAAATGCACCCAGAAAAACAAAGGATGAAATTAAGGCTATATTGGATAAGGTTCACATAGGAATATGAGAATAGGTGGTGCTAGTAAAGGGTAAAACCAAACTTCTCTTCCTCCAGATCCTTACACTCTTTCTAGGTAGGAGATATATCATTTTTTCAACTTCTTGAATGATGTAAAAGTTCCAAATGGGTATTCATTGAATATAAAAAACATCATTTCAATGACCAAATTAATGTTAAAGGGTCTGAAATGACACTACTTCCATGTTTTGAAAGAAGATATAATTTCTATAGATTCATGTTGTATTTTTTTCAATAATTTACTTCATACATTAACCAATCTCTATTTCCTCTTCAAATCTACATACATCAAAGTTATAGACCCAAAAAAATTGACTATGGAAATATAAATTTCCATCATATTATGTAAATTGGACATGTTCTTCCCACCAACATTCTTTGATATGATGGTTTATTTTATGGTCCCCTTGGTGAGAGAGATTCGACTATGTGGTCTTGTATACTATAGGTGGATGTATCCCATTGAATGGTATAAGAATTTTTTGAAAGGGTATGTCAAAAATTGAATTCAGAAAGAGGGTTGTGTTTTAGAGGTATATATTGTTGAGGAATCCATTATATTTTGTACCAAATACCTATCTGGGGTGGAAGGAATTGGTCTACCAAAATCTCGTTAAACTGGGTGGCATTCAGTTGAAGGAATTTCTAGAAGAGATGTTGTCACAATCAATATTAAAAATCGGGAGCAGGACCACCTTTAAATTTTCCATAAAATTTTAGAGGATCCCCCATATGTTGAAACCCGCAAATAAATTATTAGGAATTTAAATCCGTCAAGGGATGAAATATGGATATCAAATAAACATAATCAACAGTTTATAGGATAGTTTGGGGACTATATTTTTAAGTATTCAGATGAAAATCTGGATTCTATTTCCAAAGTACATAGATGGCTATCCAGAGGACCAAGTTTGTATGTATTATCTTACAATGTTTATGTAGTTAATGGTTATACATTCTATACAAATAGGGAATAATGAAGATAATACCATGAAAATTAGTAGATTTACACTTATAGCTGATGTGATGCTTGCTTCTATTAATAAGGAATGAAATCCAATTTACATGAATATGTCGTACTTTGTAATCCTCAAAAAATAGGGGAGTTGGATTATACAACATTCCAAATGACGTTTTTTCAAAGAATGTGGGTTGATAACTAGAGTGCAACTAAAATATGTGAATTGTGATTAGTGAAAGATGATTTCAGTAAGGATGGGTATAAAGACAAATCATTTATAATGGAAGCATATGTAGTACAATTATTTTTTGTTTTGGATCCTACAAACCAAAAATAGTCAATTTTTCTCTTACAAACAACAACCATTAAAGGGT
Organism: Viscum album; assembly: GCA_963277665.1. Taxonomy (NCBI): domain Eukaryota; kingdom Viridiplantae; phylum Streptophyta; class Magnoliopsida; order Santalales; family Viscaceae; genus Viscum; species Viscum album. The sequence goes on from OY728125.1 coordinate 1,616,570,075, forward strand.
CCAATAAAAATTCAGCTGAGGATGACCCTATCCTTGGGACGTCACAATCATTTCACAGTGGTCCCAATGCAGACGATGTTTTTTATATCATAGGAGACAACAATGAAGGGATTTTGATAGTCGATATAGGGTTTAAATCCCTTCAGCCTTTAAAAAAGTAAAATATATATCAATAACTATGTTATATTTTTTGTAATATACATCGTGTTACCTCATGTTATTATCCATTTACTGCTACATTTATGTAATCTAAATTAAATGTTAAACCAATTTTGTAGATATTGAATTTTATATGTGATGGTGCTCCCAATCCCAAGGAAAAAAAGTATCTCAACCAACTACCACTCATAATGCAGAGGAATGACCTTTTGCACATACTGGTTCTCTGATTCCTAAGGAACAATAGGTTTCTAAACCTGTTTCTGCTCCCAGTGTCGAGGTACAAAAACCATATACACATGTCGATGCTACCTCTCCAGAATAACATATTAACGTTTTCAATTCTATGGAAATGGTAGGCGATGAAGAATCAGTGAAGCAGAAAAATAAGAGCATCATAATTTGATGGTGTTAGAAAAAATCATTAAGGGGAAATACAAAGGCATCAGATACAATATTGGATAGACTGTATGGGGCCAACATGTTAACCCCAACAAATCCATGTTCAGTAGTTACATTGGAATCATCCCTCAGTAACACATGATAATTGATGTAGATTCATGGAGCCATGTTTTTTCTAGGCTTAAGACACTAATGTGGAAAGATATTATGGTAACATTTTGATATCATTTCTTAATTTTACTAAAAAATAAAATAATGAAACAATGACTTTCTCTTTATCATCCATTACAGAGTGCATTTATAGTAGATTAATCCCTTAATAAATGTGTATTAATTATTTCTGGAAAGATCCACAAAGTATTTCACACAATTCTAATAAGAGATCATCTTACATATGCTGAAGGAAAAACCCACACCCACTGCTTAACTATGCACACTCGATAACCCAAGAAGTTTGGGATGTGTTTGTTGTCCATCATGTGAATGTGTCTTTTTAGGTTCAATGTGGATAATAATATGTTGTTAGATGATACGTTTATTTATCACATTGATTGAAAAATTTTATTTATTAAATAGCAATTGAGTTATGAAAATAATGAATGAGCAGCAAAACCGGCATACCCCTATTGTATACCAAGGATGGAAGACACTTCACTTGAAAAAAATGGTACATATTCTAAATCTGCCATAAAATTTTTATATAACATGAAACAACACCATAATTATGTTCTGGTATTTATATGTATATTTATGACTCCAAATCCAAATCCACTTCCATCCCATGTCATATGCTATGAAAGGAGGCACGTGTAAATAAATATGGGATACTATTTGATGAAAACATACAAAATGTTTAGGAAACATGTGTAAGTATGACATAATAAAAAATCATTTAAATCACTATTACATAACAATGATCACTTATTTTACTATATTTTATATCTGACATAGTCATAGGAATCAACAAAACCTATATCAGATGAACACATACTATCGGTGGCCTTGAATCGACCAGAACAGTATTGTCGAGTCAAAGGTGCAGGTTTTGGGGTGACTCCCCAAACATATTTTGGGAAAAAAACACGAGTATCAAAGTGAATAAATGAAATGGATGATAAAAAGACTATATAACCTTGAAGAATAATTACAATGGTATAAAGATATTATGGAAACTTTTATGGGGAGGAAGCAATAAGAAGAAACATCTCAAGAACAACCACCACATGGATATCGTTCCCCACCCCCCATCAGTTATGAGGTGAGAAATTTCCCTCAAAGAGATGTCTTAGTCGAGGTAATCAATGTTCTAATAAATGTTTCTGTTAAATGTGAATTAAATAGACACTGAATAATTTCATGTACTGATATTCTATATGGTGATAATGACTATTATTTATATCTATCAACAACCACTCATCACCTTTTAGTGATGGATATGGTTTTCAATATCCAAAACGAAATGCTACATGGAAGACCATGTCCAAATATTCATTTGTGAGTGTCGATTAGAGTATCCCATGAGCTGAGCACCAAGCTATCTATTCCAATTCATTAATAAGATATTCATATGGATGAAAAAGTTTTTGGAATATTCATCATATGGACATCACATATTGTAAAAAATATGTCGACAATGAGTTATTCCTTTCCAATATATTTCTCAAGATAAACATTAAACAATTAATGAAAAAAGGTCTGAACTAAGGAATGTTATTATAGACAGACAAAGGGAATGGGACCGAACAAAATACTGACTCAAATCCATCTTAAGGATTGACCAAATGAATGAAAGGATCTACTAAAATTACCATTACCCCACCTGTTATACATCTTCATTTACTATCATTGAATATTCATGTGGATAAGAAGTTAAAATATGCTCATAATCGCATAGTTTATTTTGAAAAAAATATGTATGGAGAGAAATATCAAGACTTCATTGGTGTTGAGAGTGCAAGTGAAATCCTCAAATATGGTTCCCTAGGTGTCTCAATTGTAAATGTATACATGAGGTATGTTTTCGGGATTTGATTTTCCAAAAGCTAATATATTATGTTAATTATGAATAAATACATTTCATATTTTAGGTAGGCATATATTTTTTAAAATAATTGAAGGTATTTTCCCATGAATTTTTTTTTGACTTGTTAGTCCTCACGTCACCTCTACAGAACAACCAAAAAATAGATACCAATAAAAAGGATAAAATAGTGGCAGGTATGATTAAATAGTTTAAAAGAAAAATTTCAGATCTCATTCTCTATTTAATACCAACGATGCAGGGGTAAAACTCAATAATTTAATCATATCAAATATATTTTCATTTCTTTCATTACTTATTCCATTTTATGTTTTTAGGCATCATTGGATGATCATTGCGGTAAATTTGGATATTCCAAATATTTATTTCTTGGATTCGATGCCTTGATATCTTACAAACTGTCCACACATGATTATATTTTTTAATTTGTAATGAATTATATCCAATGTTTGAGAACTAAACATCAATTTATATAATTTGTATTATCTTTTAAGGAGGATTCTGTTATGATAGGGGGTGCATCATTATCGTTAAAAACAAGGAATGAGGCCAGGGGTAATGATGCGAAAGTAGAAATATACTACCACTAGACAAGTATTAGGGTATATATAATTTGATTTCACTATCCAAAAACATATCAAAACAAATTACTTATTCCACTCATTGTTTTTTCAGTGTTTGAAACAAACCAATGGAAAAGACTATGGTTCTAATGTTTGTAAATTTATAAGAGAGATCATATTACATGAACAAACTATTATCCCTAAAGAAGTATTTTAGAAGATAATTATTATTTCATTTAAAATATTTATTAATTATTTTTGTATTTATATGTTTCCATTACTACTATGACTGTCAAAAAGACTCATATTCATAAAATTATATAGATGTGCTCAGAAATGAATGGGAGGAATACCTGATAGAAGAATGTACACAAATAGCATGAATATTGGACTTTCATAGAAGTAGTGTATTGTTTCATATTTATGTTTGATTTAATTCTTGTTAGTATTACTCACATAAGAATTTTTTTCTTATACAGGTAGATTCCTTATTCAATTCAGGGTGGTTTGTTCGAAACAGATCAAGCTCGTGAGAGATTGGACTTCGAGGCTGCAACTTAAAATTCAATACGAAGGCAAAGTTTTTTTTAATATATTATGTTCTACCTCATAATATTATATGTTCTCTACTTCATTTACATAATCTAAATTAAATGTTTGACTACTCGTGCAGACAATGCCTTCCACATACTTATTCTCCCTTAAAACTTTGTCACCTCTGTATTGTCTTCATTTATCACTTTACTTCAAAGGCAGTGTAGGGAACATGAATTAAAGTGATAAATTTCAAACATGATGTGTTTCAATTTTGAAAAATAAATCAAATGGAAAGTACGGTAACATATTTATGCTCATTTTATCCTTATATGATCATTGATATCACCCTTATTTTCACTTATTGAGTAGCTATGATCACCCTTTCTTATGTTTCATACCCTTAGGTTATTAAGAATGGTTTTATAAATGACATTTATTAGAAGGTTTCTAGTAAAAAATAACTTAATGAGAGACTCTTAGGAACTAGTTATTTATGTTTTCATGTTTCTAAAAGCACTAGACCTAAACTATTCTAGCATGAATAATTATGTTATATAACGAATATGAATATACTAAGATGAAATATCTATGTATGAAATTTCTAGGTCAATATAGTGGGTATCATAGAAATTGACCTAATCAATAACAAGCAAAAATAACATGTGATCGGTATCACTTAAAGTGTGTCTTCTAATTTAAAATTGACATTACTTTTAGTAAAAAGAACAAGGGATAAAATGAAAACCAAGGAAACAAACTTGAAATATTTTTGATACTTGGATAAAAAAATCCATGAGTTATTTCTGTTGTGTAGGAATCAACCACACCTCAATCTGATGTACGGTGTGACTAGTATTACTAAAAGTGTTCGTTGTTAGTTTAAAATTGAGATTTTAGTTTGAAACTTGTCACTCACTGAAAACCAAGAAAATGTGCTATGATTATCTTGAGGATTTAGGAAAGTGATTCATAAGTGATTTTTTATGTGTATAAAGTAGTATCATTCCAAAATGATTCCTGATGTGATCGGTATAACTCATAATGTGTGTTTCCAGTTTGAAATGAAATTTTAGTAAAAAACGCAACTAACATACTAAAAACTGAGAAAAAAAATTTTAATTATTTTGATATTTTTGGAAAATGAGATATAACTCATTTTTAATGTTTGGGAATCATCTTCACCTCAATATGACACATGATGTGTCTAGTATCACCCAAAGTGCGTCTTTTTATTTAAAATTTACATCAATTTAAGTAAAAAAGAATAAGTGACATACTAAAAACTGAGAAAACACATTAATACTGTTTTAGTATTTGAGAAAAATGATCCATGAGTCATTTGTGACATTTAAGAGTCAACCACACCTCAATACGATGTACGATGTGACCAGTGTGACCCCAAGTGTGTCTTTTTATTTAAAATTGACATTAATTTAAGTAAAAAAACAAGTGACATACTGAAAATTGAGAAAATGCATTTTTATTGTTTTGATATTTTAGGAAAATGACCCATGACTAATTTTTTACATGTAGGAGTCAACCATACCTCAATACGATGCATAGTGTGACCAGTATGACTCCAAGTGTCTCTTTTTATTTAAAATTGACAATAATTTTAGGAAAAACAAAAGGCGACATACTGAAATCTAAGAAAACACATTTTTATTATTTTGATACTTTAGTAAAATGGTCCATGAGTCATTTTCGACATGTAGGAATCAACCACACTTTAATATAAAACACGGTGTGGCCATTATGACTAAAAGTGTTCGTTATTAGATTAGAATTGACATTTTAGTTTAAAATGTGTCACTCACTGAAAACTAAGAAAATGTGCTCTGATTGTCTTGAAAAATTGGGACTGTGATTCATAAGTATTTCATGATGAGTATGAATCAGTATCACATTAAACTTATGCACGATTTGACTGATATGACTCATAATACATGCTTTCTGTTTGAAATTCCATTTTAATAAGAAAACACCACTGACATATTGAAAACTGAGAAAAAACATTCCAAATGTTTTGATATTTTAAAAAAATGATCTACATGTCCTTTTTGATGTATGAGAATTATCCTCACCTCAATAAGATTCAGGGTTTGACTGGTATCACTCAAATTGTGTCTTTTTATTTAAAAGTGACATCAATTTAAGTAAAAAAGAAGAAGTGAAGTACTAAAAACTAACAAAACGCATTTATATTATTTTAATATTTTAATAAAATGATCCATGAGTTATTTTTCATGTGTAGGAGTCAACCACACATCAATACAATGCACAATATTACTGATATGACTCCAATTGTGACTTTTTATTTAAAAATGACATTAATTTAAGTAAAAACAACAAGTGACATACTGAAAACTGAGAAAATGCACTGGGATTGTTTTGATATTTTAGTAAAATTATTTATTAGTCATTCGTGATGTGTAGGAATTATCCTTGCCTCAAAAAAATCATGGTGTGACCACTATTACTCAAAGTTTCTCTTTTTATTTAAATTTGACATTAATTTAAGTAAAAACAACAAGTGACATACTAAAAACCAAACAAATGCATTTGGATTGTTTCGATACTTTAGGAAAATGATCCATGAGTCATTTTTGATGTTTAAGAATCAAACACAACTCAATCTGATGCAAAGTGTGACTGGTATGAATAAAATTGTTCTTTATCAGTTTAAAATTGACATTTTAGTTCAAAAGGAGTCACTCACAAAAAACCAAGAAAACATGCTTCGATTGTCTTGATAATTTAGGATAGCGATTCATAATTCATTTTTGATTTATGTGAAGAATTATAATGTCATAATGATGCATGATGCAATTGATACAACTCAAAATGTGTGTTTTTAGTTTGAAATGACATTTTAGAAAAAAACACAACCAGCCTACTGAAAACTATGAAAACGTATTCGGATTGTTTTGATACTTTAGGACCATGATCCATCAGTAATTTGTGATGAGTAGGAATTATCCTCACCTAAATCTGATGCATGGTGTGACCGTTATAACTCCAAATGTGTCATTATTTAAAATTTACATTAATTTTAGTAAAAGAACAAGTGACATACTCAAAACTGAGAAAACGCATTCGGATTATTTTGATATTTTAGGAAAATGATCCATAACTCATTTTTGATGTGTAGGAATCAGCCCCATTTTAATAGGATGCAGGGTGTGATCATGATAACTTCAAATGTGTATTTTTTATTAAATATTTACATTTTATTAATGTATTCTTTTATATTAATGTTTAATTTATTTCTTTATAGTATTACTAACATGATATTTGTTTTCTTATATAGTAAGAATCTTTTGCTCAGGTTGAGCTAGTTTGTTTAGCAATAATACCATGGGTGGACATTTTTTATAGGGGATCATGGGTTTCAAAAGATGAAACATTATTTTTTTTAAATATTTGTTCAATAGTTTTATATGTAATTATATAAAACATTGTTGGAAATGTATATAGAATTGTTTTTTATATATACCATGGGGTGGACATTTTTGTATTCATGGTGTCACATTAAATGTATATAGAATTGTTGGAAATTACAGGTTTTTGAATGTTTTTATAGGGTGTGATGTTATATTAACAACAAATTGTAGCCAACTAGGTATTTATCAACACTATTTAAAGCACTAATAAAGGGTACCCCTTCTCATCGCTGCAATTAACATCATTTTTTTAGCACTGTTAAAATTCATTTTGTGCACTATTAAAGGGAATAAGTGTAGTTGTGGGATCAGTATACTTGATCAATGTTATTCAAGTTCTAACCATTAACTTTATAAATCTTTTACCAATAATAAGAAACAAACCTAATCCAAGACTTCCTTGATTGAATCATCATCAATATACATGCATATCCTTGAGATCCTCATCAATAAAATGATCAACAACAAGTTCAATCCCTTAACTTCTTCGAAAAAACCATTTAGAAGATACAACTTCATATCCCCAAAAACCCGTCGATCGATTAGCATGATTAGATTCAACACACCTTCTCCGTCACATAGGAATAAAAAATAAAATTACAATAGGAACTTATATCTTTATGATGAAAACCTCACAATGATAGATCCAAGTGCACATAGAAAAAGATTACAAATAGAATCAGTCAAAGTAAAAGAGATTATACACATATTTACTTTTAATCAACTTTCTAACAATTGTAATAGCTTTTGTTCTGTGAAGCCTAGGTTGAATTTATAGCCTATGTCGTAGAATACTTCAACGATCATATTCTAAGTTCTTCAAGTTAATTTACAACACATTGGAATATTAATCATCTACCAATGAATGTATTTTTAGTATCCAATGAAGTAGTTCACTATGTCATCACAACCCTTCACAATGTTCCTCAAGATTCCAAAATTTATGTTGATCGGATAAGTCCAATTTTCCAGAAATTAAATAATTAGAAGTTACATACCAACACAACACAAAACATATCAACACTTCAATTTACCATTAATAATAAAGGAATAAATGAGTGATAGAGTGTGTTGTGGTTCATAAAACCAAAGGAGTCCTAGAGATATAATGAGACAAACGCTCCAACATCTTACACTCAATGCCAGTTGCCTCTCACTCCCCTTATTGGCAGGACATTGTACCACATTGCCTCCCCACAACCTATCTTCAAGCCTCTTATATCTCTCACATTTCCTACCCCGCACACCTTTTATCGCCTACCTAAAATTTTGGTTTTTAAAAAACAAAAAATGGTTCAATTTTAATACTATAAGAATATAGATAATTATTTAAAAATACTAGACTATCTAGAGTTTTAAAAATTATTTATTGTTCTAATTTAAAAAATGCAAAATTTATTAGACTATATGAATTTAATAGTATTTTTAGAAAATTAAAGTGAAAATCATACGATTTTGAAAAAATAAAAGCATGTGTTTTTATTTAGAAGATATTTTTTTTCTAAAAAACTATAGAATTGATTTTAAAATTAATAAAATAATAATAATAAATTTTATGGATTACTTGTCTAATTTTTATTTTATCTTCATAAAAAAATATTTTTCTCAATCAAAAAATCATCCATTATCAATTTTAATTTCTAAAAAACCTAATTATTTTTCCTCTTTAATTACATATTCAAATTTAAAAAAATGAAAAAAAAGGTTTTACAAAACCAAGAATGACCATAAGATTTATATTTTTACTATAAATTTCCATGGTTTTGAAGTTAATAACTAATAATTATTATTTTAATTTTTACATTAAAAATGAAGGAATTAAATGGTCGATAGAAGGTGTTCATCCTCTTGAACACCTATCTCAGTGCGACTCCTTTCCACCAAAAAAATGCATCTCTTCCCCACTAATTTTTCTATCATTTTGTTATTATTTTTAAATATTTATGGCTATTTATCCACAGACCCACTATCCCAATCCAACTATGTTTTTAGTGAATATAAAAAATGGAGCATTACACCATCATCCCAAACACTTTATGTCCTTAAAAAATTAGTAAATTTTCATTTTTGATGATGAATTCTTTATTCATCTATGCCCTATTTCTATGATTAAATCATAGCCATCAATTATATAAACATTTCCTTCCATATATTAGCTTTTCTAATTTCACAATGGTAATTATTTCATAAAAATAATCCACTCAAATACCCAAAAAAACATGTAGAAAAATAATAATTAAAATCAACATGATATTTCATTATTTAACATCATATTTATAAAAAAAATATCCATTATTATAAAATTGATTCGGTAAAGGAATTACACTAAAAAATCATTCAACACACAAATTCAAAGAATTACTCAGTGGGGCACAAAATCCATACTTCATTGAGACCCAAAGAGGCAACTACTACATTGATAAACCACCCTGAGAGCTCAGTTATTCTTATAATAATTATGAATAAAACATTTACATAATAGAACATGTTCAAAAAAATCAGAAAATAAGAAATATGAAAAGACATATGTAAGTAATAATAAAAAAAATATGTGATTTATTAATGACTACACATTTAAAACTAATTACATATGAAAATAAAATATTATATCTTTTCAACTACACCACATATCAAAAAAAGGTGATGTTCATGTTCATTGGATGAAGTTGGGTCAATTACTAGTAGAAGGTTTTATATACCAGGCTGTAAATCTCATGTTTTGACTTCCATGTTGATGTCTCTAGGGGTTGTAGGGGAGAATGTGCATCTGCTATGGTGTTCCAAGGTTGAAGGTTTTGAACCAAAATTTTTTATTATAACAATTTTTACCACTATATCAAGGTTGACCAGTGACATCGACATCATTACTGTAGCAATTCAGACTTCAGTATGGTACTGTAGCATGATTGGATTACTACACCAACAAAGTACTATAGCTCTATAGACTTCCAGCCATCAATTAATGTCACTAATACAAATGAAACTATTAGTGATAAAAAATATATAAATACTATCTTTATCAGTGCTAAAAAAGCACTGGTAAAAAAGTATTCATCAAAGTAAAAATGTTGATAAAGGAAACCTTTATCAGTGTGTTTTTTAGTTGTGGAATTTTTTTTGAAGTGCTCTCTCTCCCCACCTTTGTCAGTACTTCTCCCCAACCTTTGTTAGTGCTTTTTAGCAACTCGTCCCACCTATAACATGAACTACCCCCACCCCAAAACTTTTCTATTGTTCATAATACCCCTTTTCGGCACTTTTATACTGCCCAACTACCTGTTCACCCCACGCACACACATGGAATCGAACCATCGACCTCCCTTATGCAATTTAAATACCTTTACAATTGCCCCAAATGTTTTTATCATATATTTGGGGATATATATATATACAAACACACATACATATTTTTTATTCATATATTTATATAATTAATTTTAAATACATTTATAAAATATATGTTTGTGTGTGTGTGTGTGATATACATACACACACACACACACACACACACATATATATATATATATATATTTAAATATATTATATATTAATATTGATTTACATGTATTTAGATGTAAATGTAAATATATTATTTCGGATGCTTTCATCAGGGAGCACCCACACGTCCACAATATGGTATGTACTCGTTGGTTGCTTTGTTACCCCACATTGCTATTTTACAAAGGCAAGCATATTTCATCACACTCAACGATGATGTTTTCTCGTTGATCAAAATGGGATGATGGGATACTGGTTCCTCCTTCCACGTATTCCTCTTTGGAACTCATTACCTAGTTCGTGTCTCTCTCATAGAGTTAAGTCATGTTTTTGGAACACATTCTTGGTGTCATCTCTTTGTGGATGCTGGTTAATTACTCTTCTTATGTCCGGACATTCTAGTGGGTCTTGATAGGGCATCAACCATCAGTTAGAAGAGTAGTCACGTTGGGCATCCCTAAAATGTCTGGACGCTGGGAACATTGGTCACTTGTATTCCTCTTCGTATGAGGACATATCGTGAAGGTATCTTAGGTGCAGAACCCAAGACATCTTGGGTCAATCAAGAAGTATCTAACTCAAAGGGTGTATATCTTTAAAGGATTTTGCCTCAGGCATCCCATGTTTTGCATGAGGTTACTGACATTGTAGGAACATATATTATAAGTCTTTCACCTTAGTAATCCCATGATTTTCATAAAGTAGAAGACGATGTGGATGCATATCTTCCAAGAATTTCACCTCGGGCATCCCATTCTTATTCATAGGGTATGTGTTTAGGGTTATCACAAGTTATACGTCTCATGGAGACAGATCTAAACATTGGGTTGATATAGATCGGGGCATGAGTTTAATGTCTTCTGGAGATGTATTTGATTGATCAAGACACCCCGTGAAGGAGAATCAAGGAGGTTCATTCCTAGGAGGGAAGATGTCACACATGGAAGTTTATCAATGGATAGATCATAATGCCCCGTGAAGGTGGATCTTGGAGGTGTGTCCCATAAAGGGAAGATGTCACACCGTGAAGGTTGATCGAGACACCCCTTGAGGTGGATTATGGAGGTACATCACTAGGAGTGCACACCATAGTTTAACATTAGTTAGGATTGAACCTCAGAGAGGCATCCTACAAACCCTGTTTAGAAGATTGGGATCAAAACCCAAGTAGTTCAATGTAACAGTTTAATGTCATGTGACAGGACCGGTCTTTTTTTTTTGAAAATGTTATAGGTTCTTCCTCTCTTATTAAAAATAATTAAAATAAATTTACAAGAGAGTACATGAATAAAAATGAACAAATTACATAACCAACAATTACCTGACTATATTTTTCTTCAGTGTTTCAGTGAGTTTTCTTTCCTCCCATTGAATAACAAGCCATCCCGCTCTCCCTTGAATGCGCCCCCAACCTCTTTCTCTTCCCCTAATTGAGGTTAGAGACTGAAGCCCTTCTAGTAATGTTTCACCATCAGTTCTATCATCAGATCTATATTCTTTACTTTTCTTATGAGAAACTCTATGTGCCACTAGATTCATATCCTCTTTATCTTTAATTTCTTCATATGGAGCAATAATCTTTTCATACATCAACTCTTCAGTTGTGCCCAGGATAGAGAACTACAACTTATCGACTCCATTGAAATTTTTGTCAGGGAGGGGAGGAAGATTACCTATAGTAACCATCTCATCCACCATTTAGGGAACAACTAGAGCCTTTTTCTTTTTATATAAAACAATCTAAAATACATATTTATTAACAAACTATTTTGGGGATGCAAGAAATTTATTAAAAATGAAAATAGAGTCAGATTATAAAATTTCCTTTCCATTTTAGTTACCGAATGTAACCATAATTTTAGTTGAAATTTGATGATCAATATGTCTTTAAAGATTATCTTCAACCATTTTCTCATCCTTCAAATCATCATCACATCTTAATGAAATTTTTTATTGCAAGCATTCGTCTATGTGGAAAAGATGTCAACCCAAGATTTTGTGCATGAGCTTCCCCCCTTCTCATCACCTATGGATTTGTTCACTTACATAGGTACAGAACAATTCCCTCCTTCCAAAATTTTTCTGTTCTTAGTATCCTTTTGAGCCTGTGTGGTTTTTTGTTTCTTAACAAAATTATTTGCATCATGCCCCCGTAAAGCGCAAAAGCTGCAAAAAATGGTGAACCTACATGTAGATTGATCATGACGAATCACAATACAATCCTTTCAAAAAAAATTTATTTTTTCATAAATAATCTTCAACTAAATAATTTCATCCTCCATTGAAATAATTACGTTGCCCACTAGAGTAGAACCCAATTCAACTTAACCAAGAATATGGAAAAGTGTACAAAGTGAGATAATTGTGTTTCGATTTCAATTTTAATTGGAATTCCAATAGACATTTCAATATCATATAAAATTTTGGGATGCAGAAAAATCCAATTTAAGCCATAAACTCTAACCCAAAATGGAGTTATAGAGTTTCCCACTTCAAATGGATTTAACTTCTTATTCCATTCACAAATGAGAATAATTCCATGTTTCAACAAAATGGAACCAAAAACCCCAATATCTAATTTTAAGTTCTTCTATGGGAAAAAGCATTTGGAAATATCCTTTTCCTAATAAAACACATTTCTAGGAGGAGAAGACCCAAAAAGATGAAATTTATTCCTTAAGATCCTCAATTTTCAGAGGCCAAGAGCCTTTGGGAAAATATAACCTATCTATGATTGAAAATTACCCCATTTTGAGTCTTTCTGAAATGGCATGAGGTTCCACTTTTATGTGAGAAATGTTGCCTTTCCTTCTAATGAAAGAATCATGCATACTTTTAAAGAAGGAAAATGAGAAATTGGAAGATAATCCTTCATAAAGAGCATTGTGTGGTAGTGAAACCATTTCTGGATCAAAGGAAGTCTTCTGGACATTGGAAATTGACTTCAAAAAATCATTGGTTTCCTGAGATGTCACGGAATTCCCACCGGCCATAGAACTCCGCTCAACCTGTGCCTCCAAAACCCCCCACTGATCCTTGCAATGATGCCATCAAAGTCACAACCCAGAACCTCAGACACTATCACAAGGGTGTTATTCATCTCATTAACTACATTGGAGGTCACCTTTCCACCGGCCACCTTAGAAACAAAACCAGTGACCATAGCTTTAGTCATCGCCTCAACACTTCACGCAATCTGTAGAACCAACACTCCACCAGTCTTCCCAGCATCGTTGCCAGCATCACAACCTGTGACCTCAGAAATAAGACCGGTGACCACTGCTTCAGTCACAACTACAACACATCGTGCAACCTATGGCGCTAGAACTCTGCTGATCTTCATAGAAACACCGGCAATATCACAACCCATGACCTTAGACACCATCGCAGATCTTGGAAGCATCAATTCCATGAAACCCTAGTTCACCACTTATTTATAGAGGGGGAGTCCCATCTCTCATCCCACCTCTTCACATAGTAGGACCGGTCCATGTAGTTTAATGTCATGCGATAAGGATACTCATGTAAAGATAGTTGCATAACCAAAGGATGGTGTGGGGATTATACGTGGAAGCTTCACTTTGTAACATGATTGAACTTGGTTAGAGTTGTTGTGGGGCTTACGTATTAAGCTGCTTGACGGAACTGGAGGAGATGTGGTCTCTCATGTGAGAGGCATGATCTTACCAGGGATGTGACCCTGAGAAAATCATTGTGAATGTGTATGTTGATGTCGATTTTGGACCATAGGGATTCCACTTACTTATCATAGTTGGTGGGGAATTAAAAACAACATATTTTGGAATGTGATGGGGATTACTCCTAGTAGGAGGCTCATGTAAGTGGTTGGGGCTTATTTGTGAAAGTAGCCCATAGGGTGAGTATGGTTTTTGGGTATTAAACTTTGGAGGACTCCCATGGGGTTTATATGATTGGGGATTATACCATATAAGAGGCCACTTGAGGTTTGAGATCATGCATATGTTACGATCATTGTTACCCTCTAATCCCACATGAGTCATTCTCAGTGTGAGAGACAAGAGGAAGCATTCAATCTAAAAATCACGTGATACCCTTTGTCTGCTGTTGGAAAATTTGGGGGTGCTTCTAGGAGAAAAAATGATGTGGGTGGGGCTTATATGTGGAAGCTACCTGAAAAGAGGATCTCATTATGTGTAAGGAGGCTCTATTCCCTATGGGGAGGATTTCATTCAATGTGAGTGATAAGTAGGACATCCTATTAGAGGTCACCCCATTCCACTCACACACAGAGCATCTTATGCTTGTTCCACAAGGTAAGACTATATTTTTATGTTATGTTTTGAGGACATTGTTGTGCACTTTAATATCATGCGACTAGGATGTGACACTAGACAATTTTATGTCTTAGAGTTAGGATGTGGGGGACTCACTCTTCAACCCTTGATATTACATGACTATTGCTCAAGCACCTCTGGGTGAGGCATGGCTTTACCAATTCTAGGGTGTAATGATGAGGAGGAGTGGTTAATCACGCACTATAAGAAAATTGAAATTTCGCAACGATTTTTTTTGGATATGGCAGTGGTTTAAACCACTGCCATATGCTTTTGTTGTGGTTTCCTAAAATCACCATTAAATTGCGTGTCGGGAAACTATTTGTAGCGGTTAAAGAGGTTTAGTGGAGGTTTATGGAAACCATCGTAGTTGGCGCATTTTCGAGGCGGTTATACTGTTTTTCACATCAATTTCTCCGGGCAGAAGGATTACTTTTTAGCAGCGGTTAAAACTGCCGCTAAAAAAAGTAATGAACTACCGGGACAAATTACCGTGACAAATAACATAACTGCTGCAAAACAATCACGGAAGATGGGCCACTTTAGTGGTGTTTAAAACCACAAGTAATATAAAAATCGACATTTAACGGCAGTTTTAATCGCCACTAAATGTACCTCTTACAGTTAGCGGTGGTTAAGACCGCTGCTAAAGAGCCGATTTAGAAAAAAAGACCCAATTTTTGGAGACCCTGTACATGTGGCTGAAAAAAAACCATTCTAAGAATACCAAAACACCAACAAATTACATACTACAATAAATATGAAAATAGATGCTTAACTAAGCACAACCAAATTCATTATTCAGTGAGTAAAGGAATGTAGATAAACATATCACATAGCATAATCCTCGTATCCAATAAAATGTACTGGTGAATTTATGTATTTAAAATTGACCATTTCAGACTTATATGTACTAGTTGATCCTTGATTAGATGTTCACATGTTGTGTTCAACTTATATGGTCACCCATTGGGTGATCTAGGTGAAATGAGATAATATGGTTTTTTTTCAAATTTTGCTACTCCCACATATCTTATCGAATTTTTCAAGAATGTAATATCCCTTTATATATGATTATTTTATAGAACCCATGGCATCCTTTAGGTGTTTGGACCACTTATTATTGGAATTCCTAAAGTGGGAAATTTCTTAGATTAGCATGTCACCATCTAAGTGACTTCATTGAGATTATATATGGGTTTCCCGTGTTTTAATGAATTTAATGTGTTAAATTTAACTGATAATATGAAATGGATAATTAATGATGTGTTTCCTTTTTTAAAATAATCAATTAGTTTTAAATGGAATGACCCCAAGTAATTGTAATGTCATGCTCTTGATTTATGCTTTATAAAATGCTTCATATGATTTTTAATATTTTAAATGGGAATTGAATATGTATAAAGACATGAATAAGAGTTTATTCCTTATCTATTACGACAAACATGATTATGCCTTTATTATGTATATGGTGTCGATAGAAGAGATGGAATAGAGGTAATTACCCTAGCTATTTATATTTAATATATGCCTTTATAGATGTTGTGGTATGATGGTATGAGATTGTGGAGCAAGGAGATATCACAATTCCTTACATCAGGTGTTGAGCATGGTGTATCACAAAAATGTTACTATATAAGTATTGTGATTTACTCACCACATTCTATGACTAGAATTTTGACCTGATGGTGCACTCAACATCCCATTTGTTGTTTCATGGTGTCTCTCACTCTATTAAGATATAGGGCATGTACCCAATTACATGAGAACATAGGCTCATTAGACTGGTTAGGGATGTCTGAGTTATTCCATGGTCTATTCATTAGTATTATTATAAGTATATGGCTACATAAATCTTCACATACCTTGGCAATATAGGTGGATGAAATATATATAGACTATATATATTACTACTATATATATAGTAACTATTTATATTTATATTCCATCTATGGGTCGATAAATTTAAACCCTCCTATAGTCCTTTAGGAACATGATTGGGTGGTTATTTATTTATTCCTTAGTTTCTAAAATTATTTTGGGTGTTGTATGTTGGTGGTAGACCCTTTATCATCAGAATAATGATGTGGTAATATTTTCTTGGGATTAATTTATGTTGTTGTTCTATGTGGAATTATTATAAATGAAACATAACGTAGGAATTAGGTATAATCATCTCTCACTTGGGTTATTCCATGTGGAATTATTTTACATGACACTAAAGGTAGAAAAAAGGTAAAATCATCTCTCCCATCGATAAGGGTTCCTAATTTTTTAAGAGTGATGGATCAGGTTCAAGTATCATATTTTTTTCACTCATGTGATTTCTTTGGAAAAGGAGTCTTTAGTGTGGTTTCCTTAGAAGGAATGGAATCTAGCTTCTAATATATTGTAACTCCCATTATGCATCCTAGTTATTTTGATCTATGGAATATAATAGAAGTGATCAGACACATTCCTTCAAAGGGAAGAGTGTCTCATGAAGGGGGTTGATATATTCTATCAAAGAATATGGATGCTTATAATAAATTATTTATGATAGGGTAGTTGATGTTAGAAATGGTAAGTAACTGATAATGTAGTCTATTTAACATTTTTCTAGGGTAGGGGGTTCTAGAGAATCTACTGGGAGTTTCCCATCGGCATGTCATGCCTACTGAGATAATGGACACTGTCGTTCACACTGCCTGACTGTTCTTGGAGGCCACTTTTGAAATGGTGGGAAAACCCCATTTTAGACAGTGTAGCAAAACTTCCCTTAATCTCATATCAGTATATAAGGATTCCAACTTTTTTTTTTGAAATTTTAGATACTAGGATTATGAAACACTAAAGGATAATCTATCTTAAACATGTTAGCGAGACACACATTCTCATCCCTAGGGATTGATACAATAGAATAATTAAGAAGTACTTCTTAGAAATATAAATGTTGTGGTAGATGCATTGGGCTAGAAAATTTATGATAAATTATTATAATGAAAAAATAAATTTAGGAAAAATGAGTCATCACAATAAAGAGTCGATATATATGGTGTATACCACACTCAAGAAATCAAGACATAAAAGGAAAAATCATAAATGAATAAAATACATAAAAGGAAACAAGAGAAATCAAGAAAATGTTAGGTCATGAAAATTTTTGGAGGCAACTATGTGCCACACGTGATACAAATACAAACCTACTGTTAAAATATTTTTCTTCATATCAACAATACTACTAATCACTATCTGACGATGAACAGATATCGTCACCCTCTCTACCTATATCTCCACTTACTGCTACCACCTGTAAAAACATTATATTGAATATTAAATAGTGTTGAATATTTATATTTAAACTTAAAACCAATAAAATTTTGAAAACAATATTATTTTGAATTTTTGTGATTTACCTTCTCACCACCATTTGATGCAATACTACTGGGGGGATATCTGCTCATCTGCTGACATATATCAGTCAACGCTTTCTACAAAGAGGATATTTGAGCCTGTTGGTCTTGAACTGTGTTTCATAGAGAAACAATATCTCTCTGAGCATATCTAGGTATGGACTGACTAAAACCAAGAGTAGATGCAGCTATAATCCCCAATGTCCTACCAAAGACCTCAGATTGTATGGGTCCCAAATCCAACCCGCACACTCTACCAGGATGATCCTTCCCAAGCACTTCAGCAACTAGGTTATCCTGGGAGACTGAGTAGGACTGCCCATGATTTCCATCTTGTATTTCTTTAATTTTTACCTATAAATCAAATATCAATATATATTAACATAGTTAAAACTGATAATAAGTTATTATAATGAAAAAATGCATTCATACCCCAACTTCTTTGGGAGTCTCATTAACAAAACTTCCATCAGATTTTTTGTGAACATCCAACCACACTTTAGTTCGGGATGCTTCATGCACTAAACTATGTGATGGAATTAAACAATGATAAATCAACAGTTTAATATATTAATCGGATAATATTGTATTATAAATATTTAAACTAATCAAAGGATTACCAGAGTTGATCGGTTTTTAGAAAATCATTTTGACCCCACAATGTGAGGGATGACTTTCTTTGCCCAGCTTGATACATTCTTTCTTGAGAGATCCTGAAATAAATAAAATGCAATTTAATAGTAATTTATTCAATGTAATCTTTTAATCATATAAATTTATAAATTTAAAATGAGATTAATATAATAATATATATTTAAATACCATCTGTTTCTCATCAAGATGTTTGTCAAAAAAAACTTTTCATTATTCTTTGGGCACCCCATTGGGTAGCTTCTCATACCTTGGATGGAAAGTCAACGAAGTATCATTGACATCACTCCACAATATTCATTTGAATTCATTCCATTTCTTACCAAGATTTTTCAATGTCCAATTTTGTGTTATCACATCAGCAACTGTAAAGTGGAAAAATATCTGTATACAGAAATTTATTTTGAAAATATTAATAACATGACATACAATTACACCATAATGTATTAAAATTACCTTTATTTGGGAATCAAAAACATCATTTTTACAACTTGGAGTCATATGTCTCCAATCATCATGATAAATAGGAAGAGAAATGGGTTCCGCTGCCAGCTGGCCTAGAATTTGGCCACGTAATCCCACGACATCATCCGTAGGGACCCCATATGAATCAAATGGGAAAACATCTTCTCTCCATTAATATTCCACACATATTCAATATTTATATTTTTCTCCACAGTTTCATTTTTTCATATTTAATAAACAAATAATTAGTATAAAAAAAGTGCAATAAATATTTTTATATTAAGATGTGTACCTATAACAATGACCCTCCGGTATGCATGTGATGAACTAAAAGTGGCGTGTCGCCGCCCCGCTACTGAGGCTGCTGAAGGGGGAGTCGAAAAATCATCATTTAAAGGGATTTTGATAAAGGGTGTGAGAGATGGTGCAGAGGGAGGATGGTGTAGGGGGGGCAGGCAGCTGGTGGCTCAGATGACGTAGGGTGGGAGATCGATGGATCATCATCTATCGTAGTAGTGGATGAAATAGTGTATCGCTTCCTCCTTGGCATTCCTATCATTTAATCAAATAAAATTAAGTTCAAAACATATATTTCAAAAAAAAATGGAGAATTTTTTTTA
This sequence comes from Viscum album, assembly GCA_963277665.1. NCBI lineage: Eukaryota > Viridiplantae > Streptophyta > Magnoliopsida > Santalales > Viscaceae > Viscum > Viscum album. Next base: position 1,616,590,162 of record OY728125.1, read on the forward strand.
AAAAATGATAATAGATGGCTAGTACTAACAAACGAAATATACATAACAATGATAATGAATGACTGGACAAATGAAATAAGTAGTTACTGAATGAATAAATAATTGTACATACAATCATTTCCCCCTTCAATCATGTCAGCTTCTTGATCCATTACTTCATCCAATTAATTCATAATTTCTAGACTAATATATTCAATATCATGATGGACAAATAATTCTTCTTCTTTTTGTTGATGAGATTCAATTTCAGAGGTCAAATATTCCACTTCATCACCCATATCATAAAAATATATTTGTATTACGTGAGAAACTACACTCCAACCTTCATCCAAAACATCATCCACATAATATATCATTTTTTCATAAGGTGATAAGATATATGGATCATGCAGTTCACGATCACCAACATCTATCAAGGGGTAGAAGTTTATAGAAGTAAATTGCAAGGAATCTCTTTTGACACCTCGGATAATATCGACCCAATTGCATTTGAATAAAACAACTAAAAAATTCTTGTAGTAGTTTAATTCAATAATATCAGTCATCTTTCCATAGTATCCCACTTCATAAAATGTAAATATACCACTATTCTGTGTTTTCAAACCCCTTTCTTGATCAACTGTATGAAATCTAAAGTCATTCATGTTGTAAGTGCCGAACTTTCTAACTTGTTTTAGAGGACCTCGATCAAGAAACATCAAATCTTCTAACATCTCTTCTCGAGTATCAGTATTCATGATCTAAAAAAATTAATATACTTTATTAGATTTACAAAATATATGTCTTGAACTAATATTCATATTAATTGCAATATTTATGAACTTACACGTCATGCAAACCATTCTACAAGATCTTTATTAACAGCTTTTGTTATATCTTTCTCATTTCATGTTCGACATCTCATTCATCTATTTGTTTGTATCCTCAACTCTTCAATAAATAGATCTACAATTTCAGTATTCAGTAGCACATATCTATGTGCCTGTAATAATTCCAATTCTGCTAGTGTCACATTTGAGGTCCTCCCAACTAATCGACCAATAGTAGGAAATATTTTTGATTTCTGATGTATTTTAGATGGAGTCGATGTGTCATAAACACATCCAACTCGATTAAATATTTTCTCAATATCATCCAAATATCTAGAACAAAATTTAAGAAACTCCTTAGTCAAATAGCCTTCAGCAATAGAGCCTTCGGGTTGAGCTTTATTTCTCACGTATGATTTCAAATGCCCAAGATATCTATGAAATAAAATAACCATAATTATTCAATTAATTAAGTACCAAAAATTATTTAATTGATTGAAAAAAATATAAATAAAGTAACTCTTAATTGGATACATCCATCGATAATGAACAGGGCCTCCTAATTTAGCCTCCTCAACCAAATGCGCAGTTAAATGCATCATGATAGTAATAAACGATGGAGGAAAGATCATCTCCACTGCAAAAAGGGTCAATAAAAACCTCTCTTGGAGGTTGTCACGCTGAAATGGATGTACATATTTCTCACATAGTTGTCTGAAAAATGTGCATAATTGGAGTACAACAACGGTAACTTTTTCAGGTAATAATGTATGCAATGCCAATGGTAGTAATTATTGTAACAAAATATGTGAATTGTGACTTTTCAATCCATGTAACTTATGACTCTTCATGTCATCACACCTTGAGATGTTACTTGAATACCCATCAGATACCTTCAAATTCTTTAAAAATTAAAGTAATGTATCCTTATCCCTATTTTTCATTGAAAAAATTGTAGGATCATACTTTTCATCCTCATCTGGTCAGAGATCACATTTTATGTTCATTACTTGTATGTCTTTGCGAGCATTGAGATGATATTTTGACTTTACATGCTCATTAAGCAACATAAAAAATAAAATTATCATAGAAATTATTATCAATATGCATCACATAAAGATTATTCCGCAAGAAATTAAATTTATAATATGTAAATTTGAAGAATATATTTTTTTCCTCTATTGTTACGTTATGATTTCACTTGATGATACAATTAAAACCCAGTTCCTACTATCATTCAAATGTTGAACCTTCCCAATTTTTGTTTCAACATTTTCAGGTTGTGTCAATATTTTATACCCAGTTAAAAACTTTGGAGGTGGTCTACGATCAATGAAACAATTAAGTTTTGATCTGTTCTACCGAAATCTATGAGATGAATCAAGAAATATTCTATGGCACAAGAAGCACCATTTTCTACTGTAAGGTAGCCATTTGGGATCAAAATCAAAGTTACAAATAGGACTAGACAAAACTATTTAAATGTTCCAACTAGATAAATTCCCAAGCCCCAGAAATTCACTTATGGTCCACATTAAACCAGCAAGCATTTTGACCATTATTTTAGAAGAATTATTAAATGTCTCAACACTGTTGCTCCATAAATCCTGTAATTCTTCAATCAAAGGCTACAATTATACATCAATATCATTTCCAGAAATTTGTTTTCAAGGAATAATCATCGGAATATTAAAAGATGTTTATTTCTTACACATCCATGGAGGCAGATTGTAAGGGATCAAAACAACTGGCCAAATGATATAACTGGTACTCAAAGTCCCAAATGGGTTGAATCCATCAGCAACCAATCCCAATCAAACATTCCTAGGATCAACTGAGAAATCTGGATGTAATGAATCAAATTTCTTCCACAATTTTGAATCTCGTGGATGTCTTATTAACCCATCATTTTTATTATATATAGAATGTCACTTCATGTGTTTGGCGGTTTTTAATGACATGAATAATATTTGAAATCGAGGATTTAAAGGAAAGTAACGCAAAACCATTGCAGGTTTGTTATCTTTCTTCTTTTTCATGAAAGTATGTTGATTCAGACTTCCAACATCACCCATTGACTGCCATATAGAAGAAGAACTTTTTTTTCAATTTTGTCTACTTGAATCATTTCTCTAATAAAGCATACAACCATTGCGACACACATGTATTTTTGTATAATTCATACCAATCCTGTTAAAAACTTTTTACATATCATAAAAATACTTGGGAATTTTTTCTTCAGGAAATGCAACACGCAACAATTCCAATATCATGGACATTACCTTATTTTTAATTCCACATAGACATTTGATATGGTACAACTTCAGTAGAAAAGAAAGCTTTGAATATTTCAAACATACACTATACAAATCTTGATTTCCATCGTCAACTAAATCATGAAATGTATTTTCCTCAGTGAAGTTTTCTCTTACATTTGTCTCCACATAATCAAGAGGAGGATCCAATGATATGTTACAATCTTGATCTGGTTGTGTTACAGTCTCAAAAACATCGCTTATCACATTGCAATTTGTAGCACCCTCATATGGTTGTTCTATTATGTTTTTATATTGATAGTGGTGTTTTGCAATGCCGAATGCATAATTTATGAGGTTTTTCATTTCATTTTCCATTGTCAATGAAGTTGGGATCTCATTATGTGGATTAACATCAGTTCTCAACCTTTATGTAACATTAAATTCTCTATGCCAAATCCAATAAAAATATTTATTAGGATATTTCTTCAGTATTAAATGTTCATAAACGTCATATCTCTTCAACCATATTCTAAATTTACATTTAGGACATAGACATCTTATTCTACCTTCAATGTGTAGAGACCCTAATCTTAACGTACAAGGACATTACATTACTTTTTCGGAATACTTATTACATAACAAAAACACACACACAAGGACGATAATAGTTTAGTGTCTTTGGAAACTCGGAACGTAATCTTCTAATAATGGTGAAAGATCTTCAACATCTCCCATAAAGATATTCCCTTTTTTTTCTTACCTAAAACCTTTATTTATATCTTGGGGAATAGAAAACATAAAAGGGTGAGCTCAAATGCTCAGTAAGGGTAAACAAAAGAAAAATCAATCACATCATATTCATAAGAACATAACATTTTGGAAATCTTAACCTGCAAAAGAGATCATAATATCATAACATGGGATAAATCATAGTAGTGAAATGAAATCCCAATAATCATAACTTAAAACATGAAACTTTGTGGCATACACACATAATCATAGAGAATCATTTCTTATTAGTCAAGACTCATTGCCAAGACTATCTTAGTGGACAAAGACCCTTTCTGAACCGAGTTCACTCCTTGTTTCAGTCCTGTTTTACTGAACCGGTATACCCTATTGTTCCAGACATGTCTATCTCATGAGATATAAAATCTTTTCCCAATGCATTGGAAGGAGATATAGGTCCCACCCATCTCACAATGAAACCATTCTTATGTGTGCCACAAAATCGTAAATCATACATCATTGCATAACCCATGTTATAAAAATGGGAATCTTAAACATCATGACATCATAAAACAATTCATATAAGATAAAGGAATTCATAAAAATATTTTCATCACAACATAATCAAATCCATGTAATAATAGGTATAGAAACAGACCCATATATTATCTTAGATGGGAAATAATTTTGATAAAACTCTTGAACTCCATTCTTGAGGAAAATATCCTTTCTACATCAAAAACATTTTACTTTCTTAACATGTCATACAATTTTAAACTAAAAGAAGTTGATTAAAAATAAACTTGAAAACTTGTAAAGTAATCTTCTTGGAAATAATGTTTTAAAAATCCATTCATGCCGTATAAGTTAAAAAAACATTCTTCGTACTTTTGTCGGAAAAGTCAAAAAGTACCTCGTACGAAAAACGACAAAGGATTCCTTTCATATCCTTTACTAAAAACTCACCGAAGGGTAAAATTGGATTTAAACAATTGTATGTGGATGGAAATAATATTACATATTGAGGAAACATGTATTTGGATGATAAAATACACCCCAGTAAATACTAAAGTATAACCAATCTCGGATAAAAATGAGATTGTGATATTTCCCTTACCTTAGGTCCAATTTTCTTCGTAAGTGTCCGAACCTCCTGTATAATCATTTAAATAATGTCATTGACTTATTCCATAATCATACTCATTGTTATGATATCATATATGGTTTACTTATGACTTTATATTACCCATTCTTTTGTAAATTCCATGTTAAAGAGCGTTTTGGGTAAAATCGTTTCATTTGTCGTTCGTGTTTTGACTTGTAATTATTCATATGATTATGATATCTTAATTCCAGAATATAAAACATGATTTATATATAATATATATTCAGAATATACATATATATAATAGATCAGTAAATAGAAAGAAATACACCGTTCATGGAGACGGTAGGCCGTACGTACGCATGAATGCTGTTTTCGTTTCCTTATTGAGTTGAATGGAATTAAGTAGATGACATACATATATATATACATAAATAATGTATCATTATTATGTCATATATTTTATGATTACTTATTATATATACTTTATAATCATTCATGAATGGTTAACGTGGAGAATGAATCTCATCGCGTCGTGGAGACGGTAGTCCGTACGTACGCACGAGCGATGATATCGTTCTCATGATCGTGGAATTGTATTTCAGTGTATGTATACTATTTCAGAATCAATATCACTTTACAATAATCATATATAGTTATTATGTACAACATTATACCCATCCAAGTAAGGTGGTGGTGGAAAATAGATTACACCACGGCGTGGAGACGATATTCCGTACGTACGCACGCGCGGTGATTTCGTTTTTCGTAGGATGGATAGATGGTGAAATATGGTTGTTTCATACTTATAATAACATATTAGTATATGAGTGACACTGATGTTATTACTTCATAATGAAACAGACTAAGAAGAAGAAGTGGAAGAAGAAATAAAGTTGAAAGAATCGGTAACGGACATTACCTCTTCTTTGAAGCACCTCTTTGAGATCTCCTTTTAGGGCACTAAAATTGGTCTTTGAGGAAGACCAGAACCTCTAGGATGTTTCTATGGAAGTGTGGAGAAGGGAATTTTTCAGGGTTTGGCCGAGCTTGAAGGCTCAAAGTTGTGTGAGGAAGAGGGGAAGGAGGTTCCCTTTTATAAGGGAGGAGATGGGTACCTTTGGAATAACTAAAACTATTATTTTATTATAAAGTCAAATTCGGTTTTAAATAGCTCCAAATTGATTTATTTATAAGATAAGGTGGGTATGGGTCGAAATCCTCCCATCCAATATAATTTAGACAAGTTTAGGTTCCTATTTTAACCTTATCATTTTGATTTAACATTAAGTTAAATAATTTTACTTTTACCGTGTCTTCTTGTGTTCTTACACTATATGGTTAATAAACTTACTATAACAAGCCAAACGAACCCAAATTTGTTTATTATTAATATATATAACCTTATATAAGTCATTTTTCTGAACCTTAGATTTTTAGGAATAAAATAACAATTAATAATATAATATTTGTTTTAAAAACTATTTTATGTCAATTTTGTCACTATTTAGTAATTGATTTTTGTGAAAATCATAACAGAATCATTAGTTCGAAAAAAGTTAATTAAATCAATACTAACATGTCATATTAACCTATAAAATTAGTGGAATTCATAAAAATTCTCAAATTACATTTATTTGGGTATCAATAACATCAATTATGTCAATATTTCATTAATAAGATAATTACTGCATCATCTATGTGTCATAAATAAATTAAATTATTTAATGGCTAAAAATTACAAAAAAAAATACCATTATGTAGGAAATATTTTTATCTTTCTAATGAGTATTTATAGTCAAATTTATCTTATATATAACCCTATATTAAAGATGATTTACTTATTAAACTTTGATTTTAACTATTTTAACCCTTCTTTAAATAACTTAATAATAAATGTCCTAATCTAATCCAAGTGGGCCTAAATGGTCATATTTTATTCCTAAGGTTGTTTTTGGTCGAATTACACTTATCCAATAGAATTAGGACATGTGTTACGGTAATAATAATATCAGTTTTACCCTTAATTACCCTATTTACTTTTAACCGTGGTAAAAAAAGTAAAAAGTTACTATTCACCAAAAATTATTTTCATATCATTGAACCACATTTTACTTACTGACATCAACCGTGTCTCTCGGATTTTTTAAATTCTACTCACAGAAGAGGTAAAATTAAGTTTTATAAAAAATTCATTTTTTTTAACTACCACTTAGTGGTTTCACTATTCATCAAAAAATGAAAGTTTCCAGAAAAATACCAAAAATTAGGCCTAAGATATATTTGATATTATGAACTGAAAAATGATGTCTATTTTACCAAATTCAAAACATATCAGTTGCATTACTTAATTTAAAAATTAATTCTCGTTGTCAAAACAAATAGCGTGTTCTTAAGAGATAATAACTATCCAAAGATTGACACTTGTTTATGTCTGGATTAAATGTGAAATTACATCCAATGACCAAAATTTTATTAAATTGTGAAAATATATTCTAAATATACTTTAAAACCACTAAAATTAATAATTTATCACTATTAATTATTTCCATTAAAAAAGATGTTTTTAAATAAAATTTAGTAATTTTCACTATTCATCAGAATATGAAAGTTATCCGAAAAGTACCAAAATTTCACCCTAAGCTAATTTCGATATTTTGAATCCAAAAATGAAGTCTATTTTGAAAAACAAAATTTATAAAATTTCAAAAAGTGGTTATTAATATTCATAACGGCTAGTTTTAATAATATTTTAATAGCATATCGTTGTTTAGCAAAACTTGGTATTGCGTACAACACACACTATCGTGGAAGGTCGCGCTTGCGTGTAATGCAAGCCAAGTAAGGGATGCATGTTGTGCAAGCTCCTTTTGGTGTAGAATACAACACAAGACATTAATGAAATTAAAAAGGATATTTTTCGTAAAATCTTGGGATGTTACATTCTACCCCCTTTAAAATGAATTTCTCCCTCGAAATTCGTCGGGGTTATAAATGGTTTACTACTCGAAAGTTTCTTTGATAGAAACCCACATCGTAAAAAGGAATACCAAAACATGGCTTTAAAAACTAAAGTATGAAATGTAACGGTTACCCAAATTAACTCATCACGGGGTTTCCACGTAGGAGAACATAGGTGAAAATATGGATATGGAAGAAAAATATAACCATCAGGTTCTGATGGAGAGTGGTAGAGAACATGTCTATGAAAAAGCCAACAATCACAAAGCTATAGATTTGTGATGATCTAATGTACCATCTGATTCATCAGATATAAGAGAACTAGGACAACATTTTTGGTTTTCAAGATCGTTTCCCTAAATTTGATGAATTAAAAGAAATACTTACATGATTTTGGTACAATCTCACTGTTGTTCATGAATTGAACAATTTCCACTTCATCCCTTAAAGAAATGAAGTTGAATTTGTTATTCGTGATGTGTTAGCAGATCATGTGATAGAATGATGGTTCATTCCATCTCTTTCAAACAAAAGGTTAGAAAAAGTTATAAGTCCATCTTATGGTTAGATTAATCGTATATGGTTCCAAAAATGAACTTATACTTCATATATCATACCACTTAAAAAAATAAAACTAGTTTCTATTAACCAGGGATTTCATGTAGGCCAGTGGTAGGTGATAAAGGCCAGTCGCATTTCAGTTGTGGGTTCGATTCCCACAGCCTTGTCCGACGCGATGGGCTATCACCCGTCCTGCAGGTTGTCCTTTTTCTAAAACTATATTACTATAACATCCTATCAATAACATCAAAAAAAATTATATCCTTAAATAATACTAAATTATGTCCAACATAATCCATTCCAATCTTTAGGCTTATCCATAATATTGTAGTCCACTCTCATAATATAGTGAAAATGATTACCAGATATTTAATACCATCATTGATCCCCATATATCATAAGATATGTCTTGTTGGTCAAATTACAAACATGTGAATACCTTAATCATGTATTCTCTTGAATAATGAATACCCATTGAACCTTAGTGAAAACATGAATGCAGTCAAAAGTTAACTCTTTCCACATACCAAAATCCAAATATTCTATATACTCAAACCATGATATAACCTTCTCCTTATATCGGTCATGAGCTCATTAATACGGTCAAACATTTCATTTTCTCGTTTTCCTTTCATTATGCGCATATCATCTTTTTTTCCAAAAATATATCAATCACATTCCATGGTTACCGGTACCATTGAAAACCACAATATACCAATACATAAATATTCCAATATTCCACGATACTATATATAACATTATTTTGGAATCCCATTACATAAACACTTAATCATTCCACCACATTGTTGTCATATTCAACATCGCCAATAGTGATCGCATGTGACTTCCCTTTGTCCTTTGCCTTAAGTGGTTGCTCATGTCGATCATCACTAACCCTTGGATTATGGCATTTATTAGAATAATTCCCCATTTCCTTGCACTTGAAGCATTGAAGTGTAGTAGGTTCATTCTGTTTATCCCTTCCTTCGTTTGCATCAATAGACATCTTCTTCCCATCATTGAGGCATTCAAATGCCCGATGACCTTCCTTTCCATATTTGAAACATTTACTTGTCCCTTTAAGACAATCTCCACCATGCTTCTTTCCACACTTTGAGCATAGGGAAACATTCATCTTTTTTTCACCATTATTCTGAGATTTCTCCTTGAAGTCCATCTTTCGTTTCTTGTCAAAACTACTAGATGGATAAGTAACACCAACTTCCATTTCTACCTTGATAACACAACGCACAATTTCTTCATAGCTACTGAAGTCTCTTATAGCTAATTCCCTTCGAAGATTTGGTTTTAAGCCACTGAATATTCGATCAACTTTACTTTCAGGTTGGATGATAAATCCAGATGCATACCTGGAAAGCCTTGTAAAATTCGATTCGTATATACCAATAGATTCATCATCCTTTTTCTTTAGTTCAAGAAACTCCTTCTCCATCTTTGTTCTAAGAATACGAGGGAAGTACTTATTGAAAAATAAGTTCTTGAACTCGTCCCATTCTATGGACTCAATTTCATCTCTTGGCCTTGTATTCTTGATAAGATTCCACCATTGATCAGCTTCACCTTCCAAATTATATACTGCTAATATGACTTTATCATGTTTAGAACATTGAAGAACTGAAAATATCTTTTCAGTAGTACTGATCCATTGTTCAGCAACAAGTGGATCAGAAGACCCACTGAAAGAAGGTGGGAGTTTCCTCATGAAGGACTCAATAGAATATTGTTCCCTTCTCTGCTCATTTGGAAGTCCAGAATGATTTATATCTTGTGTAAGTATAGCAATAAGATTTTGCACTCCATCCCCCATAACATTTGTTTGTTCAGGAGTACAATCATTGCATTGTCCATTACATTGATCAACACGGTTCCTTCAGGTTCCAGCCATCATCTAAAACCCAAAAAGAATAGTGTGAGAGGCAAAAATCATGCTAGGGAAAACAACATAATAAAGGGAGAGTACCTTCAATATCTAACATCTTAGGTTTAATTCTATGATAGTTAGCGTAATTCTAGGACTATAACCTATACGTATACTTAACCTTAGGGACATCCCTAGACATACCTTAGAAATATCTCTAGGGATGTCACTAAAGTTCTCGCATCCTAGTTTCCAAAGGTTGACTAAACCTTTCTCTAATACCAACTGTAGAGACCCGAAGCTTAACGTACAAGGACATTACATTACTTTTTCGGGATACTTGTTACATAATAAAAACACACACACAAGGACTGTAATAGTTTAGTGTCTTTGGAAACTCAGAACGTAATCTTCTAATCATGGTGAAAGATCTTCAACATCTCCCATAAAGATCTTCCCTTTTTTTTCTTACCTAAAACCTTTCTTTATATCCTGGGGAAGAGAAAACATAAAAGGGTGATCTCAAATGCTCAGTAAGGGTAAAGAAAAGAAAAATCAATCACATCATATTCATAAGAACATAACATTTTGGAAATCTTAACCTCCAAAAGAGATCATAATATCATAACATGGGATAAATCATAGTAGTGAAATGAAATCCCAATAATCATAACTTAAAACATGAAACTTTGTGGCATACACACATAATCATAGAAAATCGTTTCCTATTAGTCAAGACTCATTGCCAAGACTATCTTAGTGGACAAAGTCCCTTTCTGAACCGAGTTCACTCCTTGTTTCAGTCCTGTTTCACTGAACCGGTATAACTTACCGTTCCAGCCATGTCTATATCATGAGATATAAAATCTTTACCCAATGCATTGGAGGGAGATATAGGTCCCACCCATCTCACAATGAAACCATTCTTATGTGTGCCACAAAACCGTAAATCATACATCATTGCATAACCCATGTAATAAAAATGGGAATCTTAAACATCATGACATCATAAAAAAATTTATATAAGATAAAGGAATTCATAAAAATATTTCCATCACAACATAATCAAATCCATGTAATAATAGGGATAGAAACAAAACCCTATATTATCTTAGATGGGAAATAATTTTGATAAAACTCTTGAACTCCATTCTTGAGGAAAATATCCTTTCTACTTCAAAAACATTTTCCTTTCTTAACATGACATACAATTTTAAACTAAAAGAAGTTGATTAAAAATAAACTTGAAAACTTGTAAAGTAAGCTTCTTGTAAATAATGTTTTAAAAATCCATTCATGTCGTATACGTTAAAAAAACATTCTTCATACTTTTGTCGGAAAAGTCAAAAAGTAGCTCGTACGAAAAATGACAAAAGATTCCTTTCATATAATTTACTAAAAACTCACCGAAAGGGAAAAATTGGATTTAAAAAATTGTATGTGGATGGAAATAATATTACATATTGAGGAAACATGGATGTGGATGATAAAATACACCCCAGTAAATACTAAAGTATAAACAATCTCGGATAAAAATGAGATTGTGATATTTCCCTTACCTTAGGTCTGATTTGCTTCATAAGTGTCTGAACCTCCTGTATAATGATTTAAATAATGTCATTGACTTATTCCATAATCATACTCATTGTTATGATATCATATATGGTTTACTTATGACTTTATATTACCCGTTCTTTTGTAAATTCCATGTTAAAGTGCGTTTTGGGTAAAATCGTTTCATTTGTCGTCCGTGTTTTGACTTGTAATTATTCATATGATTATGATATATTAATTCCAGAATATAAAACATGATTTATATATAATATATATTCAGAATATACATATATATAATAGATCAGTAAATGGAAAAGAAATACACTGTTCATGGAGACGGTAGGCCGTACGTACGCATGAATGTTGTTTTCATTTTCTTATTGAGTTGAATGGAATTAAGTAGATGACATACATATATATACACATAAATCCAGTATCATTATTATGTCATATATTTCATGATTACTTATTATATATACTTTATAATCATTAATGAATGGTTAACGTGGAGAATGAATCTCATCACGTCGTGGAGACGGTAGTCCGTACGTACGCACGAGCGATGATATCGTTCTCATGATCGTGGAATTGTATTTCAGTGTATGTATACTATTTCAGAATCAATATCACTTTACAATAATCGTATATAGTTATTATTTACACCATTATACCCATCCAAGTAAGGTGGTGGTGGAAAATAGATTACACCACGGCGTGGAGACGGTATTCTGTACGTACGCACGCGCGGTGATTTCGTTTTTCGTAGGATGGATAGATGGTGAAATAGGGTTTTTTCATACTTATAATAACATATCAGTATATGAGTGATACTGATTTTATTACTTCATAATGAAACAACCTAAGAAGAAGAAGTGGAAGAAGAAATAAAGTTGAAAGAATCGGTAACGGACATTACCTCTTCTTTGAAACACCTCTTTGAGATCTCCTTTTAGGGCACTAAAATTGGTCTATGAGGAAGACCAGAACCTCTAGGATGTTTCTATGGAAGTGTAGAAGATAATTTGTCAGGGTTTGGCTGAGCTTGAAGGCTCAAATTGGTGTGAGGAAGAGGGGAAGGAGGTGCCCTTTTATAAGGGAGGAGAGGGGTACCTTTGGAATAACTAAAACTATTATTTTATTATAAAGTCAAATTCGGTTTTAAATAGCTCCAAATTGATTTATTTATAAGATAAGGTGTGGATGGGTCGAAATCATCTCATCAAATATAATTTAGACAAGTTTAGGTTCCTATTTTAACCTTATCATTTAGATTTAACATTAAGTTAAATAATTTTACTTTTACCGTGTCTTCTTGTGTTCTTACACTATAAAGTTAATAAACTTACTATAACAATCCAAACGAACATCAAGTTGTTTATTATTAATATATATAACCTTATATAAGTAATTTTTCCGAACCTTAGATTTTTAGGAATAAAATAACAATTAATAATATAATATTTTTTTTAAAAACTATTTTATGTCAATTTTGACACTATTTAGTAATTGATTTTTTTGAAAATCATAACAGAATGATTAGTTTGAAAAAAGTTAATTAAATCAATACTAACATGTCATATTAACCTATAAAATTAGTTTAATTCATAAAAGGTCTCAAATTACATTTATTTGGATATTTATAACATCAATTATGTCAATATTTCATTAATAAGATAATTACTGCATCATCTTTGTGTCATAGATAAATTAAATTAGTTAATGTCTAACAATTACAAATAAAATACCATTATGTAGGAAATCTTTTTAGATTTCTAATGAGTATTTATAGTCGAATTTATCTTATGTATAACCCTATATTACAAATGATTTACTTATTAAACTCTGATTTTAACTATTTTAACCCTTCTTTAAATAAATTAATAATAAATGTCCTAATCTAATCTAAGTGGGCCTAAATGGTAATATTTTATTCCTAAGGTTTTTTTGGTCTAATTACACTTATCCAATAGAATTATGACATGTTTTAGGGTAATAATAATATCATTTTTACCCTTAATTACCCTATTTACTTTTATCCGTGGTAAAAAAAATAAAAAGTTACTATTCACCAAAAATTATTTTCATCTCATTGAACCACATTTTACTTACTGACATCAACCATGTCTCTCGGATTTTTGAAATTCCACTCACTGGAGCGGTAAAATTAAGTTTTATGAAAAATTCATTTTTTTAACTACCACTTAGTGGTTTCACTATTCATCAAAAAATGAAAGTTTCCAGAAAAATAAAAAAAATTAGGCCTAAGATATATTTGATATTATGAACTGAAATATGATGTCTATTTTACCAAATTCAAAACATATCAGTTGCATTACTTAATTTAGAAATTAATTCCCGTCGTCAAAACAAATAGCGTGTTCTTAAGAGATAATAACTATCAAAAGATTGACACTTGTTTATGTTTAGTTTAAATGTGAAATTACATCCAATGATCAAAATTGTATTAAATTGTAAAAATATATTCTAAATATACTTTAAAACCACTAAAATTAATAATTTATCACTATTAATTATTTCAATTAAAAAAGTTGTTTTTAAATAAAATTTAGTAATTTTCACTATTAATCAGAATATGAAAGTTATCCGAAAAGTACCAAAATTTCACCCTAAGCTAATTTCGATATTCCGAATCCAAAAATAAAGTCCATTTTGAAAAACAAAATTTACAAAATTTCAAAAAGTGGTTATTACTATTCATAACGGCTAGTTTTAATAATATTTTAATAGCATATCGTTGTTTAGCGAAACGTGGTATTGCATACAACACACGCTATCGTGGAAGGTCGCGCTTGCGTGTAATGCAAGCCAAGTCAGGGATGCGTGTTGTGCAAGCTCCTTTTGGTGTATCATACAACACAAGACATTAATGAAATTAAAAAGGATATTTTTCATAAAATCTTGGGGTGTTACACAATGGATCGATTGGAAATTGAAAAATCTAAAAACTTCTTCAAACCCTTAACATACTAAGGTGTGTTCCTCAGTAATGTGATCCTACTTTTATCCATGTATATCACAATGTGCCTACAAAATCTTAAGAAAAATTAAAACACATAGTTACTACTAAATAGGGAAATAGATTCATATATACTAGTTGAAAAAATAGTTTTATTCCATTAACTTGATATATAAATAAATAAAATATAAAACATGCACTTTATCAATGCACAACATTTATAAAATATGGTATAAAGATGTTTTTCCTAAAACAATTAAAATTCAAAACTCATTCATCTATTTTTAAAACATCACCCCTTTTATATAAAAACCCTTACATGTTTTAAAATCATATCAAAGGAATTTCTAATAATGGCTAGAAAATTTAAAAAAATTCCCCTCGCTTGAAAGATTTAACACAACAAACTCAAAGTAAGTAAGGAAACAATGATAACTATGAAGAACAATTCCTTATAGAAAGTCGTAAAGTATTCCAATAAACAAGTGGAATAACTCTAATCAATATCAGTACTAAATCATTGGAGGATCAATGCTTCAATGAAATTCCATCCAAGTAAAAAAGCAATACACAAGCTAATGAATAATTAAAGGCATAACACATGATAAATATCATGAGGAAAAACATTAGGAACTAATGGGATAAGTATAATACTGAAAAGGTGGACCTATTTCTATCAGGTTAACGACCACACATCCATCAAACAAATCACTCTAAAGCCAATCTCATCTGTGACACCCCACTATCTCGGTATTTTGTACAACTAGTGGTAACTAGAAAGTGTGCAATCTCAATGTGCCTAGAAACATCCCATGACTTCCCACTTAATATCCTAGGGTTCTGTATAAAATAACTAAAGGAGGTGATACACTTTTAATGTGAATGTTATACAATGAAAATAATAATATCCAAAGGCTAGAAAAATAATGAAATCCATCCCACATCCCACATTTATCTTATAATGAGCCCCCACCCATAAGAAAATCATGAATCACATCACAAACAACCATAACATGGATACGCATAACATCATAAATAAATTAAAAGGGTCTCAATAAGGGAACAATGAACCAATCAACTAAAATATCACATCACAAAGTGCGATCTAAGACTTTCAATAATCACATATAATATATACATATGTAAATCCATTTTTAAAAATTTTTGGAATCCAAACACCAATATAAGGGAAATAATAATCATTTTCAAAACACAACCAATATAACACAAATGAATCACAATTCCATTTCATAAAACAACATGTCCCTTTGAAACATGGAAACCATTTCACCCCCAAAGGGTAACCCACTTTGAAAAACCAGTTTCCCTTAAAATCGAATGATGGTGTGTTTTTCTTATATAAAACTATTCTTTTAATTTTATCAAACATTTTGAATGTATAAAATAAAAATTTACATAAAAATTTCATTTAAACATGAAATTAAAACCTTTAAGAAACATGAAAACCAAGTTAATTTATACAAAACCATTATAAATCAAACCTAGATAACCCACACCTTCATTATCTGGATTAGAAATTAATTTTTAAATCCAAGAAAACATAGATATATTAAATAAAATTCAATTAAATGGAAACACTGACCTAAATAAAATTCACTGGTGGCAGGGAGGCGAGCTAGGGTTCGGGTCTCGTGGGTGTCGGGGGAAGAAGGTGGGGTCATTGGGGTCGAAGGGAGAAGGGGTTTTGAGGTCGGGTGTTGAGGGGAAGTGGTGCGGATGGTCGGCCAGCGGCGGGGATGTGAGATGGGGTTCAGGGATTGCTCGTGAGGGTCTATGTAAAAAATCCAATAACCTTATAATTAAGGGGTCTAAGTAAAAAATACAAATGGGATGAAAATTTATTCCAGAACTGACCCCATGGTTTGATGGGATGGAATTTTTTCATGAATTAATTTTTAAAACATATCTAAGAGCTTGAGTTAAGTCACTGCCCCATTTATTAGGTTTTTTTATAAAAACCTGATTCCATTAATCCCATTTCCATTTTCACCATAAATCCAAGAAAACCCCTATGAAACCCAATAAATTTAAAATTATGATCTATACACCATAACTGGTCATCAATATGAATTCTAAAATTAAATATTCAAATCTCGACAACCCATAGTTACTGAAGTTCCATCATAATGGGTAGTGATCAAGAACTCACTAATAAACTACATCTAGAGTCCCAAAAATAAAACTAACTCAATCAAACCCTAATTCACCTATATAAAAATATATTTCATTTAGAACATGGGTCCCTTTTGGGAAACCAATGTTCTGATACTGTTTTTAATGAAACTACCCTGGATGAGTTGATATGTTACCCAAACCAATTTTCCATAAGGGATAAAGGGCATTCTCGTTACCTATAGGATATAAAAAAACTTAGGGGTACCAAGACCACGAACCTGAGAATGTTATAACCCTTATATGGTAATAATAAACAAAAGATGAATATATTAAAAAATAATAATTAAAATTCCAAGAATTTTAATTCCTTGCAAATGAAAAAATCTTAAATGAAATAGATGAATAAAAAAATAGATAATTATTAAACAAAAATTCTTCCAAAAAAATAAAAATGAATTAAATATAATAGAAGTAGAACTTACACCTGGAAAAATGGCCAATACCACATACCAAGGGAAAAAATATATGGAACCTGAATAGCTCTTTCATCACCACTAATGAACCATATCCACTAAATATACACAACTCATCCATAAATGTTCCAAACTAAGAATAAATGAATAAAAAAATAACTATGAACCTAAAAAAAGAAACCTAATATCTACATACACCTAGATGTGTATGTATGGTGTGAACTAAACATTCCATGTGGGATATCCCTATGGAATCATGGAAATTAGTTTTATAAAACATTTAATATATTATAGTTTGAACTAAAATATTAGTATATATATTTGACCTCCATGTAGAAATTAAACCATGTCATATTTATTTTCCTGATTATAAAACACCCATCATTTATAATTTAAAACATGGGTTGGAAAACTCACTATCATTATACATTATGAAACATGAGAAAGAGTTCCTTTAAAATTATGGTTAAAAATACAAGTCTTCTAATCACCCCACTTTTGATAACACATTAAAAAAAGACCATTGATACAAAAACCAATAGTGTTATAATTTATTACCTAAGTTTACAAACTATTATATAGTGTATTTTGAAAATAAAACAAATGTGAACTCAATGGAAAATACAATCAATATCTTGCACCATGGTATCTTGACCAGAACATAAAATAATATCATACACTCATAGGTTTCTAAAAATTGTCAACAAGGGGATAAAAATAATGCACAAATTTAGATACCCTAAAATGTACTAAAAATAAACCTAGCATCTTGGGGAACTCACTAGGTATAAATTACTATACCTGGGAGCCGAGCTAGGGCTTTGGGGGGTCAGCGATGATGGGCGGCGAGGTGCGCTGATGGGCGGCGGGGTGCGGTAATGGGTGGTGAGGTCACCAGCGGCACGGGTGGGGAGCCGATCTACGGTTCGGGGCTCGCCGGTGGAAGATGGCGACATCGCGGGGGTTGGACCTCTCCGAGGTCAAGGTGAGAGGGTGGCATTGTAGGGGTCGGGGCTCACCAGGGTTGGGGGAGAAGGAAGCGTCGCCGGGTCGGGGGGAGAAGGCGTTTTCATGGGGTCGGGGGGATAAGGGGTTCGGGGAGGGGGTCGGGGTTGGGTGGGGTGGGAGGAAGAGTCGGCGCTGTAAAAAAATGGGGGGTTTAGCAGTGGTTTTTAAAACCGCCACTAAATGGGATTTATGTTGTAGTGATGAGGTCTGTATTTGGATGAATATTTTGAGAAGAAACAAGATTTAGCTTACCTATGTTGAGAATAAAAATGTAGGATGGAGTCTTGGGGCACACTTAAAGTGGACTCGGCCATAGGAATGGGTGGTACAGGTCACATAGGGACCTGAGGTGTAGCTGGACTGATCCTAGATTGGTGTGGGGGCCTAGGCACTCAACCTTTGTGAAGAGGTGTCAAAAAAAGGGAGGAAAATGGAGAGTTTGAGGAGATGGGTTTCACGAATATTAGGGCCTTAAAAAGTGGTGCTTTACGATGATCAAGTGTTTCACGGAGTTCCGGGGATTGTGAAGGAATAGGTTGTGAAAACAAGGTGACCTTGCCTTAGAATAAAGTCCCGGTTCAAGAGAGTAGTGCTTCGCGAAGGCTGAATGCTTCACAAAGCCTCAAGATCCTCTCAGGGATTTCTTCCCTCATGAAGGGCACATGATTTCACTAAATTCATATCCACCTGGGGTGGAGGCTTCTAAGAACATGTGGAAGGGGGTTTCGTGAAGCCCACGTACCTTGGATGACCCTTTTTTTGGTCTGGATGACGATGCTCAGAAGGTTTACAAATTTGGATCAATTAGAAAGGTGAAAGATCAGGTAACCATCCCTAAAATAGCGGATTTAAGGAGTATTTATAGACAAGGGTTTCATGAATATTAGAAGCAGTTCACAAAGAAATTGTGGGCTTCGTGAATGGGTGTGACTCTGTCAGACTCACGAAGACACATTCAGAATTTCACACAATCATTAACTTCTCTATGACTCCAAATGTATCTACATGGAGAGTTGTCATTAAACCTTTGAAATCTCATGAAGGGAATCTATATCCATGGAGCTTCGTGATCTTTGGACATTTGTAAATAATTGGGGCTTCATGAAACTGACTTATTAGAGGGATTTTGGGCCATTTTGGCTTGGATTCTTTCTGAACCGGCCATGGATTCCTTATCCATTCCCATGGAATGCATATTTTGGTGCCAACAAATTCCCCCCCACGGAATGGGAGATGATTGGAAAGAGAAGGGTCGTATTCGGAGGGAGAATAATAAAACATTGTCTATTGATTCCAGTTTGTGAAGCTCGCTCATGAAGGTTAGTCTTGAGGCCCATGCACGATGGCATCTGGCATGAAGGCCATCATGAAGCTTCGATGATAATACACCTATAAATAGTGTGGGGGCTAAAAGGAACCAAACCATTGTGTGAATAAAATATTTTTTTCTATTTTTAAAAATCTATTCATCTTTGTGAATGTGATCCATGAACACTACTTTTAGCAAACCAGAATGTTGAACCTTTGCTTCACAAATGCTTCCCAGTGAACCAAAAACTGCAAACCATAGCTTCATGAAGTGACCTCAATGAGTCATAGATCTGAAAATGAGATTCACGAATGATATTCTTAAACTATACTTGAAAGATCAACTAATTATAGAATTAAATGGATTCTCAAGGAGTTGTTGTTACCACTACTCGGAGGGAGGAATTGGCTGACAACATTATGATTAAGGAGTGTGTTTGAAGAACATAGGACCATGAATCATTGATTGAATTCTTGATATAATATAAAAAGGAATATCCTTTGTGCAAGATACTTTTTCACTATAGATTTGGATTAAAATATGATGTATGCATCCCAACGGTGAGTATGGATGAACCAGCTTACTGGTTCAGAGTCATATCAAGGCATTACCAGTGGCACATGGCTGCTAGAGGCCACATCTAGAAATATCATGTAACAATCATAGTATAACTCATCTATAGCCATATCGACAACATCGATGGGGAGATGCTGAAAGAAGAGGCATCCTCACTATAGTCTAAGAAGATCATAAAAGTGGGTTTTGGGGATCCATAGAAGAGATGGAAGAATGGTGGAGACTTGCTATAGGGTGGTAACTTAATAAATGAGTGGGCCTGGTCTTACTGTACAGGTGCATCATGCTAAGAATTTGAGGTAGATATTAAGAAAGTAGGACTCTATGAAGAATAATGGACTTAATAGTTCCTTGTTTACCTTCCTTAGGATATCATGCTCGAGTTTTTTAGAAGATGGTTGAATGTGTGGACGATTGTAGTGTATTTATGGTTCCAATAATCCTTGTAAAACACACATTAAACAAAACAAGTCATTAATCCATGACATGTTAAGTCCAACATACACAATGTTAATTCAAATAATATTCATCGAGAAAATACTCTCAATCACTTAACAACCCTAAATTTTGACTCACCACAATGATAGATTTACTCAAACATTAGGAGTATTAGGAATATTTTCTTTATGTTTATGATGATTAATTAATAAGTGAAGAAAAATAAAGGGATAAGAAAAGAGTTGTGCGCCAAACACATACACACAAATAGTGAAAGGAATTAAATATAGACTTTAGATTGAATGAGAAAGAAAAATAAGGAAAGGGGATTCAACTGTATTTATACTATTTTAAGACCATTAATATTATCTAACATAAGTTAGATGATAATAATAGATGAATAATAAGAAACATTCATTAAAATTCTATAGAAATGAAAACAGACTTACACGATTACAAATAAGAAGAACACAAAAGAACATGAAAACAGAGAGAGGAGAAAGGGTATCTCAAGTGAAAAAATGAGTATGGAAGGTCCTTTAAATAATTTTTAAAGTATTTTGTCATTCCAATGTATACTCCTCTCTTCTGAAATGCCAACCACATGCACGGAGAAGAGGCGGTTGTTCTTATTTCCCAAGGATGTGGACTGTTTGCATTCCAAATATTTCCCTCCACTTGCATCATCAATTTGGCCATCCAGACAGCCTAATATTGGGATAGAATCTTATTAAATGTTGTATATAATAATTTTGGAAAACTACTCTCAAAATTAGGAGTCATTTGGACTCCTGTATCCAATGTTATGTCAGTTTCTATAAACAATTTTAATCTATCAATTTCAATCGATACTTTTTAGAAGGCCAAAATGTGAATGGGTTTATGAATATTAAGATGCTCTCAAATAAAAATAATTTATTCTAACATGTTTTCCACACATATCCTATATTTCAAACTGAAAAATATCAGATTTATTTTATGAATAGATCATGAGAAATGTCATAAATAGTGTCTGGATTTTAATTTCAGACCAGAAAGGTGGGCTGGACTTCAAAGCATCAGTTGGGCCCCTTGTTTTTGTAGTTGGACCTTCAAATTTTTATTTTTTATTCCTTTGTATAATAAAAAACATATTGTTGAGTTTTATAAAATCTGGGCTTCAGTATTTAGCTCAGTAATTCAATCATTCTGGTTGGTCCAGTTTCTTCACAAATTATTTGGGTCTTCTTGTGTGGATCATATGACCCTACAAATGGACAATTTGGCCAAAGGTCCCTTATAATGGAATGTTGTAATTTGAATAGGGAACCATAAATAAAAGAATAATGAGATTTTGATAAATAGGATGAGAGTTATTATTAAAACATTAAACATAATTGAATTTGGACTAATTCAAAAAGTTCTCTAAAATTATATTTAATATTTAAACATTAATATTTCGCAGAAGTTATGCACATTTCATATAAAATCAGTAAAGGAAGTATATAATAAGTTATAAAAATATTAATAACATTAAATCCCCCATAATTATGTTTGTGCATGTCCTCATGTGCAACAAGTATTAATAAGATTAAAAAATCATTCTCACTCGCAAAAAAATATTAAAATTTGGTTTTCCCCAATTAGGGGAGGTTTAGATCATTTCACTCTTCCATATTGAATTCCACCAAAAACTATTACAGAAAAATTGTTCCAAAAACAATTCATTTTTCTTGTTAAAATTTATAAAAGAAAAATGTGAACACTCATAACTCACACCTCTCAAGATGATAAAATTCATTAATGGAGCTTCACTCTTTCACCAACCAAAATTGAAAATATTAGAGTTTTAAAGATCTATCAGCTTCCATTAATTATCCTAAAATTCACAATAATCAAAAGGTGTTTTTAAGGGGTTTTTTATGTGGCTATGGGATGGTAGGAATTCAGTAATCTAAATAGTAGAAAGAGGGGTAAAACACCAACATGGAAAAAGCAATGCACAATATTATTGAAATAAAACATGGAAGGAAATGTAAAAACATATTTACAAGGGAATATTTGTGTGAATAAATATACAAAAGTGGAATAAAATTTAAAGTTAATGAGGATATGTAATATTTACAAAACACAAAACTTCTATCAATGACATAAGAATATATAATGCAAGTATTATTTTTTTTTCTTTTCATTTTTTTCATTTTTTTCTAAAGTTGAACATGAAAAATATCTCACACTCATATCCCAACACAGGATTGATTTCTTCACAAAACATATTGTAATAGTTATAACAGGATCAAAGTTTGAGAAAGAGTATTTTTGACCCACCCAAGTCACAACCCATTCTTTTTTTTCTTTCTTTATGATTTCTTTTTATTTTTTTAGAACAATTTTCAACAAAATTTGAACAATATGTCATAATAATATATACATCCTCAAACTCACTGAATTAAAACCTATCCCCCACACTAAAATGGATCCATGTCATCAAGAATATGATAACATGTTGAAAATCAGTAAAAGGGAACCCAAAATGAAATCATTTCCCCCCCACACATAAATTTTAAAAAATTATGCAATGAAAATCCATGTAGATATTGGATGGGACAAGGTATTGGGATAGTAATATGGTTAACAAGAAAATGGATTTCATAGGCTCTAAGGGGCGTTCAAAAGGAGGAATAAAGTAAGGGAAATAAAAGGCTATTTTTCTATTATGATTCTCATATGGTTAATAAACTTCCTCTATCATATTATTTTACACCAAAGTAGGAAATTTAGATCAAAGGTCCTCAAACTCAAGACTCATAATCAGGGGTGAAAACACAAATTTTTAAAAGACGGTCATGGGTGAACTTGGCATGAAATCTATTGTTATTCCTCGTGGTTGAGGAATAATCATTTTCCAAATTTAAAAATGATAATTCAAAATTTATTATTCTTGTAAAAAAATTCTTTATCCAAATTGATAATGAAAATACAAAATTTTGGAGACAAAAGCATGTATTTTTTACTCCCCAAAATGGTTGAACAAAATTTTAAAACTGGATGGTGAGTAAGTACAAATATTTTGGTTGTTTTTTCATTTTTTTATTTATTTTTTAGTTTCTTTAGTGTTTTTAAAAAACACACTCACACAAAAGTGAAATAAAAAACAAAAGGTTTTGATGAATAAAGTGGTAAAAAAATAAAAGAGAGAGGATGAGGAAGAAATAGGTAGAGATAGGAAGAGAGAGAGAGTTAAAGGGAAAGAGGTGCCCCTGGTTTGGATTTTGTGGGTCGTCGTCTCTATCCAGTGGTGTGTTTACTGTAGAAGTTGTGGATCTGGGGGAAGTTGATGTTGTTCCAGGATTTTTTGTCCTACCATAGTGATGTTTTAACTGATGTCCATTAACTATGAATGTCCTTTTTGAAGAGGGGTCTTGGAATTTCACTACACTAAATGGGTAAACATGAGAAATAATAAAATAAACTTCCCAATAAGAATTAAGATTACCTGGGTGAAGACAAAATCGAGAGTTGAAAAAAAATACCTTTTCACCTTCATGGAATACCTTTCTCAGAATGTGTTTATCATGGAGTGCCTTGGATTTTTCATTATAGAGATTACAATTCTCATAAGAATCAATTCTAAGCTCCTCCCATTCAGCCAATTGCAACAATCTTTCTTCTACAGATTTTTCACAATTAAAATTACAAGTTCTCACAGTCCAAAAAGATTTATGTTGGATTTCAAGTGGTAAATGACATGATTTACCAAAAACTAGCCTAAAAGGAGACATCTAGATGGGTGTTTTATAGGTAGTTTGATAAGCCCAAAGTGCTTCACCAAGTCTCTCATACCAGTCTTTTCTAGTGGGCTTGAAAATTCTCTTAGGCACCATTTTCACTTCTCTATTAGAAATCTCAGTCATGTCATTTGTTTGGGGGTGATATGCAGTTGAAGTTTTATGTACAAAACCATTATTTTTCAAAATACATTCCATGGTTCTATTACAAAAATTTGTTCCTAAGTCACTAATCAAGGAGTGGGGAGTTCCAAATCTATGGAAGATGTGGGTTTTTAGGAACTCACTAATAGTACGTGAAGCATTCTTTATTGTGGGTTTGTCCTCAAACCACCTAGAAACATACTGCAAGAAGTGTGTATGAGAATCAATTTTAAGGGGGGAATGGTCCCATGAAAACTATTCCCTAAACATATAATATCTCACAGAAAAATAAATGATTTTGGGGCATTTAATTTCTCTTTGAAATTGTGCCTAACTTTTGGAAAGTGGGACTTGATTTATAGAGCTCATGTGAGTCTTTAAAGATTTAATACCGGAAGAATCTAGAGTCTAGGACCTTTTGAGAGGTCCTTTGTGGTCCAAAGTGGCCACCACCAGGTATTGAGTGACAAAATTTTAAGATGGAATAATGTTCATTTTCATTAACACATCTCTTAATTACCATGTTATCCCCAGTTTTCAATAGTTTACTATCTTCCCAAAAATATAATTTTGAATCACTTTTAAGCTTCATTTTTTTATACTTTTGAAAAAATTTCATGAAAATTACTAGAAACCAAGTAGTTTACAACTGGGGCATACCGCGGTAACTACGAAGTGAGAGATGAAAGGTGATCAGTGGAGAATTCAAGATCAATGATTTCTGAATGAGAAGAATTAGAAACTCTACTCAGGTGATCAGCCACATGGTTTTCTTTTCTCGATCTATCATTAATTTCAAGTTCAAACTCTTGGAGCAATAGGATTTATCTTATTAGCCTCAGTTTGGAATCACTTTTCTTGAGTAAGAACATCATAGAATAATGGTCTGTGAAGATGATGATTTTGGCACCTAAGAGATAGGGCTAGAATTTATCTAAGGTAAGAACCACTACTAAAAGTTCCTTTTTAGTCATAGTGTAGTGAGATTGAGATTCATCCAATGTTTTTGAGGAATAATAGATGACATGAAGAATTTTTTCTCTTCTTTGAACTAGAACATCCCCAATGACTCTATTAAAAGCATTACGCATAAATTCAAAGGGTAAGGATCAATCTAGGGGTAGGATTATTGGGACAGATGTAAGAGCAATTTTGAGTTCAATGAAGGCTCTCTTGGAAACCTCATAAAAATGGAAAGTGACATCATTTTGGTGAAACCGAGTGAGTGGGAGGGAAATATTACTGAAGTTATAGATGGATCATCGATAGAAACCGACATGACTAAGGAATGAATGGATGTCTCAAATAGATTTGTTTTTAGGAAGTGATTGGATCACATCAATTTTGGTAGGATCAACTTCAATACCCTCTTTTGAAACCATGTTCCCAAGAACAATCCCATTTGTAACCATGAAGTGACATTTTTCAAAATTTAACACAAGTTTACACTTGACACACTTTTTAAGGATAGGCCATAGTGAATTCAAGAAATATTCAAATGACTCACCATAAATGGTGAATTAATCCATGAAGACATCCATGAAATGTTCAATGAATTCAGAAAATATACTCATCATACACCTCTGGAATGTTGTAGGACCATTAAAAAGGACAAAAGTAATTCTATTATACTCATATGTATCAAAGGGGCAAGTGAAATTAGTCTTTTATTGGTCTTGAGGCGTGATTGGGATTTGAAAGTTGTCAGTGGATCCATCAAGAAAACAATAGTGTGACTTCCCAGATAATATTTCTAGCATCTAATCATGGAATGGAAGAGGGTATTGATCTTTTCTTGTTTCAACATTCAATTTCCTATAGTCTATGCACACACACCATCTGTTCTTCACTCGAGTTGTGAATACCTCTCCATGTTCATTTGTGACAATAGTTATCCCACCCTTCTTGGGTACAACTTTAATTGGACTTACCCATTCACTATAAAAAATTGGGTAGATAATACCAGCTTAAAGAAGATTGGTGATCTCTTCCTTAACTACCTCAAGTATGAGTGGATTTAGTCTTATTTGTGGATGTATAATTGGTTTGGATGATTCCTAAATATGGATGTGATTCATGAAAATAGTAGGGCTGATTCTTGGTATGTCATATATTGTCTAAATTAAGGGATTTTTGTTTTCCTCTAACACCTTAAAAAGTTTGGACTCTTCAGTTTCATTAATTGAAACAGAGATAATGACATGATAAGAGTGATCATGGAAAAGGAATTCATATTTCAGGTGTTCAGGAAGAGGATTTAGATCAGTATTATCTTTCAATTGTGGGTTAGACAACTCAGTAATAGAGAAGTGACTTTAGTTACTTCATATTCATTTTCCTTAATATTGTCCAAGGTGGAGCAGTAGAGATCATAGTTGATGTGGGATTCAAGAGCGTTTTCAAGTTCCTCTACATTTATGGAGTCTATGAATGAAATTTTCACATCAACTTTACCATTTATGGATTGGTTAATCATGGTTCATATTTCACAATATCCTCTCTCATTAGAACATGATGAACAGGATGGAATGGGGTTCAATTGACTCTCAGAAGTGTCCTCAGAAGCATGGATTGAGAATGTCGAGTGATCCTCAGATGAGTGTCGCATGGCTTGAAAAATGTTGAACTAGACTTGTTGGTCACCAAATTCCATGGATAATATGCCTAAATTGACATCAATTTTGGTTCTCACTGTCATTAGGAATGGTCTTCCTAGAATTAAGGGAGATCGAGAAGAATTCATCTCACCTTCCATGTTAAGGACATAGAAATCAGAAGGGAAGATAAGATCATTCACACAAACAATGACATCCTCGATTATAACCACAAGACTAGTAGTGCTTCGATTTCCCAATTGAATGAAAACACCCATTGTATGTGAGGGACAAAGACCAAGGTTGGAGAATATGGATTTGGGAATGACATTAATTGAGGCTCTTAGGTCTATGAGTGCATCAATGAAGTTTTAACATCCAATTTTTCATGTAATCGTAATGGTCCCTAGATATTTTCACTTTATGAGAATAGACTGCTAGGTGGAAAACATTTCGAAGGTCCTAAGTTTCCTCTTAAGGGTTTACAATTACTTAAGAAACAAGGCATACTAAGGGATTTTTTTTATGGAATCTAAGAGGGGTATGTTTACTTCCACATGTCTAATCATGTCAAGAATTTCAGGATCGGGTTCAAAAGACTTCTTCGGCTTAGAAATGGATTGAGGAAAAGGAATTAGGTTCCCGAGTAGAATGGAAGGAGGTGAGGGAATGGATTTAGATTCCTTTTAAAGTTTCTTTTTATTTTCATTTTCTAGGTCAACACTCAAAGGGGAGTTAGAGGACTCATCATGAGCCATAGAAATTTTATTTCCTGATCTAAGGGAAATTGCACTTACATTTCCTTTGGGGTTGGGTAATGGTTGAGTGGGGAGTTGGAATGAATTTTATTGTTATTGTTGTCTCAGGTGGTATGCAAGTTGACCAATTTGGGTTTCAATGTTTTTGAGGATGGAATGGGTGAAGGAGTCATGATCTTCCACTACACTTTCCCATGGTTTATTGGAAGAATAATCTTGTCCTGGATTTGGATTTCCATGATTTTGGTTCCTGGTAAAGTGATTGTATTGGTTTGGGAATTGAGAAGGCTTAATAGGATAGTGGAATCTAGGAGGAGGAAAAAGAGGATTGATCCTTTGAGGTTGAGGAACAAAAGAGTAAGGTTGTTGGATGTTACCAACACCTTGACCATATTGGAATTGGATTGGAATTTGAGGAGGGAATTTAGGGGGATGAGAAATGGGATTACCATACCTCAATCCTTGGTTAAAGGTAGAAAAGAAGGGCTCAGAGTGGGGTTGGTTGAAGTTTCTAACAAACTGAATTGATTGTTGAGTGTTTGGGTTTCACTAAGAAAATGCTGCATTGATCTCCATTGGTCATGATGAATCAGAGGGATCCTATTGAAATTGTGTTCACGTGTCAATTGGATGAGAGTAGGAGATATAGGTTTCAGAGTTCTTTATAGTTCTAGGGAACATAGATTGTGGAGAAGATGAGGTTAGGGCTTTGGCAGCCACTGCTAGTTGTCTCATAAGACTTGTAACTTCACTCATCCACTCGGTCATCTTGTTTGGCTCTATCGATTGACTATCTTGGGATTTCTTGACTTGATCATCTGCTCGAGTATGGAATTTTTGTGTGTTTGTAGCCATATTTCTTATGAGATCTCTTGCAGCAGCATGAGTTTTATCAACAAGAGCACCGCCACTTGTGGCATCAATGCGAGTTCTCTCCATAGCCAATAACCCATCATATAAGTATTGGATCAAGAGTTGGTCAGGGATTTGGTGGTGTGTAAAGGTTGCCACATTCTTTTTGAACCACTCTTAATACTCATGTAGTGGTTCCTTATGAAATTTACAGATACCACTAATTTTCATTTCGGATAGAAGCAGTACGTGAAGCAAGAAATAATTTCTCTAAGAAGAGTAGCTTCATGTAAATCCATGAGTTTATGGAACCAAGAGGGAGGTATTAAAGCCATGAATTAGTAGTGTCATGTAGGGAGAAAGGGAATGCTCATAGTTTTATTTGTTCCTTAGAAAACCCTTTAGGCTTCATGGTAGAGCATGCCACTTGGAACTCATTAAGGTAGAGATGTGGATCCTCACCGGCTAGCCCATAGAAATGAGGTAGAAGATGAATCAAACCCTATTTGAGTTCGAAGTGAGCCTCTATGTTTGGATATTGAATACCAAGGGGTTGGTAATTCATATTAGGGGTGGCATGTTTTTTAAGGTTTTGTTTCATAGGATTATCCATATCTAATTAAATTTTTTGGATAAGGACTAGTTCTTGAATTATTTTATTATCCCTAATGTTCCTCTTTAGTTGGTGAAGTGTTCGCTCAATTTCAGAGTCAAAAAAATTAGAGAGATTGTTTGGGAGGATATAGGGAATTCATAGTGATTTTAGAATAAAGAGGAAGATGGGTTTTTCTTTTATGATTTTTATGATAAGGAGGGTTTTTATTTGTGTGTTTTTTTTAAATTTTTTTCTTTTAAAATTTGTTTTTTTGGTTTTTTTACAATAACTAGAAACTAATGACTACATAACTGCACCATCCCTGAAAAAATTTCCACTTGAAAGCATGGATAATTGTCTCTTATCGACCATTCAAGGTTTCAGTGCTTTACTAATGTGTATAGAATCACTCTGGTCGAATCCTCGATGATGATAATTTCTAATAGTCGATTATTTTTTTGGTGAATGTATTTTGATTGGGGGGTTTGTTTGCGGAGCTTAAATGAAGTGATTAATGGTTGGTGTGTGATTTAACAAATTGATAATGATTGGGGTGAGTTCATTATTATGGAATTAATCTTGTGGTATATTTGATATTTGCTTTATATTTTATTAAATTAACACCCATTTCACAAGATGACATTGATTGGAATTCCAAAGTGTTAAGGATTTAATATAATCCTTAACTAAACATAGGGTTCTAATCTCAACCAGATCTTGATGATGGTAGTGTATTCATGGTTCTAATAATCCAGGTAAACCACACTTTAAAAAAAGTCATTAATTCATGACATGTTAAGTCCAACATACCCAATATTAATTCATAGAATATTCATCGAGCAAATACTCTCAATCACATAACAACCCTAAATTTTGACTCAACCCAATGAGATATTTACTCAGACAATAGGAGTATTATCAATCTATTTTTTATGTTTATGATGATGAATTAATAAGTGAATAAAAAAATAGATAAGAAAAGATTTGTGCACCAAACACACACACACACAAATGGTGAAAGGAATTAAATACGAACTTTAGATTGAATGAGAAAAAAATATAAGGGAAGGGGGTTCAACTATATTTAAACTATTTTAAGACCATTAATATTATTTAATAGAAGGTATATGAGAATAATATATGAATAAGAAGAAACATTCATTAAAATTCTATTGAAATGAAAACAAATTTACACAATTACAAATAAGAAGAACACAAAATAACATGAAAACAAAGAGAGGAGGAAGGGTATCTTGAGTGAAAACATGAGTATGGAAGGTCCTACCAAGACTTTTTCAAGGATTTTTTCATGAAAATGTATGCTACTCTCTTATGAAATTCCAACCACATGTAAATAGAATAGGGTGTTTTATTTATAGCCCAAGGAGGTGAACTGTTTGCATCCCAAATATGCCCCCTCCACTTTCCTCGCCAATTGTTCCATCAATATAGCTGAATCTTGAGATATCCACTTATACAATTTTGTATATATTATTGTTGGTAAACTACTCTCAAAATTTGGAGGCATTTGGACTCATGGATCCAACGTTATAGCAGTTTGTGTAAACAATTTTAATCTGTCTATTTCAATCCAGATTTTTTAAAAGGCCGAAATGTGAATGGGTTTATGAATTAGAGGATGCCCTCAAATAAAAAATCATTTCTTATAACTAGTTTTTTTGAGAATATATTATATTTAACAATAAAAATTTCCAGATTTTTTGGATTACTAGATCATGAGAAATGTCTTGAATAGTGTCTGAATTTTAATTTTCAGACAGAATTGTGGGCTGGACTTCAAAGCACCAGTTGAGTTTCTTATTTTGGTATTTGGACATTAAAATTTTTATCTATGATTACATTGGATAATCAAAAACATATGGTGTAGTTTAACAAAATTTGGGCTTTAGGATTTATCTCAGTAACCCAATCATCATGGATGGTCCAGTTTCTTCACAAATTCTTGGGGTCTTCTTGTGTGGATCATATGACCCTTTAAATGGATGATTTGGCCAAAGGTCCCTGATGATGGAATGTTTTAATTTGAATAAGTAACACTAAAAAACAATAATCATATAATTTGGATAAGTACGATGATATATATTATTAAAATATTAAATATAATTGAATATGGATGAATTCAAATAGTTCTCTAAAATTATTTTTAATATTTAAACATTAATATTTCACACAAATTATGAACATTTAATATAAAATAATTAAAGGGAGTATATAATAAGTTATGAAAATATTAATAACATCAATTATCACTAAAAACCAATAAATTTCATTTGTATCACGGTAATGTTAGTGTTAGACTCCAGGAACTTCACCAAATCATTGGGATATTGATCTTGGGGGTGATATATGATGAATTTCTCCCTGAAGAGAACGTTTGGGGGGACCAAGAGAAACTTTTGACTCTAGTGAAGGTTCCATCGAATCTAGTGTTGATAACTAGTGAATAGAAACCATGAATGAGGGATATCCCTTTCAAGTGGTGTTTTAAATAATATTTGAATGGACTGTTAAAAAGGCATGCTGAGGGTATGATCCAATAGAGAAGCTACCAAAGAGGCCGCATAAATGTTCCAATGGATATAAATAGGGTAATGATGGATCCTACTTATAGATCCTAGAATCAAGCCAGTAGTAGCTATTGGGATACAACATCAAGTCTTAATCTCAACCCATATCCAGTATGGTAGGATTCATTATGACACTCATATATGTATGGATGCTTCCACTGAGAGATTCACTCATGGGGGTGAAACCAAGAACCTTCATAATGGCAGTACTACTGGCGATGGGAAAACATGTAAACCTTGTTTTCCAAGTACTTAAAACGTTATACAAGGTACTTTATCATGTTATTTAAGGGAAGATGACACTATGTGTGTGTGGACCTCTTTATTTCCTATAAATATGGATGGTCATACATAGGGGGGTTATGAGTATTTGAACCCTATTTATCCTCCTACAACAACATTCCAGGTATAAATCCTCAATAGCATGGGTATGTTTCCATTCAAGTTTATTTTGTTGGATGTGTTAGATAAGGTTGGTATGGTAGAAAATTCCATATTCCACCCATTCCACTAGCCATTTTGAGTGGTGACTGATGAAGACATAGGGACCAAAGAGCAGAGATCGCACCTCTTGTCCTTCTGAGGTGGGGTACTGGTGGTGAGATTGGACTATGAGCCAATCTGAAATTCATACCATCCGCACCAGTTTGTAAGATAGATCAGGTGTCTTTAGAGTTCGGCACCAAAGTTATACTCAGAGTCGTGTCATGACTATCACCCTTTGGTGTTAAGGTAGATTTGGTCCATGTTCTCACGTGAGGAAGGAAATCTGAAAAAGGAGCTATTTCCACTCACTGTTGTGTGTGAGCTTATGCATATTTATGCACTAAGATGGGAGAGCGAATATCTTGGGGATATGATAAGGTGGTGGGACACTTGATCCAATGAAGGAGTGTCCCTCCAAACATGGATCTAGGGAAGAGTCGAAGTTGGTGCATGTCATGGTGGTAGAGCTAGACCAGTGGTGAGGATAGCAGCAACGAGACCAATAGTTTGTGGGCCAAGATAGGTAAGAGGCGCAACAACTATAGTTGCAGAATCATGCCTAATTTCCTTTGTAATAGGACACGGGAAAAAGGGTACCCTTATAGAGTGGTCTCAAGGAGATTCTTCTCTGATCTTGGGATGCAGTTGCGCCATGTAGACACCCCCATTGATTCTGTTTTTTTTTTAAGTTTGGGACAACTGGGATGCTTACATGCATTTCACCAACACTTATAGAATTTAGAAGCAACTCAATAAGTATGGGATGTGTCTCACTAGTATTGGTCTTGACAAGGTTGGTTTTATTATTTCTTGGGATGAGGTGGAGTGATATGTGGAAGAGATGGTGGACCAGGTTCATTCCTGGGTCACTGTGTATCCACTAACCGACTGGGTGAAGGTGTTGTTGGACAAGACCCCTCCCTCGTAACTATTAGTTTCTTAACTAGGTGTGCATGCTCATTTTCATGAGGAGTTAGAAAATTATTGGGGAAGCAATGCTTACCGAGGATCTCCCCTAGGAGGAAGCATTGATGCTGACCGAGTAAATATCTGGATCTTATGTACCTCGAATGTAACATGTTCCTTAAAACTGTTGTCTGGTTATTTTTTCTACTTTTTCAGGAATCGGGCGTGGAATATGGGGAGGTCCAATATGGAACAAGAAAGGAGGGAGAGGGGACCTCAACCAATAAATTTTTAAATATGTGGTCCCTTATTAATCTTATTATTGTAAGCAGTCAACCATCAGTGCCTTCAACTAGGCCAACGGTTGCAGAAGGAACCTTACCCAGGGGGATAACCAGGAACCTCCCGAAGATCCCCACTAGAGTGTACAGTTTACTTAAGTCTTTATTCATTTATGACCTCGATTATCTTTGATGTTATCCATATTTATGCCTAACGGATTTTGGAGAAATGGTTCAAAAGGTGTTTAGGACTCAACCTCTAGCACTTGCATTAACTACACCTAGGGATGAAGTTTAAATGGAAGATGTTTCCCTCCCAGTGAGCATGATGGGGGAGACTGCGGTGGTGGGGCCAACCGATTAGGTTTCACTAGAGGGGACCTTTGATATTGCACCCTCTATGGAGTGAGTTGAGATGGGACCGACAACAACGTTAGCTGAGAAGACTGTGGTGGTTGAGCCTGATAAATAGGCACCACCGAAGGCGGCTGTTAGAGCTGAAGCCACAATGGATGGGGAGAACATCATGTCAGATGCTAAGGTGACTAGGGAGACTAAATTGGATGCACCGACCCCTGAATTCCCAATATTTTTTGTCACAAGATCCGAATCTGAGAATGTTCCACCAATAGGGGTAGCTAAGGAAGCTGGGGCGACGAAGTCCACTTGTGTGATACCACAAGGTGCAGCAGAGGCTTCCTCTATAGATGGAGAGGCTGATGATTAGTTTCTTTTGGATATAGTTCCCCAACCACCCACACCTAAGGAGATACACCTTGAAGATCTATCCAATAATGTACTAACAGTATTCTCTCCATATGAACCAGCATTGTTTTAAGATTTTTAATATTCTAGACCATAGGTCACCGAGGATAACCGGGTTGTCCATCGCAATGCATCGAGGAATGTGCATAACTTTATCACTCACATCTGGATATCTAGACATCCAAAATAGGTTGGATATCTCCACAATTTCATAATCATTATGGGGACTAGTGGGGTGAACTCTATAACTCTTCATTCGTTGGTCTGGTATTTCTTCATTGAGCGGAAATGTGCGGAATGGAAGGAGATCAATTTGGGTTGAAAAAAGCACAAAGTTGAGGGTCCTCAAGCACTTAATAAAGCTGAATAAGAAATTTTTCATTTGGAGGGGATAGGACAGGTGCACAAAATAGACATTACTACTCAGGATGAGATCACCAGTAGTCTGAGGGCTCAACTGGCAGTGTTTGGGGATAAGGAGGCTAAGACCAAGAAGGAAGTTGCTGAGTTCTAGGATGAGAAATATCGATACTAGATCAGGTCCAGAGATGTTTTCTATAAGTCCAATGATGAATATGAAGACTTATCGGTGTGACAATGAATCATGGAGGCCACCAATGAAAGCATGGCGGAGCTAGAGTTCTCAATAAGTGAAGTGGAGTCATAAAGGTGAAATGTTGAAAAGGGATAGATCTAATATGTCGATAAACCTTAAAAACTTTTGCTTACTTAATTTTCATGCTCAAACATATTTCCTTGCTTTAATGTATTACTTATTTTATATTTATGTGAAAACCAACAACCAATACCTAATCCCATGTGGGCCATGCTCGGTGTGAGAAACAAGGGATGACCATGTGATTTCTCTTCATATGAGAGTGCTATAAAATTATCGAGCACTTGGGGTATTCTATTGTTGACAGACCACCGAGAGTGTCTAGGATGAGGGAGACTATAACTAGGGAATGAGGCTCTCAGAATACATGAATTTATTTTCCAACATTCTCTAGTGAACGGGTGGGAAAACACCAAGGGTGTTGAATTTGACCTGAACAAAGGAGAATGGGGAGTGTGAATCAAAATGCCTAGAATCTAGAACACAAGGAGAGTGACATGAAGATACAGGATAATTTTTGACCATGTTCAAGACACAACATTTGTGTCGTTATCCAGGAATGGGGACAAACAAATGAGGGTCAACCACTGACCCTGTTCAAAACATAGAACCTGTCTTGAAATGTCCCCCAAAGTCTTTTGAGTTGTTTTCCTAAGAAGGTAACGTTGGCTAGAAACCATTCTATTTGGGGGCCCTTTAGACATGGAGGAGGATCAGGATCTAGATAAGGTGAATGCGAAGCGTGGAGATGGATGATGGGATGTTCAAATTGATTCTAACACTCTTGGAAATGTTCCACTGTGGATTAGTGAACATTTTAGTAGGCGTATCAATCCAAAAAACTGTCAAACTCATATTCTAGGGGATAACCGTCTCCGGTGAAATGAAACAACAAAAAATGAGAATGATACGGTAGATGACTAGTATCGGATGAGAGGACCTCTCAGGTGAGGACCTAGGATGACTCACAGATTTATGTCATGCAATGAGGATGATAGACACACAGTTTAACATTATATGGTGAGGATGGTTCATGGTACAATTTAACGTCATGTGATCAGTAAAAATCTCATATTTTTATGTCATGTAACTGGGACATTGCACATAGTTTAAGGTAATATGTCATGGCCCATGGAAAATAATATAAATTCATGTTGTACATATTATGCTTCTTAGTTTAAGGTAATAAAGTTCAGACCATAGTGATGGTGCTCCAAATGGGTATGTGTGTTATAGTGAGTTGATAAATCCAATGTGAATGAGGACAAAAGAGGCTCAGTGCCACACCATATATTCATGGGAGGATTCACACCCAGTTTATAGTCACGACACGTGGACTAAAAACATAGTCCATTAGAAAACCGACACTGGTGAGGGTATACTCTCTCAAATGAGCTTATTTAATATTATCATACTTAGATACGAGGAATCCCATAAATATATGGGGTAAGACTGCAGTTTAACATCATGTGATGAGGACGTTTCTTCCACATATCAGGTTATGAGGGAATCCTGTCCTACTGATGGGCTAAGGTTATTGAATGGGGATGATGACTATAAGGAAGTCCAAATATGAAAAGACTAGAAATAACTACATATACCATGAGGATGAGAATAAATTTATACATAGTTATGGTAGATGGAATACATAGTTTAACATCATATGGTCTAGACCAATGAGGCATACCATGGTTATCATGGAGAATCCCATGTTCAGGGCATGAGGTAACATTTTTTTACAATCCCATACATATCTTATGATAAATCCCTGTTTAAAATGGGGAAAGAATCATCTCTTACTTAAGAAGAATCTGGAACTTGTTTAGAGTAATAATGCAGATTAACATCATGACTTGTAGACCATGGGGGGAAGTCTTCATAAAGGGGTGTGCATGGCGTGAAAAAAATAACCCGATGTGAATGAGGATCAAGGAGGCCAACATCACACAACATAGACCTAAGGAAGACTCACTTGCAATTTAATTTCATGATTCTTATACTTAGAATCATAGTTTTAGGTCATAGATCTCGGACCATGAAGCTCTTCAAACAAATATATGGTGTGTGGTAGAGTGAAAAAAACATATGTGAATGAAACTACTACACATATGCCCTTTAACAGCATAAAAATGGCTTTTAATAGTGCTAGAAAAGTGTTTTCAATAACTGTGCTGATAGGGGGTCCCCTTTATCAGCGCTACAAAAGTACTGATAAAGGGGTTCCGTTATCTGCTCTAAAAAAGCGGTAATAAAGGAAACGCTTTATCAGTGCTATTTTTAGAATTGATAAATTCCCCCTATCAGTTCTTTAAATAGCATTGAAAAAGGGGGCCCTTTATTAGTGCTCAAAATAGCATTGATGAAGGCCTAGTTTGTTGCAATGTGATGTTAATATAACAACACACCCAGAAAAAACCTATAAATTTAAATAATTCTATATACATTTAATGTGACACCATGAATAAAAAATGTACACCAATATTATATATAAACAAAACAACTATATATATTTCAAACAAATTTTTATATAATTAAATTTACAATTATCCAACAAACATTTCGAAACATTGATTGTTCATCTTTTGATGCTCGTGATCCCCTCTTAAAAATGTATACCCATTGTATTAGTTGCTGAAAAAATCATCTCAACCATTGAAAAATATTCCGCCTATATAAGAAAACAAATATTATGTCAGTAATACTATAAATAAATAAATTAAACATTAATATGAAAGAATACATTAATAAAATATCAATATTTAATAAAAAAATACACATTTGGAGTTATACTAATCACACCGTGTGTCAGATTGAGTTGGGGTTGATTTCCACACATCATAGATGAATCTTGGATCATTTTCCTAAAGTATCAAAACAATCCAAATTCATTTTCTCAATTTTCAATATGTCACTTTTTCTTTTTACTTAAATTAATGCCAATTTTAAATAAAAAACACAATTTGAGTCATACTGGTAACACCGTTTGTCATATTGAGGTGTGGTGACTCCTACACATAAAAAATAACTCTTTTTCATTTTCCTAAGGTATCAAAACAATATGAATGTATTTTTTAGTATTCCAGCTATGTTTTTTACTAAAATGTCATTTCAAATTGGAAACACGCATTTTTAGTCATTCTAGTCGCATCGTTCATTGGTTTGACATGATACTACTCCATACACATCAAAAATGACTTATTAATCACTATCCTAAATTATGAAGACAATCAGACTGTATTTTCATGGTTTTTAGTGAGTGAAACGTTTTGAACTAAAATTTCAATTTTAAACTGATAACAGACACTTTTAGTCATACCAATCACACCATGTGTCTAAATGAGGTGGGGTTGATTCCTACACATCAAAAATGGATCATGGATAATTTTTCTAAAGTATATAAATAATCCGGATGTGTTTGATCATTTTTCAATATATCACTTGTTCTTTTTACTAAAATTAATGTCAATTTTAAATAAAAAGTCACACATGGATTCATACCAGTCACATCATGCATCTTATTGAGGTTTGGTTGACCCCCACATGTCACAAATGACTCGTGGATCCTTTTTCTAAAGTATCAAAAATTTCTGAATCTATTTTATTTGTTTTTAGTATGTCAGTTGTGTCTTTTTACAAAAATGTCATTTCTTACTGAAAACATTCATTTTGAGTCATAATAATCGCATTGTGCATCAGTTTAACATGAGAATACATCATACACATCAAAAATGACTTATAAATCTATATCTTAAATTATCAATACAATTAGAGTGCATTTTCTTAGTTTTTAGTGAGTGACACATTTTGAACTAAAATGTCAATTTTACACTGATAACGGAAACTTTTAGTCACACTGGTCACATTGTGCATCATATTGAGGTGGGTTATATTCCTACATGTAAAAATGAATCATGGGTCATTTTCTTAAAGTAACACAATAATATGAATGTGTTTTCTTGGTTTTCAATATGTCACTTTTTCTTTTTTACTTAAATTAATGCCAATTTTAAATAAAAAGACACTTTGATTCATACTGGCCACATCATGCATCATATATAGGTTTAGTTGACTCCTACACATCAAAAATGACTCGTGGATCATTTTCGTAAAGTATAAAAATAATCCAAATGAATTTTCTTATTTTTCAATATACTAGTTGTATTTTTTTACAATAATGTCATTTCAAACCTGAAACACGCATTTTGAGTCATACCGGTCACATCGTGCGTTGTTTTCACATGAGAATTTTTCATACACATCGAAAATGAATTATGAATCACTATAATAAATTATCAAGACAATTTAAGTGTTTTTTCTTTATTTTAATTAAGTGAAATGTTTTGAAATAAAATGTCATTTTAAATTGATAACGGACACTTTTAGTCATGTCGGTCACACTATGCGTCGAATTGAGTTGGGGTTAATTCTTACACATCATAAATAACTCATGGATAATTATCCTAAATTATCAAAACAATATTAATAGGTTTTTCTAGTTTTCAGTATGTCACATGTTCTGTTTTACAGAAATTAATTTCAATTTTCAATAAAAATACACACTTGGAGTCATATGGGTCACAACATACATCTTATTGAAATTTGGTTGACTCCTACACATCAAAAATTACTCATGTATCATTTTCATAAAGTATCAAAACAATATAAATGTGTTTGTTTGGTTTCAATATGAGAGTTGTGTTTTTTACTAAAATGTCATTTCAAACTGAAAATGCGCATTTTCAGTCATATTGGTTACATCGTGCATTGGTTTGACATGAGGCTGCTTCATACACATCACAAATAACTTATGAATCTGTTCAATAAATTATCAAGATAATTGAATCATGTTTTCTTGGTTTTTAGTGAGTAACACATTTTGAACTAAAATGTCAATTTTAAACTGATAACAAACACTTTTAGTCATATCGGTCACATTGTGCATCAGATTCGGGTGGGGTTGATTCCTACACATCAAAAATAAACCATGGATTGTTTTCCTAATGTATAAAAACGATATGAATGTGTTTTTATGGTTTTCAGTATGTCACTTGTTCTTTTTTACTTAAATTAATGTAAATTTTAAATTAAAATACACACTTGGAGTCATACCGGTCAAACTATATGTTGTATTGAGGTGTGGTTGACCCCTACACATCAAAAATGACTCATGAATCATTTTAATAAAGTATGAAAATAATTTTATTGAATTTTTTTAGTTTTCAATATGCCATTTTTGTTTTCTTACTAAAATGTCATTTAAAAATGGAAACACTCTTTTTGAGTCATACCGGTCGCATTGTATGTCGTCTTGATATGAGAATAATTCATACACATAAAAAATGAATTATGAATCACTTTACTAAATTATCAAGACAATTGGATCACATTTTATTGGTTTTAAAAGAGTAACATGTTTTGAACTAAAATGTGAATTTTAAACTGATAACATACACTTTTAGTCATAACGGCCACACCGTGTGTCGGATTGAGGTGGGGATGATTTATATATGTCAAAAGTGACTCATAGATCATTTTACTAAGGTTTGAAAATAATTTGAATGCTTTTTCTCAGTTTTTAGTATGTCACTTGTTATTTTTACTTAAATTAATGTCAATTTTAAACAAAAAGACACATTTGGAGTCATACTGGTCACAACGTGTGTCGTATTGAGGTTTGGTTGACTCCTACACATCATAAATGACTCATGTATTGTTTTCTTAAAGTATTAAAATAATATTAATGTGTTTTCTCAGTTTTCAATTTGCAACCTATTCTTTTTACTAATATTAATGTCAATTTTAAATAAAAATAGACACTTTGAGTTATACCAGTTACACTTTGCATCATATCAAGGTTTTGTTGATTCCATCACAAAACAAATACTTATAGATCATTTTACTAAAGTATAAAAATAATACGAATGTGTTTTCTCAGTTTTGAGTATGTTATTTGTTTTTTTTACTAAAATTAATGTCAATTTTAAATAAAAATAATCACTTAGATTATGTTAATGCGGTATATAATAGATAATATTATTATTAAAAACATAATATGTTAGAAAAACATTACCTTCTCATTGAATTTTGAGTTGTAACCTCGAAGTCCTATCTCTCACGAGCATGAGCATCTTCAAACAATCCACCCCGACTCAAACAATATAATCCACCTATATAATAAAACAATTCTTATGTGAGTAATACTAAAAAGAATTAAATTAAACATAAATATAAAATGATCCACTACTTATATGGAAGTCACATCTTCATGCTATGTGTATACATTCTTCCATAAGGTATGCTACCCATTCATTTCTAAGAAAATCTATATCATCTTGTGAATATGTGTCTTTTA
This sequence comes from Viscum album, assembly GCA_963277665.1. Classification (NCBI taxonomy): domain Eukaryota; kingdom Viridiplantae; phylum Streptophyta; class Magnoliopsida; order Santalales; family Viscaceae; genus Viscum; species Viscum album. Next base: position 1,616,631,639 of record OY728125.1, read on the forward strand.
AACTTTAATAGTAGTACTAGAAAAATATAAATACGCAAAGGATTAATAAATATTTTAAATGAAATAGTAATTATCTTCAAAAATTTAACTTTGAGGATGCTAGTTTGTTGACAGAATGTAATCTATATCATAAATTTACAAACATAATAACCACAATCTTTTCCATTTGATTATTTTAGACATTATATAAACTTTAAGGAGAATAATTAATTTGTTTGGATATGTGTTTGGATAGTTAAATCTAATTATTTATACACTGATACTTTTCCAGTCGTAGAAATTTTCATGGTTCTCATGCTTATCCCCAGGCCTCATTCTTTGTTTTTTATGATATTGATGCACCACCCTATCATAATAGAATCCTCATTAAAAAATAATCTAAATTATATAACATGATATATAGTTCTAAAAAGTTGTATATAGTGTATTAAAAATTGAAAATTCCATCATGTGTTGTCAGTTTTTTGGATATCCATTGATTGAATCTAGAAAATAAATCTTTGAACTATCCAAATTGACCACAATAAGAATCCAATGTTTCCAAAAAAAGAAATAAGCAATGAATGAAATGAAAATATGTTTGATATGATTAAATTGTATATTTTTAACCCTACATCATTGATATTAAGAATATTTTATCAACTGAAATTTTTCTTTCAAACGATTTTATTAGGACTGCCACTATTTCATTATTTTTTGGAAACTATTTTTGGTTGTTCTATAGAGGAGATGTGAGGGATAATGATTACAAATTTTTTTTTCAGGGGGAAATCCCTTAAATTGTTTTTATATATAAATATTCCAAATATATAAAATTTATTTAGTCATAATTAACATAGTATATCATCTTTTGGAAAATAAAATCATGAAAAAATACCTCATGTATTCATTTACAACGGAGCCACCTAGCTAATCATAGTCGATGATTTTACTCACATTCTCAATACCAATGAATTCTTGAAATTCCTCTCCATACATATTTTTTTCAAAATCAACTATGTGACTATAACCATTTTTTAACTTTGTATCCACATGAACCTTTAATGATAGTAAATGCGGATATTGAATAGGTTGGGTAAAGGTGATTTTGGTAGATCTTTTCAATCGGTTGGTCAATCCTTTAGATGATTTTGATTTGGTCTTTAATTTCAACCTTACCTTTTTCTATCTATAATTACATTCATCAGTTCAGAACTTTTTTCATTAATTGTTAATGGTTTAGCTTGAAAAATAAATTGGAAATGAATAGCTCCTTATCGACATGATTTTTTACAAGATATGACAGTCCTGTGATGAATGTTCCAACAAAATTTTCGACCATATGAATATTTTACTCATCAAATGGAACAATTATCTCATTTCTCATCTCATTGGATTTGATAATCAATACTCTCACAAGACCTGTTGGAAGTGCTCTATTGTGTAGCATGTCCTTTTGGATATTGAACACCATACCCCTCACCACAAGGAGATGGGTTGGTGTTGATAGATATAAATCACGGTCATTATCACCCTGTAGAATATCAGTATAGGAAAGGTATCAGTGTCTATCTAATTCACATTTTATAGAAACAATTATTAGAACATTGATTAACTTAGCTAAGACAGTTTTTTTAGGGGAATAGCTCACCTCAAAGCTGGTTGGGGGTGGGGCGGGATCTTCACACGATAGTTGTTCTTAAGTTGTTTCTTCTCTTTACTTTCTCTCCATTAAAGTTTCTAGAAACTAACTCTTCTATTGGAATTGTTCTTCAAGGGTAGCTATTATTTCTCTCATCTATTTCATTCTTCACTTTGATCTTTCTTTTGTTTTTTTCTTCTCAAAATATATTTGGGGTTTCACCACAAAACCTGCACCTCTAATGTGTCCATACTATTCTGATTGCTTCAAGGCCACTGATAGTATGTGTTCATCCAGTATAAGTGTTTTTAATTTTTTTGACTATGTTAGATAGAAAATATAGGAAAATAAGTAATCATTGTTATGTAATGTAAATTTAAATAAAGACAAGTATTTATTATGTTAAACATACCCATGTTTCCCACACTTTTTGCGTGATTAAATATATTAGTATCCCATCTTTATTTACATGTGCCTCAATCCATAGTACATAGTGTGGGATGAAAGTGGATTTGGATTTGGAGTCATCAGTATACATATAAATATAGGAATATAATTATGTTTTTTTTATAGCATCCCATCTTTTTATAACATAAACTTTCATTACATAACACAAAACTGATGATCTTTAAGGTTTAGTGTCTTGGAAACCAGGAACATAAAACATGAAAACATAAAACATTCTTCTTAAACACTTGAAAGGCTTCTCCTAAAGTTCATCCTAGGTTCATTACTGCATCTCATAACCTGGGGACATACATCAAAAGAAAGGGTGAGCAGAAGACCCAGTAAGGGAAACAAGAGAAACATTTTACATGTGAACTTGAGATACTTCAATAAGGCCATGAAAAGAACTTTAAGGCATGAGAAATAAATCATGAGGCGTATCATAATAAAAATAACATTTTTCATAACTTGAAGATGTGGCTAAAACATTTAATATATAAAATCATGAACATATCACCAAGGTCCATCCCCAAGGTGTCATTTGAAAATTACCAAGGTTATTCACCAAGATATCGTGAAAATTGTAATCTCTAGTGGTTACATCATTACCCATTGCATTGGAGCGCTATTAGGGAGCACCCTTAAATTTTCCTTTATTATCATGTGATCCACTTATATCATCATCAAAAATTTCATAAATAACCCATATAGAAAAAATAAATGGGTTTCATTTCATAATCATAACGTTTTAAAAACTGCTTTAAAGGCATGACCTTTACGTCACTTTAAACCCACGGAAAGGGAAAATGGGTTTCATGTATGTAAATCCCAGAATTTAAAATAGAACCTTTTGATATATATGTGAATACCCTTGTAGAAATAAGAGATTTCGGTATTCACATAATAACATAAAATAATTTTGAGAAAAAGAGGGAGGCATTTTGAGACGAAAACTATGCAGCATAACGTCTATGATACATGGTTTTAGAAAAAGTTGGAAAGAGAGGGAACATGGGTCACCCACTCAAAAACGATACATAAAACAGTAGGGGAACAAAATATAGAGTATTTAAGAACATTGTAATGAAATTTGAATGATATACCATTTGAAACGAATAACTTGAAAGGAAGATAAAAATAAGATTTCTCTTATGAGAATTCGGCAGCCTAACGGCGTCACTTAAAACTTCTGAAAATGGATTGATGAGATCAAATAGGGTCTCTCATCATATGAACATAAATGATCAGTATGATAGATATAGAGATCATACCCCAACATAATAAAAAGGAACTTGATATACTTGACATGAAAATAGATCTTGAAAATGAGAAGGGTGAAAGAACCCCTTAGAAATTCGACAGCCTAACGACGTCACTTAAACTTCAACAAAAATGAATTGATGAGATCAAATAGGGTATCTAATAATATGAACATAAATGATCAGTATGATAGATATAGAGATCATAACCCAACATAATAAAAAGGAACTTTGAAGACTTGACATGGAATTAGAACTTTGAAAAAGGAGAAAGGTGAAAGAACCACTTACAAATTCGACAGCCTAACGGCGCCACTTACAACTTCAAAATACTGAATTGAAGAGATAAAATGGGGTCTCTCATCATATGATCATAAAAGATCAGTATGATATATATAGAGATCATACCCCAACATAACAAAAAGGAACTTGAAAGAATTGACATGAAAGTAGAACTTCAAAACGTGAAGGGTGAAGAACCACTTAAAATTCGGCAGCCTAACGGCGCCACTTAAAACTTCAAAATACTGAATTGAAGAGATAAAATGGGGTCTCTCATCATATGATCATAAAAGATCAGTATGATAGATATAGAGATCATACCCCAACATAACAGAAAGGAACTTGAAAGAATTGACATGAAAGTAGAACTTCAAAACGAGAAGGGTGAAGAACCACTTAAAATTCAGCAGCCTAACGGCGCCACTTAAAACTTCAAAATACTGAATTGAAGAGATAAAATGGGGTCTCTCATAATATGATCATAAAATATCATTATGATAAATTTATAGATCATACCCCAACATAATAAAAAGGAACTTGAAATACTTTACATGAAAATAGATCTTGAAAATGAGAAGGGAGAAAGAATCCGTTACAAAAATTTCGGCAGCCTAACGGCGCCACTTAAAACTTCATAAAACGAAATAATGAGAGCAAGAGGGGATCTATCATTATATGAATATGAAAAGGGAATTAAGAGGAGTATAAAAGAACGTCCTTTAACATAAGAACATGGAGCATAAAAGAAATTACATAAAAGAGATTTCTTGAAAAGAAAGAGAGAGGTCGGATCCCATACCTTAAAACGTAACTCTTAAAACTCAAAGGTTTGGACCTTGAGGGCTTGGGGGCACCTTGGGAGGACTCCTTGTGAGGTAATGAGACCAGAACTTCTTTGAGTATGGTTTTGGAGTCGAAAATATGAGAGGAGGGCTTGGTATTTATAGGGAAAGTGAGGGGACAAGGCATTAATGGCCAAGGGACACCTCAAAAGTGTTTTTCTCAAAAGCATGGGCCCTCCCATGGTACTTCCCATAGAGTTATGCCACATGGGGACCCCCACACAATAATTCATCCTCTTTAGTCGACCATCCCTTAAAATATCTCATGACATCATCATGACACAGTTATGATGTCATTAAACATACTGAAACCCTAAAACTGTATTTTTACTATTCACTGAAAATTCAACTTTCTCAGAAAAATCCCAAAATTTCACATTAACCAAATATCAGTGCTCTGATTTCAAAAATTAACTCTATTTTATAAAAATATTTTTCTAAATATTTTTAATTCATTTTTTTAAATAAACACACTATTCACCGAAAATTCATTTTTTTCAGAAAAATCCCCAAAAATTACCTTACCATAATATCGATGCTCTGAGTTCAAAAATGAAATCCATTTTATAAAAATATTTTTCTAAATATTTTTAATTTAATTTTTAATTAAAAAACACTATTCACCCGAAAAAACTAATACTTGAATAATAATTTATGAAACTGTTATTTACCCATTTTATTGAATCTCATTACTTAATCTAGGTGTCTAAATTATATTAAAACTTTCTTTGAGTGAAATTACTAATCCATTTGGTCACATTACTAATCCTAAGCATAAAATCACTATTCATAATTTACTATTCATCAAAAATGAAGTTGGTCTTATTAGACTCTAAATTTCGTACGGAACATAATTGTAGAACACCATTTTTTGAAAATCATTACACATTTTAATTTATTTAAGGTTTACATAAATATTTTTAAAATATCCTTTTTTCTAAAATTCATCAAAAATATGCATACTATATTTATTCGGTCATTTAAAAATTCATAAACTTCATGATAAGAAGAAATCCCAATTTTTATTTAAAAAAAGGATTACACAAGGCAGTTACGGTCTCCTTACATAGCCCCTTATCACACCAGCATAGGACCTAAGTGTAAGGTGTGCTAAGGTGAGAGAATCCGAGGGAGGCTCGGCCAACATCGCACGAGTAGTAATTTCTATTAGTTTGAACTTCTAGCAAAGGTGATTCCGTACTAGCCTCACACGATGAAGTTCGGCTTGGGTTTGGTCTGGAGAAAATCCCAGTGGTGCTACCTCCTTCCCAAGTTCTGTTAGATGGGCTTCGATCGGTCCAAGACTACTGGGAGAGGCCATCGAATCTTCTTTCTATAATAATTAACCAAGATTACTTGTATTTAGAGACAATAATCAAAACGTTTAGTTCCAGCGGTCATATTGACCAATGGTCATATAACATTCAAAAACCCAACGGTCTCATTTTAATTATAATCATGTTTATCAAATAAAACATTTTTGTTGAGTATAAAAATAAAATAACACATGAAATTAGGAAACAAGATTTATTCAAAATTTCGGGTCGTTACAATCTTCCCCCCTTAAGAAATTGTGTCCTCGCAATTTTTAAAATTGGGTTTTGAAATTTCATTGAAAGTCCCACATCGGAAAAAGAGTCAGTAACACTATTACTTTAAAAGAAAGAAAAGGAAGTACAAAGGCCACCCGAGTTTACTCATACTAGGATTCCATGAAGGAAACATGGACATGGAGGAGAAAACAAAGGGTCGCGTTCTAAAGGAGAGTGAAAGAAAACATTATTATGAGAAAGTTAACCATAAGAAAATCCCAAACTTATGATGTGTGTAAACGATCTTTGATTACCTAGTAGGATACATAAACCAACAACATTTTTGTTTTACGTTCCTTTTCATAATTTTGAGGAATTCATTTACTACATAGAAAGAAAACATAAGGAAATATATCTACCTTCATGTAGAGTTTCACCCTTTAATAAGTTTCTACCAAACTAATCTTCTCTCTAAACTATGAGAATTCAAAACTACTTGGTCTCATTAAAACAGAAGAATCATCTTCTAGAGAATCACATAATCCACAAAAGATTAACTATCTATTTCTTCTGTCTTTAAACATTATCCCAAAAACAGAAAGGGTAAGGTAGAACAACTCTTCAAAAAGAAATAATCCCATAGGAATGGAAACTACTTTTAAATCTTCAAAGTTCCATGGTACTACCCAAAGTTCATCATAGTCCATTCCATAAATAACGGTCCTTAAAATCCTCAAAATAAACCAAACTAATATTGAAACCCAAATACAAGAAGGATTTGATAACATAGTCTTCCAAAATAAACTTCATTGTTCATCTCCAAACAACATCAAACACTCCTAACATCTTATAACAAAAGTATATAACCTAAACATATTTTACCCAAGATAGGTTAATCATTCCCATAATTAACCTAAATTGCTATCAGCCCACCTTAAATTCATCGATTCTTCAAAATATAAGTCAACCTTACTCCTCAATGAAAATACCGTAGTAATCTATTTACCTCGATCATATAGGGTCCCCAAAATAGTGAACATCTTCCAAAATAATAATCATCTTTTAATCCCTTAATCATCTCTATCATATTAATATGGCAATCATCGCATTTCCTATCACATTGGTTGTTGGGACATGTTCTTCCATTTCCCGCCATTAACTAAGAAAAGAAACTACAATTAGGGGCTTAAATTCTTAACCAATAATCATGAAAAGGAGCTTAAATCATATAAGGATAACTTGTAGAAGAAAAGTATACCCTAACTTGTGATCCCCTAGGTTTCAAACTAGGTTATCCATGATTATATATTCTTATGTGAATATTTATTTTGTTTTATCCTTGTTCCTTTAAAAATGGTTCATACTAAGCTTATGAATTTACCAAAGCATATCCCCCGAGAGTGTCGTAACCAAGAGTGCAGCAAGGCCCGTTGTCGTGTACCAGTTCCCGTTCGAGTCTAGCTCAAAGTGGTGTTTTCAGGTTTTACCCCTATGTACATCTGTTCCAGAGCCACCTCCACCTGCTCGTATCCAGACAGGGATGTATTTGCTTGGAAACCCCTTACTCAATACTCACCAAAATACCAGGAATATTTCCTATATTTAAACATTTCTATAGGGTTCTTCCTAAAGTTTTCATATCCTAATTTCCACAAATAAATAAACCATCCTTTGATACCAACTATAGCATCCCGTCTTTTTATAACATAAACTTTCATTACATTACACAAAACTGAGGATATTTAAGGTTTAGTGTCTTGGAAACCAGGAACATAAAACATGAAAACATAAAACATTCTTCTTAAACACTTGAAAGGATTCTCCTCAAGTTCATCCTAGGTTCATTACTTCATCTCATAACCTGGGGACATACATCAAAAGAAAGGGTGAGCATAAGGCCCAGTAAGGCAAACAAGAGAAACATTTTACATGTGAACTTGAGATACTTCAATAAGGCCATGAAAAGAACTTTAAGGCATGAGAAAGAAATCATAAGGCGTATCATAATAAAAATAACATTTTTCATAACTTGAAGATGTGGCTACAACATTTAATATAGACAATCATGAACATATCACCAAGGTCCATCACCAAGGTGTCATTTGAAAATTACCAAGGTTATTCACCAAGATATCGTGAAAATTGTAATCTCTAGTGGTTACATCATTACCCAATGAATTGGAGTGCTATCAGGGTGAACCCTTAAATTTGCCTTTATTATCATGTGAGCCACATATATCATCATCAAACATTTCATAAGTAACCCATATAGCAAAAATAAATGGGTTTCATTTCATAATCATAACATTTTAAAAACTGCTTTAAAGGCATGATCTTTACGTCACTTTAAACCCACGGAAAGGGAAAACGGGTTTCATGTATGTAAATCCCAGAATTTAAAATAGAACCTTTTGATATATATGTGAATACCCTTGTATAAATAAGATCTTTCGGTATTCACGTAATAACATAAAATAATTTTGAGAAAAAGAGGGAGGCATTTTGAGACGAAAACTATGCAGCATAACGTCTATGATACATGGTTTTAGAAAAAGTTGGAAAGAGAGGGAACATGGGTCACCCACTCAAAAATGATACATAAAACAGTATTGTAACAAAATATAAAGTATTTAAGAACATGGTAATGAAATTTTAATGATATACCATTTGAAACGAAGAACTTGAAAGGAAGACAAAAATAAGATTTCTCTTATGAGAATTCGGCAGCCTAACGGCGTCACTTAAAACTTCCAAAAATGGATTGACGAGATCAAATAGGGTCTCTCATAATATGAACATAAATAATCAATATGATATATATAGATATCATACCCCAAAATAATAAAAAGGAACTTGAAATACTTGACATGAAAATAGATCTTGAAAATGAGAAGGGTGAAAGAACCCCTTAGAAATTCGACAGCCTAACGGCGTCACTTAAACTTTAACAAAAATGAATTGATGAGATCAAATAGGGTCTCTCATCATATGAACATAAATGATCAGTATGATAGATATATAGATCATACCCCAACATAATAAAAAGGAACTTGTAAGACTTGACATGGAATTAGAACTTTGAAAAAAGAGAAAGGTGAAAGAACCACTAAAAAATTCGACAGCCTAACGGTGCCACTTAAAACTTCAAAATACTGAATTGAAGAGATCAAATGGGGTATCTCATCATATGATCATAAAAGATCAGTATGATAGATATAGAGATCATACCCCAACATAACAAAAAGGAACTTGAAAGAATTTACATGAAATTAGAACTTCAAAACGAGAAGGGTGAAGAACCACTTAAAATTCGGCAGCCTAACGGCGCCACTTAAAACATCAAAATACTGAATTGAAGAGATAAAATGGGGTCTCTCATCATATGATCATAAAATATCAGTATGATAGATATAGATATCATACCCCAACATAACAAAAAGGAACTTGAAATAATTGACATGAAAGTAGAACTTCAAAACGAGAAGGGTGAAGAACCACTTAAAATTCGGCAGCCTAACGGCGCCACTTAAAACTTCAAAATACTGAATTGAAGAGATCAAATGGGGTCTCTCATCATATGATCATAAAAGATCAGTATTATAAATTTATATATCATACCCCAACATAATAAAAAGTAACTTGAAATACTTTACATGAAAATAGATCTTGAAAATGAGAAGGGAGAAAGAATCTGTTACAAAAATTTCGGCAGCCTAACGGCGCCACTTAAAACATCATAAAACGAAATAATCAGAGAAATAGGGGATCTATAATTATATGAACATGAAAATGGCAGTAAGAGGAGTATAAAAGAACATCCTTTAACATAAGAACATGGAGCATAAAAGAAATTACATAAAAGAGTTTTCTTGAAAAGAAAGAGAGAGGTCGGATCCCTTACCTTAAAACGTAACTCTTAAAACTCAAAGGATTGGACCTTGAGGGATTTGGGGCACCTTGGGAGGACTCCTTGGGAGGTAAGGAGACCAGAACTTCGTTGAAGATGGTTTTGGAGTCGAAAAGATGAGAGGAGGGCTTGGTATTTATAGGGAAAGTGAGGGGACAAGGCATTAATGGCCAAGGGACACCTCAAAAGTGGTTTTCTCAAAATCATGGTCCCTCCCATGGTACTTCCCATAGAGTTAGGCCACATGGGGACCCCCACACAATAATTCATCATCTTTAGTCGACCATCCCTTGAAATATCTCATCACATCATCATGACATAGTTATGATGTCCTTAAACATACCGAAACCCTAAAACTGTATTTTTACTATTCACTGAAAATTCAACTTTCTCATAAAAATCCAAAAATTTCACATTAACCAAATATCAATGCTCTGATTTCAAAAATTAACTCTATTTTATAAAAATAATTTTCTAAATATTTTTAATTCATTTTTTTAAATAAACACACTATTCACCGAAAATTCATTTTTTTCAGAAAAATCCCCAAAAATTACCTTAACATAATATCGATGCTCTGAGTTCAAAAATGAAATCCATTTTATAAAAATAATTTTCTAAATATTTTTAATTTAATTTTTAATTAAAAAACACTATTAACCCAAAAAAAACTAATACTTGAATAATAATTTATGAAACTGTTATTTACCAATTTTATTGAATCTCATTACTTAATCTAGGTGTCTAAATTATATTAAAACTTTCTTTGAGTGAAATTACTAATCCATTTGGTCACATTACTAATCCTAAGTGTAAAATCACTATTCATAATTTACTATTCATCAAAAATAAAGTTGGTCTTATTAGACTCTAAATTTCATATTGAACATAATTGTAGAAGACCATTTTTTGAATATCATTACACAATTTAATTAATTTAAGGTTTACATAAACATTTTTAAAATATCCTTTTTTCTAAAATTCATCAAAAATATGCATGCTATATTTATCCGGTCATTTAAAAATTCATAAACTTCATCATAAGAAGAAATCACAAATTTTATTTAAAAAAAAGGATTACACAAGGCAGTTACGGTCTCCTTACATAGCCCCTTATCACACCAGAATAGGACCTAAGTGTAAGGTGTGATAAGGTGGGAGAATCCGAGGGAGGCTCAGCCAACATCGCACGAGTAGTAATTTCTATTAGTTTGAACTTCTCGCAAAGGCGATTCCGTTCTAGCCTCACACGATGAAGTTCGGCTTGGGTTTGGTCCAGAGCAAAGCCTAGTGGTGCTACCTCCTTCCCAAGTTTTGTTAGATGGGCTTCGATCGGTCCAAGACTACTGGGAGAGGCCATCGAATCTTCTTTCTATAATAATTAACCAAGATTACTTGTATTTAGAGACAATAATCAAAACGTTTAGTTCCAGTGGTCATATTGACCAATGGTCATATAACAGTCAAAAACCCAATGGTCTCATTTTAATTATAATCATGTTTATCAAATAAAATATTTTTGTTGAGTATAAAAATATAATAACGCATGAAATTAGGAAACAAGATTTATTCAAAATTTCGGGTCGTTACATTATTTCATTCCACATAAAAGTATTATAGTATATTTAAAATACATATGAATTTTTTTTCAAGTAAATCGTACCCCATCCTTTATTTACGATCGGAGTACATTGGTTTTTCTACTCATCTCTTATTTCTAACACTCAATTTATATTTCATAAATAAAGAAATTTCAGTCAAAGTGATGAATCCACATATCATCAAACAATCTATTACTATCCACAATGTACCTAAAAAAGACATATCCACATGATGACTAGTAAACACATCCCATGCTTCTTGGGTTATCAGGTGTGCACATAAAATAAGTGGGTGTGGGTTTATTTTCCCTTCAGTATCTTTATGATAATGTCTCATTAGAATTGTGCAAAAGCCTCTGTGAATTTCTATAGAAATCATTAATACATATTTCTTATGGGATTCATCTACCATATATGCACTCTATAAGGGATGGGAAAAAATAATTAATGAACATGGACTTGTTGGGGTTAACGTACTAGAACCATGCATTCTATCTCACCACATATTTGATGCCTTTGATTTTCACCTTAATTAGTTTTTCTAACACCATCAAACTAAAGAACTCTTGCTTTCTCTACGTCATCGGTCCTTTGTCTCCTACCATTTCCTCATATTCAACATCATTGATATGTTCCTCTAGAGTGGTAGCATCGGCATGTGCAGATGGTCATTGTACCTCTGCAATGGGATTAGTAACAGGTTGAGAAACCTATTGTTCCTTAGGATTGGGAGCACTAGCATGTGTAGAAAGTCGTTGTTCCTCTACACTACGAGCAGCGACAGGTTCAGAGACCTTCTTTTCCTTAGGATTGGGAGAACTAGCACATGCAGAAGTCATTATTTGTAGAAGTGGTTTAATATTTAATTTAGATTAGATAAATGCAGAAGTCATTATCTATAGAATTGGTTTAATATTTAATTTAGATTACATAAATACAGCATCGAATGGATAATAACACGAGGTAATATAATGTATATTATAAAAAAATAACTTGATTATTGAACTCTCATTTTTTAAAGGATGAAGTGATTTGACCCCTATATCGACTATCTAAATCTCTTCATTATGGTATCCTGTAACATACAAAATATTTTCTATATTGGGACCACTATGAAATGATTCCAATGTCCCAATGAAAGGGTCATCTTCAGTTGAATTTTCATCTGACCATTCAGGGTTTTAGTTGATAACCGAACAATTAACCACATTCAGTTTGTGAGATATGGAACATAAAATACTTATATTACCTGTGATACAATTATAAATGGTTTATCTTTGTACCCTTCCTTACTGAAATCAACATTCATGAATCCCAATTCATCTATTTTAACAGCACTGTTGTTATCAACCCACTTGCACTGAAAAATCGATACTTGGAATGTTCTAAAATCCAACTCCCATATTTGTTTGATGATGCCAAAGTATGACATATTCGCATAAATTGTATTTTTTTTCCTCAGTACCAAATGCATGCATTGCTTCAACCATAAGTGCAACTCCACTATTATTCATTGTACTTTCTTCATCATGTTTATCTGTATAGAACATATAAACATTATTTATATATCCATTGTAAGATAATACATACACACTTGGCCCTCCATCTATCCGTTGAATTCATTCTAAAATTGAATCTAGATTTATATCTGACTCTATAAAAATATAGTCCCAAAACCATCATATGAACTATTGATTATGTGTATTTGATATCCATCTTTCATCTCTTGATGGATTCAAATTCCTAATATTTTTTTGGGTTTTAAAATATAGGAAATCCCCCAAAATGTTATGAAAAATGTAAAGTTGGTCCATCTCCTAACCTATATTATTGATTGTGAAAACATCTCTTCCATAAATTATTTCAACTGCAAGCCACTTACAGTGATGAGACTTCAGTAGACCAATGACTGCCACACCATATTGTTATTCGTTACAAAATTTAACAACTTACTCAACAATATATGGCTTTGTAATACAACCCTCTGGATGACTTTGATTTTTGACATACCATTTCAAAATATTCATATACCATTCAATGTAGTACATCCATATATAGTGTACAAGACCACATAGTCGAATATCAATAACCAAGTGAATAGTAAAATGAACCATCATATCAAAGAATGTTGGCTAGAAGAACATTTCCAATTCAAATAATATGATGGTAATTTTAATTTCTGTAGTTGGAAATTTCATCAGGTCTATAAATTTTCTACATATATCTTTGAAGAAGAAACATATCTTGGTTAATTTATGATATACATTAATGGAAAAAAATCAATGTAAAGCTATAAGAATTAGATCTTGCATCAAAACATGACAGTCATATGATTTCAGACCCTTTAACTTTAAATCTCCCATTGACACGATGTTATTAATAATATATGAATACCCATATAGAACCATTATATCATTCAAGAAGTTGAAAAACGGATATCTCTACTACCTAGAAAGAGTATAAGAAACTAGAGGATAAAATTTCATTTTTTACCCTTCATTGGCGCCAACTCTTCTTGAATTCCTATGTCAATCATGTCCAACCTATCCTTAATTTCATCCTTTTTTTTCGGGTGCATTTATCAATGTGTCGATGACACTATCACATATATTTTTTTTCAAAATTCATAATATCAAGAAAATTTATGACGTATAAATAATTATAGTATGGTAATTCAAAAAAATGATCCATTTTTCAACTAGTTTTCGTATGGTTTTTTAAAAATAGTTTACCAAAATTAGTGTTCAAATATTCTACTCTCTCAAATAGTTGATAACATATTAGAGGAGATGGTGTTGTATGTTCTTATGAACATACATCAAATGATTTCATCCAATATTGGTACTTATTCCATTGGGTTAGAAAACTCGGATGTCCTTGAAACGTTGTTTTCGATGAATATTCTATCCTAATAGTCTGTGTACCTTTTTCACAAAGAGTACACCATTGAGTTCTTTTGATGTTGTATCTTAAAAAATTTCTATAATAAAGAAATTAATTTATCATCCTATAAAACATGTCTCTCAATGTGAAATATTTATTTCTATAATCATCATACAACATGACACATAAATCCCACAATAATTTAAAATCTTTGATCAATGGAGCCAAATAAACATCAATATCATTACCCAGTTGTTTTGGTATTGATATAAGCATAGATAACATGATTTATTTTCATTTCATGCATAACCACAGGGAAAAGTTATAATTTGCCAACACAACCAGCCATTTACTGCGAGTTCTTCTTTAAAAACCATAAGGAATCACTCTCTCTATAGATAATGCAAGACAAATGTTTCTCGACTCATTTCCAAATTCGGGATACTCATGATCAATTATCTTCCACTGAGGAGAGTCTACCAAGTGACATATTTTCCCATAATTATTTCTTTTATATGTCTTCCACATCAATTTCCCTGCATTCTCCTCACATCCATATTGGTCCCTAAACCTTGGAATTATTGGAATGTACCATACAACTTTCGCAAGAGCAGATTCATTTTTCTTGTATCAAGAAGAGGCATACTTTGGGCATTCTTTAAGTGATTTGGGTACTAGAGAAACAATATAAAATCATTCAAAAATGCATGTATTCTTTCATAGATCATAACCATCAAGTGTATCAATCTATAGGGTCCTAAAAATTCTTCCAAGGGAAAGAAATACCCCCACAATTGCAAACACTTTTATGAAGGATGAAAGTACCCCTACAAGTCTAGAAAGGTGAATAGACTCAAATTGAGTTACAATCTTCAGAAGAAACTTAAAGGAATTCATGTTTTCAAATCATTTCAAGTGGCCCGCATACCATCACTGGGAAAGGTATGAAGACCAGTTGGTTTGCAAACCACTGGGTACACCAAACGATCCACGAACTGTTGGCCTGCAAGGCGATGGCCAGCGAGCAAGGCAGACTATGAACTGAGTCAACAATGGATTAATACGTGAGAGGACCATCCTCATTCCATATTGAAAACTCATCAGTTTTAAGATGAAGAAAACTAGAAAGGTTCCACGAATCATTAACACGAATTGAATCCTCTACAAACCCTGGTTGACCAAGTCTTCCATGGGTCAGGATATCTGCATGGGCCTCCACAAATGGTGGTGTGTGACTAATAGATACAATTTTCCTAATGCTCTATAAAATTGAGAACAGTATAAGGATTAGGTATGGATGGATAAGGCTTGAAGGGGAGTCATAGGTTAGAAGAAAAGTTTTGGAGAGGACTCCGACTTCTGTCTTGATTCATCGGCGAAGCCTGAATCGTGAACCACTTTCTCCACAGGTAAATCCAGTCACGAACAATAAAATGATGGAATTGAATAAAACCACGAACCTAACTGGTGAAATGAGAACCATAGAATTCTGATGGATGAACTCCTTGTGAGTGATGATCCCCCAAACCCTCCTTCAAAATGGTTCTCCACATAGTGTATCATTATGCAGACTGAACCCGGTGTCGTATACTGCATCAGTATGCAGAAGTAACCCAAATTGGCATGGAGAGATGTATAACACTATGGTACGCAATTGTCTATACCCATTCCCATGTACCGCATCAGTACACAGACGACCCCTCTTCCAGCAGATCACTAAGGTATGCAGAGACTCCCTCATCCCACAGAAAAAGTCAGTACGTGGAATGGGGTATTTTTAGGTATTGTTTTCTCCGGTTCCAACCTCATCCCTCCAATACTGTCCAGTCCTCCATGATTCCTCTGCTAAACAATCCTCCAGCATCAGGCCAAAGCCTCCTCCAAATCCACCAGGCCCATATGATCAGACCATCGGGTGCATCAGCGTACTTCATTGAGTCTAGATGCCTATGGTAAGCGGAGTCACGAAGGCTCTCCCCGCAACGATTCGGTCTTTAAGAATGCCTGTGAGGCTACATTCCCATGGTAACCTAGAGTCCAACTTTGGGATGCCAACGTGAACCACCCTATTCTATGGATTAATTGGGATCACTTTATTTTCTATTCAATGTGGAATAGTGTTGAAGGGGTTATGTCTGCTCCCCCCTTTGATGAGGATGGAACTCCTCCCCTTCTTAGAATGTGCTATGGGGCCCTCCCACTATGGTAAGTCCCCAATATTTTGAGGTCAGGCCGTGTGCCCCGTAATGTCTTCTCACATCAAAGGGTTCGTTTTTCCATGCCCTCACCCACAGTCTCCCTAGCCTCTTCCACTGCAGGCTCTCCCTCCCCCACTAATAGGGGAGGAAGCATGTACATTGTTGAATCTTTCAAATACTCTTGTTTCTCACACTGAGAATGGACCACATGGGATTAGATGTTTGTGATGATTACAACATGCACACCATCTGAACTATGAGAACTCTGATTCCTGACCAAATCAGGATACGTAGGATGTCTACCAGAAGGCCCGAGCTCAAAAAGGTTCCCATCCAAAATGGTCCACCCAATCAAGTCCCTCAACTGGAAAGCTCCCATGCGTAAGCCCCTCACCATCTGAACTATGAGAACTATGATTACTGAACAAATCAGGATACACAGGATGCCTACCATAAGGCGCGAGCTCAATAGGCTACCCATAAAAAAGGGTCCACCATATCATGTACCTTAACTGGGAAACTCCCATGCGTAAGCCCTACACCATATGAACTTCGAGAACTGTGATTCCTGACCAAATTAGGATATGTAGGATGCCTACTAGAAGGCTCGAGCTCAAAAGGGTTCCCATCCAAAAGGGTCCACCCAATCATGTCCCTCAACTGGGCAGCTCCCATGCTTAATCCCCACACCATCTAAACTATGAGAACTATGATTTCTGACCAAATAAGGATACATAGGATTCCTACCCAAATGCCCGAGCTCAAAAGGGTTCCCATCCAAAAGGGTCCACCCAATCATGTCCCTCAACTGGGAAGCTCCCATTCGTAAGCCCCACACCACCTAAACTATGAGAACATTTATTCCTCATCAAATCTGGATATGTAGGATGCCTACTAGAAGGCCCGAGCTCAAAAGGGTGCCCATCCAAAAGGGTCCACCCAATCATGTCCCTCGACTGGGCAGCTCCCATGCATAATCCCCTCACCATCTAAAATATGAGAACTATGATTCCTAACCAAATCAGGATACATATGACGCCTACTAGAAGGCCCAAGCTCAAAAGGGCGCCCATCCAAAAAGTGTTTTCCCAATTATGACCCATCAAATGGAAATATTATAGGAGTAAGCCCCACACAATCCAAACTATGTGGGTTCTAATTCCTCTCCTAAGGATACATATGAATCCCTTCTTCTGGGCCTGATCCCAAAATCAAGTCACCATTCATCCCCCCTAGATGATGATGAACTCCAGAATTCCTTATTATATGGATTAAGTTAGCATCATCAATGTAGCATCAAAAAAAATGCATGCCTACGATGATATTGAAAACCAAGGGTAGCCCATGGACACACTCTACAATAATGAACCAAGGATTCACGAACATATGAACATGACTTAAATCTATAAGAGAGTCCCAGAACATGCAACAATACTCCCCCAGAAGGGTGCGGTGAGTCTGACCTCCCATCCTCTCGACCAATGGAGTCCTTAAGGGTCATTGGATTAATCATCAGTCAACAAGCACCATCCTTTGAAAAGAAGGTCCATGAATTATGGAAACTAGGGCCATTGGGAATTCTTGTCTCCATGAATAAACCTATTAGAGACCATCTGAGGAAGTTATATCCAAGAAGTACTGATTACACAAGTATTTGACCCCCACACAATTGCCCACTCGGTCCAACAGCATGCAATTTCCCACTGGGTCCAACAGTTTCCACAGGGTTAGTACAACCTTATTTAAAGGATAATGACATGGAATGGGTTGTGACAAAAGGAATGATGAATTAGAAGAGAAACCATATCTATAGAAAAAGGGATGGGTGATGATCATCGTCGTTCCCTTTCTGCACCACCCATAAACGCGCCACCTTGGAGGAAGAACAATAATGGTGAACCTAATGTGAATCCTTAACCAAGGTGGAGATCTTACAAAACTCATGCCTCTTCTCCCTGTAGAAAAAGAAAAGGGTAAGGGCACCAAGATGAATGGTAATATTTTCACATATTTAAAAAAATTCTACTTTGATGAGGTTTTGTGGTTTGTATGTCATATATGTATGTCACAGGAACCCACAGATCAACCTTTTATCCAAATGAAATCCCAACGATCAATTCAGACACACACATCAGTGATCCCGTAGGCAGATGGGGCCCCAACAAAGATCAAGACCCCCTTGCAAACCCAGAATCTTCAATGTTGGTTGTTAAACACAATGATCAAAGAGTACCACTGAATTGGTGCTCTCCCCATGCTGGAGGTCACGAGATAAGACCTCTAGTCTTCAAAGGTCTGTCAGTCACCTCTTCAGCTGCTGCCGTCACCCCAGCATAAGGCAGCCCCAATGGTCATCTCAAACTGTTTCAGGAGCCTGTCCCTAGAATATGACAATGAGTACCTCCCTTATCTTAGTGTGGCAGATGAAGTCTATGATGAAAGATTCATCTCAACTGCACAGGGGTCCTACCCACGGGACCCTGCCAGATAATGTCTTCGCTGACACCAAATGACCAAGACTCCTCCCATCAAAGAGGACCTTATGCCGAGGGCACCTTCCAAAGTTCAGAAGACCTAGGCCCCTCGTTCTACCAACCAATGGTGGAGAATATATAACTAAGAACACGCTATCACCCTAGTTCCCAAGGAGTAACTCTTCCATAATAACATAGCGGTATCCAATGGTAAGACATACGATTATTCCCCCTCCACTCAGGCTCACCACAGAAATTGGGTGGTACAATATGAGCACATACATGCCCCAGCTAATGCTCATTAATTCCACCATGTAGACAGAGCTGGAAACTATAGGTAGATAAAAATACCTGTCGATGCACAAAAAGCTCATCAACCAAATAGAACGACACTCATCTACACATAGGCACAAACACCTGCTGACGCATTTATAGCCTTCCATCAAAATAGGGCATCAACAGGGTATACACAGGCACAAATACCTACTGACGCATATCAAGCCCTCCATCTAAATAGGGTGGAAACCAAATATGAGAAGATTCAAATCCCTAGATGCATACAAAGCCTGTGAGATAAATATAGTAGCAAGTGAGAAGATGAAAATCCCTGCTTGTGAATATGAAGACCACTAGTAAAATACAGTGGCAACAGGAGAAGATAACTAGTGACAGACTCATTCCTCTATCCAAACATAGGATAACTTCCAGTATCTAATAGAAACACGTGGAGGACTAGAGTGGGCAAAAACTCATGCTCTGATATCAGAATGGGACTTCATACCCATTCTAGTGAAAGATGTATCCTAGCACATCTTGGAAATTATGGAAGATAAAATATAAATTCCAAATCAAATCCTCCAAACATGCTAAGATATCATTGCATCAGCTGCAAAGGTGAGAAATCAGGCCCACGACCCAGTTTCCTTGAATAGAATGACTTGCTCACAAAATGAGTTAGTCACTCTGGAGCAGTTATGCCTCCCTTCTCTAGTCCAGGATGGTCGACAACAATACCATGTGATATACATACAACCATATAGAGAAAAAATACTTTTTCCAACTAGGGGTTGTTGGTCCAACGTGGTGGCCGCTCCAGGGATGGCATATATCCCTGCGAAAACTCAAGATGCATGTCTGTATATCTCGATTACATCACGAGCCTCAATAAGATAAGGAACCATATATTAAGGCCATTACCAACAACATATGGCCATAGTTACCCACAAGAGAGTGCTCAATGACAAAATGCGCTAAAGGCAACCGAAAAATGAAGAGCACGTACATTATCCTATTCTACTAGAAGTCAGAGTTCTTGACGCCCTCAAACGTAT
This sequence comes from Viscum album, assembly GCA_963277665.1. NCBI lineage: Eukaryota > Viridiplantae > Streptophyta > Magnoliopsida > Santalales > Viscaceae > Viscum > Viscum album. The sequence continues at coordinate 1,616,652,016 of OY728125.1, forward strand.
ATTAACAAATATTTAAGATATTTTCATTACATTAAAAAATTATGGAAGTGGCATTAGAACTTTTAAAGGTCCTCCACGCAATATCTCTACCAGCTTCTTTGAAGATCCTCCACAGAGAACCCATGGGGGCTCACTTCGTGGGCTAAGAATGATTAATCATGAGAGCATATCTCCTGATGTGTGTCAGGGTATCCATCCCCTCGACCTGAATATAAGACAGCAAGAAGTTCCTCCTCTTATTGTCTCCCTCCCTGATGGTCCTCCTCAGGGTATATGTTGTAGATATGCTTCTCCCTATAGTCGTACATCAAGTCATGATGGTATACCTCTCTACGATGATAGTCATTGTCAAGGCCCTCCCCATAATGACAGTTACAATGAAGGTCCTCCACATAGTTACATTAAGAAATGGGAAGGTCCTCTCCTCATTATAGTACATACTGAAGGTCCTCATTAGGATATACACTGCAGAAATTCTCCCTGCATCTAGGTATCAAGTCATGATACTAGTCCTCATCATGATGAAGGTCTTTGAGAAGGCCCTCCCCGCGATTATGGTTATTGTGAAGGTCCTCCCATAATTGAAATCAAGCAGCAAGAAGTTCATACCCTTACTACATCATGCCTTGAAGTTCTTACTCGGAGTATACGCCATAAGGAAAATTCCCATGGTCAGACATCAAGTTGCAATAGTATCCCTCACCATTGCAGCACCTACTGTGAAGGTCCTCCCCACAATCATAATTCATACTAGATTGAAGGTCCTCCCCTTTCCGGGACAAATGTGAAAAACTATTCCTATTATGAGGTGCTCATAAAGGAGTTAGACACATCGGTCCCTCCATATATAATGAGTGATATTCTTTCTCAACCAGATGATGTCATGGGGACATGCTCATTTTTAAGCCACCCCCGTGGTGTCTGCAAATCAATAAGTCTCCCACAAACCTGATCACTTGGAATGAAATTATTAAGAAGCAATCAAGATGGTCATATCAAGTATAGGAGCCTCCAAAAGAACAACAACATGATATGTTACTTGTGAAAAGACTACTAGCTAGGGATAATATACTAGTGATGTATTGGCCTACGACCACTTCTCACTTTGACATACTATGAGAGTTATCTGGGGAATGCACGCATGACACTCTCCTCAACATATGGACGACTCTTCATCAGCTGAATGAAAAATTCCTACCCTACAAAGGGTATGTATACCACGTCTGCTCGACATGGGAGCTTCACCGTCTAATAGAATTGGAAGCCCTCTCATCCACACAGCAGCACAATCAAAAAGGAGAAAGAAAAACCTTGAACTGGTTTTCCTCCAGGAACTGCATAAATTGTGTCGACTCATTGGAAATACCCCATCTGGAGTTCACATTCAGGGTTGGGGAGAACATGGATCCCTACACTTCACCCCATGTCCCATCCAGCAGGCCCCATTATAAATGACATCCTACACTATCATCATCCAAAGGCAACAATCAAGTGAAAACCCTACTTAGAAAAGATGGTATACCTAACCAAAATCAGTCGTGAGTAAGTCTCAAAAGCATCAGGAATAAAGAGATCAAGCCATCAAAAATAATTAGAGTTATGAAAATAGAAACATCCAGCAGAATTCCCTCCTTAGGGAATCCCACCAGAAAGCAGTTCCCATGTCTTCAAAAGGCCATAGACTTTATACAGGCCCAATTCCATGATCATCTCACACCCGCACATGAGTACATGAAATTTAAAGGGTAGGAGTAGTAGCGGCTACCACCATAATATGGTAAAAACTCCATCCCATAAGGATGGGGGAATTTTTAAATCAAAATTTCTCCATAAGACCAACAAATTATGGCCATAGTACGTCAATAAGAGAATGAGAACAACCCTAGCCCATAGGGATGGGGGAATTTTTACCTCAAATCCCTGCACAACATACATCTGTCTTCCACAATAAAAAAATAATGATGGACAGGGGAGTTACCAATTACAACCGTTCTCGTTGTTCACACCCTCTGAGACAACGGAGTGTTACGAGGTCAGACCAGGGCTCCCATCGGGTCAATCTTCAACAAGAAACTGGAATAATACTGTAGAATAGATGGAGAAAATCTAATAAAGGGTGAAGGAAATATTCCTACAATTCGGCATTGGGTACACCACCCCCAATGCGGTATGCCTTAGTGAATGTGGTAAATTTTAACCCCAAGGATCTCACAGAAAATGACATGGAGGGAGAGGATGTGAAGGGAGATGGTTCCCTCCCAAAGGCATCCCACACTGAGCCTGATGCTGGGCATACCCAGAACCAGAGAACAATCTTAAATTTGAGATCCCCTTTACCTAATCTGCTACTACCTCCCCGATGAATCTCTGACAAGGATAAGAATAAATCCAAGGTCATCTATGACCTACCTCCTCCTCTCCCTAGAAATGTGTCCCTCACCCTCAAGGAAAGGATTACCAAGCAGGAGGATGAAATTAAAGAGATTAAGTGAATTAATGTTGAGCTACATCGAGGGAGCTAACTTCTCGGATGTGTTCCCTATATGGAATGTCAACAGGTGCTCCCAGAAGAGGTTCCCATACCACGTCCACTTATCCCAGTAAATGAATCCAATCTTGGAGGTTCGTTTAACCCAGGCCCGAAAGGACATAAGGACTTCCCCCTGTTGGGAAGACAGTCATGATATATTTAGGTAAGCCCAAAAATGATACCTTTGGCTGGGTATCAACCCCAAATTCGAGCAGCATCGGCATGCCCAGTCTTGGCCACTCCCACACCAGCTAAAGCAAAAGACCGGTAGAATATGCATCAAGGTCTCTTAAACACTATTGAGAAACTAAAAACTTGACTAGAAGCCATGGAGGGATGGCACATTCTGATACAACCAGAGCGAAAACCCTACCCTAAGTGGGTGTGCAATGTTCCACCACTTCCAAGCTTTGAGAACCCTGTATTTCTAGTATTCAATGGCTCAGGGGACCCAGAATAGCATTTAATTCACTATTCCTATTATTTTGACCCCATCATGGTCACTCCAGAGTAGTAAGAAGCAGTAAAACTCAGGTGCTTTGTATGAACCATACAGGGATCGGCCTTTGTGTGGTATACTAGCCTGTCATCCAATTCAATTACAGGCTGGGAGGACCTCCAGTGACAGTTTCTATTCTAGTTTAGTTCAACACTGCCTAATATGGCGTCCAATGACCTCAGGAACTACAAGCAGTGAGAGAATGAGAGAGTATCATACTTAATTTCCAGATGGAAAGGCTTGACTTATTCAATGAACCAACTACTCCCCCAGGATGAGATGCACGACACGTGCATCGATAACCTAACGCTGCTCATCCCGATGAAGTACACAAGTTGGTTTAGATACTTCTCTTACATTTCCCAAAGGATAAAATACTTCTTGGAATAGACCAATATTAAGTACCAAATGTCCCCATCAGCCCCATGGAAAAAATGGGAAAAGATGAAGTGGCTTCTGTCATGCTTAAGCCACCCCTGGAACCAGCTCTAGTTGTGAGGCCCCCACCGAACCGTGCGGGACCCCCTGGATTCCAACAACTACCCCCACCTCTATAAGATGAGTGATGGGGTGCTTAAATAAATCAGTTCTAAGAATGAATAAATAAAGTTTACTCGTTCCATGATGGTTGGTTCTGAGGCTATTTCATAGTCTCTATGAATTGAAATTTTCTCTGGATACTAGAGCCAAAGAGATCCTATGAAGTGGGTCTTGATGACCATCCAAATTATTGTACCTATCACCGAATACTAGGACACACCATCCAGGAATGATTCATTTTCAAGGATCTCTTGTAGAAGATGGGGGATTTCTGGAAAGTCAAGTTGGTCCCACCACTAGAACAAGTGGCATGTGTTTCCACCTCAGGCTCAAAAGAATAATAGGATTGGAAAACAGTCACCAGCAAGAAGGAGAAAAATATATACAACTAGATGACCCGGAAGACCTTAAACTGAGTCCATGGCATCCTCCAGGAACAGTTGAAACAACCAAAAGTTCCCCCAAAAGATCCCAATACCACACATACATCCTCCTCATCCCAGTGGTCCTCTAAAGGCCCAAAGGGCAGAAAGAAAGAGCAAGAAGATGAGCTGACACCAAATCTGAAGTCATCATTGACACTTTTAGACTCCATGCCAACAAACTCGGTCTAACAGGCACCAACCTTCCAAATATTTCAGTGGGAATCGTCCCGCGAAACAGTTCAATGGGCTCTGCCCTGCCAAATGACACCATCAGAAGAAGACAGTCAGATAGAAATAGTGTCCGATCAAGAAATGGTATTCAGGTCAATTAATTTCATTCACTTGAGGGACCCCTTCTCGGATGAAGAATATGGACACAAACCTGAATTCCACTCACCCAACTGGAGAGCCGGAGGAAGAAGCTGCATAGGCCAGAGGTTTCCTGGAAGGGATGATCATTGCAGAAGTCAAATATCTGGCCGCACCACAATCTAAACTATTAACATTGTGGAAACTCATGGAGGGACCCTCTAACAGATACAATAAGAACTATAATGCTCCTCTTCCCCTATTGGAATAAATTTGAGCCCAATTATCTTGGAATATTTGTCAAGGGAAGAAAAAATACCAAATATCTCAAGGCGTACAGGCAGACCAGTTTGGAAAAAACCAGAAAAGGCCACAGCACAACCGGACCCAGCCATAGAAGTCGAACCATCTACGTACAAAGCTCAAACTCCTAAAGTTTCCATGAAAGAGAAACCACGATCCGAGAAGCACCTAACTTTAGAGAAAAAGTATGATGTTCTAAATCATCTGGCTTTAGTACCAGCAAAGCTACCAATCCTGGATGCAATGAGCTTGTCCTCAAATCTTAGAGAGGCACTCATCTAATCCATGCTAAGCCCCCAAGAGTTCAAGGATGAAGTAGCAGTATTCGAAGTCTATCGGACAGAGACCAGTCTCGAATAATGTCACACCATCATCTCATCTACAGATAGAGATGAATATTCTATAATACAGGGGCACATAAAACCCTTGTATGTGTTTGGAAAGATAAATGGAATTGATATCTAGAGAATCTTAATAGACAACGGCTCTGGAGTCAACCTCCTCTCACTATTAAAGCTGTGTTAGTTCGTCTATAATGAAGGCAGCTTGAAACCCTACACTAAAACTATGCTAGTATACAAAAATAGTGAGTAGAAACCATTGGGTAGAATCAAGATTAAAACTTTTCTCATAGATCTCATGTCAGATTCTAATTTCCTTGTGGTGTTTCAATTTAAGACCTTCAATTCCTTGTTAGGATGGCCTTGGATGCATCAGCATGCTACAATTCTGTCATCATACCACTAGTGCATCAAATATTTCACCAATGGGAAAAATGGGATGGTTTATGCTGATAAATCCTTGTTTTAGTCCTGTGAATCACATTACATCAATTCAAGGTTTTGTGAATCAGAAAAAAATATTTTTTGGATGGCAGCATTGATTGGATCAATGCCCCAAATGGATTGGAAATGGCTCCTACCAAACCCCTTCAGCATCTTGGGAAGGAGTACGTACTACCCATCAAACAAGTTTAATGCATAGGTGAAAGTCCAGATGTAGACTCAATCATCTACATGATCTCATCCATGGCCACCGAGTCCTAGGACCCGGAAGAGCTGGTTAACTCACACGATGACAGAAAAATCCCTATCGAAGATGATTCTAGCCCATCCTAAGGACATCAAAACACCCTTGCCTCACACACTAAGGGAAAAGATTATTTCTCTCCCAATATTTGAGAGTTCGCCTCAAAAACCCTTTCTCCATCAAAAGTGGAAGATGATGAAGATGATGAAGAAGAATAAGAAGAGGAAGAAGACCTCAAAGATTCCCCTCCCGCATTCGAAGAAGGTGTCTCCACCAAAATTGATAAACTTAAGAAGATAAATCTAGGCACCTAGGACAACCAGCGGTGCACTTTGATTAGTGTGGCCATGCCTATCAAGGAATAGGAGGCATACACCAACTTCTTAAAGAAGAATCAAGATGTGTTTTCCTAGAATTACATAAAAATGCCAGGCCTCGATCCGGAGGTCTCCACCCATCGTATACAATTACCATAAGATCACAGGGGCTACAAGAAGGCATCCAAAAGGACCCACGAAATGCATGCTGCCAAAATAGAGGTCGAAGATGACAATAAGGTCAAAGAGAACATCATACAAGAGTTCCAATATTCTATTTTTATGGAGACCATAGTTATTGTAAAAAATAATGATGGACATATTAGAATCAACATTGACTTTAGGGACCTTAATCAACATTTCCCAAAAGACGACTTCCCAGTCCCGATCACAGAATTGTTGATCGATACTACAACTGGATATGAAGCCCTCTCTTTCATGGATGGCTATTCTAGATACAATCAGATCTGGATGGCCTGAGGAGATATAGAAGCTACCACTTTTATGGCCCCTCAAGAGGTGTTCTATTTTAATGTGATTCCATTTTTCCTAAATAATTTTTCTGCCACATATCAGTGCGTCATGCATCACATCTTCAAGCCCTTCTTGGGAAAATTCATCGAGTGTTATGTCGACGATCTGGTGGTTAAATAATGAAAACACTCAAACCACATGGATGATCCTGAAACTTTCTTCAACAAATTGTGAGAGTATAGTTTAAATATGAATCCCTTGAAGTGCGCCTTTGGCAATACCTTAGGAAAATTCCTTGGCTTCATCGTACGCCATTGTGGCATCGAAGTTGACCCCGATAAGACAAAATCATTTCTTGGAATGTCCCCACATTTCAACCTCACTGAGTTGAGAGGTCTCTAGGGGAACCTCGCCTATATTCGGCGCTTCATATTCAACCTAGTTGGTAAATGTTTACCTTTCACCAGGCTCATCAAGAAAGGAGTTACGTATGAATTGGATAATGATTTCCAAGAAGCGTTCGAAAATCTCAAAAGATATCTCCTAAGCCCGGCGGTGTTGATGCCGCCAATTGAGGGGAGACTACTCATTTTATATGTAACCACCCTGGAATGATCATTAGGCGCCTTCCTCAGGCAGAAAAATGATGTCGACAGTGAGAACAACCTCTACTACCTCAGCCATAAAATGATCGATACTGAAACTCGGTATTCATGAATTGAAAAGAACTGCATATCCCTAATATTTGCGGTTCAAAATCTCAGGAATTACTTTCAGGACCATGAGGTCCAACTAGTCTCTCGCTACAACCCACTAAAATATATCCTTAACTGCCCCATGCTGAATAGGCACCTATCATGATGGGTGGTCATTCTACAACATTTTGACATGCGGTATGTGCTCTAGAAGGCCATCAAAGGCCAAGCGTTAGTAGACTTCCAATCCGATCACTTCTCAGAAAAAAACAGCGATGGATGTCAAACTTCATGATGAAGATGTGTATTACATCCAAGAGGACCCCCATACATGGGAAATGTACTTTGATGGTGATTCCCAAAGCCCGATGGGGAAATGGATGGAGGGTCCCATGCTCAATAAAGTGGGGTTGAGAATTATACTTGTATCCCTCGAAAAGGTCATCTTTCCTTACTCTTTCCAGCTTTCATATAGGTGTAAAAATAATGAAGTGGAGTTTTAGGCCCTCATTGTTGGCCTGAAATTGGCACTTCAAGTGCAAGACAAACAACTCAAAATAAAGGGTGATTCAGAGCTAGTCATCAAACAGGTCAACGATGACTATGCCATCAAGAAAGAGGTATTGGTCCCCATGATGAACCATGTTTGAGAACTGATGGAAGAATTTACATTGAACCAACATTTACCTATGTCCCCTGGTCACAAAATGCTCAAGCCAATGCTTTGGAAAATGCATCCACAACCTTGGCTAATCCAGAATGGGATGAAACAATCATTATCATTTCTCATCTTCAAATGTTCTTTCCATTCATCCAGAATAATATAGAGGCAATAGATGAAATTATCCATGTCTCTGAACCTCATGGTCATACCATCGGTTGGATAAAACCCATTACAAATTACCTTCAGAATGGGGAAGTACCACCAGATAGGGCTGGAAGGGAGCAGGTCTGAATATGGTCAATCAATTTTACCTTGTACAATGGGGTAAACCAATAAATGGTTCTCTAAAAATGAGGCCTTGATGGAGTCCTTCTCAGGTGCATTGGTGGAGAAGAAACTACTATCGTCATGAAATAAGTTCACATTGGAGCTTGTGGAGTTCACCAATCAGCAACCAAGATCTCTCAACGAATCTGAAGGCTTCGGTATTACTGACCCACTATGATAAAGGATTGCACTATATTCCCCAATAAGTGTCATTCCTGCCAAGTTCATGCTAATTTCATACACCAACCTCCAACATTACATCATGCAGCTATGTAATCCTGTCCAATCACTTCTCGGGGGATGAATATTGAGGGTCATATCCTCTCGCCATAGCCAGACAATTCAAGTTCATACTCACAATGACCGATTTTTTTTCTAAATGGGATGAAGACATACCCCTTAAGGAATTCCTGGTGAAAAATATCATCAAATTTGTGAAGGCCAAAATCATCACCATATTTGGTGTCCCTCATACAATCCTGATGGAAAACGACACCAACATCTGCTCTACTGAGTTGGACAAGTTATACCAGGAGTTTGGAATTAAATCCAACCATTTGTCCTGCTACCACATGGAGGCCAATGGTCAGATAAAGTCTTTCAACAAGACTCTATCCAACATACTTCAAAATATGGTCAATAAGGACATGCAATTGTGGCCTGACAAGATTATTCATGATTTGTGGGATTATCGAACCACGACCTACACTACCACCCAGGAAACCCTGTACTCACTAGTATATGGGTTCGAGGTGGTATTACCTATAGAAATCCAAGTTCCATCACTTCATGTGTCCATTTGAGATCAATTGTCCGTGGACGATCAATCCAAGAGATGGTTTGATAAATCAGAGCAACTATATGTGAAAAGGATTCACACTTTATACCATTTGAAAATCTACCATGTTAGGTCCACTAGGCTAGATGCCCTGAGAAGGGGGGTGAATCAGGGTACGACAGATTAAAACAATTCCCCTTTTGATATTGTTTTACAGTTAGAAAAAACCCTCTTCTCTCTCATTCCTGATTTAGAGTATGAATAAAACATAAAGCATACACAGGACACAGTGATTTTTACTTGGTTCACCCTCTCTAGGATATGTCCAAGGAGCATACACTGGCAGTATGTCGATGCACCAATTTCACTATAAGCGCACTACTGTTTTAAAAGTTCGGAGCAGACTCACTATCCCTCCTGGTTTATCACCACTCACACTTTGAGAACTCACTTCTCTCACAACTGATGTGAGCTCACCGCTTCTTCAGAAGATCCACTCATATTTTATAGACCTTTAGGTCTCTTCATTGTCACTAATGAATGCATCCTCCACATTATGTAGATGCTCTGTTGAAGCCCAAATTTTATCCACTAATGAATACCACTTTACAAAAGATGTTCTGGGAAATTTCTAACTTTCACGCAACCCTAAAGTGACTTATGTGACCCTTTAACTAAGGCATAGCCTCTGCCTTCATTTCGGAAAAATCAACTTGTGCGCCACACTTGCGCACCACACTTGCATGCCAGACTTGCACAACACACTGCTTGCACGACAGACTTGCACAGTAGACTTGTGCGGCAGACTTGTGCCACCTGCGTGCCAGACTTGCATGACACACTGCTTACACGGAAGACTTGAGCGGCAGACTTGCGTGGCAGACTTGCGCGGCAGACTTGCGCGGCAGACTTGCGCGGCAGACTTGCGCGGCAGACTTGCGCGGCAGACTTGCGTGGTAGACTTTCACGGCAGACTTGCACATCACTTCCACTTGTGCAATCAGAGCTCAGATTTTCTCTAAGTGTTGAGTTCGATAATAAATGAAGATAGTAGCCCCCTATTTATAGGCATTTTTAGGACTTGCACACCACACTTGCACGCCACACTTGCGCACCACTTTAGGACTTGCACGCCCCTTTATTTCCTTTTCCATATTCTGATATGATGATCTTAAAATATGACTTGTGTGCCACACTTGCGCGCCATACTTGCGCATCAATTTAGGACTTGCATGCCAAAACTTGCGCACCACTTTTGTACTTGCGCGCCAAAACTTACGCACCATTTTTGGACTTGTGCGCCAAAACTTGCGCTCCATTTTTAGACTTGCACGCCACTTTTCCTTTGCCAAATTTTTGATGTTATGAATTCAAAAAAATCTTGGCATACAACATTAGAAACCTCCTTAACAAAAGAGCACAACTACCTTTTCCAAAAACAATTTTCCCCATTCTCCAGGAAAACCCCCTTTGTCAACAGTTTGAGTCATTGAAAATTTCTTTGTCAACAAACACAACATGGAGTCCTGCATTGTCAACAGACACAATCATCTCAAAAAATGCCTCAATGATACCTTGAGGGATTTTGGCCCAAAAATCTCCCCCTTTGGGTTTTTTGACAACTCTTCTCAAAATAATTCTCTATTCTTTGATACCCCATTAAGGATTAATTTATCTTTAGCCACCATTCACCTCTTGCGATACAGATAATGATCAAATATTTAATCAACACATACTCTAAGCCCTCATGAACAATGCTCAGCGTGAGAAACAAGAGTATCATGAAAATTTCATCTATGAGTCACTTCATTTCTGACACCACTATTTATACCAACCTGATACCAATTGAAATTTTCATACCTACCTGATACCAACCACACTTCAGCTTTTATCATGATCCTCATCTGTCATGATATCTATTCTTTGATCGATCACATCTAGAATTGTCTGATTTACTTTTCTCTCCCCATCTCATTTCTCCCCCTATCTCGCTGCTCCATCAGCTTCTCCCCATATCATTCATGATTTATCAAAATTCCACACTGTCTCCCCCTTGAAAAAACATTGTTTTCTCCCCCTTTTTCAACGAACCCAAAAAGAACTCCTTTTCGGTCTGTAACAGGGTAAAAATGCATATTATTGTATTAGGAAAAACACATCATACCTTGGGGAGAGGGGAGGTTCCACATCCACACTCTTTTAAGTGCGGGGAGTCTAATGAACTCCCAGAGCAAGTCGATGCCTCTCAAAAGCTTCTTTGGGTAAGGCCTTTGTCAGAATATCTACAACCTATAGCATTGTAGGCATGTACTCCAACTTCACAAGACCTTGCTCCACCTTCTCCTTGATGAAATGATATTTGATCTCAATGTGCTTTGTCCTTTAGTGATGAGTTGGATTTTTGCTAAGATTGATAGCACTTGAGTTATCACACTGGATTCTGATTGGAGACATCACTTCAACTTCCATATCTTCAAGTTTTTGCTTCATCCACAACAATTATGTGCATGCTTGAGTGGCCGCAATATATTCATCCTCTGCGGTGCTCAGAGAAATGAAATATTGTTTCTTGATTTTCCATGAAATACAAAATCTACCAAGATAGAATGCACCTCCTAACGTTGATTTTATATCGTCTGTTGATCCATCCCAATCTGCATCTGTATATCTCAATAACTCTGGCTGAGATTTGTCATTATACATCAGACCGAAATCCACAGTGCCTTTGATATACCAAAATATTCTTTTTACTGCGAGCATGTGGCTTTACTTTGGATTTATTTGGTAATGTGCTTCTTGGTATGTGGCGAAAACAATATATGGTCTTGTTGCTATTAGGTATAGTAAAAGGCTAATAATATATCTGTATTCGATGTTATTAACTGCCCTGCCACTATCATCTTTTGATAATTTCATCTGGGTAGCAACCGGAGTCTTCATCTCCTTGGAATTATCCATTCCAAACCTTCTCAGAACCTCCTTGGCTTATTTGGATTGAGAAATGAAAGTTCCATTACTTCCTTGTATCACCTGTAAACCAAGGAAAAATTTCATCTCACCAATCATTGACATTTCGAACTCACTTTTTAGGAATTCAGAAATGGGTTTGCACTGAGCTTCATCTGATCCACCAAATATTATGTCATTGACCTAAAACAGCACCATCATCCTTTGATTACTATTGTTTTTGAAGTATATATTTTAATCAAATCCACCATGCTGGAAGCCAAGCTTCTTCATGTTCTGATCAAGCCTTGAGTACCATCCTCCTGGTGCTTGTTTCAGTCTATACAATTCCTTCTTCAGTCTGCAAGTCTTGTTCTCATTCTCATGAATGAGAAAACCATTTGGCTGCTCAATATACAACTCTTCTTTCAGAACCCCATTCAAAAATACATATTTTACATCCATCTAGAAAACTTTAAACTTCCGTTGCACTGCAATGGCTAGAAATAATTTGATTGTCTCTATTTTCACAACTGGTGAAAATGTCTCATCAACATCTATTCTCTCTATCTGGGAGTACCCCTTGCACACTAGTCAAGCTTTGTTCCGAATCACTATGCCATCTTCATCCATCTTGTTGTGATAGACCCATTTAGTCTCGATGACATTCTTATCTGATGGCCTCGAAACAATCTCCCACGTCTGATTCTTCTCAATTTGATCTAGCTCTTCATTAATTGCCTAAATCCAATTTTCATCTTCAGCTGCATCAGCGAAGCATTTTGGATCTACCTGAGATAAGAAAGATATCTGATTTAGTGACTTCATTCTTATTGTCTGAACTGGAGCTGATTGATCACCAATGATATTTTTCCTATCAATTTCATCTCGACTCCTTGGCTTCTATGTAGAAACTGATTTTTCTTCTTCATGTTCATCACCAATATCTTAATCTGAATCAGCATCAGCCACTTTTGCTCCTCCTGAATTACTTTCCTCTTCATCACCTTCATCTAGAAATTGTTCACTGTGTTGTTGAATACTCTATTCATTATCTACAATAGTGACATCATTTCTCTCAACCAATTTTCCCAACCTTTTATTAAATCATTTATATGCTTTGCTTTTCCCTGATTAGCCAATGAATATTCCCTCATCCCCGCATGACTCAAATTTCCTATGTTTTTCTTTGTTGAGTATAAATCACTTACTCCCAATGATTCAAAAGTACTTAAACATTGGCTTCATTCCATACCACATCTCATATAGAGTTTTTCTTTCCTTCGGATATAACAGAGCCTTATTAGAAATGTAAACCGAGGTCAATACTGCTTCCTTCCAAAATTTCTCTGGTAGATCTTTTTCTATGAGCATCATTCAGGCTATGTTGTTGATGATATAATTTCTCCTTTCAACCCCACCATTTTTTTGGGGAGTTCTTACTGAATAAACTTCATGCCTTATCCCAAGTTTCTCAAGATAGTCTTCCACCTGACTATTTTTGAATTCTGTATCATTGTCAGTACAAAACTTCAGAAGTTTTTGTCCAAAAATCCTTTCACACTCCCTTAGGTACTATTTTAAGCAGCTGAACACATCATACTTATGGGAAATAACAAATACCCATGAAATTCTGTTGTAGTCATCAATGAAAAGAATGTATTACCTCTTTTCGTCAATTTCTCTTGGTGAGATAGGCCCATAAACATCAGCATGCACCAATTCGAGCACTCTTGTGGACTTCTTTTCTTTTTCCTTATACATCTTTTTGATGATATTCCCTTGTTGGCATGCATCGCACGTGGGAGTACGATCGCGTGATAGCTTAGGGAGGTCTCTTTCTGCATCACACTTTACCAGATCATCCAGGGATGGTTATCATAGATGACCAGGTCATTTATGCCAGAACTTGTTTTCTTCTTCTCTGGACAGAAAACAAATATCTTCTTCTCCACTTACCAGGTAGAGATTACCCTTTGTTCTTTTTCCTTGTATAATTACTACCTTGTCTCTTCCTTTTAGGACACACATCTTCTTAGTAAACCTTATAGTATATCTTGAGTCACATAGTTGACTGACGCTGAGCAAATTGTGACTGAGGCCTTCTACTACTAAGACATCATCACGTCTCATCTATTTGCCCCCAAACTTGGCCTTTCCTGCGCCTTTAATCTTTAGGCCTTCAACATTTCCAAACTTTACAACTTCTTATTTATCATATTTTACGCCTGTAAGAAGATCCTTATAAACTGTCATGTGAGATGTCCAACCACTATCAAGGATATACACACCAGAGCGATCTGATGCTTTAAGGGAAATTTCTACCACCACTGCCTTCTCATCCTTCTTCTTTTTGGTCCATATTTTTTCTTTCACACTTAGCATTGATTCATACTTTTGTTCTTTCTCAGAGTATGATAGACCAGATTCATCTTGAAATGCTACAAATCTATTTTTAATTTTAAACTCTAATGTTGGTTTATTGATCTACTGCTTCCGAACACTTTGATTCTTCTTTTCCGCATTCCTCGGTATGGTCAAAGTGCAGTACCTAGCCATGTGACCAAATCCTCTACACCAAAAACTGTGTCCTTCGAAATATGTTTTGGAGAACCATTCTTTGTTTTGTTGCCACATTTTTTCTTGTTCCCTTCGATATTTCTTGGCTATGGAACACAAATAATGTGAATGTCCCATATTTCCACAACAATAACACCTGATATAAGGTGCATTACTTCGTGTTACTTATACACTATGAGTTTCCCCTTGGGATCTCTGAATAAACAGATTCTGCTTTGTTCCAAAATCAACCTTTAATCTTGGGATGGGTGTTTGTGGTCTGACATCAACTTTCGCAAATTTTTGTTTCTGATCAAGACCTGAATTAGCCTTAACGTCTGAGCACAATTGCTGCTTCTTTCCTGCTGAACTACTAGGCCACTCTTTCATCTTTTTAGTCTTCAGAATGACCTTCTTTCCCATGAATTTGTTGGGAATCAAAGGTTTTTCCTTGTCTTTGACTTTTCTCCATAGGTCGACAACTTCCTCTTCAAGCTCTTCGATACGCTTGACATGATCCTTCCTTGTGTTTTTCAAGCCATCGATCTCCCTTTTTATGTTCTTCAATATTGATTTAATACTCACTAACTAATTCTTATTTCTCTAGTGTTGATGACTTGAGTTTCTCAATTTCATCCATCAACTCAGACTTCTCTTCTTCTTGCTGCTGCATATAGAGTTTGGCGCCACAAAAAACTTTGTTAGCTTTCTTTGTTTTGGCTCTCCAAACATCTATCTTTTCAAGAGCAGCCTCTAACTCAGCTTTCATATCTATTCTTCCTTCAACTTCTTCTTCTTCATCACCTTCAGTTTCATTCTTCTCTTGATAACAACTGACCATTGACACATAGCATTTTCTCCAAAATCTTTGCAATTCTCTATCTCTTCAACCTCCTCAGCCTCAGACTCACCCAAACTATCACATTCTTTTGAAAGGATTTTTTTCTTCTTAAAGAAATTTCTCTTGAATTGTTTCTTGCCTTTCCCATAGTCTGATGACTTCTTCTTGGGAATTTTAACTTCATTAACATCATCATCTTCTTGGATATTTTTGGGACACCTTATTGCAAGATGACCAGCCTTTCCATATAAAAAACAAGCCAGTGGAAGTTTTCCTTTCAACTTTCCTTTTCCTATTTTATGGTTTGAGGAGAGGAATGACATCACCTCATATGTCTCTTATTATTACTGATAATATTCAATAGTGAGCTTCTTCATGGCCTTGAATTCCACTTCTTTAGATTTCCCCTTTTCCACAGCCTCGTTATCATCATTTCGCATTTCATATGCAACCAAAGTTCTGTGCAAATTGTCCAATGTTAGCTCCTTTGGATATTTGTCTTCTAGTATTGAAACCTTCGGATTGAACTGCGATGGAAGTTTCATCAAGATTCCATTTTTGATCTTTATGTCTTCCATGACTTCTCCCAGACCTCGCATATCTTCCACAAAAAAATTTACCCTGTCAAAGAATCTATCGACAGAATCATTCGAGTTCATTCTTAGATCTTCATACTTGTTCCATAATACTTGCAGCTTCGATTCTATGACCTTTGTATCTCCTTCATATATGTTCAACAACTTTTCCCACATAGCATGTGATGTTTTTCATGACATCACCTTGGTATATATAGCATTGGATAGGGATCCTCCCAAAGCATTGATTCCCTTTGCGTCAGCATCCAATTCTCTTCGCTCAGCATCTGATAATGCACCGCTATTAATATCATCTCTGATACCATGCATTGCTGTTGTAAACACATCCATTCCTAATGATTGGAAATAGTGTTGTATCCGATTCTTCCATAGCTGAAAATTGTTCCCGTCAAAGATCAAAATACCTTTATGATTAGTGACCTCCATTTGAGAGAGAAACACTGATATCAGCCTTCCCATATGATACCAATTGTTAGGACCACTAGGCTAGATACCCTGAGAGGGGGGGGGGTGAATCAGGGTATGACAGATTAAAAAAAAATTCCCCTTTTGATCTTGTTTTGCGGTTAGACAAAACCCTCTTCTCTCTCCTTCCTGATGAAGAGTATGAATAAAACTTAAAGCATGCAAAGGACACAATGATTTTTACTTGGTTCACCCTCACTGGGCTACGTCCAAGGAGCATACACCAGTAGTATGTCGATGCACCAATTTCACTATAAGCACACTGCTGTTTTACAAGTTCGGAGTGGACTCACTGTCCCTCCTAGTTTACAACCACTCTCACTTTGAGAACTCACTGCTCTCACAACTGAAGTAAGCTCACTGCTTCTTCAAAAGATCCACTCACAGTTTATAGACCTGTAGGTCTCTTCATTATCACAAATGAATGTATCCTCCATAGTATGTAGATGCTCTGTTATAGTCCAAATTTCATCCACTGATGAATACCACTTTACCACAGATGTTCTGGGAAATTTCTAACTTTCAAGAAACCCTAGAGTGACTTCTGTGACCCTTTAACTAGGGAACAACCTCTGCCTTCATTGTGGAAAAATCAAATTGCGTGCCACACTTGTGCGGCACACTACTTGCACAGCAGACTTGCGTGGCAGACTTGCGCGGCAGACTTGTGTGGCAGACTTGTGCGGAAGACTTGTGCGGCAGACTTGAGTGTCACTTCCACTTGTGCGATCAGAGCTCAGATTTTCCATAAGTGTTGATATCGTTAATAAATGAAGATAGTAGTTGCCTATTTATAGGCATTTTGAAGACTTGCGTGCCACACTTGCACGCCACAATTGCGTGCCACACTTTCATGCCCTTTTAGGACTTGCGCGCCTCTTTATTTCCTTTGCCATATTTTGATATGATGATATTGAAATATGACTTTCACACCACACTTGTGTGCCATACTTGCGCATCACTTTAGGACTTGCATGCCAAAACTTGCGCGGCACTTTTGGACTTGTGTGCCAAAACTTGCGCGCCATTTTTGGACTTGCGCGCCAAAACATGCATGCCATTTTTGGACTTGCACGCCACTTTTCCTTTGACAAATTTTTGATGTTCTAAATTCAAAAAATTCCTAGAATAAAACATTATAATCCTCCTTAACAAAATATCACAACTCCCTTTTCCCAGAACACTTTTCCCCATTCTCTAGGAAAACCCCCTTTGTCAACAGTTTGAGTCATTGAAACTCGCTTTGTCAATAAATGCAACATGGAGTCCGGCATCGTCAACAAACACAATCATCTCAAAAAAAATCTTCGATGATATCTTGAGGGATTTTTTCCCAACATACCAAAACCAGATTTCATGAGACTTCAACAAAAAGGTTCCCCTTCGATATTTTCTCGAAGGAGAAATGGTGTTATCCCTCAGAACCCCGATGATACTCGGAAAGAAGCCCCTAAAGCATGAAACAAAGTGTGGAGGACCATATGTCATACATATTGTCTATTCCAATGGAGTATACGCCCTAATATCAATTGACGTACTTCTCATCATGGCTCCTATAAATGAGAAGTTCTTGAAGAAATACTTCACATAACAGCAAAACACCATGAATTCAATGTCCAAACTTTAACACCTTAAATTATAAGTAACGGAAAAAACCATGAAGGTAAGGTCCAAAATCTATGAACTTAAACTATGAGTAAGAAAATATCACCATGAAGCCAAGGTCCAAACTCTATGCCCTTAAACTATGAGTAACGGAAAAACACCATAAACCCAATGTAAAAACTCTATGAACCTAAACTATGAGTTATAATTCTCCCATGAATCCAAGGTCCAAACTCTAGTACCATAAACTATGAGTAATGGAAAAACACCATGAAGCCATGGTCCAAACTCTAAAACATTAAACTATGAGTTGTAATGCCCCCATGAAGCCAAGGTCCAAACTCTATAACCCTAAACTATGAGTTATTTTCCATACCACATGACGTTAAACTGTACGGTGTTAGTCCCTGCAACATGACATCGAACCATCAAACCAAGGTCCAGACTCTAAGACCTTAAATTATGAGTCATTGTCCTTTCTACATGATGTTAAACTATAAGGAACTTATCCCTGAAACATGTCATTAAACTGTGACTCATGTCCTCACTGTAAGATGGTGTACTACGTGGCACAAATCATCCTAATAACATGACAATAAACTATGTGATCTCTCACAGAACTACGTATGACTTAATTTCTACCCTCACATGATACGTAGCGATGCCTCAATCTTAGATCTTGGACCAACCCCCTCCAAAAAATGCTTCCATCATGCCCCCTATCTACCTGTATTCGTAAGGGAAACCATTATCACTCCCTATTTTTCACATCGAGTATAACTCACATGAGCTTAGGATCAGTGGCAGGGATTCTCTTATGAAATCAAACTATGGAGTAACATTATAGACTTGGAAACTGTGATGGATATAATGAAGATGCCCCTACCCCGATGACTGATCCAGATCGGTATAGGTAACTTACAAGAACTATGTATGGCTTGATTCCTGCCCTTACAGGATATGTAGAGACGTCTTGATCCTCCACCTTAGAGCAACCCCCACAAAAAAAATCCCCCATCGTATTCTCTACTTCCCAATAATTTTGAAGGAGACCCTATGTCCACTCCTTTCTCACGTAGAGTATAACTCATGTGAGCTTAGGATCAGTAGTAAGGATTTTTTTTATACAAAAAAATCATGGGGAAATATGGCAGGCCTAGCACCCATATCAGGTGGAACAAAAATTTCCTCACATTTCCTCACACAGGGACTAAGCCAATTTGGTATAAGGGACTTTCAGAACTACGTGTGGCTTCAATCTTTCCCTCATAGGATATGTAGTGATGCTCGGATTCAGCATCCCAGCCCATCCACCCGCAAAAGAAATTCCCCTTCCCCCAATACGTAGGTCATACTTGTATGGGGAGACCATGAAATGTCCTATATCATGGAAACAAACTAAAAAATTCTTCAAGAGTTATGTGTGGAACATTCCTTAGTGTTATGAGATTCCGCACATTCCTTTCAGTTATGAGAATTCAAAAGATCCTACTTCCCCCAATACATATCAGCCAGACCTATATCGATGCTTCAGTAGTTTACAGTTAATCATGGTCTAGGTATTCTCACTTTCCCAAGTACATCTTTCTCATTTGTCAAACTTCATACTCTGGGAAAACTTGGATCCCCATAATCATTCAAGGCCATCTGAGATAGAAGTCTAGTATCCTGCGGACACCATTACTTCACTATGCACATCATGCCCCGGTGGATCTGCATATTTTTCCCACAAAAATGGTCGTCAATCAATGGAAAATTCTTCCCCAGGAGAGTCATCTCTTATCTCAGTACACCCAATGGCTACCAAGCCTTGTTCCATCCCTCTTTATTCAAGGGCCATCAAAGTCATGGTTTACACTTTCCTCCTTACACATATCCTAGATGTATCGGAGCATACGGGCCTGATTCATCTTTAGTCTCATTTGAGGTTTCTAAATATATCTCATTTGTATGTGTGAAGTTGATCTGCATGTGAAAGAATAGTTCCCCCACTCGTTTCTAGGTTTCCCCGATGAAGTTCTGTTGATATTCCTCCTTTTGTGTTCTGGAGCACCCCTAGTCGAAGGTCACATACCGTATTCGTAAATTTCCTAATCTCCATAACCCTCAATGGCCACTAGGAACAGAAAGTCAGTTTCCCACTGACACCTTTGATTGACTATACTCATCTTAACTCGGTGGCTCTGTATATGTATCCCATAAAAATGGTTTTCATTCAAAGGAAAATTCATTCCTATGAGAGTCCTTTCCAGCTTATGTATGATCAAATGACATTTATGTCTTTTAACACCCCATATTTGGGAAAAATATGGGATAACATCTTATGTACCTCCTTATTTCCAAGTTCCCCTGACATAAATAAGACTCTTAACTGAACTAATCATTCACCAACTCTCCCTTATGCAAGTAAGAATCATGCGGGAATGGATGTCCACTCAAAGACGACATGAATGTCCCTAATGTTTTCAGACACCACTACTCAGGCCATCCACCCACTATGGCTCCCAACATCAAAATAAATTCAAAATGTTTGAAATCTCCCTGGGACATTGGAAATAAAAGGCCAATGTCCTATAGACACCTTTGATTGACTATGCACATCATGCCCTAGTGGGTCTGCATATGTCGCCCACAAAAATGGCAGTCAATCAAAGGAAAATCAATCCCTAGGAGATTCATTTCCTACCTCTATATGCCTAAAGAGGCTTTCAAGCCTCATTCATGTCCAAAATCCACAAATCAAGGGTCAAAAAATCCCTAATCCATATCTGAAGGATATCAGAACATTCCCAATTAACGGTCTAAAGTCAGGGCCCTAACCCATTATGTTTGGTCAAAGTTTTTTGACCTAAAACATCAGTAACAATTTTAATTGGTAGGACTATGAACTACCATGGAAAGAGACACCATACTTTCCAAAGGAAAAATCCACAAACTGAACCTCTAGGTAAAATTAAAGTATCACTTTGTTAAAAAAACATTGAGGCATCAAAAAAGGTGTAAAGATTGTTAGGTTAAAAAGCCACAAAGGGAAGCCTAAGAAAAAGCCATGTTATACCCACTAAGCTTGTAACAAGCAGGCTTAAGAAAAAATTAGGGTAATATAAAAAATACAAAAAAAATTGGTGGGTTTTTTCCATGAAACCCCAGAAATATTCGAACTACACTTTCTGAGTCCCGCGGATCAAGAAAAAATTAGAGCTCGATTTGATTATTTCAGTTTACTGGTTTCAAGTCATGGTTTAAAATTATACCTGATTGAAATGATGTTGACAATAAAAGGAAAAGAGAGAAAATTTAGAGGAAAATAAATTCCATCATATTATATAAAAATATATGGTGGGATTCCATAGCCTGGAGCCTCTCCTAGTGAGCAAGACAGAACCTTTACAAGAGATGTTTGGTAGAGTCGCAAAGTTGCATCAATGATTGGTGAGACTCCTCAATGGCTTGGTGAAGCTTCAATAAATTTTCTGTCTCGGCTTCAGAACTCACTCATAGTTTCTTCACTTCCCTCACGGATTAGAGGCCAGTTCTCTCTCCCTCCCACATTTTCCATTGCCCCTCTTCAACGGTAGCAGTGGCCCGGGCCCACTCCTATCTAAGATGCTCCAGAATATGGCTTTGTTGCTCCACTTCCTGGACTAGTTTTTCCATCAAGGACTCTTTCTTCATGAGTTATTTTTGAAACTTTGCAATTTTTCTAACATGAGTGGCATATTTATCAATGTGAATTTGTCGTGTATTATCCATATAAGTCTTCGAATATGCCATAGAGTGTCGAGATTCAAGTTCCCCAGTTTCTTCCCGAGTAGCAACTACCTATCTTACTATATCATAAATTACATGATAGTTGAATCCAATGAATCACAGGACCACAAACTAGCAGTGTAACTTTGGAAACTTCACCAGCATCTCATCCAATGGAGTCTGGGAGATTAATCTCCAAATTTTCCTCCACACCTTTTTCTGAGTGGGATGAATATTGACTAGGATTTATCGATCGGTCTCAGAATCACTCCCTGATGATGAAATATTGTTTGGAATGAACGTCACCATAAAGGGACTTGACTCGGCAGCTACATCATGGCTTGACCCAAAAACAACCTTGTCTCTGTGAATGGTAATAAATGACAAGGTAGGGGAATCTCTCGCCATTTCTAAGGATTATGGTTGTGATTTTGGGGGTGGAGGGGAGACAACTTCAATACCTCCCACCCTCGCAGTGGTGCTGCTATCTAAAACAGGTGACGTTGTATCTTCAACCATCAGTGGCACTCTGTGGATACACGAGGACACCGAGGACCCAGGGCCATGATCGATCAAAATAGTAGCTCTCATGGTGGCCCTAAAAAGGTTGTTGGTTAATATAAGGCATAAAGGGATGTTCAGTCAAAATAAGGATACTAGTCTTGGAATCCTGGGTCAGAAAACATAACCTAACTCAGAACTGGAAAAAAGGGCATGATATCCCACTCCAAATTTTCAAGGGATAAAACATCAGCCTATCTGATTATGAATTCACTGAATCCACCATGTGCAGATGAAATAGTAGTCTCTAGAGTGACTCCATCTATAGAGGAAAATCTGCTCGATCGAGATTGGTTCCTCGATATTCGAAGCCCCTCAAATATCCAGCAAGGCCTAGGGCTCATCATTGGACTCAACCCCTGCCATAAATACTACCATGTCTCTCCCTATGAGAGTCAGCTCAGCATAGTCAAGTGAGCCCACAACTTCTGTATGTCTTCCTATTGTTGGGGAAAATATTGTTCGAGCAATAGCAGCAGCACCCCCAGTCCCTTCAAGTGGCCCTGCTTCCATATTTTGATCACCACAAAAGATGGTGACCCTTCTTCTACCATAAAAGGGATAGGATCTATAGATTCATTATCATTCATCATCTAGTCTCCAATAGTCCCTATTTCAAAGTACATGTATGTACCATAAATTTGACCAGATAAAGGTACTTGGTTCAATCGCCAGGTAAACAGACAATTACTTTTGATCCCCTATCGAATACGCTTGGATAGTTGAGAGAATTTTTTGCATTTCTTTGACTGTTGGGGGTGGCTCTATAATAATATCACCAAGATTAAATGGATGGGGAAACTCTTGATAAGGGTATGTGATAACTTCTTCCATATATTCTTGGGTTCTGGGGGATCCTTCTATAGTACCCCCTACCGTTGAGGGAGCATACTCCCCAACCACAGTACCTCTGGGAGAATAAGTCAAGGGAAATCCGTTTACTGAGTTCTACAATGTCCCTAAAGAGTAAAAAGGAAAGGGGGAAACAATCATTATCTTTGAAATAAAAGAATTTAAAGCCAATGTTTGTAGATAAGATCTCTCCCATCGGCTGTGGAAATACCACCATCAACGCCACATGATCCGACCAGTAACGCCTATCTACAAGAGCATGAAGAAACCTATCCATTCTAGTAAAGTAAGCCACCACCTCATCAGGCTCTTCATCGGCTGAAATATAGGTAGGATCAATGGCTCCCCCAAAACCCAAAATATTGAAGCTTTCCCTCTAAAGAAGCCACCATATATCTTCATCTGAATCACTCAACCTCAATTCATCCCAAACCTTCTAAGACTCTGGAAATGCGGCTAAAATTGGGATGGATAACACTAAAAGGGTGATACAGGGGAGAAGAGTAGGTTTAGACAACAAAAAATGTTTACCAGGTGTCCCTGCAAACTCAGGATCTCAAGAAGAGGAATGATTATGAGATGATAAGATCAAGAAAGAAACTTTCTCTGTGGCAGCCGCAGTACGAAATCCATTAACGTCTTCATCCTCATCAATATTTTATGGTCACATCACAGTATCTACCCAATGGGAATACTTATGATGACCACTTTGAGATTGAATGAGGGTCTCGAGGTCCTTAAGAGAGAAACTCACCCTATCTGAATCCTTATCAAAAGAAATGTCAGCCAGTGCTGACACGTATCCAATGCCATTAAGGGCCACTTTACTAGTCTGGAGGAGCTTCCATAATCATGGGGGACCGGTCACTGGTAGATGAATTACCTTTCAAAATTTTACATTGCCTCCAGGCCACTGGAAAATCAGCCTCAAAAGGAATGGATGATAGATTCTTGGAAACTGCTCCAGTAGCTTGTTCGACCACCTGTGAGATCACAACCCCATATTTCACAACTCTACTGGGGGGGAATGAACTGAAATTTAGAAGACTATTCGTGGTCGAGAGTGTTCAGCAACTCCCTTTTTATTCCTCTTTTTGTTCGCCTTGTGTGCCTTGGAAGTTGTCACAATAGGCACCAGGTCATCCAATTGGCCATCGGGATATGACTTAACCCATGCCTTATCATAGTTCTTGGTATAGAAGGGTACAGAATCCCTAGAATCAAAAATTCTATCCTTGCACTGGGTGTCCCCCCAGGTGAAAATTATCTATAATTGGAGATCTATCATTAGATATTTCTCCTAGAGAGCATTGTAAATAGAAGGAGGGAAAATTATCTAAACGTAATTGAAATGTCAACTAAATCTACAGGGTGTATAGCCCTTGAAAATAAGTTCCCCTATGATGCCGGCAACCAAGATGCCTTCTCAAAGAGAGAAGAAGTATCCTCGGTTGATGAAGTCTTCAGATGCATTATATGTAATAGTACCAGTGGGGGAATCATAAGGGTGGTAAGAGAAAAGTTATTAAACATTGAGACATTCCATTAAGTCCTACTCATTATTTTCAATTTCCTTCAATTTTTTATCCTATGAAGCCCAAGCCGCTGGCATGACCCCACTGGTGCTTTGAAAGTACAGTCGGAGGGTAGAATGTGGAATTGGTAGGGAGTTGATAAAGTAATAACCCCCTATGTGTGCTCCCATACAACCCCAATGAATTTTAAAAAGGTCCATCCATCCGATAGGGTGACCCCCTTCGCTGATTCGGCCAAGTAGGCAGTATATCTTGGAAAACACTGGGATAGCCAAATTGATGCATTTACTGGTGGCCAACTGAGAAGCCATGATAAAGGTTAAGGCTCTAACACCGCCATATTCTCGCACTGGTAGGATCCACCCACTCAAGAACCTGGCCAAGAAAGCCTCCAGTCATAATAACTAATCGACGTTAGGGATTATCCCTCATCCCCATTTCAGAAAATCCCCATCTACTAAGGTGGGACAATAAGTACCTTCTCGCCTCTATGTGGATTTGGTGGGACAAGCCTTGGGTCTCCGCAGATCGGGCTCGAGACCATTATTCTTAACAAAAGCACTGAACCAGTCGTCAAACATAATTTCTTTCTTTAGACAGGGATCACTATCCTTAAAAATCGCCTTTTCTTGGACGATGAGTTTCCTAGCCAAAGGGGGGGGGGGTTCTTTCCTCATCATCCCAAATAGTGGAGGGAGGAATAAATTCATCGTACATGTCCCCATTAATAGGGACTCTCTAAATCAGCTGGATTTCCCAAAGGTTGATGTCGACCTCCCCACGGTTCAATTGGAAAGTGTTAGTATCTAGACTCCACCTTCTTAAGAGCTATGAAATAAGGGAAGTATGACGATGTGTGTATCTCTAAGAAACCCAAACAACCTCGTACAGTCCCACAGTCTGTAGCTCGGCTTGGAATTCTTCACAACTCGGGAGAACCTAAAAGGGCCACCCCAGTACAAGCCAAATGAGCCTCCAGGGAGAAGGTCCCATCGAGATGACCAACTGTGATGCTTGTTCGTTGTATCCTTCCTCGCAATTATTTGATAAAAGTGGGTCGTCTGATCGAGCCTCTGTTGCACCCCCTCTAGGGATTGAGGTTTGTAATGTAGCAAAGACCCAGAGGTATTGTCTCTCTAAAGGTACCTTTCCATGAAAGAGATCAAATACTTCAGAATATAATTATTGATTATCATGGCGTTAGGCTGATCAATCGGGTTTGGCGCTGGGATCATTGTGTTAGATAAAAGGCCAAACCCGTAAGAAGTAATCATGTCTGAGATCGGTTACTCCCATTGACCCACTATGAGAAAATTTGCCATGATATTGATGAAACAAAACGACCGGAGTTTTTTCATCAACCTAAGCCGCCATGTCCTTCGATCTTTTGTCAACACTAGAATGAGGGGAACAAATAGTAGCCTCAGAAGAAGTAGTGACATCAACAGAATCCTGGGAAGCATCCATTGTAACCTGCACAAGAAGATTCATAAGATAATAAAAAGTCAGTCTAATAAAAAATTGTCGTATAAAGGCTATGGAAGAATAGATAAATGATTAAAAATATGCCCATATAAAGCTCCACATAATGGATCCCAAAAATGGTATGCAGTAGCCACAATCCATATACTATGTAATACGTGGAGGTAACCCCACCTACAACTATGGTACGAGGTCACATTCTACCACGTACATCCATGGTATGTGAACCATCCATGAGGCATTGGCCTGAGGATC
Source organism: Viscum album (assembly GCA_963277665.1). Taxonomy (NCBI): domain Eukaryota; kingdom Viridiplantae; phylum Streptophyta; class Magnoliopsida; order Santalales; family Viscaceae; genus Viscum; species Viscum album. The sequence continues at coordinate 1,616,678,353 of OY728125.1, forward strand.
ATTGGTTGGTGAACAGAAAGGTTCATGGAATGAGGAAACTACAAACCTAGGCCTTGATTAATTTTTTATTTCATAATGGTGGATTAAATTTTATGTTTGGATTGTTGATTTTCCAAATTCCGGTTTGCTGGTTCAAATTAGGTATACAGATAATCCTGCCACGTAGCTTCCTTCTACATGGAATCCAGATTTTAATATTAAAATTCCACAGTTCCTTTTGTGGAATCCAAAATATGGTACACAGATGGAGAAATCGCAAGTAAATTAGTTCACGAAACGTACGGAACTGTTCGCAAACCGGATTTTTACAAGGAGCACGGTACGTGAGATAAGAGGAAGCCATGGAAATTGAGAGTACATTTCACCACTTGAAACATTAAAAGACAAATTACATGGGACCTTATATATAGTTGTGGTCCCCTCCTACTGGGTCCACCTATTTTACCGCAAACCATTTTAGTTTGTGAACGTTTCTACATCGGAAGAGTCCTCTTTTCATTCTGAATGAACACTATTCCAATGGGGGGAATTTTTAGGGTCCTAGAAAGTCCACCAAGGGAAAAAAATACCCCTAGAATTGAAAATGATTTGTAGAAGGAAGCAAGTATTCCTACAAGTTTAGCAAGGTTAATAGACTCAAATTGAGTTGCAATCATCATAAGAAACTTGAAGGAATTTAAGTTTTCAAAGAATTTCAAGTGGCCCGCATACCATCACCAGGAAAGGTACACAGAACAATTGGATCATGAACCACCTGGTATGCAGAATGATCTACAAACCACTGGCCCGCAAGGCGATGACCAATGAGAAAGGCAGACCGCGAACTGAGTCGTCGATAGATTCATACGCGAGAGGACCATCCGCATGTCATGTCGCAAACTCATCAGTTCACAGACGAAGCGAACCAGTAGGGTTCCATCAACCATTATCACGAACCAAATCCTCTAAAAACCCTATTTGACTGAGTCTTCCACGGGTCATGATATCTGCATGGGCCTCTGCAAATGGTGTCCCTTTCCTAATAGATACAAGTGTCCTGATGCTCTATGAAAGGGAGCAGAGTAAAAGGAAAAGGGACAGACGAGGAAGGATTGAATGGGAATTAGAGGTTGAAAAAAAAGGTTCAGAGAGGACTATGACTTACTTATTGATTCAAAGGCAAATCCCGAATCATAAACCACTTTCTCCAAAGGTACAGCCGGCTACAAACCATAAAATGGGGGAATTGAATAAAAATGTGAACCTAACTGGTGAACATTGAACCATAGACTTCTCACGGATGAACTCACTGTGAACGATGATCCCTTAAACCCTCCTTCAAAATGGTGCTCCATGTAATGTATCGCTACACGGACTGAACTCAGCGCTGTGTACTATATCAGTATGCAGAAGGAACCAAAAGTGGTGTGGCGAGCCGCGTACCACTATTGTACATCATTTTCTATACCCATGCCCATGTACCACATCCGTACATGGACTGCCCCTATGCCTTCATACCACTATGGTATGTGAATCCTCCCATCCTACATAAAAATTCATTATGTGGAATGGGGTATTTTTTGGTATTGTTTCCTCAAGTTCCAACCTCATCCCTCCACTACTGTTCAGTCCTCCATGATCCCACTACCAACTAGTCCCCTGGAATCTGGCCAAAGCCTCCTCCAAAGACACTAGACCTGTATGATAATACCATCAGGTGCATCAGTGCGCCCCATTGAGTCTACATACTCATCGTAAGTGGAGTCACGAAGGCTCTCCCCAAAATGGTTCAGTCTTCAAGAATGCATGTGAACCTACATTCCAATGGTAACCTGGAGTCCAAACTTGGAATGCCGACATGATCCTCCCCATTCTAGGGATTAACGGGAATCACTTTATTATCCATTCAATGAGGAATAGTGATCAGTCGAAGGGTTTATGTTCAATCCTCCCTTTGATGAGGATAGAACTCCTCCCCTTCCCAGAAGGTGTTCTGGGTCCCTCCTACTTAGTTAAGTCCCCAATCTTCTAAGTTCGGGCCATATAAACCTTAATTTCATCTCATATCAAAGGGTTCATTGCTCTGTTCCCTCATCCACGGTCACCCTAGCCACTTTTTCCATGGGCTCTCCCTCCCCCACTAATAGGGGAGGAAGCATGTGAATTGTTTAATCTTTCAAATCCTCTAATTTCTCACACCAAGCATAGATCACGTGGTTTTAGAGGTTTGCGATGATTACAAAATTCACGCCATATGAACTACAAGAACTCTGATTCCTGACCAAATCAGGATATGTAGGACGCCTACCAGAAGGCCCGAGTTCAAAAGGGTTCCCATCCAAAAGGGTCCACCCAATCATGTCCCTGAATTTGGAATCTCCCATGTGTAATCCCCAAACCATCTGAACTATGATAAATTTGATTCCTGAAAAAATTAGTATATGTAGGATGCGCCTACTAGAAGTCATGGTATCAAAATTGTGCCCATCCAAAAGGGTCCACCCAATCATGTCCCTCAGCTGGGAAGCTCCCATTCATAAGACCCACACCATCTAAACTATAAGAAATTTGATTCATGACCAAATAATGATATGTAGGATGCCTACCAGAAGGCCTGATCTCTTAAGGGTGCTGATCCAAAAGGGTCCACCCAATCATGTCCCTCAACTAGGTATCACCCATGCATAATCCCCACACCATCTGAACTACAAGAACACTTATTCCTAACCAAATCAAGATACATAGGGTGACTACAAGAAGGACTGATCTCAAAATAGTTCTGATCAAAAATGGTTTTCCCAATTATAACCCATCACATGGGAAGATTCTTTGCGTAATCCCCACCCAATCCGAACTATGTGGGTTCAGATTCCTCCCTCTAGGATATGTTGGAATCACTTAATATGGGCTCGATCCCAACATCAAGTCGCCTTTCGTCCCCCTGGATGATGATAAACCCCAGAACACCTTATTATATGGCTTGAGTTAGCATTAAATCTATAACATCAATCATATGCATGCCTACAAAGATCTTTCAAACCAAGGGCATCCCATGGACACACTCTTCAGAAATGAACCAAGGATTCATGAACATATGAACATGAATTAATCTATAACAGTGTCCCAGAACATGAAACAATCCTCCCCCAAAAGGGTGCAGTGAGCTCAAACTCCCATCCTCTTGAACAATAGAGTCCTTAAGTGTTATTGGTTGAATCGTCAATCAATGAGCACATTCCTTTGGAAAGCAGGTCCATGAATCATGTATACAAGGGCCATTGGGCATTCTTGGATCTGTGAATAAACTCATTGGAGACCATCCGAGGAATTTATATCTGAGATGGACTAATTTCACAAGTAGTTGACCGCCATGAAATCACCCCTGGGGCCAATAGTTCCCACAGGGTTAGTCCAACCTTCTTTAAAGAATAATGAAGTTGAATAGTTCATAACAAAAAGAATGTTGAATTCAATGAGAACTCGTCTCTATAGAAAAAGGGATGGGTGATGATCTTCATCACTCCATTTCCACACCACCCATAAATATGCCACCTCATAGGCGGAACACACTCATTTGGCATCGTATGTTCAGCTCAAGAGCTCATTATCTTCTGAGATCATTTAATTCAAGAGATAAAGTAATTCTGTAAAATAAGAATCACTCCACCCATTGCCTGCTTTCAAATTTTACAGCTTCAGTTTGGCTGGCTATGTTGTATATTTAGTCCAACCAGCAAACAGTGATGTCTTTTCCCAACTATTTAACTTATCAAAAAAATTTGGTCAATCACAAAGTTCATCTTCAACTATTCTTATAATTTCCTCAATATGATCTTCATCATCATTCACATTTGTAATCACATGCTTGATAAAATATTCTTTATTGTACACACTTATAATCATATTATATGATCCAAAAAACATAGTGTTATTCCAGCCACCTGCTACATTCACTTTTTCTTCATGTTTATTCCAACATTTATAACTTTGATCTATTTTTTGACAGATCAATTGTTTTTCCAACTCCTATGGACTAATTATTCTTGAATAAAAACAGATTAAACACTAAAAAATGATTTAATAAGGGTCATATGCATGATATTTTGCAAACTTGGTGAACTCTTTCACTCCATCTTCACATTCTTTTATCATACAATTGGCATTCATCCATTCTTTATTCACATCAATCCTATTGGATTCGGTAATATTAATATTTAACAAAATAAATACATGAAAGGGGACTTTCATATAAGGGTAACTCAAAATTTTAATGATAGTTATTATTGAATTTTGTTTCCTAAAACTCATCTCATTAAAATCTAACACCAATCTAGAAAGAAGATGTAATTGTAAAGGACTCCCCTAATTTAAACCATGCAGGTGATGTTGGATGAAAATTTGGTTTAGGAGTTTCAATGGGGTTAAACATTAATTAACCTTTTTTGGCAGTGGGGTCATGATGGATATCCTATGGGTTGGATAGAGTTAATGACATTCCATTTACATGGGGTTATTATCAATCTACTTTTCTTTCCTATATAATGTAATGGTTTTCTTAATTCTATAAAAGTATAAACATAAAATATTATAGAAAAACTGCATTTCAGATATCCTTTGAAAACTATTTATAAAATCACACTTGAAATCACATAAAAAAACCAAAAATTTCCAAAAATTACTCTATAAAATAACACAACCTTCTTAAAATAAACCAATCAATTCCATGAACTCTTTCACAAAATCACCATTCCTTTTTTTTTTGAAGAATTCAAGGAAACTTCGTGAACAAATAGTCTTAATCATTTAAAATGAGTGACAACCCTTTATATTTTAAAAATTTTTATTTAAAACTTCACACTACACTTTAAAATGAAACCAACATTAAATACACTTTCAAAACATTCACATCCCTTTATTAAAGCCAATAGGGTGAGTTGACAAATACTTGGAATGCAACCTAAGTCTATTCCAATTGTTTAAATTATTTTATAGCTATTTAAAACCCAAAAAGGGTATGTTGAACACATATAATTTTTTAAGAAACATTTCAAAACACTTGAATAATTTTAAAATATCCACTTAGGAATTTTCACAAAGACATAAATCCCAAGAGAGGCACTTTATAATAGATACATGAATAAAAAATAACCAACAATTTAACAAATAAAAAGCTATAAAAGGTTTAAACATGATGAAAAATATAAAGCTAAACCAAAAATAAATTTATTTGCAAGATAGGCACTTTATAGTAAATTTCTTAAAATAACATAAAATGAATATTGTCCCTTTATGCCGTATAGTGACCTCCATATCCCATTATCATTATATATTTAACAAGTGACTATGGAACACCACTATAAAAGTGTGACCCTTTCCTTTTACCTATATCATAGACAACTAATTCTATATATGCACCAATTTATATATTTATGGTGTGAGAAAAGAGCCTAGTAGGATATCATCAAATATTTTATACCATTCATCTTGTAAAACAAACCAAAAAAATCTAGTTTTAGGGAAATTAATGAAAATAATTTTATTACATAGGGTTGATTAAATAAAACTAAAAAACATATCTTTCTATTTTAAAGAAAATATAATTTACCAAGATACGACCAAAAGATAAAATAGTAATAAAATATAAAGCATCAACCATTAAGGGGTACCTACCCCAGGCCTAAGGAGATAATATAAGTTCAAAAATTAAGGGAATCATCACACTATAATATTGTTGCAAGAAAAATGAAACACAATCAACTCACCATTAATGGAATCATTGAGAAGGAAATTCCAGTAGCTAGTGTGAGACCTAAGATAGGGATACTATAAATGTGTGACCATAATATTATAAATAACGTCTCTATAATTTTTACACCTCTGCCTAAATATTCCCATGATGTTTTTCTAAAATCCGAACACTAATAATTGATGAAACACATTTATAAAACTATCATGTAAAAATGGTATAACATTAATTGAAGCATACACATACAAATAAACACTCATAATTAAACATGATAAAATTTCAAATATATATTAGAAAACCATACATAGAAAATACCTCAACTCATCCCAAATCAATCATCAAAATGTTAATCAAAACCCAAACACATATCCCACTTTCACAATAAGTTCTGACGGAAAAGTGTTTTATCTTATTTATCAATCAAAAAAATTATATTTTATCTAAACTACTCACTAAAATCACTCCATTATAATACCAATCATGATACTTTTCACCTAAAACAATCCCTATAATGTTTTTAATATATCAAACCACCTCATCCAAATATGTTCTAACACTTAGATCAATCTAAATTCATCAGTTTTAATTATACCAAACTCCAATACAACCATACATATAAAATTATCCAAAATTTCATAGAATATGTCCAAAAACCAAATAAAACACTTTACCAATCAAAAAACCATTCTCTCACACTAAATAATCAAACCAAACACATAATTCATACATAAAAAATAGTTTAAACACAAAAATTATATAATTAATCTTTCAATATCTAAGCATTCCAAATCAAATAAGAACATACCTTAGATTTAGAGGTCTTATGGAAACGGTAGGGTCTGGTGGTGGCAGAGTTAGGGTAGGCATTGGCAGTGGCAACAGAGGCCACAGAGGGGTTTGTAGTGGAGGTGGGGTTTGCAATGGAGGTGGGATTGTAGTGGAGGAGGGTTTCGCGATGGAGGTGGGGTTCAATGATGGAGGTGGGGTTTGCAATGAAGTTGGGTTTGCGGCGGAGGAGGGGTTCGTGGTGGTGGTTGGGTTCGGCGTGCAACAAAGGTGGGGTTCATAGTGGAGGTGGGGTTTTGCGTGCGGAAGAGGTGGGGTTCATGGTGGAGGTGGGGTTCACATTAGAGGATGGATTAGCGGCAGTGGAGGAGGGATTCATGGTGGTAGAGGAGGGGTCGAGGCATAGGTGGGGTCGGATAGTAGGGGAGGGGTCAGTGGCGGCAGAAGTCAGCTTCCGCGAGAGCTTGAGGTGTGTGAGAGAAGAAGCCGACTATTAGGGTTCATTTAAAAAATTGAGTAAAGATTTTATCTGCACTAGTTAAAAAAACGTTGATAAAGGTATGTTTTATTAGTACAAAAAGAGAAAGCACTGATAAAGTGAACCTCTATTAGTGCTTTTTTAACACTGGTAATGATAGGCCTTTATCAACGCTAAGAAAGTACTGATAAAAAGTGTCTTTAATAATGCTAAAAATATAGCGCTAACAAAGGCACAATTTATCAATGCTTTTTTAGCGATGATAAAGCTATAATGTAAATAATTTATTTATATTATTAAATATATTTATAAAATTATATATATAATGAATATATTTGTTAATATATAATTATAACTATATATATATTTATATATGTATGTAATAAATATATTTATATAATTATATATATTTATAATACTATAAATATTATAAATAAATATATAACTATTTATAAATATAAAATTATAATAAATATATTTATTATATTTATAATTATATATAATAAATATATATAATAAATATATATAATAAATATATTTATAATATATAATTATAAATATATATTTAATTATATTTAAAACTATAAATATATATATTTATATATATATATATATATATATATTTAAATAATTATAAAATTATAATAAATATATTTCTTATATTTATAAGATTATAAACCTAAAAATATATAATAAATATATATTAGATGCTTGGGGGTACAATTATATTAAACACACACAAACCACACACAGAGGTCCAAAAAAATGTCATAGCCCACCCCAAAGGGATAGCCCACCCATTAAGCCCTATTTATTCAGTACATGGTCTGAAGGCCCAGTGGGCATGAAGCCCATTACATGACCCAAAGGCCCACAAATTGACATGAAGGCCTAGTGCAACATCATGCATATATCATGTCTATGTCACCGTCTTCCAGTGTTATGTATGCGTCACTGCCTACCCAAGTCATGCCCACATCACCGCTTGCCAACAGAAAATCGCTCCCACTTAGATTTGAACCTGGGTCTGCTGCATGATTACGAGGAGATTTTATCACTCGGGCCAACCCCCAACTGCTATATAATAAATATATATCTTTATAAATATATAGTTTAAAAAATTATAATATATATATATAGTTATAATTATAAATAATTATATATATTTAAATAATTATAAAATTATAAGAACTATATTTTTTATACTTGTAATTTTATAAATATATATATTCATTATATTTATTATATTTATTATAATTTTATAATTATTCAAATATATCTATATTTATTTATAATTATAATTATAATTATTTATAAATATTTGTATATGTTAATAAATATAATTATTTAATTATATATATTTTTAACATTATAATTATAAAAAATATATATATTATAATTTTATAATTATTTAAATATATATATATATATATATATTTATATTTATAATTATAAGTATAAATAAATAAATATTTGTTTATAATTTAAAAATTATAATAAATATATATATTTATAGTTATAATTATAAATATTTATTTATTTATTTATTTAAATAATTATAAAATTAGAAGAAATTTATTTATTATATTTATAATTTTATTAATATATATAATTAATATATTTATTATAGTTTTGTAATTATTTAATTATATTTTTATTTATTTATAATTATAATTATAAATATTTTAATTTATTTATAAATATTTATATTTATTTATTTATTTAATTATATATATTTATGACATTATAAAAATAATATATATTTTTATTATAAATTTGTACCCATTTAAATAAATTTATATTTATTTATAATTATAACTATGAAAATTTATAATACATATATATTTATTTATAGTTATAATTTTAAATATATATATATATATATATATATTTACTAAAATAATTATAAAATTATAACAGATGTGTTTATTATATTTATAATTTTATAAATGAATATAATTAATATATTTATTATATTTTTATAATTATTTCTATATATATATATTTAGAATTATAATTGTAAATATTTGTATTTATTTATAAATTTTTTTATATATTTATAAATATATTTATATATTTATAAATATATTTATTTAATTATATATATTTGTAACTTTATAAGTATAATAAAAATAGTTACTATAATTTTATAATTATTTACATATATATAATTATAACTGTAAGTAAATATATTTATAAATATTTGTATATAATTATAATAGATGTATCTATTGTGATTTTATAATTAATTATATATATATATATAGTTATAATTATTTTTGTAAATAAATATATTTAAAAAGTATTTATATATAATTAAAATTTTATAATTATAAATATAATAAATATATTTATTATTTAAACATATTTATTGTAATTGATAAGTATTTATGAGAATATATTCAGGGATATAACATGAATGTATCATATACCTAGTAAATTATATAATAATAATAAACGAATCATCACATATGGATAACATGAATAATAATTGTACGTGTGTAATGTATAAATATGCATTAATTCATGATGAATACATAACATATTCACATCAATTATACTCACGCGTCAATAAATTTATTGACCAAATTCATTGGAAACATAAGTTTATTTATAATTATAATTATAATTATAATTATATATTTTTAAAAGTTATTTATATATAATTATAAATATATTTATTATAAATATAATAAATATATTTATTATTTAATAAAATATATTATAATCTTATAATTGTTTAAATATATATTTATAATATTATAAATACTTTTTCATAAGCATTATATATATTTGAATTATTAAAAAAATATTAATTATAAACATGGGGTTTTTATTTAATGTGTATAAATAAACATTATTTATGAATATAGATATAAAAATTTTATATAAATTAATAATATTATTTATTATAAACTTTTATGAGTGGTAATAATAACACTAATAAATATATATTTTTAGCGCTGATAAAGGGTATATTTATCAGCACTTTTAGCTTGCACTCATAACCCCCCCTTTATTAGCGTGTTTTCCTTAGTGCTGATAAAAGCCAACGCTACCCTTGTGCCGATATGTGGTAGTGTGAGGGCCTAGAATGTCTAGCGCCACACTACATATTCCATAGAGTACTCACATACAGTTTAGAGTCATAATGCTTGGACTAAGGCAATCATTTTAAAGTCATGATGTATGGATTGAAAAATGTGTTTGCTACAACCTTGTAAGGAATAAAAGAGGTAAAAAGCCATCATGAATGATCCTAGGATCCCTTGCACCACACAAGTATCAAAGAACAAATAGCACATAGTTTAAGGTCATAATGCTTGGGCAATAAAAATGGGGATAAAAAATTTTAACATCATGTGTCTTGGACTGAAACTAGCCCTATGAGCACCTATGTGGTACGGAGGGAGTGAATACCCAATGTGAATGGATCAAAATGGGATCATACACCAAAAATGAGGCCAGAGGGACGAAGGGTTTGTAAATTTTATACTGGGCCTGGAGATGAGAATTCTGGGCATCGTTATATATCCCATGAGGATGGGAATCAAGACATGCGTAGTTCTGGAACATAGTGTGGTAAGACACCAATGATGGTAGAGGTAATCCTCTCTAGCGAGGGAATTTGAGGTATCCTATGGTTATTAGGAGGAATCCCATTTTTAAATAATGGGGTATGGTTGGTCATCTCTAACTCATCGCACGAGGCATCCTAGTTTTTATGGGCTATAATTGCAGTTCAACTCCGTGTATTGAGGTCATAAGGATTTGTAGTTTAATGTCATACAACTCATACTATAGGGCATGGTAATATACTAGAGCATGGTTGTAACAACCCGAGATTTTATAAGATACATTCTTTTTAATTTCATTCATATCTTCTACTGTACAACACACCAAGATTATCTTGCGCTATACACAACACCGTATTAGCTTGCAGTATACGCAACACTTTTCTTGGCTCTTGTTAGACACAATTTAAAGTTCATTTGATAGAAGTTATTCTACGCAACATTGAGTGTGTGTGTGTGTATATATATATATATATATATATTAAATGTATAAATAAAATATGGTTGGATTCTATTATACGCAACAACAAAGGAGTCGTGCACTACACGCAACCCTGACTTGGCTTGCATTACACGCAATCGCGACCTTCCTTGATAGTGTGTGTTGTACGCAATACCGTGATTTACTAAACAACGATATATTATTATAATATTGTTTTGAACTAGCCATTATGAATAGTGTTAACTAAATTTTGAATTTTATAACATTATTATTAATCTTACACATTTTCTAGAACATGGTATAAGAACAAAATAAATTTTTCGGGTAAAATAAGTATTTTTCAAAAAATGCAGTTTTGCCGCCTTTTGATGGTGCACCCACTTTAAATCTAGTTTTTGACATGTTTATAAGTTCCATTTGACAAAATAAAATTATTCTTTGGAATCAAGAAATAAAAATTTACTTTGGATAAATTTTTCATTTTATTCTGATGACTTTCATATTTTAATGAATAGTAAAAACACGCTATATTTTAATTAAAAACAACTTTTTTCATCGTAATATATTATGTGGTTAAATTATAATATTGAATGGTTTTAAAGTATAAATAGAATATATTTTTACCATTTAATATAATGTATGTCATTAGCATTGATTTTACCTTGAATTCGTAGGTTAAATCAATTCAATCTTTTGCAATGTTTTAAAGAAAAAACTCATTTTCTTTCAACAACGGGATTAATTTTAATTTAATTTCTGCTACTTTTGTGTATTGAATTTGGAAAAATTGATTCCATATGTGAAATCAGTGGATCCAAGTTATGTTAATAAGCTACTTTTTATTTTTGGGAATTATGAATAGTAACTACGGTAATTTAATTATTATTAAAACCAAAGAATGTGACAACATGTCACTTTCTTAAATCTTATAAGTATAATAATTTTAATTTAGTGAAAAACATAATGAAACTTAGAAACTAAATAGTCTACAGAAAGCTAATACAATTATCTACATCATATGAATTTATTTAGAATTTTTAGATATTAAATAAGTATCATTTAGTATGACATAATGATGATGCAGTAATTGTCTTATTAATGAAATATTGACATAATTGATGTTATAAATGCCCAAATAAATGTAATTTGAGACTTTTTATGACTTACACTAATTTTATAGGTTAATATGACATGTTATTGTTTATTTAAGTAACTTTTTTAGAACTTATCCTACTGTTATGAATTTCATAAAAATCATGTACCAAATAGTGTCAAAATTGACATAAATTAGTTTTTAAAACAAATATTATATTATTAATTGTTATTTAATTCCTAAAAATATACGGTTTGGCCAAATGACTTATATAAGGATAGATATATTAATAATAAACAACTTGGGGTTTTTTTGGCTTGTTATGGTAAGTTTATTAACCATATAGTGTAAGAAAACAAAAAGACATGGTAAAAGTTAAATTATTTAACTTAGAGTTAAATCTAATTGATAAGGTTAAAATAATAACCTAAACTTGTCTAAATCCTATTGGATGAGAGACTTTCGACCCATCCCCACTTTATCTTCTAAATAAGACCCTTTGGAACCATTATAAACCGAATTTGACCTTAATATAAAATAATATTTTGAGATTTTCCTAAGGTGCCCCTCTCATCCCTTATAAAAGGGCACCTCCTCCCTCTCCTCCTCACACCAATTTGAGCATTCAAGCTCGGCCAACCCATGCCAAAATCTCTTCTCCAGTTCCCTAGTATCATACTAGAGGTCCTGGTTTTCTTCAAAGACCATCCTTAGTTCTTTAAGTGGAGGTTAAGTGAAGGCGCGACAAAAAGAGGTAATATCCATTACCGATCTTTTTCAATTTCTTTCTTCTTCAACTTCTTATTCTTTAGTTGTTTCATGGTAAAGTAATAACATAAGTATTTATTATATACTGATATTTTATTATAAATATTAAACAACTCTAATTAACCTTTTATCCGTCCTACGGAAAAAGGAAATCACCGCGCGTGCGTACGTACAGAATACTGTCTCCACGCCGTGGTGTAATCTATTTTCTGCCACCACCTTAATTGGATGGGTATAATGGTGTAATGAGTAACTATATATGATTATTATAAATTTATATTGATACTGAAATATTATACATACACTTCAACACAATTCCACGACCATGGGAACGATATCATCGCTCGTGCGTACGTACGGACTACCGTCTCCACGACGCGATGAGATTCATTATCCATGTTAACCATTCCAGAATGATTATAAAGTATATATAATGAATAATAATGAAATATATGACATGGTAAATCTACTGGATTTATGTATATATATATTTATGTCATCTACTTACTTCCATTCAAGACAATAAGGAAAGGAAAACAGCGTTCATGTGTACGTACGAACTACCATCTCCATGAACGGTGTGTTTCATTTCATTTATCTATCTATTATATATATATACTGAATATATATGATATATAAATCATGTTTTATATTCTAGAAGTAAGTAAATCATGATATAAGTAATAATAATTTCAATAACAACAAGTCCAAACACCTACAATAAATGAAACGATTTTACCCAAAACGCTTCTTTAACATGGAATTTACAAAATAACGGGTAATATAAAGTCATAAGTGAACCATATATGATATCATAACAATGAATATGATTCTGTAATAAGTTAATTACATTATTTAAATCATTATACAGGAGGTTCGGATACGTACAAAGCATATCAGACATAAGGTAAGGGAAATATCACAATCTCATTTTTATCCGAGATTGTTTATACTTTGGTATTTACTGGGGTTTATTTTATCATCCACATCCATGTTTCCTCAATATGTAATATTATTTCCATCCACCTACAATTTTTTAAATCCAATTTTACCCTTCGGTGAGTTTTTATTAAAAGATATGAAAGGAATCTTTTGTCGTTTTTCGTACGAGGTACTTTTTGACTTTTCTGAAAAAAGTACGAGAAGAATGTTTTTTTAACTTATACGGCATGAATGGATTTTTAAAACATTATTTCCAAGAATATTCCTTTACAGGTTTTCAAGTATATTTTTAATCAACTTCTTTTATTTTAGAATTGTATGACATGTTAAGAAAGGAAAAGTGTTTTTGAAGTAGAAAGGATATTTTCCTCACGAATGAAGTTCAAGTGTTTTATCAAAATTATTTTCCATCTAAGATAATATAGGGTTATGTTTCTATCCTTATTTTTACATTGATTTGATTATGTTATGATGTAATTATTTTTATGATGTTTTTTATCTTATATGGATTATGTTATGATGGAATGATGTTTAAGAATCCCATTTTTATTACATGGGTTATACAATGATGTATGATTTATGATTTTGTGGCACACATAAGAATGGTATCATTATGAGATGGGTGGGACCTATATCTCCCTCCAATGCATTGGGTAAAGATTTTATATCTCATGAGATAGACATGGCTGGAACGGTAGGTTATACCGGTTCAGTGAAACAGGACTGAAACGAGGAGTGAACTCGGTTCAGAAAGGGACTTTGTCCACTAAGATAGTCTTGGCAATGTGTCTTGACTAATAAGAAATTATTCTCTATGATTATGTGTGTATGACACAAAGTTTCATGTTTTAAGTTATGATTATTGGGATTCCATTTCACTACTATGATTTTTCCCATGTTATGAAATTATGCTCTCTTTTGCAAGTTAAGATTTCCAAAAGTTATGTTCTTATGAATATGATGTGATTGATATTTCTTTTGTTTACCCTTAATGAGCATTTGAGCTGACCCTTTTATGTTTTATTTTCCTCGGGATATAAAGAAAGGTTTTAGGTAAGAAAAAAAAAGAATATCTTTATGGGAGATTTTGAAGATCTTTTACCATGATTAGAATATTACGTTTCGAGTTTCCAAAGACACTAAACTATTACGGTCCTTGTGTGTGTGTTTGTGTTATGTAATAAGTATTCCACAAAAGTAATGTAATGTCCTTGTACGTCAAGCTTCGGGTCTTTATAGTTGGTATCAGAGGAAAGGTTTAGTCAACCTTTGGAAATTAGGATGCGAGAACGTTAGTGAGATCCCTAGAGATATTTCTAAGGTATGTCTAGGGATGTCTCTAAGGATAATTATACGTATATGATATAGTCCTAGAACTATGGTAACAATATTAGATTAAACCAAAGATGTTAGATATTGAAGTTACTCCGCCTTTATTATGATTTTTTCCTCTCACACTATTCTTTTTGGGTTTTAGAAAATGGCTGGAAACAAGATGATTCACGATAATGGACGATATGATGGACAATGGAATGATATTCTTCATGAGCAACAAAATGAAATGGGATTTGGAATTCCAAACATCATTATTATGCTGAATCAGAAATCTCATAATATGATCAATAAAGTAAATTTTGGTAAGATTCCGGACTCGGCTAATAAGAGAAAGATGGAGTTTCATGATGATCATAGAGGAAAGAAAGTTCAATTTCCCCTATGTAAATCATGTGGGAAGAGGCATCAAGGAGAATGTTTCAGAGGAACTGCAATATGCTTTGGGTGTGGAAAAGAAGGACACAAAGCCAGTAAGTGTAAAGGAAAAGGTTCAATTAACATCAGGGATGAGGATAATGGTATTGCTACGACATCAACAATGGTTAAATGTTTTGAATGTGGAATGTACGGGCATTATGAAAACCAATGTCCTAAGGGAAAGTCTCATGAAGAGAATCAGTATGGTCGTATGGGTAGTATTTATGTCGATGATGATGAAGAGACTATAAATGATATGTGAGATGAAAGAATTTTTGAAGCTCGGTCAATGGTTTAAGAATGTAGTGGAATGATTACATGTTTATCATGTGTAATGTTGT
The DNA here is from genome assembly GCA_963277665.1 of Viscum album. NCBI lineage: Eukaryota > Viridiplantae > Streptophyta > Magnoliopsida > Santalales > Viscaceae > Viscum > Viscum album. The sequence goes on from OY728125.1 coordinate 1,616,694,255, forward strand.
ATAAGTAATCTCATGGTACTATGGAATAAAGAGACATCTAAGGATTGTTACACTGTTGTCTTTCCATGAGTTTTGAAAGTGTATGATTAATGTTACCAGTATCCATGAAAGGTTATTCAGATATTTTTGGAATGTAGATGATATGCGCATAATGAAGGGATAAGGAGAAAATTAAATGTTTGATAGTATTCATGAGCTCATGACTGATATAAGGAGAAGATTATATCATGGTTTGAGTATATAGAATTTTGAGGATTTTGGTATGTGGAAAGTGTTAACGTTTAACTGAATTCATGTTTTCACTAAGGTTCAATGGGTATTCAAGAGAATACATGATTAATGCCTTTGAATGTTTATAATGCGACCAACAAGACATATCTTATGATATATGGGGATCAACGATGGTATTAAATCTCTGGTAATCATTTTCACTATATTATGAGAGTGGACTGCAGTATTATGGATAAGCCTAAAGATTGGAATGGATTATGTTGGACATAAGTTAGTATTGTTTAAAGATAGAAGTTTTTTAGATATTATTGATGGGATGTTATAGTAATATAGTTTTAGAAAAAAAGGACAACCTGCATGATGGGCGACAGCCCATCGCGTCGGAAAAGGCCGTGGGAATCGAACCCACAACCAAAGTGCGACTAGACTTTATCGCCTACCACTGGCCTACAGGAAGTCCCCGTTTAGTAGAAACTAGTTTTATTATATTAAGAAGTATGATATATGAGGTATAAGTCCATTTTCGGAACTATATAAGATTAATCTCACTATAGATGGACTTATGTATTTTTTTTTGATAACTTTTCTAACCTTTTGTTTGAGACAGCTGGAATGACCCATCATTCTATCACATGATCTGCTAACACATCACAAATGACAAATTCAACTTCATTTCTTTAAGAGATGAAGTGGAAATTGTCCAAAGAATGAAAAACGGTGAGACTATACCAAAATCACGAAAGTATTTCTTCTAATTCCAATTTTATCAACTTTAGGGAAATGATCTTGAAAAACCAAAAATGTTGTCCTACTGCCCTTAAATCCGATGAATCAGATGGTACCTTAGATAATCACAAATCTATGGCTCTGTGATTGTTGGCTTTTTCATAGCCATGTTCTCTACCACTCTCCATCAGAACATGGTGGTTAGATTTCTCTTCCATATCCATATTTTCACCTATGTGGAAACCCAGTGATTAGTTTATTTGGGTAACCGTTACGTTTCATACTTTTGTTTTTAAAGATTGGTTTTGGTATTCCTTTTTACGATGTGGGTTTCTATTAAAGAAACTTTTGAATAGTAAACCATTATAACCACAATGAATTTCGAGGGAGAAATTCATTTTAAGGGGGGTAGAATGTAACAACCCGAGATTTTATAAGATACATTCCTTTTAATTTCATTCATATCTTCTATTGTACGACACACCAATATTATCTTGCGCTATACGCAACACCATATTAGCTTGCAGTATACGCAACACTTTTCTTGGCTCTTGTTACACACAATTTCATGTTCGTTTGATAGAAGTTATTTTATGCAACATTGAGTGTGTATATATATATATATATATATTCAATTTATAAATAAAATATGGTTGGATTCTTGTATATGCAACAACAAAGGAGTCGTGCACTACACGCAACCCTGACTTGGCTTGCATTACACGCAATCGCGACCTTCCTTGATAGCGTGTGTTGTACGCAATACCGGGATTTACTAAACAACGATATATTATTATAATATTGTTTTGAACTAGCCGTTATGAATAGTGTTAAATAAATTTTGAATTTTATAAAATTATTATTCATCTTACACATTTTCTAGAACATGGTATAAGATCAAAATAAATTTTTCGGGTAAAATAAGTATTTTTCAAAAAATGCAGTTTTGCCGCCTTTTGATGGCGCACCCACATTAAATCTAGTTTTTGACATGTTTATAAGTTCCATTTGACAAAATAAAATTATTCTTTGGAATAAAGAAATAAAAATTTACTTTGGATAAATTTTTCATTTTATTCTGATGACTTTCATATTTTAATGAATAGTAAAAACACGCTATATTTTAATTAAAAACAACTTTTTTCATCATAATATCTTATGTGGTTAAATTATAATATTGAATGGTTTTAAAGTATAAATAGAATATATTTTTACCATTTAATATAGTTTAGGTCATTAGCATTGATTTTACCTTGAATTCTTAGGTTAAATCAATTCAATCTTTTGTAATGTTTTAAAGAAAAAACTCGCTTTCTTTCGACAACGGGATTAATTTTAATTTAATTTCTGAAACTTTTGTGTATTGAATTTGGAAAAATGGATTCCATATTTGGAATCAGTTGATCCAAATTATGTTAATAATCTACTTTTTATTTTTGGGAATTATGAATAGTAACTACGGTAAAATTTATTTTCCATAGTTAAAGGTAAATCGGGTAATTAAGGGTAAATATAATATTATAAAATTACCCTAACACATGTCAAAATCCTATTGGATGACTAAAAGTCGACCCATATCACGTAAGGGTCGAATTAGATTCATTTAATGGATTTTGTTCCATGAAAATAATTTAATTATTATTAAAACCAAAGAATGTGACAACATGTCACTTTCTTAAATCTTATAAGTATAATAATTTTAATTTAGTGAAACACATCATGAAACTTCAAACATGAATAGTCTCCAGAAATCTAATACAATTATCTACATCATAGGAATTTATTTATAATTTTTAGGGATTAAATAATTATCATTTAGTATGACACAAAGATGATGCAGTAATTGTCTTATTAATGAAATATTGACATAATTGATGTTATAAATGCCCAAATAAATGTAATTTGAGACTTTTTATGACTTACACTAATTTTAGAGGTTAATATGACATGTTATTGTTTATTTAAGTAACTTTATTCGAACTTATCATTCTGTTATGAATTTCATATAAATCATGTACCAAATAGTGTCAAAATTGACATAAATTAGTTTTTAAAACAAATATTATATTATTATTTGTTATTTAATTTTTAAAAATATAAGGTTCAGCCAAATGACTTAGATAAGGATAGATATATTAATAATAAACAACTTGGGGTTCGTTTGGCTTTTTATGGTAAGTTTATTAACCATATAGTGTAAGAAAACAAAAAGACACGGTAAAAGTTAAATTATTTAACTTAGAGTTAAATCTAATTGATAAGGTTAAAATAATAACCTAAACTTGTCTAAATCCTATTGGATGAGAGGATTTAGACCCATACCCACTTTATCTTCGAAATAAGACCCTTTGGAACCATTATAAACCGAATTTGACCTTAATATAAAATATTATTTTGAGATTTTCCTAAGGTGCCCCTCTCCTCCCTTATAAAAGGGCACCTCCTCCCTCTCCTCCTCACACCAATTTGAGTATTAAAGCTCGGCCAACCCATGCCAAAATCTCTTCTCCACTTCCCTAGTATCATCCTATAGGTCCTGGTCTTCTTCAAAGACCATCCTTAGTTCTTTAAGTAGAGGTTAAGTGAAGGCGCGACAAAAAGAGGTAATATCCATTACCGATCTTTTTCAATTTCTTTCTTCTTCAACTTCTTCTTATTTAGTTGTTTCATGGTAAAGTAATAACATCAGTATTTCTTATATACTGATATGTTATTATAAATATGAAACAACTCTAATTAACTTTCTATCCGTCCTATGGAAAAAGGAAATCACCGCGCGTGTGTACGTACCGAATACCGTCTCCACGCCGTGGTGTAATCTATTTTCCGCCACCACCTTAATTGGATGGGTATAATGGTGTAATGAGAAACTATATATGATTATCATAAATTGATATTGATACTGAAATAGTATACATACATTTCAACACAATTCCACGACCATGAGAACGATATCATCGCTCGTGCGTACGTACGGACTACCGTCTCCACGACGCGATGAGATTCATTATCCATGTTAACCATTACAGAATGATTATAAAGTATATATAATGAATAATAATGAAATATATGACATGTTAAATCTACTGGATTTGTGTATATATATATGTATGTCATCTACTTACTTCCATTCAAGACAATAAGGAAAGGAAAACCGCGTTCATGCGTACGTACGGACTACCGTCTCCATGAACGGTGTGTTTCATTTCATTTATCTATCTATTATATATATATATACTGGATATATAAGATATATAAATCATGTTTTATATTCTGGAAGTAAGTAAATCATTATATAAGTAATAATAATTTCAAGAACAACAAGTCCAAACACCTACGATAAATGAAACGATTTTACCCAAAATGCTTCTTTAACATTGAATTTACAAAAGAACGGGTAATATAAAGTCATAAGTGAACCATATATGATATCATAACAATGAATATGATTCTTTAATAAGTTAATGACATTATTTAAATCATTATACATGAGGTTCGGATACGTACAAATCATATCGGACATAAGGTAAGGGAAATATCACAATCTCATTTTTATCCGAGATTGTTTATACTTTGGTATTTACTAGGGTGTATTTTATCATCCACATCCATGTTTCCTCAATATGTAATATTATTTACATCCACATACAATTTTTTAAATCCAATTTTACCCTTCAGGGAGCTTTTAGTAAAAGATATGAAAGGAATCGTTTTTCGTTTTTCGTACGAGGTACTTTTTGACTTTTCCGACAAAAGTACGAGAAAAATGTTTTTTTAACTTATACGGCATGAATGGATTTTTAAAACATTATTTCCAAGAAGCTTCCTTTACAAGTTTTCAAGTATATTTTTAATCAACTTCTTTTATTTTAGAATTGTATGACATGTTAAGAAAGGAAAATTGTTTTTGAAGTAGAAAGGATATTTTCCTCAAGAATGAAGTTCAAGTGTTTTATCAAAATTATTTTCCATCTAAGATAATATAGGGTTATGTTTCTATCCCTATTTTTACATTGATTTGATTATGTTATGATGGAATTATTTTTATGATGTCTTTTTATCTTATATGGATTATGTTATGATGGAATGATGTTTAAGAATCCCATTTTTATTTCATGGGTTATACAATGATGTATGATTTATGATTTTGTGGCACACATAATAATGGTATCATTATGAGATGGGTGGGACCTATATCTCCCTCCAATTCATTGGGTAAAGATTTTATATCTCATGAGATAGACATGGCTGGAACGGTAGGTTATACCGGTTCAGTGAAACAGGACTGAAACGAGGAGTGAACTCGGTTCAGAAAGGGACTTTGTCCACTAAGATAGTATTGGAAATGTGTCTTGACTAATAAGAAATGATTATATATGATTATTTGTGTATGCCACAAAGTTTCATGTTTTAAGTTATGATTATTGGGATTCCATTTCACTACTATGATTTATCCCATGTTATGAAATTATGCTCTCTTTTGCAGGTTAAGATTTCCAAAAGTTATGTTCTTATGAATATGATGTGATTGATATTTATTTTGTTTACCCTTACTGAGCATTTGAGCTCACCCTTTTATGTTTTCTTTTCACCAGGAAATAAAGAAAGGTTTTAGGTAAGAAAAAAAAAGAAGATCTTTATGGGAGATGTTGAAGATCTTTCACCATGATTAGAAGATTACGTTCCGAGTTTCCAAAGACACTAAACTATTACGGTCCTTGTGTGTGTGTTTTTGTTATGTAATAATTATTCCGCAAAAGTAATGTAATGTCCTTGTACGTCAAGCTTCGGGTCTTTATAATGGTAATATACTAACACTAATAGGGGTGATCCTCTATGCTGACGTATCCCATGAGGATGGGAATCATGCCACATGTAGTTCTATAATAGAGCATGGTAATATACTAACACTGATAGGGGTGATCCTCTATGCTGATGTAATATGAGTCATCCCACGTTTATCATGAGGCAACCCATGTTCGGGGCATGGGGTAAAGATCATTTCTTACCCAGAGGCATCCCGATTTTCAACAGGGTAGAATCACAGTTTAATTTCATGTGTTGGGGATGTACACTCCTAGTTTAAGGTCATAGAGTCCAAAACTATTGGGGATCATCTCAACCAAAATGGATATGTAGGGAACAATATGAGTAACCCGATGTGAATGAGGACTAAAGAGGCTTGAACCACACAACACATTCCCGGGGTGACTCGCACATAGTTAAAAGTCATGATGTTGAGATTTCAACTCTCACTTTAAGGTTATAGAGTTTGTACCTAAAAGGGGGATTTCTTCATAGGAATGCACATAGGGTGGAGGATAAACAAAATTGACATGAATGGGGGACTAGGATTTCTATCTCCACACAACACATCCTGAAGAAAACCCACATACAATTTAAATTCGTGATGCTTAGACTGGGATTCCTAGTATAAGGTCATGGAGATCAGACCTTTTTCAAATAGTATAAGGTCATGTTTCATGGACCATGGGATATTATTTTAAGGTCATAGAGTTTGGAACTAGTGCACATTTTAACATCATGATGTTGGGATATGGATATTAATTTTAACTTCATACGGTAAGGATGATAGTTATTCCCCAGTTTAATGTCATGTAACTAGGATTCATGGTTACATAGTTTATTATCATGAAGCAAGGATGAATGGTTATGTAGTTTATCATCATGAAACTATGATATATGGTTATGAAGTTTATTTTCATGCAACTCAGATTTATGATTATGTAGTTTATCATCATGAAACCAGGATATATGATTTTCTTATGTGAATTACTATTTCAGAAACTCAGTGTTTGTTGGAGGAGTAATGCGCTCTCCTTCCATGGTGATCAAGGAGTATACACCATTTTAATTGACCTTATGAATGATATATGGTCCTTCCCACTTGGTATCTCACTTTGTAGGCTTTTTTCTATGTATCATCGGTTTTCTGAGAGCGAATACCATGTCACCATGGAGGAAGGAATAGAGAAAAACCTTATTGTTTAATGCTCTCACTATCTTGTTTTGGTGCCTCACTAGATTGTGAAAGTCCTGAAGCTTATTCCCTTTGATGGATTCCAGCTCAAATAGATATACTTCTTCCATTCTGTTTAGCATATTTTAGTCATAGAAAACTGTTTGAAGTGATGAAAGTTGAATCTCAATGGCCAATACTACCTCTGTTATGTACAGAAAAGAATATAGAGTCACCTTGGTGGAATTTCGAGTCATTGTCCGATTGGAACAGAGGTCATTGTAGAGATTTCCCATCCAAATTTTCTTATTATGACCCACCATCTTATTTAGAATGTTAGATATCATCTTATTTAATTCTTCAATATTTCCATTTTCCTATGTGTGATAGCGGAAAGTATCATTAGATCGGATGTTGTACTTAGAATAAATCTTCTTTAAATTAGCAACCTAGAAGTTGGTAACATTTTTTATGATAATGGTATGAGTAACTCTACACCAATTGATGATGTAGGAGCTCAAAAACTCAATCATGGATTATACCTTGACTTCATTGAGGGGAATTTCTTCATCTCATTTAGAGAAGAAATTTTTCGGAGTCAGAATAAACCTTCACTGGAAAGATATTTCTTGTGGATACGGTCCTGCAACATTGATCACACATACTACAAAGGGCCAATAATACTTGGTGGTGTATAGGGGCTATGATGTTTGAAACAAAAAGATGGCATATATTTTAATGGAATAACCCATATTGGCATAATTGATGAAATCATGGATCACAGTGGGCCAAAAGTGTCCCAGCCTCCGAATATGGTGGGAGAGATTCAACCCTACCTAATGAGAACCACAAGAACTAGCTTGAACTTCATGAATATCCTAGGTAATATAATTTCCTTGGATATAACATAGGATAATCCCATCAAACCCCCATCTACAAAGAGTTTTATGAAGGTTATTCATGCTCTAGAGGGTGAACTGTGTTGCATACCGATGAATTCACTCACATCCTGCTTGGTCCAGCAGGAGAACACCATGTTGGCGATACTCGATGAAATTATTTGTTCAATCAGAGGTTTCTTCTACTATAGGGGTACCCAGAGGGCATGACGTGGAAGAACCAACGGTTATCTAATTCACATGATGGTTATCATCATCATTATTAATGACATGAGTAATGACCCTCTGATGCACCACATGAATGAACAGAGCATCCTGGTCAGGATCTATGAGAGAACTGGACAGGCTTTCCAAAGCATGGTCTTGACCATTTTGTGATTGATGAACATGACTCACCTCTAGTTGATAATGAAACTAGGCCATCAAATAGTGGTTTCTCTCCAGTAGGGTAACGAGCTCTGGATTCCTGATGATATCGTCACCATTAATCTCTTTTATGACTAGATCTAAGTCTACCTTCACTTACAGCCAGGGGAAATAAATATTGAGGGTCTTCTAGAGACTAGTAATGAGAGACTTATACTCTACTTATTTATTCATTTTGCCTTCTGAATTTAGCAATGAATATGGTAGGACATCTTGTGAAAGAGTGATGAGGATGATCCCCATGCCTACTATGTCGAGATTGGGATAATTAAGACTTATACTGGTTAGAATATTGGAGGAAACATCAAAATACATCTTCCTTCACTACATATCCTTGTCCACTAAAATTATGGCATCATCTTGGAAATTAACATCCATGAAATTTTTTAGGGTTCATGTGGGCAGCCAAAAATTTGGCCAAAGTCTTTTCCCTAACGGATTTTTATGGGACAGACATTATTTTTAACTATTGAAGGATCACCGCCCGGTGTGCCAAACATCCTATCAATATCAGATGATTCATCATATACTTCAATGAGTCTACTTGGGACAACAGTTGTATCTCATGATGCTGCAAAAATTTCCATAACTTTTGTACTGCAAAAATAATCATGAGACAACTCCTGTTGATAGGAGAGTGTCTGACCTCCGTGTTAAGGAGCATCTGACTAATATAGTATAAACTTTTCTCTATTCCCTCATTGTTTTTTTGTGAGAGGAGAGTTTCAAGATATTATTCCAAGGTGGTCACATAAATGACCAAAGGCTTCCCTAAGACTAGTGCCATTGTAACCAGAGGTTGTATCAGATACTGTTTTATTTCCTCAAAGGTGTTATGACACTCTTCATTCCACTTGTAGGTAGTAACATTCTTCATGACCCTATAAAAGAGATTACACTTACCATACATATTCATGATGAATCAGCATATATAAGATAAGTGGTCTTGAAAGTCTCAGATCTCCCAGAGGTTGCTCGGAGAAGGCATCTAGCTGATGGACTTGATCTTCTCTGGGCTGATCTCAATGCCTCAGTATTTAACATCATAGCCAATAAAATCCATAAAGGTAACCTCAAAAGCACTTTCCATGGGGTACATATTCAAATTATGAGAGTGGAGGAAGCTTAAAACTTTCTCAAGATCTCTGAGATGGTCTTGAAACTAGAGATATTTGACCACCAAATCATCTACGTATTATCCCAATAACATCCTAAGGATCGTCTTGAAGATGTGGTGCATGGACCACTGATATGTAGCTAATTCATTCTTCATATTGAAATAAATTTCCTGGTAGAAAAAGTTCCCTTGAGGTTCTTGGAAAGGGGTATACTCTTCATCCTCAGGGGCCATCCAGATCTAGTTGTATAAGGAGTATCCATCCATAAAGGATTGATCCTAGAACCCATCTATGGAATCAATCAATATATAGATCATAAAAAGGGTAAAATAATCCTTCAGGAAGTGGTATTAGAGATCCTATAAGTTGATGCAAACTATGATATGCCCATTCTTATTCTTAATCAGAATGATATTGGAAATCCACTTGGGGTACTAAACTTATCTAGTGAAGTTGGCCTTGATAAGTTTATCAACATCAGCCTCGACCATGTCACCATAGAAAAGGTTCATTTTCTTAGGATGCCTCTTGAATTTGTAATGACTTACTGGGAGACCAAGATGGTAGAAGAATACCCAAGGTTCTAGTCCTGGCATCTCATCATAGCTCCAGGAGAATCTGTCATGGTGTTTCCTCAGGAAGGTCACATACTATTGTTTCTTGTCTGGGGTCATAGTTTCACTGATCAGTATTAGTCTTAGATATTCTTCTATACCAAGGTTCACATGAACCAAATCATAAATGGTAGTGGATACACCTTCTTTGAATGAAGTATGAGTTCATTCCTAATCCTCTTCATCATCTAAGGCAGTAGAATCAATGGTAAGAGTTTCATCCTAGCCAACAGATTTGGGAGAAGTAGTGTTCCTTACTTGGGTGGATGTGAAATCCTCACTGGGGGGTTCTAGATTTATTGAGACCATTTTTATTGAGGTTGTTTCACCAATTCCATCGGGCCCTAGACCATGGAGTTCGTGCTTAATGTGAAAGAAATGGTGGAGAGTCATCTTTCTGTGGTTCAACCGTTCTCTGTAGAATATGATAGAATTATATTCAATGGTAACCATAGGAAAAAACCTCTTGATACTTCATAGGTGTAGGAGATATAGTATAACCTGAGCCTGGACTATGTAGAAGTATGAGGTAATCTTCGAATGATCATTGTACTAAGGGACATGACACCCCTTTCACTCAGAGATAATAAAGAAACTTCCCAAATATGGTGTCGTGGACTTTAACTGATGAATCAAGAGAATGAAAGCATCATCCAAGTCTTCCCATGGACTAGTTGAAATTGTTGTGTGTTCAAACTCATTGGTCTGTGATTTCTTCCCCTCCCTCTTGTAATAGTTTTCATCTAGACAGAGAGATTCATAGGAGTCAAAGGGATATATGTCACCATGAAGCACACCTACTCAGCCATTGAGGGAGTACTTAATGCACTAATGATATTAGGAGGGAACCACTACATGCAGATTAAGAAAAGGCCTACCCAGTAATACATTGTTGTGAGAATACTATGATACAACCATGAATTCAACACTTTCTACCAAGCCTCTGAATTGTGTCTTCAACTAAGTCCCTCAACACAATCTATGTTTGGTCATGTTATAACTATGAATCTTCATGTTATAGGGAATTGAGTTTGATACAGTGAGCCCCATCTTTCGAATCATCTCGGTCGAGATGAGATTGATCCCAGAACTTGTGTCCACCAGGTAGTGACAGATTTCCATTCCATTGAATTGGCCTATGAAATATAGTAGGCAGATGTTCCCCTATATGAGGGAGCCCACGTATTCTCTAGAGAACGAGATGATGGCCTGATATTCCTCATTCCTAGCCTCTCTATATAGTAGGTCTCTGTAGCCTCTACTTACGCTTTGAACTATATGGGGATTTTAAAGTCTTCTGTAAGAGACTCACGCATTTATTTTAACAAGAATAGGTCTTTAAGAATCAAGATCTTTAATGTTATATTGGATAGGTGATTTAGAACATTGCAATTCAATGACAAATGCTTGTTTTTTCCTATAGTTGGATTCTATTTGGTAGGAGGAATGTTGGGCACTACTACCGGCTATACAATTGGGTTCTGACTAGTGCTATAAATATCCTCCTTCTCATTGCCTAACTCACCCAGAACCACTATCAGATGACTTTTGGATGGCTGAGGCTTAGCATTAGATGGATACAGCCAATCATGATGTGGTCACAACTGATATGCCTGGTCAATTAGCACAATAAATTTTGATATCATGTCCGATGGAGTGGGCTGGGAGGACAGTGCCTACTGAGCTCTATTTAGGACATGTATCTTGGGCTTAGTAGCATGTATGAATCAGTTCGAAGTGCTAACTTGAGAATCATGTTGGATTTCATGCCTTCTACTATTGATGAAATTGGATGAATTCATCTAATATATTTGCAGGGCATTCATAATCATCTAAGAGTGTGAAGCTATCTATAAATTTGACAACATTCACGTAGGAAGACTCTTTCTCATCATTAGAGGGGTCTTCTAATGCAGGGCTAACCCTAAGGTTGATTCCCAACTCTGTAGGAATTAAATCAATGAGATTATGATATGGATTTGTCATCGAAATAGGAATTTTATTTATCTTGAACCATCGGTGCTTAATCTTCTGAGACTTAGAAGGCTACAATGTAGATGTAGAAGTGATGGCTAAAAATGGAAAGGCAAAAATATATGGTTCTAGACTTTCTAAACAAGAATGGTTGAATACATGGAAATTTGAAACTACTATGTTGGAAAACCATTCATCATACTTCCAGGTCCCATGGTTGGAAACCTGCTACCATTCACCCAAATCCATGTCGTCATTGTCCTTATTAGTAGAGACATGTGCCACAGTGCTGAGACATTTCCCAATTTGACCAAACCATTTCCAACTTGGTCCTGGAGCCAATCCTTGAACACATAGCATTGTTTGACGGTATTTCCAAGGATCCCATGATAATGGAAATGGTTGGGGAGATCAGTATGCTCGGCTTCATGGGGTATTTAGCAATCTACTAGCTTTAGAATCCCCTGTTCTAGGGAACCAAGGACATCATTAAAAGAATAGGTATGGTTCCTTTTTTTGGGAAGGGAACTTTGGGAGCCTTTCCCTAATGGGGGGATGTATCCTAAAAAGTGTCTAAATCTACATCCTATCATCTTTTCAGTTATGCTTGGTGGGTTGGTGCTTCCCAATTTTGTGTTGGGTGAGGAAACATTCGATGGGCCAACTACACGTGGTGAGGCTCTTCTGGAAAAGGGTTCAATAACTTCAATAGTTTAGGTGAATCTACCTATATGGTGTTAAACATCTATACTTTGTCTAATCTTCTTGTAGTATCTGGAGTATGCAATGGAAGAACTTTCTTAGCAAGCTACAAGGATTCCTCTAAGAGATGGGCCTTGTCATAAAAATCTCAGAACCTTCCTATGAAGTTCTGAGTGATGAGGATAGGTACTAGCTAAGTCTTGATTTTCCCCACACATATCATCAAAATATTCTCTTAAGTTATTATAATTTTGATAATGTACATTTGGTCCTTCCATTGGGTAATAGATTCTATGACGCACTCATCAGGATGTTTCTTAAACATGAAGAGGTCATCAATGCTTGTATTGTGTGTTGTGGAGATGAACTGGTAGAGGGAATAACTATACAATACTTTCCAATCTGTGATAGTCCCAAGGGAAACTGGTTGTATAGATGAACCCATTTAATTTCAATGTTTGGATGAAACATCAATGTTTGGTGGCCTCCTCTGGCTCTGGGTTTCCCAACATGGTCCGCACCTCAAGATGAAGTTGGATTAATTCTGTAGTGGGTCACCCATCCCATTAAATGGGTAGAATCTAGGGTTCCCAAAATATGTGGGTGATACCATGTCTTACACCCATGAGGGTACGACTTTCCATCATGTGTGATCACCACTTATCGTGTTTTTAGGGATTTGAGGTGAGCAGTGAGAGTGGCTATCTAATCATCCTAGCTAGGGTTCCTATCTTGATTAGGATCCCTAACCACCAAAGCATTGAAAGACTTATCAATATGGTAGTTGGGATCAATGGCTTTTGGAGTGACACAACCTAGACCCTAAGAAGGATGGTTACGCTGCTTGGGTTGGTTTGGTGACTCCTATCCTGGTCACTTTCCATACACTCCTGCATTTGCTTTGTCTAGATGTGCGGGATCACAGATCTCAAATTGGGACAACTGGACAAGGAGGACTTGTTTCAGCCTCAATGGAGGAGGAATAGGATCCTGTTATGTGGTACCATAATTTAGGCGCCACTTAACATGGAGCTCGTCAATGATCCTGTTTTTCTCTACAGACAGCTAAAGTAAGGCAAAAACCATGAGATCAACCTATATATTTTGAGTAATATCCGACATATCAGAGAGATAGAGATTCCCCTTTCCCCTTTAGATGTTCTAATGGGTGGGAAATGATGTAGAGGGATCCCCAAGGGTGAGTTTATGCCTTTACAGGTGAGTTCGAACATCTGTATGAGGGCCTATTTGATATTGTTGTACCCTAGGGGGTAGATTTTCCTCATCATGATCTATATCAGATCCCCTATCATTCTGTATTTATAGTAAATTTTGTATTACCATGTTTATCATAATTATATCAGGATGGAAATCCTTGATATCAATGGGTATGTTAGGTTGTCACATAATAGTAATAAAGTGGAGGGAAATGTACTTTCCCCAGCCTTAGATCTACACATTTGGAGACACATCTTCCATGACCATTTAGAGAACTATGAGGATATTGATTCATCTATGTTGTAAGGTTCTATGGTATCTAGTTTATGTAGGGTGATAATCCATTGGGATTGCTTTAAACTAAACAACTCATCGCTGCTGATCAATGTCGTCAAAGTGATCCTGGATTCTTGGGTAGACCAACTGATGGTCACAGAGGATATAAAGATTCACCATGATGGTTTGGTGGAAACACACTACCTAGACCTCAGTGAGGGACTCTGAAACGTAAAAGTTGGAAGTCACATTTGTTCAAAACACCACTAACAACCAATCATGATCCAGAGTCTCCCATAGGATTTCTTTCTCATAGGAAGGTCCCTGCTCTTGATCGGCCCAAAATTTGATTAGTGTTGTCCAAGAAATGGGTAGTGGAATTTACGTAGATTAGTGTAGTGACTAGCTGGACGGTGGAGGATTCGTTGTGTGATTCAACTATTTACTACAAGCTGGAACATCTCTCTGGGGAGGCACCAACCATATCATCACATCCTTATAGGACTGGGTGATCACCACTGCCTCATGTGTGAGGGAGGTGACACTCATCGGTGACTCAACTAGATCCTCTTCATCTTTCCCATTATTGAATAGTTCGACATGATCTTGGGTTTAGGTAGAGGGGGAAATTGATGATGACAGATACAGCTGCACCTTGATCCCCTGGAAGGGGACAAAATCTTCCTCCACCTGCCTGTACCTACGGATGGATTTGAGGATCCTATGGATTTAACCTTTTAGGATAGAGAACTTCACATCGCAGGTTCCTTCCCCAGACTATGATATTGATGGATGGGGTGAAGGATCCATCATTGTGTCACATTCCCCCTCATAATCCAAGAGGTTTACAGGGTTGAAAATGGCTTGGTGCTTCTCATGATTTTCCATTCAGTGATAGCAGTTTAACCTTCTACCCCAAGACAATTCTCTAGGGTAGGGTAATTATTTATCATGTGGAGGAACACTATTATGTGATGTGGTAATGCATGGAGGGCCTCTTCTTTGGTTAGTTTGGATATAGGGATTTCCTCTGTATGTTTTGTTGTTAGAGAGGAAAGAACCTCTGCATTGACTGGTGAATTAGTGGGGGGACTTTCATTTTGTCTATTGATGAAGTGGGGAGGACCTCTAATTTATTTGTAGGGGACATGGGGAATATATCCATGCTGACCATTAGTAATGAAATAGGGAGGACCTTTGTAATGGTGGGTTGGAGTGTGAGGAGGACGTTCTCACTGATCAAAATGGGAATGGGGAGGACCTCCGTGTTAAATAGAAAGAATATGGAGAAGACCCCAGTACTGGATGATAAGATTGTGGGGAGGACCTCTACTTTAAATGGTGGAAACATGGGTAGGGACACCATTCTAACCATAGAATGATTGGGGAGGACCTCCACACTGGTTGGCTGCGACATGGGGAGAACCTCCGTGTTGGTTGATGATGATAGCATGTGGAGGACCTCCATGATGGTTGCTGATAATGTGGGGAGAACCTCTGATTTTGTTAGTGATGGAGTTGGGAGGACATATGCTTGATCTAGGAATGGCATGAGGAGGGCCTTCACGTTGATTGGCTATGATACCTGGAGGACCTCCTTATTGGGAAGCATAATTATGGGGAGGACATTTATAATGATTGTTGGTGAAATGGGGATGACATCCACTTTGATTGGTGGGAACATGGGGAGGACCTCCATGTTGATTACGAAATAGGGGATGACCTCCGCTTTGGTTATTGACAGTACATGGAGGACCTACGCATGAAATATCATTATCACAGGCCAGTCTGTGATCGTTTTTGGTGGTTCCACTGATTATATGATTCAACGCATCTTACTTGTGAGGAGTCTAAGGTCTCAATACCAATTGGGAGAAGATGGATCTCTACTCATCTATCATGGGGATCTGGTGGAATGTGTTGGTGGTGACAAGGACCACTAGAGCCATGGAACATGATACCCCTTATTGGGAATTATCCTAAGTTTGTGCTTTATGTTGACGCTGGGAGGTTTAGAATGAGTTCAATAGAGTAGTTGTAGAGTGTACCTTTTCATAGGCCTGAAGGGATGGTCATTGTTGATGCTGACAAGGCTTAGTGGGAGCCCTCCATGATGACTCTTGGGTAGTATTCATGGTCATGGTGACTCGGGAATCCCCAATCTCCTTGATGTAGGGGAAAGATTCATAGTATTTTTCTTGGGAGAGACTCATAAAGTGATTCTCTATTAGAACAGGGAGTGTTTACTTCCTATACGACCCTTAGGGGGTGTTAGTAATGCGCTGAAGCCTCCAAGTCCTAGCAGGCCATGCCCCTTGTGGTAATGACCCCCTTATGCTTTTACTAACATAAGAGGGTTTCCATTACCCTCCAATGGATGATCTATGATGGTGATATGGGGCATGGGATTCCATTATATGGCTTCATAGTGGAAGTCATAGCAGAGGTGTTGTTGTGTGGGATTTCAACATTAACATTTCTACTACCCCAGTGCCTATAGGCATTGGGTGGTTGATTTCCTATGAGTGGATTCATACAAAGTATGTGGATTAATATTTCATTATATGTTTAAGAAAATTTATGTACAATTCCCCAACATTGTTTAATCTTCCAAATATGGGGAGATATCCACGCTGAAAATGTCGCAAATGGAGGATTTCTCAATGTTTACTACCCCAATTTCTGGTGAGTTCCATGTTGGGACCATAGTTTTCTTAGTGGGACCTGGAATTGGATGTCAGAATTGAGTGACATGATAATATTTTTTTTCTCTAACACTACCGGTCCCCATGTTTAAGAAAAGAGTTTCACATTGGGATCACCATTTTTATTTTTGACGCTTTCTTCGGGGCATGCCCAGACGTCCACAACATGGAACGTGCGCACTGACTTCTTTGTTAACCTATATTCCCTCTTTCCAAAGTCATGAGGCTTTCATCACTTTAAACAATGATTTATACTCCTTGATCAGAATGGGATGATGGGATTTCGATTCCTCTTTCCATGTATTCATCCTTGGAACTCATTGTTTAGTCTAGGTCACCCTCATAGATTAAGTCATGTTCATGGAACTCATTCCTAGTTCCACATATTTGTGGATGATGGTTAATGAAACTACTTTTTTTTGTAAATTCTAGTGGGTATTCATAGGACAATAACCTTAATCCTAGTTATTAGTCACATTGGGCATCGCTAACATGTCTAGACACTGGGGACATTGGTCACCTGTATTATTCTTTATAGGATGGCATCTCACTTAGGAATCTTAGACAAGAAACCCAAGTAATCTCATATATATCATGAGGTATCTAACGCCAAGGACTTATACCTTATAATGATTTCACCTCTGATGTACCATGGTTTTCATGAGGTAGTTGACGCTATAGGGGAATGTCTTCAAAGGATTTCACCTCAGGCATACCATGTTTTTCATGAGGTAGATGATGCTGTGGGTGCATATATTCTGAGGATTTCACATCAATTATCAGGTTTTTATTAATAGGGTATGAGTTTAGGGTTATAAAAACTTCTATTTCCTATAGAGGTGGACCAAATAGTCTAGTAGAGATGGATCAGGTTATGAGTTTAATGTCTTGTGGAGACAAAGTTGATTGATCAAGACACCCTGTGGAGGTGGATCAAGGTGGTGCATCCCTAGGAAGGAATATGTCATTCCTAGAAGTTTACCTATGGATGGATTTGAATGCCTAGTAGAGGCAGGTCTAGGAGTTCTGTCCCATAAAAGGTAGATGTTATACCATGAAGGTTTATCGATCCACCCCTTAAGGTAGATTAGGGAGGTACATACCTAGGAAGGAGGACCTTATTTTACCATTAGTCAAGATTGAACCTTAGGGAAGCATCTTATATACCCTATTTAGAAGACAGGGATCAAAACCCACGTATTTTGATGTTGTAGTTTAAGGTTATGTGATAGGAGTATTCCATGCTATTTAACATCGTGTAGTAAGTATGATCATGTCATGAAAGGTGTGTCGATGGGGGTGGTTTGGGGATTATTCATGGAATATTCCCTTCAAAATAGAATTTATCTTGGTGGAAGATGGTGTAGGGATTGATCATTGATCTTCCAAAGGGACCTGGAGGAAATGTGGTCTCTCGGGTGAGGGGTATGATCTTATCAGGGATGTGGCCCTGAGGGAATCAGGGTGGATGTAGATGTTAATGTTGGTTTTTGACCTCAGAGAGTATTCCAACATATCCTAGTTTGTTAGGAATCAAATAAAACATAGTTTATAATGGGTTGTGGCTTAATAAGAGGTCTATGCAGGTGACACACCTGCATGCATCGTTAAATTTTTGCTGCCTATGGTCAGATTATAATTTGTAAGGTTTTCCCAAACGTCACTTGCTACAAGGTATAGTATAGGGAAATTTTGAGATTGATCCAACTGGGAGAATAACTAGCTTCTAAGATTCAATTTATTAAGATCATTTGTGGTAGGATTCCTTTATAGTTTCCTTTATTTTGGGAAATACTAAATATATGGTGGTTGGTAGTTGCTTCAATAATGAGAAAGGGATCAGAGTCAATTTTAGTTATTTGTAGAAAAGGTGATCTTTAACTTTAACTTGGTAGGATCCTATGGTTTATGTTGTGAAGCAAGAAGAGGTCACTAGTTGACTATGGTCAAACAAACTAGCTCTACCTAAGTGTTTAAGTATTCCTTAATTAGGAAATAGTAACAACCTAGGTGCATTAATCTTGGATTCAAGGGTAGAATGTATTTTAGGCTATTGATCATAGAATAATCAACTATAATCAAGATAGGGTCTTTTTCTTGATTATCCTGTGATTAGGGTTGTTCAGTTGAATTGAATAGGCATTGATTGTTTATTTTAATTTCTAATATAAGGCCCCAGTCTTAAACCTTACTTAATATTGAATTAAATGAATAATTCATATTGAGGATCTTTTCAGGTTTAGAGTTTTAGAGAATTAGAACATAACTATTACATCTCAAAAGATTAGAAAGTAGAAACTTTTACTAAGTTTCCATAAAATAAAAACTCTTAAAAAAAGAAACATGTCCAGTTCCATGTTTTAGGTTGCATGACTTTCCCTTGATCCCATCCTTGACCCTATTCCACGTTAAGTCCTGTGAAAAACATTTCAAAAACTTGGGATGAGCATAAAAAGCTCAGTAAGGGATACACAAAGAATGAAAACTGTTAGTTTTTCAAAACAACAAGTAAACCATGTATACTTTATCAAAGTAATACTTTTCA
The DNA here is from genome assembly GCA_963277665.1 of Viscum album. NCBI lineage: Eukaryota > Viridiplantae > Streptophyta > Magnoliopsida > Santalales > Viscaceae > Viscum > Viscum album. The sequence continues at coordinate 1,616,713,669 of OY728125.1, forward strand.
CCTTTTCGAATTAGTAAAAAATCTTCACTGAATAAAAGTTCACTACTTACCCTTCTGTAACCAAAAGATTACCATAAAACCCATATAAAGATCACATAACATATAAAGGTAACTTGGGACATAAACATACTTAAGTGGAATAACCATAAGGTCGACTTCCACACATATCACTTAATGGAATAGCCATTCGGCCAAATTCCATACATACTTAATGGAATAGCCATACGGCCGACTTCCATACCCAATGCATTAGAGGTTATAACATAACCACCCATCCTGGTATTCACGGCACCACGCGTCATATGGTTTATCACATAACCACCCGTAAAATTTCCAAGTACCATTATAAAATTATAACACATAAAACCAATATAAAGGAATGATAACATTTCCACATTTCAATCACAATATTTCATTTAAATATATTGAAAAAACAGAATCCTTTATCAAAACCATTTTCAATAACAAAATACATAAAAGATTATATGGTATTTATTTTATTTTAAAACATTACGGCTTGTTGAGGATGCCAAAGATCAAATAATACTCGCGGCGGCGGAAAAGGTCGTTGTCAGTGCGTACGTTAAAAGAAACATTCCTTTTTGTCGTTTAGTAAAACGCTTCGTAGAAAAAGATTCCTTTTGTATAAAAGTAAAAGTCAAAGGGGTTTATACACCGTATAAAAGAAAGTTGTGTATAAAACGAAATATGCCTCAATAAAAGGAGATTGAGACGAAGTCCCTTACAAAGACGGTATCGTTGGTTTAAGGATAAATCAATTACATAATTATGTGTGACAAACGAATACACCAAATATAATTGGATATTAAGTGTAAAACAATCAGACGTTATTCACACATATTCATAGAACAACATATTCAAGGAGTATAAGTTTATCCCAAAGAATCAAATTTGGGTTAAGAAGTTCCCTTGAAAAAATTTGACAACCTAATGGCGTCACTACAAAATTCAAAAAATGAGTCGATGAGAGATAAAAAAGGGTATCTCATCACATGGAAATAAAATTTAAATCAATAAGGACAGAGAATAACATATCCCAATATAATATTATGTGAATTAAAAGACATAACAAAATAAGTCTTTTAAAAAGAGGAGGGTGAAAGGTTCCCTTACCGACATGGGTATCTTTCAAAACATACACCCCGTGAAAGAAGGACAATAAAAAATTGATGTAAATACTCATAAATGAAAGTATATTACACAATGAGTAAAATAATGGGCAGTACATACACCACTCAAAGGAAATTGTGGCAAATGTAGCATAAATCTCATGGGAATAAAAGTGATATGAAATATCCCTTACGAAAACTCGGCAGCCTAACGGCGCCACTTAAAACTTCCAAAAATTGATTGATGAGATCAAATAGGGTCTCTCATCATATTAAAATAAAATGTACAGAAAGAGGAATATAAAAGAACATCCCCCATCATAAAAAAGAGGAGCTTAAAATATGTAACATAAAGGAGAGTACTTAAAATGAAAGAGAGAGGTTAGATCTCTTACGAAAATTCGGCAGCCTAACGGCGCCACTCAAAACTTCCAAAATGGATTGATGAGAGAGAATAGGGTCTCTCATCATATGAACATAAAAAATACAGTAATATTAATATAAAAGAACATCCCAATAACAAGAAATATGAGCTTTAAAAGTAATGACATAAAAGAGCGTACTTAAAAAGAAAGAGAGGAGTAGGATCCCTTACCTCGGGTTCGACTTGACTCGGTCGTTCTTTAACGTCCTGAATAATAAACTTGAGTTAATTTCTACTTGATTAAGATCCTTTTTCAAGTTCATTATTCCTTTTATATCAATTATTTACATGTTATAAACATTATGTAATCATTTAAGTTAATAATGTTTGTTTTGTTGATATTTGGTTCTTAAGTCAAAAGTGGACTTCTTACAATTACATGTTGTTCGTGTGGTCAAAGGTTCGTTATATCCAGAATGAAATTCCTGATTTGGATATCATATATATCATATATATCCATAATATACATGTATTTATAATATTACATAATCATTTAGAGGTAAGAAATTAAATGCACCGTTCATGGAGACGGTAAACCGTACGTACGCATGAACGCTACTTTCATTTCTATGTCATATTAATGGAATTAAAACTAAATGAGAGGTGTGTATATTTTTAATTCCAGAATTATATTCATCCTTTAGATGTATCATACATCATATATATCCATTATATGTACTTATAATTGTACATTACATTTGAGTATAATAAATTAAATGCACCATTCATGGAGACGGTAAACCGTACGTACACATGAACGCTACTTTCATTTCTATCTCATACTTTAATAGAAAGAAAAAAATAATGATATAAAGGTATATTATAATTCCAGTATAATATCATATATAATAACTTTAAATCCATCCTTTATACATCCCACATATGGCATTAACGAATCAAATCACTTTGAGGGGGCGGTAGTCCACACTTCCTAAAATGAAGATATCGCGTATACCCATAATGGAAGACATAAAGGTATGCCACAAATAAAAAATACAGAATCTTAAGTAAAACATAAACATATTATATATCATATATAAACATATTGATATCTTAATGGCCACCTTTGAAGGTGTTATATGAGTGTTGAACAATCATCGTTTCGTGAGGCAGAAATTCTCCATCCACAGAAACAGTATGTTCTTTAACCATTAGATGAAGGTGTGTGTAAGTGTAGCTCGAATAATTATTATAAAAACATCCTAGTATATTGAATATACTAGATTTGTTACAAAATAAATGAATAAAAAGAGTTTAGGGGGTTGGAGAAGAAAAATAAAACAAAAGAGCACAAGTGAAGACGTTACCTTAAAATTGGGTAACTCCCTTTGTTTTGAACCAAAAGGGTTTCTTTAAGAGCTTCCTGCCTACTATAAGTCTTCTAGGATGAGGATAGGGATGTGGAGAGACAAAATGATCAGATCTTGGCCGAACCAAAGGCTTGAGGGGTGTGGTTAAGGTGGTAGAGGTGGGGGCCTTTTATAAGAGGAGAGAAGGGGCACTCTTGGTAAAGTATAAAATGTTACTTTATTTTCAAATGGTTTTCAGATTTTAATGGTCCCACATTGATATAATTCGGGGATAAGGTGATAATGGTTCTAAATCCACCCATCCAATAGGTTTTGGACATGTGTAGGTCCTAGATGTTTCATTATCTTTCCATTTTTTTAAATCGTTAAATAATGAGTTCATCGCTGCATCATCATGATGTCATAAAGAATTTAATTTATTTATTGTCTAAAAATTATAAAAAAAATACAATGATGTAGGAAATCGTTTTAGCTTTCCAATTAATATTTATAGTCAAAATTCTGACTTGTATAACCACATGTAAAAATTGTTTTAGTAAAACAAATCATGTTTGTGACATTTTTATTTTAACTTTAAATAAAAGGCATAAATGTCATTATCATACCCATGTGGCTCCATGGGGTACAAAAAATCGACCCATGGGTTTTCTTGGTCGGCCTTAACTCATCCAATAGTGTTAGGACAAGTGTCAATATATTTTCATTTTATTATAATATCATTTTTACCTTAAATCACACCAATTACCTTTAATCGCGATTTATAAAACTTAAAAGTTACTTTTCATCAAAAATTATTTTCATCCCATTGAACCACATTTTACTTAACAATTAAAATCATTTAAATTGGATTTTTGAAATTCAAATCACAGAAGTGGTAAAGTCCCATTTAAATGAAAAATCAAATTTTGTAACCACCACTTTGTGGTTTCACTATTCATCAAAAATTGGAGATTTTCAGAAAAATAGCAAAAATTCACCCTAAGATATATTTGATATTCCGAATTCAAAAATGATGTATATTTTACCAAATTCATAACATATAAGTTGCATTAATTAATTTTATAATTAAATCCCGTTGTTAAAACAAATAGCGTGTTTTTATGAAACAATATCTTTCAAAAGATTGACACTCGTTTATGTCCAAAATTAAAGTGATATTAATTACAATGACCACCATTGGATTAAATGGTAAAAATATATTCTATTTAAACTTTAAAACCAATTAAAAAGATAATCTAATCATATAAATAAATTAGATTAAAAAGAGGTTTCAAATTAAAATACAACATTTTTCACTATTCATTAAAAAATGAACTTTATCAGAAAGATACCAAAAATTTAAACAAAGTAAATTTTAATGTCCCGATTCTAAATAAGAATTTTATTTTGTCAAATATAACAAATAAAATTGTCAAAAAGTGGATTTAAAAGAGGTTTGCCTTCAAAATGCGGTTAATCGACCTTTTAAAGAATATTATAATGTCTACGCTTAAAATTGGATTCATTCGCATTTTTAATCCTATAACATTTATTGTAAAGAGTAAAAATATTTGACAAACATATATAATCATTTTGTAGGTAGTTCTGTTCATTCCCGCCATTACAATAGCTAGGCATTAACTACCATTTAAAATAATATTATTTTATTATTAGAGTGCAACGTAAGATTCCCAAGAAACTCGTTGTTGTGTATTGGGTACGCCATCGAGCATAGCATCCCCTTTAAAGTAATATTAATATTTTATTCACAAATATGGATAAATATAAAAATGTAATATTCTTTATTTACCTAGGGTGTTACTTCCTTCCCCCCTTTTGGGAATTGTGTCCTCGCAATTTAAAAATTGGGCTTGGAAATATCCTTGAAAGTCCCACATCGGAACAAGAGTCGGTAAAACAATCAATTTAAAATAAAGAAAGATAAGTACAGAGGTCACCTGAGTTAACCCATACTAGGATTCCATGTAGGAAAACATGGACATGGAGGAGAAATCATAGGGTCATGTTCTGATGGAGAGTGATAGAAAACATGTTTAGGAGAAAGTTAACCACAAGAAAATCACAAACTTGTGATGGGTTAAACGGTATTCGATTCCCCAGTAGGAAAAGTTAACAGACAACATTTTTGTTTTAAGTTACTCTTCATTGAGGAATTTATTTTTGAGCCTAACTAAATCATAATGAAACATACTTACTTGTCACGTAGACTTCCAACTTTTACTAGATTCCTTAATCAAACTCACTTTTTCTCCAAAAGACGAGTATTTAGGAAGACTTGTTCACATTAAGAGTACTATAATCAACTTATAGAGAACCACCTAATCCACAAAAGATAACTATATATTTCCCATGTCTTTAGACTTTAACCAAAACCAAAACTAAAAAGGTTAGTACAAGATCAGATAATCCAGAAAAGGATAACCCTTTATAAAAAGAAAATATATTCTTAATCTCCAAAATTTGTCCAACAAAACCCAAAGTTCAATGAGGACCATTCGATAAAAAATTTGTCCATAAAATTATTCAAAGTAAACAAAACTAAGATTGAAACCCAAATATTTGAAGGATTTAGTCACATAGTCTTCCAAGTTAAATCATAACATTAATCTCCAAAAAACATCAGGTTCTCCTAAAGTCTCGCATTGAAAAGTAATTAACCTAATCACATATCCTCCATGATAAGTTAATCATTTTCATAAAAACCCAAAATCAACTTACTCTTAATTCATAAAATCATATAACTAAAAAGAATCATTCAAACTAACCAGGGACTTCACGTAGTCCAGTGGTAGGCGATAAATACCAGTCGCACTTTGGTTGTGAGTTCGATTCCCGCAGCTTTGTCCGACGCGACGTGTTGTCACACGGTCTGTGTGTTGTCCTTTTTCCAAAACTATATAATTCTTAAAACATTCCCCAAAACGAGATAAAATCTTCAAAAATGATCATAACATATTTTAGCCTCAAATTTATCTCATGCCTTTCATTTTCCACCATAACATATAATAACCCATAATTACCTCAATAGTAAGGATCATATAAACACTAATGGTTACCTTTATAATTATTACCTGAACTTCCACATCGATTGGTCATCTCATACATGATGAATTACAGAACATACCAAGGTACATGTGGATGATCATGACACCTTGATAGTAGGTTTAGAACAACCACGAGTTTCCTCATTGAATACCCCCATTTCATCAAGTCTCTTAATCAGAGAACCACCCTAGTTTCCTTCAAACCTATTGTCACTTTGGTGCCTGCTAGATCCATCCATTCACTAAAAACAGAAATGTCAGTGTGAGTATATCAACAAAACCATCATGTACTAATGAGGAAGGTAAACACTAAGATATACTTACTCATTCACTTTTTCTAAAATGAGGAATCTTTCTGAAATCCTAACCATTATGGTAATGTCACTTGTGCTTAGAGGATACCCTAACCTCTAAAGTTATCTAAACCGACCTTTGATACCAACTATAAGGCACCAGCCTTAAACCTTACTTAATATTGAATTAAATGAATAATTCATATTGAGAATCTTTTCAGGTTTAGAGTTTTAGAGAATTAGGACATAACTATTACATCTCAAAATATTACAAAGTAGAAACTTTTACTAAGTTTCCATAAAATAAAAACTCTTAAAAAAGAAACATGTCCAGTTCCATGTTTTAGGTTACATGACTTTCCCTTGATCCCATCCTTGACCCTATTCTACGTTAAGTCCTATGAAAAACATTTCAAAAACTTGGTATGAGCATAAAAATCTCAGTAAGGGATACACAAAGAATGAAAACTGTTAGTTTTTTAAAACAACAAGTAAACCATGTATACTTTATCAAAATAATACTTTTCACCTTTTCGAAGTAGTAAAAACTCTTCACTGAATAAAAGTTCATTACTTACCCTTCTGTAACCAAAAGATTACCATAAAACTCATATAAAGATCACATAACATATAAAGGTAACTTGGGACATAAACATAATTAAGTGGAATAACCATAAGGTCAACTTCCACACATATCACTTAATGGAGTAGCCATTCGGCCAACTTCCATACATACTTAATGGAATAGCCATACGGCCGACTTCCATACCCAATGCATTGGCGGTTATAACGTAACCACCCATCTTGGTATTCACGGCACCACCCGTCATATGTTTTATCACGTAACCACCCATAAAATGTCCAAGTACCATTATAAAATTATAACACATAAAACCAATATAAAGGAATGATAACATTTCCACATTTCAATCACAATATTTCATTTAAAAATATTGAAAAAATAGAATCCTTTATCAAAACCATTTTCAATACCAAAATACATAAAAGATTATATGGTATTTATTTTATTTTAAAAACATTACGGCTTGTTGAGGAGTCCAAAGATCAAATAATACTCGCGGCGGTGGAAAAGGTCATTGTCACCGCGTACGTTAAAAGAAACATTCCTTTTTTTCATTTAGTAAAACGCTTCGTAGAAAAAGATTCCTTTTGTATAAAAGTAAAATTAAAAGGGGTTTATACACCGTATAAAAGAGAATTGTTTATAAAATGAAATATGCCTCAATGAAAGAAGATTGAGACGAAGTCCCTTACAAAGACAGTATCCTTGGTTTAAGGATAAATCAATTACATAAGTATGTGTGAAAAATGAATACACCAAATATAAGTGGATATTAAGTGCAAAACAATCAGAGGTTATTCACAAATATTCATAGAACAACATATTCAAGGAGTATAAGTTTATCCCAAAGAATCAAATTTGGGTTAAGAAGTTCCCTTGCAAAAATATGACAACCTAATGGCGTCACTACAAAATTAAGAAAATGAGTTGATGAGAGATAAAAAAGGGTATCTCATCACATGGAAATAATATTTAAATCAATAAGGATATATAATAACATATCCCAACATAATATTATGTGAATTAAAAGACATAACAAAAGAAGTCTTTTAAAAAGAGGAGGGTGAAAGGTTCCCTTACCGACATGGATATCTTTCGAAACATACACCCCGTGAAAGAAGGACAATAAAAAATTAATGTAAATACTCATAAATGAAAGTATATTACACAATGAGTAAAATAATGGGCAGTACATACACCACTCAAAGGAAATTGTGTCAAATGTAGCATAAATATCACAGGAATAAAAGTGAGATGAAAAATCCCTTACGAAAACTCGGCAGCCTAACGGCGCCACTTAAAACTTCCAAAAATGGATTGATGAGATCAAATAGGGTCTCTCATCATATTAAAATAAAATTTACATAAAGAGGAATATAAAATAACACCCCCCATCATAAAAAAGATGAGCTTAAAAGAAGTAACATAAAGGAGAGTACTTAAAATGAAAGAGAGAGGTTAGATCTCTTACGAAAATTCAGCAGCCTAACGGCGCCACTCAAAACATCCAAAATGGATTGATGAGAGAGAATAGGGTCTCTCATCATATGAACATAAAAATTACAGTAAGATTAATATAAAATAACATCCCAATAACAAGAAATATGAGCTTTAAAAGGAATGACATAAAAGAGCGTACTTAAAAAGAAAGAGAGGAGTAGGATCCCTTACCTCGGGTCCGACTTGACTCGATCGTTCTTTAACGTCTTGAATAATAAACTTGAGTTAATTTCTAATTGAATAAGAACCTTTTTCAAGTTCATTATTCCTTTTATATCAATTATTGACATGTTATAAACATTATGTAATCATTTAAGTTAATAATGTTTGTTTTGTCGATATTTGGTTCTTAAGTCAAAAGTGGACTTCTTACAATTACATGTTGTTCGTGTGGTCAAAGGTTCGTTATATCTAGAATGACATTCCTGATTTGGATATCATATATATCATATATATCCAGCATATACATGTATTTATAATATTACATAATCATTTAGAGGTAAGAAATTAAATGCACCGTTCATGGAGACGGTAAACCGTATGTACGCATGAATGCTACTTTCATTTCTATGTCATATTAATGGAATTAAAACTAAATGAGAGATGTTTATACTTTTAATTCCAGAATTATATTCATCATTTATATGTATCATACATCATATATATCCATTATATGTACTTATAATAGTACATTACATTTGAGGATAAGAAATGAAATGCACCGTTCATGGAGACGGTAAGCCGTACGTACACATGAACGCTACTTTCATTTCTATCTCATACTTTAATAGAAAGAAAACAATAATGATATAAAGGTATATTATAATTCCAGTATAACATCATATATAATAACTTTAAATCCATCCTTTATACATCCCACATATGGCATTAACGAATCAAATCACTTTGAGGGGGCGGTAGTCCGCACTTCCTAAAATGAAGATATCACGTATACCCATAATGGAAGCCATAAAGGTATGCCACAAATGAAAAATACATAATCTTAAGTAAAACATAAACATATTATATATCATATATAAACATATTTACATCTTAATGGCCACCTTTGAAGGTGTTATATGAGTGTTGAACAATCATCGTTTCGTGAGGCAGAAATTCTCCATCCACAGAAACAGTATGTTCTTTAACCATTAGATGAAGGTGTGTGTAAGTTTATCTCGAATAATTATTATAAAAACATCCTAGTATATTTAATATACTTGATTTGTTACAAAATAAATTAATAAAAAGAGTTTAGGGGGTTGGAGAAGCAAAATAAAACAAAAGAGCACAAGTGAAGACGTTACCTTAAAATTGGGTAACTCCCTTTGGTTTGAACCAAAAGGGTTTCTTGAAGAGCTTCCTGCCTACGATAAGGCTTCTAGGATGAGGATAGGGATGTGGAGAGACAAAAGGATCAGATCTTGGCCTAACCAAAGGCTTGAGAGGTGTGGGTAAGGTGGTAGAGGTCGGGGCCTTTTATAAGAGGAGAGGAGGGGCACTCTTGGTAAAGTATAAAATGTTACTTTATTTTCAAACGGTTATCGGATTTTAATGGTCCCAAATTGATATAATTCAAGGATAAGGTGATAATGGTTATAAATCCACCCATCCAATAGGTTTTTGACATGTTTAGGTCCTAGATTTTGCATTATCTTTCCATTTTATTTAAATCATTAAATAATGAGGTCATCGCTGCATCATCATGATGTCATAAATAATTTAATTTATTTAGTTTATAAAAATTATTAAAAAAATACTATGATGTAGGAAATCTTTTTAAATTTCCAATTACTATTTATAGTCAAAATTCTGACTTATATAACCACATGTAAAAATTTTTTTAGTAAAACAAATCATGTCTGTGACATTTTTATTTTAACTTTAAATAAAAGGCATAAATGTCATTATCATACCCATGTGGCTCCATGGGGTACAAAAAATCGACCCATGGGTTGTCTTGGTCGGCCTTAACTCATCCAATAGGGTTAGTACAAGTGTCAATATATTTTCATTTTATTATAATATCATTTTTACCTTAAATCACACTAATTACCTTTAATCGCGATTAATAAAACTTAAAAGTTACTCTTCATCAAAAATTATTTTCATCCCATTGAATCACATTTTACTTAACAATTAAAATCATTTAAATTGGATTTTTTAAATTCAAATCACAGAAGTGGTAAAGTCCCATTTAAATGAAAAATCAAATTTTGTCACCACCACTTTGTGGTTTCACTATTCATCAAAAATTGGAGATTTTCAGAAAAATACCAAAAAATCACCCTAAGCTATATTTGATATTCCAAATTCAAAAATGATGTCTATTTTTTCAAATTCATAACATATAAGTTGCATTAATTAATTTTATAATTAAATCCCGTTGTTAAAACAAATAGCGTGTTTTTATGGAACAATATCTTTCAAAATATTGACACTCGTTTATGTCCAAAATTAAAGTGATATTAATTACAATGACCACCATTGGATTAAATGGAAAAAATATATTCTATTTAAACTTTAAAACCAATTAAAAATATAATCTAATCATATAAATAAATTAGATTAAAAATAGGTTTCGAATTAAAAGACAACATTTTTCACTATTCATTAAAAAATGAACTTTATCAGAAAGATACCAAAATTTAAACAAAGTAAATTTTGATGTCCCGATTCTAAATAAGAATTTTATTTTGTCAAATATAACACATAAAATTTTCAAAAATTTGATTTAAAAGAGGTTCGCCTTCAAAAGGCGGTTAATTGACCTTTTAAAGAATATTAGAATGTCTACGCTTAAAATTGGATTCATTCGCATTTTTAATCCTCTAACATTTATTTTAAAGAGTAAAAATATTTGAAAAACATATATAATCATTTTGAAGGTAGTTCTGTTCATTCCCGCCATTACAACGGCTAGGCATTAACTACCATTTAAAATAATATTATTTTATTATTAGAGTGCAACGTAAGATTCCCAAGAAACTCGTTGTTGCATATTGGGTACGCCATCGAGCATAGCATCCCCTTTAAAGTAATATTAATATTTTATTCACAAATATGGATAAATATAAAAATTTCATATTTATTATTTACCTGGGGTGTTAAAACTAATTCATATGTTTAGAAAGTTAATAATTAAATATTTTATTAATGTTCGGATACACCTACTCTCGAACCCTAGCTTGGGTGGTTTTAGCCACTCATGGTTGGTGGATGTGAAAATAAATAACTAATTAAAACCATGATTGACATGGTAAGAATGATTCAATTTAAATAGATCATAATCACACAATTAATATAGAGTCACTATAGTGGATGAACATGAAATTAGGAATGAATAATTGTAAATCAAAATGAAACTAAATACTTACATGAGAATTAATGTGGGATTGAACTCGCACAACTTCTTTGAAAATTGATTAATGAAGAAAATGATGTGAAAAGGTGGTGAAGGCGATGATGAAAACAATCCAAAATGATTTTTTATTAAAAATAATGAAACATATGAAGAAATTTAGAATTTAGAGCTGGGGAAAATATAGGGAATAATGAAAGGAAGGAAAATATGAAAATACTATTCTTGGGAGATTATTTTGTTTTTTGTCTCTAGATCCCTCTTTCAAATTCGCTAGCCTGGTCCTTTATTTAAATCTGAAAAATTACACAACATGTAATGAGATTCACATCGTGTAATGATAAATCCATGTTAATCTCTGTAGCTTTTGTATCTACACATATCTCACGCATATCTTGTTCATAGTTTGAATGTTTGACCACTTTCATGACGTGACTCCTTATCTCACGGCATGTATCTTCTTTCCAACTGTATCTTCTAAGAGGATTTATCATTTAAGTTATTCATGATGTGAATATTATGCTCATGTTGTGTAATGGATATTTTACTCCCAAAATTTATGACCTGATTCGCGTCTAGGTTCATGACGTCTGGAATCCCATGAGACACTATTACAGGACATGAAATTAGGTTTCACAATTTATAATATGAAAATATGCACTTTTCACCATTTATTCCTTTAAAACCTTGGGAACCAATTTCCCAAAAAAATCTGCATAAACAAATGGCATTATCGAATATTTCATTGAAAATCCTTACTTGAATGACAGTAAAAAGTATATATGATTTTTTCTTATCAAAATCCCCCAAACATGAACAATTTCTTATCAAGAAAAAAGATCATAATAGTGATTTCAAAAAGATAAGAAAATTTTTAAAATAGGAAACATTTATTTTTTCTAGGAAAATAAAACTAAGTGTAAGGAAAAAATGTTAGTCTATATAATCAACCCTGCATCGAAAACCAGTCATGCCTCCTTTCTTAGTTCATTAAAAAAATTATAATATTTTAATTATAATCTTTTAACTATTCCCTAGGTTCTATACCCATTTTCAATCGACCTCACAATGAATTTTCTTTCATAACTTAGGATAAAATGAAATTACAATTATGCTCATACCATGAGTAAATGCTCCTAACCATAGGCTTTTGTTGGTTTTATTATCTATATATTATAAAGACAAGAGAAAAATTAATCATGAGGGATTTATCATTTTGGTTCAAATAAAATTGATGTTGTGGGTACGTGGGTAAAAAGTGAAAATAAATATCAAAAGGAGGGTAATCTCTAAATTATAATGCATGAATTCTTAGAAAAGTGTAATAAAATGACTCCTCCCAACTAATCAAGTCAACTCCCCTCGTAGATCAGGTTGGATCCATGTATATATCAAGTAAGTGTCAAAAGGGAATCTTGTTCCTTTCCTTTTTCTTTTTTCTTTTTATTTTTCAAAATCTATGTTTAGGAGAGATCTCACATTTATCACCTAACAAAATACAATCCTTCAGGGGATTCATCATCCTGGAAATGGTAATTTTTGACCTTCCTAATACACAACCCATGTAAATTTTTCTTGCCTTTTGAATTTTGAAAAGGAACAGAATAGAAGTGAAATGGTGTAAATTATACATGGATCATAATCAAATAGTTTGATGAGAAACATAGTATATCTCTATAATAATATCATTCTAACTATCTTAATACCTCCCCCAAACTCTTTCAATAGTAAAATCATGAAGTATACAAGGATTAAGGTAGGAATGTGGGAATTCTTTTGGAATAGCTTCATCCTATAAGGTCATTAATGGAAACTATGGGATAACGAATGAAAGATGTTATGTGGTTATTTGGATACAATGTCTCAACAATGATTTCCTCAATTTTTTTAAAATTATACTTGTTCATTTATAGCCTCAATAAGATATTAATGCAAGTTCTGATAGGTTTACATGTCCCAGGTATCACTCAAGAAATATGCTCAGAAAATAATATGCAATTGTAGGCTCAAAGTCCTCTCGGGTAATGAGAAAAACAAAATAATTTGGAAATCACAACATGTATGAAACTAAGTAGTAAGTTAAACAACCATAATTTCAAAAATTTTGAATTTCAATTAAATTTATAAGAATATTAATCATTCTAAAATCTAAATATATACAAAACATAGATTCTAAAAAATCCCAAATTAACTTTTTTCTTTTATATAAATGGGTATAATATTTTTCAAGTTTAAAGAATGCTTACAATTTTAAAAATGTCTCCTAGATAGGTGAGAACAGAAAATAAGTCAAGTGTATCAAAAATTAAATAGGATGAGAAACTCCCCCACACTTAGAAGGTAATAATTCCCACACTATCTATGGAATTATTGTTGGGGTTTTATAGAATATAATGTATAGAAAAATTGAATTTGAATTTGAGAATTTTAAAATTGAGGGAAATTGAGAGCTCCCTATAATAATTGGCATTCCATGGGGGAACTTGGGTTGTTTGGTAATAATTTCAAGGCACCTGTAAAATGGATTAGAAAATAATTCTAGCACTAGATGAAACATGAGTCCATATGTTTAAAACATTGATAAGAATAAGAGTAATCAAGTGAATAGAAAAATGAGAAAAGGTAACCATTTTCATTCAAATGTGTTAAATGTTTATAGTGAAGTTCTAAAGGGACTCAAAATGAAAACCAAAAAGATTCAAGCATGATCAGTCAATCTAGAAAATAGGTAACTATGGGTTTCCTCTCATAAAGTGCTAACATTAACATCATCATCCATATAGAAGGACTAAAACATCTAGAAGTGGGGTTCATCAGCTCTGTTATTCCTCTTGCGTTTGCAGCTATTGGTGGCAGTGTCCTCTAGCTTGTGCGATAACTTAGCCAAATTGATAAAATCATGTAAAACATGAGCATTATTCAAATGGGCTAGGAATGGAATCATCTCTCTAGGTAGCTTCTACTGAGAATGGATCTCTATAAATAGTTCCTAAAGTTGGAGTTCTATTTCTATAACGCGTTGGGTCACCCTATAGACTAGAACAGATGATGGAATGGGTCCATCAAAAACTATGGATGATATAGAGGATCTAGACATGGCTATTTAAAAATTGAAAGAAATTAAAATCAAGCCATGTAATAATGATGAAAAAATAAATTTCCATATATATATATATATATGATCAGTACAAAAAAGAGGGCATACATAGATGAAAAAATGAAATGACCAACCCTATCACTAAAAGTTTAAAGCATAAAATAGAATTAAATTGGATGATTAAGAGTAGTCCTTAGGACCAAAAATCTATTCCATTATCAACCCATCCTCTGGTGGTGAAGAAAGTTTTAGTTCTAGATAAATGTTTGTGGTGGTAGTAGGAGTGGGTGGATTGACGATATATGGTGGAGTAGTAGTGTTGGATACATGGACTGGAGTGGGTGGTGGAGATGTCTGAATCCATAAATAGGGCATGGTTCTTGTATCTAGATCGATGAAAGGTGCCTCTAAGGATGTATAAGTGGTCATCCCCTTGCCCCATCAAGCCTGATCAACTAAATAATCCTATTGGGAAGTAGAGTCAGTAAGATCTAAGGGAAGCTCGGGATGGGCTTTTCATGATGTGGGAATGGTAGAAGAGAAGGGGTTGACAGAGGCTGGTGGTGGTGGAGTGGTGAACTCTAATGGCTTGATGAAAGGGAGATGAAGATGAGAGGAAATCCAATGCAGGTTCAGCAGGATGCATTACCGTGTATCCCAGATCTCTATCAGGGTGGGATGGGTGGGTGGAGGTATGAAATATGAGGTGGTAAAGGTATAGGTATGAGTGTGTGGGGAAGGTTTGGAAGTGGTGGATGCATCAACTGGTGGTTCTACGGCTACTGGTGGCAATGCCTCTATTGGTGGTTCAACCTCATGCATGCCCTATTCACAGTGATATAAATCATCTTCCTTCACCAAAAGCTTCATTTTATACTGCATGAAAAAATAAAAAATATCAATGGGTCCCAGGGATGCAAGAGGGAGGGATGCATCAAAAACATTGTGATGATGGGACAAGTGAGTAATGAAGGATCCTCCCATCAAAGTATCGTGAGTCTGTTGTTCACGGGCCTTAACATAATGAGATAACTATGCATCCCTGTTGACAGGTGGACCTCCCATGGCTGCTGTAAGAATAATAACATATACATGGCTGATAATTCCATGCAACTCAGACCTCTAGAACTATACATGTGTCATATCTTGATGAAAATTTTGTAGATATCATCTCTATAGCTAGGTAGATTTTGTGATTCGCAGGCCATGGGGTAACTAGGGGTCTTGGGAAATCATCTCCCATAGATGATGAAAATTATCTCAGGGTGGATTTAGCAGATGTTTAGGGAAGACCTTTGATGTGGAAAACTCTTCTTTATAAATGATGAGGCCTATGTCGAACTTGGGGAAGGAAATCTCATGGGGTTGGCCACCCAGGATGAACTGAAGGCTATTAATAGATATCTGAAACACTAATAGGAACTCCGGAAAAATATCTCTATAGGTCTCTTCATGAACCTTGACAATAAAGTCAACATGGAGTGTCTCTAAGAGTTTGAGGATGATATCATTGATGTTTATCCTAGTAAGGATAGGTAAGTCTAGGGTTTTATTCATTCGGATTTACTTTTTCTATATCCTAGTGAGGTTTACACGGTGCTTCAGGTTGGAAAATTATAAGAGAGAGTGAAGTTTGAGGTTTTCATCACTTGAGGAGTCCTCGGAGGTGGAGGAGGAGTCATGTTGGGCAGCCAGTATAGCAGGGGCTACTAAAGGTGGTGTGGTAGGGGTGTCAGAAGTGGCTCCACATGCTTTCTTCAAAGGTGGTTGCTCATCATGGTTGGATGATGATTCTAAAGGTTGTGACTGCTTTGTTTGGTCCATCAAGGAAAAAGTGTGAGATTTTTGGTCATGGGTGGTCGATGAGGGAGGTGGGGTGTGGATTGGGGGTTTACTCTTGGCCAAAAGGATGGAGTGTCCGGTGGGGTTGGGGTTGTCGATTGAGAGAATGAGGGTGGGTGAGAGGATAAGGGAAGGAAGGTAAGGGTGTGGGAGGTGAGAATGAGGGTGTGGGTGGTTACAGTAGAGGGTGGTAGTGAAGGAGGAGGATGGTCGGGAGAAGAAGAGGTGAAGGAGGTGGGTGGTCGAGAGAAGAAGGGGGTGGTGTGGGTTTTAGGTCATGAAACTAGGGTTCATGAATTGTGTTTTAAAAAATAGACCTGATGAGTTACACGATGTATAACAGGGGTTCACATCCTGTAATGGTTAATTAAAACAGATTTTTGAAAAAAAAAATCACATCATGTAATGGGGTTACACGATGTGTAATTGGAATTTTTAGCTCAAAATTATTTAAACTATAATCTCTAGGTCTTATATTATCCAAAAGTTCCCTAAGGCCATTATAATATATCCTAGTCTAATATGACCTACCCTTGGTTGCCTCCTAGTCAGCTCTTCTTTTAATGTTGAGATCTTGACTTAGTTAATTCTTAGTTGAACCTTTAGCTGATTACACAACCTTCTTGAAAGGGTTCTTGAAATATTTTCAATGATTTTTTGTTCACCTTTAATGGTGTTCCACCTTCTCTCTAGATTTCAATTATCCCACATAGAAAAACATGAATGAATTTGAAGGGGCATGACCATCAAGATTTCATCTTACCAGGGAATAGTTTCAATCATGAGTTAAATAGAAGGACCTTATTCCCTGGTACAAATATACACTAAGAAATGTGTTTATCATGCCATTTCATTGTTTTTTCCTTATATATCCTGGAATTTTCATAGGCATCCCTCTTGGACTCTTCTAATTTTCACAATTGTATCATCCTAGCATCTACAGCCTTCTCAAAATCTAAATTTAGTTTCTTAATTTCCCAAAATGAATAATTATCTAGTTAAACTAAAAGATGAAATGGTTTACTATAAAATATTCTGAATGGTGTTGCTTCTATGGGGGTTTTGTATGAATTACATTATTCCTATAGTGCATTATCCAGCTTTAGAATCTAGACACTTCATCTTGTATTTATAGTCTTTTCCAAAATTTTCTTGATCTCCCTATTTAACTGTTCTACTTTCCCACTTGTTTGTGGGTGGTAGGGAGTCTTATATCATATCTGATTCTATATTTCTCTAGAAATCCATTAATATCTTGGTTTTTGAAATTTTTTCCTCGATCACTAATGAGTAATCTTGTAAATACAAATCGTGCAAAAATATTCTTTTTTCAGAAATTTCAGGACCCGTTTCATTGTGTCATGTTATGTTGATTCAGCTTCAACCAATTTTGAGACATAGTCAATAACAAACAGAATGTTGGGTTTTCCGTATGAAGTGAGGAATGGTCCCATGAATTCTTTACCCCAAACATTGAATATTTTGACTTCCATAATAGTATTTTGGGGCATCTCATTCCTTTTCCCAATTTTTCCAGTTCACTGGCATCTATCACAGCTTTGGAATAATTCCATCATGTCTTGGTGTGGTGTGGGAATGAAAAGACCACTTTGTATAATTTTGGATACTTTACACTCAGGTCCATGATTTCTATCATATGGTGATTTATGAGACATTTTTATTAAATTTAGTATTTCAATTTTAGGGATGCTACATCATATCAATCCATTATCAAAATGTTTGAATAGTAATGGTTCATCCCATTATAAATGTTTGGAATCATCCATAAATATTTTCCTTTGTTTATATGAGAGGTCTTGGTGCAAGAATCCCATGGAAAGATAATTGGAGATATTATAAAACCATGGTTGAACCATGAGCCTAAAAAGGTTTCATCTGGAAAATCTACATCAATGTCAACCTACCTGTCTTTCTTGATGAATGATAGTGGAATTCAAGATAGATGGTCAGCAATAACATTTTTTGTTCTTTTTTTTTCCTTGATTACAATCTCCAACTCTTTTAGTAATAGGATACACCGTATCAACTTTGGTTTGGA
Organism: Viscum album; assembly: GCA_963277665.1. Lineage (NCBI taxonomy): Eukaryota > Viridiplantae > Streptophyta > Magnoliopsida > Santalales > Viscaceae > Viscum > Viscum album. The sequence continues at coordinate 1,616,732,312 of OY728125.1, forward strand.
ATCCTTCTTGTTCATAAAGTATCTTAGGGATATATGATTAGAATGTACAATCACATTGGAAGAAACCAGATAGGAGTGGAATTTCTCAATGGAATATACAATGGATAAGAGTTATTTCTTTGTAGTCGTGTAGTTGACTTGACCTTCACTTAGTGTGTGGATTTCATAATATATGGGACAAAAGATGTGTCCAATTAATTTTCCTAACACAGTTGGGTGAAATAATGATTAATGCTTCTATTGGGATTGTTTTATACTTTTGAAATTTATTCTGACATTACTCAGTGAAACCTAAAGGTACTTCTTTTGACAATAAGTGTGTCAATGGATGGGAAAAATTTTCAACGTCTTTTATGAATCATTTGTAAAATCCTGCATGGACCTGAAAGCTTCTTATACCCTTCACTGTTGATGATTTAGGTAAATACTTGATTAATTTTATTTTTGGATGGATATAATTATATTCCTTCTTTGGAGATTTTATTCCTAAGAACTATTCCTCCTAGGACCAAAAAATAGCATTTTTCTCTATTAAAGACTATGGATTTTTCATCACAGTTTTGTAAGACTAATTCCAGATTTCATAAACTGACCTCAAATGATATTACATAGATTGAGAAGTCATACATGATGATTTCTATGAATTCTTAAACCATGTCCTGGAATATATGTTTTAAAAATATCTGAAATGTTGCTGGAGAATTTCACATTCTGAATGATATCTGGCTATAGTAAAAAGTACAAAATGGGCATGTGAATGTGGTTTTTGGGTAATCAAAGGGGTCAAATGCAATTTGGTTGTATCCAAAATATCCCTCATGGAAATAGTAGAATTCATTTTCCATGAGTCTTTCCATCATTTGATCTATGAATGGTAAGGGGAAATGATCCCTCCTTGTTTCTATATCTAGACATCTGTATTATATGAAAACTCTCCATCTAGTAATGGTGTGTGTTGAAATAAATTAATTTTCATCATTTCTCTCTATAGTGAATCCTATTTTCTTAAGAACAGCTTATAGGGGGCTTACCCATTCATTATCTGATATGAGAAATATTATTCTTGTATCCAAGAGTTTCAACACTTTCTTTTTGATGACTTCCTTCATCGGTGGTGTGATTTGACTTTGAGGTTGGGATTTTGGATTTGTATCTTCTTTAAGTAGAATATTGTGAGTTCATTCTATAGGATTTATTCCTTTGATGTCTACCACTCCCTAAGAAATTGACAAATTATGTCTCTTCAAAAAATTACCAAAATTTTTTTCTTGTCCCTGAGATAATTTGCAGTTTATAATTATAGGTAGAGAGGTTGACACTACTAAGTAAAAATACCTAAGAGTACTGGGAAGAGGATTTAGTTCCATCTTTGGTCGTTTAATGATAGAGGGGATGAAAGGTGTAATGTTATCCCTCATAAGAAGTTCAATTAATCTTAATTCTTCAAAATAATACTCTTGTACCTTCTCCAAGAGTGACTCTTTCCTTTCTTATTTAATGGAAATGTACTCATCTCATTTTTTGGTAAGAGAGATGGCATTAAAATCAACATAATCATCTAAATGTTGGTCAGCTTTGACAAGGTTTAACACTACATGTTCTTCTCTAACTTGAAAGATCAGATGTCCTTGATTAACATCTATCTGTAGAGACCCGAAGCTTAACGTACATAGACATTACATTACTTTTGCGGAATACTTAGTACATAACAAAAACACACACACAAGGACCGTAATAGTTTAGTGTCTTTGGAAACTCGGAATATAATCTTCTAATCGTGGTGAAAGATCTTCAACATCTCTCATAAATATCTTCCTTTTTTTACCTAAAACCTTTTTTTATATCCTGGGGAAAAGAAAACATAAAAGGGTGAGCTCAAATGCTCAGTAAGGGTAAAAAAAAGAAATATCAATCACATCATATTCATAAGAACATAACATTTTGGAAATCTTAACCTGCAAAAGAGAGCATAATTTCATAACATGGGATAAATCATAGTAGTGAAATGAAATCCCAATAATAATAACTTAAAACATGAAACTTTGTGGCATACACACATAATCATAGAGAATCATTTCTTATTAGTCAAGACTCATTTCCAAGACGATCTTAGTGGACAAAGTCCCTTTCTGAACCGAGGCACCCTCGTTTCAGTCCTGTTTCACTGAACCGGTATAACCTACCATTCCAACCATGTCTATCTCATGAGATATAAAATCTTTACCCAATGCATTGGAGGGAGATATAGGTCCCACCCATCACATAATTATACCATTCTTATGTGTGCCACAAAATCATAAACCATACATCATAGCATAACCCATGTAATAAAAATGGGATTCTTAAACAACATGATATCATAAAAAATTCATATAAGATAAAGGAATTCATAAAAATATTTCCATCACAACATAATCAAATCAATGTAATAATAGGGAAAAAAACAGAACCCTTTATTATCTTAGATGGAAAATAATTTTGATAAAACACTTGAACACCATTCTTGAGTAAAATATCCTTTCTTCTTCAAAAACATTTTCCTTTTTTTAACATGTCTTACAATTTTAAACTAAAATAAGTTGATTAAAAATAAACTTGAAAACTTGTAAAGGAAGCTTCTTGGAAATAATGTTTTAAAAATCCATTCATGTCGTATAAATTAAAAAAACATTCTTCGTACTTTTGTCGGAAAAGTCAAAAAGTACCTCGTACGAAAAACGACAAAAGATTCCTTTCATATCTTTTACTAAAAACTCACTGAAGGGTAAAATTGGATTTAAACAATTGTAGGTGGATGGAAATAATATTACATATTGAGGAAACATGTATGTGGATGATAAAATACACCCCAGTAAATACCAAAGTATAAACAATCTCAGATAAAAATGAGATTGTGATATTTTCCCTTACCTTAAGTCTGATTTGCTTCGTAAGTGTCTGAACCTCATGTATAATGATTTAAATAATGTCATTGACTTATTACAGAATCATATTCATTGTTATTATATCATATATGGTTCACTTATGACTTTATATTACCCGTTCTTTTGTAAATTCATGTTAAAGTAGCGTTTTGTGTAAAATCGTCTCATTTGTCGTTCGTGTTTTAACTTGTAATTATTCATATGATTACATAGATCATGATTACTTAATTCCAGAATATAAAACATTATTTATATATAATATATATTCAGAATATACATATATATAATGGATCGATAAATGGAAAGAAATACACCGTTCATGGAGACGGTAGGTCGTACGTACGCATGAACGCTGTTTTCGTTTCCTTATTGAGTTGAATGGAATTAAGTAGATGACATACATATATAAATAAATCCAGTAGCTTTATAATGTCATATATTTCATTATTATTTCTTATATATACTTTATAATCATTCTTAAATGGTTAACATGGAGAATGAATCTCATCGCATCGTGGAGACGGTAGTCCGTACGTACGCACGAGCGATGATATCGTTTCCATAATTATTGAATTGAATTGGAGTGGATGATACAATATATCATAATCAATATGATGTTCTAATAACTATGTATAGTTATTCTTTACACCATTATACCCATCCATGTAAGGTGGTGGTGGAAAATAGATTACACCACGGCGTGGAGACGGTATTCCGTACGTACGTACGCGCGGTGATTTCTTTTTCCGTAGGATGGATAGATGGTGAAATAGGGTTGTTTCATACTTATAATAACATATCAGTATATTAGTGATACTGATGTTATTAATTCATAATGAAACAACCTAAGAAGAAGTGGAAGAAGAAATAAAGATGAAAGAATCAGTAACGGGCATTACCTCTTCTTTGAAGTGCTTCTTTGAGACCTCCTTTTAGGGCACTAAAATGGGTCTTTGAAGAATACCAGAACCTCTAGGATGTTTCTAGGGAAGTGGAGAAGAAAATTTTTCAGGGTTTGGACGAGCTTGAAGGCTCAAAGTTGTGTGAGGAAGAGAGGTAGGAGGTGCCCTTTTATAAGGGAGGAGAGGGGCTCCTTTGGAAAAACTAAAAATATTATTTTATTATAAAGTCATGTTCGGTTTTAAATAGCTCCAAATTGATTTATTTCGAGGCTAAGGTGGGGATGGGTCGAAATAATCTCATCCAATAGAATTTATACAAGTTTAAGTTCCTATTTTAACCTTATCATTTAGATTTAACATTAAGTTAAATAATTTTACTTTTACCGTGTCTTCTTGTGTTCTTATACTATAAGGTTAATAAACTTACTATATCAAGCCAAAAGAACCCCAAGTTGTTTATTATTAATATATATAACCGTATCTAAGTCATTTGGCCGAACCTTAGATTTTTAGGAAGAAAATAACAATTAATAATATAATATTTGTTTTAAAAACTATTTTATACCAATTTTGACACTATTTAGTAATTGATTTTTGTGAAAATAATAACAGAATGATACGTTAGTACAAAGTTAATTAAATCAATACTAACATGTCATAATAACCTAGAAAATTATTGTAATTCATAAAAAGTCTCAAATTAAATTTATTTGGGTATTTATAACATCAATTATGTCAATATTTCATTAATAAGATAATTACTGCATCATCATCGTGTCATAAATAAATTACATTATTTAATGTCTAAAAATTACAAATAAAATACCATTATGTAGGAAATCTTTTTATCTTTCTAATGAGTATTTATAGTCGAATTTATCTTATGTATAACCCTATATTAAAAATGATTTACTTATTAAACTTTGATTTTAACTATTTTAACCCTTCTTTAAATAAATTAATAATAAATGTACTAATCTAATCCAAGTGGTCCTAAATGGTCATATTTTATTCCTAAGGTTGTTTTTGGTCGCATTACACTTTTCCAATAGAATTATGAAATGTGTTAGGGTAATAATAATATCATTTTTACCCTTAATTACCCTATTTACTTTTAACCGTGGTAAAAAAAAAGTAAAAAGTTACTATTCACCAAAAATTATTTTCATCTCATTGAACCACATTTTACTTACTGACATCAACCGTGTCTCTTGGATTTTTGAAATTCCATTCACAGAAGCGGTAAAATTGAGTTTTATGAAAAATTCATTTTTTTAACTACCACTTAGTGGTTTCACTATTCATCAAAAAATGAAAGTTTCCAGAAAAATACAAAAAATTAGGCCTAAGCTATATTTGATATTATGAACTCAAAAATGATGTCTATTTTACCAAATTCAAAACATATCGGTTACATTAACTAATTTAAAAATTAATTCCCGTCGTCAAAACAAATGGCGTGTTTTTAAGAGATAATAACTATCAAAAGATTGACACTTGTTTATAACTGGTTTAAATGTGAAATTACATCCAATGACCAACATTGTATTAAATTGTAAATATATATTCTAAATATACTTTAAAACCACTCAAATTAATAATTTATCACTATTAATTATTTTGATTAAAAAAGTTGTTTTTAATTAAAATTTAGTAATTTTCACTATTCATCAGAATATGAAAGTTATCCAAAAAGTACCAAAATTTCACCTTAGGATAAATTCGATACTCCGAATACAAAAATGAAGTCCATTTTGAGAGATAAAATTTCTAAAATTTTAAAAGGTGGTTATTACTATTCATAACGGCTAGTTTTAATAATATTTTAATAGCATATCGTTGTTTAGTGAAACTCGGTATTGCGTACTACACACGCTATCGAGGAAGCTCGTGATTGCGTGTAATGCAAGGCATGTCAAGGATGCATGTTGTGAAAGCTCCTTTTGGTGTAGCATACAACACAAGACATTAATGAAATTAAAAAGAATATTTTTCATAAAATATCGGGGTGTTACATTCTACCCCCCTTAAAATTAATTTCGCCCTCGAAATTCGTCGGGGTTATAAATGGTTTACTATTCGAAAGTTTCTTTGATAGAAACCCACATCGTAAAAAGGAATACCAAAACCAATCTTTACAAACAAAAGTATGAAACGTAACGGTTACCCAAATAAACTAATCACTAGGTTTCCGCATAGGTGAAAAATATGGATATGGAAGATAAATCTAACCATCATGTTCTGATGGAGAGTGGTAGAGAACATGGCTATGGAAAATCCAGAAATCACAAAGCCATAAATTTGTGACGATCTAAGGTACCATCTGATTCATCAGATATAAGAGCACTAGGAGATCATTTTTGGTTTTCAAGATCGTTTCCTTAAAGTTGATGAAATTGAAATTAGAAGAAATACTTTCGTGATTTCGGTATAGTCTCACCGTTGGTCGTTCTTTGGACAATTTACACTTCATCTCTTAAAGAAATGAAGTTGAATTTGTCATTCGTGATGTGTTAGCAGATCATGTGATAGAATGATGGGTCATTCCATCTGTCTCAAACAAAAGGTTAGAAAAGTTATCAAAAAATACATAAGTCCATATATAGTGAGATTAATGATATATGGTTCCTAAAATGAACTTATACTTCATATATCATACCGCTTAATATAATAAAACTAGTTTCTACTAAACAGGGACTTCCTGTAGGCCAATGGCAAGCGATAAAGGCCAGTCGCACTTCGGTTGTGGGTTCGATTCCACAGCCATGTCCGACGCGATGGGTTGCCGCCCGTCCTGCAGGTTGTCCTTTTTCTAAAACTACATTACTATAATATCACATAAATAATATCAAAAGTTCTATCCCTAAACAATACTAACTTATGTCCAACATAATCCATTCCAATCTTTAGGCTTATCTAAAATACTTCGGTCCAAGCTCATAATATAAAGAAAATTATTACTTGAAATGTCATAACCAAGAATGTGAATACCATCATTTATTCCCCATATAAGATATGTCTTATTGGCCACATTCCAAACATTCAAAGGCCTTAATCATGTATTCTCTTGAATACCCATTGAACCTTAGTGAAAACATGAATGCAGTTAAAATTTAACACCATCCACATACCAAAATCCTCAAAATTCTATATACTCAAACCATGATATCACTTAGTCCTTATATCAATCATGAGCTCATGAATACTGTCAAAAATTTCATTTTCTCCTTATCCCTTAATTATGTGCATATCATCTTTTTTTCCAAAAATATCTCAATCACATTCCATGGTTACCGGTACCATTGAAAACCACAATATACCAATACATAAATATTCCAATATTCCACGATACTATATACAACATTATTTTGGAATCCCATTACATAAACACTTAATCATTCCACCACATTGTTGTCATATTCAAAATCACCAATAGTGATCGCATGTGACTTCCCTTTGTCCTTTTCCTTAAGCGGTTGCTCATGTCGATCATCACTAACCCTTGGATTAGGGCATTTATTGGCATAATGTCCCATCTCCTTGCACTTGAAACATTGAAGTGTTGGTGGTGCGTTCTCTGCAGTCTTTTCTTTATTCCCATCATTAGAAACCCTTTTTCCATTACTTTGACACTCAGCTGCTCTATGACCTTCTTTTCCACACTTAAAACATTTTCTATTCCCTTTAAGACAATCTCCACCATGCTTCTTTCCACACTTTGTGCATAAGGAAACATTCATCTTCTTTTCACCATTATTCTGAGATTTCTCCTTGAACTCCATCTTTCGTTTCTTGTCAAAACTATGAGATGGATAAGTAATACCAAATTCCATTTCTACCTTGAAGGCACAACGCACAATTTATTCATAGCTACTGAAGTCTCTTATAGCTAATGCCCTTCTAAGATTTGGTTTTAATCCACTGAAGAATCGATCAACTTTACTTTCAGGTTGGATGATAAATCCAGATGCATACCTTGCAAGCCTTGTAAAATTCTCTTCGTATATACCAATAGATTCATCATCCTTTTTCTTTAGTTCGAGAAACTCCTTCTCCATCTTTGTTTGAAGAATACGAGGGAAGTACTTATTGAAAAATAAGTTCTTGAACTCGTCCCATTCCATGGACTCAATTTCATCTCTTGGCCTCGTATTCTTGATAAGATTCCACCATTGATCAGCATCACCTTCCAAACGATATACAGCTAAGATGACTTTATCATGTTCAGAACATTGAAGAACTTAAAATATCTTTTCAGTGGTAATGATCCATTGTTCAGCAACAAGTGGATCAGAAGACCCACTGAAAGAAGGTGGATGTTGCCTCATGAAGGAATCAATAGAATATTGTTCCCTTCTCTGCTCATTTGGAAGTCCAGAATGATTCATAGCTTGTGTAAGTATAGCAATAAGATTTTGCACTCCATCTCCCATAACATTTGTTTGTTCAGGAGGAAAATCATTGCATTGTCCATTACATTGATCAACACGGTTCCTTCGGGTTCCAGCCATCGTCTAAAACCCAAAAAGAATAGTGTGAGAGGTAAAAATCACGCTAGGGAAAACAATATAATAAATGGGGAGTACCTTAAATATCTAACATCTTAGGTTAAATTCTATGATCGTTAGTGCAATTCTAGCACTATAACCTATACGTATACTTAACCTTAGAGACATCCCAAGACATACCTTAGAAATATCTCTAGGGATCTCACTAAAGTTCTCACATCCTAGTTTTCAAAGGTTGACTAAACCTTTCCTCTGATACCAACTGTAGAGACCTGAAGCTTAACGTACATAGACATTACATTACTTTTGTGGAATACTTAGTACATAACAAAAACACACACACAAGGACCGTAATAGTTTAGTGTCTTTGGAAACTCGGAATATAATCTTCTAATCGTGGTGAAAAATCTTCAACATCTCCCATAAATATCTTCCTTTTTTTACCTAAAACCTTTCTTTATATCCTAGGGAAAAGAAAACAAAAAAGGGTGAGCTCAAATGCTTAGTAAGGGTAAAAAAAAAGAAATATCAATCACATCATATTCATAAGAACATAACATTTTGGAAATCTTAACCTGCAAAAGAGAGCATAATTTCATAACATGGGATAAATCATAGTAGTGAAATGAAATCCCAATAATAATAACTTAAAACATGAAACTTTGTTGCATACACACATAATCATAGAGAATCATTTCTTATTAGTCAAGACTCATTGCCAAGACTATCTTAGTGGACAAAGTCCCTTTCTGAACCGAGTCACCCTCGTTTCAGTCCTGTTTCACTGAACCGGTATAACCTACCATTCCAGCCATGTCTATCTCATGAGATATAAAATATTTACCCAATGCATTGGAGGGGGATATAGGTCCCACCCATCTCATAATGATACCATTCTTATGTGTGCCACAAAATCATAAACCATACATCATAGCATAACCCATGTAATAAAAATGGGATTCTTAAACAACATGATATCATAAAACAATTCATATAAGATAAAGGAATTCATAAAAATATTTCCATCACAACATAATCAAATCAATGTAATAATATGAAAAAAAACAGAACCCTTTATTATCTTAGATGGAAAATAATTTTGATAAAACACTTGAACACCATTCTTGAGTAAAATGTCATTTCTTCTTCAAAAACATTTTCCTTTTTTTAACATGTCTTACAATTTTAAACTAAAAGAAGTTGATTAAAAATAAACTTGAAAACTTGTAAAGGAAGCTTCTTGGAAATAATGTTTTAAAAATCCATTCATGTCATATAAGTTAAAAAACATTCTTCGTACTTTTGTCGAAAAAGTCAAAAAGTACCTCATACGAAAAATGACAAAAGATTCCTTTCATATCTTTTACTAAAAACTCACCGAAGGGTAAAATTGGATTTAAAAAATTGTAGGTGGATGGAAATAATATTACATATTGAGGAAACATGTATGTGGATGATAAAATACACCCCAGTAAATACCAAAGTATAAACAATCTCGGATAAAAATGAGATTGTGATATTTTCCCTTACCTTAGGTCTGATTTGCTTCGTAAGTATCTGAACCTCCTGTATAATGATTTAAATAATGTCATTGACTTATTACAGAATCATATTCATTGTTATTATATCATATATGGTTCACTTATGACTTTATATTACCCGTTCTTTTGTAAATTCATGTTAAAGTAGCGTTTTGGGTAAAATCGTCTCATTTGTCGTTCGTGTTTTAACTTGTAATTATTCATATGATTATATAGATCACGATTACTTAATTCCAGAATATAAAACATTATTTATATATAATATATATTCCGAATATACATATATATAATGGATCGATAAATGGAAATAAATACACCGTTCATGGAGATGGTAGGTCGTACGTACGCATGAACGCTGTTTTCGTTTCCTTATTGTGTTGAATGGAATTAAGTAGATGACATACATGTATACATAAATACAGTATCTTTATAATGTCATATATTTCATTATTATTTCTTATATATACTTTATAATCATTATTAAATGGTTAACATGGAGAATGAATCTCATCGTGTCGTGGAGACGGTAGTCCGTACGTACGCACGAGCGATGATATCATTTCCATAATTATTGAATTGAATTGTAGTGGATGATACAATATATCAGAATCAATATGATGTTCTAATAACTATGTATAGTTATTCTTTACACCATTATACCCATCCATGTAAGGTGGTGGTGGAAAATAGATTCCACCACGGCATGGAGACGGTATTCCGTACGTACGCACGCGCGGTGATTTCTTTTTCCGTAGGATGGATAGATGGTGAAATAGGGTTGTTTCATACTTATAATAACATATCAGTATATGATTGATACTGATGTTATTAATTCATAATGAAACAACCTAAGAAGAAGAAGTGGAAGAAGAAATAAAGATGAAAGAATTGGTAACGGACATTACCTCTTCTTTGAAGTGCTTCTTTGAGACCTCCTTTTAGGGAACTAAAATGGGTCGTTGAAGAAGACCAGAACCTCTAGGATGTTTCTAAGGAAGTGTAGAAGAGAATTTGGTAGGGGTTGGCCGAGATTGAAGGCTCAAAGTTGTGTGAGGGAGAGAGGGAGGAGGTGCCCTTTTATAAGGGAGGAGAGGGGCTCCTTTGGAAAAACTAAAAATATTATTTTATTATAAAGTCATGTTCGGTTTTAAATAGCTCCAAATTGATTTATTTCTAGGCTAAGGTGGGTATGGGTCAAAATCCTCTCATATAATAGAATTTGGACAAGTTTAGGTTCCTATTTTAACCTTATCATTTAGATTTAACATTAAGTTAAATAATTTTACTTTTACCGTGTCTTCTTGTGTTCTTATACTATAAGGTTAATAAACTTACTATATCAAGCCAAAAGAACCCCAAGTTGTTTATTATTAATATATATAACTTTATATAAGTCATTTGGCCGATCCATAGATTTTTAGGAAGAGAATAACAATTAATAATATAATATTTGTTTTAAAAACTATTTTATGCCAATTTTGACACTATTTAGTAATTGATTTTTGTGAAAATCATAACAGAATGATAAGTTAGAATAAAGTTAATTAAATCAATACTAACATGTAATATTAACCTAGAAATTTAGTGGAATTCATAAAAAGTCTCAAATTAAATTTAATTGGGTATTTATAACATCAATTATGTCAATATTTCATTAATAAGATAATTACTGCATCATCATCGTGTCATAAATATATTACATTATTTAATGTCTAAAAATTACAAATAAAATACCATTATGTAGTAAATATTTTTATCTTTCTAATGCATATTTATAGTCGAATTTATCTTATGTATAACCCTATATTAAAAATGATTTACTTATTAAACTTTCATTTTAACTATTTTAACCCTTCTTTAAATAAATTAATAATAAATGTCCTAATCTAATCCTATTGGGCCTAAATGGTCATATTTTATTCCTAAGGTTGTTTTTGGTCGAATTACACTTGTCCAATAGAATTAGGACATGTTTTAGGGTAATAATAATATAATTTTTACCCTTAATTACCCTATTTACTTTTAACCGTGGTAAAAAAAAGTAAAAAGTTACTATTCACCAAAAATTATTTTCATCTCATTGAACCACATTTTACTTACTGACATCAACCGTGTATCTCGGATTTTCTAAATTCCATTCACAGAAGCGGTAAAATTGAGTTTTATGAAAAATTCATTTTTTTTAACTACCACTTAGTGGTTTCACAATTCATCAAAAAATGAAAGTTTCCATAAAAATACCAAAAATTAGGCCTAAGATATATTTGATATTATGAACCCAAAAATGATGTCTATTTTACCAAATTCAAAACATATCAGTTACATTAACTAATTTAAAAATTAATTCCCGTCGTCAAAACAAATGGCGTGTTTTTAAGAGATAATAACTATCAAAAGATTGACACTTGTTTATAACTGGTTGAAATTGAAATTACATCCAATGAGAAACATTGTATTAAATTGTAAAAATATATTCTAAATATACTTTAAAACCACTAAAATTAATAATTTATCACTATTAATTATTTTTATTAAAAAAGTTGTTTTTAATTAAAATTTAGTAATTTTCACTATTCATTAGAATATGAAAGTTATCCGAAAAGTACCAAAATTTCTCCTTAGGCTAAATTCGATACTCCGAATCCAAAAATGAAGTCTATTTTGAGAGATAAAATTTCTAAGATTTTAAAAGGTGGTTATTACTATTCATAACGGCTAGTTTTAATAATATTTTAATAGCATATCGTTGTTTTGTGAAACTCGGTATTGCGTACTACACACGCTATCGAGGAAGGTCATGATTGCGTGTAATTCAAGGCAAGTCAAGGATGCATGTTGTGAAAGCTCCTTTTGGTGTAGCGTACAACACAAGACATTAATGAAATTAAAAAGAATATTTTTCATAAAATCTCGGGGTGTTACACTATCAAAGCCTTTCCTATGGATAGGAACGGTCTTACAAGTATAACAGGGACGTCACCTTCTTCTTTCATGTCCTAAACTAGGAATTCTTCTAGAAAGATGAATTTTACAACTTTAAATAATACATCTTCAGGAATTCCCCTGGGGTACTTCACTAATCAGTAAGTTATTTTTAGTGATACTCTAGTTTTGTTGAGTTCTTAGAAACCTAATTTGCGGAATACACTCATTGGAATTAAGATGATGATGACTCCAAGATCACACAGATATCTTCCAAACTTTCATTATCTAATAGCATATAGAATTGAAAAACTTCTAATATCTCTATTCTTTTGTGGGATTTTCTTCTGTGCAATAGAAGATCATTCTTTATTTAATGAGATGAGCCTAAGATCTTTAATTTTCCTTTTATTGGATAGTAGATCCTTGAGAAATTTTTCATAAAATGGCATCTGGGAAATGGATTCTAAAAATGGTATTTTGATGTATAGTTTCTTTAAAATCTCCTTGAAATTCTTGTATTGTGCCTCTTTTTTGTCCTTGTCTTTCTCTTTCCGATAAAGGAAGATGTGGATTTAATGGTGGTGAGGCAACATAAACTAGTTCCTTTGGTTTCTCAAGAGTTTGGTCACTTTCAGCTGGTGATACTTCTTGAGGTGTGGTTTTATCAACTAATTATTCTACTGGTGGTTGTTTCTTAGGTTCTTTAGGATTCATTCCATCTCTTTCACCCTATTTTTGAAAGTACAATATCATACCACTTCTCATCACTACTTCTTTAGCTTCATCCCTTGGGTATGTCTTTGTATTAATAGATAGGGTACTTAGTAATCTATTAGGAAAAGCCTTCGAGATTTTACCCATTTGAACTTCATTATTATACAAATAATATCTTTGGTTTTTCATTTCTATTTCATTAGTTTTCATTCTCTGATATGATTTTTGAATGAAAGTACCCAATAGGTTTTCCAAGTTACATTGAGGAGGAGGAGGTTGTTTCTGAGGTCTAGGTTGAGCGGGTTAAAATTTCTGTTAAGCTCTATGCGGGAAGGTTTTTTGTTTCATCGGTTGTTGAGGTATTGGAACTAGGTTCATAGGTGGATACCCAGGTGGTCCTTGATTCTGAAATGGTGCTTGACCATTTCAATATTGAAAGTATCCTTGGTTGTCATAAGGTTGATGCTGATCAGGCCTCTGCTAATAATATTGTTACTATTGTTGAAAATGTGGGTTCTATTGATTGTAATTCACATAATTAACATATTGATATTGTGATTCCTCAACTCCTTCCTTGCAATCCAGGTACAGATGTGGGCCCCTACACATCTCACATGATTGCATCTTCATTATGGGATCAGGAGGGGGTGTGTAGCAGACATTTGAAATGATTTGAGCTTCTTCGTGAGTACTTCCACTTACACTGGTAATCTGTTGTTTTCATCAACATGGTGGATACCACATTGAGGTGGTCCACAATCACTTTTATACAGACTGGAATTGTGAGAAACTTCATCAAGAATAACTCTTTTGGATTACATAGTTTTAAATACCAGTCCTCCATTAGCAACAACATCGATGATAGTCCATGTAACTGGCTGAGTCCTTGGTGGTACATTTGTAACTGAATCTATATGTCTAGTCCATGGTGTGGACACTTACTCATCAACACCTTTAATCAGTCACATGCTTCCCATGCAGATTCTCTATCCTTTTGAGTGATGTTCTGAATGTCAATCCGGAGCTTCCAAGTCTGAATCGGTGGAAATTATTTATCCAAGAACTTATTGGAATGATCTCCCCAAGTCATGATTGACTTGTAAACTTGAACATTAAGAAACTCCTTAGCTCTATCTCTTAGAGAGAGTGGGAATACATAGTCTGATTATATCTAAAGAAACTCCTTGGTTACGAAAGGTATCTCAAACTTCTAGGAAGTTATATATGTGTTCATGAGGATCTTTTCTATTAAGTCCACTAAATTTACCCATGTTATGGATCATATGACTGAGTCCAGGTATGATTTTGAAGGTATAATCTTGGATGGGTAGATTCACTATGCTTGGGGTTTCACTATGGATTGATGACAATCCATAATCCATGATGGTCCTCTCTTGATGCATCGGGTGCTCCCCCAAAATCACTTGGTGCGTGTTTTGATGGTTTGGTAGGATGGGTTCCACTTGATAATGTTGTTCATCCATTGTGGTATAGCGGTATGAAAATAGTAACCTTTAAATCATAGGATCTACGGATAAATCTTATTTCGCCTCAAGGATCTTAAAATGAGTCAAAGGAACTTAGTACATGTTATATACTGTGAAGTAGAGACACAAGGGAATATTGAAAAGGAAATAAGGAAAGGGGTCAGGGAAAGGTAATCCTAGGTCTTAATTTCTATAGACTTGTAAGTAGTGTGTTGCTTCCCCAAGAATAGCACCAAAATTTGATGCGCCTACCGGTATTGTTGAATTCATGCAGGTTGTGGTCAGATTAGAATTTTTAAGTTTTTCCAAAATCCACTTGCTACAAGGCATATTACAGTGAAATTCTAAGGTTGATCTCATATGGATCATAACTACCTCCTGAGAGTCAATGGATTAAGACCCTTTGGGGTAGGATTCCTTTTTATTTTACTTTAGTTTGGGAAATACTAGATCTATGTGGGTTGATGGTTATTTTAATAATGAGATAGAGATTAGGGTCAATTTCGGGTATTTGTAGAAAAGGTGATATTTAACTTTAACTGGGTAGGATTCTAAGGTTTAGGTTTCAGAGCAAGAAAATGTCACCAGTTTACCATTGTCAAATCGACTAGATCTACCTAATTGGTTAACTATTCCTTGATCAGGAAATAGTAACAACCTGGGTGCATTAATATTGGATTAAAGAGACAAAAGTATTTCAGGATATTGATCATAAACTAATCTACTCCAATTAGGATTGGGTCCTTTGCTTGATTATCCCATGTTTAGGGATGTTCAATTGAATTAAATAGGAATAGATTATTTATCCTAATTACTAATTCTTAGTGTTACCAAGTTAATAATTAAAGATTTTTTTAAAGTTCAAATACACCTACTCTTGACCCCTACCCCGGGTGGTTTTAGCCACTTATTTTAGGTGGAGATGAAAATAAATAACTAATTAAAACAATGCATAACATGATAAGAATGATTTAGTTTAAATAGGCCATAATTATGAAATTAATTTAGAGTCACTAAAGAGGATTAATATATAATCAGGATTGAATAATTTTAAATCATAGTGAAATTAAATACAGGCTTGATAATGAAAGAGGGAATGAATTCACACAACTTCATTGAAGATTAATGAATGAAGGTGATGATGTGAAAAAGGGGTGAAGGTGGTGATGAAAATAATCCATGATGATTTGTATTAAAATTAATGAAATAGATGAATAAATTTATATTTAAGAGTTGGGGAAACAAAGAGGGAATAATGAGAGGAAACAAAGGATGAAAATCCTCTTCTTGGGAGATTCTTTTAATTTTTTTCTCTAGCTCCCTCTTTCAAATCCGTTGGCCTGGTCCTTTATTTATAGATGAAAAATTACATGACATGTAATGAGATTCACATCGTGTAATAATGAATCTATGTTAATCTACATGGAATTCATATGTACAAATATCTCAGGCATATCTCGTTTGTTGTTTGAATGTTTGACCGCTTTCACGATGCAACTCCTTGGCTCATGGCATGTATCTTGTTTCCAGTTGTATCTTCTAATAGGATTTCTCTTTCAAGTGGTTCACGATGTGTATCTTATGCTCACATCATGTAATGGATATTATACTCCCAAACTTCAAAACCTAATTCATGGCTTGTTTCATGACGTTTGGCATCTTGTGAGATGCTATTACACAACGTAAACTTAGGTTTCACAACATGTAATAGGAAAATCTTCACTTTTCTATATTTCTTCTTTTGAAACCTTGAGAACCTATTACCTACAAAATTCATCATAAAAAAGTGAATTATCAAATATATCATTGAAAATAATTAATTTAGTGATAGAAAAAGGTATATATGATTTTGTCTTATCAATAGGTGGTTGGGGATTATTCGTGAAAGCAATCTGTTGGACGAGTATGGTTGTTAGGGATCTATACTTAAAAGGATTCACATGGGGTTTGATGTGATTGGAGATTATACCAAATAGTATGACCATGGAGGTGATGGATCATGCATATGTCACGATTTCCACTATCATCTAATACCATGTGATTCATTCTCAATGTGAGAAATAAGATGAAGTAGTAGATCTGAGAATCACACAGTCCCCTTTGTCAACTAGTGGATATATACTGGGGTGCTGATAGAAGCAACAAAGATTTGGGTGGGGCTTACATGTGGAAGCTATCTAAAAAGAAGATCTCATTATTTTTAACTTGGATTTTAATCCCAATGATTAGGATCTCATTCCTTGTTTTTTATTCATAGGACATTTTTTTGGATGTCATCCCATGCCACTCACACATGGAAAATCATGTTCTTGTGGAACATGTTAGGACTATAATTTTACATCATGTGTTGAGGAAATTATTATGAAGTTTAAGACATGGTACTAAGTAGTTTTACATCATGTAGCTTAGACCTGGGGGACTCAATCCTCACCCCTTCGGTTACATGACCATCACTCATGCACCTCTAGGCGGGGTGTGGCTTTGATAATTCCAGGGTGTAATGACGGGGATGAGTGGTGAATTATGAGGTTGAAGTTAGTGTTCCAATGCTAAGAAGAAATAGTTTTTAGCATAACTATGCTGAGAAGAAAAATTTTGTTGGGAATATTGGTCTGCAATTGAAGTAGAGTGGGCCACATGAATGGCTGGAACAGGTCACATAGGAACTTGAGGTGTAGCTAAACCAATCCCGAATTAGTGTGAGGGCCCTGGGCACTCAACCTTCATGAAGATGATTAAAAAGAATGGAAGAAAAATATAGATTCCCAAGAGAGATGTTTCATGAATATTAAGGCCTCACATAAAGGTTATTTAAGTAGGTTAGGGGATTCACAAAGGAACAAGCTTTGTGAAACTAGGGGACCTTGCCTCGGGATGAAGTCCTGGTTCATGAGAGAAGTTCTTCATGAAGTCTGAATGATTTTCAAATCCTCAGGATCCTTTGAGGGACTTATTACTTCATGAATGGAATAGGACATTATAAAATGCATCTCCACCTATGGTGGAGGTTTTTAAGAACACATGGAAGGGGGTTCTGTGAATCTGAGATACCTTGGATGATCCATTTTTTGTCTAGTTCATGATGCTTAAGAGGTTCAAAAATTGAGAGATATTTGAAAGCTGAAAGGTTGGATAAATGTCCCTAAAATATTGAAATAAAGGGGTATTTATAGAAAGGGGTTTCATGAACATTTTAAGTTTTTTTCAAAGAACCTTTGGGCTTTGTGAATGGGAACAACTCCATCAAACTCATGATGACACTGTCAATATTTTACATGGTTGCAAAGTGCTTCACGACTTTGAATGTCGCTGTGTGGAGAGTTAGCTTCAATCCTTTACATAATCATGAAGGGAAAATATGCACATTGTGATTTTCAATCTATAGTAATGATCAAATAATTAGGGATCCACAAAATAGACTCCTTAGAGGGATTTTGGACAGTTTTGGCATGGATTTTCTCCGAACCGGTCGTGGCTTCCTTGACCATTCTTGTGGAATGAATATTTTGGTGCCAATATATATATATATATTAATATAAAGACATATTTATATATAATCATTATATATATATATATCAGGATTGGTACAGACCATGGAAAAAAACCATGGTCCTTGAAATTTTATTATTAAAATATAATGTACACAAGAAAAAAAAATATGGAATACAATGTTAAAATTGGCACCAACAATGCCACCAAAGACAAAAATTAACTCAACACTCATCTTATTTTATATATTTCTCCCCTCCCTAAGATCTGTCTCGACCTCTCTAGTGTCTGACATACTTTCATTTCTTAAGGGTCTACCAAGATTCATCTTGCTCATCCATACCCAAGGATTCATTATTCTTTTCATGAGTCTCAATTTATCCCATGAAATAATTTTTAGAATCAAAATAGAGTCATATTGATTTCAGGTATTATCCTTCAAATCAGAATCACTCATTTCCTTGACATTCCCAATGTCAGATGATTTCTCATTAACTTAAAAATAGTTTCCAAATTCCTCACAAAAAACATCCCTGCTATTAGATCTGTTTAACATATCAATAAATGAAAATATATTAATACTGGGACCAGTATCTGATGGGAGAGTGATACCCTCCTTGGTTGTCATTTTCACTTCCAGACCACCAGTAAAAATAACACCTACTACATACTCAAAACCATCTAGTACCTATTCATTTGATTCAAAAAGATATACATAAAAGTCCTATTTAATCATGGATGGAGGAGCCTTGGACATCCTAGTAATGACCATCCAAAAACCTTCCTCATCATGAATATCTATGCAGGTTACACTCTTCTCCAGGCCACCATATGGAGCTCCAGGAACTGTGGGTAGAGGTTGAAGACTCTACTATCCAAAAACTATAGTTTTCTAGGCCATAGGTACCTACATGTCTATAGTGGTCTGCACAAAAACAAGATGAGAAGAACCCTCAGGAAATGTTGAATGATAATATTAATGACCAGAGTCATCTGCTTCTACATCCTTAAAAGAGGAATCATTAAGAGTATAAGGAAATATCTCTTTAAAAGATCCCCCATATTAATTGGTGTCTTGTACATTAAAAGGTGTAAACCATTATTTCCCTTACAATTTATAGACCTTAGGAAAGCCTCTCCAATCAAATTAGGGGAATAAAGGATATCATCCCTTTTAGATAATTCATCCTACCTGAATCCCTCCACATGAAGTGTATTATCAGATTGGATACACATTCCATTATTATAACGCAATACAAAATTATATTAATACTTCACCACAATCATCTCAGATGACTGAGAATCATCCATCCTATATTTACCCACAATGGTTGAAGTTGTATCTTGAAACATGTCCTTATAGGACCTCCCTTGATTCATTCCCTGTGAGTCAAACACAACACAAATAACTGAGTCTTTTCTAGAAACTCCATTATTATTGGGATTCATATCTTTGTATACCTGATTATACCTCCTTCCAAGACCAAAACTAGACCCCCCTTCTTTGAACTAATAGAAAATTTGAATTTACAGCGGTCTACTAGATGTAGAACCTTCCCACATTTGATACATCTCATATTCTAGTGACAACTTTCATTTGAATGAACAATGAAATTAACAGAGTTACAAAAATTAAGAATCTATTAAAATTCAACTGTGATTACAAGATTAAACTCCCCAATAATTAAGCAGATAGATTCAATATAATTGGAGCAAAGGACTAACTCAATCAAAACTCTTATAAAGTGACAATATCGAGCGCATTCAATTTCCTTATTAATATTAATTGGATTTTCCACTATAAATGCTACATCCCATAAAATTTGTGTGTTAAAAAAGAACTATTTGAGAACCTTTATCTGAATCCATGTTTGGGTGATTGAATTTGTTGCATAAAAAGGATCAAAAAAAAAGATCCCATTCTTGGATTAAAATAAGTCACAGTTTGAGAGATACAGACCAATTCCCTATGCTTTAAAATTTAAATCATTAGAGGGAAAGATGATATGGATAAATAACTTACCAATCATGGTTGATTTCATCCACAGAATCCCCAAATTTTATCACAACTTTTCTGAAGATCATAAAGATTCCATTGTTTCTTCTCTTTCAAGGATGATACCTTAGCAATAGTGGAGTGTTGACACTCCATAATGCAATCTTGGAGTATTTTGGGATCTGATTCCACCATGGGAAAAGATTCATTCCACATAATACAATTTCTAGAAGAGAGAGAGTCAACGAAGTGATCCTAGAATTACCTAATAGTTGACACATTCACCTCATTAGAAACTTGAATCATCCCTGAAAAAACCTGGGACTTGTAATCGATATCATTACCGGTGGATTTCAATCCAAGATCTGTGGGAACCAGACCATCATTCAAAGAATCTAAATCTCTTAGGGCCTCAAAAGTCATCAATCCATACAAAAACAACACAGTCAATGCATGAACATCAACTGATTTTTTATTAGAAACAAGAGGTTCCTTCGGATTATGGAAACAAACCTCCTCAGGTGCCATGAGAGTGCCCTAGTCCCCATCGTGTTTAAAGAGAGAATATTTCACCTCTTGAATCCCAATTTACCACATAAAAGAATTATATATATAAAAAGTTGTGGCAAAACCCTCATTTTATTCGGGGAAAGGGGCTAAATTACATATAAAATCAGGCAACACATAATGCAGGGAAGTACTTAGTGAGACTCGAACCCGAGACCTCACTGAGACCTCCTAGGAGCTGCTACCAACTAAGTTATACCTTGGGGTAAAAACATTATATATATACATTTGTATAAGTATATATATATATTCATATATTTTTATAATGTAAAAAATAGATAGATATTGTTTTAAATAAAATGGATAATAATTAATTTATATGATTTATATAATTATTTTTAAATAAAATTTTAAAATATGCCAATATATTATATATTTATATATAAATTTTATACATTATATATATATATATATTTACATATATATATTTATACATATTTACATATAATTGTATATTTAGATATAAAATTGTTATAATATATTTATAAATATTTTCTGTAAATACATTTATATACTATATTTAATAATAATGATATATTTATAAAAATAAATTTATATAGAATATATTCACACAATATTGATACACACACATACACACATATTTACACACACACACATATATTTATAATTCACATGAACAAGCATAAATATTTAAATATATTATAATATACACATAAATATATATTTTTTATTGACACATGAATATTTATATATAAAAAATACTCGTATAAGTATATATACATATATATTAAATCTATTTTTATAAGATAAATAAAATGAATACTTTTTTTATTTTGAATAAAATGAATAATATATATCTATTTTTATATGTTATATATATTTAAAAATATATTTTTATGTAAATATGTTTAAATATTTTTTCTATCATTGATTTATTATATGTAAATATAAGAAAACATGAATATATTTAATTATAAATAAAACTAAAATATAAAAAATGATAAAATTTAAAAACTATAATATCAATATGAATGTAAGAACTGAGAAAAAATTCATTTTCCACTAAAAAAGGACAGGAAGACCCTCTTCTATGAATCAAAAATCCCATTGAATATTAAAAAATCAGTGTATCCCAACTAAAAACTCAGCTATAGAGGTGTAGATATCGAAAAAACACTAACAGGGTTTCCCTACGGAAATACGACATAGATCTCTTCATAGAATTTTATTTGATATATGGTAGATCCCAACTAGACACTCGGATGAAAAGTTATAGTCGTTTGAAGTTTAATTCATGTTTTTAACTTATCTTAGATCATTCAATAATTTATTAGATTTTTAGGCCATCCAATTGTTATAAAATGACCATTACTCGATAATATTTAGATCATTCAATAATTTCTGAGTACTGTAGCAGTGGAAAACTATAGTGGTGAAGGTATTATAGCAGAGACTGTAGTGGTGGTGGTACTGTGGCAGATACTATAGCAGTCCAGGTACTGTATCAGTACTATTCACCGAAGGGCCATTTGGGAAAAAAAATAGGCTTTCGAGCCTTGTATTCAGACCACTTGGTCTTGGGCCATCGGGCTATGTAATGGGTCCCCTTTTACCCAGTTTGAAAGAGATCTTTGCTTTAAATAATAATTGAGGCTTCGACCCCAACCTTTTATGTTATATATTAAGTGTAAATGCATATTTAGTATTTTATAAAACATATTTAATAAAATGTATTATATCTATTTCAATATAATATATTTATATCAATATAAATATATTTATATATTAATATATGAATTTTAATGTTATTTAATTTTTTTTATGAAATATTCCTTTTATCAGTGCTAAAATAAAATCAATGATAAATGTGACCTTTACTGGTGTGTTTAAGCACTAATAAAGGGTACCTTTTATCAACACAATAAAAAATAACTGATAAAAGTCATATTTATAAGAATTTTTTATAATTCTCATTGAAATGCATGACCGATTGTCACCTATCGACCGGTCAAAGTTCTGGTGCTCTGCTAATGTGTATAGCAGCACTCGGGTCGAATCCTCGACGATGATACTTTGCAATAGTCATTTGTTTTTAGTTGATTGTATTTTGATTAGGGGGTTTGTTTGTAGAGCTTAATTGAAATTATTTATTGGATATAATTGATTTAACAAATTGATAAATATTGGGGTGAGTTAATTATTAGGTAGTTAAGCTTGTGATATCCTTGAGCTTTGCTTTATATTGCATTTAAATTCACACCGATGTCACAGGTTGACGTTGATTTGAATTCCCAAGTGTTAAGGCTTTAATCCAAGCCTTAACTTAACTAAGATTCTAATCTCAATAAATACTTGATTGTGGTAGTGTATTTATGGTTCCAATAATCCATGGAATCCATAAGTTAAACAAAACAAGTCATTAATCCATGACATGTTAAGTCCAACATACACAATGTTAATTTAAAGAACATTCGTCGAGAAAAAGCTCTCAATCACTTAACATACCTAAATTATAACTCACCCCAATTAAAGATTTACTCAGCCATTAAAATTATTACTAATCTGGTTATAATGATTATGATGATAAATTAAGAAGATAAGATAAATAAAGGGATAATAAAAGATTTTTGCACCGAACACACACACACGAACGATGATGAGAATTAAAAACAAACATTAGATTGAATTAGAAAGAAAAAGAAGGGAATGGGATTAAACTGTATTTTAACTATTTTAAGAACATTAACATTAAAATATAGAAGGTGGATGATAATAAGAGAAATTTAAGAAGAAACTTTTATTAAAACAGAATTACAAAAGAAAGGGCTTACAAAATTACAACAATGAAGAACATGAAAGTAAGTGAAAACAAAGAGAGGAGGAAAGGTCTCTCAAGTGAAAACTTGAGTATGGAAGGTCCTACCAAGACTTTGGAAAGGCTTTGGTCGTACCAATATGTTATCCTCTCTTATGAAATGCCAACCCCTCTCAAGGAGAGAAGGGGAGAGTATTTATAGCCCAAGGAGTGGACTGTTTGCATTCCCAATCTGTCCCTCCACTTGCATCGCCAATTTGTCTATTCATACAGCCTAATCATGAGATATATCCTTCTTCAAAGTTGTATATAATAATGGTGTACGACTACTCTCAAACTTAGGAGGAATTTGGACCTATGTAGCCAAAGTTATGGCTGGAGGATTAAACAATTTTAATCTGTCCATTTCAATCCAGTCTTTTTGATGTCCAAAATGTGAAAGGGTTTTTGAATAGGAAGATGCCTTCAAAGCCGAATGATTTCTTCAACAAAGTTGGACACCTATATCTCCTCTTTCACACTCAAAATATCATCTATCTTTTATGCTTACATCATGAGATATGTCATCAAAACTATACTGATTTTATTTCTCGTCCAGAATGGTGGGCTGGACTTCAAATCTTCATTTGGGCCTCTTTTTCTTAAATTTGGGCCGCGCAATTTTTTCCCATGATTCTTTTGGGTAATCAAGAATAAATGGTGGAGTTTCACAAAATATGGGCTTCGGGAGTGAGACCAGTAACTCAATCATCTTGGCTGGTCCATTTTCTTCACAAATTCTTTGGGTCATCTTGTGTGGTAAATGTGATCCTTCAAATGGTAGGATTGGCCCATGATCCGTTCTAATGAAATGTTGTATATGGAATTAGGAATCCTAAGAAACAAGAACCACACAATTGGAATCAGTAGGGTGAGATTTATTAATAAAATAGTAAACTGAATCAATTGGACTACTTCTAAAAATGCTCAAAAATTATACTTAGTATTAAAACATTAATATTTCACATAAATTATGCACATTTCATATAAAATCAGTGAAGGGAGTATTTAATAAGTAATTAAAATATGAATAACATCAACTCCCCCAAACTTAGTCTTGTGCATGTCCTCATGTACAAAAAATTTAAAAACACAACAAAATCATTTTCACTCAACAACAAATATTAAAAAAAAATCTCTAATCAGGGGACGTTTAGACTATTTCACTCTTCCATTTTGAATTCCACAACAAGTTGTTACAGAAACAATGTTCCAAAACTAATTCATTTTTTTCATGCTCAAATTTAGAAATGGAACATTTGGACACTCAAAACTCACACCTCTCAAGATGATAAAATTCATTTGTGGAGGTTCACTCTTTCACCAACCAAAAGTAAAAATCTTAGAGTTTGAAAGATCTCTCAGCTTACAATCCCTATCAAAATTGAACAAGAATCAAGAGGTAGTTTTAAGGTATTTTTCTGTGGCTATGATATAGTAGGAGTATAATGTCCAAGAGAGAGAAGAAGAGGGGTAAAACACCAACATAGAAAAACAATGCCCATTTTTTTTTGAAATAAAACATGGAAGGGAATGAAAAAACATATTTAAAAGGGAATGATTATGTGAAGAAAGATGCAATAGAGGATGAGAATTTGAAGAGGATGAGAAGATAAACTATTTACAAACCACAAAAATTCTCCCAATAAGAATATAATGCAAGTTTTATTTTTTTTTCTTTTCCTTTTTTTCTTTGTTTTTTCGAAAGTTGGCCTTGAAACAGATCTCACACTCATATCCCAACCCATTTTTGATCTCCTCACGACACTAATTATAATAGTTATAACAATATCAAAGGTTAAGGAAGAGTGATTTTTGACCTACCCAAGACACAACACATTTTTTCAATTTTTTTTTGATTTTTTTTATTTTTGAATTATCTTTGAACACTTATCAATAAGATTTAAAAAATTACATAAATGGAAGTACATAACATTACCCAAAACACACTGAATTACAACCTCTCTTCCACACTTAAATGGATGCTTGCCCTCAAGTAGATGATAACTCGTTGAAAATCAAAAATAGGGTACCCAAACAATGAAATCTATTCCCCCCACACTTAAATTTCAAAAAAAAATATGCAATGAAAATCCATGTTGATATTGGGTAGGAAAAGGTATTGGGATTGTAATGTGGCTATCAAAGAAAAGGTTTTCATAGGCTCGAAGGGGCTTTCAAAAGGAGGATTAATGTAAGGGAAATGGGAGGCTATTTGGCTATTGTGATTCTCATGTGGTTCAGAAAATGCCTATATCATATTAATGCACACTAAAGAAGGAAATTCATCTTGAAGGTCCACAAAATCAAGACTCAAAATGGGGGTGAAAACACACATTTTGAAAACATTGCCATAGGTGGCCTTGGCATGAAAGCAAATGTTGTTCCTCACGGTTGGGGAAAATAATTTTCCAAATCAAAAATTGAGCATTCAAAATTTGTTAATTTTGAAACAAAATTCTTTATCCAAATTCATGATGAATATACAAAAATTTTGAGATGAAAACATGTATGTTAACTCCCCAAATTGGGTTGGACAAAATTAGAAAATTGGAAGGTGAGTAATCAAGACTCTTGATTATTATTTTTGTAATTTTTTTTGTTATGATGTTTTTTTTTTTGTTTTGTTTTTTTTAGGTTTTTTTTTTAATAAAGATACACCGACACAAAAGAGAAAGTGAAAAATAAATTTTTTGATAAAGAAAGTGGTAAAAAATGAAAGAGATAGGAAGAAGAAGAAATAGGTAGAGGGAGGGAGAGAGAGAGAGTTAAAGGGAAAGAGGTGCCCCCTGGTTTGGATTTGGCGGGTCGCCATCTCCATCTAGTGGTTTGTTGACTGGGGATGTTGGGGATCTAGTGGAAGTCAAGGTGGTTCCACGATAGTGGGAAGTTACCTGAAAAATAAAATTCATTATTCATCTAATTAAAAACTAAAAAAAATTGAAATTTCATAAAAGTAAAAGAAAACATGGGTTGCCTCCCGAGAAGCACTGTATTTATTTTTCTACAACTAGACAGTTGTAGTGGATTTGTCATAGTCTGACAGTGGCCATCGTATTTTCTCAACTCCAATGTGCTTCCAGAAAAAAAAATTCTTTGGGAGGCCTGATGATTCATTGGACAATTTCTTCCCATCCTTATTGCTGTGCTTGCAATTCAATGGGGGTGGAAAGAGAATATATCTATCCTCACATTGGTCTTTAACCTGAGGAATGATGTTATCCACAATGTGCTAGTTTTCTATGCTTGGAAATTTAGGAAGATGGCTCAATTCTGATGGTTCATTTATGTAAGGATTAGATAACACAAAACCACAGTATGAGATCCCAATTGTTTTGACTCGTTTATTTCATCACTTACCGATGTAGAGTAATGAGGATTAGTGGCGTCGTAATATTGAATAAAAATTTCAATATCCTTTATATCAATGTTGTTCGCCGAAGAATGGTCAATTTCAACCTCACCAGTGATCACTTTATTAATTAGGGAACAAATCACACAACCTTCACTCTCATTAGGACAAGATAAACACATTTGTTTAGGGATAACCTCACATATAACAGAATTTTCCAAATCATGGATAGGAAATAATGAATGTTGGATAATTTGATTTGAATCAACAAATGAGCATTCAAGTTCATTTTCTTTATTACCATTCATGTTAGAGCATTGGAGTTCAAAGGTGAGAATAAATTCCAAAGATTTTTCAAGATCCTTTAGATCAATGGAGTTTTCATTTGTAATGTCAACATTAATTTCTCCATCTATGACTTGGTTAATGAGGATGGAATATTCACAAACTTCTCTATTAGTAGAACATGAAGAACATGTTGGATTGGGATTCAACACACTCTCAGAGAGTCTTTCAGACGAATAGATAGATAATGCAGATTCATTCTGTGATGGGTATCACATGGATTGAAAAATATTGAATTTGACCAGCTGGTCACCAAATTCCATGGAAAAGATGCCAGCATGGACATGAATTTTGGTTTTAGATGTCATAAGGAATGGTCTTCCTAGAATCAGAGGAGATTGAAAATAATTTGTCTCACCTTCCATGTCAAGGACATAGAAGTCAGATGGGAAGATAAGATCATTGACTTGAACAAGTACATCCTCAATTATTCCCTCATGACTAGCTATGATTCGATTGGATAATTGAATGACAACACCTGTTGGATATAAGGGACCTAGACCAAGGTTGGAGAATATGGATTTAGGCATGACATTAATTGAGGCTCCTAGGTCTATGAGTGTATCATCAAAGTTGGAACTTCCAATTTGGCATGGAACCATAAAGGTCCCTGGATCTTTGCACTCTATGGGAATAGACTGCTGGGTGGAAACATTTTTGAAGGTCCTAAGCTGCCTCTTGTGGGTACCCAACTCCTTGAGAAACTTGGTATACTTAGGAATTTGTTTTATGGCATCTAAGAAAGAAATTTTGACTTCAACAAATCTAAACATGTTGAGCTTTTCAAGATCAGGTTCAAAGGACTTCCTTGGTTTAGAAACAGCTTGAGGAAAAGGAATTGGATTCCTAAGTGGAATTGAAGGAGGTGAGGGAATGGTTTCAGGTTCCTTTTCAAGTTTCTTTTTCTTTTCATTTTCTAGGTCAACATTCAAAGGAGTTTTGGAGGACTTATCTTTAGGCATAGCAATTTTCTGTCCTGGTCTAAGTGAAATTACCCTTACATTACCCTTTGGGTTGGGTAGTGGTTGAGCTGGAAGTTGGGAAGAATTAGATGGTTGCTACTGACTAAGGTGGGATGCAAGTTGAACAATTTTGGTTTCAATGTTCTTGAGGATAGAATGGGTGAAATATGCAAGATCTTCCACTACACTTTCCCATGGTTGTTTAAAATAAGAGGCTTGTCCCGAATTGGGATTACCTTGATTTTGGTTCCTGGGAAAGTGATTGTATTGGTTTTAGAATTGGGAAGGCTCACTAAGATAATGTAATCCAGGAGGAGGATTGTTTCTTTGAGGTTGAGGTATAAAAGGATAAGGTTATTGGAAGTTACCAACACCTTGACCATATTGAAACCGGTTTGGGTTTTGAGGAGGGAATTAAGGAGGATGAGATATGGGATTACCGTATCTGTGGCCTTGGTTATAAGAATATTACAAGGGCTTAGAGTGAGGTTGGTGGAAATTTCTAACAAAATGACCTGATAGTTGGGGATTGTTGTTCCGCTGAGCATACGCTGCATTGAGCTCCATTGTTCTAGATGAATCGGATTTATCCTATTGAAGTTGTGGACATTTGTCTATTGGATGCGATGAATAGTTATAGATTCCACAGTTTTTGACAGGTCCAGGAAACATTGATTGCGAAGAAGATGAGATTGGGGATATGGTTTCCACATCTAGTTGTTACACAAGACCTGTAAGTTCAGTCATCCACTCGGTCATCTTGTTCGGCTGAATTGATTGATTATCTTAGGATTGTTTGACTTGAGCATGTGCTTGAGTATGGAATTTTTGTGTGTTTCCATCCATGTTACTTATGAGATCTCTTTCTCCTACGGGAGTTTTATCAACAAGAGCACCACCACTTGCAGCATCAATGAGAGTTCTCTCCATAGCCAATAACCCCTCGTAGAAGTATTAGATCAAGATTTGGTCAGGGATTTGGTGGTGTGGGTAGTTTACAACAATATTTTTGAACCTCTATTAGTACTCATGGAGTGATTCAATTGGGAACTGACGGATACCACTTATTTCTTTTCGGATAGAAGCAGTACGAGAAGCAGGAAAGAATTTTCCTAAGAAAAGTTGCTTCATGTCATTCCATGTGGTTATGGAACCATGAGGTAGGTAGTAGAGACATGACATAGCAGTGTCAGCTAGGGAGAAAGGGAATGCTCTAACTTTGATTTGTTCCTCAGAAACCCCTTGAGGCTTCATGGTAGAGCACACTACTTTCAACTCTTTAAGGTGGAGATGTGGATCCTCACCGGCTAACCCGTCGAAATGAGGAAGAAGATGAATCAAACCCGATTTGAGTTTGAAGTTAGCTTCTATGTTTGAATATTGAATACCAAGAGTTTGGTAATTCATATCAGGGGCATCGAGTTATTTAAGGGTTTGTTCCCTAGGATTGGCCATTTCAAATTCAACTGGTTGGATGAGGACTGGTTCTTGAATGAGTTGATTATCTCTTATGTTCCTCCTAAGTTGGCGAAGTGTTCGCTCAATTTCAGGGTCAAAAAAATCCGAGGGATTGTTTGGGAGGCTACGGGGAATTCAGAGAGATGTTTAAAGAAAGAGTAGGATGGGTTTTCTTTGTATGTTTTTCGTTTATGATTTTTAAGAGAAGACGGGTTTTTCTTTGTGTTTTTTTCAATTTTTTTTAAAATTTTGATTTTTTGGGTTTTTTATTACAACAACCAGAAACTAATGACTAATTAAAGAACCATCCCCGGAAATGGCTCCATTTGAAATGCACGGCCGATTGTCGCCTATCGACCGGTCAAAGTTGCAGTGCTCTGCTAATGTGTGTAGCAACACTTGGGTCAAATCCTCGGCGATGATACTTTATAATAGTAATTTGTTTTTAGTTGATTGTATTTAGATTATGGGGGTTTGTTTGAAGAGCTTAATTGAAATGATTGATTGGGTATAATTGATTTAATAAATTGATAAATATTGGGGTGAGTTCATCATTAGGTAGTTAAGCTTGTGATATCCTTGAGCTTTGCTTTATATTGCATTTAAATTAACACTCATGTCACAAGTTGATGTTGATTTGAATTCCCAAGTGTTAAGGCTTTAATCCAAGCCTTAACTTAACTAGGATTATAATCTCAATCAGTAATTTATTGTGTTAGTGTATTTACAATTCCAATAATCCATGGAATCCATATGCTAAACAAAACAAGTCATTAATCCATGACATGTTAAGTCCAACATACACAATGTTAATTTAAAGAACATTCGTCGAGCAAAAGCTCTCAATCACTTAACATGCATAAATTATAACTCACCCCAATTAAAGATTTACTCAGCCATTAAAATGATTATGAATCTGGTTATAATGATTATAATGATAAATTAAGAAGATAAGATAAATAAAGGGATAAGAAAAGATTTGTGCACCGAACACACACACACGAATGATGATGAGAATTAAAAACGAACTTTAGATTGAATTAGAAAGCAAAAGAAGGGAAGGGGATTAAACTTTATTTTAACTATTTTAAGAACATTAACATTAAACTACAGAAGGTGGATGAGAATATGATAAATTGAAGAAGAAACTTACATTAAAACAGAATTACAAAAGAAAGGACTTACAAACTTACAATAATAAAGAACATGAAAGTAAGTGAAAACAAAGAGAGGAGGAAAGGTCTCTCAAGAGAAAACTTGAGTATTTCAGGTCCTCCCAAGACTTTTTCAGGGCTTTGGTCGTGCCAATATTTTCTATTCTCTTCTAAAATGCCAACCCCTCTCAAGGGGATAAGGGGAGAGTATTTATAGCCCAAGGAGTGGACTATTTGCATTCCCAATCTGTCCCTCCACTTGCATCGCCAATTTGTCTATTCAGACAGCAGAATATCGAGACATATCCTTCTTCAAAGTTGTATATAATAAAGTTTTCCGACTACTCTAAAAATTAGTAGGAAGTTTGACCTATGTATCCAATGTTATGGCCGACAGATTAAACAATTTTAATCTGTCCATTTCAATCAAGTCTTTTTTATGTCCAAAATGTGAAAGGGTTTTTGAATAGGAAGATGCTTTCAAAGCCGAATGATTTCTTAAAAACATTCATCCTCTTATATCTCCTCTTTCACACTGAAAAATATCAGATAGCTTTTATGCTTACATCATGAGATACGTCATCAATACTATACTGATTTTATTTCTCATCCAGAATGGTGGGCTGGACTTCAAAGCTTCATTTGGGTCCCTTGTTTTTAGATTTGGGCCCTGAAATTTTTACCCATGATTCTTTTGGATAATCAAGAACAAATGGTGGAGTTTCACAAAATACGGGCTTCGGGAGTGAGACCTGTAACTCAATCATCTTGGCTGGTCCAGTTTATTCACAAATTCTTTGGGTCATCTTGTGTGGTAAATTTGATCCTTCAAATGACAGAATTGGCCCATGATCCCTTCTAATGAAATGTTTTATATAGAATTAGGAATCCTAAAAAATAATAACCACACAATTTTAATTTGTAGGGTGAGATTTATTAATAAAATAGTAAACTGACTTAATTGGACTACTTCGAAAAATGCTCAAAAATTATACTTAGTATTAAAACATGAATATTTCACATAAATTATGCACATTTCATATAAAATCAGTTATGGGAGTATTTAATAATTAATGAAAATATGA
This sequence comes from Viscum album, assembly GCA_963277665.1. NCBI lineage: Eukaryota > Viridiplantae > Streptophyta > Magnoliopsida > Santalales > Viscaceae > Viscum > Viscum album. Next base: position 1,616,764,536 of record OY728125.1, read on the forward strand.
ATAAAATCACTCATAAATTAGTATTTATCAGTGCTAAAAAAAGAAGAAAAAGGCCACCTTCATCGATACTAGAAAAAGCACTGATAAAGGGTACCTTTTATCAGGACTAGAAAAAAACACTGATAAAAGATACCCTTTATCATTATTTTTTTATAGTGCTGATAAAAGGTACCCTTTCTCAGTGCTTTAAGCTAGCTCTAGAGAAACCTAAATTTGTATTAGTTTGTAGAATAATGGTATTATTGGGCAGAATGATCTATAGAAAAATAGGTTAATGTAGCACTACGTTTCTTTATATGTTTATTTTGAGATAGGGTTTCATATAATGTGATTATACCCTATAATTCTACTCCTAAATTTAAGTGAAGTGTAATTCCCCTCCAAGGATATAGGGATTATTCCGAAAAAACATAAATTTATGTAATATAATCTTCTTCTAATTATTCTATTTTTTTATCCCTTTTAGTCTTCTGGAATTGAACATCACTAGAGGTCTTAACATTTTTGCAACAATTCATTCTTATATATCACAGATGAAACAAAAATTATTAAACTTGAGTTTCAGGATTATTTGGGCTCTTTTTTCTCATTTTTGAGCATGTGATGCATGTTTTGTGCTAAAATATTACTTTCTAATTAAAAACACACACTTTCAATCATACCAAACACACTACATTCCATAATTATGTATCATTCAGTCCTATATTTCATAAATTAATCTAAGAACATTTTCCTAGAGTTTCATGAAAATTCAAGTCCATTTTCTTGGTTTTTATGATGTGGTGTGAATTTTAAACTTTTTTAACACTTATAATGAAAAAAATACACTTTAAATCACTTGTATCACATCACATGCCAAAATAGTTTTAGTTCATTCTTATAGTCACAATTGAATCAAAAATGATTATCACAAATTTTAATGATAATATGAAATCATTTACTTGGATTTAACCATGTGAAACATTTATTTAATTTAATTGTCAATTTTAAATGGAAAACATTAATTTTAATTCATACCAATCTCATCGTGTGACTTGAATGTTGTGATTTTTGTTCCTATGTATACTAAATGAAGTTAAAATCATTTTTATATAGTTTCATGACAAAAAATAACATTTTCTCATTTTTGAACATGTGATGTTAGTTTTGAACCTCTTTAACTCTTAAAATGGAACAAATATACTTTCGTTCATTCTGAACACAAAAAACATCAAAATGACATGATTCTTATTTATATAGGCCATAAATGAATAAAACATCATTTTATTAGAGTATTATGATAATCCAAAACCATTTTATCAATTTTGACCGTGTGATGTACATTTATATAACTGAAAAAAACAATAATTTTCAATCATTTCAACCATTTGCACATCAAAATGACATGAAGTTAAATCCTAAATTTCATAAAATAATATAAAATCATTTTCCTATAGTTTTTTGAAAATATGAATTTTTTCTCAGTTTTCACCATGTAATGCACATTTTGAACTTTTTTAACAATTAAAATTGAAAAATATAATTTAATTCATTCGAACAACATCAAGTGTCATGATGAAGAGAATTTTGTTAACATATATTAAAACTTAATCAAAGATAAAATCCAAGTATTTAATTACAATTAGAGCTCATTTTATTAGTTTTGATCATGTGAATTATTTTTTGAAATATAATATCACTTTTAAATTAAAAACATGATCCTTCAGTCATACTGACAACACCACTTACCAAAATGATGTTTGGTTCATTCTTATATTTCATAAATATTTCTGAAATATTATTTTGAGAGATTCAAATAAATGAGAGATATTTTTCTTGGATTTGGCCATGTCACATAATAATTTAACTTAAATATCTCTTGGAAATAGAAAACATACATTTTTTATTATATTGACCACATCACTTATTAGAATACATGTGGTTCATTTTTACTTTTCATAAATGAATCTAAGAGTGTTTTACTATACGTTCATGATAACCCAATGGTGTTTTCTTAGTAATATACATTGATGATTTTTTGAACTTTGTTAACACTTATAATAAAAAAATACACTTTAGGTTTTTTCAACCACACTATAAATCAGAATGACATAATGTTCCTTCCTACAAGTCATAAATGAACCATTGGTTTATGTCACAGAGTTTCATGATAATTAAATATTGTTTTCTCACATTCGATTATGTGACACAGGTATTTAACTGAATATCTCTTTTATATGGAAAACATGTATTTTCAGTTATTAAAACAACACCGCGTGTCGAGATGATGTATGGTTCATTCCAACATGTAATAAATGAATCCAAGATCATTTTTATAGTATTTTATATCAATCTATAATAGTTTTCTCAGTTTTCAATATGTGGAATTTTTTATAAACTTCTTTAACATTACAAATAGAAATGTTCTCTTTAGGTCATTCCGACCACACTATAAATTGTAATGACATATAATTATTTTCATAGGTGAAAAATGAATTGATTATTTTATTCATAAAATATCAGGAAAATATAAGATACTTTTCTCAAAATTGATTTTTTAGTTCACTTATATAGATCACGAATTGAATATAAAAATGAAATAAATAAGTCATAAAAAAACCTATTGAATAATCTTGTATGAGATAACCCAAAAATAACATAAATTTATTGTATATAATGTTATATGATTATTATAATGACTTAGGTATTGTTAGTTTAGTCCTCTAAATATTTCTATTTATATCTATGGATCTTCCCTCGGAGTCGGTGTTTTGTTTGGGTGTCACAGGACCTTAGAATTAATATATTAAAAATATTAATATATATTAAAGTATACACACCCATATTTTTGGAATAAATGGTTTTCCCATTGGTCAGTACCTTGGATTGTAATTTTTTAACCATTGTTGTTTCCAGAATATGGGTTTTATGCTAGGTGCGATATAAATATGGGTTTCATTGAAAATTTGGTTGATGTCAATTATTGTGGTGTGTCAAGTAAAATAAATAATTTATTTATTTAAATACCTAAAATCCTAATCAACCTATTTATAAAACTCATTATGGAAAATCCATGATGTTGGTTGTATAACCACGGGAGATTTTAGGATCCATGGAGGATATTTGTGGAAGAATAAAAATAGATCATGGATTAGTGATCATTTTCAAAGGATTTTTCTTCACCAATGAAGTTCCTAGATCTCACCAATGACAATAGAACAGACCCATTCTTCATAAAAGATCAATCCAACACATGAGGTAAGTCTCATTATTTCATGGATTTGTGGCCTTTATTAATTTTATAATAATGGATTATTATATACTTTTTTCGGTGATTGTCATCCTCTACATGAGCCCTAAATTTAACTATGTTCTTGAACTTGATTATCCATGCTTTTTGCACCAGTTTTTTCACCCTTAGTTTCCACAATTTAATGATAATTGGCTTGGATTGAATCATCCTATAACAATGTTACCTTCATTTTTACTATTTTTCCACCATCGTTCCTCATGTTCTTTGTCATTGGCCTATAAGGTATCATTTTGACATTGTCGAGTGAGATTCAAGTGTGATTAAACTCTTGTATTATTGGTGGATGCATGCATGGAATAGAGATCAATTTTTTTCATATGGATAGTAGTGTGTTGAGGGATAAGGGTGATGGATTCAAGTTTTGGAACCATGAATGAATATGGTGGAATGTTGGATACCCCTACTGGAAAACAGAGTTCGATTTCCTTCCAACTAGAGGTCGAGAATCCATGATCAGAGGACCCCCTTCAATTTCATTATATTTAGAGTGGTCAAATAGTGGTGGAGGTGGAATATTTTTCATATCTGAGCTCCCACATAAAAACCATGTGATTTTGATAATTATCAACATACATAACATGTAGTTCTAGAACAAATGTTATATAGTCCCCTGCCTATGGATAAAAGGGTTTTAGTTGAGGTAAAGATAACATATCATGTGGATGGTCCCACAAATCGTGTAACCTTACTCAGCCATCCAATCCATGTGTCAAAGGCACAAGCCCAAGACCCCATATGGTAAGACATTCCATGTACCCTAATGTACACGCCATGGATATATACATGTCTAGAAGAGTTTTTCACCTTGTGTATGCCCAATTCCCCTAGGAACATGTTATCGTACACAAGAAAAGTACATAGCACATAGTCATATTCTAGAGTACACCGGCATGGGATGAAGTACACAGGCATATCCTCTGGTAGGAAAGACATACCATGCACCCTTGGTACAAACTGTGTAGTTTCACATAGCTTCCCAATACATGCCCATGCGAGGACATGTCCATGTGTCCAGTAAAGGTCACGCATCATGTAATATTCTATGAGACTTCTTCCTTGTGTATATTATTCTTTGGTACTTGTATCTAGTCTTGTGATTAGCCTATCCTAGTTAGTTTTCCACATAGGATGCGATGATGGACTTTATTTTGACATCAGAGATATAACACATGGTTTTATGAGTGGGAAGCTTCTTTCAATGATTCATTTCCATTGGTACTAATTGGGATTGATCATTAGAATGATGTAGGGGTCGATACCCCCTTATTGCACCTGGGAGTAGGCCCCACATACTCTTTACACTGGTAGAGTCGGTACTCCCCCATACTATTTATAGTTCAAGTCCATTATATACGGAGTGGTACACCCCCATTATCAATCTCTAGCAGAGAGAAGGTCCTCCTTGGGAGTTGGTTCTCCCTCATAAATGGAGTGTAGTAGCGAGGATCAATCCACTCCACTTAGATGCTTGAGAGATTATTTGAGGTGCATAGGTGGTATATAATTCACCCTAGGATGTGACATGTAGTCTCAAGGAGTGGTCCCTACACTATATCTTATGTGGTTTTTTGTGGTGATGGCCATCAAAGATAGACACTTGGGAGATGCACACCGACTTGTCGTTCTTAGCTGGCTGTAGATATAAGGATCCCCTTTATCTCTATCTTGGGTTTTTTAGCATATCTAATGTTGGGTTTCTTTAGCCTCATATTTATGGGTTGGATTGACTATTATTGATTCTTATAGATTCCCCTTATTTGGTTTCGAGGTTTTCTATTGGGTATATATATACTCACCCCCACATTGGCTTTACCCACACGTGTTGTGTCTGATGCATTTGACAAAAAATTTAGTAGTGACTACAATGGACCTGGTTTCAGTGGTTCTTAGCAGCATGTGGTGGTGATGACTGTGTTTAGTGTTCAGACTCTAGGGTTTTGATCTATGTTATCCCTTTCTGTACTCTTTTTAGTTATTTTTAGTGTGGGTTTCCCCTATATTTTTTTGTGGGAAATTATTTTTTACCTTATACTTTTATATACCTTGTTAAACTCTTATATTCATCCAAGATTTTGTTTCATTTATTGTTTACTCTCTAGTAAATTTTGATCTATTTATATCTATTCATTGTTGTATGTAGTTAGATGTGTGTGTTCATATAAGTACCTTAGTATAAGGCCTCCCATTTTGGTTATATGCATACTTGGTTCTTGTCACCAACCTTGGCCCATTGGAGGTGGGATAGGGGTGTCACACTTAGATTACTACTAGACCATGTAGGGTCCTAGTGGGTTGGGTCATAATAGTGTGGTATCATGGGTGGTTTTTTCCTAGTAACCACATTTCGAGTTGGATATTTTTTGAGGTTTGGTTTGAGAACATAGGGAATTGGTGTTGGAGTTTCTTGAGTTCCGATCTTAGGATGGGGAACCTAGTGTTAATGTGATGGCTGATTTATATATTCACCAGGACTTTGACTACCTATTTGTCACCTTGGAATGTTGAGGCATTTGTTGTAGGGAAACCAATGGTACATGAATCATATATTGTTGTGTCTTTTTTACTTCCCTATCCCTCTTTAGTAAAATCCCCAAATATACTCATTGTTCGTGGTGCATCTTGATAATTTTCATTATGTCTCTATGGTGATAGCCAGTTAGGATTATAAGATAGCTTCACAATTATGACCAATTGAGTGATGATGTCAAAGTTTAGGGACCCATTCACGAGGTGTTTCCTTTAGGTGTTCATATAGAAGTGTTGTCACCTATTGATAAGCATGTGGATCCATATCCAGTGGTTTTTGAGGATCATCCTATGCATGTTGAGTAATTGATGGAGCTGGAAAGGAAGGCAAACAATATGTGTTGTCTTAGAACATTACATGAGGTCCAGTGATAGAGACCACTCAGGTTTCATAGAAATTCAGATCCTCCGGTGGTGGAAGATTGGATCGAAATAGTGGTCTAGGTTTTTAACTTATGTGGACCCCAACCATCCAAATGGATGTTCTCACAACCATCCTTCTTCATGGAGCGATAGGGAACTGGTGTGGTTTGGTCATCTAAATCTATGATGAGGTGAACCTCCCTCAAGACAAAGACAAACATCTCTTTAGAGATGATTACTTTCAAGAAAACCTAAGGGTAACTAAGGAGTAACAAGAAGTTATGGATTATGTCTTCCACCTTTTGTGGGACCCCTCCTGGTGAGATGTTGGTCCTGACAGTTGTACTTATTTGGGGAAAATAGGGCATTGATGGATCAATTTTTTGGTAATGTGTGTTGTGACTTCAAGCATGCAAGGAAGATATATGCTTCCCCCACCAAGATTCATTTTCTTGTGATGTGATTTAAAGGTGTTCAAGTGAGTCAGTGCCTCCCAAAGTAAATAGTTTTGATGTGTGGTGGATGATTTCTTTTGAATTTTATATTTGATGTCATTTTCATGGTTTTAAGTTACTGTATGTGAACCCTGTTTGTGGGGAAACCGATGGGGGTAAGTTGAAGGATAAATCTAGGAAGTAGAGGCTTATGCCCCATAGGCATCAGAGTGGTCTATGGTATTACCTTTGAAATCCCTATGTGAGCCTCTATTTTAGCATACATAGGCATGGGTCACTCCTTCCTTTCCACATCCCTTGGTTTATACTTAGATATTTCACATCCTTTATCTAAACCCTTGCATCTAGAGACTCGTACTGAGGAACTGTCAATGATCACACTTCGCTCCTAGTGGTGGCTTGACACTTAGAGTAGATAACACCTATTGGGATATTTCCATATTTATAGTGAGACCCTTAATGTTTTTTAGTGTTTTATAGAGGATACGACCAACTCATTGTTAGTTGGATTGTATGATCCTTAAAGAAGTAGAAATTATGAAAAGTTTTTTTAGATCTTTTATGTTTCCCCTAGAAGCTCCATAACTATTTGTGAAAAAATTATATGTGAGTTGGAACCTTTTCAATTTTTTCCATTACCTGAACCAGATGATGATCAAATATAATAACCCCTTTTTTCAAAGGATTGATGAATAATTCAACCTATTGTAAGGTGTGATATGGTTATTGAAGTTTGATCTATGTTTCCACTACTACCTGTTGAGTTTTCATTAGCATAGTATACCGAAGACAGTATAATGCTATTGTTAAAGGAATGATGAGTTCTTAGTGATTCCCTTTGATGTTAAGAATTCCCCCATAGTTTTCTTAGAACTCATAAAATATATCTTACAACATTCATTGTATTGGTTTTTGGTTGTCTTTATCGATGAAATTATAATATTATTCACATCAGAAGAGGAGCATACAATAAATTTGATGATGGTCTTGAACTCACTCTGAGTGTACCATCTTCACAATAGGCTCTCAAAGATTCGGTTTTGGATTCAAGAGATTCTACTTTTGGGTCATGTCAACTTTGATCTTGGTGTAGACATGGACCTGATAAAGGTCTTCATATAATCCACCCAAGAGCGTAGTAGATGTATTGATTTTCCTCGGTTTGATATGGTATTTTTTGGAGGTTTATGATGAACTTTTCCAAGATATCATCTCGTTTTACTACCTTGATGTGAAAAAGGGAATTATTTTTCTTGGCCTAAGAAATATCAGAGCCTTCAAGGAGTTGAGGAAAAGCTTAATCAATTCTTCTATTTTGAGACATCAATATGGGGTGGATTTCATAGTGTTTTGTTGTAACGTCTCAGTTCCGGGTGCCACTCAACGGGTGCCCCGAACCCGGTTCGCCACATGACCTCAAGAGCATTTCCCCAAATGCCAGAGGCTGCCGACTAGCATTGAGGGCCCAGGTCTGATAGTGGGGAAACTATGCCCTCATTTGTCAAAGTGTAGCACATTGGAATATAATAAAAACATACCACAACGGTGGAAGCAATAAACCATACACAACTGAAATAAACAAATGCAGTGTATACAACCAATAGTATATAAATAATGATGCTACATGTATCAAGTTCTAAGAAAACAGCCAGAACATGTTATACATCAATACAGTGCAATAAAAAGCAGAGTACAGCAATACAAAGCAAAACAGCTGGCAGTGGCATCGTGAGCCTAGGCTCGGTCCCATGCCCTCCTACTCCTCAGCCACAGTCAATTACCTGTGTAGGGACTCTTTCCCCTATCCATACCTGGAGAAACATAATTTTTTGGGCCGAAAAGCATGACCCAAACAGGGTGTGATAAATATATCTCAGTAGGCACCCACCAAAGGCTCGTTCTCAACTGTGTGTAAAACATGCAGCAAGTGTGCAGTAGTAAAAATGAAATAAGCTAAGTAGTACTAAAAAGTAACTAACTTACCAGTTATATTGCCATTTAATTATTCATTTAATCCACTTAATATTTAGAAACAACCATGGTGAATTTCTAAATAATCAGTCAACGTCCTCAGACAAGTAAAATCTCACCCTCAAGTAATCAGAATCTCACCCTCATGCATAACAGAATCTCACCCTCAAGCATACGAAGTGTCTCCCTTAGGCACAGAAGTCAAGCCCTATAGCACAAAAGTTTTCCCTCAGGCGAAATAGAATGTTGACCTCAGGCTAATACAGTCATGCCCTCAGGCTATAGCAAAACACCACCCTCAGTCATTAGTAACTGGGCCATTCCCAACATATAAACATGCAATTTGAATACAATTCCTCTCAAATAAAAAGTAATGCATAATTTAAACAAGGCATACCCTCGGGTATCCTGACAAAATGGCTAAACAGAGTAACTCACCCCTCGGGATGGTCCTAGATCCAAGAAATGATCCCAACCAACATTTATTATCATAATTAATCACCTATTCAATTCTAGGTGTTTAATATAGCAATGGCCTCAGCCAAACGACACCCCAAAATTTGTTCGTGGCACCAAAACGCACAAAACACACGATAGTTGGAAAATTTAACACCAAGCCACCTACCTTATACACCAACGAGCGCTATACACCAACGTCGGTTCCAGAAATGCCCAAGAACGATGTAGATCTGATGAGGAAGAAAACCCATTCAAACTTAAATAACTTTCCCTTAGGAAAGAATTGGTAAGAATGGCTTAAGGAGAGCGGAGGTCTTACCCGTGCGGTTCTAACTAGATTGTCCGAAGCGGAATCGGATTCCAGACGTGCACCGGGTGGATATCCGAAGGTTCGCTCGTCCTCTCCCGAGCTCTCTTCCCGTTCTAAACCTTCCATGTGAATAGGGGAGGCTACTGCCCATTTTAAGTGGGAAAAAAAGTACATGGCGTGTACTTCCAAGTACACGACGTGTACTTCATTCATTTAACTGTTCCTCTAGCAGCACCACCACACTGTTCATCCATCGACATGAGTACACGACATGTACTCCTGACTACATGGCGTGTACTGTCATCCAGCTGGCGGCCGCTCCACCGCCTTATGGTTTTGTCCTGCTGACTGACTACATGGCGTGTAAAGGACCACTACACGGTGTGTAGGCGGTTCCTACACCCTTCATCCCCAGCATGGCCACACACCCCGTGTACCCATCCCACACGGCCAAAAGTACATGGCGTGTGGACAAAGTACACGGCGTGTACTTTCCAAAATTCAGGATTTTCCCCCATTTTCCATATTTTCTCAAAAACACTTACGGAAAAGAGAAAAGAAGAATCTTGTACCGCAAAATAAGAACTGGGTTCTTACAAACTTCCCCCCTTATATCAATTCGTCCCCGAATTCCCCATCCAAGGGTGGTGAAGATATAGCTATGAACAACTCTGGCCACTGACCACGTACGTCAGTCTCTCGCTCCTAGTTTTCGTCCTGCACTCAGCCATGCTGCCATAGCACTCGTACGAGAGGAACTGACCGGCCACAGAGAACCTCCGTGCTCCTGTCAACGATACGAATCGCATGCTCCTCAAAGGACACATCCATCTAAAGCTCAACCTCATCGGGCTGAAAGATGTGAGACGGGTCCGAATGATAGCGATGCAACTGAGATACGTGGAAGACGTCATGCATGGCTTGGTATCGCTACGGTAACTTCAACCAATAGGCAACCAGCCCGACTCTCTCTAGAATCTCAAATGGCCCCACATACCGCAGTGAAAGTTTACCCTGTCTCCTGATCCGCTTGTGTCCTAGCCTCGGAAAAACATGCAAGAAATCCTGATCCCCGACAATGAACTCCAAAGGTCGTCTACGGCGATTAACATATGACTTCTGATGAGACTGCGCAGTAGCCATCCGCTTCTGAATCAACTGGACCTGCTCAGAAGTCTCCTGCACGAGACGTGGTCCCAGTTGAGCTGCCTCACCTGCCTCTAACCAGCACAAGGGTGATCGGCATGGCCTACCATATAAAGCCTTGTATGGTTCCATCTCAATAGTCACCTGAAAGCTATTGTTATAGGAAAACTCAACTAAGGGTTTATGATTCTCCCAAGAGCACCCAAAGTCTAGGATGCATGCACACAGCATGCCCTCTAGCACCTGTATCGTACGCTTTGACTAGCCATCTTTCTGAGGGTGGTATGTTGTGCTTAGAAGCACATGTGTACCCAGTGCCCTCTGAAAACTATTCTAGAAATGAGACGTAAAGCAGGTGTACCTATCTAAAACGATAGAACGAGGGACCCCATGAAGACGCACGATTTCTCAGATATACTGCCTTACGATCTCGTCAACACCGATGGTATCCTTGATCGGTAAGAAGTGAGCTACGTTCGTGAGTCTTTCCACAAAAACCCACACGACATCATTGCCACGAGGAGACCTCGACAATACAGTCACAAAATCCATCGCAAAATCATCCCATTTCCACTTCAGAATGGGTAACTGCTGTAACAGTCCAGCTGGTCTCTGATGCTCTGCCTTCACCTGCCGACAGGTGGAACATCTCGTAACATAACCAGCTACATCTCTCTTCATACCCGACCACCAGTACTGACGTCTCAAGTCTAGGTACATCTTGGTAACCCCGGGATGAAGTGCCCAAGATGAAGCATGAAACTCTCGCATAAGCTCCTAGTGTATATCCCCTGGAACCCATACGCGTCCATGGAAATGGAGAACTTCATCTTCGCCTATCTCCCAACCAGGAGGAGGGTCCACACTTTCCACTGACTCCTGTAGAACTAGGCCTTTTGAATCAGATAGTTGTCTCATCCTCACTCTGTTCAGGAGGGTAGATGTCACAGCTAACGGGGAAAGATAAGTCTGCCCCTGACTATCGTGCACCTCTAGATGAATCTTCGAGAACAAATCCATAAGCTGCCACTCACCACTGGCTTCCTACACTGCCTGTATCCGAGTCTTCCTACTCAGTGCATCGGCTACTGCATTACCTTTACCAGGTGTATAGGCAAGCTCAAAATCGAAGGACTGTAGGTACTCGACCCACATCCTCTGCCTCAGATTCAGGTCACACTGAGTAAAGATATAATTGAGTCTTTTGTGGTCGGTGAAAACCACAAAATGCTCTCCCAATAGATAATGTCTCCAATAGCGCAATGCATGCACAACTGCAGCCAACTCGAGATCATGCGTCAGGTAATTCCTCTCATGCGGCCTCAACTGCCGAGACCCATATGCAACAACTCGATCGCCCTACATCAACACTACTCCTAGCCCAATACCTGATGCATCACAGTAAACTGTATAGATCTTCCCCTGCTCTGGGAGTATCATGATCGGTGCTGATGTCAACCTTCCTTTCAGGTCCTGAAAGGTTGTCTTGCAAGCTTCTAACCAAACGAACTTCACACCCTTCTTAGTCATACCCATCAATGGTGCAGCTAAGTGGGAGAAGTCCTGTATGAAGTGTTTGTAGCAACCAACCATCCATAAGAAACTCCGTATCTCAATCATGTTCTTCAGTTGCTCCCAGGAAACTACTGGTCTCACCTTGTCTGGGTCTACTGAAACTCCTGCCTCTGAGATAATGTGACCCAGGAAGTGAATATGATCCATCAAAAAGTGGAACTTTGAGAGCTTAGCATATAGTCGATGCTCTCTTAGTGTACTTAATACGATCTCAAGATGGGTGGCATGGTCGTGTCGAGTGTGAGATTACACCAAGATGTCTTCCACGAATACTACCACACAAGAATCTAGATATGGATGGAACACTCGATTCATTAGTGTCATGAAGACTTCTGGCGCATTCGTGAGTCCGAACGGCATAACCAAGTACTCGTACAGACCATATCTGCTCCGAAAATCTGTAAGTGGTATGTCCGATGGTCTCACGTGCAGCTGATGATATTCGGATCTCAAGTCAATCTTCGAGAACACTCGTGCTCCACAAAGTTGATCGAAATGATCATCAATACTTGGAAAGGGATATCGGTTCTTAAAAATCAACTAGTTCATCTTCTGATAATCCATACAGAGTCTGAGAGTATCGTCCGCCTTCTTTGCAAAAAGTACCAGTGAACCCCAAGGATAAGTACTAAGTCGGATAAAAACCCTTTGACTGTAACTCCTCTAACTGCCTCTTGAGCTCCTGCAACTTAGGTTTGGCCATCCTATAAGGAGGAATGGACACCGGTGCTACTCCTGGCACAAGCTCAATAGAGAAATCCACCTCTCGCTCCGGAGGTAGACCTGAAAAGCCTTTTGGGAAGACATCCACGAAACGATCAACCACTGGAGGGAAATCCGTCTGACAAGTCCCATGATCATCCAGATATAAGCTCGCAATCTAGGTTGTGACTCCACCTCGCCCACGATGCTCTGGTCTAGCTCGACTTTCTTGAACATCCCACTCACCCTTGTATAGAAACTCTCCGCCCTCTGGTGACGTGAAATTCACCATGTGACGATAGTAGTATACAAAGTCATGAAAGGGAACCAACCAGTCCATTCTGAGAATGAAGTCATAGCTCGTCATCTCTAAGACATAGAGGTCCCAAAGAAAGTGACACCCACCAACCTCAAGGGGGAACTCCTTGCACTGACGCACATCATCCGTTCTAGTCCCCAATGGAGTGTCTAGCATCATGACATCAGAAGAAGTATAAACACATAGCCCAAGGATCTCCACCACAGGTACAGATATGAAACTATGTGTAGCACCCATATCAAAAAGTACTGAAGATAAAACAGAAGCTACTAGAAAAGTACCTATGACTATAGAAGGTCTGGGATCCTGCTTCTGTTAGGTCTGTTGCACTGCATATGCTTGCCCAGTGTCACGGCCTTGCGACACAGCCTGACTACCCTGAGCTATCCCGCCTTGCTGCCTCTGAGATCCTGGTGTCTGGATACCACGGCCACGACCACCATCTCTTCCTCCACGCCCTGACGTATTCCAGTTTCCCGACTGGTAAGAAGCCACTGGTCCTACTCCCGCATGTGGAGACTGCACAGAACCCCTATCACTAGCCACTGGTAGAAACACCCTACAAAAACGCTAAAGATGACCCATCTTTCCGCAAGCTCGACACTCCACTAGATCACGTGGACACTGCAGTCTCTTGTGCCCCTCTCTGCCACACTGGTAGCACCTGATCGGGCCACCTGAAGAAAATTCCTGGCTGGTACTGCCACCCTAAGAGAAATCTATCTATCTCTTCCTATTGCCAGTATAAATAATACCAGTAACTGGTGCTGAACCACCCTGGACCACACCGCTAGCTTCCCGCAGGTTCCTCTCTGTAATTAGCGCCTGGTTCACAATAGCATGTAAAGTAGGCAACTTGAAGACATTCACCAGTGCTCGGATGTCATGCCGAAGACCATCCTCAAAATGTCTGGCTCTCAACATCTCATCACCCACCAGCACGGGTGAAAAATGCTGAAGCTTGATGAAGTGAGTAGAATAGTCCATCACCGACATGGCACCCTGCTGTAGATTCATGAACTCCCAAGCTCTGTCTACCCACAGCATCTTGGGAAAGAAGAAGTCATAGAAGACTATATGAAAATCTTCCCATGCCATGTCTCTGTGATGCTCTGACTGGGTGGTGACATCCCACCACCTCTTGGTGGAATCAGGCAGCATATATGTCGCGAGCTTGACCCTCCGCCCTGGAGGCGTCTCAATATGCTCGAAAATAGTCTGCATCAATCCTAGCCAAGACTCTGCAGCTTGCGGTCCACTATCCCCAGAAAACGTAGGCGGATGCTGGTGCTGGAAGATACGAGTAAGCTCAATCATAGATGAGGCAGCCGACGATGTTCCTGAAAGGTCTTCATGAACCACATAAAGCCTTCACAGAACTGCGCCTCCACGCCTGTGTCTGGTATAATAGCGGGCGTCGTATCTGGCTCTGCTGGGGGATCCACTGGTAGCCCATGGCCCACCATCTCTGGAGTATAATCATCTCCGCTCTCCTGGTGTACAACACGTGGTCGTCTAGGCGGCATGACACTACAAGGTCAAAATCACCCCTAGGATCAAGATTTATCAAAGACTGAAAGAGAAGGAACCACAAAGGGAACAAGAGGAAGAAATCATTTCAAGATTTGCAAAACAAGACTACACGACGTCTATACAGACTACACGGCGTGTACTTGAATTCCCTTCCTCTGCCTGGTTCCTTCGATACGGCTAACACACACGGATCCCATTTAACAAAAACTACACGGCATTTATATAATCTACACGGCCTGTATGGTGTTATTTTCCAACTGCCCGTGTCGTTTGTGACACGACCGACTACTCGGCTTGACACTACACGGCGTGTTACACCTGCACACGGTGTGTACACTACCATGTTTTTCCAGTCACACGACTAACTCCACACGGTCTGTCCTCGGACAAGACTACACGGCATGTCCCATAGGTACACGGCGTGTTCAAGGAGAGGTGACACTGACCCATGTCGTTAGTTACACGGCCGACTCCCCAGGTCACACTACACAGCGTGTTCAGCATCGACACGGCATGTTCTGTAAAGGAGTTTCACCGACCCGTGTTGTTAGTTACACGGCCAAACTCTGGGTGAACACTACACAGCGTGTACATTCGGTACACGGCGTGTTTTCCCCAAGACTCTCCCTACCCCGTGTCGCCACCCACATGGTTTGTGACACGGGAAGAGACTACACTGCGTGTACTCAGAGTACACAGCGTGTACTTAAAAAGTTCATTTTTCTTCCTGAATAGAATTCCATACACGGCGTGTGTAAAGATACTACATGGTGTTTATACTGGGTTTCTTGATAGTATGCCTCAGAAACTTCCCCAGAACCTATAAAATACCGAAAAACAACACCTAAGTGTCAAATTCTGACCCGTGAGGGCCCATACTCCCCATGAATAAAATATTTACATCTTATCTATGTTATAACAAAATAACCATCTAATGATCCACCAAATTGTGGTCAGTGAGGGCCCATACTCTCCAAAAACCAAAGTTTGGCGTTCATTCTATATAGAGGATCAAATAAAATTACCTTATCACACAACAAGTATTTTATAAAAGAAGCTATCACAACAGCATGCTTTTCTAGCACAACAACTAACACAACAACCTGAAAAATTATAATGCACCTACATGGCATGGAAACTATGCATGGAATGTGATTTCTAGAATGTTCATATATGATGCATGAGATGGCATACCCTCATCTCATCAGGTTGCAATGAAATAGAACCCACCGATAAACTATAAACAACACAATCCAAGTGCGTCACCCAATGATGAAATAAAATCAACTGTAAAATTTTTAAAATCAGTATAATTGCAACATACGAGATAGACTAGCTTTTCCCTGTACACAGGTTAGCTACGTCTGTGAACAGCTTATTACCAACTACCTTTTCTGTCCTATCCCTCACTACTGCTCTAAATAGTAAGTCAAGGAAAATAACCCCTTTGATACCACTTTGTAACATCCCAGTTCTGGGTGCCACTCAACGGGTGCCCCATACCCGATTCGCCACATGACCTTAAGCACATTTCCCCAAATTCCAGAGGCTTCCGACTAGCAGCGAGGGCCCAGGTCTGATAGTGTGGAAACTATTCCCTCATTTGTCAAAGTGTAGTACAGTAGAATATAATAAAAACATACAACAACAGTGGAAGCAATAAACCATACACAAATGAAATAAACAACTGCAGTGTATACAACCAACAATATATAAATAATGATGCTACATGTCTCAAGTTCTAAGAAAACAACCAAAACATGTTATACATCAATACAGTACAATAAAAAGCATAGTACAACAATACAAAGCAAAACAGCTGGTAGGGGCATCACGAGCCTAGGCTCGGTCCCATGCCCTCCTACTCCCCAGCCACAGTAAAGTACCTGGGTATGGACTCTTTCCCCTGTCCATACCTACAGAAACGTAATATGTTTGGGCCGAAAAGCATGACCCAAACAAGGTGTGAGAAATATATCTCAGTAGGCACCCACCAAAGGCCCGTGCTCAACTGTGTGTAAAACATGCAACAAGTGTGTTGTAGTAAAAATGCAATAAGCCAAGCAGTACTAAAAAGTAACTAACTTACCAGTTATATTTCCATTTAATTATTCATTTAATCCACTTAATATTTAGAAACCACCACAGTGAATTTCTAAATAATCAGTCAGCGTCCTCAGACAAGTAAAATCTCTCCCTTAGTTAATCAAAATCTCGCCCTCAGGCATAACAGAATCTTGCCCTAAGGTATACGAAGTGTCGCCCTCAAGAACAGAAGTCAAGCCCTCAGGAATGAAAGGTTTCCCTCAGGAAAAATAGAACATTTCCCTCAGGCTAATATAGTCATGCTCTCAAGATATAGCAAAACACCACCATCAGGCATAAGTAATCGGGCCATGCCCAACATATAAACATGCAATTTGAATACAATTCCTCTCAAAGAAAAAGTAATGCATAATTTAAACAAGGCATACCCTCGGGTATCCTGGACAAACGGCTAAACAGAGGAACGCACCCCTTGGGATGGTCCTGGATTCAAGTAATGATCCCAACCAACATTTTATTATCATAATTAATCACCTATTCAATTCTAGGTGTTTAATATAGTAGTGGCCTCAGCCACATGACACCCCAACATGGGTTCGTGGCACAAAAACACACAAAACACATGACAGTTGGAAAAATTAACACCAAGCCACCTACCTTATACGCCAACAAGCGCTATACACCAACGTCGGTTCCAGAAACGCCCAAGAAAGACATAGATATGATGAGGAAGAATACCCATTCAAACATAAATATCTTTCCCTCGGGAAAGAATTGGTAAGAACAGCTTAAGGAGAGCAGAGGGCTTACCCGTGCGGTTCCAACAAGATTGTCCGAAGCAGAATCGGATTCCAAACGTGTGGCCGACGGATCTCCGAAGGTTCGACCATCCTCTCTTGAGCTCTCTTCCCGTTCTAAACCTTCCCTGTGAATAGGGGAGGCTACTTCCCATTTTAAATGAAAAAAAGTACACGGCGTGTACTTCCTTCATTTAATTATTCCTCTGGTGGCACCGCCACACTGTTCATTCGTCGACATGACTACACGGCATGTACTCCCGACTACACGGCGTGTACTGTCGTCCAGCTGGCAGCTGCTCCACCGCCTTACTGTTTTGGCCTACCGACTGACTACACGGCATTTAAAGGACCACTACACAGTGTGTAGGCGGTTCCTACACCCTTCATCCCCGGCATGGCCACACACCATGTGTACCCATTCCACAAGGCCAAAAGTACACGGCGTGTGGACAAAGTACACAGCGTGTACTTTCCAAAATTCAGGATTTTTCCCCATTTTCTATATTTTCTCAAAAACACTTACAAAAAAGAGAAAAGAAGAATCCCCTACCTCAAAATAAGAACCAGGTTCTTACATTTGTGATACCTTAGGAACTGAGATCAGATGTGTGTTGATGTAGAGGCAAGTAGAATTTTCTTGTCAATCAAGGTATTTAGAACCCCGTTAGAAGGATTATATGACCAAATCTGTTTTGTTAGTGGCAGTATTCACCATGGATATGTAGAAATGATATCTTATGGGATATCATTTTTTTGTTTTATAAAAACAATAGAGTTTTAGGCGCATATCTACCCATAAAGAACTTATTGAGACATAGACATCAATTGGAGTTCCTATAAGACTATGACTTCAAGATATTCTACACTCTAGGGAAGGGAAATATGGTGGAAAATTCCCTTATAAAGAAATCCCAATATTGTTTGGTGGTGGAGGTGATAGAATAATTGAATCTGTTATAGCTAACCATGGTAGAGGAGAGGGGTGTATCTTATCTACAATCGATGGCACTGACTCTATCGCTTATTCAGTAGGTGTGAGTGGATCATTTGTGATACTTGGACTGTAAAGTTATATATAACCATATATCCTTAAGAGATTCACAAAATGGATTTTCTTAAAGAAGAGGAGCACATAATCCTTTTCCAAGGGCAGAAGGTCGTTCCAATTACATTGCATGAGGAGGTTTTGAGAGGGTTTCATAATTACTTCTTATCTATGCATCCAAGTGTGGAAAATATTTACAATGAACTTTCATGGTAGTTCGTGTGAGATGGAATGAGGTGAAGTGGTGATGATTTCATTTCTTGATGCCTCACATTTCAAGTGGTAAGGCTAGGCATCATGATCTATTAGGTTTGATTTAGCCTCTTGAGTTCTCTGAAAGAAAGTGGGATGGAATATCAATAGATTTTGTGAAGGTACTTCCAACTAAATGAGAGGCCATGCTACTATCTTGTTTATTTTTTACTAACTTACCAAGTCAGAGCACTTTCTTTCTATTAGGGATCATAGTTAGGTTAAGATTTTGAGGTAGTTTTATATGAGGGATATCATTTGGATTTATGGGGAACCCACAATGATTTTATCCAACCATAGTTCTTGGTATACGTTATGGTTATAGAGAGGTTAGTAGGGGGATTCTAGGATCCAGTTACAGATGAGCACAATGTTCCACCCCCAAGAAGATGGCCAGTTAAAATAGACTATCCAGGTTTTTGAAAAAGTGTTGTGATCCAACATATTGTTTTCGGTTAGAGATGTGTGGATCACTCATTATTGGTAGATTTTTTTTGTAATAGAAGTTGTCACTCCATTATTTGCAAGGCATTATGTGGGGAACTGTACGGGAGACCCTATAAGTTTCCCTTGTGTTGGAATGAGATTGGCAAGACCTCTCACGTTGGGCTGGAAAATGGTGTAGGTAACATTGGAGAAGGTTTTTCATGATCCATGAGAGTTTTAAGAAAGCTCAGTGTTGATAAAAATCTTATGCATACCAAAATCATAGACCTTTGGAGATCGGGTGGGGAGACCATGTATTCTTGAGAGTCTCCCCATTATGTGGATTTTGGAATTTTGGCTAGGGAGTAATCTTTTATTCGTGGTTCTTTGTGTTGTACAAGTTTTTTCATGGGCACAGTGAGGTTTCTTATCACTTGGACTTACCCTCATAGTGGGACTGAGTGCATGATGTATTCCATATGTCACAAATGAGTAGATATGTGCATGACCCATATAATTTTATTGACAATGAAGAGTTGGACATTGAGGATGGAGTCACATTCTTGGAGTACTCGATGGTAGTTGAGTACTGATAGGATAAAACTCTATGTGGATGGACCATTCCTCTAGTTCGAGTGCTTTAGAAGCATGGGATCATACATTAGAGATCTTGGGAATGTGGGATTAATATGCAGACTCAGTTCCACAAACTTTTTTTATATATTTTTCCTTCTATGGAGAAAATTCTTGAAGAAGGGGATAATGTAATGATTTTAATTTTATTTATTTTTCCTATTGAAAATTTATATACATCCCTCTATATTTTTCCTCATATTCGATGATATGTTTAGAATTCATAGAACCCTAAAGATAATATATATTAAATCGCACACACATATATTTTTAGAATAAATGGTTTTCCCATTTTTTTTACCTCACATAGGAAATTTGATATTGTGGTTGTTTCCAGAACATAGGACTTACCCTAGGTGTGATATAAAGTTGTTTGATATAGTGAATTAGATTGATGGAAACCTTTGGCGGTGAGTTAATTAAAATAAATAATTTATTTAATTTAATGATCTAAAACCCTAATCAACCTTCAAATAATATTTTTTATGGAAAACCCCCAAGGTTAGCTATATAAACCTAAGAGATCATAGGAGATAAGAAGGAGAGATATTAATGAATAACAATGGATCATGAAGTATTGATCATTTTTCAAAGGATTTTTATTTTCAAACGATATTCCTAGATATTGAAAATGTCAATGGAACAAAACCATTCTTCACTAGTAATCAATCCAAACTCATGGTAAGTAATATAATTTCATAGATTTTGATCCTTGATTAATTTGATAAGTTTGGATTATTATCTACATTTGTTTTTTTGGTGATTTATTTTGTCTACCTTATCCCAGAATTTAACTATTGTACTTGAACCTTATTATCCATGTTTGTTGTACCTATTTTTTCACCCATAGTTTCTGAAATTTAATAATCATTGGCTAAGATTGCACCATCAAATGATTATATTATATTTATCTTGTGATGTTTCCACCAACGTTCTTTACGTTCTTCATTGTTGGCCTATGGGGTCAAGGTTTGACATTGCTGTATTGGACTTAAGAGTGATCAAACCCACATATTCATGGTGGATGTGTGAATGATGTAAAAATCAATGTTTTTTAGATAGATCATGGTGTGTTTCAGGATGTGACTAATGGATTCAAGGTTCAGAACCTAGAATGGTGACAGTGGCATGTTGACTACACCTATCAGTGAATAGACTTTTATTTATATTCGGAGGCCAAGAATCGATGATCGGAGGCCCCCCTTTGATTATAGTGGATTTTGGGTGTTCAAATGGTGGTGGAAGTGGTAGATTTAGAGGATTTTAGTTCTCGTGTAAAAACCATGGCATTCTGAAAAATCCCGACATACATGACATGTAGTTCAGGAACACATGCTATGTAGTCCACTAGCTATGGTGGCTAGCTTTCATGTGAGATAAATATCATATGTTGAGTGGATGGCCCAACATGCCATATGACCCTACTTTTCTAACCAATCCATGTGTCGAAGGCACATACCCAGGACCCCATGTGGTCAGACATTTCATGTACTTTAAGGGACAAACTATGTATATATATATATATATGGATATATGAGCCATATACCATGTGTACACTCAATGCACTTAGGCATAGGATGGGGTATATGGGTATAGTCCATAGTAAATGGGCATGGGCTGGAGTACATGGGAATAGTCTGAAGTACATGGGAATACCCCTAATATGGTAAGACACACATTGTGCCCTTTGTACACACCATTTTCTTTCACATGGATTTCCAAGCTGTATCCAGGAGAGGCCATGCCTAGGTGTCTTGGAAAGGTCACATACCATGTACTTTTCTATGATACTTATACCTTTTGTTTCTCTTTCTTTAAGACTTTTATTTGGGCATATGATTAGCCTATACTGATTTGTTTTTCACGTATCATGTGATAGAGGACTTTATTTTTGACTCAGAGATATAACACATGGATTTCCATGTGGGATACTTCTTCCAGTGATGCTTATCCATTGGAAACGACTGGGTTTGATCATCAGAAAGATGTTAGGGTCGATAACCCCTATCACACTAGGGAGTGGGTCCCCTATAATATTTATATAGGTATATTTGGTACTCCCCATACTATAGAGGTTGTGGGTCCTCTATCTATGGAGTTCTAACCCATCATCATCGAGCTCTGGTTGGGAGTAGGCTATCCATATGAGTTAATTCTCCCTCGGTTGTAGACCAAAGTAGTGAGGAGTAGGCCCCTCCACTTATATTCTTGAGATTCAACCCAAGGTGTGTGGGTTGGTGATATTTTCCCCTCGGCTATGATGCATAGTGGTGAGGACTGGGCCCTCCACTCTGTAACTTATGTTGTTTCATGTGGTTTTGGGAATTAGAGATGGACCTTTGGGAGTTGTAGGACAACTAATCATTCTTAGTAGGCTATAGAGATAGAGATCCACTTTTTATCTCGCTTGGATTTCTTTGGGAATATCTAATTTTGGGTTTATTTACCCTCATGCTTATGTGTTGACCTGAATATTGTGGATTTATATTGCTTCCCCTTCGTGGATTTTGATATTCCTTACTGATTATGTATATAATCACCCCTACTTGGGATTTACCTGCATGTGTTATGTCATATGTAGTCAATAAATGGATTAACAGTGACTATGATAGACCTAGTTTTAATCAATCTTAGTATTATGTGGTGGCACTGAATGTGTTTGGTGATTAGACAATGAGATCTTGAGCTGATATCTAACATGCTTTACTCTTTTCAATTATTTTCAATTTGGGTTTCCTCCTGTATTTTTGGTGGGTCATGTATTTTTCTTCTTAAACTTTTTTATACCCTATTGCACTCTTATATGTATCCTAGTGGTCTTTGCATGTATTCTTTACTATCTAGTATCTTCTAATTTATTTATATCTATGCATTATTGTATGGAGTTAGTTGTGCGCATGTGTACATGTACCTTAGGTTAAGGCCACCCATTTCAATTATATGCCTACTCGGTGCTTATCACTAGCCCCTAGCCTATTAGAGGTGGGCTTTGGGTGTCCCACTCAAATTACAGCTAACCCAGATAGGGTCTTAGTGGGTTGGGTCATGATAATTATGAATCATAACTCATAATTAAAAAACACTCTCAAAACCCAAATTTTTTATTGATGAACACCAATCACATGGAACTCAACAAAATAAAATTTTGAACCCAAGTAAAATGTAGTAGTAGTGGGGCTTGGGTTATCTCTAAGATAAGATAGTATTATGAGCATGTTTCTCTATTTTTTGGGTTTGATTTTGTGAAAAAGTGTGTAATATTGATTTGATGGGTTTAAATTTAGTTTTTAATATAATGTCTTAATCTCAGATCATCCACATACCTTTCCTGTAAAATCATAATTCCATTTTAAATTCCTCCTACTCTCTATCTAACCTAAAACTACCACAAAATGCATTTTTAACAGTGCTAAAATTGATTTTGTAAGCTCTAAAACCGATGACTACCTAAGTGATTAAAATACCTCAGATTTTATAACCACTTTTAAAAATAACTGAATAAAGGTTATCTTTATCGGTGTTTTTTAAGTAGAGCTGACAAAGGGACCCTTTATCATTGCTTCATCTAGCACTGATAAAGGCCATTCTAGTTTCTACAGAGCTCCATCCCTACAACAACCCTGTAAAATCAAACCCAATAAGAAAACATAAAAATGAATATAAATATACAAAAAATATTGGAGAAAATGTATAATTTAATTGAAATAAATTTTACAACACAAATAAAAGAAAAAAATATATTATAGACATTTCAAACATTGGTTTATATAATTACATGAGAAATTATAAATTATCACAGACATTTAAAAACATTAATGTTCCTTTGTCGTTAGTCCCTAACCCCCGAACATGCTATTAGTTTCTGAAAAAACCTCCCCAAATTGAGTAAAAAATGAACCTATATAGGAAAACAATTATTATGTTAGTAATACTACAAAGAAATAAATTAAACACAAAGTTTTGATTTTAAACTAAAAACATATACTTTGTGTTATATCGGGCACACCGTGTATCATATTAAGGTAAAAATGATTCCTAAATTTCACTAATGACTTATGGATCATTTTTCTAAAGTATCGAAATAATCTAAATGTTTTTTCTTAGTTTTGAGTATGTCACTTTTGTTTTTTACTAAAATGTCAATTTTAAATAAAAAGACGCACATAGAGTCATACCAGTCACACAATGCATTGGATTGAGGTGTTTATGATTCCTACACATCAAAAATTACTTGTGGATTATTTTTATAAAGTATCTAAATAATCCAAATGTGTTTTCATGGTTTTGAGTATGTTATTTGTCTTTTTTACTAAAATGTCATTTTAAACTGAAAACATGCACTTTGAGTCATATCGGTCACATTTTTCATCAGATTACCATGTAGATGATTATTACACATCAAAATTAATTATGGATAATTTTCTTAATGTATCAAAATAATCCAAATGTGTTTTCTTAGTTTTGAGTATTTTACTTGTTTTTTACTAAAATATCATTTTAAACTGAAAACACACACTTAGAGTAACACTAGCTACATTGTTTGCCGTTTTGACATGATAATGATTTCTAAATATAAAAAATGACTTAAAAATTGTTCTCAGAAATTATCAATACAATATGAGCATGCTTTCTCTATTTTCTGTGAGTGACGCATGTTTTGAACTAAAATATCAATTTTAAATAGATAACAGATAGTTTCAGTCATATCAGACACACCATATGTCAGATTTATGTTAATATGATTCATAAAAAGAAAGACCAAGGTATCATTTTTCAAAAGTATCTAAACAATTCAAATGTATTTTATTGGTTTTTTGTTTTTTATTCTTCTTTTTACTAAAATGTCAATTTTGACCACAAACCACACAATTTGAGTAATAATGGTCACATCATGCATTAGATTGAGGTGAGTATGATTTATACATGTCATAAATTATTTATGTATCATTTTTCTAAATTATAAAATTAACATGAATGTGTTTTCTTGGTTTTGAGTATGTCACTTGTTTGTTTTACTAAAATTCCATTTTAAACTAAAAACACGCACTTTGAGTCATACTGGTCACATCATGTGTCAGTTTGACATTAGACTAATTCCTACATGTTAAAAATTAATTATAAACCACTCTTATAAATTATCAAGACAATCCAAACATGTTTTATTAGTTTTTAGTGAAGACATGCATTTTGATCTAAAATCTCAATTTTGAACTGTTAACTGACACTTTTGAGTCATACGAATCACACCATTTATCGGATTGAGGTGAGGCTCATCCACACATGTCAAAAATGGATGAGGGGTAATTTTCATAAATTATCAAGACAATATGAATGTTTTTTCTCAGTTTTGAGGATGTCACTTGTTTTTTTTACTAAAATGTTAATTTTAAATAAAAAGTCTCACTTAGAGTCAAACCTGTTACACCATGCATCAGATTGAGTTATGACTGACTGAAAATTAACATTTTTATTGATTTAGAAAAACACAAATACAAAAATAATCATGGAGGACGAAAGTACTGCAAGCCCAAAGCATCTTTGACAACAAACTGCATCCCCTCACTAGGAAAAGACCCCAAGTTAATGAAAGAAATCATACTACGAGCTGGAGTTGTCATAGACGCCAAAAAAACTTCCACCATATTTCCCTCCTATCAAGTGTGAGAGATCTTCGTGTTAGTCCCCATGAGTGATTTACATCTCCTAACAGTGTAAGAAATATTCCATGGAACCCTCCCTTTGCCCATCATCGCATTGCACAGGATCATGGAGTGTGTATCCACCCTCACCAAAGGCATCTACCTATGCTTGCACATTCCCAGCCCTGCCTCCAGCGCCTGGGCCTCAGCTTGTAGGGCATCGCCTCTCCCCAACTCGCCTGCGAACACTGCAAGGACATCCCCCGACTGATCTCTCACAACTCCCCCCCCCCCTCCCCGCATCTCCCCCTTTATCAGCAAACCATCAGTGTTAATTTGGAGCCCCTGGCACGGAGGATTCCATAGGACCCATCGTCCCTGCCCTGCATTGGCTGCCTGCTAAGCGGTGGAGAGATCGGAGCAGATAGAGCTCACAGACAGTGCATAATGACATTCAAGACACAGCCTGATCAGATCCAAAAAATGGTTTTTCATTTTTAAAATGATGCTGACCTGGGAAACAACAGTAGTGTTGTGGCAGCTGTCATTTCTTGCCTTCTAAATTGTCCAGAACCCTGTAAGTAGAATGATTATCCTGGCTTTTCTCTCGGCCCCGTGATTCCCAACGCCTCTAAACCATGCACTAAGGAAATTACCGTGAGACCCATCATATCTATCCCACCCAAAGAAGGCCCTGAAAGTCTGCCAGATCTTTCTGGCCAATTCACCATCATAGAAGAGGTGCCCCACTGACTCTTGGTTGAAGGACTTGCAGCACCAACATCTTGAGGCCAAATTAACTCCCATATGTTGCAGGTTTTCATCTGTGAGTATCGCCTTATTCCGTACTCACCATAGAAGAAAATTAAATTTGGAAGGAATCTCCTTACACCACAGAGCCTCCCCCCACGGGTCATCCAGCGACATGTCCCTCGTCACCCGAGCATAATCTTTGATATAGAAAGCACCTGATGTAGAACCAGTGAAGATAATCCATTCATGCTCATCACTAGCCACTATGGTATTGAAAATCTCCATTTGGCTCTCATAAAGGATGGCCTGAATAAATTAGGGATGACTGCTAGCCTCCTTGAAAGATAGATTAGGCATGGGGTAGCCCGGAAACCATAGCCTACCCACCCCCCATTCTTGCACCCAAAAGTTGATATTACCTCTTCCCACGATCCATCGAGAGTGATGTTGCAAAACCTCCAAGTATGGGGAAGTCAGGTGCCATATCCTAGAAGGTCAGTTCCTCTGAACATTCACATTCCTGCCATATAAGTCCTGCATTGTTCTGCCCCAGAGAGACTGACCTTCTAGAGCCTCCCATGCAAGCTTAGCATGAAGCCCTTTCATGGTTGAGGAGACACTTCTTAAATTAATGCCTCCTTCAGAAAGATGTCTTGTTAACCTTTTCCCCGAGGCCCAATGATATCTGCCTTCCATCTGCCCATCCCATATGAAGGACACCATAATTGTTTCGAAGTTGGAAACCATGCTCTTAGGAACCTTAAGGGTGGAGAGAATATGCATGGAAATGGAAACTAAAACACTGTTCACCATAGTAATGCGGCCTCCAAAGGATAGGAATCTATATTTCCAATTGTAGATGTGCCCTGTGATTTTGTTAATAAGTTTTTCAAAATGATGTACCCGAAGAGAGTAGGGGCTAACTGACGCCCCAAGATATTCCATGGGGAAGGATCCCCTATCCATATTCAAGCTGGCCCTCAAAGCTTGTTCCCTTCTCTCTGAGGTCTTCTTGGACGTAAAGAAAAGACTTTTATCTTTGTTCACCACCTGACCACTCCATTTGCAATACTCCCCTAAAATTCCATCCAACCCCTGCACTGATCTTATACTACCATTGATAAAAAGTATTGTATCATCAATGAACATCAAGTGAGTGATACCCCTAGTGGCAAGACTATTATGATAAGAAAGGATTTTACCCTTGTTAAGACCCTGATTTATGTAACAGCTAAAAGCATTTTGGGCGAGAATGAAAAGGGTAGGGGACAAAGGATCCCCTTTCCTAAGACCACAACAAGCCTTGAAAAAACCACATTGTTTACCCATGAACGAAGTAGAGATCCACGCCGAACTGAAACAGCAGAACAAAAGGTCTCTGGTCCAATTGGAGAACCCCATGCAAGCCAAGACTCTTAAGACAAAACCCCATTCCAACTTGTCATATGCCTTGCTCATGTCTAATTTAACCATCAAATTTCCCCCAAAGGACTTGTTATTGATGCCACTTACCATCTCCTGGGCCACTCTTATCGCACCCTGAATTGACCTCCCTTTAATGAAACCATGTTGTTCAGAATTAAATTAAGAATCCAGGTGAGCATCCATTCTCTTATTGAGTATACTAGCCAAAACCTTATACGGTAAGTTGCACATGATGATGGGCCGGTAGTGTTCAATGTATTGAGGGTTACACACTTTAGGAATGAGAACCATTTTAGTAGCACTGGCAATTCGGGGCAGGTCTCCTCCCTGAAAGAAATCCTAGACTGTATGAACAAGATCCCCTTTAATAATGTCCCATGTCACCCTGTAAAAAAACTAGGGAAACCATCAGGCCCTGGTGCACTGTCCGGGTTCAAAGTCATAATCGACCCATGCACCTCAACCTTATCCAGAGTTCTCCTTAAGCTCTCATCAATGCCCTCGATAACACTGTTCAGAATTCCCTAAAAAATATCATCATCACCCCTCGAATATCCCCCTGCCAGACCAGGATTGGGAGCATCCAGCAGGGAATGTAGGGCTCCATTGACTATGACCCCCACCTCTTCTCGTTCAGTGCATAAGGTTCCATCAGCCCTTTGAATTCTAGGCCTTTGGACACGCCGATGTTCTCTAATGCAGTCATGAAAGTATCTCGAGTTATGATCCCCCTCGCGAAGCCATTTCACCCTAGCTCCCACTCTGGAAATCCTTTCCTACCTCAGAAGACTATCTGATAGCTTGTCCTTCCTATTTCTCAGTTCAGAAAATAGAAATTCATCCCAACCCTATTCCAAACCATTCTCCAGCCGATCAACCTCTGCACTGATCTCAGACAAATCCTGATCACGATAAGGGATCATTCTCCTCCAGACCCGAAGGAGAGTTTTACGCCACTTAAGCTTGTTGTGAAGGGTAATCCACGGGTTTCTCTGGTGTTGTAGGTCCCAAGATTCCCTAACCACATCGAAAAACCATGGGTCCTCCATCCATGATTTTGAAATAAGAGGCTGAGCCTCCCCCGACGACACTACACCAAGGGAGATGCGGAGCGGAGAGTGATCAGAAAGACACTGAGTCAGGTGAACAACTTTGGAATCTGGGAACATGGAAATAGCATCATTATTCATCAAGCACCGATCGAGATAGAAGTATGAACATATCCCCCCGCATTGATTGTTGCACCAGGTAAATATAATTCCCTCATAACCAGCATCCAAAAGGACACTCCTAGCCATGAATGAAACAAAAGCTTGGCTGGCACTCATGGGAAAAGATCCACCCCCTTTCTCTCCTCTGAACTTGCAACAATGTTGAAATCACCCCCGACGATCCATGGGTCATTTTATAGATTAAACCCTCTATATATCTCCACAAGGAATCCCTACCCTGAGCATTACACTTCGCGTAGATGAAGGAAAAAAAAAAAGAACACTTGGGTCCCCACTGTAATCTTAGTATTCAGAGCTTGATCTGACGTGCTCTGAAGATCAACACTAACATGGTCCTTCCAAAAAGCCATATATGAGAATTGGGAGGATCCCCATACATAAAACTGTGGACTTTAAGCCTTATAGCATAATCCTTAATTTTTCTAGAATATTTCTTTGGTTCCAAAATAACCACCAAATCGACTTTCATGTTTCTTATTTCACTGAAGATGAAGTCAGTCTTGACCCTAGATCCAATGTCGCGACCATTCCAGATTAGGACTCTACACATTGATCCGATCACGTCTGGATTTGGCCCCAGACTCCTGGCCCTAGACATGGTGTGACAAAAGTCCACATGCATAGGCATCGAGTTTGGATTTCGAACGGGTGCAAACACCAGAGTGCACCTGTAAGGAGAAAGCCACTGGAGAAACCCCACTGCTAGACTGCACCCTGCATGGAACTTCTGGAGACACAAAACACTGGCCCCCCATACTAATATGATCTGACAATAGGGGAACTGGAGGGGGGCATGGAGGAGAAGGAGATAAAATTGGTGCTGGTGAGGACGGGGGAGAAGAAACCACTAGTCTATGTTCCAAATATAGGAGGTTATGCCCCTTAGACAGGGAAGGCAGGGAGATCTCAGGAACGCTCGAGCCAGGATCTAATAATATGATGGATGAGAAGAAACCTTTCATAGGGACCTGATTCATCACAAATAGATTCCACAAACTGAGCGATTTTCTGAAAAACAACCCTCTGGAAGGAAGGCCTTCCTCAAAAAACTGCACTAGAGAGTCCCCACCCAGGCTTCGGAGAACAAGAACCAAGTCGCGAGAGGGAGGTGCACTCCCATCCCCATTGGAAGAGGAATCCTCCAAGGCCTGCACATGGGAAGCAGAAGAAACGCCTTCACCTCGAACTTTTCCCTCAGGGCCTTCATGGCGATGTGTGCAAGGAAGATCATAAGACATCGGAAACTTCTGGTGATTGACCCCCTTCATGCGAGCTTTGCGAAAAACCTGCAGAGTATGACCTGAAATGTGGCAAAAGGAACAAAACCTGGGATAGGCGAGATAAATCAGGGGTTGGTGGCGATCTTTCATTCCTTCAATTCTGATCACAAGATGATCCTGGAGCGGCTAAGAGAGATCCAACTCGACACAAATCCTTGCTACTGAAGCCTCCTCCAAGTGAGTAGTACGATCATCTGCAGACAAAAAATCCTCCAACCAATCCCCGATAACCTTGACGAAAGACTCATTCATGAGGGGAAGGGGCAAACCCAGAAGAGAAATCCAAACCGCTACGCTGGAACTCTCCCTGCCATAATGCGCATCCATCGACCACTGGGATAGGGAGAACCGCCAACAACCAATAGAGCGCGGCCTCTTTCACCAGGAGGTAACAAAATCTGTCCTAGAATCCAAGATGATGCAGAAGGATTTACGATCCAGAATAGACACTAAGGCCGGCAGATCTAAACCCCAACGCCTGACGAAATCTTTAAAGAGCCCGAGGGGAGGCTTGTCTGCACCAAATCTAGCAACAAGAGTCCACTGAAGATCCAAGGCCACCTTCGCAAAGGACGCCGCTGAAACCTCGAGCACGGGTGAACCTTTCTCTGAGAGGAAAGAAGCGACCTCATGGGAATCCGACGAGCCATCCTGTCCCAGATTTAAACTTGTGGGTTTCCGCAGCAAATCCTCCTTGAACGAGGGCCCCAAGGGATGAGCCGATCCATCCCCGGTCGCCGGAGAACCGAGAAAGCTCTCCTGGGGTACCAGAGCATTGGGCGGGAGAACGTTTGAATCCTTCATGTATTCAACTCTCTTGGATTGCGTTATGGATTATTCCTAAATTTCACAAATTACTTATGGATTATTTTACTAAATTATAAAATCAATTATAATTTTTTTATTGGTCTTGAATAATCCACTCGTGGTTTTTATGAAAATAACATTTTAAACTAAAAACACGTACTTTGAGTCATGCTGGTGACAACGTGCATCAGATTGACTGGTGGATTATTCCGACATGTCACTAATGACTTATGGATCATTTTAATAAATTATAAAAATAATACAAATGTATTTGACTAGTTTTTATTATGTCACTTGTTTTTTTACTAAAATGTCATTTTAAACTAAAAACACGCACTTGGAGTCATACCAGTCACATCGTATGTCAGTTTAATATGATACTAATTTCTACACATAAAAATGACTTATAAATAATTTTAATAAATTATTAAGATAATACAAGCATACTGTCGTAGTTTTTAGTGAGTGAAACATGTTTTGAACTAAAATGTCAATTTTAAACTAATAATTAATAGTTTGAATCATATCGGGAACACCATGTATTGGATTGAGGTGTGGCAGATTCCTAAAAATCAAAAATGACTAAGGGATAATTTTAATAAAGTATCAAAAAATAAAAATGAATTTTATTGGTTTTGATAATATCACTTATCTTTTTTACTAAAATGTCAATTTTAAACTCAAACCACACAATTTGAGTAATATCGATCACACTGCATGTCAAATTGAAGTAAAAATGATTCATACATGTCAAAAATAATTTATGGATCTTTTTCTTAAATTATCAAAACATTCAAAAAAAATTCACAGTTTTGAGTATGTCACTTTTTTTACTAAAATTTCATTTTAAACAAAAAACACACACTTTGAGTCATATCGGTCACATCGTGTTTCAGTTTGACATGAGATCAATTCCTATATTTAAAAAATTAATTATGGACCATTATATAAAATTATCAAGACAATCCAAGCATGTATTCTTATTTTTTAGTGAGTGGCACATGATTTGAACTAAAATGTCAATTTTAAACTAATAACAGATACTTTGAGTCATATCAGGAAAATTGTGTATCAGATTGAGGTGCGGCTCATTACTACATGACACAAATGACTGAGGGATATTTATCCTAAAGTATCAAAATAATATGAATGATTTTTCATAGTTTTGAGTATTTCAATTTTCTTTTGTACGACAATGTCAATTTTAAACTAAAACCATACAATTTGAGTAATACTAGTCACAATGTGTGTCAAATTGAGGTGAGGTAGATTCTTAAACATTAGAAATAACTTATGGATCATTTTAATATGGTATAAAAACAATAAAAATGCATTTATTTGTTTTGAGTATGTCACATTGTTACTAAAATATCATTTTAAACTGAAAACAATCACTTCGAGTCATACTGGTCACATCGTGTGTTAGATTGATGTGCAGACAATTAATGTAAATCAAAAATTAATTATGGACCATTGTACTAAATTATCAATACAATATCAATTTTTTCTTGGTTTTAATCATTTGACATGTATTTTGAAATAATTTTTAATTTTTTTTAAAAAATTATCAGATAAAAATGACAAGGAAATTGACAAAAAAGATAAAATGATGGTAAAATTAACTAAATAAGTAATAGGAAGTCACCTATTCATGATGTCTATATACATTATGACACCATTTATTTTCCTCATTCATTTCAAAATAAATTGATTTCCTCAATTCTACTTACCCTTGAGAAACAAATAAAAATAATATATAAGAATTATAATTTTAATTATTGACATCCTAACTATATTTCTAAGGTTATATCCCATTTTAGATCGTAAATGTAGTAGGTAATAAACTAATTTTGATTTCAAAAAACATTTTGACACCATGTTTTTTCCCACTCATCTATAAACAATGTTACTTCTTATTTTGAGTACATAGATTGTTGAAAATCTTGGTGTACTAAGAAAATATAGACAAAAAAATTAAGAAATATTTTTAATGAAATTTAATTACCTTTAGAAATTACCTATTCAGGGATGCTATACTTCTTATGGTTTATGATATCTTTCACAAAATTTTAAACATAATATTCACAAATTTTTTTGTTATATTTATTTGGATACTACAATAATATTGACCAAAATAAGTAAATTGTTTAAAAATATGTTTTGATAGTTAAATATTTCTCTATATACCTTAATATGTTTCCATTTTAAGTAATACATAGACTCCTTATATCTAGTCACCAACTTCATACTACGATTTTTCCTATATTTAGTGACTTCCCTATCATAAAGAAATTCTTATTAAAAAATATAATGAAACATATAATTTGAATTTTATCTATAAAATTTTGACACTAGTGCATTAAAAATTCACCTTACACATTATGTGTGGTTGGTTTAATGTATATCCATGAATTGGATCCAAAAAATAAATATTTTCGGTATCTATATTGATTTGTATCAGCAACGAGTGCTTCCTAAAAAATAATTAATGAAAAAAATAAAAAAAAATATTTTATATGATCTAATTGAAGAGTTTTACCCCTATATTATAGGCATAAAAAAGAGTCTGTAATCTGTTATTTTATTTTCAAACACCTCATTTATTTCATCTTTTAAACCAATTTAATTTCTTATATAGAAATGATATAGGGACTAATGAATCCAAATCGTGATTCACATGGTATTCACTTTATATAGTAGTAATATAAATTCCTGTAGAAATTATGAATAGTTATTAAAATAAATGAACATATTAGATCATTTTTTGGACATACATATTATGAAAATATACCTTATATATATTTACAATTGAGACTCTCCATCATTCCAACTTGGGAATCACATTTATACTCTAGATACCAACTGTATCTGTAATAAAAATTCCAAATATTTCTTCTTCATATGGAATGTAAGACACATCTCCTTCCTTTAATGTGGTATATTTATGAATTTGTAATGATAATATATGTTGCAGTGGAACTATCAAGGAGAAGGTACTCTCAAAAGGTCCTTTTGTTTTCTTAGTCAATTCGCTATATTTTATTGATCCAACTTTATATTTACCCATTTATTTATCCATATATAATACCATACCTCACATCAGACCTTTTTTTATCAACTATTATATGTTATTAATTTGAAAAAATTTGTTAATTTCTTACCTCGTGTACCTTTATAAAATTAGATTGTATTGCTATGAAAGTTCCAATAACATCATTGACCATTGTATTATTTGGATCATTAAGTGGAACATGAAACTCAGTGGACAAATCTTGAGCTACCTCCATCCCCGCTCTCATGTGATATTTTTTGATTTATTTTTTGTGTAGCATGTCTCTCAATATATAATACATCATAACCATTACAACAAGGTGATGTACGGGTGTTGACAGATAAAAATCACATACAACTTTACCCAATAGAATATTACTAATATAAAGTTCTCAGAAGTTGTTTGATTCACATTTCGGAGAATGAGTAATGAAAAAAATTTATTACCTAAGGTAACTTATGTGGATTAGGGGAACAAATAGAGTCAAAGCTAGTGGGGGTATTTGATCATTCATGTGTTGATCTTTGTTCCACTGTCAGTTCTCTTTGATCATTTTGTATATATTGGTCTTTCAAACCAGACCAGACAATAATATCTTGTAATGAATATATTTATTCCTGTAATACTCTAATAATTTGATATATACCTTCTTTTGGTTATTTATTATTCAAATATGTTCTAGGAGACACTCCAAAACCTACACCTATAACACGAACATATTGTTACGATCATTTCAAAGCTACTGAAGGTAGTTTTTCTTCCAGTATGGTCACTTCCGACTCTTGTGTCCAAACATTATAAAAAACATATTAAAATAAATAGATATTTTATGTAATGCTATTAGTAATCATAATTAATTACTATTATGTCATACTTACACATGTTTCACATACTTCTTTTGTGTTTTCTTTAACTATTTTACCCCCCTTATTTAGAAGAGCCTCCATCCATAGCACATGACATAGGATGGAAGTGGATTAGGATTTTTATTCATCAATATTAATATTTAAAAGGAAAATAAACTTATTCATATCACATAAAAATTTTATTTTTGATTTAAAATACAAACCAATTTCTTCTCTAGTGAATCATACCCAATCATTTTTTTGTGATAAGGGTACATTGGTTTTGATGCACGTTATTTATTTTCATAACTCCTTTACAATTTCATAAATTATTTTTTTTAATCAGAATATATAAAATAAATAATATCAAATAATATATTATTGACTACAATGAACCTGAAATGATTTATCATCACGACAAATGATGAAAAAATTCCATGTTTCTTGCTTTATAATATGTTCAAAAGTGACTGGTGGGTGGGGATTTACTTTAACCTCATCATTCCTAAGATGAAACATGATAAAAAAAGTTTGGAAGCTTCTATGGGATTTTCTAGTGGATATTAAGACATATTTCTTATGTAAATTGTCTAAAATAAATGAAATTTGTAAGTAAAAATAAAAAAATAAATCATTGTTTTATTATATAATTTTCTGATAAAATAGAGAAAGTATATCATAACATTACCATTATATCTTCCCAAAGGGTTTCCTTCATTATAGGTCAGACATGGCACCATGAATCAATATTAATTGGTATATTCTTTTTCATTGATACCCCAACATAGCTAAGGAACATTGACTTTTTAGGGTCAACTGGTTGGTTGAATTGATTCCATCCAAATTAAATATTACACCCTTACTTATTTCCTTGATAATTTTAGTCAAAACTATGATGCTTCATTGTTTTTTTTCATCAACATGCTATTGATCCCATAATAATTATGAATTTTTGTTATTAAACATTTGTTCTTCCTTGAGTTTGGCAACATCATCATGTGTATAAGATATTTTCTACATGATTATTCAAAAATTTAATTTATATTATGTTAATACAGTAGATAAGATATAATATTGTGAAGAAAATAACAGTATATTAAAAAAACTTTAACCTTATCATTGAAATATATTTCTTTTTCTAAAGGTTGAATAAATTTGGATCCCATATTGAGAATCAAAATCCACTCTTTTTGGTCCCCTTTAACTTACAAGACATTTTATAGATTAGTAATTACATGAACTAATTATGATCTCCCAATAAAAGGGTCATCCTCAATTAGACTTTTATTTAACCATGTAGTTGTTTTAGTTTCCAGTAGGACAATCATCCAATTCTTGTCTGCTGGATCTGATACATAAAATACTTTCACTACTTGTGATACCATTATGAATGACATATCCTTTTCCCCTTCCACACTAGAATTCACCTTCACGAATCACATTTCTCCAAATTACACTGCACTCTTTTTACCAACCTATTTACAATGGAGAATCTTCACTTAAAATGTCGTATAACCCAACTCGTATATCTATTTGATAATTCTGAAATATGACATATTTACATATATTTTATTTATATCCTTAGAACTAGATATGTGCATAGCTTATGCCATAAGAATAACTCCACTATTTTACATCATACTGTAGTCATCATGTTATATTGTATAGAATGTATAACCATTGATTACAAAACCAGTGTAATATATAACGTTTTCATTTGGTCCCATGGATAGTCATAAAATTCATTCAGCAATTGATTTCATATATTCATATAACTCCATATATATATATATATGATCTTGTAATTATCCTATAAACTATTGATTATGTGTATTTGATATCTATCCTTCAACCCTTGATGGGTTCAAATCTCTAAGAATTGTTTTGTGGTTTTCAACTTATGGATCAACATCTTCACTATTATGTAAAATGTATAGGTTTGCTTTCTCCCACTCTATGATGGTAATTTTAACAACATATATTCTGAAAATATCTTCACCCATAACGAGTCTATTGTGATAAGACTTTGGGAGACTGATTATATCAATATTTGGTAGGTAATCAGTACAACATTCAATAGTTTATCCAATAATATATCATTTTATTATATAACCTTCTAGATGACTTTGATTCTTGACATAACCTTTCAAAATATTCTTATACTATTCAATGGGGTATATCTATATTTAATGGATAGAACAACATAGTTGAACATATCTAACCAACTAAACCGTGGACCATTATTTTAAATAATGATATTGGGAAGAAAATCTATAATTCACATAATATGAATGAAATATCCTTATTCATTATTGGAAGATTTTTCAGGTTTATAACATTACTTCATATGTCTTTGAAAATGAAGCAAAGTCTGGTTAATATATTTCATACATTTTCGGGGAGAATGAAACGTAAAGTGACAGGAATAAAATCCTTCATCAAAACATGACCTTTGTGTGATTATATTCCATGTGACTTCAAAATAGTAATTGAAATGACATTCTTGGTATTTTAGGAATACCCCTATAGAAATTTTACACTATTAAGGAAAACAAAAAAATTGAAAATTTTCCAATTTGGATAGAGTGTAAGATACTAGAAGAGGAAAAGTATACCATTTACCCTTAACTAAAAATCATTTTTCTTTTAATTTCCATAAAATCCACTTGGAGGAGAAAGTGCGAACCACAAAGATCAAATTCAACTGACACCATTCAAAATTCAAACCACAAAAATAAAATAAAACTCAAAATATGGTCGTGGGAACTGAAGAGTCAACATAGACTGCAAATCACACATCCACCTGGGAATCGTTCATCGAGTACTACGTCAACACTATTGTCGCTGATTCATTTCACCATCCACAATGTCACTACCATCATCACATCATCTCCGCCACTTTACACCACCAAAATGTATCACCTCCTAGAACACCGTTTTCCACTTGAAAAACACATCCCAAAGATTCAGTGATATCCACCACACCAGACCTACCTAGGGAGGATATATGGACCATAAAGATAGTGTATAGTGAGTTGAAATAGCTTAAAGCCTCCACGTAGATTCATGACCATCCCAAAATTATACCAAAAAAACATTGACCAAAACCAAACAAAATAAACTAGAAACCATTAATTAACTTTATGCCGAGAAGTGCCAGTGAGAAAAAAAACATAACCACGAAAGAAAACCAGGGGTCGTGCTAGGATCTTGAACCCTTTCTTGAAACCACCACTTTGAGAGAAATAACCTCTATCTCTGATGAAAAATACAACACAAACTATAACATAAACTGAAAGGGGAAAACTAAAAGTGAATAGAGGACCATTCAAAGTGGATCACATGAAAAAGAACAATAGGGAAGAATGCCCTTGCAAATAGCTTCCATAGTCATCCAAAGAACCTTTCAAAAGTCACCTCCATTATCAACACCACATTAGAGGGATACAGAGGTCTGTACAATAAACCAGGTCCCCTCTAGATCCAAGAAACTGATACAACACCACTCTTGGCTAAGAGAACTACCAATAGGACCTAGGGGGAACCATTGGATAGAGAACTGGGTCAAACAAAGATGAAATCCATCGCTAGAGTGCAGTGATCTATGCCAACATGAACACAAAGAGGTCCATCACTAGGAGAAACACGAGTTTGAAAACCCACAATGACAAGAGTCGTATCAAGAGGAAATAAACACCAAAGGTGGTTCGAACCGGAAAAACCAAAAGTGGGGGAAGACAAGAAAATAAGGAAGAAAATAGGGACGTTCTACCTCTATCAAAACCCTATAAAAGAGGAGGGTGATTGATCTAGACATTAAGGGGAGAATAGATCCATCCTAAATACCATTTACCCTTCAATGATACCAAATATTCCCTTATCCCCATGAAAATTATGTCTAACCTAGCCTTGATGCCATATTTTGTTTTTTTAGAACATTTAGTAATGTTCCATAATACTATGAAATACCATTTTTATACATGAATGGCATCAAGAAAATGTTTAACATACAAACAATTATAATATTATAATTCAACGAAAATCGATCTCTATTTCCAACCTAATTTAGTAAGGTTTTTCAAAAATGGTTTGCCTAAAATAGTATCAAATATCTTTTACTTTATTGAATAGTTGATCACTTGTTAGTGGGAACAGTGTTGTACATTTTTTGGTATTCCCATTAAATACTATCTTCGAGGATCATGTCATAGAGGTAAAAATTTAGATGTCCTAGAAACATAGTATTCCAGGAATGTTTCAAAAAAACTGATTGTATGCATTCTTCCTAAATGGGACACCCCAACATTCCTTTAATACTATTGCCTAAAAACTTGCATAAGAAGGAAGGTCACTTATTGTCCCCTATAACATGGCCCTTAATTTGAATTATTCACTTCTATGAGAATCATATATAGTAACAATTGTATCCCACATCAAGTTTAGATATTAGATTAATGGATCCAAATAGACATTGATATCATTACTGAGTTGTTTTGGTCCAGATAAAAGTAGACACAACATAATGTATTTACACTTCATGCATAACCATTGCAGAAAGTTATAATTTACCAATGTGATGGGCCATGTACTGTGAGTACTATTATATACACCAAAAGGATTTATCTCATACGCATATAACTTAATATGGAAGTTTCCCAACACATTTCCAAATTTATGATACTCACAATCAATTTTTTTACGCTGAGGATAGTCTGCTGGATGGCATAGTTTTTCATCCTTGATTCTTATATCTGCTTGTCATATCAATTGTCTCACGGTTTCCTGGTATCCATATATTCTTCTAAATTGTTTAATGATATAAAATTACCATACAACTTTCTAAGGACTTGATTCATCTTTCTTATATCAATCCACGCCACACTTAGAGCATTTTATGAGGGATTCGTGGTCCTTGAGAAACAATATGAAATAATTTTTAAAAGATTGTATTTTTTAGAGATCATTCCCATTGATCATATAATTTTTTTAGCATCATATGTTTGATAAGGAAGTTCATTTTCTCTTGGTACCATATCATTCAGGATACCGAGTAGTTCAATAAATTTGTTGTTCCTCAATCCACTTGCAGCTTCCAAATTATATAACTGCAATATAGCTAACAATGTTGTGTATTCAGTACAACTAGTATACAATGGTCTCTTAGCATAACTATTTAACTTCTCAAACAACTTTGGACATTCCCAAATGTCATATTTAATTTCTATTTTCATTTCATCAATGTGATCTCCATCATCATTTACACTGGTAATCATATAAAATGATCTATAAACCATAGTATTATCCCAATCAGTGTGATTGTTTAGTTTTTCTCCATGTTTAGTAAAATATTTATAGCTCTGATCTATTGTATGACAAATAAAAAGTTCTTCAAACTCTTATAGTCTAATTTTTATTGAATAACAACAATATAAACATAGAAAAAGGATTAGAGGAGGGTTATATGCATTTTATATTACAAAATTAATGAACTCTTTAATTCTATATTCATACTCTTTTTTCATATGAATAAAGTGAATCAATTTTTGATTCATATCTATCCTATTAGGTTTATAAAATATTTATTTTTTAAAATAAATAAATAAATGAACATAAGATATTCATAATAAAATGAGAAAGTTATAGATAATTCTAATAAGGGTAACCCATCATTTTATTATTTCAAATAATTACAGTATACATTGAAAGAAATGGATTATTAAATTTAAGAAAATAATTATTCCAATGGTGGATGGTGTTATCCTCTGAATTCATCTAAAATGATCATCGATACCTAGTATGGGATGACTACTACTCAAAGTAGTTCAAACAACATAGGTACCTATCCAGAAGAGATGGGGATGATTATCAAGAAAAAAAAACTATTTGGGAGATGAATATGTTGAGGATGATAGTTATATCCTTAAATGTAAATGTTCCTAGTCTAAGAGTTGTTGAAGAATTGGAAATTTGTTTTAGTTTATTTCCTAAAGCTAAAAAAATTAGCAGCAGTAGTATGATCCCTACAAGGGGATCCTTGATTGTTGTGACCATGAGAAGTCTCAACTGGATGGCCTTACACACACTCATGTAGAGATAGGTGTTGTAGTTTCAAAATTCAAAGTAATCCTTCTTTTAATCAATGAAAAGTAATATGCATTTAGTCTGAGGAATGAATTTTATAAGCGCTTAGCTTCCTATAAAAAAAGGTGGTAATTCTAGGATGGTTTTTGTAACCTTTCTAGGTGGGAGTCCAACAAATGGGGGGAGTTTATGTTTATTAATTTCTTAACTTGGTATGTGGTGGGCTAGTTGGTGTTTCATTGATAGTCTGAGTGGATATTTAAAGGAGTGAGATAGTTCTGGTGACCATCACTTGTTAGTGAAAAAATGTCATGTATGATTAATCCAATGATCCAGAAAGAGCAGTGAATAATTGAAATCATATAGGACATTTAACCACTGACAAGTATCATTCAACCCTTTATCCTTATTTCCTTTAATTATTAAAACGTAAAAATCATAGGATACACTTAAATAATAAATATTTACTCTCTCATTTATTCCTATTTATCATGTTTTGATACACTTTACATCATAAATCAATGGCTTTTAAATCATTATTTCATGAATAATTATGTTTCTGTGGTTTTTTTTTATAATTCATTTTATTTTATTGATTTTATTATTCAAAAAATTGGTTAGTTCATTGTTATTTTCATTAATAAATGGTATTTTTCTATAAAAATGGTTTCTTAATGGTATTTCTAATTTATTTTTGGTTTTTATTCTAACTATAGTTTGAATTTTGATTAAGATTTATAAAATATTTATTCAATGAAAATTTAGAATTCTGACTAGACCATTAGTTTTTTTTTTTTTGAGAGTAAAGGTTATTATTATTAATTTTCTATCTATAAAATAATTATTAGAGTTGATGTTATTTGGAAAAAATCAATTTTAATTAAAATTCATAAAATATTTTTTATATATATAAAAATTTATTAGATTGTTAATTATGTTATTTATCAAATCATACATGTCATCCTTATCTTTGTTTTAAATGAGTTTTATAGGTAGTTTTTTTAAATAATTATATTTATCTCTTGGATGGTTATTTTTAGATTAAAGAAAACAATAATATATAAAATGTGGTGGTTGGAAAGATGGTGGTTGAAATGTTGGATTTGATAGAAATTGTGATAGAAAAAGTGTTGTAAAAGTGATTACATATAGGATAATTACTATATTGATTACCAGAACAGACAATGGGGGATGGTTTACCCATTTTTCTATATTTATTTTTCATGGTTATTATTTACATAATATTTAGAATGACTCATCAGTAGGTCAAGCCATATAAGAATAAAAAATTAACCAAAAAGGCCATATGGGCAAAGAAAAAAGAATATAAACCTTCCATAACACTCTAAATAAATTAAAACACAACTAAAAGAATAAAAATTAGAGTTAAAGGCATCCATTAATAGAATTAAAACCAAATGTATCCAAATAGTGAGGAAAAACTAATATTAATTAGAGAAGATCCAAGAAGGATCACAGATAACCTTTAATAGATCATACTATAATGTAATAACGGATCCCTATTCAATAACAAACATAAATGACCTGGTCAGGTGATATTATGGTTACTACTATCCCTAAGTGCATGGAAATTAGTAAAAGATAGGGTTTATGTCCATCGAGAAGTCTATATAGGGTTTGAGAAAAAAATACATAGTAGGAAACCACTAGCGGTGACTCAACACAGTAGAGAAAAAGGTTGTGGGAATTTAAATATCTACTAATTTGCAATGATATAGAGTAAAATATTTTTGATATTTAAAAAACAAGGAATAATAGTGGATCACAGTAAAGTGATGAAAATAAACAAAATCTAAAATTAAACTGATAACCTCTATATAAGTATTGTTCTCACCTTCATTTACATTCTTTGAGAGTATCCCA
Organism: Viscum album; assembly: GCA_963277665.1. NCBI lineage: Eukaryota > Viridiplantae > Streptophyta > Magnoliopsida > Santalales > Viscaceae > Viscum > Viscum album. Next base: position 1,616,807,387 of record OY728125.1, read on the forward strand.
ATATTGATGTCTGGCTAGAGGTAGGGAAAACAAGTTTTTTATCCCATAAAGGTAGATATATATATATATATAAGGTCTTGTTTTTATCCTAACTTATGGTATAAAGGAATGGGTATTCCAAGATGAGGCCTCAACCAGTCTTGTGGGATAGGGGAAGGGGTATACCATGTTAGAGAGCCTCTATCCCATAACATCCATCATACTACAAATGAAGATACAATTTCTTGAAAAAAAATATATAATCCAAATACACCTTTATAATATAATTACAATTCATCAAGTAGAATTTAATAGTATTTTGGTAACTCAAAGATGAATTATATGTAAGAATAATTTTAATAATTATATATAAAACACATATGCCATGTTGGATATCCTCTTTTAATAACTAAATACAATAATAAAAAATATCAAATTTTTAAACAAATTCAATAGTAGTAAAAAAGAAATAATTTACCTGAGAATCACCCAAGGTATACCTATAAGAAATGTAAATCCAAGAAAAATAAAATACAATTTATAGTTTATGATAATAACATTCATTTCACAATAAAAATATTTAGTCTTGATTAGTATACTCAACTATAGAATCACACTTGTGTGGAATCAACAAATAAATATAAAAGAATGATGAAAATAAACAAGTGATTCAAATGTTATGGTGTGACATTAAATATATCAATCAAGATTATACCTTCCTAATTGAACCACTAAGGTTTGTTATAATTGACTCCCAAGAAACATCGGAAGAACACTATATGATGCAGTATAGAGTTACTTACAATTTTACTAGAAATGTTTATATAAAATTACCATGGTTTTAAACTTGTTCATTCTAGTGGTAGTCCTTAGGATGAAATGGTAAAGCATAAACTGAAAAAAAAAGTTTATAATAGAATATCATTATTAAATGTTTAGGTATGTTTAGGTTCAATGTTACACTTAACTCAACAATCAAAAAATGACTTATAATCAACACTAGATATAACCACATTTCATTTATGTGGTCATGTTTTAGAAGTGTAATGTGAGTAGTAGCTTAACAAAAAATTCATAAAACCTTTTTAAGAACAATTAAAGATGGAAATGATAAAAAATAGAAATCATATCCTATGAGAAATCATTTCTAGAATAAGTTTTTCATAAAAATTTCCACACTTTAAATCTCATTAAACCATTATAGTTTTCAAGTGTGATTTTTGGGGACATATATTATTTTTTTGGCTTTTCATAGTAAATCAATTCTTCTCGCATATTAAACTCATCTTCAAAATCAGCATTGAAACACTCTTTACCATAATTCAAGTGTGGTTTGTCGAATTCTAGTTTATTCAAGTTATAGTTGGAATAAGTAACTCTAATTATATAATTTTTTGAGGTTAAAAGAGGTCCACTATAGTTATATGAAAGTTAACCAAGATGATAACTCAAGTGGAGGACCTTAGCAGCATGTTGTCTATATAATATAATGAATTATAGACATACCTAAGGGTTCCATTTCTACCCAATTATAAGCCAAGATAAAGTGTATGAAGCTTTAATAGTATGGGTTTATGTGAAAAGTTTTATTATGGGGTACTAGATTTTAATTTCAAGAAATAGTCTGAAAAATTATGATGTAGGTTTATAGGGGATCACTAAATTTGAATTTGTTTATTCACCATAAATAAGGAAGAGATAGCGATGATATCTAAATAAAATCCTCTGGAACCATTGAATAAATTTAATAATTTATATAAAAATATAATTGGAAATCATCCATTGAAACTTTTAAAATATAATATGAGTTTTATAAAAATATTTTGATAACATAGGAAAACCATGTTATAGGCATAGCCTGCTAATCACATGGTGAGTTGAGACCACTAACCAATTGAAATAGAGATATTTTAAAATTCTAAATGATCCTCAGAAGCCCCTAAAACCATGGAACTGCAATTTCATAACAAAATAAACAAAATCACAAAAACCACTATAGTTGATGATAAAAAATACCATTGAAACCATACAATACCCATATAAATTCCATTCATAAGTCCTTAATGTATTACTGATCACAGAAAACATGGAATAACTATTAGATCTTTCCCCAACATATGACTTCTCATCCTTGATAATTTCTAGGAGATACTTACATGAATTTAGACAACCACTAAGTCTAAATCCATACATCGAACCACCTACTAAACCTATGAAATGCACATCCAAATTGAACACATTTACCAAATCCAACCAATCTTGGATCCCAAATAATCAACCCATAACCGCATTTCCAGTACATAACTCAAAAAAAATACAATTAATTATTACACAAATCATTCATCATATTTTTAATTCATAACCCCCAGAACTGACCCAAATAAATAAATACCACTAAATTTTGGCATCCATAACTATCCCATTAAAATTAAACCTAATTACATAATATAAAACCATAACACATCAATAAATACCAAAAATAATACATACCAACAACAAACAATCAAGCATATCCACAAATAGAACCCGAACACCCTTCAGATTTAAAGATTAAAAATTTGGAACCTAAACCCAACTAGGGTTTGGATAATAGCGTGAAGTACTAAGAAAGGAGAAAGAAGTACATGGATGGAGGAAAAAATATAGGAGAAGAAAACCATGAAATCCATGAGAGCGTTGAGCTAAGAAAATTTTGCAGTAATGCACACCGTGGAGCCCGAACAAGCAAGCAATGAGAGAGGAGGAGAAAAAAATAACATGCCTTAGATTCGATGATTAATTCATCTGAGATAAGGTCGTGGGGGAGCAATGGTAACACTAGACTTCTACGAGAGCTTGAGGGGCATGACTGAAATCAGTTCAGTTAGGGTTCTTTAAAAAAGATCAAGGAGAATTTTATTAGCACTACTAAAAGCATTGATAAAGAGGGGTTTTTTCAACGCTAAAATAATAAGCACTAATACAATACCTCTTTATTGGTGCTAAACAAGCACTGATAAAATCTTTTTTTAGGAACGCAAAAACATTAGCACTGATAAAGATGGATGTTTGATAAATATTTATAATTATATTTATAAATAAATATATTTCTAAATATTTTTATAAATATTTTTATATAATTATAAATATATTTATATCATTATATATATTTATTTAATTATATATGTATTTAATAAATAAATATAAATATAAATATATTAAATATATTAAATATATTTATTATAATTTTATAATTAATTAAATATTTAATTACTTATTTATAATTATATAAATACTTTAATTAAAAATTATATTCATTTATTTATAATTATAAATATATAATTTTATAAATATAGTAAATATACATTTAAAAATATTTTTATAAATAAATATATTTTTAAAAATATTTTTATAAATAAATATATTTTTAAATATATTTATAAATAAATATATTTTTAAATATATTTTTAAATATATTTATAATTATTTATTTATAAATATAAATATAGTAAATATATTCATTATTTCAATATATTTATTATCATTTTAAAATTATAAATATATCTATATCATTATATATTTATATAATTATATATATATATATAGTAAATATATTAATCATTCAAATATATTTATTATAATTTTATAATTATTTAAATATATAATAACTTATTTATAATTATATAAATACTCTTTAAATAAATTTTCTTCATTTATTTATAATTATAAATATATAATTCTATAAATACAGTAAATATACATTTACAAATATATTTATATATAAATATTTATTTAAATATATATTTTTAACATTATTAATAAATATATAATCTTAAATGCATGAATGTTAAAAATGAGTGAAATTGAATAATTAAATATGAGTAGACTTTAAAAATATTGAAAAATGGATACGTTTTATTAATTATACTAATTATTAAAAAATTAAAATATGGATATATATTCAAATGAAGATGAATACATATTGAAAATATTAAAACATAGTAAATAAATATGTACAAATAAGTATTATAAAGCAATTACATTCCAAAAAAATAAAAAATATTAAAAATGAATTAATAATACAAAATGTAATAATATTAAAAATAAATAAATAAAACTTTTCGATTAACATCATGATATATTAAATATATTATGTTACTAAATGAAATTCTAAAATGAATATTAAAATTTGAATAAACTGCATAAATATTAGGTATATGTGTTTCTATATAAGATTTCATTAATTATGTAAATATTTATGCATGTGAAATTATTGTGTGTGTGTTTCTATATACAAGTTTGATATATGTTAAATTGAGCAGTGACATTATATAATATGTAGCGCATATTAATGAAATAAATAATAATAAGAATGAATAAAATTAAAAAGGAATAACTATTATTAATTATATAGACAATTTTAAAAAATTAAAAATAAATATTTATATATGTTAATGAATACATGTTAATTATATAAAAGACAACCATATGAAATACATTAAATGTTAATGAATAAACACATATAAATAAATATTGAAAATATATAAAATTAAAAACATATTGAACAATGAAAAATTGAAAATGAATAAATTACAAAAATATTAAAATAAAAAATTAGGATAAATAATTATTAAATAATATTAAAAATGATGAAACTTCGAAAAAAATATATTAAAATGCAATAAATAGTTTGTATTGAATATAAATATAAGAAATGATAAAATTTACAGATTAAAAACATAATATATATTAAATATATCATGTTAACAAATATAATTTTAAAATGAATATTAAAAATTTAATAAATAATAGAAATATTATGTGTGTGTGCATTGTATTAAAATATGCATTAATTATGTATATGTATGTGTGAAATCAATGTAAAACATGTTTGATATATGTTAAATTGAAAAGTCAAACAGCAATCAATTAAATGTGTATTACTCGATACAATTAGTCAATATTTTTAATCAATATTATTATTTAATTATAAACTATTTTAACTTAAATATATGACTTATTTAATATAATCATAAATATTTTGTATTATATAAATCATATTTTTGGAAATAATATATATATTTATATATATATACATATATATGAATATATTTCTATATCAAAAATATTAATTATATTAATGAATAATTATGTATAAAAACCATAAAAATGAATTAGGCATTAATAAGTTTTTAATTGTTACATTTTATTCATTTTCTATATTTATATTAAATATATATTATTTATTACTATTTCTATTAAATAGATATATATATATATTAAATTTATTCATTTTTATTACTAATTATTCTATTAATAAATTTTTAAATAATTTTTTAATTTATTCATTTTTTATGTTTTGTTTAATTTTTACAATTTAGTCATTTTATATATCTATAGTTGATTTATACAATTTATTAATTTTTATAATTTATATTTATATATATTTATTTTAAATTTATTCATTTTTATTATTAATTATTTAATTAATAAAAAATTTAATATTTTTATAATTTAGTCATTTTTAATTTATTTGTTTAATTATTTCAATTCATTCAAGAAAGGGGTCTTAATGTTGCAGGTGAATCCTTCTCTGGGAATCCATGACGATTAGGGTTCTCAATGGTGAAACGCTTCGATCCAGATTGGTACTTTGACCCCACATTGGTTTTCGTTGGTCCACTAAAGAAGGGTCATGAGTCCATCAGGATAGGTGGTTCTCTTCCAACTCATACTGAATTAGAACTCGTGATATGTGCCACAAAATCTATGGTTGACCAGAGGGATCTATCTCTTGTTCATGAGGTTCATCAACACATTTTCTCTAATTTCAAGGATGATCACGAGTCTTCTTACAAGAGAATATCGTGGAATTGTGTACTTGCCTTTGCTAAAGCTAGTTCAAAAGTTTTTTAGGAAAGTCTTGAAGAATGTAATTTTTTGATTCTCGCTAGGTAGATTATCCCACATAAGTAGAATCCATGGAATATTGGATGATTGTAGAAGTGGTTAACTCACATTTGGGGATTTGAAGGATGGCGTATCACCTCAATCGATAAGGGGTATTTTCATATTGTGTTCTGATCTAGTGATCTCAGCGCCAAAACATGGGGCTTTGGAACATTCTCACTCAATCTATGCTTCATAAATATATAGGATTGGGATCCTTTATTTGATCCTTTATTTCCCAATAAACCAGTTTCCCAAATCTAGATTCAAATTTGTGGGAAAAGGTGGTTCTTATGGAACCCCTATATACTTTAGGACATAGCCCCAGCTATTGGTGTTCCCATAAAATTAGATAGGGAAACCGAACGAGTAAGGTATGGCCACTTCGGCAGAATTTTGGCTAAATTTGATATCTCTTCTCCCTTGATTCATACTATTATTCTTATTGCTTCACAATTCAAGCTGGAGGTGGAAATTGAATATGATAAAATTTATGATATGTGTTTATCATGCAACTGTATTGGAAATACTACAAAGAAATTTCATAGGAACTAGTCTTTCACTAACTGCATGAATCTTTGTCCAAAAATTGACACCTATAAATTTAAAATGGAGGTGAATGCCACTCTATGAACCACATGGGAGGATAGGTTATGGGGTGTCATAGGACTACTGTTGAGAATGCAGGTACCTCTTATGTTGTTGTCCTTATGCATAATAGGGTGCCTACTACTAGGAAGGATTCTAATGTTGATAATGTCCCTATAGTCAGTATGGAACCCCGGGATCTAGGGGAGGCTAGTGATATTATTTTCCCTATCCTAGGGTTGTGCAACTGAATACTCTTTTTGATGACTAGATGGATTAGGGTGCTTGGACAATAATTTTTTTGGATCCAACTGATCATCTTGATGACCTATAAATGATTTATGAGAATAGTAAGGAAAAAAACTACCTTAAGGGATCAGAAATTGTTCATACCAGGTGAAAATGAGGAGTTTCAAGTACCCATGGTTATGTTGCATCTGATGGTGGAATGGAAGAACTTGTTCCATTACATTTTTGATTCAATAGATCACTACAAAGTAGGGTGGTAGTCTAGAAATATGATATTGGTATTGGATTTGGAATAAAGTCAACCAAAGATAAGGGGAAATTGAGGTTCTCTCCTCTGAAGATAAGGGAACACTCACCCATGGTAATGAATAAGAATGAACCTCTAGGAAAATATAGGAAAATATTTATGTATGAAGAAGGTTTCCAATTATTTATCCCTCAGAAAACTAAATCATGTGTGAATGAATTTGAATCTCTTACTCGGGAACTCCCCATATAGGTAGAATTTCCAACTAACATCCCCTCATGTAGAAGTGATGAGGATATTAAGATTGTGGAATGGAGTTATCCAATAAATTTCTCTGATCTTATGATAAATGCATATGGCTATTTTGGTAAGGCCTTGAATGAGGAATGTGGCATTATATGGGACAAAAACTTCAATATCATTCTTACAGAGGATCAGGAAGGTGAAAGGATCATTAAAGGCCACAATAAGGAGGCGAAAAATGGTTTTTATCACAACTTCATGTCACTTTTTCCATGATGGAGTCATATGTATTAAACTACATTGATTATTTAACAGTCCATAAGTTGATATCAAAAAATATTGAAGATGTATTTCAATATAACTTAGATATGGAATTTCAAGATCTATATTGTAAATTTAGGATATGCTCCATGCTAGAGGAATCCTCTGAATCATCATCAAATAAACAATATGTTCCCCCATAAAAGGCCAATAAATAAGGCAGATATGATGTAATGACCCGTAATTTCCATGTAATTTTTTTTAATTATATGGGAATTTTACGAGTCCGTGAAAATTTACGGCGTGTGATTTCGAGGCCTGGAGTTCCCAGAATGAATTTATAGACTTTTTTTCAGGTATGTTTAGTAAATGTGCAAGTAGGTTTTTGTAGCTTTTGCACTGGTTCTCGGAATTGAAATCTAAGGACACCGTTGAACTCGCAGAGCCGGTATTTTCTTAAGTATACTTTCACCTCAACAGCAGTTGGTCGAGGGTGAAAGTTAGTTTTTGTTTTTTTTTGTGTAAGAATAAAATAAAATAAAAATGTTTGACATTTTTATTTGTTGAAACCTCCCACATGTTTGTTATTGAGATGGGAACCACCAAGACTAAAACCCCCATTTTGAATTCCTAAAGGTGGGGAGCACCTGAACCCTCTGAATGGGAGAAACCCCTTGAACTCCTCAATTAATTGTTTGAGCCAACTACGAAATTAATTAAATGTGTCAACATTTAATTATGCCAAATTTCTTTTTTGTGCCAAAATAATTTAATTTGATAAACTTAAATTAATAAGTTGGTTGTTTCACATTTTAGTGGAATTGAGAGGAAAGGGTTGGCAAGAGGAGAGCTTTTGGAGGATTATTCTCTCCAAATAAGAACACCTCCCAACTAAGATCTTCTTCGACGAAGAATTCACCATCTTCTCCAACGACGAACACGCCACCTCCAACGCGGGACGTCTTCACCAAAGACCAACTGATGTATGTCCTTCCTTCCTCTCCAACATCAACAATACTTTGAGGTAGGGTGGTTGTTTGAATTTTCACCCTTACCTATTCTTGACGACTATTCGTAATTCAAGAAGAAATCATAGCCACTTTCTACCGCTGTAACGCGGAGAGTAAGGGAAAAATGAACATGGCCTGACCTCTCCACAATTCTTGTGATTACTTGTTGTGTTCTTCACGATGAAGGCGACAGTGAGACCGCACTACCCGACAGAAGAGAACTGCGGCTTGTGCCGCAGCGGTGAAGGATGGACGGTCAATTGAACCAGCCGCCGACGAAGGGGCAGTGCGCGACCGCACCGCGTGAGGAGGAAGACTGGCCATCCAGCCAGTTGCAGCAGACTGCCGCACCACGTCCCTCATGCCACCCTACGACCCTCTTGCAGCCCCGGTGCCACACCGCGGCCCTCGCCCCCCCCCCCCCCCCCCCCTCACGCTGCACTGCGGCCCTTGCGCCACCCCACGCCGCCCCACGGCGCCTGTGCAGCATCACAACCCCCGCGCCGCACTGCCGCCCTCACCCCCCCCCCCCCCCATGAACCACCCCACGGCCCTCACACCACACCGCGACCGCCCCGCTGCCAGGTCGGGCCTCCCATCGCGGGCCGAGTCAGACCCAACAGGCTGGTTTGACCCAAACCAGGTTGGGTCGGCCCAGGTCGGGTCGGGCCAAGTCGGTCCGACCGGGTCGAACTGGACCCAGACCAGCTTCGACCCATTCCCACTCTTTTGGCCATAAAATTGGCACCAAGTGTCCGTTGGACGAACCGTCTATGGCTCTAGAAATATTGGAGTGAGATGGTCCCTTTGGTATACTACACTGCAGATTTGGATAAATTTGGGGAATGGTCGGGTTGGATTGAGCATGAATCCAACCGGGCCCTTGGGACTAAAAGGATAATAACGTACAGACTGGGCATTTGTTTGACGCACCGTCTGTTGGGTTGAGACCCCTATGGCATGGTGGTCCTTTGAGATACTTCTTTGGGGGAATTCGTGGCAGTTGGAGTATCAGCCAGTGGATTGAGGAGCGGACCCTCCCGGAGACGAGCAAGCTTAGTGCGGGAATCCTGTAGCTGGCTGTGTCGATGTACTATGCTCCTATGTGGGTCTGACGATGTAATGACAATGTACTAGGATCCTGTGTGGGTTTGAAAACGTACTGACGATGTACTAGGATCCTGTGTGGGTCTGACGACGTAATGAAGATGTACTAGGATCATGTGTGGGTCTGATGATGTACTAGGATCCTGTGTGGGTCTGACGATGTACTAACGATGTACTAGGATCCTGTGTGGGTCTGATGACGTACTGAAAATGTACTAGGATCATGTGTGGGTCTGACAACGTACTGACGATGTACTAGGATTCTGTGTGGGTCTGACGATGTACTGGCGGTGTACTAGGATCCTGTGTGGGTCAGACGATGTACTAGGATCCTGTGTGGGTCTAACGAGGTACTAGGATCTTGTGTGGGTATGACTATGTACTAAGATCCTCTATGGGTCTAATGATGATTTAGGATCCTTCTTGGGTCTTCCTCTTAACAGAGTAAGATGATTTAGTAATTACATCTAATCATCTTTACTATTGTACCTAAAATATACTTGGTGTGAGCTGAGTATGTACCTGTGTGGTACTTTCCTTTATGGTAATATCTTGGTGGTATTCTTTTGTGTGGTGTACCTTTGTGGTACTTACCTTCCTGTAACTCCTTCCTTTGTGAAATAGTTGAGACTGGGCTTTTTAGTTGGACTCTGTGTTTCCTCATGATTGGGATGGACATACTTGATAACTTAGGTATATGTATGTGCATATACCTAAGTAGGGTTGTCAGTTTATTTCATGCTATGTGGTTTATCCTTTGTGGATTTTGTGAGACCTTGAGGGTCTTGGGGTCCCTACTGATTATTGTTATACTCACCCTTGCACTGGCTCTGCCCTCACCTTGTTGTGTTTTGTGCAGATGATGGATATCGCTGATTGAGGACGACGGTAATAGAACTGGACGGTGCCGAGAGGTGGACCATACAGTGTGTCTGTACGCAGAGGAGACGAGCAGACGTGGAGTGCGTAGGAGGAAATCTGTACCTACCCTTTAGTTAGGAACCTTAGAGGACAAACCAGTAGTTGTATTTCTCTTTCTTCAGTTGTATTATATTTCAGTTGTACTTGTACCTTTACTGTTGGGCTTGTATTTCGGCCCCTCTTACTTTCACTACTCTTTTTTCTATACAGTTTACTTGTGTTCTCATATTTCTGGGTACTTGGTTGGATGTGTTTACAAGTTATAAAGGCAATGGCTTCCCAGTTTTAGGGAATATGCCTTTTGGTGCTAGTTGCCAGCCCCTGGCCTATGGAATGCGATCTTGGGGTGGTCATGGAACGGGCCCCGGGGGATGGGTCATGACAAATTGGCATCAGAGGAGTTGGTTCTACCATAGAACATATGACTCCAATCTTTTTAACGGCAATAGTGTTATGTGTAGTGACTGTGGTTATCAGTTTATGGAATCCAGTGTTGGTGTGGCAACCGACGTATCCATACACCAGGACCCCGACTTTTGATTTTCGACCCAGTGCACAAAAACACTGATTGTGTGTGTGTTTTCAAGAGTCTTCTATGTGAACTATTTGAGTTAGCTCACCAGGTATAACATATTGATCATGGAACACCTATTTCTTTTCAGGATGCCTCAATAAAAATAGCCAGCTAGGGTTCCGGATATAGTACGCACTGATAGCCCACTGAGCGATGAGGCCTCAGTGCAGGGCCCTCTTCCAGTAGAAGCACCAGCGGAGGCACCAATGGAGTCACCAGTGGTGTTTTCAGGAGATGAGGCAAAGGATTACTAGTGCCCCCATTTTGAGGCTTCCGAAGGAGGGTGTTGGGTACGTAGTCTACTGCGACGCATCAGGGACTGGGCTCAGATGTGTCCTTATATAAGAGCGAGTAGTTATCACATATGGTTCTCAACAGCTGAGACCACATGAGTATAACTACGGTACCAATGACCTGGAGTTAGCAGTTCTTGCCTTAGCCTTGAAGATGTGGTGACATTACTTTATGGGTGAGAATTTTACTGTGTACCCTGATCATAAGAGTCTCAGGTATACCTTCTCTCATAAGGACTCGAACTTGAGATAGCGATGTTGGCTTGAGTTCCTCCAGGACTATGACTTCAGATAGTCTATACTCTTGGGAAGGAGAATGTTTTAGTAGATGAACTCAGTAGGATATCTGGTATACAGCTGCTAATGTGATGGATTAGCTGGATTCTTTGCAGATATACTTTGTGGATCGGGGTGGAGCAGCTTTTCTTCAGTCTCTTATAGTCACTCCCCCACTTCTTCAGTGAGTCAGGGAGGCACAATGTGGGGACACTGACTGCAAGGCTCAATGTGCTCAAATATCCATAGGACAAGCACCTGATGGATTTTCTGAAGTTAAGGACCACATAATCCTTTTCAGAGGACGTACCATGGTACCCGTGTTGCTTCAGAAGGAAGTGTTTAGGGAGTTCCACACATCCCCACTAGTGGTACATCCAGGAGTGGTGAATATGTACCAGGATCTCCAACAACAGCACTGGTGGCCGGGAATGAAGAAATCAGTAGCATAGTTTGTCTCTCAGTGTCTCACTTTTCAGCAAGTGAAGGCGTAGCATCAGGTACCAACAAGATTGGTTTAGCCTTTATAGGTCCCAAATTGGAAGTGGGATGGGATATCCATGGACTTCATGATAGGACTTCCACGTATATCTAGAGGTCATGATTCTATCTGGGTGATCATCGACCGACACAACAAGTTGTCCCACTTCTTACCAATCAGAGAGCAGGGTTCAATAAAGAGATTGGGAGGCCACTATATACAGATGATTGTGCGGCTACATGGAGTACCCTCGACGATTGTCTTCGATCATGATACATGTTTCACTTCCCGATTATGGAAGGGGTTGTAGGAGGCTTTTGGGACGCAACTTCATTTGAACATCGCCTTCCATCCTCAGACGGATGGCCACACTGAGCAGACAATTCAGACCCTCGATTACATGTTGCGTGCTTTCATCCTTGACTTCAGTCATAGCTGGGAGGATCACTTTCCCTTGGTGGAGTTTACGTACAAAAACAGCTATCACTCAACCATTAGGATGACACTTTTTGAGGCGTTGTACGGATGACCTTGTAGATCACCTTTGTGTTGGACTAACCCAGGGGAGTCAGCACTCTTCGGACTAGAGATGATATGGGCTACCACAGAGAAAGTGCAGATCATCCAGGAGCAGATGAAGACTATACAGAGAAGGCAGAATTCTTATGCGGATACGAGATAGAGACCTCTGGAGTTCAAGGATGGAGACCACGTCTTTCTATGGGTCTCACCCGAACAAGGTTTACAGTGATTTGGACGAGGTGGAAAGTTATCATCGAGTTTCATGGATCCTTCCAGGTCCTCAGTAGAGTTGGTGAGGTGGCTTGCTTCTTAGTACTTCCCCCTCAATTACACTGGGTTCACGACGTCTTCCACATATCCCAGCTGAGGAGATACGTGCACGACCATTCTCACATCATCTACCATGGAGATATGGACGTAGACAATGGGGAGACTTTTACGGAGGTTCCAGTAGAGATTTAGGATCGACAGGAGTGGTCCTTTATGAGTGGTCGATACCTCTAGTGCGCGTTCACTGGCAGCACGGGAACCTCCATGAGAGAAAATGGGAGCCGGAGGCTCAGATTCGTGCTCAGTACCACCACTTTTTTCCTAGTTTTGTGATGTGGCTTTCGAGGATGCAAATCCCTAAGGTGGGGAGAATGTAAAGACCCGAAATTTCCATTAATTTTTTTTAATTATATAAAAATTTTACGAGTCCATGAAAATTTACGGTGTGTGATTCCGAGGCCCGGAGTACCCAAAATAAATTTCTGAACTTTTTCTCAAATACGTTCAGTAAATGTGTGAGTGGGTTTTTGTAACTTTTAAACCAATGCTTGAAATTGAAATATGAGGACATCGTTGAACTTGTAACACCGGTATTCACTTAAGGATACTTTCACCTCGATGGCAGTTGGTCGAGGGTGAAAGTTACTTTTTGTGTTTTTCGTGTAAGAATAAAAGAAAATAAAAATGTTTAACATATTTATTTGTTGAAACCTTGCACATGTGTGTTATGGAGGTGGGGACCACCAATCCAAAAACCCCCATTTTGAATTCCTAAACGTGGGGACCAACCGAACCCTCTTAATGGGTGAACCCCCTTAAACTCCCCAATTAATTGTTTGAGCCAACTAAGAAATTAATTAAATGTGTCAACATTTAATTATGCAAACTTTAATTTTTGGTCCAAAGTTATTTAATTTGAAAAACTTAAATTAATAAGTTGGCTATTTAAAATTTTGGTGGAATTGAGAGGAAAGGGTTGGCAAGAGGAGAGCTTTTAGAGGATTATTCTCTCCAATGAAAAACACCTCCCAATGAAGATCTTCTTCGACAAGGAATGTTCCATATTCTCCAATGAATAACGTGCCACCTCCAATGTGGGATGTCTTTACCAATGACCAACCGACGTTCTTCCTTCCTTCCTCTCTGACGTCAAAAATATTTCGAGGTGGGGTGGTTGTTTGAATTTTCCCCCTTACCTATTCTTTACGACTCCTCGTAATTCAAGAAGGAATCATAGCCACATGTTACCGCTCTAGTGTGGAGAGTGCGAGCCAAACAAACATGGCCTGAACTCTATGAAATTCTTGTGATTATTTGTTGTGTTCTCTGTGATGAAGGTGATGGCGCGACCACGCCCCCTGATGGAAGAGAATTGTGGCTTGTGCCACAGTGGTGAAGGATGGACGATCGGTCAAACCGGCCGCCGGTGAAGGTGTGGCGCATGACCACGTCATGCGGAGAGGAAGGCTGGCCATCCGGCCAGCCGCGGCGAACCACCGCACCGTGACCCTCGCACTGCCCCGTGGTCCCTACACTGCTCTGCAGCCCCGCGCTACCCCTGTGGCCCATGTGTTTCACCATGGCACATGTGGCCCCCCACTGCACCATGCCACCCCCGCGACCCCCGCGCCGCATCGTGTCCCCCCCCCCCTACACCGCACCGTGGCCCGCACACCGCCCTGCAGCCCCTGCGCCACCCCGTGGCCCCCACGCCATACTGCATCCCTCGCGCCGCCCTGCACTGCACCGCTGCCCCCCATCTCCAGGCCGAGTCGGACCCAGTGGACCGGGTTGACCCAAACCGGGTCGGGTCAGACCGGACTTGGACCAGCTTCGACCCATTCCCACTCTTTTGGCCATAACTTTAGCACCAACAGTCTGTTTGACAAACCGTTTGTGGAACTATAAATATTGAAGAGAGATGATCCCTTTGCTATACCCCACTGGAGATTTGGATTAAGTTGGGGAATGGTTGGGTTGGATCAAGAACGAATCCAACCAGACCATCGAGACTAAAAGTCTAATAACTTACAGATCGAGAGTCTGTTTGATGCACCGTCTGTTGCGTTGAGACCGAAATGATATGGTGATCCTTTGGGATACTTATTCGAGAGCCTTAATTTCATTTGGTGTATCGACTAGTGGCTTGAGGAGCAGACTCTCCCAGAGACAAGTAAGCTTAGTGCAAGAATCCTGTAGCTGGCTGTGACGATGTACTAGGATCCTATGTGGGTATGACGACGTAATAATGTTGTACTAGGATCTTGTGTGGGTTTGAAGACGTACTAATGATGTACTAGGATCTTGTGTAGTTCTGACGACATACTGACAATGTACTCGGACCCTGTGTGGTTCGGAAAACGTACTGACAATGTACTAGGATCCTGTGTGGGTCTGACGACGTACTGACGATGTACTAGGATCCTGTGTGGGTTTGAATATGTAATAACAATGTACTAGGATCTTGTGTGGGTCTGACGACGTACTGGCGATGTACTAGGATCATGTGTGGGTCTAACGATGTACTAGGATCTTATGTGGGTCTGACGAGGTACTAGGATCCTGTGTGAGTTTGACAATGTACTACGATCCTCTATGGGTTTGATGATGATTTAGGATTCTTCATGGGTCTACTTCTTAATAGAGTTTGATGATTCAGTAGTTACATCTAATCATCTTTACTACTGTACCTAAAATATAACTGGTGTGAGCTGAGCCCGTACCTGTGTGGTACTTTCCTTTGTGGTAATACCTTGGTGGTATTCTTCTGTGTGACATACCTGTGTGGTGATTACCTTCGTGGTACTTCTTAATTTTTGGAACTTTTGAGCTTGGGATTTTGAGATGGACTCTGTGTTTCCTCATTATTGAGATGAGCATACTTGATAACTTAGGTATATGTATGGGCATATACCTAAGTAGGGTTTTCAGTTGATTTCATGCTATATGGTTTGTCCTTTGTGGATTTTGTGAGACCTTGAGGGTCTCGGGGTCCCTACTGAGTATCATTATACTCACCCCTACACGGGTTATGCCTGCACCTTATTGTGTTTGGTGAAGACGACGGACAACACTGACTGAGGACATGGTTACCAGGACTAGACAGTGCCCAGAGGTGGACCATACGACGTGTCGGTACGCAGAGGAGACATGCAGACATGGAGTGTTGAGGAGGTGATCTGTACCTACCCTTTAGGTAGGAACCTCAGAGGATGACCCAGTAGCTGTCTTTCCAATTTTTTCAGTTGTATTGTATTTCAGTTGTACTTGTACCTTTACTGTTGGGCTTGTATTCTGGCACCTCTTACTTTAAGAACTCTTTTTTCTATACATTTTACTTGTGTTCATATCTTTTTGTGTTATTGTTTTAGTGTGTTAACAGGTTATAAAGGCAATGCCTTCCCAATTTTAGGGAATACGTATTTTGGTGCTAGTCTTCAGCCACTGGCCTATGGAAGGTGGTCTTGGGGTAGTCACAACACGAGCCCTGGGGGACGGGTCGTGACATACGAACACTAAAAGGGAAAATGAAAATATTCTAGAAATTTGGGATCTAGAGGGAAGTGACTTCTTGATTCCAGTGTGGGTAGTTTGTGCCTTGTTTGATCAGCTCCATTTGTTGTATTCTTTTCTTTTATTAATAAATTTGGAGTCACGGGTTTAGTTTCCAAATCCATGACTGAGTCGTTTAGAGTATTTCAATTCATTAATTTTATATATCTATATTTAATATATACTATTTATTAATATTTAATATATATATTAATGTTATTAATAATTATTTATTTAATTAATTTTTTTTAATTTTTTTAATATTTTTCATTTATAATTTTTATTTGTTTAATTATTTCAATTTTTAAATATGATTAATACTTGTATTTTTTATTTCAATTTATTAATTTTAAATATCTATATTTAATATATACTATTTATTAATATTTATAATATAGATATTAAATTTATTAATAATTATTTAATTAATAAAATTTTTAATATTTTTTTAAATTATATTCATTTTTTAATTTTATTTGTTTAAATATTTCAATTTTTTAATATTTTTAAAAATTGTTTTTTTATATTTTTATTTGTATATCTTAAAAAAACATTGGTTAGGGGCTGTGTCGAGTAGGACCTAATCGTTTGTATGCAAGTGGGCTAAAGCCTGAGAGAAGCATAGATTGGGAAAAGAACCATGTGGGCTTGTGAGCCCATATATGAGTGTTTGTATAGTGTATGTGGGAGCTCATCCCCACAGAAGGCTTTTGAGATTACCTTGTGGCGGAATCTTATATAAAGAAGTGCCTGAATAGCCACTATTTTTATGTGGGACTCACATGTGTGATAGTGATCTTTATCAACGCCAAAAAATTAGATGATAAAGGATTCATTTATCAGTTATTCTTACTATAATTGATAAAGGCTAATGGTGTATATAACACATTTTTTAGTAGTGTAGTGGAACCTCACTTAGATTTCATTCTCCTAGATGTCTCAACATGATTATGAGAGCACAATGATCACTGTAAACCCAAATCTCACCTGGCTTGGTGACTTCAAACATGGATTAAACATATGAACTATAAGACCAATCTAAATGAAATTTAAATCACGTATTAAACATATAAGAAATAATTGAAAATTAAAAAAAATTAACAAATATATCAAACCAAAAATAATTCACACAACACAAACTTTATTGATTTAAAACATAACATTTACACTTCTAAACAATTATGTGTATAAAATATAGTATAAATAAAATCTATATGAAATTTAAAACATTAATTATACCAATAAAAAATAAATTAAAATAAAAGAAAAAAAATTATTATTATTATTAATTATTAATTTTGTTAATATTATTAAATATTATGAATTAAATTTTTTAAAAATAATAATTATATTTTAAAATATTCACAAGAATTAAAAAAATAATTATGAATAATGAAGTAAATATTATAATTCTTAAATGAAAAAGTTATACCTAGAAGTCAAATCTCCTGACCATTTATTAAAATTAAAAGAAAAGGAAATAAAACACAAGAAAATAAGGATCTGGTTAAACATAGAGACAATCCCTCATCCATAGAAAGAAACAATATGTCAAAAGTCGCCATAATAATGATCAGATTCATGACCAAAATCTCCAACTTCATCGGCAGAATCCCACTCTGATTGGGAGTTGTTTTGATTGAAGAGCACAATATACTTCTCCTTAATTTTCTCCTGCTTTGGGATGATATGAGTCCTGGAAGACATACCATGCACTCATGATGTAACCCAGTCCTCTTGGCCACATCCTCAGCCATGATGTTTTATGTGACGACCTTGCTTCCAAGTCTTATCTTATTTCCATTCGCTTTCAGTATCATACCTCCCGAACTCAGAAATTCTTTTCTCCAATAGAATCTTCTCATTGACATTAAGAGTCTCAATGTCCACAGAGGACACATAAACTTCATTACAGCTATCAGAAATAGGAACTACCTGCACCAGATCGAGCACATCAAATGTACTTAAGGTGGTAACCTACACCAAACCCCTTATCTATGAAGGGAACTATCCATTATCAAAGGCAATGTTACTCACCACAATCCTCTTAGTAGTAAGATTTGACAACTTATCTTTACCCTTCATATGAGAGGCATTCAAAGATTTATCTTGGAGCAATTTCTTATCCACTTTAGTTTGGATATCATTTCAAGCTACTCCAAATCATCAGAATCATTAGTATTATCATCATGCTTGTTATCCTACTCTCTTATGCCATCTCCATCTTTATTAGTAGGTGAATAAACATTATGCTTCATTGTTGGAACCTCCTATTTATAAATTTCATCCCATGATTTCATTCCCATGGAGGAAGAGGAATTCTTCACAATATTAACCATATTCAAATAAGAAAAGTTACTAATATTCAAATTGATAGACCCTTCAAGCAAATAATCCTTATGATGCACATATCCTCTATGTTGTAAAGCTGAATGAGGAGAACTGCATAAAACCCCTTGCTTGATCATCAGTCAGATTTTGAGCAGATGCCTTAGGTTGAGCCTTCTAATTGCAATTACTTTTAACATGCTCATGACATGAACATAATGAACAAAAAGTATATCTTATACAATTCACATATTCATGACCAATTATCTTTCATATTGATCAGAATTTATGTACTTTCTAATATTCAATTTGAAGCTCAATCTCATCAAATTCAATGGAACTAACTAATAAATTATTTAATAATATTATTTAAAAAATATATTAATTACATTTTTAATATAAAAAATATAATTGTTCATAATAATGTTATTATTAACAATTTCTAATGAAATTATTAATCATTTATAATAACAAAAATAGTAATATAATTAATATTTAAATAATAAACAAACAAACAAATAATACTTTTAAATATTATATATAATCTAATTATTTTTATATTTAATAATACCAAATAATAATATAATTAACAGTGTTATTAATTATAAATAATCATTAAGTTGAAATGATTATATGTGAATAATTATTATTTAGTAATAATAATATTTGATGATAATATGAATTTAATTTATTTGTCTATAAAAAGGAAATATTTGTTATTTTAATAGATAAATAACTTGTTATATTTAATAATAATTTTATTTTTATTTTTATTTTTATATATTTGATATTTAATAACAATAAAATTATTATTTTGTTTATATCATTTTATTTATATACATCATTATTATTATGAACATTATTAATATATATTAAAAATGTGTTATATTATATATATATACACACAAAACATAACAAAAAAAATAAAAGAAATACTGGGATGGTGTCATTTGAAACAATGCCTTCTTAAAAACATTTATGACAAAGATACCTCTTCAGATAATGTCTTCTTCAAGGGTATTTTAAAGAAGGCGTTGTTTGAAACAAAGCCTTCTTTAAAATACCTTTGAAGAAAGCGCCTTATTTTTCAATTCCTTCTTCAAAGATATATTAAAGAAGGTGTTGTTTCAGATGATGCTCTTCCTTCAAAAAATCCATGCCCTGGGCGCAACCCTACTTTGGGAATTTTTTTACAAACCTTTATATCTAGAATTTGTTTTATTATTTTTGGTATATCATAAAATTTTCCTGCAACTAGCTTATTCAATCCCAGTTATCGACCCTTCAGTTCGGAATCTGCAAGTGACACAGCTCACTCCTATATTCCAATTAGCTCTAGGTTTTGGTATTCTATTCAATATGATGAACTTCAAGCTCAGTTACAAAACTTTGGGCTTGGTTTGTATAGATGCATCTGGCACGGTCAATCAAAGAAAGAAGAAGTGTGGCTTATTGAATTAACTTCATGAAAGGGGTGAAATCCACAATCACTTGCAGTGGGAGGCTCATGGTCAATTTTTTACTTTGCATATTTTTTTCCATTGTGTTCAATTTCACTTGAGGTAAAGTTATCTTTCCTCTGTTAATTTGTAGGCACCATATATATAGTAGGGGTGTGGTCGATTGAATTTCTCAAGGCATGGTTGATTCTAGACATTATCATTTTTTTGGAGTTTGGATTCACAGCAAGAAGGGAATTAAAAATCAATAAATTCCTTTTTAAACTTTGAGTCTTACCTTCACAACACACAAATAATTTTTTAAGTGCAATTATTTTTTCTGATTTAAAATCAAATAAAATAAATTAAAAATTAAATTCTCAAAATCCAAAATTAATTCCATTTCAAATTAGGATTTTATAATTTAATGCCAGATTCAAAAATCCAAGTATGGCATCCTTAGTTAAATTAAAAAAAGAATAAATCACCAAAAATACATATTTAATTCATTAACATTTAAATTTCATATTTCCACAAAATTCACAAAAACACTAATTTACCTTGGTTTTAATGAATTATTGGGAGTACTTTCTAATGAAAAATAGATAAAATTTTATAAATCTTCATCTCAAATCACTCCCCTAAACATAAACTATTTTACACATGGAATTCTTTATCATTGAATTTCATTTATTAAAAAGAAAATAAAAATGATTCATCATGCCTATAACAACCCAAAAAAATGAACTTCTTTTATTTATGGATTTCTTTCCTCCCAATGACATTTTTTTATTTTTTATGATAGAATCACATAGAATGGATTTTTATTTCTTGATAAAATCATATATCATGCATAAATTTGGACTATTACAACTATGAAAAACAATGGGATTAACACATTAAAGCATAGTACATTCACATCAAAAAACTCCATAGGCTGGAAATTCCCCAAGAAGATCACCCCTTCCATAAATATCATAAAAAGTAAAATAAATATTTGGATAAAAATATAATTTTTCAAAGGATGTGTATAACCTTTGTAATCAATATAGTGAGTAATGATGAGAGTATGATAGGATATTTATAGGAAATATGATCATCAACATTTAGTCTTTTCAACTAATATAGGTGATCAAAATTTTGATATTTAGTTAATAAATTAATTGGTCATTTCTATTGTTCATTACATAAATACATTCAAATGATCACTGGGATTATTTAATTATATAATCAAAAAAATGTTTTATTTTAAAATACTATAAAATAAATTCTATTAAAATATGTTTTCTGTGGAATTATAAAATAAAATATGTATCATATAATAATCATAAGAAATTATTTCTAAATTATAATATGTCTTAATGAATCCCAGTGTAATTTTTATAATGGACTAAATGTTCAATTCCCTAATAAATTATTATTTTTCATTAAAATAATGATTTATTAAAGTTATATTTTTTATAATAAACTAATATATTTTTAATAATAATTATTTTAATTAAATAGTATGATAAAAAAAACTTTTATTTGAAATTAAATCATAAAATAATTTTGATATTTTTAAGTGTCAAAATTTTACTATGCATTTTCAACCCGCTATTACTTTTAATAAGTAATGATTTTTATATTTAAATGTTATAATTCTCATATTTATAAAATTTATATAATAAAATTAACATCATTTTTGAAACTATCACATCAAAATTATTTTTGGGTGAATTTATGTGAATTTTCTAAAATATTTTATTTTTCTATGAATAGCAGAAATACAATTTTGGGGTTTCAGTATGTTTAATGACTTAATAATTATGTCACAATGATTTAATAATTAATTAAACACTATAAATAGACTAAAATATTTTATTTTATTAATATTAATTATTTTAATAGATTTTAATCAATTTCCAAACCTATAATTTACTTTTCAAAGTAAAAATGGAAACTTTAACATTAAAAAATTATTTTGTGGAAACATTACATTTCCATACAAAAATAAGTAATAAAAAATGATGACCGACTCTTATGGATTAAAATTACATAATATGTGACCCAAATGTCCAAAACCATGCTCAAATACCATGGGAAAGCTCATGGTTTTGTATTTTCCACAACCTAGGTTTCTAAGGACCATATTTGGAAATTAATAAACAAATCATCCACTTTTTCTATAAATACCCACCAATTTATACATTTAATTTTAATACCAATCCATTTTCCATTAAGATATGGTATTTTTACCTCCCAAGTAGTCCTAACAAGGTTTCCTCAAGGCCCCAGGGTCCCAATCCTCAAGTTTTAGTAGTAACTTTTTAAGGTAAGGGAAATCTCCACTTCTATTTTCCATTCTAGTTCCCTCTTTGTGTGTTATGTCTTCCAATATCCAAACTAAGTTATTTTGTCCAATTTATTTTATCCCTTTACAGTAATAATAGTCTTTTATGAGTAGGAGACCCTTTTTTCCTCTCATTTTACCATTTTATTAAACAACATTTTATACCCCTCATGCTGCCAAATTTACTTCAAAAAATTTATATATTCCCCTTAATAAATTCCCTTTTATTTTACTCTTTTTTATACCAAAGCCTCTTTATTTTATAAGGTTATTAATATAAAATTTAAAAATTATTTATTTTATTCTAGTATTAACATACATGAAACCTTCATTCCTTTTCCATGGGTTGAAAATGATATAATATTCATGTTTTGAGCACTTTTAAAATGCCATGATTTTGATATGAAACATGTTTATTTTATTATCTATGATTTACTTATGAAATTTTTTATTATGATATATATGTCTCACATTAATTAATATATATAAAGTATTCACCCTGATAGTGCTCTAATGCATTGGGTAAAAAATTTAATATCTAGAGATGACATGCTTTATAATACCTTGGTGAATAATCTTGGTAATTTTTAGGACACCACAATGAAAAACATTTGTGATATTCTTAACAATGTCTCATTTAAATGTTATATCCATATATCCATGTTAAGAATCATTTTATTTTTATGATATTCCTCATGTTTCATTTATTACTCCATAATGATATTCCTGTAGATCACTTGTAAAATGTTTGCCTTGCTTTCCCTTACTGGGCCTTATGTAGAACCCTTTACTTTTATGTATGTCCCTAGGTTATGAGATGTCATGAGATGAATTAGGATATATTAGAAAATTATTCTCCAAAAAAAATTTAGTAATGTTTATTTTTATGTTACCCTTATGTGATTTATATAATATGTACCTAATTTCTAAGACACTAAACCTAAAAGATCTTTCGAATTGGTAAATGTTTACTTTGTAATGAAAATTTATGTAATAAAAAGGTAGGATTCTATAATTAATAGTTTTAAATATAGAATCCAAAGAATAATATATTAATAGGTACCTACATTTTTTGAATTATCTTACCTCTTTTGTGATTCAATTCACTCCCCACTTCAACCATATCAAATTTCCAAGTCTAGAAGTTGTTCAAATTTGATTTAAGTGGAATAAAAGTTTTAATAAAAATCACTCCCATTTATCCCTTTCTCCTAATTTTCTTAAACAAAAGTTTAAATTTTAACATCATTGATGCAACTCAAATAAATTTTCTATATCTCAATTTGTATCTTCTTCATATGGGTTCAATATTCCCCTCACCATAAAGAATTCCTTTTTGACTATTAGGCACTTTTTTTTTGAATTTTTCCTACTAATTTATGTGTGAATCACTATGAAAAATAACTTATTGGATATGTATAGAGTGATTACTCGCACAATCAATGCTTAATGTCTCAAAGATTCATCTTGGGATCCTAATTTCTAATTTAACATCAGTTTCAAATGACTTATTTCAATTTATTTTGTGTTGGATCTCTAATGTGTTATTTTTCATATAGGTGAAGTCATATCAGATTAAGTTTAAATTTCGAGTAACCTCATGTTATAATTCTGATTCCAAAAAAATATTTTCACTCACACTCCCTTCCCTAGTTTTAAGACTATATATCCATGAAGGTAGTGAAAATTTCACTCTATATTCGTCTAATTATTTATATGTTATAACCAATTAAATTCTTAAATCTATCATGAAATTTAAAATAGGAAAGTTAGAATTAAACTCAATGAAATTTTTAAAAAATTAAAGCTATAAAAAGAGTTATTTATAATATTTACATGAATAAAAATTTTGTTTCATTCTTTGACGTGTTTTTTTGTTTTTATATTATTATTATTATAATAAATATTATAATTATTTTATCTTTGAATAGACTAAATTTAAAATAAAAAAAGAGAATTTAAATAATAAACTCATTTGGATTTTGTCCCCAACACTTATTTCTAACACACTTCCACTAAATTTACAACATACATTTTATTAAATAAAAAAAGTTCAAAATAAATCATTTAAACCAATGTAAAGAAAAGATATAACCTTGGGTTATTTATTCAATGGAAGTACAGAAGATTTTAGACTCCTCCATTGGAACATTCCAAAAATCTTCATGGTCATTCTTCACTTTCTAACCATTTACTGTGAAGTCGGTCTATGAATCATCTCCTTTGATATCAACTACACCAAATGAGAAAGTATTAGCCAAGGTCCATTCTATTGGGAATGATGTTTACCTGGCATGAGTTTCATCCTTTAGTAGAAAAAAAATACTTTGTCTCCAATTTTAAAATATCTTTTCTAGATGAGTTTTTCAGGGAAAGATCTATATTTCTCATTTTTATAGTATGTAATTATAGTATTCTTTTCTTCTCACCTCATCATGCTCCATAATATGCAGCTTCATCTACTCTCCAGCTTTTCCAAACTCCATGTTTACACCCTTAACAACCCAATTAGATTTGTGATGAAACCCAATAGGTAAGTGAAAGTTTTTTCTATAAACTATTCTATAATGATACATAACTAAGGGAGTTTTATATGAAATTCTATATGCCCATGATTCATCTTTAATATTTATACTCAAATAATTTGGTTTGGGTTACACTATCTTTTTGAAAATCATTTTTATCTCTCTATGGGATACCACAACCATCCCATAGGTTTGTGGGTGGTAGGTAGTGGAAGTTTTTTTGGTGTACTTTGTATTTATTCATTAGGGTTTCCATGTTTTTATTTCATAATTGTGTTCCTTGGTCACTTATTATTGCTTGAGGAGCTCCAAAACCTATAAAAATATTTAATTTTAGAATTTCAATCACATTTTTGGAATCATTATTTTGTGTGGATTTTTATTCAATCCACTTGGAAACATAATATATTACAAAAAAATATAGGAAAAATAAAATGAAATTGGAAATAATTCCATGAAATATAATTATTAACCATCAAATATTTCATAGAAAATCAAAGGTTTTTTGGGCCTTTCATGAATTTTGGAGATCCCACCAGAAAACTGGTAGTTTGTAAATTTTTGAAAAAAACATGTGAGTACTTAAATATTGAGGGGAAAACTACTCCATCTTATAAAAAATTCCTATATATTCTTTGAGGTCCAAAATTTCATTCACAAGAAAGTTTGTAAAAAAATATAAACACATACATAACCTCTTCTTTTGAAATACACCTCATTATTACTTGATCACTAAAGACCTTCCATAAATATGGGTCTTCCTAGATATATAATTTTGATTTAGATTTTAATTTAAGTACTTTATATTTTTTAAATAAAGGAGGTACCTTTGATGTGACCAAACAATTCCCTAAATCGGCATACCAGGGCACTTGAGTGGCTTCATACAACTGATCACTAGGAAACGAGTCATCCAAGTTGATTTCAGTTGGTGGTTATACCTCAGTAATAGGGGAAGTCTACTCATGTGTTCTAAAACCATATTCTTTCATGCATCCTTATCCTTGATCTCTATGTTGAATTCTTCTAGTAGAAACATCTATCTCACTAGCCTTGGTTTTTTATCAGCCTTCTTGATCAAATACCAAAGTGCTATATGATCAGAATGGATAGTCACTTTACTTCCTAAATAATAAGATTTAATTTTTTCTAAAGAAAAAATAATAGAATAAACCCCTTCTTAGCAATTATATAATTGATATGAGCAATGTATAGGGTTTGTGAAGTATATGATATCACTTTTGAGTGTCCCTCATTTTTTTGGGAGAGTAAAACCTCTAAATCTTTGTTGGAAGCATCACACAATATCTCAAAGTGGTGTTCCTAGTTTGGTGGGAAGATTATGGAATTAATGGTCAAGATCTCATTTAGTTTATCAAAAGATATCATGTATGAATTATAAAATACAAAATTAGTATCATTCTAAAGTAGGTTAGTCAAGGGTAAAATAATATAGATAAATCCACTAATAAATATTATGTAAAATATAGCATGCCATAAAAATGATCTACTATGTCTTACAGTGGTTGGGTAAGGAAATGTAGAGATGACATCAATTTTGGATTTATCCACTTAAATTCCATCTTCAAAAATTATATGGCCTGTAAAATTTATTTTTCTACCATGAAATGACATTTTTAAAATTTCAAAACCATGATTTTATCAATTCATCCTTTTAAATAAAATTACAGACTCTCCAAAAAACATTGAAAATGAGTTCCATAGATTGTAAAGTAATCAAGGAATGCCTCCAAGAATCTCTCTATTATATTTTATAAATAATTAACATGTAGTGTTGGAAGGTACCTGGGGAGTTCAAAAGACCAAAAGTCATCCTTTAGTGGATAAATGGGCTAAAGGGACATGTGAAGGTGGTATTTTCTTGGTCTTCCAAAGCGATTGGAACTTGAAAATACCCAAAACATCCATCAAGGAAACAATAGTGACCCTTCCTAGCTAACCTCTTTAACATTTGGTCTATAAGGGGTATGTGGAAGTGGTATTTGTGGTTCATAATGTTCAATATCCTGTAGTAAATTAAAATTATATAATTATTTTGGATTATTATGGGAACTAGTTCATTGTTTTCATTTTGCACAATTGTATCCAGTTTTCTTTGGGACAATTTGTATGGGACTCACCCATTAGAAATATAATATGGGGTAAATTAATTTATCTCGGGAAAAAATCTTTTTGACTTATTTTTGAAGTACTTATATAAGGTTTGGGTTGAATATTTTTTGGGATTGTCTCAATTTTTTGGGCTCACTTTACAAAAAAAATTATGAATTTAAGTGGTAGGGATAGTCCATGTAATGTTCCCTATGTCTAGTCGGCTACCCTGATTTTTGTT
The DNA here is from genome assembly GCA_963277665.1 of Viscum album. NCBI lineage: Eukaryota > Viridiplantae > Streptophyta > Magnoliopsida > Santalales > Viscaceae > Viscum > Viscum album. The sequence goes on from OY728125.1 coordinate 1,616,834,865, forward strand.
TCAAATTTTTCAGATGTTGATACTCTTTATTGGGTTTTAAATTATTTTAAATAATTCTAGTATGTTTTTAATTTTCTTTTAAAAAATCATATTTACAGTTTGATGGAATTAGTTTAAGTTCCATTTTGGGGGGTTTTCTAGTGATTTTTTAAGCTCATAGTTCTCCATATTGGAAACCTACACATGTAAGGTACAAGTATTTGTAGCACATATGAGTAACTATTAAAAATAAATTTCATCAATTTATTCAATTTATTTAACACTAAAAATTGTTTCTATATTAATCTCATCTTCCAAAAAAGATTCATCAGCCAATTTACCTGTTTCTAAATCCTCTCCTGATTTGAATATGTCATCAAACATTTCAAATTCCCTAGAAGAACAAGGTAATTCAAAACGTTCTAATACAAAAATAGGTTTCCCATCATGTGGGTATTTCATTGAGTTAAGGAAGTTAAATTATAATGTTTCCTCACCGAAATTCATGGAAAGAGTTCCTTCATTGACATTATTATGGTTATAGTATTCTTGAGTAATGAACTATCAGGAATTATGGGAGAGTGATCTTTACCATTTCCTTCTTCCATGTTGAGAATGTATAATTCAATAGGGAATAGAAATCCATATACACATACCAAGACATCTTCAAGAAAACTAACTGGATAGGAAGTGGCTCTATTAGAATGTTGTACAACCAATAAAGTGGGTTTGAGTTCTCCTATATGTAGATAAGAATAAATGAAATAAGTTAGTATATTTATTGATTATCCAATATCACATAGTGCATTGGAAAAAGTAATAACTACTATGGTACATAGGATAATGAAAGTACCTAGATCTTGAAATTTATTATGAATTTTTGGGATAATAAGGGTAGAAACATTTTTACCAAATATAAACTCTTAATTTCCTCATAATATATTTATCCTTATGCACATTCCTTTAATTAATTTTTCGTAACTTAGAATTTAGCGAATTGATTCCAGCAAAGGTATATTGATCTCAACTTTCTTGAATATTTATAGTATATCCTATTGTAGTGTGTCCTCACTAGGTTTCTTGGGTGGTTTAGTCCTTGAACGGAAGGGTGGATGGGGTTGGTATGAAACCTCTATTTTGAATTTCCCTTTATCTTTCTTCATAGGGTGTGTTTCTACTGCTGCCTCAGTTTCTTTTTCTTGGCCAAACTCTTTGGGTATTATGGGTTTTCCAATTCTATTCGCCTCTTCATATGGTTATTCTCCACTGCTTCCTAGCTTCTTTCTACTCATTTAGGTAGTGGAACTAAAATTTACCTTGGGTTTAATAATGATTGAGTAGGAAGATTACCAAAGCCTTGATTTTTTAAGTCATTTATGGAAGTCATAATCTAGTTGTACTATTATTGTAACGCCCCAACCCCTAAAGCCCAGAGCCAATGAATTGTTACATTACATGGTCATGATGAAAAGTAATAAAACTCTAAAGTAATTATTAGTTTAGTATTCTTGGAGAGACTAGATACATAAATGTATCCCATTTTATATTGGGAGAAGAAAACAAAACATAAAACATTAAAAAAGCTAATAAACTACATCCATGAAAACTCAATAAATGATCCCTTCATCATAACCCGTGGAAGGAAAAAATGAAAGGGGTGATCTCAAATACTCAGTAAGGTTTACATATAGTGGAAGAATGAATTTATAATAAGTGAATCATAACCAATTTTATATAATCAATATGACATGGTGAATATATGAAAAACACATCCATTTAAAAAACTGAGAATGAAAATGCATCCATATATTTTGTCATAATGAAAACCTCGTGGATAGTAACAACTGAATAATGAGTAAAGAGAATGATTATTATTTGGACTTCTTGTATCTGTAACATGAACCACAATACCATCTAATTTTTTTAATTCTATGGGTAGATATCCATCTGATTCTGTTTTGGAAACAAACTTGAATGGTTTATCACTAACTGATTTGTCTCATGAGATATGTCTATAAATTGAAGGGATATAGTGGGACCCACCCATTAATAATTGTCAAAATAATATTTTATACAAATATTTAATAAAATAACAATATTCCTTTGCAATATCCATATTAATTAGAGGATATAGATTCCTCAATATTTTCACAGTTTAAGAAACACTCCACATAAACACTATATGTAAAATGGTATACGACTTAGACAATAAACATATCAATGTAACAAAAATATGTATATATAATTTAATTACAATTTCAAATGAAAAATTATCTCAAATTTCTAGTATTTACACCACATAATAATGATTAGGATCACAATACCAAGTAAATCACAATGAAATGGAAATCGAAACAAAGTCCCATACAACATTGTAATCAATAGAGTTAATAATCATCAAGTGAATAACTGAATACTATGAATATAAATATAATCATGATATTATATATCAAATGGAATTAAAAATACACCACATACAAGAAATAAGTGGCGAACAATGGAAATCTCACAGAAATAAAAGTGAGATGAGAAACCCATTTCCTTATGCCCGAATGTGTTCTTAGTTTGATCATAATGTCCTAGATAGTCAAATTTAATTAATTAATTAACTAATTAAGAACATTATATATATTTATTTTATTCATTATATTTTTATTTAGTTCATTTATGGTCTTCTTGATAAGTTATAAGATTGAATTCCATCGTTCTGGAGTGTTCGTTTACTTGACTTTCATGATCTGTTCACTTGACTATGAGTAATGGAGTTCATGTGGAATTGATAATATTACCCAGAATCGGAATTAAATTTTATTAATAAAAATCCCAAAGTGTAAATGGTTATACATATCATTTTTTATATGGTTTGATGATGATTTATTAGATATAACATTAGTGATAACCATTTAAATTATTTTGGTGATATCTCGATTATTACAAACTAGATTGTCGTGTGAATTAGTATTATGTATATATAATAGTTATATAAAATATAATAGGTTATAATACAAATATTATAGTCTGGTTCAACCATAATTTTTTTTTTCATGACCAGCCACGAATACAGTAATAGATATTGAAAACCTGTTGTCCTTGAATGCGATAAATTAATACATCTCGGACGGTGTTTTCATTTTTTGTATATAAGGAGGGGAAAAGAGAGATGATGATGAATTGTTCCATTATAAAAAAAATATCAGTATATTTAAAGTAATTTAGTTATCATACCTTTTGGATGAGGATAATTGAGGATATAAAAAGAAAACAAAGGAACTTTAAAGAAAAAGAGAAGTTGAGAAATCCATTATAAAAAATTTGGCAGCCTAACGGTGTCACTTAAAAATTCATAAAATATTTTAATGAGAGAAAAGGGGTATATAATCATTATTAAATAACATGGAAATTAAGGGGGATATGTAATGAAATATTCCAACATAATCCAATTGAAATTAAAAGAGAATACCATAAAAAATAGTGCTTGGAAAAGAGAAGGGTGGTAGATTCCCTTACCTTGTAGAGTGACTCCTAAAACATAAAGGTTGGGACCTTGGGTGATTTAGGAAACCTAGGGAGGGATTATAGGGAGGTAAAAATTCTATATATTTTAGGATTATTAATTTGGTATGAAACAAAATGAAGGAATGAGTGGATATTTATATTAAAAGAGAGGGATTTTTTCATTAATTTGAAATGACACCTCATTAGTGGTATTTGAAAAACCATGGGCTTTACCATGATATTTTCTCATGTAATTATCCAATTGGAAAAAATTATATCATATTTTAATGTTAAAAATTCTACCATAACTTTAAATTAATTATTATATCATTATGATGTCATTAATCATACCAAACACTCAAAACTGTATTTTCACTATTCACAAAAAAACTAAATTATTTTATAAAATTCTCATAAATTCAGTCTAACCTAATATTGAAGTTCTAAATTCAAAAATGAACTCCATTTTTTGAAAATAATTTTATAAATATTATTAATTTAATTTTTAATTAAAATATTAATTTATTCAAAAAATACCAATTTTAAAACTATAATTCGCTTTATATTATCTTGAAAAATTAATCAGGATCTCATTATCTTATAACCTTAAGATAATAAAATAATTATATTATTTACTATTAATAAGGGTCATATTAATATTTATATTACCATTAATAAGGGTGTGTTAATATTCACCAAAAAATTATGTTTGTCTTATCAAACTCTAAATATCTTACTGATCACAACCATGTTTGTCAGTTCTTTGAAATTCAAATCACATAGTTGAAAAAATTATGTTTACTGGCTAGTTTATAACTATATCCTATAATAAAGTGTTGTTTCAAAAATAAATACTGTTTCTTGCATTATATGTTATCTAATGAATTGAAATTATTTAAGAAGAAACATACCATAAAATATTTGGGTGTTATATTCTTCCCTCCTTCAAAAATATCATCCTTGAAATTTTTCATGTATAGAGCCCTCTAAAAAATGTGGGTGGTTTTTCTTCATTGAATCCTCATGTTCCCACCTTGATTCATGTATTTTATGGTTTCTCTAAATAACCTTTACCAGTTGAGTTGTCTGATTTGTCAATACTTCCTCTCTAGTGTTAAGAATCTCAATAGGCTCTTCATAGTAAGACAAGCCAGGGTCCAATTCTATTTCCTCATAGGTGAGTATATGAATTGGGTTTGGAATGTACTTCTTTAACAATGGCACATGAAATACATCATTAAATTTTGATAGACTTGGAGACATTACTAAACAGTAATCTACAGCTCCAATTATATCGATAATTTAAAATGTTCGGATGTACCTGGGGCCCAATTTCACTTTCTTACCGAAGCTTAGGACTCCCTTTAATGGAGATAACTCCATAAATACCTGATCTCCTAATTGAAATTCTAAATCCTTTCTATAGTTATCAATATATCTCTTCTGCCTACTTTTTGCTTCTTTAATATGGGCCTGAATTGTCTTTATGTTTATCATTGTCTCTTCAATAAGTTCTAGGCCTATAAGTTTCCTCTCACCAACTTCATCCCAACAAGTTGGAGCTCGACACCTCTTACCATATAATGTCTCATATGGCGGCATTTGGATGATATAATAAAAACTATTATTGTAGGAAATTTTCACCAAAGGTAAGTATTTATCCCACATACCTTGAAAGTCAAGAGTGAATGATCTCAACATGTCTTCCAATGTTTGAATAATACTTTCAGACTGTCTGTCGATTTGGAGGTGATAAGTAGTACTCATATGAAGCTTAGTATCCAAAGCCTTCTGGAGACATTTTTAGAATATTGATGTAAATATAGTATCTCGATCGAACACAATCGATAGAGGTGCACCATGAAGTCTTCCAACCTCATTAATATAAATTCTTTATAGGTGCTCAAGTGGTAAATCCTCTCTTATAGTAAAGAAATGTGTTGATTTTGTAGGAATATCAACAATTACCTAAATTGAATCATTCATTCTAGGTGCCCTTGGTAGTCCCATAACAAATCCAATTGCAATGTCATCCCACTTCCACATAGGAATATTTAGAGGTTGCATGACCCCTCTGGGAAATTGTCAACCGGCCTTCACTTGTTGGAAAACTAGAAACCTTGACACATAGTTGGAAATTTCATGCTTCATGTAATCCCACCAAAAATGTTCCTTCATATCTCTATACATATTTATTATACAAGGATTTATAGAGAAATTTGAGCTATGTGCATCTTCTAATAGTTCCCTTTTTAGCTTAGGTACTGATGGAACACATAACCTCTTTCCAAATTTCAGGACTCCATTCTCATACATGAAGTCTTCCAATATTCCATCCTTAACAACTTTAATTTTCTTTTTTATATTATCCTATTCTGGTTGAGATCTTTTTATATTCTCTAGTAAAGATGTTTTAGTAATTATTTGAATAAGGAAAGATGTTTCCCCTTCTATAACAATTCTCATATCCATTTTTACCAGATCCATGAATATATGATCTCTCTCAATCCTTATTTGGGTTAGAAGTCCATGATCTTTCTTGCTTGATGCATCCACCACTTTATTTCCCTTTCTTGGGTGGTAGTGTATTGAACAATCATAATATTTGAGTAACTTGAGCCATATTCTTTTCCTCATATTGAGTTCTTTCTGTGTAAAAATTTATTTCAAACTCTTATGATCCGTATATAACTCACATCTTTCCCCATGGAGATAGTGTCTCCATATTTTCAGAGAAAATATTACAGTTTATAACTCAAGATCATGAGTTGGATAATTTTTCTCATGAGTCTTCAACTTCCTTGATGCATAAGCAATAAATTTATCATTTTTCATAAGAATACAACCTAGTCCATTCTTTGATGAATCACTATATATCACAAACCATAATTTTAATATGGAAGAGTCAGAATTGGGGAATTGATCAATATTACATTAAATTATTCAAATAACTATGTACATTATTTTGTCCATACAAACTTAACCTCTTTCTGTGTGAGCTTGGTTAGCTGGTTGACCAATCGGGAAATTTTTTGAATGAATTGTCGATAATAACTTTCTAATCCAATAAAACTATGTACCTCAGTTATGTTCATTTGTTTGGTCTATTATTGGATTGCCTTTGTCTTCCTAGGATCAACTAAGATTCCATCCTTAGAAATAATATGGCTAATAAAAGAAACTAATTAAATCTAAAATTCACACTTTATAAACATCCCATATAATTTATTTATTCTAATATTTTTCAAAATGATCCTCGAGTGATTCTCATGGTCTTTATAGATTTTGGATTATACCACTATATCATCGATAAATACAACAAAAAGTCATCAAGATATTCCTTGAAAAATTTATTCATTAGATCCATGAAAGCAGATTGTGCATTAGTCAGTCCAAAAAGCGTCATTGTAAACTCGAAATGCCCATACCTAGTTTTTAAATGTTGTTTTTTGAATATCTTCTTTCCTCACACAAAGATGATGATATCCAGATCGAAGTTCAATCATTGAAAAATATTGGGCTCCATGAAGTTGATCAAATAAATCATCAATATGAGAAAGAGGATACTTGTTCTTTATCGTAATAACATTGATCTCCATGTTGTTAATGCACAACGTCATAAATCCATCTTTCTTCTTGAAAAATAGAATAGGGGATCTCCACAGAGAAACACTAGGGAGGATAAATCATTTATCAATCAATTCCTCTAATTGTTTCTTGAGTTATATCAATTATAAAGTGTACATTCTATAAGGATTCTTTGATATAGATCATGAACCGGGAATTAAATCAATTATGAACTCAACTTCCCGCTCTGGAGAATGTCCAGGTCAATCCTCTGGAAACACATCAACATATTCTTGAACAATAGGTAAATAATAAATTTGAATATTTCTTTCTTGAATCATAGATATCAATTTCTCATCCTCCCTAATATTTTCATTCAGTAGAGCTACTAGGGGTGGATATAGATAAGAATCAGATGGCAAGGTTTCTGGTCTAAAGATATGGGATTATACATCATCCTAAAAAATTGTAACTTTCTTCTTCTTACACTAGATTTTTGCATCATGATGCGAAATACAATCCTTACCGAGGATTATATCAATTTCAATCATGTGTATGATGATAAAATCAACAAATAAGGCACATTTATATGCCATAATGGGAACTACCTGACATATATTTGTTGCAATGATACTTCCCTTAGGAGTTTTGAATGACAAATACTTTATTAATTCAAATTGAAAATATCTAATTTTCATAGAAAACTGGGAAGATATAAAGGAATGTGATGATCCAGAATCAAATAAATAATTTGCTATGTTTGAGGAAATAATTAGAGTATCTTCCACCACATCATTAGGAACTTCAACCTACACTATTGTGATTGTATAAGCTTTCCCTTGCTATCATGGACTTTTCTGATCCAAGTTTCCTTGGAGCTTGGGACACTCATTTCCATAGTGTCCCATATCTCTAAAATTGTAGCATTGAACGTCACTCACTTGTTTCCTCCCCTTTCATTCATTAGATCGATGGCCCTTTTCTTCACACTTATTATAACATCCTACCTTTTTATCACATAATCTTTCATTACATTTTACAAAACCGAGGATCTTTAAGGTTTAGTGTCTTGGAAACCAGGAACTTTAAACATGAAAACATAAAAGATTCTTCTTAAACACTTAAAAGGATTCTCCTCATGTTCATCCTAGGTTCATTACTGCATCTCATAACCTGGGTACATACATCAAAAGAAAGGGTGAGCAGAAGGCCCAGTAAGGGAAACAAGAGAAACATTTTACATGTGAACTTGAGATACTTCAATAAGGTCATGAAAAGAACATTAAGGCATGAGAAAGAAATCATGAGGCATATCATAATAAAAATAACATTTTTCATAACTTGAAGATGTGGCTGCATCATTAAACATATACAATCATGAACATATCACCAAGGTCCATCCCCAAGGTGTCATTTGAAAATTACCAAGGTTATTCACCAAGGTATCGTGAAAATTGTAATCTCTAGTGGTTACATCATTACCCAATGCATTGGAGCGCTATCAAGGCGTACCCTTAAATTTTCATTTATTATCATGTGATCCACATATATCATCATCAAACATTTCATAAATAACCCATATAGCATAAAATAAATGGGTTTCATTTCATAATCATAACGTTTTAAAAACTGCTTTAAAGACATGATCTTTACATCACTTTAAACCCACGGAAGGGGAGAGCGGGTTTCATGTATGTAAATCCCAGAATATAAAATAGAACATTTTTGTATATATGTGAATAACCCTGTAGAAATAATAGCTTTGATTATTCACTTAATAACATGAAGTAATTTTGAGAAAAAGAGAGAGGCATTTTGAGACAAAAATTATGCAGCACAACGGCTACGTTACAGGGTTTTAGAAAACATTGAAAAGAGAGGGGACATGGGTCAAACAATCATAAATGACCCATAAAACAGTAGAGGGATAGAATATAAGGTATTTAAGAACATAGTAATGAAATTTGAAAATATACCATATTAAAGGAATACAAAAATAAGATTTCTCTTATGAAAATTTGGCAGCCTAACAGCGTTACATAAACTTCAACCAAAAATGAATTGATGATGTCAAATAGGGTCTCTCATCATATGAACATAAAAGATCAGTATGATAGATATAGAGATCATACCCCAACATAATAAAAAGGAACTTGAAAGACTTGACATGGAATTAGAACTTTGAAAAGGAGAAGGGTGAAAGAATCCCTTAAAAAATCGGCAGCCTAACGGCGTCATTTAAACTTCAACAAAAAATAAATTGATGAGATCAAATAGGGTCTATCATAATATGAACATAAGAGTCCAGTATGATAGATATAGAGATCATACCCCAAAATAACAAAAAGTAACTTGAAAGAATTGACATGAAAGTAGAACTTCAAAACGAGAAGGGTGAAGAACCACTTAAAAATTCGGCAGCCTAACAGGGCCACTAAAAACTTCAAAATACTGAATCGAAGAGATAAAATGGGGTCTCTCATCATATGATCATAAAATATCAGTATGATAAATTTAGAGATAATACCCCAACATAAAAAAAAGTAACTTGAAATACTTTACATGATAATAGATCTTGAAAAATGAGAAGGGAGAAAGAATCCGTTACAAAAATTTCGGCAGCCTAACGGCGCCACTTAAAACTTCATAAAACGAAATAATGAGAGTAAGAGGGGATCTCTCATTATGTGAACATGAAAAGGGCAGTAAGAGGAGTATAAAAGAACACCCTTTAACATAATAACATGGAGCATAAAAGAAATTACAAAAAAGAAATTTCTTGAAAAGAAAGAGAGAGATGAGATCCCTTACCTTAAAACATAACTCTTAAAACTCAAAGGTTGGGACCTTGAGGGATTTTAGGCACCATGGGAGGAATCCTTGGGAGGTAATGAGACCAGAACTTCGTTGGGGGAGAGTGGGGAGTCGAATGGATGAGAGGATGGCTTGGTATTTATAGGGAAAGTGAGGGTACAAGGCATTAATGGCCAAGGGACACCTCATTAGTGGTTTTGGAAAAACCATGGGCTTGCCCATGGTATTTGCCCATGGTATTGGCCACTTGGTACACCTCACACCTTATCTTACTATTCATAAGTCGACCATATTGATTACATACTTAATACATCATTTAATGATGTCATTAGACACCCGTAACTTAAAAACTGTATTTTTACTATTCATTGAAAATTCAACTTTCTCAGAATAATCCCAAAATTTCACCTTAACCAAATATCAATGCTCTGATTAGAAATATAAACTCCATTTTATAAAAATAATTTTCTAAATATTTTTAATTTAATTTTTAAATAAAAACACTATTCACCGAAAATTCATTTTTTCAGAAAAAACCCCAAAAATTACCATAGCATAATATCGGTGCTCTGAGTTCAAAAATGAAATCTGTTTTATAAAAATAATTTTCTAAATATTTTTAATTAAATTTTTAATTAAAAAACACTATTCACCCTAAAAAACTAATACTTGAATAATAATTTATGAAACCGTTATTTAACCATTTTATTGAATCACATTACTTAATCAAGGTGTCTAGATTATATTAATACTTTCTTTAAGTGAGATTACTAATCTATTTGGACACATTACTAATCCTAATCATAAAATCACTATTCATAATTTACTATTCATCAAAAATTAAGTTGATCTTATTAGACTCTAAATTTCGTACTGAACATAATTGTAGAAGACCATTTTTCGAAAATCATTACACATTTTTAATTATTTAAGGTTTACATAACCATTTTTAAAATATCCTTTTCTTAAAATTCATCAAAAATATGCATACTATATTTATCCGGTCATTTGAAAATTCATAAACTTCATCATAAGAAGAAATCCCAATTTTTATTTAAAACAAAGTATTACACAAGGAAGTTAAGGTCTCCTTACATAGCCCCTTATCACACCAGCATAGGACCTAAGTGTAAGGTGTGCTAAGTTGAGAGAATCTGAGGGAGGCTCGGCTAACATCGCACGAGTAGTAATTTCTATTAGTTTTAACTTCTCGCAAAGGCGATTTCGTTCTAGCTTCAAACGATGAATTTCGGCTTGGGTTTGGTCCAGAGCAAAGCCCAGTGGTGCTACCTCCTTCCCAAGTTCTGTTAGATGGGCTTCGATCGGTCCAAGACTACTGGGTGAGGCCATCGAATCTTCTTTCTATAATAATTAACCAAGATTACTTGTATTTAGAGGCAATAATCAAAACGTTTAGTTTCCAGTGGTCATATTGACCAATGGTCATATAACAGTCAAAGCCCAATGGTCTCATTTTAATTATACTCATGTTATCAAATGAAACATTTTTGTTGAGTATAAAAATAAAATAAAATAACACACAAAATTAGGAAACAATATTTATTCAAAATTTCGGGTCGTTACAATCTTCCCCCCTTAAGAAATTGCGTCCTCGCAATTTTTTTAAAAAAAATGGATTTTGAAATTTCATTGAAAGTCCCACATCGGAAAAGGAGTCAGAAAAACTATTACTTTAAAAGAAAGAAAGGGAAGTACAAAGGTCACCCGAGTTAACCCATACTAGGATTCCATGGAGGAAAACATAGATATGGAAGAAAAAAACAAAGGGTCAAGTTCTGGGGGAGAGTGATAGAATACATGATTAGGAGAAAGTTAACCATAAGAAAATCCCAAACTTACGATGTGTGTAAACGGTCTTTGATTACCTAGTAGGAAACGTAAACCAACAACATTTTTGTTTTACGTTCCTTTAAATAATTTTGAGGAATTCATTTACTATATAGAACAAAAACATAATAAAATATACCTACCTTCATGTAGAGTTTCATCCTTTAATAAGTTTCTACCAAAACTAATCTTTTCTCCAAATGATGATCATTCAAAATTACTTGGTCTCATCAAAACAAAAGAATCATCTTCTAGATAATCACATAATCCACAAAAGATTAACTATCTATTTCTTCTATCTTTAAACATTATCCCAAAAACAGAAAGGGTTAGGTAAAACAACTCTTCAAAAAGAAATAATCCCATAGGAATGGAAACTACTTTTAAATCTTCAAAGTTCCATGGTACTACCCAAAGTTCATCATAGTTCATTCCATAAATAACGGTCCTTAAAATTCCTCAAAATTAACCAAGCTAAGATTGAAACCCAAATACAAGAAGGATTTGATAACATAGTCTTCCAAAATAAACTCCATTGTTCATCTCCAAACAACATCAACCACTCCTAACATCTTATAACAAAAGTATCTAACCTAAACATATTTTACCCAAGATAGGTTAATCATTCCCATAAGTAACCTAAATTACTATAAGTCCACCTTAAATTCATCGATTCTTCAAAATATAAGTCAACCTTACTCCTGAATGAAAATACCGTAGTAATCTATTTACCTCGATCATATAGGGTCCCCAAAATAGTGAACGTCTTCCAAAATAATGATCATATTTTAATCCCCTAATCATCCCTGTCATATTAATACGACAATCGTCGCATTTCCTATCACATTGGTTGTTGGGACATGTTCTTCCATTTCCCACCATTAACTAAGAATAGAAAGCATAATTAGGGGCTTAAGTACTTAGCCAATAATCATGAAAGGGAACTGAAAGCATATAAGGATAACTTGTAGGAGAAAAGTATACCCTAACTTGTGATCCCCTAGGTTCCCATCTAGGTTATCCATGATCATATATTCTTATGTGAATCTTTATTTTATTTTACCTTTGTTCCTTTAACAATGGTTCATACTAAGCTTATGAATTTACCAAAGCATATCCCCCAGGAGTGTCCTAACCAAGAGTGCAGCAAGGCCCGTTGTCGTGTACCAGTTTCTGTTTGAGTCTAGCTCAAAGCGGTGTTTTTGGGTTTTACCCCTATGTACATCTGTGCCAGAGCCACCTCTACCTGCTCGTATCCAGACAGGGATGTATTTGCTTGGCAACCTCTTACTCAATACTCACCAAAATACCAGGAAGATTTCCTATATTTAAACTTTTCTATAGGGTTCTTCCTAGAGTTTTCATATCCTAATTTCCACAAATAACTAAACCATCCTTTGATACCAACTATAACATCCTGCCTTTTTATCACATAATCTTTCATTACATTTTACAAAACCAAGGATCTTTAAGGTTTAGTGTCTTGGAAACCAGGAACTTTAAACATGAAAACATAAAAGATTCTTCTTAAACACTTGAAAGGATTCTCCTCATGTTCATCCTAGGTTCATTACTGCATCTCATAACCTGGGGACATACATCAAAAGAAAGGGTGAGCAGAAGTCCCAGTAAGGGAAACAAGAGAAACATTTTACATGTGAACTTGAGATACTTCAATAAGGTCATGAAAAGAACATTAAGGCATGAGAAAGAAATCATGAGGCATATCATAATAAAAATAACATTTTTCATAACTTGAAGATGTGGCTGCATCATTTAACATAGAAAATCATGAACATATCACCAAGGTCCATCCCCAAGGTGTCATTTGAAAATTACCAAGGTTATTCACCAAGGTATCGTGAAAATTGTAATCTCTAGTGGTTACATCATTAACCAATGCATTGGAGCGCTATCAGGGCGCACCCTTAAATTTGCCTTTATTATCATGTGAGCCACATATATCATCATCAAACATTTCATAAATAACCCATATAGCATAAAATAAATGGGTTCCATTTCATAATCATAACGTTTTAAAAACTGCTTTAAAGACATGATCTTTACTTCACTTTAAACCCACGGAAGGAGAGAGAAGGTTTCATGTATGTAAATCCCAGAATTTAAAATAGAACATTTTTGTATATATGTGAATAACCCTGTAGAAATAACATCTTTTAGTATTCACTTAATAACATGAAGTAATTTTGAGAAAAAGAGAGAGGCATTTTGAGACGAAAAAACTGCAGCACAACGGCTACGTTACAGGGTTTTAGAAAACGTTGAAAAGAGATGGGACATGGGTCAAACAATCATAAATGACCCATAAAACAGTATAGGGACATAATATAAGGGATTTAAGAACATGGTAATTAAATTTGAAAATATACGATATGAAAGGAAGACAAAAATAAGATTTCTCTTATGAAAATTCGGCAGCCTAATAACGTTACATAAACTTCAACCAAAAATGAATTGATGATGTCAAATAGGGTCTCTCATAATATGAACATAAAAGATCAGTATGATATATATAGAGATCATACCCTAACATAATAAAAAATAACTTGCAAGACTTGACATGGAATTAGAACTTTGAAAAAGGGAAGGGTGAAAGAATCCCTTAAAAATTCGGCAGCCTAACGGCGTCACTTAAACTTCAACAAAAAATGTATTGATGAGATCAAATAGGGTCTATCATAATATGAAAATAAGAGTCTAGTATGATAGATATAGAGATCATACCCCAAAATAACAAAAAGGAACTTGAAAGAATTGACATGAAAGTAGAACTTCAAAACAAGAAGGGTGAAGAACCACTTAAAAATTCAGCAGCCTAACGACGCCACTAAAAACTTCAAAATACTGAATTGAAGAGATAAAATGGGGTCTCTCATCATATGATCATAAAAGATCAGTATGATAAATTTAGAGATCATACCCCAACATAAAAAAAAGGAACTTGAAATACTTTACATGATAATAGATCTTGAAAAATGAGAAGGGAGAAAGAATCTGTTACAAAAATATTGGCAGCCTAACGGCACCACTTAAAACTTCATAAAACGAAATAATGAGAGTAAGAGGGGATCTATCATTATGTGAACATGAAAATGGAAGTAAGAGGAGTATAAAATAACACCCTTTAACATAGAAACATGTGGCATAAAATAAATTACATAAAAGAAATTTCTTGAAAAGAAAGAGAGAGATCGGATCCCTTACCTTAAAACATAACTCTTAAAACTCAAAGGTTGGGACCTTGAGGGCTTGTGGGCACCATGGGAGGACTCCTTGGGAGGTAATGAGACCAGAACTTCGTTGGGGGAGAGTGGGGAGTCGAATGGATGAGAGGATGGCTTGGTATTTATAGGGAAAGTGAGGGGACAAGGCATTAATGGCCAAGGGACACCTCATTAGTGGTTTTGGAAAAACCATGGGCTTGCCCATGGTATTTGCCCATGGTATTGGCCACTTGGGACACCTCATACTTTATCTTACTATTCATAAGTCGACCGTATTGATTACATACTTAATACATCATTTAATGATGTCATTAGACGCCCGTAACTTAAAAACTGTATTTTCACTATTCATCGAAAATTCAACTTTCTCAGAATAATCCTAAAATTTCACCTTAACCAAATATCAACACTCTAATTAAAAATATGAACTCCATTTTATAAAAATAATTTTCTAAATATTTTTAATTTAATTTTTAAATAAAAACACTATACACTGAAAATTCATTTTTTCAGAAAAAACCCCAAAAATTAGCATAGCATAATATCGGTGCTCTGAGTTCAAAAATGAAATCTGTTTTATAAAAATAATTTTCTAAATATTTTTAATTAATTTTTTAATTAAAAAACACTATTCACCCGAAAAAACTAATACTTGAATAATAATTTATGAAACCATTATTTAAGCATTTTATTGAATCACATTACTTAATCAAGGTGTCTAGATTATATTAATACACTCTTTAAGTGAGATTACTAATCCATTTGGACACATTACTAATCCTAATCATAAAATCACTATTCATAATTTACTATTCATCAAAAATTAAGTTGATCTTATTAGACTCTAAATTTCGTACTGAACATAATTGTAGAAGACCATTTTTCGAAAATCATTACACATTTTTAATTATTTAAGGTTTACATAACCATTTTTAAAATATCCTTTTTCTAAAATTCATCAAAAATATGCATACTATATTTATCCGGTCATTTGAAAATTCATAAACTTCATCATAAGAAGAAATCCCAATTTTTATTTAAAACAAAGGATTACACAAGGCAGTTATGGTCTCCTTACATAGCCCTTTATCACACCAGCATAGGACCTAAGTGTAAGGTGTTCTAAGGTGAGAGAATCTGAGGGAGGCTCAGCTAACATCGCATGAGTAGTAATTTCTATTAGTTTGAACTTCTCGCAAAGGAGATTCTGTTCTAGCTTCACACGATGAAGTTCGGCTTGGGTTTGGTCCAGAGCAAAGCCCAGTGGTGCTACCTCCTTTCCAAGTTCTGTTAGATGGGCTTCGATCGGTCCAAGACTACTGGGTGAGGCCATCGAATCTTCTTTCTATAATAATTAACCAAGATTACTCTTATTTAGAGGCAATAATCAAAACGTTTAGTTTCCAGTGGTCATATTGACCAATGGTCATATAACAGTCAAATCCCAACGGTCTCATTTTAATTATAATCATGTTATCAAATGAAAAATTTTTGTTGAGTATAAAAATAAAATAAAATAACACACAAAATTAGGAAACAATATTTATTCAAAATTTCGGGTCGTTACACTTATAGTAAACACTCATTCCTTTGAAACATTTCCCATGATGATTCTTTCCAAAGTTCTTACATAATCGTAATTTCTTCACTTCTTTCTTCTTCTTTGGTTCTTCACCTTTTCCACGGTTATTAGAATACCTCTACTTATCTTGGATTCCCTTGAACAAATTTGATCGAGAAAATTCCTTCTCTATTTTTATGGCACTTAATACAATTTCATCATATGATGAAAATGTTTGAGAATCCAGTGCCCTTCTAAGTATTTTATTAAGACCTTCAAAGAAATGAGAAATCTTGCCTTACAAGTCACATACATAGTCTATGACATACCTAGAAAGTCTTGTTAAGGTAGCTTCATACTCTGCAAAACTTTCTTATTCCATTTTCTTTAAGTTAAGGAATTTCCTCTTCATTTCAGTTCATTGTTCACGAGGGAAAATTTTTTTGAAGAATATTTCTTTAAAATATCTCCATTCCATATCTTCTATTTATTCATCCTCTATTGTATTCTGGATCAAGGACCACCATTGATCAGCATCACCCTTGAGGCAATATACTGCCTATACAACCATTTCATTTTCATTCCATCTTAATGCCTGAAATATATTTTCAAGGGACTTGATCTACTACTTAGCTACCACTATATTAGTAGTCCCACTAAAATATGGGGGCTTCTTTCACATGAAATGATCCAACACAAGTGTAGTATGGTTATTCGTCATATCCTGAGTAAGTTTTCCCAATATGGTCATGATCTAATCCTCTCCAAAACAGACTATGTTGACTTTCTCAGTGGGGAAATCCCTACATTGTCTGGGGGTATTGATTTACTTTTTTCCATTAGGCTTCATCACTAAACAATGGTATACATTAAATTACTTCATAATGCATAATTTCTAACTAACAAACACTTATAATTCGAAAATATATGCACATCTAATCTCATAATCATAAACATGGATCCTATTTAAATTTAAATACTTCATAATGGTTTGTAAATAAAATGTGAATAATCCTAAGAAAATCACCCAGGAGGGTCAAACCAAGTGCGTAGTAAGGCATGTGTCATGTACCAGGATACCCTAGGTCAAGACCGAAACTCCTTTTCAGAGTTGTTACTCCTAGGTACATTTGTGCCAGAACCACATCCACTTATAGTATCCATACATGGATGTATTATCTATGAAGACCCACAAATTCTATACCTTACCCAAATTCTAGGATGATACTCTATTATTATACTCAAATTCTATATTAGGTTTAAGTTCCCTAAGCTGTGTTTCCTAAATCCATCTCCCGAGGTTTCTACTAAAGTTCCTCTGATACCAACTGTAATTCCCCAAACCATGAAGCCCAAAGTCGTTTCATTATTACATTACATTAGCATGATGACAAGGAAAAAATTCTTAAGGACCGATCAGTTTAGTAGTCTTAGAGAGACTAGATACATACATGGATCCCATTTCACATTGGGAGAAGAAAACAAAACATAACAAAAGCAAATAAATTGCATCCATGAGAACTCAATAAATATTCCCTTCATCATAACCTATGGAAGGAAAAAAATGAAAGCGGTGAGATCAGATGATCAGTAAGGGTAACATATAGTGTAAGCATGAATCAATAATAAGTGAATCATAACCAATTTTATATAATCAATATGGCATGCTGAATATATGAAAAACACACACCATTTAAAAGCTGAGAATGAAAATGCATCCATAGATTTTGTCATATTGAAAACCTCATGGATTGTAAAAAATGAATAGTGAGTAAATATAATGCTTATTATTTGTATTTCATTTATCTGGCACATGAACCATAATACCGTCAAGACGGTTTAATTTTGTGGGTATATACTCGTCTGATTCGGTTTTGGAAACAAACTCGAAGGGTTTGTCTCCAATTAAATTGTCTCATGAGACATCTAGATGCATCAAGGGGATATAACAGGCCCCAACTTTTACTTCCAGTCCAAATCATTATTTATTAGAACAATATGCCTTTTCATTATCTGTATCAAGTATAGGATACAGATTCCCCAATATTTTCACAGTTTAAGAAACACTCCACATAAACACCATATGTAAAATGGTATATGGATAAAACAATAAACATATACATGTAATAAGAATATGGATATATAATTTATTTAAAATTTCAAAGAAAAAATGACCTCAAAGGGCCAGTAGTTACACCACATAATAATGATTAGGTGTACAATACCCAGTAAATCAAAATGAAATGGAAATCGAAACAAAGTCTCTTAAACAATGTAATCAATCGAGTTAATAATCATCAAGTTAATCATTGAATTATATGAATATAAATATAATCATGATATTATATATCAAATATTAGTAAATATACACCACATATAAGAAATAAGTGGCAAACAATGGAAATATTATGGAAATAAAAGTGAGATGAGAAACTCCTTACCTTATGCCTGAATATGTTCTTCCTTGGATATTAAAGTCCTAGATAGTCCAATTAAATACATTAATTAATTAATTAATTAAGAACTTTTTATACATGTATTTTATTCATTATAGTTTTATTAAGTTCATTTATGGTCTTCTTGATAAGTTATAAGATTGAATTTTTTCATTTCATAGTGTTCGTCTACTTGACTTTCATGATTAGTTATCTTGACTATGAGTAATGGAGTTCATTTGGAATTGATATAATTATCCAGAATTTTAATTAAATATTATTAATTAACATCCAAAATTTTAAATGATTATACATATCATTTTTTATATGGTTTGAGGTTGATTTATTATATAGAACATAAGTGGTAACCATTTAAATTATTTTTGTGATATCTCGACTGTTACAAACTAGTTTGTCATATGAATTAGTATTATGTATATATACTGGTTCTATAAAATTTAATAGGTTATAATACACATATTATATCCTGGTTCAACCATAAAAATGTTTTCATTACCATCCATGAATACGGTAATAGAGTTTGAAAATCCATCTCCCTTGAATGTGATAAATTAACACATATCAGTCGGTATTTTTATTTTTTATGTAAGGCGGGTAAAGGAGAGATAATGATGGATTATTCTATTCATATAACAACATTATATTATATATAAATTAATGGAGTTATCATACCTTTTTTATGAGGATATTTTAGGAGAGAAAAAGGAAATAAAGGAACTTGAAAGAAAAAAAAGAGAAGTTGAGAAATCCCTTACGAAAATTCAACAGCCTAACAACGTCACTCAAAAATTCATAAAATATTTTGATGAGTGAAAAAATGATATCTCATAATTATTAAATAACATGGATATTAATGGGTATATGTAATGACATATCCCAACAAAATCCAAATGAAATTAAAAGAGAATAACATAAAAAAAGAGTGCTTGGAAAAGAGAAGGGTGGTAGATTCCCTTACCTTGTAGAGTGACTCTTAAAACATGATGTATGAGACCTTGGGGGCTTGATGAAATCCGGGGAAGGATCATAGGGAGGTAAAACCACCATATATTAGAGTATTATTAATTTTAAATGAAATAAAATGAAGGAATGATTGGGTATTTATAGTAGAAGAGAGGAGTTTTTTATTAATTTCAAAGGACATCTCATTAGTGGTATTTGAAAAACCATGGGCTTACCCAAGGTATTTTACCATGATATTGGCCAATTGGTACACCTCATATCATATTTTAATTTACACAAGTCTACCATCATTTTATATTAATTATTACATCATTATGTTGTCATTAATAATACAAAAAACTCAAAACTGCATTTTCACTATTCACATAAAACTAAAGTATTTTATAAAATAATCATAAATTAAGAATAACCTAATATCAATGTTCTGGATTCAAAAATTAAATCCTTTTTTTAAAAATAATTTTCTAAATATGATTAATTTAATTTTTAAATAAAATCATAATTTATTCGAAAAATACCAATTATAAAACAATAATTCATTTGATATCACCTTAAAATTTTAATCAAGATTTAATTATCTTGTAACCTTAAGATAATAAAATAATGATATAATATACTATTAATAAGATTCATAATACTATTCATAATGGTATGTTACTATTCATCAAAAATTAAGTTTTTCTTATCAGACTCTAAATATCTTACTGAACGCAACCGTGTATGTCAGTTTTTTGAATTTCAAATCACATAGGTGGAAAAATTATGTTTAC
Organism: Viscum album; assembly: GCA_963277665.1. Lineage (NCBI taxonomy): Eukaryota > Viridiplantae > Streptophyta > Magnoliopsida > Santalales > Viscaceae > Viscum > Viscum album. Next base: position 1,616,855,563 of record OY728125.1, read on the forward strand.
TGGCTAGTTTATAACTATCTCCTCTAACCAAGTGTTGTTTCATAAAGACTCATTGTTGCATAAATTATATGTTATCTAATGAATTGAAATTATTTAAGAAGAAACATATCATACAATATTGGGGTCTTATAGTCCTTACAGTTCTTTTAGTGAAAATCCATGGGAATTAAGAGTAGCCTATTGAGTGGTGTGAGATGCCACAATATGTTTCAGTAACTCCTTTATAGTGGTCTCTTGATTCTTCTCCCATTGGTAGCTTATAGAGGGTTGATAATTGCCTCTTCGGAACGGTGGAGGTTAAAAGGATGGCTGAAAACCATACTAGAAATGTTTTATTTATTATTAATGGTTCCCAGCTCCAAACCAAGTATTAGAAAATTATTTAAATATGTGGTTTTTTATCATTTATTTTTGTAATTATCTCTGTTATATGGCATCACAACTCTGGTCCTTATACATGAGAAAATCCATCGTCGAAGTTCTCTTAAGAATAGTCAAGCTGGAAGACCCTTGGAGTTATGGGAGAGAATGTTTCCAATACTTTATTCATAGCTAGTGGTCTTAAAGGAGAGGATAGTTCTTCAATTTTATTTTCAAGTAAAATGGATGTCTAACTATTTACCTCATGTACTCCTCCTATTGTGGATCTAGCACCAAATTGTTGAGAGTTTTGAGAGATCCTCTCAATCAACCCTCTGACATCAATGGGGACTTGTATATTAATGCTCCCCTAGAGGATACATCTAGCAGATTCTAGTCATTTTCCATCATTCCTTGGTAAAATAATAGCAAGAAAATGTGATCTTAAAAAGGATGATGTGTAAAGGAGGTTTTCAAACACATAAATCTCTCCCAAAACTCATAGAGAGTTTCTATATTTGCTTTCTTGATCCCATAAATCTCTTTCATTATATGTGTGGTCCTTGAGGTAGGGAAGTACTTTCAGAGGAATTCCTTTTGCAGCCTATCCCATGTGGTAACTTCCCTAGTCTGGAGGATGTAGAGGCATTCCTTTGTTACCCCTTCAAGAGATAAATGTATGACCTTCCATCTCACTTGATCTCCTGCGACTCTTATGGGCTTTAAATTACTGTAAACATTAGAAAATTCCTTTAGCTATTGATTACCTTCTTATCCTGCGAAGCCACAAAAATTTGGTAGGAGTTGAATCATACTAGTTCTCATTTCAAATTCGTGTTGATTATTAAGTGATTAATATCAATTGTCGTTATTGAAATTAGGTGCATAAAGTACTCTCAAAGTTTTATTCAATTGTTACAAATTTTTCTATATATTTTCACTCCCTAAAATACTCTTGTGGAAGAAAATGTTGAGGATGGGGAGCTTGTGAATGAAACTACGAAAAATTACCTCTCCTCATGTTCTATGAAATTTAAGGTTCTGAATCTTTCAAAAATAGTTCATTCATCCTCTGGATCAAAACCAATAAGGCGAGACGAACCACATCTAGTCATTTGTTGAAATAATTTTAAAAATATAGTTAAATAAAAAATATTGGACTCCCTAGAAACAGTGCCAGGTTTGATGTGAGCCTATGGTGGGGTGCTTAGATTTTTTTTTGAACCCATGTAAAATGTCGCAGTAGTGGGACTTGGGTAGTCACTGAGAGAGGAGAGTATTATGACTGTGTTTCTCTATTTTGTGTGTTCGATTTTGTGAAAATAGTGTGAGATTGATTGGATTAGATTTAAATTCAATGTTAGAGATAGTGGCCTAACCTCAGATCATCCCCTTTGGCTCATAATATCATAATTCCATTTTAAACTTCTTCTACTCTCTCTCAAACCCAGTGAAACCTCACTTAGACTACCTTCTCCCAGACATCTCAGCATGTGTATGGGAGTACAATGATCATTGTAAACCTAACTCTTACCTAAACTGGGGATTGGATATCTCTGATCACCCTCATTTGGCCTAACCTCGGATCATCCCCTTTGGCTCATAATATCATAATTCCATTTTAAACTTCTTCTACTCTCTCTCAAACCCAGTGAAACCTCACTTAGACTACCTTCTCCCAGACATCTCAGCATGTGTATGGGAGTACAATGATCATTGTAAACCTAACTCTCACCTAAACTGGTGATTGGATATCTCTGATCACCCTCATTTTCAACCACTACTTGCTAACACGCGTAGTGGAGTGAATTTCAGTGGATTTTGTGTGCAATCAAGAGATATAAAGAAGAAAAATTTTAAGCGCATAAGTAGAAGGAGGTCTCATAAAACCAAAACATGTTCAAATAAATCCAAAGAGATCAACATAAGAGAAAATCAACTTGAAAAATAAATTCATTTATAGAGGGTAAGAGAAATATCCTAAACTCAGCCACTAAAGACCTAGTGTGCCATCATCAGAGAATTATAGTAAATGAAAATTGAAAGAAAGAAAAGAAACATGTAGCAACATATCAGGTTTGATGATTGTGGGAGCGCCTCCTAATCTCTAGTGAACAGTTCATTTTTATAGAGGATCTCTCTGAGCTCTTCAATCTTCCATCTCTGGCCATGTGATTCTTCTATTCCAATGAACCTAGTAAGCCGGAATTATTCCTCAAATTATGGCCCGGTTCTATTTATTTCGCTTTCTGCCATGTGCACGGCTCAACGGTCAAGATTTCTTAGGGTACTTGAATCTTTTCTATTAAACATTCTCACCCCACAATTAGTTTCTCCTTCTTCAAATGGATGATCACCACATGGAAATTTTATTGGACCATTCCCTGATTTTTCCAAAACTAGTGGAAAGTGAAAATGATACCCCGTCAAGCCCTAAATTCTATTTATAAATGGTTGATATACCCAATTGTATCTCTAGGGTTCTTTTATGACCGTGATGTAGGCCTTAAAACACTAGTGATACTCTTACATAACAGTGAATTATCCTCACACCGATGCAGATTCGCAGCTGGACCCTTACATAGCTTCATTTTAACCCTTTCAAAGACTGTGTGGTACCATGACAGACCTCTTGAAACTCTTTTTTTTCATATGTGAGGGTGACACAATTTACCATTATAGGAGTTTCTTGATGTTAGCAGGAGTACCCTTAAGCCAATTTATTATTAACATATTCATCAAAATTATCCCGAGCTTGGCTTCTCTAACTTAGCTCTTCTCAATTCATGCCTTCCTCTTCCTATCATGGGTTCTTCTTCAAGGTTGATCTTGGGCACATGTTCCTTCTAAAAAAACTCTTAGACCTCCATCGGAATTCACTCAATCCCAATAACAGAAGGTGTTTCGGCTTGAGCCCATCAGACCTAATGGTGATCTTGGGTTCTCTCTTCTTCTTCGGCGAGATTCATCAAGCGTAGCTCTGGTCCATCTCTTCCCAGTCCGGCGCCTGGTTTAGTCATTCGTTAAGCCTCAGCTAGTCCTGGAATCCTGAGTTCGATCATCTCCCTCGCATCTGTGAGCTCGGATTCTGCATAATTGGTCGGCGCTTCAGTTGTTCCTTAGGGGGCGCCAGCATAAATTGGGTTTTCATCAAGATTGGTTAAGCGTGGTTTGGCTTCCTCGGAACAGGCGGCGCCGCTCAAAGTCATCACCTTTGGCGACGTGACGATGGATCTGGTTCATCCCTTCTTCATCAACAAATAGATTCAAGCATCGTGTTCCTCGATTTCAGGTCAAGTTCAGGTTTGACTATTCAAGTCATTATCCTCAATAGGCGATTTCTTCAAAGATCCAACGTTGTCGGCTCTGATTGCCAGCTTGCTCTGCTTCTTCTTCTCTTCAGTATGCAGAGCTTCAATCTCGGTTGCAAAACTCCAAGCCTGGTTTGTATGGCGGCATCAGGTGTGTTCAATCAATGTAGGAAGGAGTGTGGCTGACATGGTCAATTTATCTTGAGGGTCTCTATGGTTTCTTCAAAAGTTCGTGGGATTTGTAGTCGTGTGGTCACTTGAATCGACCGCATGAAGGGGGTGGCATCCACAGTCGATTGCAGAGGGAGGCTCACAGTCGATTTTGCCCTTTGCATATTTTTTTCAATTCTGGTCGATTGCACAAGAGGACATGATAGCTTACCTTTGTCAATTTTTGGGCACCACGGATATAGAAGGGATGTGGTTGATTGAATTTTCCGAGGCACGGTCGATTATGGACTTTGTTATTTTTTAGTGTTTGGATTGACCATAAGAAGGGAAGTCATGATCAATCTATGCCTTTGAAAAATTATACTCTTACCTAAAAAAAACCATACACTTTTTGAAGTGCAATCATTTTTTCTGATTTAAAATCAAATCAATTGAATTCAAGATTAAATTCCCAAACTCCAAAATAAAATTCCAATTAAAATCATGAGTTTTACAATTGAATGCAAGATTCACAAAATCAAAGTGCGTCGTCCTTAGTTAAATTAAAAAAAATCACTAAAAACCCATATTTATTTCGTTAACATTTAAAGTTCAGATTTCCATAAAAGCCATAAAAACACTAATTTTCTCATAATTTCATGAATTAATGGGGGTAATTTTCAATGAAATACAGACAAAAATTTACAAATTTTTTGTTCATGTCATGTATCTTTAAAGTTTAGCTACATATCCAACTTATCACGTCATAGGCCATTAATTTATTTCATAATATCACTACTACAAATATAGCATTTATCAGCGCTACAAAAAACGCTGTCAATTGAGGCGAAGATAAAGAGAGTCCTTTTGATCATCACTCAGAAAAGTGCTGATAAAGGCCCCTATTATCAGCGCTTTCAAAAAGAGCTGATAAAAGTTGAAAAAATATTAAAAATAATAATAATATTTTTTCAATTCTGGGGGCTTCAACAGCGCTTTAAGCGCTCCCCTTTAATAGTGCCCACCGCCCATGGTATCTCACGCACGCTCCAGGCCAACTCTACCCAACCCCACCCCCTTTAACAGCGCTAGGTAATTCCCCCCACCTGCGCGCTTGAAGCCCCCCCTTTAACAGCGCTCGCCGCCCATGGTAGCCCACGCACGCCCCAGGCCAACTCCACCCAGCCCACCCCCTTTAACAGCGCTAGGTAATTCCCCCCACCTGCGCACGCAACCTGCCTCCCCTAGGATTCGAACTCGAGACCTCCTGCCTGCGCGCCTAAGCTTTTATCACTCCACTATATTGATTTGTTCTTCATTTATTAATATATATATATATATATATATTTAAGTATATTTACTCATATATTAATATATATGCATATTTAGTTATATTAATATATATTTATAAGATTAGTTTTAAATACATTTATAAAATATGTTTTCTTATGTGCGTTTTTATAAATAAATAAATAAATAAATACATACATATATACAACACACACACACAGATATATATATTATATGTATCTCTGTAGGTATAATTATACATATTTATATATATTTACAAATATTATATATTAATATCTATATGCAAAAGTGCTAGAAATGAGGTCTTGAAAAACAGAACAAATCGCAGAGTCACAGGAAAAAGGCATAACTTCTTCTCTGGGTGTTCGTTTCAGCTCTGTGAATAGTCAAACTGAAGCTCATAGAACGAACTATGATAAAAAAATGGTGAAGGCCGAACAGACACACAAATCAAATGTTATGACAGTTTTAAGAAAAATTTGACAGGGGTTCGGACACGGAAACGAAGTTTTGGAGGATTTCTGGTGGTTTTTTGGGGTTTTTGAGTCCTATCCATAACTGAGACTATGTCTGAGTCAATCCACTGCATAGATCTCTTCGGTGCCTTCGAATTGATATGTGTTAGAGACCAAACGGACACCCGGAACGAAAGTTATAGCCATTTGAAGTTGAACTTTTTTTTGGGAGTGCTATAACTGATATATCTTTCGTTCCTATGATCTTCTAACAGTTTCGACTGAACGTGGTCTTCACTCATTTCATGAGCTTCGATTTGACAAGTTTCAGCGCTCAAAAAGACAACCGGAACAGAAGTTATGCCCGTTTTAGTGAGTTGCTGGTTTCTTAGGTTTTTAGGAGGTACGAGAGTTGCAAAATTTCAAACGACAATAACTTCTTCTCCGAGTATCCATTTTGGCTCTAAAATATATCAAATAAAATCTTGTAAAAAGTTACACACTCCGGTGATCACCGAAACCTCTTCTCACGTTCTTGGAGGTTCAAAAAGGACCCAAAACCCTTAGAACGGTCATAAGTTTGGCTCCAGGGGTCTGTTTTTCCATAACGTCTGCTCCGGGTGTCCGTTTTGCCTCAACCACATATCAAATCAAATCTTACGACCAGACCTACACTACAGTGACCATTGTAACACCTTCTCATATTCTTCAGGGTATGAAAAGGTCCTTAATCCCTATAAATGACCATAATTTCTGCTCCGAGGTGTCCATTTTGGGTCTACGGCATATCAAATCGATATAAAACATATTTTAAAAAATATTTATTATATTTATATCAATATAAATATACTTATATATCAATATATTATTTTTTATGATTTTTTTGAAATATACACATTTATCAGCGCTAGAAAAATGCGCGCTGATAAAACCCCACCTTATCAGCGCTACTAAAAAAACACCGATAAAGGGGGGCCTTTATCAGCACTAACAAAAGTGAAAATAAAGGGTGGTGCCACAAAAAACCAGTTTTGTGGTAGTGTATTCTTTACATTTGATTCTCTTATAGAAATATTATAAATAATATGCTCGTTCATTAACTATGGACATGGAAAACATAAGAAAAGGGTGATCATGGACGCTCAGTAAGGGGTAAAACATATGAGATGTCGGTCGTTGCAACATTGATGATCATAATGAAGATCATAAAAGGGTGGTCATAAAATGATCATATTGTTATGAAAACATAATCATGGTACCTGGGAATAGAATAATGAAACTATACCCATTTGAATATAAACCATGGGAACATAAAAAAAATTCATAAAATAAGGATGTGAGATGACAAAAGAATATGGCACATACATAATATTATGATATCATAAATATATGTCAAGGATAACCGCCAAGACTATCATAGAATGATAGACTATTTTAACTGCATATGTCTTATAAGATAGTGAACTATGTTCACCACCTATGTCCCATAGCATAATTATCCCATGATATGTAAAGATTTGTAACGTCCCGGTTCCAAAAGCCACCCAGAGGTGCCCCGTACCCGGTTGGTCACATGGCCTCAAGCACATTTCCCCGAATGACAGAGGCTGCCAACTAGCAGCGAGGGCCTTAGGTGTGATAGTGGGGAAACTATGCCATCATTGGCAGAGTAACACAATGGAAGTAAATCAATAGCAATAGCGGAAACATCAATAGTACCATAACAAAAGAAAACAATGGAAGACTAGAATTAATAACAACTGAAGCAAATATATAAGATGATGCATGATACATATGTCTAGGAAAACAGTAAAACAAGTCACAATGCTGAATACAGTACTAATCCAAGGTACAGAAGAAAAACAAGTAAACAACTCCTCAGCATCACAAGCCATATCTTGGTCTCATGCTCTCCAACTCCAAAGCAGTCAAGTACCTGAAGAAGAAGGCTGCTTGCCCTTATCTATACCTGAAACAATATAATCTGTTTGGGCCCAAAAGCATGACCCAAATAGGGTGTGAGACTAAATCCCAGTAGGTAACAACCATGAGATTTTTGACTAACAGTCAGTGAATATATGGCAGTTAATCAGTAAAGAAATTAGTAAACAATCCATAGTTTCAATGCATTCGGTTTCATATATCAAGCAAATACTAATCAAACAGGTAACCCTCTGGGAGTACTCACAGCCTAACCCCTATAGTTCAACCAAACAACACAAGCAAGTATCTAAACACAACGGTAACCCTCTGGGAAGTACTCACAGTCTAACCCCTCTGGTTCAACCAAACAAGTACAAGCAACCCTCTGGGAAGTACACACAACCTAACCCCTATTGTTTATCTTAAGCATAGACTCTCTAAGAATTCACTCCCTGTCAATTCCTCCTATAGTCTCGTATCGGTAACTAAACGCACTCTGGGGAAACACTTACGTCGCATTCCCCCTATGGCCCACGTCGAGGAATTACAGACACTATGAGAAAGCACTTATGTCAATTCCCCCTATGGTCTCACATCGTAACATTAAAAAAACACTATGGAGAAGCCCTTGCGTCCATTATCCTATAGTCTACTACACCAGGTTCTCACGGCCCTGTGTAAGTCAAGCAAGCATAACAATGCATATCGGCCAATGTAGCCCTCAAGAACTCCTTGGCTAGCAGTCTACATCATAACAACATGTCAGATAAATACAAACACTTCATCCTAAAATACTAGGAATGGGAAAAGCAACAAGGCATCCTAACAGGCTAAGCAGGACCAAACGGTCAAAACAAGGCATGCATGAGAAAACACTTCCAAAGCATAGAAATTAACCCTATTCACATTCAATCAACCTCTACTCAAGCATACAAGAATAGCAGAAAATTAACAGGTTCAAGGGTATTGGTCAAATTGCACATATAACTCAAAGAATCTCAACGGAAAGGCACAAAACACCGACCTCGGTGTTGGGAGATCGTTATACGTGAACCTCAAGCCTTGAATCGCCCAAGAACACCATAGATATACAAAAACGCTCAAAATGTTCAATAGGGGATAACTTGGTAAAGAGAAGGAATCGAGAAACGAAGCTTTAGAAGAAGGAAGGGATTAACGAGGCGATCCCAATGCAATCAACGACGGTCGAATCGAAGATCAGATGCTCGATCGGGGGCTCGGGGAAAGATCGTAGTCGTACGGTTTCTCTCGGATGAACCAGACCTAGAAGGAGACGGTTCTGTCCGTCAGACGCGACCCTGGTGCGTTTAATGAAAAACATTAAAGTACATGGAATGTACTTTCTCTTAACGATCCCCGCATTAGGCAGCCTCCAAGTCCCCACACACGGCCGTGTGCACAGCCGCTACACGGCCATCACATGGCTACCTTCGATAACCGAGTACACGACGTGTACTCATAAAGTACCCGACGTGTACTTCAAAAATTTCAAGAAACTCCCATTTTCCTCAAAAACACAAGAAAAAGGAAAACATACCTGAAAATAAGATTAGGGTTCTTATAAACTTCTCCCTTAAAGAAATCTGTCCCCGAATTTCCCTAGGAAGGCGGCGGTGGTGTAGAAGAAGAATCCCCGAACAGCTCCGTCCACTGAGATCGTACATCAACCTCCCTCTCCCAAGTCTTCTTCTATACTCTCCCATGCTTCCATAGAACCCGTACCAGAGGAACATACCGACCATGGAGAACCTTCATACTTCGATCAACAATCCGGATAGGATGCTCCTCGAACGATTCATCCACCTCTAACTCGACTTCCTCGGGTTGGAAAACATGAGACAGGTTTGAGAAGTAACGTCGAAGCTGAGAAACTTGGAAGACGTCATGCATAGCTTGGTACCTCTGATGTAACTGCAACCGATAGGCAACCGAACCAAATCTCTCTAACACTTCGAACGACCCGACGTACCTCAGAAAAAGCTTACCCTATCTCATAATTCTCTTGTGTCCCGACCTCAGTGTGACATGAAGGAAAACCTGATCCCCGACCTCAAACTCCAGAGGTTGTCTCTGTCGATCAGCATACGACTTCTGTCGAGACTGTGCAATAGCCATCCTCTTCCGAATCAACTATACCTGCTCTGTGGTCTCTTAGACAAGATGAGGTCCCAACATAGCTGCCTCACCTGCCTCCAACCAACATAATGGTGATCGACATGGCCTATCGTAGAAAGCCTCATAAGGTGCCGTTTGAATAGTTGCTTGAAAACTATTACTGTAGGAAAACTCCACAAGAGGTATATTCTTTCCTCAAGAACCTCTAAAATCTAGGATGCATGCTCAAGGCATGTACTCAAGCACTTGAATCGTATGCTCGGACTAGCCATCTGTCTGAGGGTGGTAAGCTGTACTCAAATGTATCTGTGTACCCAAAGCCTTCTGAAGTCCCTGCCAGACCCGAGAAGTAAAATGTGCGTCCCCGTCTGAAACAATGGAGTGCGGAACTCCATGTAAACACAAAATTTCTCAGATGCACAACCTTCCCAGCTCATCAGCACTGAAGGTCTCTTTGATCAGCAAAAAGTGAGAAACCTTCATGAGTCTATCAATGACAACCCATACTGCATCATTCTCCCGAGGAAACCTTGGAAAATCTATCACGAAATCCATCGCAACATCATTCCACTTCCACTTCGGAATGGGAAACTGCTGCAAAATCCCTGCTGGTTGTTGATGCTCCACCTTCACCTGCTGACAGGTGGAACATCTCATGACAAAACTATCAACATCTCTCTTTATACCTGGCCACCAAAACTGATGGTGTAGATAACGATACATCTTGGTGACACCAGGATGAACTACCCAAATTGAGGAATGAAAGTCCCACATCAGCTCCTCACGTATGTCTGCTGACACCCATACACGCCCATGAGGATGCAAGATCTCATCCTCGCCTATGGTCCATCCAGGAATAGGATCCTCTCCTGACATGCTTTCCCATGGGACTAGGCATTCAGAATCTCACAGCTTCCTCATTCATACTCGATCAAGAAGAGTAGAGGTAACATCTACAGAAGAAAGGAAAGTCTGCCCCTATCTGTTGTGCACCTCCAAATGCATTTCCAAGAATAGAGCCATAAGCTGCCACTCACTGCTGGCCTCTTGAACTGCCTGAATCTGTTTCCTCCTTCTCAACGCATCATCCACTGTGTTTCCTTTCCCAGGCATATAGGCAAGATCAACATCAAAGGACTGAAGATACTCAACCCACCTTCACTGTCTCAAATTTAGATCGTGCTGAGTAAAGATTCACTTGAGACTTTTGTGGTTAGTGAAAACCACAAAATGCTCTCCCAGTAGATAATGTCTCCAACATCATAAAGCATGGACAACTACAACCAACGATAGATCGTGCATCGGTTAATTCCTCTCAAGTGGCCTTAACTGCCAAGACCCATACGCAAAAAACTCCTTCCATATGCATAAGCATAGCTCCCATACCGATACCTGAAGCATCACAGTATACAGTATAGCTCTTGCCCGACTTTGGAAATACTAGTATCAGTGCTGAAGTCAACCTCCATTTCAGCTCCTAAAAGGATGACTCACAATAATCTGACCATAAAAAACTTGCACCCTTATTATTCAGACTTGTCATTGGTGCTGCTAAACGTGAAAAGTCTTATATGAAATGTCTGTAGTAACAATCCAACCCTAGAAGACTTTGTAACTCAAAGATGTTCTTCAGATGATCCCAAAAAACTATTTCTCTCACTTTCTCTGTGTCTACTGATACTCCTGTCTCTGAGATAACATGACCCAAGAAGTGAATTTGGTTCATCCAAAAGTGGTATTTTGAGAGCTTAGCATATAACTGATTCTCTCTTAGTGTACTCAAAATGATCTCAAGATGTGTGGCATGGTCGTGTCGAGTGTGAGAGTACATAAAGATATCATCCACGAAGACCACCACAAAATAATCCAAGTAAGGATGGAACACTCGATTAATTAGTTACATGAAAACTACAGGCACGTTCATGAGACCGAACGGAATAACCACATACTCGTATAGACCATACCTGCTCCGGAAGGCTATAAGAGGTATAACATATATTCTAACGCGCAACTGATGGTAAACGGATCTCAAGTAAATATTTCAGAACACCCATGCTCTTCTAAGATAATCAAAGAGATCATCAATCTTCAGTTAGGGATATCGGTTCTTGACCGTCAAATGGTTCAACTTCTGATAATCCATACAAAGTCTGAGGGTACTGTCCACCTTCTTCGCAAATAGGAAAAGCGAACCCCAAGGAGAAGTACTGAGTTAGATGAAACCCTTTTCCTAAAACTCCTCCAAATTCTTCTTGAGCTCCTATAACTCTGGTGTATCCATCCTATAGGGAGTAATGGACACTGGTTCCAATCCTAGCACAAGATCAATATAAAAGTCTACCTCACACTCCGGAGGAAAACTTGAAAATTCCTCTAGAAATATGTCCCTGAAATGATCCACCATTGGTGGAAAGTCCATCTGCAAAGTCCCATGGTCATCCAGATATAAACTAGCGATCTGGGTTATAAATCCTCCCAACCCATGATGCTCGGGTCCTGCTCTACTAACCTGGACATCCCATTCACCCTTATGAAAAAATGATTCACCTTCTAGTGATGTGAAACTCACCCTACGACGATAATAGTCGACAAAAACCTGGAAGGGAACTAACCAATACATTCTGAGAATAATATCATAGCCTTCCATATCTAGGAAATAGAGATCCCATAAAAAGTGACACCCACCAACCTCTAGAGGGAACTCCTTACACTGACGTACACCAACCGTTCTAGCCCCCAACAGAGTGTCTAACATCATGATAACAACAGAATAAAATATATAGAGCCCAAGGCTCTCCACAATAGAAATAGATATAAAGCAATGGGAAACCCCTATATCAAAAAAAGCAGAAGCTAAAACTGAGGCAACTAGAATCGTACCTCGAACTGTAGAGGGTCGGGGATCCTTCTCCTGATGGGTCTTCTCCACTGCAAAAGTTTAACCTACACTGCGGCCTTGCAGCCCTGTCTGACTACTCTGAGCTGATCCACCCTATTGTCACTAAAATCCTAGAGACTGGTTACCATGACCATGACCTCCACCTTGGCCTAAACAGCCAGAAGAGATCTAGTTCCATGACTGATGAGAAACTGGTGGTGCTACTTCTGAACGTGGAGTCATATAAGAACCCCTGCCACCAGTTTCCGGTGAGAACAACTGACTAAAACGCTGAAGATGACCCATCATGCTGCAAGTTTGGAACTCCACTGGGTCTCTCAGGAAATGTGGCCTCATATGACCGCTCTTCCTGCACTGGTAGCACACCACTTGTCTACTATAAGTAGTGTCCCACATCCTCGGATCCCCACGTGAAGACCCCATGTGGAACTTCCTGCTGTCAGTGTGAAGGACACTAACTTTAGATGTTGAGCCACCCTGGCTTATAACTCTAGAATCCCTCAAATTTTACTCTGTGATTAGCACCTGGTTGACTATAGAAGTGATGGAAGTCAACCAGAAGATGTTCACCTGAGATTGGATGTCATGCTTGAGACCATCCTCAAACTTCTTTACCATGAATAACTCATCACCTCCTGGAATGGGCGTGAATCACTACAGCTCTTTGAAGCAAGAGGAATACTCTATAACTGAAAGAGTACCCTGCTCCAGACTCATGAACTCTTGGGCTCGATCGGCACTCAAAGTCTGTGGATATAAGTAGTCATAGAAGGCACACTGGAACTCATCCCAAGCCATAAACTGCTGGAATCCTGCCCATGAGATCACATCCCATCATCTCTGGGCGGAATCATGTTGCATGTAAGTAGCGAGCTTCACCCTCATCTCCGGAGGCATCTCTAGATGATAAAAGATAGAAAGCATGGATTCTAACCATGAATCTGTAGCCCGAGGTCCTCCTTCTCCTATGAAGTTGGGAGGATGCTGCTATTGGAAAACCCACGTCAGTTCTGTCATCGACAAGGTAGGAAGCGGTACTCCGTGGAAGGTCTGCATGAACCTCATAAAACCCTCTCAAAACTGTGTGTTAGCACCTGTGTCCGAAATGACGGCTGGTGCCAAGACTGGCGCTACTGGAGGATCTTCTGGTAGTCCCTGATCATTATGTCTGGTGTCTGATCACCACCTTGAAACTGGTGTACAACCAGAGGACGTCTTGGTGGCATGAATTTGTAAGGTCAAGCGCACACCCTAGATCAAAATTAACAGGGAATAAAACTTATAGATATAACAAGGGAACATGAGAAGGAAAGAATTCAAGTTTTTTAAAACATGGATACATGGCGTGTTTAATGCCTACACGGTGTGTTCCATGAATCCTTTCACTTGGCGTGTACTCCTACCACAACTGGTCGTGTAACACCCAAAACACCTGACGTGTTGTCCAAACACACGGCGTGTACTTGACTTCTATTCCCCGGCCCTAGTTCTTCTACACGGCTAAGACACATGGTCCTCCTAGAACAAGACTACACATCGTGTTCTTTCCAAACACGGTGTGTACTACACAAGCTTCACCGACCCATGTTGTTAGTGACACGAAAAGATACATGGCTCACACTACACGATGTGTACATTTGGCACATGGCATGTTCTACCAAGATGTCCCAACCCAATGTCTCTACCCACATATCAAGTGACATAGTTAGAGACTACACGACATGTACATATAGTGCATAGCGTGTAATTAAGAAAAACAGTTTCTTCCCGAAAAAAGAACACATGGTGTGTATTCATCATTACACGTCGTGTATTCTGGGTTTTTCCAGATAGTAAGCCTCAAAAACTACTCCAGAACCCAGAAAAACCCTGAAATAAACATTGAAGTGCAAAATTCCAATCCGCGAGGGCCCATAATCCCCGCGAATCAAAGCTTGGTATCTTATACATGTCACATACAATGAAAACAAGACAATGATCCACTAAATTCTGATCCATAAGGACCCATAACACCTCAAGAACCAAATTTTGGAGTTCATTCAAGGAAAGAATTATACAAAGAAATATGATATCAAAAGAAGGTATTCTATCAAGGCATCTATCACAACAACATGCATATATAGCACAAAATCTATCACAGCAACATGCAATTACTAATCCACCCTAATTGGCATGGCAGGAATGCATGACATGTGATTTCTAACAAGTTCCTATATGATGCATGAGATGGCATACCCTCATATCATCGGGTTGTAATAGAAATAGAACCTCAATAATATCAATAGTAACAGTACAAAACATGTGAATCACCCAACGGTGAAGTCAAATCAACTGTAATAATTGCAACGCCAAAAAAATCACAATATTGTGGTAGATTGGATTTTCCCTGTATACAGGTTAGCTACACCCTGGCACAACTTATTACCAAGTACATATTCCATCCAATCCTTGACTATAGGATCCAAACAGTAAGTCAAGAAGAAAAGAATTCCTATGATACCACTTTGTAACATCCTGGTTCAAGAATCCACCGAGAGGCACCCCGTACAAGATTGGTCACATGGACTCAAGTGCATTTCCCCGAACGCCAGAGGCTGCCAACTAGAAGTGAGGGCCTTGGGTGTGATAGTGGGGAAACTCTGACCTCATTAGAAGAGTAACACAATAGAAGTAAATCAATAACAATAGAGTAAGAAACAATAGTACCATAACAAAAGAAAACAAAAGAGACTAAAAGTAATAAAATTTGAAGCACATATATAAGATGATGCATGATACATATGTATATGAAAACAACCAAACAAGTTATAATGATGAATATAGTAATAATCCAAGGTACAAAAGAAAATCAAGTAAACAAATCCTTAGCATTTCAAGCCATAGCTTGGTCCCATGCTCTACAGATCCAAAGCAGTCAAGTACCTGAAGTAGATGGGTTCTTTCCCTTATCTATACCTGTAACAATATAATCTGTTTGGGCCCAAAAGCATGATCCAAACAGGGTGTGAGACTAAATAATAGTAGGCAACCACCATGAGATTTGTGCCTAACAGTCAATGAATATATGGAAGGTAGTCAGTAAAGAAGGCAGTACACAATCCACAGTTTCAATGCATTCAGTTTCATATATCAAGCAATAACTAATCAACCAGATAACTCTATGGAAGTACTCATAGCCTAACCCCTCTGGTTCAACCAAACAACACAAGAAAGCAGCTAAAAACAATGGTAATCCTCTGGAAAGTACTCACAACCTAACCCCTCTGTTTCAACCAAACAAGTACAAGCAACCCTCTAGGAAATACACACAGTCTAACCCCTCTGGTTCAACTTAAGCATAGACTCTCTGAGGAATCAATCGTCATCAATTCCTCCCATAGTCTCTTATTGGTAACTAAAGTCACTCTGGGGAAGCACTTAAGTCACATTCCCCCAGCGGCCCACATCGAGGAACTACATACACTCTGAAGAAGCACTTACGTCAATTCCCCCTATGTCTTGCATTGTAACATTAAACAGACACTCTAGAGAAGCCCTTACTTCCATTCTTCCTATGGCCTACTACATCAGGTTCTCACGTCCCTATGTAAGTTATACAAGCTTAGTAAAGTGTATCGGCCAAAGTAACCATCAAGAACTACTTGGCTAGTAGTCTACAACATAACAACATGTCAGATAAATATAAACACTCTATCCTACAACACTAGGCATAGGAAAAGCAATAAGGCAGCCTAACAGGCTAAGTAGGACCAAACTGTAAAAATAAGGAATGCATGGTCAAACACTTCCAAAGTATAGAAATTAACACTATTCACATTCAATCAACCTCTACTCAAGCATAAAAGCGTAGCAGGAAATTAATAGGGCTAAAAAAGTAAACATGCAGTACCCCGTTCAAGGATATTGGTAAAATTGAACATATAACTCAAAGACTCTCAACGGAAAGGCACAAACCACCTACCTCGGTGTTGAGAGATCGTTATACGTGAAACTCAATACTTGAATTACCCAATAATACCATAGATCTACAAAAACGCTCATAACGTTCAAAAAAAGATAACATGGAAAAGAGGGGGAATCAGGAAATGAAGCTCTAGAATAAGGAAGGGCTTACTGAGGTGATCTCAACGCAATTTACAATGGTCGAATCGGAGATCAGATGCTCAATCAGGGGCTTGGGGAAAGATCATGGCCGTATGGTTTCTCTCAAACTAACTAGACCTAGAAGGAGACAGTTCTGTCCGTCAGACGTGACCCTGGTGTGTTTAATGAAAAAAAGGAAAGTACATGGTGTGTAATTTTTAAGCACACGACGTGTACTTGTCCTTACCGAGCCCCACTTTATGCGGCCTCCAAGTCACCACACATGGTTGTGTGCATGCCCACTACACAGCCAACACACGACTACCCGTGGTAACCAAGTACACAACATGTACTCATAAAGTACACGACATGTACTTCAAAAATTTCTAGAAACCTCTCTTTTCTTCAAAAACACCAAAAAAGGAAAACACACCTGAAAAGAAGATCCACTTTCTTACAAGATTTACCCAATGCATTAGAGATATATTTAATTCAAGGATAACCAATCACATAAATAAACCCTTACATATGTGTGTTAAATGAAATGAAAATAATTAAAAATCCATCATAATACATAACATAATTTCCCCATGAAAATAAAATGGGTTACATGACAATTTTTTTCTTGATATAAAAATAAATCATCCATAAAAAGAAATTATATGATACCATGGAAGCATGTCCTTAGTGAAACATAATAAATATCAATAGAGTATGAAATGTAAGGGAATTTATATATATGGAAGATTTTTTAAAGTAAGATAAGAAATTTTATATAAATCAAGTAAAAATATAAATTACATTTTGACATTTTTTTAATAAAGAAAATATGTGACATGACCTAATCCATCAGGACCCCTCATGGGTGGTGGTTAGCTGAGATTACCACCCCAAGCTCGCCTTCAATAGGACAAGGGCTACTGACTAGCACCGAGTAGACATATCTCTCCTAATGGGAGGTGATAGCCCAATGCACATATATGCAATGCACACATCCATCTAGGATATAATATATCTAAAGAATAAGAAGGAATAAATAGAAATAAATAAACAATAATTCATACAAAAACCACTATGTCCCAAAAAGGCATAACCAGTACAATAATGAAAAATAAGTACAAAGAAAAAATACACGACCAACAATAGCCAAAGTGAAAACACTAAAATAATCCACAGTAGAGAATATGTCCCCATAACATCAAGCTCCTAACACAACCATTTCTTTCTACAACCACACCTAGTTACCAGTTAACTCTTCCCAGATCATGTCCTCTAAGATTTCCCCTAAACTTCATGTCATCTGTATATGACACAACATGTGCGAGCAAAGACACCCATGTATGGGTGAGTATATATACCCAGTATGACACCCCAAAAACCACAAAGGAAAATCCAAAGGCAATTTAGATCAAACTAAAAAGGTATGAAGGAAAGATTAAAGAATAACCCAAATAAGATTTTAGGATAGATCCTAAGACATAGAAATAAGTACCATTCTTCTTATCCATCCATATGTAAAATCAACATTCTGCTTCAAAATTTTGAATTACCTAGATTTATAAACCCATGTATCCTATCGAGAAATGTATAGAGGATCCCATTTGCTAGGAAGGTGGGGGGAATTCCAAATTTAGTAGGGGATCCCATCCTTGACTGAGCTCTTAGATGGGAGAATATCGACTCCATATATAGTGGATCTCGAACCTACATATGTGGGAGTAATAACTGACCCTACTTATAAACCTAAATGAAGATAGAGCATCCTACACCCTGAGAATATGGGGGGTGAATATTTACACTACATATCAGATAAAAATGATGTAAACCTTATGCATGAACCCCATCATCAACAATAATAATCTAAATTTATAATATACTTATCATATGTCACAAATAGATTTGGTTATCTGAACAGACTACTCCATTGAGACCTACTTGAAAGAAATCAGGATAAACAACTTGTTCATCCAAATTTGAGTCTCAAACATGGATACATGAAAAGTTACTAATGATGGAAAAGTGCATGGGGTGTCTTGAAGGGTTACACAGTGTGCGTGTAGCCCCTCGGTGTCTGCCTAACTATACATCGCCTTGCTACATGGCATACAAGAGTTATACTAAACGACATGTGTTATTGAGTACACAGTGTGTAGGACCAAACAATAATCTGAGTGTACAATCCTTCTACACACCATGATAGATTACTAGAAGACACATGGAGTGTACAATAGGATACATGGTGTGTGATATTTAATTCTGGATAAAACCTTAACCTCCATCGTCATGGTAATACATGGTGTTTGTTCATATAAATTTCACATCATGTAGTTGAGTATTTAATCCTAGATTCAATTGTATCCTCAAAAAACACACTTACATCATTGTTCATGTCTCCAATCATGCCTGAATATCCTCCATAATCCTTGTTCGTGGATGTAATTCCAATAGCGGTTGATTTTTGACCAAGGATTTATTAGACACAAAACCTGTTGATTCCTCACATGAAGTCTCCTTTGTCCCACTAATTTCTTTCCACTAGGGTACCTATACCAATTCACCACCCAAAAACAATCAACTCCCAAGGGTCCTCTCACATACCTCAACCTCCACTGTTGATTTGAAACAAATTATCGTGGTTTTAAAATTTGATTGTGAGTCGAACCAAACCCAAATATTCGAATCATTGGACAAATAAAAATCTATTGATGAACTTGAGAATAACAAGGATATAAAAACAAGAAATCATTAAAGCTTATCATAATATAATATCGTTTAAAAAACCATCAATCATTCGTGGGTAAAAAATTCAAACAACAAATAATGGAAATGAAGAAAAGGCTAAATAGAAATTCAAAATTTGAAAGGGCCATAAAAACCAAGGTAAACAATCCAACGATGGAAAATTCTATGTTTTAAACCATAAATAATGGATTAGCATAATAATATCAAATCCCTACCACAAATATAGTTTTCTCATTGATGAATATAACACTCGTACTCCGCATGGTCAATGTTCTAATGAGAAAACTCTCCAAATTTTTCTTCAAAGGAAAGATGCACCATTGGAACTCTCCCAAATCTAGTGTTCTTACATCTAACCCTAGTCCTAGAAGATAAAAACGCTTATATATAGAAAAATTATGGGTTTAGACATTTAACCTCCATAATGAAAAAGAAATTTATTATAAAAATTTTCCATTTTAATATCAGAACTCAGCATTCCAATGATAGCCAAGTCCCAAGGAGCCTGATGTGAATAAAAATTATACCCCCTTATGGTAAAACCCATATTATATAAAAAATTGAGATGTTCTAATTCTCACATGATGCTCCGCAGAGAGAAAAGACATTTTTCTTAAAAATGAGGACACATGAGATAAGATTAATATATTTTAACTAATATATTAATATCATGGATTTTTATGCTTGAAACATTGTGTTGACTTCTTAACAAGTCCTAAAATATTTAAAATCTTCTAATGGTACAATAGAAAAAATGGAGTTGTTACATACTTCGCACCTTCATGGGGTTTGATCCTAAAAATCTCAATTTACTAAAAAAGTTGAGGGTATTGGGCCGGTAACTGACTCTCTTGATCCCACGAGCTCTCCCAAAGGTTCCCATGATGCCGAAAGACATGAAACAGTATAATGGATCACCCATGAAGCATCATTTACTATTGATTCTCAATTACCACTAGTTACTCTAAAAAGGTGGCACCATCTTCAATTTCCAGCTCAACCTAATCAATGTTTTTTGAAGAATCATGCACATATATCCTTAGTTATGACACATGGAAGATATTGTGAACTAGGTCCAACTATGATGGAAATTATAGGTGATAAGAAACCCCACCCACCTAGTGTAGGATTGGAAATATACTAATGAATATTAGGGATAGTTTTCTACCTGGCCAAATCTCCACAAATTGTTCCATAAACTGACCTAGGATACGTCTAACCCGGGCTCCCAAGCTGGTCTATAGCATGGATAGAAGGAAATTTTCAATACCCATGGGCTAGTAACATGTTTTTAGGCATAAAATGTTACAAGTGGGAATGAATTTACCTGGTGAAACAACAATAGAAAGGGACTTCCACTCATAAGTCTGACATAAACGGTCCATACATTAGATGACCATTCTAGTTTCAATAATAAAGAAAAACTAAAACGGAGTATAAAAATAAAAAATAACTAACGAATCTCAATACAATAAGATCCAATTTTAAATAAAAATAAAAAAAATGAAATCGTGGACATGGCATAATATAGAAGATAAATTTTAAAAATTGAACACATACCACAATCGTCCATCTCCACATGTCAAATAAAATTTTCCCTTTCTTGGAATCACCATTATACTTAAAATTTAAACCTAATACCAACTTATTAATTTAATAATAACCTGAACATATCTTGAAATTATAAAATACATGAGCAAAAATCCCAATAGATATACTCCACACACCCCATGTATAACCTTTAAAAGTAAATCCCTATCCTTCTAGTTTTAAGATACAACTATAGAAGTAAGATTTCCTATTTCAATTAAAAATAATTAAATACTATAACAAACCAACCCAAGTTTACATAACACATCACCAAATAAGGCTCTCCACAAAGTGGATATCAACACAAAAACCAAAACATGTCTCGTGTACCTAAAGAAACATGTATGAATATAACCCAAATTAGAGTACAAAAAGGAAGTCTGAAAAAAACAGGAGACTTAATAATACAAAGGTCTAATGGACCATAAAATATGAAAAAAACACGATCCAATATTCTATATCAGTGTGACCATTGGTCACTATTATCCCAAACCATCCAAAGATGACGTTGGCTAGGAGGATCCGCAAAGATAAATGATTCCCTTCCCTTTAACGAAGTCCTAAAAAACCAAGTGAACATACACATAAAGGAATATATAGGGTGAGAGAAAAAACCTATAAGGATATCACTATTAATCTATAAGAAATATTTCACCATACATTGGTTAGTTTTAATTTTAAAACAAAACTAGTTTTGGGTAGTACATATGAAGACATGTTTTCATAACACATCGCTTTGGTTTTCATTTTTAAAATAATCCATATTCCAAGACTTTAGAACATAGAAGTAAATAATTTTTTATTAAATAAATATAAATAACCAATAAATCCATGAATAATAAAACAAATGTCCAAGTAAAGTACAAGAATCCATATAATGTCTAATATCAATATGCAAATGGGACACAATACAGAGTCTTTGATATCGGGACATCTGAGGGACTCTATCCAACTTAGTGACTCCTAGGTCCCCACAAAAACATGTATCCCAAGTCCTTATACATGTTTCAAAGTATACCATTATGTGAAATAGAATTTAATCCCAAAATTTTTAAATTTATCTTCGTGTCAATTCATCAAACTCTTAAAGTTCATAAAAACTATTTTTAAAGAAACCCCCATTAAAATATTTTTCATCACCAACAAATATCAAGTAAAAATAAATGATTTAAATTTATCCCTTAAAAATATCAAACCAATCATTTTCATATTCCAAAAATAAATTATATTACAAGTACATTCAATTATTTCATTATAAAGAATCCATTGGATAATGAAACCTACTTCACAAATGAAGGAAACATCGACACCTTTGAATTCAGTGATGGGAAAAAAGTAGATACCATCTTCACTAACCAATATCTATAAATAAAATCTTTAATTCTTCATCCAAACCTATAGATATGGAAATCATAGACCATTTGGCCTCTATTGTATCAAGGGGATAGAGATCAGGAATAGATCCAGAGAAAATCAGATAAATTGAGATGAAATATGAACATACCTCAAAGAGATTAACCAAAATAAATAGATAATCACCAAGTAATCAAGGAAAGAGTACTATAGAGAATCATAGAGGGGCTAGTTTGAGACAATGAGGTATTAGGATGTGACTAGAGTTAAAAATGACTGAGTGAATCAGGGTAATTTTCTATTTTTAAGAAACCTACATGGGTCGCACAGTTAGGTTACATAGTTAGACAATATGTGTGATAACCACGAAATATACATTGCCCCTTGAAACCAAAGTGCACGATTACTTGGGAATATACACCTAGTTAGAAAAACCATGTGACATCCTCTGTAACCAAACCAATTCATCCACACAATTTTCCTAGTGACTCGCATGGTTAGACAAACCATGATCAAACCAAAAAATTTCCTACTAGAACCCACATATCTCTTCCATATGGTTACTAATAACCATTCATAAACCATGCACCTATCTTTTTTCTCCCAAAAATACAAAATTTTGACTCTTGAATCTTTAAATCCTTTAGAACCTAAAGTGAGATAAACAAATCTCAAAATTGAACATACCTATGACCCAAAGGGTGTTACGATTCTACAAAACATGAAACTTTCTTGCCCCTAAAAGTACTAATGATTGAGGACTCACAAAAAGAGAAGGTCACTACTACATCATCATTGATTCATACTCCCATGTCTTGTAGCTATCCCATCTTCACATCAATAGTACATGGACCAATGAAATTGTTTTACCATACAACACATTATTTTGGAAACCTATAATCTGAACTAGCTACTAAACTGCTAAGGTTTCGAGATTAAGATCAATGTCCTCCCATTCAATCACATGTTAAGGTTCTAGCTGAAACCTCCTTAATTGGGAAATATGAAACACTTTTTGAATTGATGTCAAGTGGGATGGTAATTCAAACTGATAATTTACCTTTTCCAATTTGTTCAATGATCTAAAAATGGCCAACAAACCCCAGTTCCAACTTACCATGGTTTTATACGAAATGATGTATAAAATGAGGTAAAACCTAGAGAAAAACCTGATCACCAACCTCAAATGTAAATGGGTGATGATGAAGGTCCACATAGGATTTATGGAGACTTTGAGCCATATCTAACCTCTTTTAGATCAACTGAACCTTTTCTATCATGTATTAAAGAAGACTTGATCCAACTAAAGACCATTCTCCCATTATGTAAAATAGAAATGATATCTGCATGGATACCCATGAAATTATTCAAAAGATTCAATTTCAATAAAATCACGATAACCATTTTTATAATCTAATTCAACCAAAGGAAATGCTCTTCCCACGAACCACCAAAATAAAGTACGCATGCCTGAAGAATATCCTATTAGAGTTAGAGTTATAGAACCAATTATTTGTACTTTGGATTACATGTATATTCTAAGAAGTGAATATTAATTTATATATATTATTATACATTGTTCATAGTTCTGTGTTACATTAATATAATAAATTCTTAGAGTATATGCCACTATAAAAAGGTGTAGCAGTTCCCCTCTATGATGAGAACCTTGAAATTCCATGATGATGTTCTCAATCCCAGTTCTACATTTGGATAACATTCTATGATAGGAAAAATAAAATATTTACTACTAGGTGTGAGTACTCATAAGAAGATGAGACATATTCTCGTAATGTTTTCACTTGGTAATCTCCAAGATGAGAGATTATAAGAACTGACCCTCTAGTAGGAATTATGTATGTTTACATGTCATTAGATAGTACTATTTATGAGCATGTGTAATGGTCCTTAGAATATAAGAATATTATTAATGCATGTCATGACTCACACACTTAGATGTATTTTTGTAAACCATGATGATAACAGTTTATGGTAAAGTTGGGTACATTGGGTGCATTATAAATAATTTATTAGTAATAAATAATTCAAGAAAGTATTTTTATCTTTAAAATTAATGGAAGTTCATATCTTATAAATTTTATTGAAATATAACTATCACATTAAATTCCATGTCCATGGTCTAATGATGAGTTCATTTCAGATAGTCAAAAAAAGACGTATCAGGAATATAGGTTGATGAAATAGGTGTGAAACCTTCTTGATGAGATCCTGTGACAAAGAGATTATATTACATAGTGGGAACTCATGCATTTTTATCAATTTTAAAAATTTGACTTCTTTATCTTGGGTTTTTTAACACATTTATAGACAGTAATATCAGAATTTAGGTAAGTTCACCTAATACAAATGGGAAATAAGCCTAGAGGGTCACAAACTAAGTGTTTCTATTGATCTCAATTAAATTATATTTCAATTTAATTATTAGAATAAATATTATTATCAAGAAAAAAATAATTATTCTGGACTTATCAATCACAAATATTTATTTTACTAAACATTTATTAAATATTTTATTTTCCAAATTGTTAATGAAATATTTATTTTACAAAAAAATGTTTAATTAAATATTTATTCAGGTATTTGATAAATGATAAGGAGGATAAGTGGACCAAGATCATGTATGGTGATAAATATTAATTTACAAGATGGAAAAATAATATTTATTATTGTAGTAGTTAGCATGAACTGTAAAATAAAAATAAAAATATTATTTTAATACATGAAATGGGGTCAAACATAGGTTTGAAATTTTTTAAGGGAAATTTTGAAATTAATTAAAATAAAAACCCTAACTATGGGTCTATAAATAGACCACTTATAATTTATAGGAGAGGCTAGTCAATAATCTTTGTGAACAATGGATTTCTCTCTAGAATTATCCTCTTCCCTCTCATATCCTCTAAATAATGATAAGAGCAAGAGAAATTATTCAAGGCCAAATAAAGGTGAAAATATCTAGATGAACAATGAAAGACAATCAACTAACCACACTAGCACTCGAAAATTCATCAGTGCCTTTCAAAGATCAAAGGAGAATGTGTGGATCGCCGTAAAAAAGATTCTATACATAGATTCTATAATAATAATGGTATATTACCAAAAAGGGTTTCAAATGACCAATCATTACTATGAATAAATATATCAAGAACAATGTAATAATTCTTCACAATTAATTATATATTTAACATGAGAAATATCTGCTCTTAGTTCTAGTGACCTTCTTGTCTATATTCGATTGAAAAAATTTATTGGTCATGGTGTTTAGATCATGTACAATATGAAAATGAATTATCAAATTCGACATTCATTGAGTTAGGATCATTCCAAATAAACACTTCTACTATTCCTAAATCCTAGAAGTGTTATCAAAGTAGTCACGTTAAAATTTTTATTTATTTATTTGATTGTTGATAATTTTTCATTTAAAAGTTAAGGTTTATTTCAATTTTTTTCATTATTGATTTTTCATCAAAATATCTTATTCAACTTATTCATTTCTCACAAATATTACCAAAATTAGTTAATGATTAATGAATTTTATATATGAAGAATCCATCTAGAGGTTTTAAGGATCTTGGATGGATAATATAAGACTACACGATGTGTACTTTTTTGTTATACACTATGTGTCCTTTTTCATTACATAAGGGCACCCATATAGATTCTGGGTCATCTTGTAATTAGTGAATGTTGTGTGAAATAATTGAACCATGTGTAGACTAACTAGGGTAGTGCCTAAATTTTCAAGAGTGTACATTGTGTTTTTTGACTACATGTTGTGTAATCAACATGTTTTCAAGATGGGAAACATGGGGTCAAACTGCATCGTGTAATTAATACACCGCGTGTATTTAATACATGACATATATAGACTAGTAACCATGTAACCAGAATTAGACATTGTGTATCCTCTATACATTTCATGTAATTTATAAATATTTAAAATAAGTACATGTTGAGTCTCTAGCCATGTATTGTGGATATCTTGAAAATAGAAGTACACACCGTGTGGGTAGCTTGTACACGTTGCGTACATAACCTGTTTACATGGAAATATTAAATTTAATTAATTAATCCTTAAAACTTATCAAATCATGTTCCGTGGGTCATTAATATGATAATACATGTCGATAATTAGGTTTTATATTATATTAAATGCTTAATTAATTCTTCATAATATTCAATACTATGAATTATGTATGATTATTGTATACTAAATAATCAACATATTAAATTGCATAGAATACATAATTTTCAGGTGTTCTTTGTGTTATTAAATTAGTGGTACATGCTTTGAAATTATGACTCATGTCATGTACACAATATGCTGTATGAGTGCATTGTTTATAATTAAAACCATTCTGGGTATTTTGGATAGGTAATCATCGAGTTTGTTCCATGTACAAAACTGTGTACTATTTTGTTGAGTTTTAAATAAAATAAAATATTTTATTTTATTTAAAATCAGAGTGGATAGTCTTTTTTGGGCGTTTGGATGAAATAAGATAAAATGAATTAATTGATTAATAAGATAATAAATCAAATTAATTCATGTGCGTTTTATCTTAGTAAAGAATGAATTGATATGAATTATAGTTGGTCATTTTAAATGCCTAATCATTACATTTGTATGACCAATCATGATATTGACCAGACCTATACATGTGTGGGTTTTATTTAATTTAATTTTATTACATGGTTTTATAATTAATTATTTTTAAATTAAATATGATGGCCTGCATGTCATCCCTACCTATTTTATTATGTAGTACCTAATTGTAAGAGGTTGTTTTATGTAATTCCCCTTAACTAATCCTTTGGTGAACCTCACCTTTGTGTGAGTAATAAAACATTTATAATAAAATGAGCATCTAAACGTGCATCAAGTCAGTTCAAGGTGGATCTAAGGAGGATATGGTTCAAGATGAAACTGAGATAAAACTAACATGGGAGATATATAGGTGTACATGTGAGATGTTGCTACTCATGCCAAGACAGATAGAAGGAGTTTATCCCTAGGGTCATAGGTTGATCTATTGTTTTATCACTAAATAAATCATTATATAAGATCATTATTGTGTAATTTATTTATTTATTTTCTGTCTTATACATAATATATTTTATGGATGCAAGACCATGATCACATAAATAAATAGACTAAAATGAAAAGATATAATTTAAATAAATGGATTATGTATTAATGTTTTATCGAAACATGGTTAATCACTTCAGTAAAAGCCAATTAATATTAAAAATAAATTTAAAGGATAAAACAAGAAAAATTTATGCATAACAAAACAAAATACCTCAAGTTAATATTAATTTATTAAGCCTTACATATTTTGAATTAAGATGAACCCGTAGTTAAAGTGTTAGTTTGACCTCTTTTAGGGGAACTTTTAATTATTATGAAGTATTCATAAAGATATTGGGTCAAATTAACCAAATATGTATTGGTTTTAATATACTCTATCTATTGAATAAAAATTTAGAGGAAAGTATTGAGGAAATATGAGTCAGGATTTTTGGATTAGGGAGTCCTATCAATTGTTCAAGAAGCTTCAAGTTTGCAATTGGAAATACCACCTACCTAAATAATTTCTTATAATTTTCATGGAATTTATATGGATTATAGTAAGGGAAATATGGATCATTTACACTTGAATTTATATAGTTATGGGATATTTTGAGTTCAATGTTGAGGGTTGTTGGGACTTGATAAAATAATGAGAGACTTATTAAATAAAAAATCTTATATCCTCACATAAATTTTAATCAAATGAAGCACTAATAATATTCTCTTTTATAATTCTACAATAATGGATATTTCATCAACTGAATTATCCATGTGACCAATTTTGGAAAAATACCATATCCTAATAGGTAGTAACTTCAAGGAATGGGTTAGAAACCTATGGGTTGTGTTTTAACATGAATGTGAATCTTATGTACTAGAATCCTCACTATTTGATCTGCCTACAAAGGAGGAGGGTGATGAATAGTTCATTATCTATAATAAACACCTTAGAAATGTATTTGAAATTTAGTGTTTAATGATATCATCCATGTCGAGTGAACTCATAAGGTTAGATAAAGACATGAATGCATATATTATGATCCAACATCTCTGTGGTCTTTACAATTAGAGAGAAATATTGGAATGGTTGAGATATTAAAGGAACTATTTCAAAGAAAACTTAGAGAAAGCTCACTATCTGTGCCTCACATAGTCAAATTCATTAGATAAATTGAGTTCCTAGAGGTTCTAGGGTTTAAATTACATGAATAACTATGAACCAATCTCATTATTTCACAACTTCCTCAGAGCTTTTATTACTTTGTTGTTAATTTCAATATGAAAAACACAGGGAGGTATATTCCAAGTCTTCTCACACTTCTTTTCAAAGTTTATAAGGATATGAAGCATTAAAATACTTCCATATTTATAGTGAATGAAATAAAAGTTGAAGAGAATACCTCTAATTCCAAATCTTATTTAAAACTCCTTTCCAAGAAGAAAAAGACCATAGAGAAAGAAAGGGAACAAAATGATTTTTGTTTCACATATGGTAAGAAGGGCCACTGGAAGACAAACTACATCTAGAAAAATAAGTAAGGGGAATATTTTGGTGCATTTTTTATCGAATGAAATTTATATGTTTCTATAAATTGGGTATTAGATGCAACATGTGGAGCTCAATTTTGTATTCAAATATAGTAACCAAGTAGATTCTAGAATATTTCACGAGGAGAGGTAGATCTACTAGCATCCAATAGACCTGTACTTGTTTCCAATGATATTTGGGACTACCGTATCACATTTCTTATGGGAATGTTCTTGGTTTTAAAATATTTTTTTATACGACTTCAGTCATGAAAAACATTATATCTATATCCATACTTAATACATATGGATTTATTTTCAAATTTAGGAATAAATGTTGCTTCATTTTTAAATAAATATTATGTTATGGTAAGGAATATTTTAATAATATTATTTATGTGTTAGATTATATGCATCAAGTAATGGAAATCTATAAATAAACTAATTCACATGATTCATACCACACCCAACTATGAAATCACTGGATAAGCCATGTAAATGAGAAATGATTTACTATATTAAACCAAGATGGATATTTAGATTCTTTTGAACTAAAACCACTTGGTGTATGTCATGCATATTTACTATAAAAAATGACAAAATATCCATTTAGTGGAAAAGGTGAAAGGGACACTAAACTTATTTAGTTGTCTTATCCTAATGCGTGTGGACTATTTCCAATTGTAACAAGGGGTGGGTACTCATAATTCATAACTTTTACTAATGATGTTAGTAGATATGGATATGGCTACTTAATAAGGTATAATTCATATTCCTTTGAGAGTTTAATGGAATATAAGAATGAATTTGAGAACCATCTTAGTGATAATATTAAGAAACAATTCTCAAACCATGGTGGAGAATATCTTAATAAAGTCTTCATTGATTTTTTATCGGATTTTGATATTTTATCCTAACTCACTCCTCATTATACAATATAATGGAATAGTGTAATAAAAAGGAGGAACCAAACCTTGTCAGACAAAGATATATCAATGATGATTCATGTGAGTATTTTATTATCATTTTGAAGACACATAATACAAATAGTAGTATATATTCTAAAATGAGTGTTAATTAAAGAGGAAAATTGTATTCCATATGAACTTTGGTATGTAAATAAACCTGTATTGTTGCATGTATGAGTGTGAGAATGTGAAGCATTTGTTAAGGATATTTATGGAAATAAAATTTTACCCTGAGGCACTAAGTGTATCTTTATAGTATATCCTAATAAAAAAAAATGAGATACTACCTATACGACCCTTTAGATAAATAGGTTGTTGTTGTCAAACATTACATATTCCTTGATAAGAGTCATATTTCTATAAGATATAGTGGGTGAGTGATAAAAATTTCTGAATTCCAAGATCAAGATACACAAGAGTTTTCATAAGAAAAAATTCCATAGAGCCCATTGGAAGAGAACATTCAAGAGACACAATTACCACATAAGAGTACAATAAATGTTATAGAACATGAAAAATATGGTTTTATAGCCATTGAGGAGGGTGAATCACTAGTAGTTGATAATAATGATCCTCTAACCTATAAGTTAATTGTAAGTGATATAGATATTTCCAAATGGAAAGAAGCTATAAATTTTGAAATGGATTCCATGTACCAAAACAAAGTCTCGATTTTGGTAGATCCTTTGATGGATGTAATGTCTGTTGGTTATAAATGGGTATTAAAGAATAAACTAGACTTGGATGTATAAGTTATTATTTATAATACAAGACTAATTTTAAAAGGGTTCAAATAGCGTCAAGTCATATACTATGATGAAACCATTTCAATAATTTCAATACTGAAATACATTAGAATTATACTTTCTATAATGGATTACCATGACTATGAGATTTGTAAAATTGATTTCAAAATAGCCTTCCTTAATGGGAACCTTCAGAAATATATCTATATGATACAACTCGAAGAGTTTGTGACTTCAAAGGATTCCGAAAATATATGAAAATAACAAAGATCCTTTTATGGATTAAATAAAGCATCTAGGTCATGGAACATTTGATTTTATGAATCCATAAATAAATTTGGTTTCATAAAGAAAAAAATGTGATCCTTGTTTCTATAATCAATTTAGTGGGATTGAAGTACTTTTCTTAATAGTTTATGTTGATGACATACTACTTATTAGAAACAAGATACATGTCTTGTAGTATATTAAATCCTGGTTAAATACATGCTTCTCTATAAAGGAATTAGATGAAGTAACATATATTATTGGGATCAATATCCATCATGAAATATCCAATAGGATTCTTGGTCCATGTAAAGGTACATATATGGACAATATACTAAAGAGATTCAATATGGAACAACCCAAGAGGGGATTTTTTCTGGTGTCACATGGAATTCATCTTTCCATGAAAATGTGTCCTTAGACACCTGAGGGAAGACATGGGATAAAAATGATTCCATACGCATCAGTGACTGGCTCTATCATGTATGTTATATTATATACTAGGCTAGATGTTTCTTATGCCTTAAGTGTAGTAGAAATATATCAAGATGGCCTAGGTGATATCCATTGGATGACAGTCAAAAATATACTTAAGTATCTAAGATAAACTAAGGATATATTCATGGTCTATTGAAGAGATTAGTAACTATTTATAAATGTATATACATATGTTAGTTTCCAAATAGGTAAAGATGATATGAAATTGAAGACTAGATACATATTCACTCTTAATGGAGGTGTTGTGTGTTGGAAGAGCTCAAAGAAAGTCATGTTTGTGGATTTCATATTATATTTCGAGTATATTTTATCTTATGAAGTAGCTACATAAGTAGCGTGGGTATAAAAATTGTCCATGAGTTTGATGTGGTACTCAGTAGTAAAGACCATATCACACTCAACTGTGATAATATTGTAGGGGTGGATGTTGCAAAAGAGTTAAGGTCATATAAGTGAACGAAGTATATACTTCATAAGTATCATATCTGGAGGAATTTTTCTTATAAAGTTGAAGTCACAATGAGAATAGTATATATGGAAGAAAACATGGTGAACCCCTTGAATAAATCATTAACTTAGCAAAAACATGATCTCCATGAGAGTTTAAGTGTACTGAAAGTCATTGGTAGTTGGATCTAGTCCAAGTGAGAGTCTTTTAGAGTCAGTGTTCTAGAACCAATTTTTTGTACTTTGGAATACATGTTTATTATAATAAGTGAATATTAATTTAAGTAAATTATTACATATCATTCATTTTTATATGTTACTTTAATGTAATAATTTCCTATAGTATCTGCCACATTACAATGGCATAACAGTTCCCCGCTATGATGAGAACCTAAAAATGCCATAATGATATTATTAAACCTAGTTCTATAGTTGGATAACATTCTATGATTGGAAACATAACATGTTTAATGTCAGGTGTGAGTAATCATAATAATATGATTCTTCTTTTCAAGACGTTTGTACATAGTAATCTCTAAGACAAGAGATTATAAGAATATAACCACCAATAGGAATTCCACATGTTTATATTTCATTAGATATTCCTGTATGTGAGTGTGTGTAATGTTCCTTATTCATTAAGATTATTATTGATTAATGTAATGAATCACACACTTAGATGTATTGTCATACACCATGATGACAATAGTTCATGGTGAAGTTGGGTATGTTGGGTGAATTATTAATGATGTGTTATTAATGAAAAAGTCAATGAAGGATTTTTACCTTACATATTAATGGAAATTTCTATCTCATAACTTTTATTGAAATATAATTGTCACATTTAATTCCATGGACATGGTGTAATGATGATTTTATTTCAAATAGTCAGAGAAATATGTATCAAGCATATAGGTTTTTGACACTGGTATGCAACCTTCTTAATGAGATATTGTGACAAATAGATTATATTACATAGTAATATCTCATGCATGGTTATTGTAATTGTGAAATTAAATTATTTATCTTGGGTACCTTGACTCGTTGTAAGATAGTAATATTAGATTTTAGGCAAGGCCTTCTAATTCCAATGAGAAAGGAGTCTAGAGGTTCACACACTAAGTGTTTCCATTGATCTTAGTTAAATTCTATTTAAATTTAATTATTAGAATAGATATTATTCTCAAGAACAAAGAATAATTTTATTTAGGATTTACTAATCATAAATATTTACTTTTATTGAATATTTAATAAATATTTATTTTCCATACTGTGAATGAAATATTTAATTTATGAAAAAATATTTAATTAAATATTTATTTTGGTTATTTGATAAATTTTGAGAATAAAGAACATACCAAGATCATGTCTGGTGATAAATATTAATTTTAAAGTCAGTAAAATGATATTTATCATTGCACCAATTAGAACACACCATAGAATAAAAATACTATTACTATTTTAATACATGTCATGGGGTTATACATGGGTTTGAAATTTTATTAAGTTCACTTTCATAATTAATTAAAATAGAAACCCTAATCATTGGTCAATAAATAGACTTCTTATAATTTCTAAGAGAGGATAATTAGGAATAATTGTGCACAAAATATTTCTCTCTAGAATTATTTTATTCCCTCTCACAACCTCCCAAGAATGAGAAGATCAAGAGAAATTCTTCATGACTGAAGCAATTTGAAGTGATCTAGACAAAAAACACAAAATGACTAATCAATGATTCTAGAACCGAAAAATTCATTGGTATCATTTGGAGATCAAAGGAGGACATGTGGATCACCGCTAAAGGGATTCAACACTTGGATTCTATAATCACAATGATAGATTAAAAAAAATTATTTTACATTATCAATATATACTATAAATAAATATATCAGGAATGAGTTAATCATTCTTCATAATTAATTAAATTAATTATAAATTTAATGTGAGAAATATCTTCTTTTGGTTTTGGAGACTTTCTTGTCTATATTTGATTGGAAAAGTTTCATTGGTCATGATGTTCATGTATTGTAAAATATGTGAATGATCCATAAAAGCCTGCATTCACTAATCAGGATAAACTCTAATAAGAACTACCACTACACCCAAAACATACCAAGGATCTAAATAGCTCTCTCAGTATTGCCATCCATCTGAGGGTGGTACTCTATGCTTAACTTAAATTGGGTACCCATCACCTCTTGAAAACCCTTATAAAACCTATATGTAAACCATGGATCCATATTAGAAATAATCATATAAGTCACTCCATAGAGATTCATGATCTCTCACACATACATGTGCCCAAGATCTTCCATATTCATCATCTCTTTAATAGGAAGAAAATGTTCTGGTTTCATAAGTTGATCAGTGATCACCCAAATAAAATTCTTCTCATGATAATATAGTTTGGGAGAGCCATAAGATACCACCTTATTCTTCTATATAATAACACACCCCAATATCATACATGTGGCATCATAAAAAACCTCATAGCCCAAACCTGGTTTTGAAATAATCAAAACTAGATCTGAAGTTAATCTCACATTCAATTACTCAAAATGAACTTTGTAATATATCATTCCATTCAAACTTAACACCTTTACATGTTAACTCTATCATAGGATATGTGATATTTTAAAAATACTAAAAACATCTATAATAACTAGCTAATCCCAAGAATATCTAAAAACCTAATGAATTTTTGGGTTTCTCCAAAGACCTCACCAATTGGACCTTTTTTAGTTTCACTGATATGCACCTCTCATGTATGACATGACCTAAAAACTTAAATTCATGAATCCAAAACTCATATTTATAAACCTTCCTATACATATGATGTTACTTCAACATTTTGATAATGATATACAAATAATCCTTGTGTTCTTC
Source organism: Viscum album (assembly GCA_963277665.1). NCBI lineage: Eukaryota > Viridiplantae > Streptophyta > Magnoliopsida > Santalales > Viscaceae > Viscum > Viscum album. The sequence continues at coordinate 1,616,890,316 of OY728125.1, forward strand.
CTTTGAATTAGAATAAATAAAATATCATACATAAAATCAACTTCAAATGAGTCAAAAAACCAATGAATTTTCTAGTTTATAAAATCCATAAATACCATATAAGTGTTAGTAAGATGAAATAGAATAACTAGTAACTCAAAATTACAATACCGACTCCTAAAAATTATCTTAAGTATATACTCATCTTGATCTCTTAGCTAATGGTACCCTGATCTCAATTCAATCTTAAAAAACCATTGGGATTATATGATTTGAATAAATAGATCATAAATACTTGGAAATGAGTATTTTTTCTTAACCGTCACTTGATTAAACTTTTGGTAGTCAATAAAATTTTGATTCTTATTTCTTATTTCTTTGCAAAGAGAATTGGTGAAGCCTAAGGTGATATACTAGGATGAATAAATCCCTTAGCCTCAAGACCCTCAAGATAAACTTTAAGATCCTTAAGATTAGGGAGTTCCATATGATAAGACATTATAGAACTAGGTCTCATCCTATGAAGAAATTTAAAGGGAAAATAGACCTTATGTTGGGGTGGTAACCTAGAAAAATAATCAGGAAATACCTCAGGGTAATCACTCACCACTGTAGGAAGAAAAATTCTCAAACTCTTTTTAATGGCATCAATAAATATGTCTAACAAATGGAATGAGATCATTCTAACATAAAAAACAATAGTCCTTTCTCTCCCTGATCTAGGATCCCACTAACCCTGAAAGACATGTGGGACTCCATCAGAAGAAATAAATTAATCTTGATAATGATAGTAGTCAATATATCCCTTAAATATGATCAACCAATCCATGATAATTATAAGGTAAAAGATATCAATATCAAGAACCAAGAAATCTCACCTAATTTTGAAGTTGACAATAATGACATAACACTCATAAAATTTAAAACTCTACTCTTTCCTCTTTCTTAAGGGAGTGGAAAAATCCAACATGAAGGACATAATCTCTAATCACAAACCTAGTGTATCAATCAACTCATATGATATAATGTATTGATCTGCACTAGTATCAAACAATTATAGAATAATAGAAGATTAAATAAACACTATACCTATCACAATAGTTGAACCTACTTCATATTTCTCTAGTACATACTCCACTACATTAAGTTAATCATCCTCAAATTCTTCTTGTGATTTCTTTATTTTCTGAGTATCCCCTTTATAATAAGTGTGGGATCCACCTCCTTTTGCAGCATTATACTAGAACAAAGACCCTTTTTTAAACCAGGGATCCAAACCTATTACATTGAGGTACCTTTCCACAGAAGTAGTGTATATGACAAGATTTTACAAATATATATCATGCCTTGGGTGTTATCCTATAATCTAGTTTGGTATAGCCATATCTACCACACTGGATGTAGACCACATGAGTATACCCTGATTTCTATTTCACACCACCACCACTTCTCAAGCATGGATATCCTCTCTTAATATTCAATGCATAAGACTCATCCTAGCTTCTCCCTATGGTTACTAAAACTCCACTGAGACAAGTCTTCCTAGCTATATCTGCCTCAACCATTACTAATTTATTGACCACCTCTATATAGGTTGGAAATAAATTGAGAATAATCCATGATTGTACCTCAAACTTTAGTCTCATCTCAAAACTCTTATCCTTGAGTTATTCATTAGAAATAAACTCTAGAGAAAAATTTACTAACTCTTCAAAACAAGTAGAGTACTCTTTTATAGATCGATCTCCTTTCTCTAAGATAAAAAACTCCTGATATTTATCCACACACAATGTTTTAAGGAAAAACTAATGGTTTATGGCTCTCTTGAAGGTGTTTTAAGTGAGTTCCTCATATATATTAGAAAGCATGATAGAGTCCCACCACTTCCTACCAGGTACTTAAAGCATATAAGTGATAAAGGCCACATTAGAGTCCTAATAAGTATTCAATAAGTGAAGGATTATTTAAATCATTTTGATCCATTTGTTAGGTTCTTGGGTTCCTCAATCACCATAAAAGATGTATAGGGTTTTCTTAGTAAACTCTAAATCATGATCCACTATTAATTCTTAGTTTCCAATGACTTCTTAACCTAGAAATTGGATAGTATGATTTTTTTCCTCTACCAAAGAGAGATCAATTGGAGGATTCACCCATGGAACTTATCCTAAAAATGCCTATCAGGGATTTAGAATTGATATTATAAGAGGAATTATCTATTAATCATAAGATATAAACACTTTATTAGATTAAAAACACAACTTTGAATAAAAATATTAACTGCAAGAATATATATCAATTCATTTGAACATTAAAAAATTAAGGTAATGAAAGATTAAATGAATGGATGGTGAATACTTCAAAAACCGATAAAAAGGAAAGAAAAGATTCACCAAAATGAACAAAAAAATCAGTTTAATTTGAACAAACCCAAAAATAAAGAAAACATATTGATGAAAAATTCATGATCACCCATGTAAACTCAAGATCAGATGTGAAAGTGAGCCGACCATGAACCCTTTCATCCTTAATACCCAAGTTTTGAAAATACTACTTCAGTATATCATAAACCCCAAACCAAAACTAGAAAGTTTCATCACACTTCTATATGTTTATTTTATTTGATACCATTTTGAAATAAACTAACCCAGATTGATAAGACACGTCACCTAAAAAGGATCACCATAAGGTGGTGATCAACACAAAAACTAAAAAATGTCTCATGTACCGAATGACACATTTATGAATATAAACCAAGTAAAAGTAAAAAGTGTATGTCTAAAAATAAACATGATACATAATAATAAAAAATCCAAATAGTCCAAATAATATGAAAAATGATCTAAGAGTATTTATCCATGTGTCCATTGGTCACCACCATCCCAAACTACCAAAATACAATGTTTACTATGAGGATCCACCAAGCTACATGATTCCCTTACCTTTACCTAATTCATACAAAACCAAGTCGACATATTCCCAAAGTAAAATTTAGGGAGTGAGGTAACACCCATTAGGATACCACCATGAATATATAAAAATTATTTTTGCATGTAACCATTTGTTCTATTAAAAAACCAGTTTTTAGTGGTACATATTGAAACACATTTTTAGGCGCGGCCCAAATTACTAACAGATCGCTATGACGAACCATCGCTGCCGGGACGTTACCCTCCGGGATGCTCTACTATCTCGGCTGGCAACGACTCCTTCCCTGGTCGGGGAGTTGCCTTCGGGTACTACCCCTTCATGGGGGAGGGGGGTTACTCTGTGTGGAGGGTTCGAAAAGGCCACACTGGGGAATTCCATTCTAAGAATAAATAAATAAAGTCTACTATACTAGGAAATATGAGGAAATCTAGTCAGTATAGTGAATCCTTAGTCCCTACCAAAATACACACCCAAAGGTCTTCCCCAAGTGATAAAGTCTACCATTACATGGAAAAAATACAAGCCCAAATTTTTTAAATTTATCTTTATGTAAATTCATCAAACACTTAAATGTTTATTAAAAATATTTTTAAATAAATCCCCATTAAAACATTTCCCACCACCACCAAATATCATGTATAAATCATTGATTTCCATTTATACCTTAAAAATACCCAAAAAATAATTTTTATATGAAAAAACCAAAGGAAGGGAAATAATCCATTAGATAAAGAAACCCACCACACCAACGGAGAAAACATCAACACCTTCAAATTTTTTGATGGGAAATAAGGAGATTCAGTCCTTAAAAACCTAGATCTAAGAATAAAATTATAAATTACCCATACAACCTTATAGATCTATAAATAAAAACCTATTTGGTTTCCATTAGATCAAGGGGAGATATATCAAGGATAGATGTAGATAAAAGAGGAAAAATTGAGAGGAAATACAAACATACCTTGAGTTGATCCACCCAAATCAATAAAGGATCACCAAAGAATTATGGGGATATCCCTTTAGAGTGTAAAGGAGGGGATGGTTTAAGCTAATTAAGGATTAAGAAAATATTAGAGTTAAAAAACCTAGGTCATGAGGTAAATTTTGTATTTTTAAGAAACTTACATTGTTCACATGGTTAGGCCGCACAGTTAGATAAACTATGCACTAACCATGTGGTATCCACTACCCCTTAAAAATGCATAATTTCTTGAGAATAGCCACAATATTAGACAAAACATGTGATAACCTTTGGACCCAAACCCATTCATACACATAGTTTTCTTGGGAACTCATGCATTGAAAAAAATTGTGATTGAACCATGAAATTATCCACTGGAATCAACATAGCCATTTTGCAATGTTATGGCATGGTTACTATTAACCATGTAAAAATCATTTTCCTTTCATGTCTCTCCAAAAATCTAATTTTTCAACCCCTGAGTCCAAAAATCCTTTAAAACCTCAAAATAGATAAAATAATCCCAAAATTGAACATACTTATGACCCTAAGATCATCACACATGAAATCATCATGTAAATTCATTTTGTAAAAGCTAAAAAATTAACATTTTTTTAAAAAAAACTAAGCTTTAAACATTCTAAAAAGAGAAGTAATTTATACTAAAAGAAGAAGTGTCAAATGTGATTAAGAAAATACACCCTTTTAATTCCCCTTTTTAAATCACGTGAATAATAAAAAAAGATAAATCCATGTTTTTAAAGTAATGAAAATCCACTAATATAATGAATACCAGCAAGGTAAAGGTAAACTGTAGTTACATTGACTCAAATAAAAGAAAATTAAATAAATATGAATAGAAATAACATCTAATCAAAGATAAGGAAATAAATAACTAAATAAATAGAAAACAACACCACTAAAATTTATTAAATGAAATAATATTTTTCATCTTGGGAATTCCCAAGGGGACTAAGGTTAAGGAACCCAAGGATCCTTGTACTATCTTAGTGTTTGGATCAGTTATTTATAACCACTCATTGTTCATTAGGGAAGGCGTCATTATCCCTAACTATACATAAATAACCAAACAATTATCCAATATGATAAATATTACATCCCTAGTAATATTTCATAATACAGACCATGGAAGTATCAAGGTTTAGTTAGTGTAGCATAATTAGATTCTAGGGATAATGTAATCAATTCCTTGTAGGTACTTCACCTAGTTTTCCCACTGAAGTACCAAGGGTTCCCATGATTAAACAATAGAGATAAGTAACAATTTTCATGAAATATAAAATATAAAATCTCAATGATATATATACATACATAAAAAACATATTAAACTAAAAAATCATAATACTCCCTAACCTTTGAACACCCTTCATTGAAACATCCCCCTTCTCATAAAAAATAAAATATAAATAAAATATTCTTTATTCAGGATAATCCCATCAGTCCACATAATAATAATATCACTTTAGTATTGAAAAAATAACTAAAAAGGGGCTTGATTCAAGGAAATGTTTATATAAAGAATAACATTTCTCATAAAATAAAAATTAGGCCTCTAGAACCACTTTTAAAAAAGAAACTTATAATTTCACAATTGAAAAATCCAAACCATGAAACAATATTTTGTAAATCCTTTGAAACCATTTAATATTTTCATACAACACTATCAAAACATATTTAACTCAAAATGCCATGAAAATACTAATAAACATATCAAACAATTCTCTAAATCACAAGACAAATTTACAAAAACCAAGAACACCCATAATATATCGATTACATCTACAACTATGGAACACAATGAAAGGAAGAAAATAAAAGTAAACATGGAAGCTTAAGGACTTGAACCCATGGCCTACCCTTCACTCCCTAAACCCTTACCACCCCCACCAATGATTTGGATATAAAAGGAAAACACACCATTAATTTGTAAAACCATTTTCTAAAACATGACTTTTCTATTCTAAAAACCATTTAAAACTAAAGTCCACTTTTTATTCAGAATTTACGTGGAATGAAAGACCTTAAGGGATTTTAACAAATAATACTAGGTATAAAATATAAATTTTTTTATTATTCCAATGTATGAATTAAAAATATTCAAAAAATAAAGTCTTTAAATTTCATCAGTTATGCATGGATTGACCTACCTTAACCAATGACCTTTAACTCACTACCAATATCAGTGTGACATCATATGGGTAGAAAAGTATCCAATTCAATTATAAAAACCACTAAATTAATAAAATATACATCTAAATTAAAATTCAATAATGGAAAATCTAGAGTCAAACTCATCATATGAAATAACAACATCAAAACAGTGTTCCATAAGGTGTGGTCAACTCCCAACACATTATTGGGATTAAGCCACACATAATCCCTAATTATTAAATCCAATATGATTTCTAATTTACAACAAACTTTTCAAAAAAATAATTTGTTTTTACAGAATACATACCTCAAGATAAAAGGAAAATGACAACTTGAACATTCCCTCCTGGAATCCCCTATAAAAGCTAGAACTAAAATCCCCATGAAGTGGAATGATTCGAACATAACTTAGTGGAATTAGATACCCCAAAACCTAGTTTTACAAACAAATAAAAAAAACCAAGGATAAGAACAAGTAATAATATAGGATGAGGGCTCACTAAGGATCGATGTGATAAAACCACTCTGAAAAACTTGAATAGAAGGATGGAAAAAGGAAGGGATGTGAAATCTAAAGAGCTCTCTCCCTTTTAATTTTTTTAATAGAACAAGGGATAACTAATAGATTTTAATTGGGACCCAAAATATTACTTAAAATCCATTAAAAATAGCACAACACATCAGCCACGACATGGTCTTCAACTTTGCATCATGACTTACCTCACTCATAGCCCAAGCCAAACCCAGACCTAGGCACACTGTAGTGTGGTCCATAGACCATGATATAAGTGCCTCTTAATAGGAAGAGGGATCAATATACCCCTATACACCGTTATGGTGTGGCTGTTCGGTTGCACCATAAGGCATACACCTCTTAGAAACTTAATATTGAAACCACTATCACTGTGTTGTAGCCCACGCCCACCCCAAACCACTATATCGTAGTGCCCAATGGCCATGTTGTAGAGCCTTTTAACTAAAGAATATAACCTCTATCACCCTAAGACTTGTTCTTAGTGTCATTTTCTCAGACTAATTCTCCCAAAACAACCTAAAAACCAACAAAAACATGATTGAGACTCCCACTCTAAGACCCAAATCCCAAAATTCAAATTCCCTTATACTTTCATTAGCCTGTAACGAACCAGTTTTTTATACCGCCCCTCCATAAAAAATATTCATCCTTATAACTTACCATAGAGTCTATAGAGAGTAAATTCACAACATGATAAGGGAATAAATCAATATACTTGAGAACTCCACACATTACACTGTAAAAATAATGATCAAAATTCCATATATAGTCACGGTCCTCCCCACCATAGAAGAAATTATTTAACTAAAAAACCTAGCATCATCAAAATGATAACTAAGACCAATAAAATAAATTGTAATGTAATCCAAATAATAACCAAACAAATTAAATCCATTAATAAAAGAGAATTAAATTACAAAGGAATCAAATTAAATAACCAAATATTATTAAGCCTAATACATCACATTAAATAGAACACCCATGAAATCATAAATCATCCTCAACATTTAAATGAATTTATAACACAAATGGGAACTAAAAGACTGATAAATAGAAATAATATCCCTTGAAATGAAACATTTTACTCAATTTAAATCCAAACGAGTCATAAACCTCAAAACACCACTTCAAAAACACAATATTCAATACCTTCCCTACACAACCAAGATAAAAATTTATAATAACATAAACTAAGAACCATTTTTAAATACCCAAAATTCAATTTTATTTATAAAGGATAACTAAAGAAAAATAGTTCAACATAATAGATTATTTATTATCGGTTTATCTTTAAAAAAAATTTGAAATCAATTTAAAAAAAAAATTAAAATCCTTAACCAAATGAGAATACCAAGAAAATGAAAATTATGGAAAACCAACCTTATAAAAACATATCCATACTAAAAAAAATAACATCCATGATTTAAAAAATACTAGTCCATTAAATGAACTAAAAACATATTTCCAATTTGGTTTACATTCGATTAGTTTTTTAGACTGAGATATGAAACATATTTAATAATGATTTAATTGATATAAGTCCCATTCCATTTTATAACCTCTCTACTCAACTCAATAATTTCAAGTTTTCAAATCAAAATTTAAGGTTATTAATTTTAAATATTAATATTAGTAAGTAAAATATTTTTTTAAACAATTTGTTTTCTCTATTTGTAAAAATATTTCAAATATTTTAAAAATATTTCATTTTTCCAAAAAACCACCTTTGTACCCATTCAAATTTCAAATTTTACCATGCTTTAATTTTTTCAATTAAAATATATTATATTTTAAATATTTTAATTCCAGGAGAAAATAAATTTAAAACTCATATATAATATAATAAAACCCTATTTCATTCCTTGAAATCTATAAAATCAAAAAAATTCATTTCCCAGAAGTTCAACTTTAAAAATAAAACACCAATGGTCTTAACATAAGAAATGAGACCCAACATAATTAAATAACAATAGTACCTTAGAGGAGACATCTCAATTTTTTTATCAAATTTAAAATAAACAAAACTAAAAATAACTTAAAATCATGTAGAAAAATATCAATATCCATTAAATAAATCCTTAAGATCAATAGAATATATCAAGAAAATAATGAAAAAGGAAAATCAAAAAATAAACACACCCTTCCAAGATACATGAATCATGTGAAACATATGTAACATGTAAATACTATCCATAGAGCTCATGGGTTCTTCTTCCAACTTTCTTTAAATATATAATTATTCCCATAATAATGGATAAATCAATCCAAAAACCCAAAAAACACATTCCCAATTTCCCCTAGTAACTCAAGGTTTAATACTAAATTGCTAGCTAAGAATTATTTAATGTCTACCTCTTGAGATTTGATAATACTAACTCTTATTTTCCATAAATACTCTAATAGTATAAAACAAAACCTATATTTGATACCATTTTTTTATAAAACTACCTGGGATACCCCTAACCCAAGAATTCGAACTGACACCCGAAATGGTCCAAAGGGTGTTACCAATCCCTACATACTGAAAACTACTTTCTCAACCTCAAATATACACAAAAAGGATTGAATTTTCTTAATAAAATAATAATATAAAGATACTTTCTCCTAAAAGTTAGGTATAACCACTATGTATGTTGAATAATCACAAATTCAAAATAAACAGTTTCAATGATAAAAAACAATTAGTGAATAAACATGAAACATTACCAAAGAATCTCAATATAAAATTATTTTAGTTTAAATATAAAGATAATAATTAAATCACCAAAATGAAATAATACAAGAGATAAATAAAATTCCAAAATAGAACATGCACCATAACTTCCCATCACTGCATGTCAAACAAAATGTTCTTTTTCTTGGTACAACCACCATACTCAAATTGAAAACCCAAGACCAAGATACACATCATATTTTAACTTGAGTAGAAGCTAAAATGATAATATGTGTGATAAAAAATCCCAATAGATATCCTACCCATACCCCATTCATAAAATTTAAAAGTAAATCCACATCTTTCTAGTTTAAAGATAAAATTATAAAAGTACGCTTTTCTATTTTAATTAAAAACAAGTCACATGAGATCATGGATTAAATTATTTTTTATACAAGGTAAAAAAGTCACATTTTTAGAAAAACTAGGCCTTTAAAATTCTCAAAAGAGTTGGAATTTATATTAAAATAAATAGTTTCAAATATTATTTTGAAATACCCCATTTTAATTCCCCTTTTAGATCATGTGAAGAATTCCAAAATGATAAATCTTTGTTTTTTATATAAAGAAAATCTACTAAGATAATTAATAAAAACAAGTTAAATGTAAATTAGAGTATCATTGACTAAAATAAAAGAAAATTAACTAAATATAAATAGAAATAAAATCCACTCAAGAAAAAGGGAATAAATAACTGATTAAACATAAAAACTCAAATAAAGGAAAATAAATAATAATTATCATCTTCGTAATTCCATATAAGAATGGAGTTAAGGAACAAAATGACCCTTGTACTATATTAGTAATCAAATCAGTTCCGTATAACTACCTATAATCCATTAGGGAAAGCCTCATTATCCCTAAATATATATATATATAACATCCCAATTGACTGTTAGGGGAAATATCACATCCCCAAAAATACATCATAATCTAGATCATGGAAGTAGAAATGTTAGTTAGTGTAGTGTATTCCATTTCTAGGGAGATTCCAATCAATGCTTAGTGTGTACTTATCCTAGTGTTCCTGGCTAAGTACCCAGGGTTCCAATGGTCAACTAATGTAGGTGAGTAATATTAATCATAAAACCAAATATATCAAATCATAGTGATATATATATATATATATATATAACATATAATAATCATAAAACACAAAAATCTATTTCCTCCAAACACCCTTCCCAAAAGCATCCCCTTTCTCATCAAGAGTTAAATATAAATATCACATTCCATTTTTGGGATAATCCTATTAGTCCACATAATACTGATATCATTTAAGTCATGAAATAAATAACTAAAAAAGGGGATTTCTTTAAGGAAAAATTTATACCAAAAATACATATTTTATAAAATTCTAAAAGGACCTTTAGAACCACTTTTTAGAAAACCAACTTATAATTTTACCTCTTGAAAATTGAAACCATGGGACAATATTTTGGAAATCATTTGAAATATTTTATCCTCTGATAGAAAAATATCAAACCATATTTATGTCTATAATAAAAATAAAAATAAAATACCAACAAAAGTCTTAAAAAAATCTCCAATACATAAAACAACGTTAAAAAAAATCCAAACTTACCCATCATTTATAAAATAATTTTCCACAACATGAGTTTTCCATTACAAAAAAAATTTCAAACCAAACACCCCTTTTAATTACCAATTTCCTTGGAAATAAATTCCCTAAGTAATTTTAATAAATACTATTAGGTATATAGTATAACATTTTAATTTTCCAAGATCAAGGCACAAATTAAAAATAGGAAAGGAAGTTATGCATGGATCCACCTAACACAACTAACAATCTAAAAATCACTCTCAAGAATAGAGTGATCTATTTTAGGTCTATGAGCACACAAATAATAAAGAAAAATCACTAAATTAATAAACCATACATCTAAAACCAAAATTACACAATGAATTAATCATATTCAAACTCAATGATCGTATCAAGATTCATTATTTTATTCCACCTTCATACCACTATTTTAAACTAATTTTGTATTGTAAATTGAAATTTTAATAATGCATTTAAATTATAATTTTATTAAATCAGGTAATTTAAAATACTTTTAAAAAGGTAAATTTCATTTGTTTTTATTTTTAAATTGTAGTTGGATTTGATTTTGAGAGCCCAAGATGAAGTGGGAGAAAATTAACCAAACTACATGGAAGCCCAGGCACACATGTCACCTAATTTTCATATTTAGAAAAATATTTACATCTAATTGGGATTTAATATTAAAGGTTGGTACCTATAAATGTGTTTTCAAATTCTTAATAAGACGCTCATGCCCAATTCATCTATATTTTATCCAGAATGATAAGATATGTCTGGAAAACCGAATATGCTTGAAGTCAAGAGTATGACTCATTATATTGATAGTAGATCTAAATATAGAAGTCCAATGTTAGAAAAATTTTATAAGAATATATTAAATAGGTTTAAAAACAAATATTATATTTTTTAAAAGTTTATATAAGGCTATTTAACTATCCTAATTTGATCCACAGGTGGTATTCCTAAATATGTGTGCAAAAACCACTACCTCACATTACCTATAAAAGACACAATAGGGTCCTCATTGGTAAGTTCAACCAAGGGGGTAAAGTTTTGTTATTTCATATAGTTATAGGGTTCCTATAATCATCCTATAAGTTCTATATCTCTGTATCCACATAGGGATATAAAAGATGAAATATGAGTTCTATATGAGCCTCATACTCCCTTGAATGGAAAACTAAACAGTGGTTGATCATAGTAAAAGATATACACACTTTTCAAGGGAGTTATGAAAAAAAATTAATCTAATTTTTTTTCAATATATTTTTGTTTTTAATAATTTTATGTGTTTTTATATTGATTTATTATCCAACTGGACTTTTATATCAAGTTTATTTCACAAGATACATGTGTTCTCTTAACCGATCAACACTAAGATTGCACATGGGAAACTTATGTCATTTTTATTGTATAGTATATGATTCCATTTATATCCATTACACATTCAATTGGTATATTCTATAATATCCCCAAAACCATGAATAAGGTGTGGAACATGGTGTAATTATGGTTACACTGAGGCCCATGTTTAAGTGCATCAATTTTAGGGGCCAGAGGGTAATCATGATTCAGGTTAAGTTCAACCAAAGAGTTACTCCAAACATAAATGAAATAATATGAACTATTAACTTGAAATGTTGTGTAGTAAAAATTTAATTATACGCTTATTCTAATAATATCAAAACCCACTATTGTTTATCAAACTATGAAACACATTTAAGTTAATTCATTTTATTTCATAACATCATTCACCCCCTTATTTTCAGTTTTTATTTTATAAAACTTATAAAAATTTCACACTAAAAAACCTATAATTCTCATTGATAGATGAACTAGTGTCTTATCTATGATTTAAATAATCTCTTAAACATAAATAATTTAACGTGTCCTGACAGAATGATCACTCACTATATGGAATAAGTTCACTGAAGCAATGATCAAGAAGGTGAAATCAACTCCCAATACACTCCCAAGTGTAATCTATGAAAAATCCAGAATTATTACACCTAATTAAATGGATAATTCCCCCAAAATTTCCCAAAATCCAAAATATATTCATAGTAGAAAATATCTAAAGATAAAAATAAAATAAAATCTTTAAAATTCCTTCTCAATACACCCTCTATAAGCCACAACTAAAAGGCTCATGAAGAGGAATGATTCCACCATGCCATAGTGCGACCATATACTTAAAACCCTAGCTATAAAACCAAAATCAGAAAACTAACTAAGGATAAAAACAAGGAATAAAATAGGATAAGTCTTAACAATTACTAATGAAACAAAATCACTCTAGAATAATCAGATTGAAGGATGACCAAAGGAGGGTATGAGAGAATAAAAGAGGGATCTCCCTTTCCTTCCATTTCTGTGTCCTCTAGCTTTGTGCCATGAACCACCCCCACCCCAACATATACCAAAACTCAAACTAGGAACACTATGGCACAGTCCATGGACCATAGTGAAAGTTCCTACTATGAGGTAGAGTGTTTGATCTCCCCTTTTGGACACCCTTACAGTGTGGTGCTTTTACTGTACTATAAGGATTTCACCACATGGAAACTGTATGGTGAAACCATTATTTCTACATTGTGGGACTCCTCAGTCCTAGAAAACCATGGTGTTGTGCCTAGTGTCCATGTTTTGGACCCCTACCAATATAAAATACAACCTCAAACCTGCCAAAAAATCACGTTGGATTTATTATTCCAGACTAATGGTATTAAAATAGCCTAAAACCAAACAAAAACATAGTTGAGACTCAAACTCTGAGACCTAAATCCAAAAATTAAAATTCCTCTAGACTTTAAATAGCTTATAATGACCTAGTATGTTGCAATATCTCCACCATAAAATCTTTCCATCCCCCAAAATTCTCATAGAGTCACTATAGATGCAAATCACAATAGAATAAGGGAATAATTCCATATACCTAAAAACACCACACAAAACATTCTAATATCATTGATAAAAATTCTACGCACATTTGGGGTTCTATCCACCATAAAATACTTTATATCAGTCCAAATTCAATAATCATAAAAATGATAATCAAAGACAATACATAAATAGTAAACTTATCAAACTGATTACAAAACTGATGAAATTCATCAATAAATTATAATCGAATTATAATATAATAAACTTAAATAACAAAATACTATGATACCCATTAATTCGCATGAAATATAATACCCTTGAAAAAAGTAAACATTCTCAATATATAAATGGTTTTACCACCCAAATGATAACTAAAAGACTAAAAATATAAATAATATCCCTTGAAATAAAATAGATTCCTCAATTTAAAACCAAACATGGAATAACACACAAACACTACTTCAAAACAAAATATTCAAAATCTTCCTTACACAACCAAAATCAGAATTTCCAATAAAAAAAATTCAAAACCCCCTCTAACATACTAAAAAACCCATTTTTTAAAAATATAACAAAAGGTAAATATTATGACCCACCTGATCATTTGTTACTAGTTTAGCTAAAAATAATTTTATGAAATCACAACTATTGAAACATTCAAATCACTAACCAAATGAGAATAACATGAATAGACAAATAATAAAAAAAATCTTATTAAATCACATCATTTCTAAAAACAAAAAACAACCATGATCTATAACATACTAGTCTATAAAATGATATATAAACCTCTTACCAATTTGGTTACCATTGAATAATTTGTTTAGACTGATATATGAATAGTATTTTGTAATGATAAATTTATGTAAGTATCATTTCATTTTATAGACTCTCACATAAATCCAAGAATTTTAAATTTTTAACCCAACACTAAAAGTAATTAATTTTAAATATTAATGGTTATAAATAAAAACTATTTGGTAAAACAAAATTATTTTCTAAATTTCTAAAAACTTTTCACACCATTTTTAAACTGTTCAATTTTCTAAAACACCACCTTCATGCTCCTTCAAAATTTAAATTTTACTACACTTTAATAATACTAATTAAAATCCACTATCAAAGCCTTTATTAAATTTGTAACAATTTAATTATAGGATACCATCAATTTAAAACTCATACATAATAGAATAGAACCTTATTTATTTCCTTGAAAAATCTAAAATTTTTAAAATTCATTTCAAAGAAATTCAACTTTAAAAAGTAAATAAAGATTGTTATGATATAAGAAATGAGACCCAATATAATTAATCATCAATAATACCTCATGTAATTCATCTAATTTTTTCCTTAAATCTCAAATAAACTAGGATAAAAATAACTCAAGATCATATAAGCATCATCAATATCCTATCAAATCAATCCTTAAGATCAATAGAAAATATCAATAAAACACTAAAAAAGGAAATAATGCAAAAACAATTACACCCTTAAAAGATATATGGCATGTGTATACTATATTTAGTCCATGTAACCTATCCATACATCTCATGGGTTCATCTTGCAACTTTTCTCAAAGATGTAATTATACCCATAAAAAAGGATAAATCAATCCAAAAACTATAATCACACTTTCCCAACTTCTCTTGGAAACTCAAGGTTTGGAACTAAAAGTGCTAGCTAGACATTCCTTCATACCTATATCTGGATCTCAACCAATCCTAACTCTTTACTTCTATGAATCTCAAAATATTATAAAACAAAACCATGATTTGATACCCTTTCCCCCATACTAACTCAGGAAACCCCCAACTCAGGCACTTGAGATAGTCTGCAACAAAACCCGAAGGGCATTCCCGATCCCCATGGGATGGAAACTAGTTCCAGGTAATAAAATGTATACAAGTGGGAGTGAATTAATTTTATGAAAAAATAATAGTAAGTTAATCCTACCAAGAAGTACATCATGACCACTATACATGTCAGCTGATTACAAATATATAACAAATAGTTTCAACGATAAACAAAAACCAAATGGGGAATACACATAAATAATAACCAAGTATCTCAACATAACAATATTAAATTTTAAATACAAAAAACAAAATTAAATTGATGACATGTTATATTATAAGTGATAAATAAAATTGAAAAAGAGAACATGGACCACAATGACATGTCTCCTCATGTCAATTTGTTTTCCTTGGCTTGATACCACAACCATACTTGAACTGAAAACCCAATACTAACCTCTGAATAAAAGTATAACTTGAAAAAAACAAAAAATGATAATAGGTTTGAGTAAAAATATAAGTAGATATCCTCCATACACCCCATGTGTAACCATTAAAATTAAATCCCTATCATGGAATTTTTTAGATACAACTATAAAATAATCTTTTCCATTATAATTAAAAAAAGCCACATGTAACTATCACATAAATTATTTTTCATGTAATGTAAAAAATTAACCTTTTTAATAAAAAATAGTCTTTTAAAATTATAAGAAGAGGTTGAATTTATAATAAAATAAATATTTTTAAAAACACTTTGTAATTTCCCCTTTTAATTCCTCTTTTTAGATCATGTAAAGAATTTCACAAAGATAAATCCATGTTTTTAAAGTAAATAAAATTACATAAATAATTAATACTAATACGGCAATGGTTAATTTTGGTAACATCAATAAAATAAAAGAAATGTAAATAAATATAAATAGAAATAACATATACTCAAACATAAGGAAATAAATAACTGAATAAATAGAGACAACATCAATTAAATCAAGGAAAAGAAATAATAATTTCCTTCACGGTAATTCCTTAAGGGACTAAGGTCAAGCTACTCAAGGATCCTTATACTATCTCGGTGATCAAACCAGTTCCTTATAACTACCAATAGACCATTAGGGAATCCCACATTATCCTTAACAATGTATATATAACAACCCAATTTTATGATAGGGGAAATATCAGATCCATAGAAATATTTCATAATCCAGATTGTACAAGAAGAAAAGTTTAGTTAGTGTAGAGCAATATAATTCTAGGAAGAGAATAATAAATGGCTACCAGACACTTATCTTATTATTAATTTCCATATAACCATAATTATCATGATCAACCATTAGAGGTGGGCACCAGTGGTTATAAAACCAAACATATCAAATCTTAAGGATATATATACATATATAACATACAGTAATTATAAATTATACCACTCCCTCACCAATGAACTCCTTTCATAGAAGAAACCCCTTCTCATCAAGAATAAAATATAAATATCACAGACTTTATCTAGGATAATCCCACCAGTCCATATAATACCAATATCACATTAATACTGAAATGAATAACTAAAAAGGGTCTTGCTTCATTGAAATGTTTATATTAAGGACAATTTTTTTAAAATTCCAAACGATCCTTTAGAGTCACATTTTAGAAAACCAACTTACAATTTCACCTCTTAAAAATACAAACCATGAAAATATATTTTATAAATCCTTCAAAAACATTGAATCATTTCAAAAAACAATAATTAAACTATATTAAGTCTAAATACCATGAAATTCCAAAAAAACATCTCAAACAACTCTCTAAAGCATAATAAAGCTTTAAAAATCCAAACACACCCTTAATTTGTAAAATCATTTTCTCAAACATGAGTTTTTTCTTTTAAAACCCATTTTAAACCAAGAACCGATTTTTATTACCAGTTTATTTTAAAATAAATCCTATAATAAATTTTAACAAATACTACTATATATAAAATATATAATTTTTATTTGATAATTTCAATGAATGGATTCAAAATAAGCAATAAATTAAGGATTTAAAGTGAAATAGTTTTTCATGGATCCTCCCACCTCAATCGAAAACCTGAAACTCACTCCCAAGCTTAGAGAAACCTCCCCTAAGTCTATAAACACCTGGATCAACCATAAAAATAAATAAATTAATAAACTAGACATCTAAAACCAAAATCATAATGAGGAATAATTAGATTCAAACTCATCAGAGATCATAATAGGACCAAAATAATGAGCTACAATGTGAGGCCAACTCCCAATACACTACTAGGCCTAAGCCACAAAAAATCTCAAATTATTACACCTGATCCAATGGTTAATTTCATCTAAAATTTAAAAAATACTAAATATATTCATGGAAATATATACCTAAAGATAATAAAAAAATGACTTGAACATTCTCCCCTAAAATCATATCTACAAGTTATAAATGAAAGCCCCATTAAGTGGAATTATTCCACCATTAATTGGTCAAATTATATACTAAAAACCATAAACATACAATAAAAAATAGAAAATAAACCATCAATAAAAACAAAGAAGAGTAGAAGAGAAAGGCTTATTAAGGATCTATGTGACAAAACCACTCTAGATGACTTTAATATAAGTATGACCAAATGAGGTGATTGGAGATACGATGAGAACTATCCCCCTTACATTTATTTTAATAGATCAAGAGAGGCCCATTAGGTTACAAATAGGTACCCCCCAAAATACCTAAAATCCCATAAAAAACTACACAACACATGGTCCATAGAGTGGCCTCCACATTTCCACCATAACCCAGCTCCCCCACAACCTAGGTTGAAACCCAAACTAGGCATATTGTGGAGTGGTCTATAGACCATGACACATGTTCATAACAAGAGGTAGAGGGGTCGATCTCCCCCCTATACACTCATGTGGTGTGGCTCTTATACTACACCACAATGAATACACCTCAAAAAATTTCTATGGTTCACCCCTATCATTGTGACAAGGGTATCCCAAGACCCATACCACCATGGCATAGTGCCCAGTGGCCATGTCAGGGATCCATTGCATAGTAAAATCCAACCTAAAACACCATGAGACTCACTCTGAGTTTTTTTATGCAAGAATTAAACTCATGAAATAACCTAAAAATAAATTATAACATGGATTAAACTCTCGGTCTGAGACCCAAATCAAAAAAAATTAAATTCCACTATAATTTCACTAGCCTGTAATGACCTTATTTATTACAAATGACCCAATGGTGAAACCTTAAGTAACACATTATCTCCCTCCTAAAACTATAAGATTTTATATTTAGTACATGTATGACTTTGAATGGATCTGAGTGGTTTACATACAATCTTGGATCATATAAACCTTATTTGTCATTACATGTACTAACTCTAGCCCCATCGGTGATGACTCTCCTATCTTTATCTAACATAGGGGTTACCCATTGGGTATCTCATACAAGGCCTTGAAAGGTGTTTTTCCACTAGTGAATTGGTAGATATTATTGTAATAAATACCCAATAATGGATATTGATCCTCCCAACTCTTACTAAAATCTAACATGCATGCCCTCAATATATCCTTGGAAACCAGAATGGTTCACTCGGACTATACATTTGTATGAGGTTGAAATGTTATACTCATTTTAAACTAAGTCCTGAAAACCTTCCACAGGCCTCTCCATATTTTTTCTGTGAATCAAGCATCATGGTAACAAAAATAATCAAGGGAACCCATGAAATTAAATGATCTTCTCCACATACTGGTGTCCCATGCTCTCAACTAACCACTACCCTTGAATAGTAAAGAAGTGGGATGAATTGATCTATCAATCGATGATTATACCAAGAGCATAATT
The DNA here is from genome assembly GCA_963277665.1 of Viscum album. Classification (NCBI taxonomy): domain Eukaryota; kingdom Viridiplantae; phylum Streptophyta; class Magnoliopsida; order Santalales; family Viscaceae; genus Viscum; species Viscum album. Next base: position 1,616,909,711 of record OY728125.1, read on the forward strand.
AACTTTTTTCATCTAGGGATTCCTATCAAAAAATCAATTTATATTTCATCCCACTTCCACTCTGAAAGCTCAAGTAGCTAGGAAACAACTTCCAGGACTTGATGATGCACCTACATTTGATGATTGGTGATGAATCATGAAATAAACCCGACATTACTTTTCTTCATTATTTACCATTGAAAGTAGCACCAAAGGTATTAGAACATCTTCATAAATCCCAAAAACATTTCAAAGGGGGAAGTGTGTAACTCTCTCAATACCTCATCACATAGTGTGACATGTACAACTATCCATACTTAAGAGAGGATAACATGATCCCTATATTCAAAATATCCATTGGGTGAATCTTCTATGAATATATGGTCACATTAAATCTCATTATTGATATCCCCTAATTGAGTCTCCCTCATACACTAAATCAGTGGTGAGGTCACAAAAATCAATTGAATATAGACCATATCTCCCTCATCTAGAAATAATAACTACAATGGGGCCAATTAATCTAAAGAATCCTCTAATAATTAATAGTAATACTTCCTACTAATATAATATGATACCATGTTTTCCTTTCCCATAATATATGCTATCTTAATGTCATAATCCTATTAAAAATCTAACTAGTTCCCCTACCTTGGGTTAAGATCCTTTTGGGTAAATATATACCTAATACTTCAATGATCTAAATAGATCATGAAATATTGGTAAAGAAGGTAGTGCCTCTTATTATTTAGGGTGAACACTACCTTTGATAAATCAAAACCATGGGTTGTATAATTTTTCTTGTGGGGCCTCAATTACGTAGATATATGTCCAATTATTTCTTACCTTTGAATCAACACAAAATCAATACATGCTCTATAAGAATCATAAAAAATTAAAAACTTAACTCCCTCCTCTGGAAATCTCGAGGCAGGAGCATTGATCAATCTATGATTCATCTCTTTGAAGTCTATCTTACTCTACATGGACTTAGTTAATAGATACCCCTTTCAATTAAGGGAATTAACATGCCCATAATATTAGATATGTTTTCGAAAAATCTCCAATAATAACCTACCAATCCAAGTAAACTCCACACTTCAAAAACACTCTTAGGTGGATCCCAATCTAACATCACCTAGATCATTATAGAATCCATAGATACTCTAGCCTATGAGATGGCATGACCCATGAAGTGGACCAATATAATATATAACTTACACATTGAGAGTTTTCTTACAACGGGTATGCCTGAAGTAATTCCAGGACCATCCTCAGGTGCTCAAAAGTCTCGACATCTGATGTCAATAAAATGAGAATTCCATCAATGAAGATGACCATGAACTGGTCTATTAAAGGATGAAATACTTGGTTCATATATCCTATGAATACACCCAATGAATTATTTATGAAAAAGGGCATCACTATGAACTCATAATGGCCATATCTACTCATGGAAGTTATCTTTGGGGTTTTCTCCTCATGAACACAAAAGTGGTGATGTATAGACTTGAGGTCGATATTCAAAAATTTCCTCACTCACATAAAATGGTCAAATAGTTCATAAATACTATCCAAGTGGTATTTCTTTCTTGAATTTTACTTTTTTTAAGCAGTGATAGTCAATGAACATCCTCAATTTCTTAACCTCCTTCTTGGAGAACATAAGAGTTAAATAGGGAGACACATTGTGCATCATAAAATCTTTATCCATGAAGTCATATAACTACAAACTCAGCTCCCTAAGCTCAACCAGTTCCATTTTATAATCTATAGAAGATGTTAGAGTTTCCCTGGGGTGTATATTGATACTAAATTCAACCTATCAGTAAGTAATAAACCTAGGTATATCCTCAGAAAAAACATCAATGTACTCCTCCACTAATATTGGAAACTAATCACCCATGGTGTTCACTAAACAAAGGTACAATATCACCAACTAGTTTTAGTCAATTGTAACTTATCAAGAAAATTCTGTTATTATATTTCTTGAAATTCCCTCGCACCTATGAAGATGAATCTTTAACCGTCGACTTGGAATCACTTTACTATCCAATGGTGGCAGTTTATCCTATCATGTACCAAATATATTTAATATATACCAAGGATGATATAATAGGTCTATATTGAAACCACCATGAGATCCCCTAAAAATATATCATCAATAAGTGTAAGATCACACTGCTAGTGAATGTGGGTGACCGTGGGATTATTCATGGATGGGGTCTTTAGTTTCAGGGCTTGGGATAAGTACACAACCAAAATATCTAACTCTCAAGTAAGGAATTAAATAAAAATGGAATGTATAATTCTGGTGTCTATGAGTACTAGTTCTAGTTTATAAAATATATATATCATACCTTGAATCATGTGAGGCACCACCTGGTCAAAAACCTCTATAGATTAAATTTGGCTATGTTATTGGCCACCATCCCTCTAAACCTTATGAGGACCTATAAGAGGTTATGGTGGTGGATGATGGTTGTAATTTTCCCCCATACAACTCCTCCTCCCTATGAATCTACAAATCCTTTACCAAAATCACCTTCCTAAGGACCACATCAATTGATTCTTTATTTTCCCCATTCATGTCACTTTCTCTAACATGGAGTCCCATTAACAATCTGAATTCCTTCAATTGTTCAATGGATATATTAGTCATGTGTCAAGTGGCCTCATCCCTCATAAGAATAATTTTTCCTATATATAAAATAACTAAAACCTCTATGTGATTCAGAGACTATTTATCTTCTAGTATGAGACTACACATACTAATTCTTTCGGTGTCCTGACCCTAAAGCCAAATGTTGATTTCCCACATATAATGATTTAGATCATGGGTGGATACTTCTCACACCTAACACCCACTTATCCTCCCTTGGTAAGTTATCCATCACCAAGTCTCTCTCAAACACCCCAACATAGTTGGATATACACCAGGTAACAATTAATGCTCGAATATATCTATGGAAACCTTGCTCAAAATTTTATGCTCGAAATAACCTATCGCACACCATATCAGGGAAATACCGCGTGAGATCAATGAATCTCCATTCATACTCTATAACTATCACATTTCCTATATGTAGCTCTAAAATCTCCTAAATGTGAAAAAACCACAATGTCACTAGATAAAACTATTAAAAAAGGTACTCAAACTTCATCCAAGTAATTGTCACCAGATCATGATTTTGGTTAACTATGGTCCATTAGTGACCCATCATGCTATGAATAATACAAACCAAAAGCACCACCATATGGTTTATTGGTTTCTAAATGAGATGGAAGGCTCAAACCAAAAACCCTAAATAGTTCTCGACCTATTTAGGGTTAGACTCTCATTGGAACCTAGATGTTTTGTAGTGCTAAAACTTATACAACACACTCATCTCGTATGTGTCTTTATATCATCCTACAAAAATAATCAGCTCTTTAATATGAAGGGAATCATCTAATAAAACCAAGATAGTTTGGTTTAGTCACTACACAATGGGCGTCAGAGTTGATCTCTACTCACCTGGTGGAGACACCTCATGAACTAGAACCTGAACACAATACCCATCACTTAACTGGTCTATATTATGACCATGTATCAAAATATTAGCTAGATGACTTCATGGTAGAATCCTATAATTGAAAAGATGAACCACAAGAAATAAATAATATCTTGGGATATGACATAATAAGGAAATTGAAATCAATGATTCATTCTTATATGATGCGTAAACCCATATTATTTCTAAAAATTGATGCCTAATTATATCAAGCCAATAAGCAGGTAATCAGAGTCCTAGTTAATGGATACCATGGTTGTCACACCCTCACTGGTGATATGTCCTTCTCATGCATAATTTTTATTATTAAAATTCATCAATTTTATGAATTAAATGATTAATTATTACTCAAATATTTAATGTAATTGTTCATAATTTATAGGATACACCAATTTATATAAAATTAACAAAAGGAGAAAATGTGATCGATATCTCCACTTAAAGATTGGTTTTCATGAAATTGAATGATCATAGGATGCTTCCTAAGTTTAGAATGGAAGAAGCAGGATAAAACCGACTGTAACTACTGGAAAGGAATCAAGGGCCTAAAAATAAAATAATTCAGTGCATAAAATTTGAATCCAGGGCCAAAAAAGTGAACATGGAGTGAATTTGGGATGTAAAAAATTAATTCATACCCTGAAAGGTAAATTTAGGGCCTTAAAAAGTAAATTTAGGATGTAAAAATCGCATTTTAAAGATGTGGTAAACAATTTTGTTGTGTAAAACAAAAAAAAAACATTCCATAAATAAATTTGGAAATGCCCAATAATGGCTGCTTCAATGTGGAATTAAATATTGACCCTTCTTTAATGGATTGAAACACCGCTCAACACTCAAGAATGACCCATGACTCATTATTGAAATGTTTATGGGTGAATTAATCTCAACTAAATCACCATATAAGTATTATAAATAACCAAACTACTACTACCAAGGATCGATCCTGAGACCAAATCTGAGGGTGATTTTATGCACTACTGTATTGTCCTCCACTAGTCTTTCTCTCTACATTCTTGATGCTTTATTTTTCATTATTTCTTCCCCCTTACTCCATCATTTGTCGCATGAAGGGGTATTCCTACCATGTGATAGGGTAATGTAGTTGAATGGGGAAGGTGTTTTTGGATTATATTTTCTTATTACGTTCATGTATTAGGGTTGCCATAGTTTTTAATGAAATTTCCAATCTCTTTTTTGTTTAATCATTACCATTGATTGATGAATATAAAAATAACTTTTTTAATTTTGATAATAATTTCCCCAAACTATTTTATAATCATTTAATATTATAGGTAAATTAGTTTTTGAAATGGTATCTGGATAAACTTAGTGAATTAAAATCATAAAATACTAGACCAGGGGAAATAGGGTATTATTATACTAAGGAGGGGATAACTTGAACATCATATCATCCTTATTCTGACTCTAATTATAATACTAAACAATCAAATTAATTTTTAAATCCAATTTCACCTAAACCCTAAATTTATAAAACCCCAACATGAATTTCTAAATTTATTTTCAAAACCAAAACCCTCCTCGTTTTCTTCTCTCTCTTTCTACCAAAATTCTATAAAATCGAAATCTATTTTTCATTATGTTACTTAGAATTAATAAATTATTTTCTTTTTAAAACTTAAAATAAATAATTTCATCATCTTTTAGATTCAACCTTGACTTTATGCTATTTATATTTTAATTAACTAACCACACTTGTTTCAGTTTTATAATTTTTTAATTTTAGTTAGCCTCGTACGTAATTAACAACACCCCGTAAGAAACAAAACTGGAGATATTGTCAGGGATAATTGCAAATTATTTTTTTGGTTTTTTATTTTATTTTATTACATTATTATTTTATTTTATTTTATTTTTTAATTATTTTCCTTTTTTATATTGTATGTTTTCATGTTGTGTTTTTCATATTGTTAGTTTTTAATACAAGAATACCAAATCAGAGAAAAGGAAAACAGAAACTTGAGTGTGAGCCTGAGCTCAAACAAAGACCATAGAATAAGATTAGAGTAGAAGAGACCATGGTGGGTGCATAGCAACATTTTTCTACTAGTGGAATTCAACCCTAAGATCCAGGTCTGTGTACTCTCATTGACTATGTATTTCCATCCAACACAAGACTCTAACATAGTATCCTAGTGCCATCCATTTCAACAAATAACTTTGAAATGAAGCCATGAGTCATCCAAAAGATCATGCATTATTTCCAATTCTCCAGGTTACCACATGAAAACCCCAATTCTCACATTAAGAGTTTCATTGAATTGTGTGATACATTTCAATTTCAGAACATCACACATGACAAAGTAAGGTTACTTCTTTCTCATTTATCATTTAAAGGAAAATCATGAGTGTGGATCCAAACTCTACCCCCACACTGTATTACAATATAGGAGGATTTGGTAAAAAATTATTAAAAAGGTTTATCTTTCCTTAAAATTTAATGGATATGCGGGTTAGTATTTTAATTTTTCAGTAAATAAATAAAGATTCTTTGTATAGTTATTGGGAGAGGTTTAGAAGTTTGATAATATGATTCACACATCACAAAAACAAAATTTTATTTTAGATACAAACTTTTTATAAAGGATTATCACAGGAAAATATATTAACAGTGGATACTAATTTAGGAGGTTATATTATAATAAATTTACCATAAGAGAGCTATGAGCCGTTGGATGAAATGTCTAGTGATAGTTTTCAATGGCATTTAGATGATGTTCAAGTACAAGAAGTGCATATAGTGGAAAACAGCTGGGTTTCACCCAGATGGAAACAATATCAAATGAACTTGATGATATGATATCCAATCAAAACCCCCAAGGTATGTACTGTAAAGATGTATAATATTTAGATTATAATCTACAAAATTATGTGTAGGGATGGAGTCCACAAAGAAAGAACCAAGGACACCGATTTTTTCTATGAAAACAATGTTCTAAACCTCAACACTAAGGGACATCATTGATGACTAAATTCCATACCTTGGAAGAGAAAGTTTCCACGTTTATAACCACAACTAGGGTTGTAGTTAAGGAGATTAAGGAATAATCAATTAACCAAAATTATTTATTGAAAAATATGGAGATTAATTTTGACCAAATCACTATGAAAATTTGAGAGAGGCTAAGAGTATCTCTTATAATAATCCCTAAAGAGAACCCATGGGAATATTTTAAATTCATTACTCTGTGAAGTAGAAAAGTCACCCAATATAATCCTAAATGAATTAAGAGACAACAAAAAAACAATCTATAAATGAAGTCTAAGAGTTGGAGAAGTGTTAGTAACATGTAGCTATTAAGGTTAATAAGGAGGAACTAACACAATACAAGCTGGGGCTACCTTTTCCAGAATGTCTATCAAAAGTTATGATTGATGTGAAAAAGGTAATTTTTTGGAACATTTATTAAAAATTAAATATCATCATCTCTTTTTCATAGTACCTCACCAACATGATAACTTAAAAATTTTTTATGAAAGAGATAGTGACCAAAAAGAGGAAATTGGAAGAAAAATGCACCATTCTATTCACACGGGAGTGTTCGGTGGTGGTATCAAAGGACCTTCCTAGGAAGAAATAAGACCCTCATAGTTTTTCCATCCATAAGTTTTTACATCCTAAAAACTACCCAGACCTTGTTTCTTCTTAGTTATGTCTTTTGATATCATCACTGAATGCTCCTGTCTGAGTGGAATAGGGCCATTTTCCTTTAGGCTCCTATTTTTGTTCACAAACTCTTTAATAAACTTTGTGTACACTGGAATGTTCTCAAGGGAACCTAAAAAGAGGATTTTAATATGATACTTCTTAAATTGTTCCATAAATTTAACTTTTTACACATCAATATTCACTACAGTAGGCATTTTAGAAAAGTTAGCCTCAACTTGTACTATAGTGGTTCTTTCTTGTTATCCTCACCAGCTACTTGTTCCTTACTCTTCTCCAGCTCTTCAAATTCATATTCATATTGTTTCTAATGTTTTCTATTTCTTGATTTAGGATAGTATTGGGTGATTTTTTCACTTCACAATGCAATGAATTTAAAAATTTCCCATGGGTTTCCTTCAGGGAATCTTGGAAGAGCTCCTCTTGGCCTCTCTCAAAGTTACTCACCGATTTGACCAACTTGAATCTCTTGATTTCTCATAATATAATTTTGGTTCATTGATTCTTCATTAATATCCTTTAATACAACCCTGGTTGTGGTTATAAACATGTAAAATGTCTCTTCTAAGGTATATAATTGACTCATTAATGATGGACCATGATGTTCAGGTTGAAAATATTATTTTCTTGGTTGAAATCCTTGGCTTGGTTTTGCTGCTGTGGACTCCATCCCTATGTATAATTGTTTTGATTGTCATCTAAATAGTTCGCATCTTCATAGTAAATACCTTTGTGATTTTTATTGAATAGAATAGAATCATGTTTCTTTTACATAACATTCATCTATGTGGAAACCGAACTATTGTCCACTATGCATTCTCCTCGTAATTGACATTCATCCAGGTGCTATTGAAATTTTTTTATAGACATTTCATTAAACAACTCATAGCTCTCCTCTAGTTACTTTATAATAATAAAACCTCCTATAGTATCAACCACTTTTAAGTGACTTCCCTATGATTAATCTTTGTAAAGTTTTTGTATTAGAATCCAAATTTCAAAGTTGTGATGAGGGCATTGTCTTATCAAAATCTTAAACCTCTCCCAAGAACCATATATCTTTCCTTTATTTATTTTCTCAAAATTTAAAATACTTAACTATAGATACATTGAATTTTAGTGAATTATTTAATAATTTTATTACCATATCATCCCATGCTTTTATTAATTATGGGGGTAGACTTTGTATCAAATATTGTGCATTATCATTAAGGGAGAAACAAAAAGACACAACCTTACTACATCACTTGTGATGTTGTGAAACAATAATGTGTTTCACAATTTAAATAGACTCACAATGAGAGAATTAGGGTCTTCATGTGGTAGACCAATGAATTGTATAGAATTCATGATCATTTGGATGGCCATTGTATTGATTTTGAAGTGATTTTCTATAACGGGTGGCACTAGAATTCTCGGTTGCAGTCTTGTGTTGGATGTACACCCATAGTCAGTGAGAATATGCATCCCTGGATCATGGGGTTGAATTCATATTGTATAAAAATGTTTCTATGTTCCTTATATGGTCACTTATGCTCTGATCTACCACTATAGACTTTTTTTGAGCTCAGACTCTCACTCAAGGATCTATTTTCTGTTTTCCTATATTTGGTAGCCATGCATTAAAAATTAACATTCTGAAGCACACCGTACAAACACAAGAAATGTAAATAATAAAAATATAAATTAAAATAATATAATAAAAAAATTTAAAAAATAAAAAAAAACTAATAATGAATTTTCAGTTTCCCCAAGAAATGGTGCCAGTTTTGTCTCATGCGGGGCATCATTAATTCTATACGGGGTGAACCAAAAATAATTTTTTTTAAAATTAGAAAAGTGTGGTAAATTTTTTAAAATATAGATAGAATAAATTCAAGGTAAAACCCACAATATGGTAAAAATTTTTATTTTAGTTTTTAGAAATAAAAAGATTTATTGATTTGAAGATAAATAAAAGAAAATTTGGGTTTGAAGGCAGTTTGGTAGAAAGTGAGTAAAGAAACTTGATTTAGATTTTGGTTTGAAAATAAATTTGGAAAGGAGTTCTAGGGTTTTTTTAGATTTAGGGTTTGAGTGAAATTGTATTTAAAAATTAATTTGTTTGTTATGTATTGGTTTTAGAGTTGGGATTAGGAGGATATGATGGTCAGGGTATCCCCTCCTTAGTACAATAATACCCCTTTTCATTAATCTAGTATTTTAGGGTTTTCTTGAACTAACTTTATCCAAATATGATATTTAAACCTAAATTTCCTGTATTATTCAATGATCATGGAATAGTTTAGGAAAATTAGTTATGTAGTTTAGAAAAAATATTTTCACATTCAGTAATTAATGGCGATGATTAAACAAAATTAAAGATATTAGAAATTTCATTCAAAATTGTGACAACCCTAACACATTAACGTAATAAGAAAATATAATCTAGAAAAAAAACCTTCCCCTTAAGATAAATTATCACACCAAAAAGAGGAAATTACACCCTCATTCTAGTAATGATTCAGTAATGGGGAAGGAATATTGAAAAATAAATCATGACTAATGAAAAGAGAAATGATGGTGGAGGAAAATGTAGCTGTGCAGCAATTCACCCCAGGATTTGGACTTCGGATCGATCCTTGGGTGTAGTAGTCTGGTCCTCTATTTATAATCCTTTTAGGGTTCTTGGGTTGGGATTAATTTATCCATATATGAATCAATAATGAATCCTGGGTGAATCCCGAGTGTTGAGTGGTGTTTTGGGTCATTAAGGGAGGGTTTCCATTCAATTCCACATTGAATCAGCCATCATTGGGCCTAGCCAAAGTTATTTATGATGTGAATTTGTGTTTTACACCAAAAACCTATCAACCACTTCTCCAAAATGTGATTTTTACATCCTAAATTGGTTTTTAAGGCCTTAAATTCTCTTTCAAGGACTTAATTTATTTTTTATGTCCTGAATTCACTCCATGATCACTTTTCAGGTCCTGAATTCCCTTTTTAAGCCTTGATGCTTTTTATTTTCAGGACCAAAATTCTCTTTTTGGGCCTTGAATTAATTTCAAATGGGTTTTATCTCTTTCAACCTATTTATTTAGTTATAACCTTAGGGAGAACCCTATGATCGTTCTTTTTCATGAAAAACCATATTCAAGTGGAAATATTGATCATTTTTACTCATTTTGTTCATTTACTGTAAATTATTGTGTCCTTAAAATTATGAAAAATTCCATTAAATATTTAAGAAAGAATTAATCATTTAAGTCATAAAAGGGATTCATTTTAATACTAAAAAGTATGGATGAAATGGATATATCAACTGGGTTCCCTGGCCTAAAAATCAAACTCAAGGTTATATAACACTATTTCTTAAAATTACCAAACCAATCCTCACCAAACATCAAAATATGTTCTCCATACCTTGGAAAAAACCTACTTTGACATCATTCTGACATGACCTAACCCACCAAGACCCCTATTAAGTGGTAATAACCCAATATTTCCATCTCAATCTCACCTCTAATAGGCCAAGTGGTGGTAACTAAAACCAAGTAGGCATATCTCACATAATGGGATGCCTTAGCCTAATACACCTACACATAACACACACCTCTATATAGGATATAATAAATCTAAAGAATAAAAATGAAAACATTAAAATAAATAAATAATAATGCATTCAATAATGACTAGGTAGTACAAAGGAATAACTAATACAAAATTGATAAAAATAAAAGGAAAAAATACATAGCCAACAATAACCAAAGGGGAAACACCAACCTAATCAATAGCAGAGAAGATGTCCCCAAAACACCATAGTCCTAACATAAACATTGATTTCTACATCCAATCCTAAGCATAAATATGCTATTTTAAGTCTATGTCCTCAATTATTTCCACTAAACTATATTTTATATATATAAGGCACAACATGTCTAGCAAAAGATTCCTAAGAATGTGTGAGTATGTATATACCCAGTAGGACACCCCAAAAACTAAAAAGGAAAATCCAAAGATTGGTTAGATCAAGCCAAAATAGTAGAAAGGATATAACAAATAAGATCCCAAATATTCTTTAAGAAGATATCCTAAGACATAGATAGAGGTCTCATTCTTCATATCCATCCATCGATGAAATCATTATGCCACTCCAAAAACCCAAAATACCTAAATATAGAAACCCACATAATCTCTTAAGAAATGGGTGGAGGATTCCATTCCTTTAGAATGTGGGGGAAATATTGAATTTGATGGAGGATCCTAGCCATGTCTAAGCTCTTAGATAAAGGGAATAGTGACTCCATAGATAAAGGATCTTAACCCCGAGTATGTGGGGGAATAACCAACCCTACCTATAAAATAACCCTCAAATAGAGGATCCCACACATTGAGAATGTAAGGATTGAATACCAAATCTACATATATATTGATAACACTCTGATATTAATTCCCAAACCCCATCACCATCTCTATGGAGATAAATTCATTATATACCTATAATACCTCACAAATGAAATCAATTGGCTGAATAGACCACACTATCATGATCTTCATAGAAAAACACCCCGGACAAACTACTCATGAATCCAAATCCAAGTCTCAATCATGGAGATATTAAAAGTTACTAATAATATAAAATTACACATGGTGTATATAATGGGTACATGATATATATCTTCTCAATGTCTTCTTGGTTATGCACTGCCATTCCATATTTCATACACGGGTCACACTAGACAATCTATGGGTCTTAGTACATGGTTTGTAGAACCAAACTATAACCTAAACATGAAATCTATATATATATTCTTTTATGGTTGACTGGAGGGAACACTACATCTACATTAGAATACATGTTATGTGATATTTAACTTTATCCAAAACCCTATCTTCCATAACCAGGGTGATACACAATGTGTGTTCTTCCAAATTACATGCCATATAGTTAGGTATTCAATCCCAAATTTAACTTTTTGATGTAAAATAAAACCATCACTATCATCATCTCCAATCATGACCAAATATCTATTATATTCCCTATTCATGTATGTAACACCATTAGAGGCCAATTTTTTCCATTGTTCTTCAATGAACAAAATCCGCCAACTTCTCACATGAAGTACTCATCATCCCACTAATCACTGGCCGAAGGGGTACCCATACCAAAACACCACCTATAGACTATCAACTAAATAGGGTCCTCCCACATACTTTAATCTTTATTTTCCATCAGAAATAAATGATCATGGTTCTAAAATTTGATCATGAGTTGAACTGGACCAAAATAGTCAAATCATCATCCAAACCATTGGACAACGATGAAAACATAATGAATGGGGATGAAAATCAAGAAAATATCAAAGATAAATATAAATTATGGTGGTTTTGAAACTCAACCATCATTCATAGGTGAAAAATATGAAGAAAAAGTAAAGTCAAAAAAATAAATAATTCAGTCTAAATAAAAATTTATAATTAGACAGTGCCATGTAAATAATGGTAAAAAACCTACAATAGAAAATTCTATGTTTGAAATATTAAATAATTGAGTAGCGCAATAATATAAAACCCCTAACTCAAATATGGTTCATTTTTTAATAATGATAGAACTCATACCAATCACCACTGATGGTCTGAGGAGAAGCACTCCAAATTCTTCTTCAATAGAAACATACAATATTGGAACTCTCCCAAACCTTCATTTTTTCATCCAATCCTAGGATTAGGAGATAAGAATGCTTATATAGAGACAATTTATAGGTTTATACATTTAATCTATATAATTAACAATTAATTTATTAAAAATATCTACCTTTTCAAAAGTAACAACACAATCTTCCAATAATGGCTAAGTCCTTGGTCCACTGATGTGAATTAAAATTATAACTTCCTTAGGGTAAAAATCAGATTCTAAATGGAATATTGGTGTTATAATACTCAAACTATTATTTATTGATTGGTTTTCTTTTTCAAAAATAGGCATGTGCATGATAAAGAAAATGTTTCTTTATTAATATATTAATATCAATGTTCTGTGATGATCACAACATCGTACCAACTTGTCAACAAGTCCCAAAATATTTAAATTGTGTAAGGTTTCAAAAAAAACCAAATTCATTACAATATGGAGAAAGGAAAAAAATAATTTTTAAGAATATAGAATATGAAAATGTGTAAAAAATATAAATATAGAAAACAAAATGAAGTAGTGAGAGAAAGTTCCCTAATGAGAAACATAATGTAAGAGAGAGAAAATGATTCCATTCACACATTTTTTAAGTATGCCACAAAAAATGGAAATTGATATCAATAATAATAGAAATTTATAGAATTATATAAAATAAATCCATGAAATATTATAAAAACACGAATAAAGAAGATAAATATTCCAACTAAAAGGAGAGATATTGAAAATTCCCATTATGTTTACTCTTGACTTCATTAAATGTGCTCAAACTCCCTATATAATAAACCTATAATTATTAATAATCTATTTTTGTATATTATTTATATTAATCACATTTAACTTAATTATTTATATTCATTTATTACCTATATATATTTTAGTCATTTTCTATTTTTTATTATCATGTTATAGTAGTTTTGATTGTTACATTTCTGTATTGGTAAGAAAATATCAATTATTGTTCCTTGTTTATAATTTGACCATCTATATAATGGTAATGGTATTTTAATAGTATTATTATAATTAATTTTAGAGTCACATATTCATTTCATAGAAGGTATAGGTACAATTTTTAATTATGAAATTCATAATGCACTTGTTTTAAAGATATTAGTAAACATGATGTGTTATTTTAATAAAAATATCCATTATAATATTACCATTATAGAACCATAATAATAAATTATATTAATTTTTAAAATAATTTGAAAATAAACCCACAAGATCAGTGAAATCAATGGGGTCAATCAGTGATTAAGTGTTCTTTTTTTATGTTTCCCAATTTGAGCAACCTTAGTCATTAGTTAGAGTGATTTAAATTCACTGTAAAAATTAAATATGCCCAAATGTAATAAAGAATAGTATATTTATAAGGTTAACCCCTAAAAATAATAAGACTAATCCTTTATGTGATTTAGAATCACCCATGATAACACATCCCACTTGTATCAACCTAAGGATTACAATGAGTATGGAATATCCTTGAACTTATGAAACACAAAGTCTCTCAACTATATAAGTACTTACAACATTGTTATAATGATATATGAATTAGTTCTAATAAAATAAGAGACTTCTAGGAATAATATTTCCCATCATTTTGTTTAGTGACATTTTTTCTTCCTCTTACTCCCTTACACCATCGCAAGTCACTTCTCATTATTCTCTATCTTCTTCTTTTTCTTCTATTTCTAGATAATCTTTGTGTATACCCCCTTTAGGGCATATCTATTATATATTATTTTATTATATTTCAAAATAAAAGAAAAATATTCTCAAATTAATATTTGATTTTTTAGATTCAAATTCAAATTTCCATCTATTTTCAACTACCACTCAACTTCACCTAATTTTTATCAAACATTAGATCATCCATGACCTCTTAGTCTATAATTATGATTTTTAGGGACTTTAAAGATAAAGTATATTATCCTCCTGATTCATATAATATCCACATCATTAGATCCACTAAAAATTGGAATACTGCACTAACTACGGACTTCACCATGGCATGTTGTATGCTGTTTTAGAAAATATTTTTAAACACAACCATCACCAAACCATATTAAAAACTACTGTATTCCAACTACACTAAATCGATTTGAAACTATAGAGAACCATTTTTTCCCTTGTAAGACTTTAAAATATTTATATATATATCTCCAGAGTTAGGAACTAAGAAGTTGTGCGATTCTGAGGGCCGGTGTGCCCAAAATTAATTTTATAAAAATATTAAAAATATTTTTTATTATGAATGAAAATTCTTAAAGAAAATGTGATAACTCTTAAACAGAAACTAGGATAAAAAATATGATACCATGTTTGAATCCAGAATGCAATGTTCAACCTATGTGCAACTTAAAATGGGTCAGTGTGGGGTGTTAAGACTCCTCACTCGTTGGTGGTATGTTCAGTGAAACAATTAATTAATTAATTAACTATTTCATTTCAAAACAATAGATAGTTATAAATAAAATCGCCAATATTAATTCTCTAGGGTTATACGTATAAATCCTGTGTTCATCATCATTTGGATCTCAAGGTTCTAGTTCTATAATTTTAGGGTGGTAAAGAGCCCGATCAGACCCCCAGATTCATTTCAGTTTGGTGAACAAGGAGCGGATCAGCGATCTAAGACCAGATCTAGAGTTGTTTCAAGGTGAGGATGAGTTATTGGGAAATCAGAGACTAAATCTATAAAGTTCAAAGGATATATGACAAACCAAACATATGGTGAAACCCTTGTGGGTTAGCGGTGGCCATTTTCCAGCGATCAATGGGTGAAAACCATGATTTTTGGTCAGATCCATGAGTTTTGGGCTAATTCTTAGAGAAATATACAATAGATCAAAAAAATTTGAGTATGAGGATCAGACCTGGAAATCTGAAAAAACAACCAGCTACACACCATGTTCAAGGATGAAAATACGTTATGTAGCCCCCTCAACGATGGGTAGGGTTTTGGAAGTCTTAAGGACGACACATGTGTAATATCTCTTACATGTAGTGCACCCCTTAACTGGATGGGAACCCATGTGATGTATCATAGAGTAAGAAAACCATGTATAAGTACACAACTGTGTGTTATAGTACACAGACACGGGGTCCGGTACATGTACACGGTGAGCAGGACATGGCCCGGTCCTAGTTAGCCTAGACACACCATGTAGTTCACCTACATGGCATGTACTACTACATGGAATGGATACATGTGCCATCCAGGGACACAACTAGGTGGTGAAGTAGGACCACACACTATGTGGTTCCCCTCACACACCACATACCCATAGTTCCCTTTTTAGGGAACTTTGAATTTTCATATCTCTTTTGTTTGAACTTGAATCTTGACACGCGAGTAGTCTATCTTGAGTTTGTTTCGACATATAATGTGATGGTTCCCACAGTTTTAGATTATGAGATACAATGTGAAATGTTTTGACCATGGAATCTAATAAGGAAACACCTGATGGAAGCAATGATTCCACATGATCACCAGGACCTTTCTGAGTGGTACCCTCTAGCAGTGTTGGGTAGCGGAGTTCCTCGATTACAATATAGAGTTCACCCTCCAGTATAGCTGGGAAGTGGCGTCGTTGAATAATAATAAGTCAAACCTCTATGATATCTAGGCATTTTCATCCTTGATGGATATTTAGTTGACCCTCCAACATAGCTAGTCAACGGCATCCTCGATAGATATTGAGTTGACCCTCCAACATAGCTGGGTAGTGGCATCCTTGGTGGATACTGAGTTGATCCTCTAGAATAGTTGGTCAGTGGAATCCTTGATGGATACTGAGTTGACCCTCAAGTATATATGGGTAGTGGTGTCCTCAATGGATACCTATTTGACCCTCCAGTATATCTGGGAAATGGAGCCCTCGATGGATATTGAGTTAACCATCAATCATACCTGGTTAGTGGTGTCCTCAATAGAGACCAATCCGAGCTTCAAGCATAGCTAGGTAGTATCATCCTTGATGACTTACAAAGGGAACCCACCCCCACCCCAACCCCCTATATACTAGGGTGTGGGTCATCTACTTTGAGTTTGTGGCCCCTCTATTGTGAGACAAAGTGATGAGGTGTGGTTAGACTTGGATGGTTATTTCTGGGAGGACGCATGAGATGTTGGGCATCATTTATGTACTTTTGCAAATGTTGGCTACTCTTCTTCTTGTGATGAGTTTTGAGATGGATATGTCTTTAATCTCTTTTTTGGGACACTTTTGTCTAAGAATATATATATATATATATATATATATATATATATACTCTGTATCCACACATTGTATTTTCTTACTGTCCTTACATGATATGTGAATACATGCAGGGTATGAAACATGATTTCCATGTTTATCTTCTCATGGTTGGATGAGTATAATCTTCTATAATAGGTGGAGAAGACTCAATAGGTAGTTTATTTACTCATTGTACTTATCCCATTGTGTTTGAATGATATTACATTCACTATTGGTTTTGGTTGAGCTGTACTCTTTCATTGTACCTTGTGTTGTCTATTGTATTTCTCTTCCTTTTTGTACCTCTTACTACACCCTTCAAATTTTGGGGAATCCTAATGGGAATGTATATACTCACCCCTGTATGATATTTTCCCACATGTGTCATGTCTTATACTGATGATGCACAGGTCGACCATGACTTCAAAGGTTCTTCGGAATACTAAGTGCTTGGACCGTGTACGGTAGTCATAGCTTGGGATTTAGGATCCATTCTCTCTCAGCTACTTACATTTCCATTTTTTGTCAGGTTGGGATATATTGTTGGTTGGGCGTGTATTTTCCCCTTTACTTTTTAGTTTACACAACTGTAATTTTGTAATTTCAAGAGGTTCATGCATTCTTGGTTTACTTTATAGTAGTGTTGCTTATTTTATTCATTCCCTCTTCACTTTTTCATCAAGATAGATGTGTGTGTGCATATAGGTACTTAGGAAAAGGCTTACTTGAGTTAGTTATGGATTTGGAACTGGTCTCCACCCCCTGACCTATGGAGGCGGGCTTGGGGTAGTTACAGATCAAGCCATGACTTGGGTTGGGTTGTGAAAGATTGGTATTAACGCAAGTTTATTCCTTAGAATGTTGATTGAACTACTCAATTTAAGAGGGTTTGGTTGGGGTTTGGGGAATAGTTTCAAAGTTTCTCAAGTGCATCTCTCAGTCCAGGGAATCTAGTGACGGTGTGGTGGCCTACGTACCCATTCACCAGGACCTTAAATACCTTATTATCAACTCGACAAGTTGATACATTTGTTGCAGGGATCAATGAAACATTAATTATATAGTATTGATTCTTCTATTTTCCTTATTGAGTTAGCTCCCCATTATTGTTGATATATATATATTCTTATTAGACCATGGTATGTATTAATAAATCTCAGGAATCTTCCATGATGATATCTAGCCAGGATACTAATTCTGATTCGTGATGAATATTCGATGACTAATGAGGCCTTAGTTCAAAGGACATCCCACGATCCCCTTCCTCCAGGTGGGTAGGTAGTAGCGCCTCCACATTTCAAGTAGAAAATAATTCTAGTAGAGAAGGTTGAGGATGCACACACACACTCCGTGAGTTCTAGCATTAGAAACTACTGAGGTTCTGCGATGAGACAGATCCTCAGGCAGTAGAGGATTAACTAGAGTCGATGGTTTATTTATTCAGGATTGTTAATACCCCAACTGAACAGGTGGTTGCATTAGAATCTATCCATTTCCATGGAGCAGTTGTATGCTGATGGAGCCTTGTTACACTGATGCATGATGATTTGACTTTATTGTAGAACAAATTTTAGCAACTGTTTCGTGAGGAGTACTACCCCTTTTGCTTATTCTTAGTTTGAATTTAGGAGATTTTGAAGCTGTAGTAGGGAGGGATGATGATGGATTGATATGTGATGTGGTTCATAGAACTTACTCTATACTCCCTTGGCATGATTTGTGATGGCTACTTCCAAGAATGGAAGTTTGATATGGGACCCCACAAAGAGATTCATGTTAGCGTAGTTCCATTAGGAATCTCCACCTATGCCAAGGTTCTAGAGAAGGAACTGGTGAGATAGATCATTCTATCAGAGGGACACCAGGCTTCTGGAGTTGGCAGTGGGAATCAAAAAGACGAGTCTTATGTAGCAGCTAGTAGATTCCAATAGGCAGGATCTCAACACAAGAAGCCCTTTCATGATAAGGCTTGGGCATGGGGCTGTGTGGTGTAGGGACAGTATAGAGCACCAGGGAATCCCAGAGTGGGGAAATGATTTTATTTTGATTTTATAGGTCATATAACATGAGACTAGTTGACTGGACATGCAAATCAGCATAGGTAGATAGCTGATGGACCGCCACTACATAGACAGAACCAGGATTAGGGATCTCCTAAGTGAGAAAAAGGTGATCCCTTAGGAGGTGGAGATGGTATAAAAGTAGGAGGAGATATGGGTGGTGGAATCCACTATGAGATCCTTCCACCAGCACCACTACTCAGGCCATTTTAGGATTAGGGAGTAAGCAATTGGGGCCGTAGATACCTACTGGATTTATAGGTTTATGATCCCACAATGCATGAGATTATTAGAGGTATGATATCTATGTTTTCTAATCTTGAATCAGTATTAGTAGACATAGGTTCTAGTGATTAATTTATATTTATACTTCTAGTACAAGAGTGATATCTACCAGTAGAGGCACTATCCTAGAAACTTCATCTTGATATTCCTACATGGAATGCTTCTTTTGTATTTTTAATTTGCCAGTAGTGTGAGGTATCACCTAGTGGAGATAGGTTCATATTAGACGTTTTGTTAATCACGATGTAACCCTACAACATTATATTGGGAATCAATTGGGTTTCCCAAGTTCAATCCCATATTGAATGTCACCACAGACATGTCATATGTCTACGCACTGATGAGATAATATTCTTCTTTTCTGGTGAGAGATATTTCATGGAAGAGAAAGTGGGTTCTAAAAGTAGAAGGTTGTACCCCATCACCCATCAGTTGGCGAGTATAGGCTTTGGTAAAGTAGGATATTATGAAATCTGGGTTCCTTCACTGGTGGAGGATTACATGGATGTCTTACCTGAGGACGTTTTAGGACTACCTCCAATGTGGCAGATGGAATTCTATATTGACTTGCATCCCGAAACTGTTCTGATATTTTTTGAATCATATCAAATGGAACCTACCAAGCTCTGAGATCTTTATTTATAGTTTAAGGACCATTTAGTGAAAGGTTTCATCATTCCTAGTGTGTCCCCATAGTGAAACTCCAGTCTTGTTCATGAAAAAGGTAGATGCGATCTTATAGATTTACATGGATTATCATAATCTAAACCAAGCCATGATAAAGAAAAAGTACACCCTATCAAGGATTAATGACCTCTTTGACCAGTTCTGAGGTGAAATATGGTTCTCAAATATTGATCTTAGTCCTGGCTACAACTAGTTGAGTGTTTTCGAGGCTGATATTTAAAAGTTGGCATTCTGATGTTGCTACAGACACTGTGAGTTTCTAGTGATTCCCTTTGGTGTGAAAAATGTCCCTACATTGTTTATGGATTTGATGAACTGGATTTTCGAGATTTAATTGGACCTGTTTTTTTCTTTATCGATGACATAATTGTCTACTCTATATCATAGAAGGATCACGAAAATTATTTGAGTATGGTCCTAGATTTTCTTCGAGAGCACTAGCTTTACAGAAATCTCTTGAAGTTCTAGTTCTAGATTAATGAGATTCTTTTTTTGGGGCATGTCATTTCTGATCATGGATTAGTTGTTGATCCAGATAATATTAGTGGAGTTCTTTCTTTGGAGGCACCCAATATCATGTTAGAGGTGTAGAGATTTCTTGGATTTTCAGGGTACTACATGAGGTTTATGGTATAATTCTCTTGAATTTAAGCCCATTTGACCACCTTGAAACAGAAATAGAAATTATTTACCCAATATGAGCAGTGTCAGTGGGCCTTGTGGGAGTTGAGGCTAAGCATGATGAGTGATCTAGTGTTGAGACTACAAAATTAGGGTATGAAGTTCGTGGTGTATTTCGATGCCTTAAGAGATAGGATCAATTTTTTGTTGATGCAACAACATGTAGTTATCTCATACGAGTTGAGGCTATTGATACCCCATGATCAGAACTATGAAAATCATGACCTATAGTAGGTAGAGGTAGTATTCTCCCTAAGGATGTGGAGGCACTAACTTATGGGGTAGTGTTTTGTGGTTTACTTAGACTATCAGAGTCTCAAGTATGTCTTTATGCAGAGAGACCTAAACCTAATATAGTGGAACTTGTTGTAGTTACTATAGGCCTATGACTTCGATATAGTATATATTACAAGGAAGGGATACATTGTAGTAGATTTACTTAGTTGGAAGTCCCATTCTCGCTTAGTGCAGGAAGATTTAGAGTAGTCGGCCTCCTTGCAGTTGACCCTGGTGGAGCAGGAGGGTGAAACTTTTCTTCAGTCAATGTGGATGAATCCTTAGATTCTTGAGCATGTGAGATAATACTATCTATGAGACATTGACTTAATGGTATTATGTTATTATATATCTATATAAGACTCACCATATGGATATTATGAAGTAGGAAATCACGTTATCTTGTTGCAGGGGTGGAAAGTCGTTCCAGTCACATTATAGGAGGAGGTGATTCAAGAGTTCGACACATATCCCCTACCTAAACATATCGGTGTGGGTAAGATGTAAAAAGAACTTAAATGGATGTTTTAGTGGTATGGTATGAGTTTATGTATAGTTGATTTCATCTCTCGATGCCTCACCTATCAGCAGGTGAAGTCCGAACACCATGTTTTAGTAGGTTTTTTGTAGTCCCTTAATATCCTGATGTGGAAATGGGAAGACATATCCATAGACTTTGTGACAGGGCTTCCGCACACCATGAATATTCATGATTCCATCTGGGTGATTGTTGAACAAATCAAGAAGTTGGAACACTTCATTTTTATTAGGGATTATAGTTTTGTGGAGAGTTTGAGGCAACTATACAAACATGATATCATTTTCTGTCACGGGGTTGTCTCAACGATTGTCTTTGATTGTGATGTGTGGTTGATTTCAAGATTGTAGAAAGTCTTGTAAGAGGTATTTTCATCCCAAATGAGGATGATTATGGAATTTCACCCCCATACCTATGGGAAGACTGAACACAGTATCCAGTTGTTGGAGGATATGTTGAGGGAGTGTGTGTTATACTTCAGCTAGAGCTGGGAGGATCACCTTTCCTTGGAAGAGATTGTGTAAAATAATACCTAACAATCTAACATATAAATGGAACCTTTTGAAACCCTATAAGGGAGACCCTATAGGAAACCCTTGTACTGGATAAAGATTGGTGATATATCTCTTGTCGGACCATATATGGTGTAGGTAATGAAGAAGAAAGTCTAAGTCATCTGTGAGAAGTGGAGTATAACAGACATAAATACTACACATATCTTCATTGTAGGCCATTAGAGTTTGAGTAGGGAGAACAAAATTTCTTGAGAGTATCCCCACGATGAGGACTATTGAGGTTCGACCGGGGAGGAAATATATCCTTGAGATTCATCAGGTCATTCGAGATCATGCAGATCATTGGAATGGTTGCTTACCACCTTACCCTACCCCTATAGCCGAAGAAGGTGCAAGACATCTTCCACGTGTCATAGCTGAGGAGATATGTTCATGACCCTATACACATTATCAATTAGGGAGAGTAGGACATCGAATATTGAGAAACCTTTTTGGATCATTCAGTAGCGATCGAGGATCGACGTGAGTGAACTATGTGTGAATGAACCATCCCCTTGGTCTGTATGTTGTGGATGCACATGAACATGTAGAGGAGTTCAGCGGAGTGGGAGATCTAAGTGTGAGATCAGTATCCTAATTTTTTTGTTTATTTTTTTTCTTTTTAGAGATAGAAATATTGAATTAATGAATGATGTAAAGACATAGTTTTTTTCTTGTAAGTATTTGAAATATTTATACATATATTTCTAGAGTTAGGTGTTGAGACGTCTTGCGATTTCGAGGTCTGGTGTACTTAGAATTAATTTTATAAAAATATTAAATATATTTTTTATTTCATGTGAAAATTATTAAATAAAAATTGATAAATCTTAAATGGAATCTCTGATTAGAAATCTAAGACCATGTTTGAATTCGAAATGTGGTGTTTACACTAGGAGAAACCTTAAATGGGTCAGTGTGTGGCATTCAAAATCCTTGATCATTGGTGGTACATTTAGTGAAATAATTAATTAATTTATTAATTAATAGTTTCATTTAAATGTAATGGGTAATTATATATGAATATAACTAGGATTAATTCTCTAGGGTTAGCTTCATAAACCCTGTGAGAATTCATGAGCTCTCTCTTCCTTCCCCATTGGTGAATCTCATCGGATGACAATGAAATGCCAGATCTGATCAAATCGGGGAGAAGCAAATGCAAAAACTTCCCTCTATTTTTGGAAAATTAATTCTTCATCAACTAACTATCCATAATCAAGGTAGGAATCATCATTTAGTGTTTTATTCCTTTGAATAAATATATTGAGTATATCGATCAACGTTTCTCAATCTGCGTCCTTTTGCAGATTTTTCATGTGTGCAAGTATCAAAATCTTGTTTAATTTCAATTGTTTTATAACCCTAGGTTCCTAATTTTTGATATATTGTACAAGAACACTTGGAATTGATCATAGAACCTTTTTTCTTATTCTTTTCCCCCTTGTTTGTTCGTGTTCATCACCTGTTGGACCTTAAGGTCCCAGTTCGACAATTGCTGGGTGGTACCGAGCTTGATCAGACCCCTGGATTCGTAGTGGTTTCACGAAAAAAGGAGTGGATCAGTGATCAAAGGCCATATCTAGAGTTTTTGTGAGGAAAGGAGGGTCATTTGGAAAATTAGATACAAGATCTACAAAGGTGAAAAGATTTGTGTCAAACTAAATGTATGGTGAAACCCCTGTGGGTGAGAATTGGCCATTTTGTGGTGAATTATGGACAAAGACCATGATTTATGGCTAGATCCATGAGTTTTAGGCGGATTCATTATGAAATCTATGGTGTATCGATCAGATTCGAGTGTGAGGATCAGATTGGAAAATATGGCGAAAAACATGACTACACACTATGTTTAAGGATGAACACATAGAGTGTAGCTCCCTTAACAGTGGTGGATAGGGGTTTTGGAAAAATTAAGGATGAAATGGATTTTAACAGATCCTACATGTTGTTTATAACTTTCCCAGATAGAAACCCATGTTATGGATCACATAGGTGGGAAACCGCATGGAAGTACATGACCAGGTACATGGACATGGTGAGAAGGACCTGGCCTGGTCTTGGTTAGCCTGTACATGTTGTGTAGTCCACATATAATGTGTGTACTGATACATGGGATTGATTTTTGTGCTAGCTAGGGATATGTCCAGGAAGTGAAGCAGGACCTCACATTGTGTTGGTCCCCTTACACACCATGTACCCCTGTTCCTTTTTTAGGGAACATCAACATTATGTATCTCCTTCATCTTAAATTGGATTCTAGGCCATGACTATCTTATCATAAGTGTTTTTATACATAGGATGTTATGATTCCATAGTTTTTAGGTTACGAGATACAGTGTGAAGTGTTATGGTTACGACAAGTGATAAGGCAACACACAATGTCAGTAGTGATTCATGAGGATCATCATAACCTTTCTAAGAAGTACCCTCAACCAGGGATGGAAAGTGGAATTACTTGAGGAACACACCGATTTGAACATCCAGAATAAATAAGAAGTGGCATCCTTGACAAATACCAAGTTGAACCTCCAACATAGTTGGGTAGTGACATCCTCGACACATACCTAGTTGACCCTAAAACATAGCTAGGCAGTAGCATCCTTGATAGATACTAAGTTGATCCTCCAACATAGCTGGGTAGTGGTATCCTTGATGGATACTATGTTTTCCCTTAAGTATATATGGGTAATATCATCCTCAATGGATACTGAGTTGACCCACCAGCATAGTTGGGCAGTGGAATCCTTGATGGATACCAAGTTGACCCTCTAGCATAGCTGGGTAGTGGTCTGCTCAATAAATACCAAGTTGACCCACCATCATATGTGGGAAGTGGAATCCTCGATGGATACTAAGTTGACCCTCTAACATAGCTAGGTATTGGCATCCTCGAAAGATACTGATTTGAACCTAAAACATAGTTGGGCAGTATCATCCTCGATGAATACCAAGTCGACCCACCATCATAGGTGGGAAATTCCATCCTCGATGGCTTATAGAGTGGAACACCCCCCTAATGTACTAGGGTGCAAGTCTTCTACTTTGATTTTATGGCCCCTCTACTGTGTGGCATAGTGAAGAGGCATGGTTAGACTTGAAGGATTATTTCTAGGGAGATGCGTGATATGATGGGAATTGTTCATGAACTTTTGGAACTTTTGGAACTGTTGGATACTCTTCTAATTAAGATGATCTATTAGATAGAGATCCCCTTACTCTCTTATTTGGGATTATTTTTAATGAATATATATATATATACATTCTTCCTCTGTAACCACACCTTAGGATTGGTTACTCTCCTTCCAGGAGAGTCAAAGATTCCTGAGGTATGCCGCATGCTTTTTGTGTTCAGATTCTCGTGGTTGGATGAGTCTAATCTATTGTTATAAGTGGTGAATACTCAATGGGAGTTCATCTACTCACCATGTTTATCCCCTTATGTTCGGATAATATTACTTTCACTATTTGTTTGGGTTGAGCTATACTATTTAAATGTACCTTGTCCTATCTATTTTCTTTCTATTACTTCATGTATCTCTTACTACTACCCCTTTAGATTTCATGGTGTCCTATGGCTATGTATATACTTACCCCTTCATGTTCATTTCCCATATGTGTCGTGTCTTATGAAAATAATGAATAGGTCGACCATAACATCAGAGGATCTCAAGGATACCATGTGCTTGGACCATGTACGGTCATTGTAGCTTGGGATTCAGGATCTAGGCCCCCTCAGCTATTTACTTTTCCAGTTTTCTTACAGGTTGGGACATACTTCTATTTGGGCATGTTTTCCCCCCTTAACTTTTTAATTTACACTACCATACATTTATACTATCTAGAGGCTCATGCATGTTTGGTTTACTTTTTAATAGTGTTTCGTCTTTTATTACTCCCTCTATACTTTTGCATTGAGACAGTCGTGTGTGCATGTATAGGTACTTAGGAAAAGGCCTCCTCGAGTTATTTATTCCTTTAGTGATGGTTTCCATTATAGTGACCCTATCCTTTTACACATATTATTACTTGATTTTGAGCATAATTAAACATCAAATTACAATTCAAGGATAAAAAAGTCTAGTGTCTTTGGAATATTAGGTACATAATTAAACATCATGATTTTTTTATTTAATCCCCAAAATGGTCTCCTAACATCCACTAAGATCCTATAATTACATCGGATAACCTGGGGAATACATGAAGAAAAATGATAAGCTAAAAATTCCAATAAAGAAATAATCATTGGAATAAAACATTGTACATGGGTCAGATTTCATAACATGATGGAATCAAAGGCATAGAACATGAATAAACATATGGAAGAATAATATGTATAACATGGTAACATATAATCATGGAATCATAGGAATGTGGTAACAACATATAACATGACATAAACATGAGTCAAGGATAACCGCCAAGACTATATAACATGATGGAAAAAGTCTCATAAAGGAAGCAGGCTCACTCCCTGTCCCAACATGATGTCTTATGAGACTAAACAATACCCAATGAATTGGAGAACAATCTGGTAACATCCACCATAACATATTTATGAATATGTTTTACACATGAATAATTATACATAATTAATCAAACATAATATAAGGGTTACCCATGGAAGGAAATGAGTATCATAATCATGTCATAAGGCATTATAAATGATCATATCATAAATGTTTCCATGAAAGAATGTATTCAAAAAATAAATGGTCATTCATATGGGAAAATAGGCATGTATTATGGTAATTTAAGTCCAATTTAAGTGGAAACATGTAAAAAGAGTGTTTAATAAACTTTAGAAATGAATTATTTTAGTGTGGTTTAAGGAAAATATTAAAGAGAATTTAAGGAAGAAGAGGAATATTTGTTTTCATAAAACCAAAAATGAAGAAATTTAGTTTTTTTAATTATAAAATTAGTGATTTTAGAACATAATGGTGGCTTGAAATATATTATGTAGTGCACTTGGAAGTGGGTAAGAAATCAGGAAGTTCTCTTGAATCGGGCTTGCTTATTGGGAAGAATTAAAAAGAAAACCATTATAAAACATGTATTAGACCATCAAAGAGGTATGATATGATATAAATATATGATTTTGGAAAATATAAATATAATTTAAAAGGATTATATAAAAATAAATAATCATTACATTGGGTTTGAGAGATAGAAAGAGTTACCCAAAGGAAAATTGGAGGTTTGGGTAGAATTTCGTACCTTATATCTGAAACAGTTATTCCCTTGATCTTATTGTTATGAATAATAAAATTAAGTCCATTAATTAATAAGTAAATAACATTTTAAACATTTAGTTTATTTATTATAAATTTATTAAGTTAATTTGTGGCCTTTTCTATGAGTTATAGTGTTCAATTTCATTATTCGGTAGTGCTCGTTTTCTTAGTTTTCATGATTGTTTCACTTATATAAGAGTATGAAAGTTCATGTAAAATTGAAATAGAAATATTGAATTGAAGTTAAATTTTATTAATTAACATAAAAAGGTTAAATGATCTTATAAATCATTTGTTTATATGGTATGATGATGAATCATTAGATAAAATGTTAGTGATAATCATTTGGATTATTATGGGTGTTTTTTTCCCACAACGAAGTTGTTTTGTTTTATTATTTAACATCAAGTATATATAATGATTCCAGAACATTAAATAGGCTGTAATACATATATTTTAATTTTTTTAATACATAAAAATTCATTTATGACCCTCCTTGTATGCGTTATTGGAAAATGAATATTTTTCATCCTTGAAGGTGATAAATTAACACCTCACGAACGAAATTTTCATTTTTAGAATAAAAGAGAGAGGAGATGGGTTTAATAATGGCTTATTACATTATAATAATAAAATTATAGTATATTTTAATTAATATAGTTTTCATACCATTTTTATTAGGGTATGTGAGGTGAGAATAAGAAAATAACTTGAAAAGAAATTAAAATATAAAGAAAGAGGAATTTACCTCTTGAGTTTCTCTTCCTTGAAAACCATCTCAGGGGAAAGGATTTGGTCTTTTTATGAGATCAAGAGATCCTATACATGAAGTAGGGTATTGGGAAGAGTATTGGGCAGAATTTAAACAAGACTAAAAGCTTAGAAGGTGTAAGGATAAGAGGTGGTGAGGGGTAATATTTATAGCGGATGAGAGATGTGTTTTTTCATTATTTTATTCATTACTTTTTATTTTATCTCAAGGATATGAATAGTTTGGAAATTATCACCCAAAATATTAAAATTATGTATCATATTTAGATATTTTTGGCTTACATCATCCATACATCATCTATGACTCCATAATTCAAGTATTTAGCTTAAACTGTAAATTACCGTATTTTGTTATTCAAAAAATTTCAATTTTTTTTAGAAAAATACTAAAAATTAATCCTAACCATTTTTCGACACTTATAATTAACAAATGAATTCATTTAAAAAAATACTTTTCTAAACATGATAAATTTTATTTTCAATTAAAATTATCATTTACTTAGAAAATAATAGTTTTAAAATTATAACTGATTTTGTAAAACTTTGAAAAATTAAATAAGGTATCCTGATTTTATTATAATCATAAGATAAAAAATATTAATTTATGAATACATTTTATGGAAATAAATTTTCTTTTAAATCATTATATTAATCATTAAATTTTAATAAAATATTTATAACTTACAAAAATACCAACACATAATTAATAAATTTAAAAACATTTATTTACTTATACTATGATATAATTATATCCTATTGTAATTTATATGATGCCTAAATTATATTTATAATTTCATGGTTGAGATTAATATTCTATTGGCTAATTTACTATTCATAAGGTTCATATTACTATTCCAAATTTCAAGTTACCATTCCTTTGGTATTGGTTCCTTAAATTTTATAAATACTTCTTATTTCATTAATTATTCATTTATTAAGTTTTTATTGTGTTATTTATATGATTTTATGTGATTTATACTATATAAAATAATTATAAGAAGGAAATTTCCATTGATAAAATTTTGGGTCATTACATTCTTCCCCCATTATGAAATTTCACCCTCAAAATTTTATTTCATATTCTAATTTGGAAACAGGTGTGGGTACTTTTCCTTCATCTATTACTCAAGTTCCCATATTGCCTATTTGTACTTATGGTTCCACCATAGTACATTGACCTTGTGGGTAGTATTATTGCGTAGAACTTTATCTCTATGATCCAAGATATTCACTGGATTCTCCTTATATAAGAGATCATTCTCCAATTGTACCACCAATGAATTCAGTAAATGTAAGGGATATGGTATGTAATTATTCAAGAGAGATAAATGGAATACATCATATACTTGAGACATGGTTAGTGGATGTGTCAGTCGATAGGCCACAACTCTAACTCAATCAAGAATATCGAAAGGGCCCATGTACCTGGGACTCAGGTTTTCATTTTTTCCCAAATCTCATTTCCTCTTCCATGGAGATATGTAGAGGAATACCTTATCTCCAACCTTAAACTCGAGGTTTCATTGACAATTGTCTACATAACTCTTTTGTCAACATTGAACAACTTTGATGTGCTTCTAAATATTTTTCATCTCTTACACCATTTCTTCATCCATTTTAGGTCCTAGAATCTTACATTCACTGAGCTCATCCCAACACACTGATGTTCTACATCTTTTCCCATAAAGGGCTTTATATGGTTCCATTTGGATGATCAAGTGGATATTATTTTTGTAAGAGAACTTGACCAGAGGAAGATGTTGGTTATATACTCCCTTAAAGTCTATAGAACACGGTATCAACATGTCTTCCAATATCTGGATAGTCTTCTTAGATTGGATATCAGTTTAGGGATGATAGGTTGTATTGAAGTTAAACTCAGTGATTAGAGCATATTGGAGACTTTTCCAGAATTTCAAGGTGAATATCAGATCTAGATCAGATATAATTGATAGTGGTACTCCGAGAATCCTTAAGAATTTTTTATATATATATCCATGAAAGTTGATCCAGTGAGAAATCCTCTCAAATTGAGATAAAGTGATCTATCATTTTAAGATGATCCACAACCACCCTTATAACATTGTTTCGTTTGGATGTATTCAAAAGTCTAGTGACAAAGTACATGGTAATGTTCTCCCACTTCCATGTTGGTAGGGGTAGTAGTTACATCATACCCTTAGACTTTTTCATTTTAAACTTCACTTGTTGACATACCAAGAACTTTGATGTATACTCCGTGATCTATTTTTTCATATTGTCCCACCAATAATTCTCTGAGAGATCCAAATACATCTTTGTGATCCCAAGGTGAATAGATAAGGTCGATATATGTCCATAATTTAGAATCTCCTTCTTTATATATGGATCTAAAGATTCACATAGTCATGTCCCAAATCTTACAACTCCTTAATCATCAATTTTAAACTCTAAGGATTTTACCTTTCTCATAACTTTAAATTTCTTTTGATTTTGAGATCATTTATTTGAGAATCCTTTGTTTTCTCTATAAGGTATGGTTGAGAAATCATTTGAGAAAGTATTGGTGATGTTCCTTCCTCAAATATTCACATTTCTATCATTTGTATGTCTAATAATATTGGATCCTTCTCAATTATCATCATTGATAAACTCTACAGAATCCTTTCTTGTTAGAGAATCTGCTACCTTATTATTCTTACCAAGATGGTAGTGGATTGAGTAGTCATAATCCTTGATAGCTATAACCATCTTCACTGGAATATATTAAGCTCCTTATGTGTGAATATATATTTTAGACTTTTGTGATTGGTATATATTTCACCATTCTGCCCATAGAGATAATGCTGCCAGATTTTCAATGCAAAGATCACAACTGCCAACTCCAGATCATACATGGGATATTTTTCTCATGGATTTTTAACTACTTTGAAGAATAGGATATCACTTTATAATTTTGAATCAGAAAATATCCTAATCCCTTATTTTAAAAATCACTATACACCACAAATAGTTCCTTACCTATTGGTAGTGTGAGCATTGGTGTAATGCTAAGCCTCTTTTACAACTCTTTAAAGCAGTCTTTACATTCACTGGTTCAGAAAAACTTTTCTTCTTTCTGAGTTATCTTGTTTGGTGGGTTAGAAAATCATGATAATTTCTTCATAAATCATTGTTAATACCTAGATATACTATGGAAACTTTTGATCTCTATCATATACATTGTCTGGGGCCTCTCTTCAATTGCCTTTGTCTGGGAATGATCTACAGATATCCCTTTGCTGGTTATTACATTTGTCAAGAATGATACTTCCTCCACCTAGAGCTCACATTTAATATAATTTGAATATAATTTATACCTTTGAAAAGTCTTCAACACAATAATAAAATACTCCTCATGGTTCTCATTGCTCTTGAAGTATATCATAATATCATCCATAAACACTACCGCAAATTTTTACAGGTAATATCTTAAAAATCTATCCATTAAATCCATGAAACTTTTTAGACAATTATTGATTCCTAAGGGAATAAATATGAACTCATAGTGTCCATACCTCATTTGAAAGGCAGTCTTGGGAATATCTTCTTTCCTCACCTTTAATTGGTGATATCCCAATTGAAGGTCCACCTTAGAGAAATAACTGGCCCCATGTATCTAATAAAACAAGTAATCTATTCATGGTAGGGGATACTTTTTCTTTATCATGATTTTATTGATCTCATGATAATCAATGTAGAGGTGCATTGATTCATCCTTCTTCTTGATGAAGAAGACTGGTGCACCCTATAGTGAAGAAATCTGGTGTATAAAACCCTTTTCCAATTTCTCTTATAACTACTTCATTAGTTCTTCCAGATCAAAAGTGGTCATTCTAAAAAGTGTATTTGATATAGGAAAAGATCTAGGAATAAGTTCAATTTTGAACTAAACCTCTTAATCAAGAGGAAGACCAGATAACTCTTCAAGGAACACATTAGTATAGTCCATCACAATGGGAATGTCTCTGCCCATGATTTTATCCTTTGTCTAAAGAATTTGGTATAAATATTCTTTATCATAAGGAAACATTATCCACAATTGAGTTGATGATTCTGAAGGAGCTTCATCTTCCTCCTTTAACTTGTACATAATTGGAGGATGCTTTGGGATGTGAAGAGTGATATCCCTTTCCAGATAGTTGATGTTGAATTTATATAAAGATATCCAATACATACCCAATATAGCATAAAAATCTACCAAAGGGTGTATGGAATGATTTTATGGAAGTTTCATTCGATAGAAATTAAATGGGAAGGAGTTATAAACATTAGATGCAATAATTTCCCCATTTTCTATACTCATAGATAACTCAAACTCCAAATTTTTTAGTTTTTTTAATAGTTATACTAAACTTGAAAGATATGAAAGAATGAGTAGAAGCCAAATCAAATAATATTTTTTCTATTATTGAATGAATAACTAACATACCTATCACCACATAATTATCTGGATCCAAATCGGTTGTAGTGATTTCATATGACCTTCTTTGCTACCTTGGAGGTTGTTATTGTCGATTTACTCTAACAACCCTTGGATTATAAAAATGGATTACATAATTACCATGTTCCTTGCAGTTGAGACATTGTACTATAGGCGGAGGGTTGATCCAAACCTTACTTTATTATTCTATATTAGTAGTATTATTCATATCCCTTTAGTATTTATTATCCATATTCCTTTTTCTTCCACATTTGAAGAATCTATTGGTTCTCCTTAAGCAGTTTCTAGGATTCTTCTTCCCACACTCTTGACATATGGGATGTAGGGTCTTCTTTCCATCATGGGATTTATCATCCATATTAAACTCCATTTCCTCTTTTTTTCACCAGGCCCATGAGACAACTGAGAGTATCCGATCTCTTTTTCAACCTTGAGGGAACAATAGAAAATATGCTCATAACTTTTGAAGTCTTGAATAACCAACTCTCTTTGCAGACTCAGATTTAGTCTGCTAAATAAGCGACCCAACTTGCTTTCGATGTTCATGAAAAATTTAGAGGCATATCTTATAATCCTTGTGAAGTTTTCTTCATACGACCTGATAGAATCACCTTCTTTATGCTTCAGTATGGGGAATTCACATTCTATCTTGAGATGGAGGATTCGAAGAAAATATTTATTGAAAAACAATTTCTTGAAATATTCCCATTCCATGGAATCAATTTCTTCTTGAAACTTTATTTTCTTGGTCAGTTTCCACCACTGATCAGTTTCCCCATCTAAACGATATACTGATAGCACAACATACTCTTATTATGTGCACCAGAGGACAGAGAATATATTCTCAATGGAGTTAATACATTTTTGTGCAAGGATGCGATCAAAAGATCCACTTAACATGGGAGGCCTTTTCCGTATGAAGGATTCGATGACAACTTGTTCTTTCTTTAGAGAATGAGGCAGTTCCACATGATTCAATTTATTATTCATAACTTGAGCCAATTGAGAAAGTATTGTCATAATGTTTTGAGCACCCATTCCCATCATATATGGCATATCATTAGGGAAATTTTCACATTTCTTATCACATTGATTTTTGGAATGTGTTATTCTATTTCTATCCATTAACTAATAAAATGAAAGTACAATTAGGGGCCCTAAATACATAGACAATAAGAATATAAAAAAAACACTGAACATAGAAGGATAAAATTGTAAATGAAAAGTATATCCTAGCATGTGATTCACAAGGTTTAAATATAGGTTATCCATGATCTATTTTCTAACATATATTCTTATGGTGTTTTCTCTCTCTTAATAATGGTTCATAATGAGCTTATGAATTTACCAAAACAAATCCATTAGGAGTGTCAAAATAGGTGCATAGTAAGGCCCATTGTCATGTACCAGGTTACCCTGAGTCAGAATCAGAAAAACTTGTTGGAGTTTTTACTCCTAGGTACATATTTTCCAAAACCATGTCCACTTTTAGTATCCAAACATATATGTATTTTCTTGATAAACCACTTAATATATACTAACCAAAATTTAGGAATGTTGTTGTATACTTAGTCTTATAACTAAGGCTTTTGATATAGTTTTCTATTCCTAATCCCAAAAGTAAATAAAATTTTCCTCTAATTCCAACTATAGAGACCCAACCCTTTTACACATATTATTACATGATTTTAAACATAATTAAACATAAAATTATAATCCAAGGATTGTAAAGTCTAGTGTCTTTGTAAGATTAAGTATATAACTAAACATCATGAAAACATATTTTAGTTAATCTCCATAATGAGATACTAAATTCCATTTAGTTCTTATAACTACATAGGATAACCTAGGTAATCCATCAACAAAAATTATGATCTAAAAAATCTAGTAAGGAAATATGAATAGAAATAAAACCTAGTATATGGGTTATAAAGCATAACATGATGACATAAAAGGCAAGTATAATGAATAAATATATATAATAATAACATGTATAACATGGGAACATATAATCATGGCATCATAGGAATGTGGTAACAATATATAACATGACATAAACATGAGTCAAGGCTAGCCACCCTGACTATATAACATGGTGGACAAATCCCCATAAAGGAATCAGATTCACTCCTTGTCCCAACATGACATCTCTTGAGACTAAAAACTACCCAATGCATTGGAATTATATCTAGGATCACAAATCATAACAATTTAATGAATATGTTTTTCACATGAAGAATTATACATATGGAATCAAACATAACATAAGCATTACCTATGGAAGGAAATGGGTATCGTAATCATGTTATAAGGCATTATAAATTAATATTTCATAAATGTTTCCATGAAATAATGTATTAAAAACATACATGGACATTACTAATAGAAAATATACATGCATAATGATAATTTAAGTCTAACTAAAGTAGAAAAGTTTAAAACGAGTGTTTAATAAACTTTAAAAATGAAACAGTTTAGTGCAATTTCAGGAAAATATTAAAGAGAATTTAAAGTAGAAAAGGAATATTTATTTTCATCAAAAATGAAAAAGTTATTTTTTTTATGATAAAATGAGTGATTTTATAAAATAAAGGTGGTTTAAAATATATTATGGAATGAACTTGGATGTAGGTAAGAAATAAGGAAGTTCCCTTGAATTAGGCTTGCTTATCAGGAAGAATTAAAAAGGAAACCTTTCTAAAACACGTATTACCCCATCAAAGAGGGGTAACATGATATGGATAAATGATTTTGGAACATATAAATAGAATTTATAAGAATTATATAAAAATAAATAAGCATTAAATTTGGGTAAATAGAGATAAAGAGTAACCTGAAAGAGAAAAATGGAGTTTTGGGTAGAATCCCATACCTTATGTGTGAAATGGTTCTGCAATTGATCTTAATTTTCTTAATAATAAAATTATATTCATTAATTAATAATTCTAAAAACATTTAAACATTTAATATATTTATTATAATTTTATTAGGTTTATTTATGGACTTTTTGAGGAGTTATAGTGTTCAATTACATCATTCAGGAGTGCCTGTTTTCTTAGTTTTTATGACCAGTTCGCTTATATAAGAGTATCAAAGTTCATGTAAAATGGACATAGAAATCTATAATTTATGTTATAAGTTATTAATGAAAATAAATAAGGTAAAATTATGTTATAAATCATTTGGTTATATGGTATTAGTATGAATCATTAGATAAAATGTTAATGATAATCGTTTGGATTATCTTGGGCGGTTTTTGCTCACAACAAACTTGTTTTATTTTATTATCTAAAATCATGTGTATATAATGATTAAATAAAATTAAATAAGATTTAATACATATATTATATTTTTTTTAATCCAATTTTTTACTTTCCTTGTCGTCATTAAAGGGAAATGAAAATTTTTCGTCTTTGAAGGTGATAAATTAACACCCCATGAACGATGTCTTAATTTTTAGAATAAAATGGAGAGGAGAGGGGTTTAATGATGAATTATTACATTATAATAATAAAATTATTTTATATTTTAGGTAATATAGTTTTCATAAAATTTGGATGAGGGGAGGTGAGGAGAGAATAAAAAAAGAACTTGAAAAGAAATTAAAAGAAAAGGAAAGAGGAATTTACCTCTTGAGTTTCTCCACCTTGAAAACCTCCTGAGGGTAAACGTTTAGGTATTTTAATGAGAAAAAGAGATCCTAAAAGTGGGGAAGAGTCTTGGGAATATTATTGGGTATAATTTGGACAAGGTTCAAATCTTGGAAGTTTTTAGGATAAGAGGTGGTGAGGGGTGGTATTTTTAGTACGAGAGAGGGGTGTTTTCCCATTATTTTATTCATTAGTTTATTATTTTGGATCAAGACTACGAATAGTTTTGGAATTATCATGAAAAATATTAAAATAATGAAGTTTAGTTTTATAGTTTTGTCTTACATCATCCATAAATAATCTATGACTCCATAATTCAAGTATTTAGCTTAAACCGAAAATTACCGTATTTTACTATTCAACAAAATTTCAAGTGTTTTAGAAAAATAACAAAAAATAACACTAATTTTTTTAAATGTGTAGAATTAAAAAAATAACTCCATGTTATTAAAATTATTTTCTAAATATGATAAATTTAATTTTTAATTAAAATAATCATTTATTGGGAAAATATTAATTTTAAAATTATAACTGATTTTGTAACAATTTGAAAAATTAAATAAGGTCTCATAAAATTATAATATAATCCTAAGATAAAAAAATATTAATTTATAAATAAATTTTATGGAAATAAACTTTATTTTATGTTGTTATATTAATTAAAAAAATTTTATTAAATATTTATAACTTACAAAAATACTAGCACTTAATTAATAATTTTTAAAACATTTATTTACTTATACTATGATATAATTATATCATACTTCCATTTATAGTATTCACAATTTTTTTATAATTTCATGGGTGAGATTAATATTCTATTGGCAGTTTTACTATTCATACGGATCATATTACTATTCCAAAGGTTAAGTTACCATTCCTTTGGTATAGGTTCCTTAACTTCATGAAATATTTCTTATTTCATTAATTATTAATTTAAAAAGTTTTTATTTTGTTCTCAATGTGATTTTATGTGATTTATTCTATAAAACATAATTATAAGAATGGAATTTCCATTGATAAAAATTTTGGGTCATTACACCCACCCCCTGGCCTATAGAGGCGGGAATAGGGTAGTTGCAGCTCGGACCCTAGCTTGGGTCAGGTCATGACAGAAACTATAATTAAAATTTCTAGAACCATGATCTATTTTCCTTTTAATGTTTTAGACAAGGATTAATTTACTTCATAAAAAAATCCTCCATAGTATGTAGCTACCTATTTCAAACTTCAGATAACTACCCACATATTTCTATCCTTGGGAATAAGTCACCCTGATTGTTTGAGGACTTCTTAAAATGGTTACTAGGAATATAACATGGTTTTTTTATCTTCATTTTAGTTCCCAGACACCAAAAATTCTCTAAAAATGATAAAAACCACCACAAAATATCATATCTCATTGTCTTCCTTAGGGAAATTTTTTAGTCAAAACACCCTATGAAATGCATGTTGTACTAGAGATCACCTTGTTTTCATGTCGTTCCATGTTCTCTATAGAGCCGTGACCTAGTATTCACTGAATCACTACATAGGTGGGACTTATTTAATATATCATAAATAACTAAAAACACATGTTATATCTATCCAATCATTTTACACTTCCTATATCATCTCCATGATTGTTTCAACTCTTCCATATTGTGGTGATGCCACCTATGCTTCAAAAACATTCAAACTCTTCTCTTTAACCTAAATAAATATTCCATGTTCTCAAAATAATTCTATAACCATGGAAAAATCAACTAAAATGAATCATAATGAAAAACCTGAGTATGAATATGATTTATGTGTTGGAAATAAGAAACAACACAACCACCATATCTGCTTCATCTTCTCTTTAATTCTTCTTCACCCATGGTCTCAAAAATCTCAAAAAAAAAAACATTTGTGCTAAAAAATAACCCCTTTTGGATTTTTTTGTTAACTAAGAAACTTATATCACATTAAAACTAATTTAACTTATTAATGTATCATTATTTAATAATTATAAGACCATATGAGTGAACCTAACGTATGTTACAAGAACATTGAAAAAAATATCATATTTATATAAAAATAGTAACTTACATTCAATTTTTCACTACTATTAAAACCTATTGATAAAAATTTAAGCATGAAACCACATGATATAATCTTCAACTTCTTCAAGAAATTTTTCCAAAAAAAAATTGTTCTTTTGGACCTGTTAATACCAAGTTCCTACACTTATTCCCACCAAAATAGTTAAAACAATTCACAAACTCCACCAAAATCACACACTCACGCACTGAATTCAAAAATTACCCCTTATTGTATCCAAAAATAAGATGAGATAAGGGAAATAAAAACCTAACTTATTCTTTAGAGTACTGATTTTTAACTCCCATCTCTAACCTCAATAATTGAAATACATCATTTATAAGTGATTTAATAAACACATCTTTTATTTTATATAAGGTGGAAAAAAATTATATATTTAAATCATTTTCTCCATAAGATATTTGATGAAGTGGTATTTTATATCAATGTGATTGGAACTTAAAATTTTAATATAATTCCTTAACAAATTAATAGCACATTTATTATCATAACCCAATGGTAGTGACAACTTCACTTCCACCTTCATATCGTCCAAATGAGTTCTCATCCACATCAATTAGGTATTGGATTGAGTTTCAGTCACATATTCCACTTCAGTATTACATAATTTCATATATATTTTCTTCTTTTTGTTTAAACATATAAAACTCTTTTCCAAAAATAATAATCCCCAAAATATAGACCTTTTATCACTAAAATTTCCTACCCAATATACATATATATAACCAAATAGATCAACCAATTCCTTTCTACCATACTTTGGCTGATAATATATTGTTCCCTTAATGTACCTTATAATTTTTTTCTAAGCCATATGATGATACATTTTTTGTGTGCTTCAAAATATAGAACAATGGGAGATAACATAGATAATATTTAACCTAAAATCTATCAAGTAAAAAAAAACTCCTAATTAGATTCTATAATTATTTTAGAACAAATTTCATTCCTTATTATTCCTTTGAGAATTTGGTTCCCACTAAGGTAGGTGTATAAACCAACTTTAAATGCTATATTCCCAACTTATTTTGAAGGCATATTTAATTTGATAAAGAAATATGTGATATTCATTTTGAGAACTTTGTAAACCCCAAAAGTATCTCATTTCAAAAATCTTGGAAATTTAAAATAAATTCTTCATATATATATATAAAATCTTTACAAATACCTTTTTTTTCTAATAAAATTAATTTCATCAACAAAAATAATGATAATTAGTGATACTTTGTTAACATATTTAATGTACATATTTTTATACAATCTTCCTTATCTGAAAATAAACTTCTTCAAATTGGTTTCTAACTTGTAATACCATGATCTTGGGAAACTTTTAAACCAATATAGAGTATTATTAAACCTATAAACATAGTTATCTTCTTTCCAAACTAATAATTTACTAGGTTTACCAATGTAAACCTCTTATTACATCTATCCATTGAGGAAGTAAGACTTGAAATTAATTTGGAATATCTTGTGTTACCTTTGATGTGTAATGGAAAGAAATATTCTAATGGGTTCAATTATTTCAACTGATGTGAATAAATTATCAAAATCAATACCTTCAACCTGAGAATACCCCTTGAGCACAATTATTTCATTCTTTATCTCAACTTATCCTCTTTCATTTAACTTTTTTTGGAACACCCACTTTGTTCTAATAACATTATTATATTAAATATTTCATACCCACTCTCGAGTATCAATCTTATCTATATGTTCCAATTCTTTTTTTCTTGGAATTAATCCACTCTTGATGCTCTAAGACTTCTTAAACATCTATTTGTTCAACCTATGAAAATAGCGAGGTATAATATGATTTCCTAAAAGTTATTCTAGTTTGATCTTTCCACCCTTAATTTATAATGATGTTTTATACCTAAAATTGTATGCTCAGCCTTAGAAGAGATAAGAGAGGTTTCTACTCATCACTAGAATTGGTTGAATCATCATCTGGAACTTGTACTTATTCATAATTTTCATAATTTTCTAAAACTTTACCCCATTTTTTTACAAAAACAACTGCATCTACATTATATATGTATCTTTCTACTTAATTTATTTTTTCTTTCTTAGAATGCTCCAACACTTTTATATCAATAGTGTAAATGATCTTCCTTGTCTCCCTAATGAATCCATGGTACCATCTTCCATTTGGATGATAACATAGAAAGATACCATCAAACCCTTATTTATCAAACATCTCACCTTTAAATTTGATATCACAGAGGATGAAAAATAACCTTAAATACTTAAAACTTGGTTTCTTCTTATAATACATCTCATATGGTGACATGTTATCATTTTTTCTATATAAGCAGTGATTTTGAATGTGTACTCATCTCCAATAGACTATCTTTAAAAGTACCAAGAAATATATTTCTATATCAACATGGTTTAAGAAATATCCTTCAAGATGATATTCTTCCATTCAAACATGGAATTTTTTGTAAGGTGTATATGGTTTAGTGAGTTCATGGTTAATACCATGCGTCTCAAGATAATATTAAAATATTCTATTTGTAAATTTAGAACCATTATTTTCTTGGGACCTCTTCAAGGAGTAACCACACTCCTCAGCACTTCTCTTGAAACTATTGAACATATTAAAAGCCTATGATTTATGTTTCATACAAATAATGAATGAAATTAAAGTTAATTTAAAAATAATATAAATAAAATACTTATTTCTAATTATTATTTCCTTCTTATAGGCTCATAGATGTCAAAATGATTAAGATACCATGGATGAAATGTATAAATCTTAACTTTATTATGTGATGATTATTTAATATTCCCCTTTTGGAATTTAGATCACATCCATTTATTTTCTATATTTATCTTAGGAATATTTAATAACTTTAGTTTTTGATAAGATTTCTCATTTTCCTTTGGGAAATATGGTCAATATTTCTATACCATAGTTGATTTTACTTTTTCACACTTTGGTGGCCTAAATTCTAATCTTATCCCAGTTAAAATAGATTACCATTAGTTTATTATCCACTTTTCATAATCATTTCATATTCTATAATTTTTACCAAGAAACCATATTTACTACAAATCTCCTTATTTATTTCATCACATAGTTTAGAAACACTTAATATGTTGTGTTTCAGCCCGTAAATATATAATGTATTTTTGGATTTAATCTTTTATTTTCCAATCACACCCAATACAATACATTTTATTCTGACTGAACCAATATTCCCAAACACTACTGAGCATTATTTTTAGTCTTCATCATTATTCAATGTTTTAAATCCCCTATCATTTATGAAGAAAATCCACTATTCTATTTCAGTGGTCATTATTCTCATAAATCTTTAAGTTAAACTTTATTTTCTTAATCTATAAATTCCTTATTTTAATAATTAAAAATCACGTTTTTATTATTTCTAATTCATTTTATGTTTTATGAAAGTAAAATTATTTTCTATAAATAATGGAAATTTTTCTAAGTCTGGAATCAACCGCATGACATATGCATCGACCACACATTATATCTTATGTGATTGTAAGATAAACCATGTAACTGTTGTGATCAATATTTTTTTTGCAAATACAACAATCAACCAAATGGAAAGTGGATTGACCACATACCTAAAAGATTAACCATAGTTGTTTCATTGCAAACTCTTGGAATGACTACAAGGCTAGTTGGATTGACCATAAAAAGAAAACATGCAACTGTAAATACAAATGAAAGAAACTATTTTTGAAATATACTATCAACAAAGTAAAGAATAAACTATATAACCAAATGAACCAACCAGGGATAATAGTATCAATTTTAAAAAGTATTGGATTGACTTCATGTTAAATGTGATTGACTGTAAGTGTAAGGCGATCAACCATAAGTTTACATGATCAGATGTAGGTATAAGTGATCGACTGCGCAACCTATCCAGTAATTCTTGAAAAGTATTTGTGTGACCATGGATACTAATGTAGAACCTTTTAAAGTGATTATATCTTAAGGTAAGTATTATATTATTATATTATTAAATATATTAAAACTACCACTTTTATGTATAGTATTAAATACTAGTTAGAATCATTTATTGAGACTGGATTTCCTACCAAAGTGTAAGGATATTCAATAATTATTTTTCAATGGTTATGTACAAAGAAATATTTAAACATTTAAAAACTAAAATTCATATTGTATAGAGATATGGTCATAGAGGTATCACAATTTTTCATGAATGAAAATGAAAATAATATGCTTGGTTTAAAACATCTATGAATCTTTATTATTTCATAAACATAAACAATGAATCTGATAACATATGAAAATCTTTTCACATCAATTCCAATTTGAAATACAATAATGAGAAGATAAGAATCTCTTTTAGAACAATAGAACTACAAACACTGGTGCATCAATTTATGTCCCTTTTATTACTCTATTTTTCTCAATTTT
This sequence comes from Viscum album, assembly GCA_963277665.1. Classification (NCBI taxonomy): domain Eukaryota; kingdom Viridiplantae; phylum Streptophyta; class Magnoliopsida; order Santalales; family Viscaceae; genus Viscum; species Viscum album. The sequence continues at coordinate 1,616,952,550 of OY728125.1, forward strand.
GAGATATGTGTGATTCATATTATATATATTTTAGAACTAACTATTGTTCTGGACTGGAGATTTATAGAAAGTCTATTTATAATTTCTTTATATGTTCTCCCATGAAAAACTGTGGAATAGGTTCTATAGCTTAAAATGCATGCACGTAGTTGTTATCTTTTTATTCTTCTGTGTAAAACTATGGAAGATGATCTATATATCCCAGAAATACCCGTGAAATATTTTCTATAAAAACTAATCCATGTTGTGGATCATTTTATTTATAATAAACTACTTGGTATTGGGTGATTTTAGAGTATAAAAGACTAGGTCTTAGCTTGAGACTAAACCTCTTGTTTTATTTCTATTGTTTGTTTTTACTTTTTTTACTCTCTTTTTTAAACAAATCTATATATATTTTCAAAACTCAATTGAAAAAAATTACTTAGATGGTTAACTTTAATTTCGGTTTTATATACTATATGTGATTATAGTAAATCTATTTCAAAAGTTAAAATACTTTTAAACCTGTTTCAATTGATTTGTGATCAAACATATAAAAAAACATTGAAAGGAAAAATTATATAATTCTATTATTTTAGTTAATTGGGATGTAATTTATAAATTTGGGTATTTAGTTTTTAAATCATTTTTAATCAAACAATTTAATTGGAAACTCACTTTACCCCCTCTTTATTTTTCGAGTGGGACCAATATTTCGTATCAGAGTGAATTTTTTCACATCGCTTACTATTTATTCTTATGAAATTATTTTAAAAAGATCAATTTAATTTATTTTTTATAATCTACTATCATAGAGGCTAAGTCAGAAGTTTATACAACCAAAAAAACTTTTTATTTCGATTGATAAAAACGTGATCATTGGAAAATAAAATTAAAAATCTATCTAGAGGGCATGGGTTTTGATATTTGGTGATTTATTAAAGATAAATATGTGAAAACCAAAACTACTAGAAAGGAATAAGATTCACCAACTAAAGTTGCATATGATTTAAACTATAAATCTATGAATGATTTATTATGAGATTTAAGAAATGATTATTTTAATATAATATCCTCCTACGATACTTCTTATCCTATTTGGGATAATCTTTTTATGCTTCATGGAGACACTTATAATGTTAAATAAATGAGGATTAATACATATACTATTTAATAATATACTTTTAAAATAAAAAATGATGAATATATTTCTAATATTAATCTTATGTTAAATGAAATCGTAAACACCACCTTTTCCCTTGAAAAAATGATGATAGTCAAACCTCAACTAATGAGATTCATGAGATGTCTACCAGATGGATGGAGAGGTACTACAATTTCTATTAAAGAGTCATTCAACACAAGTACACTACTAGTATAGGTTTTTTTTAAAATATCATAATGTAAAAAATAATAGCTGATGGTAAATAATATGGATGATTAATCAAAATAAAAACCTATTACATTTAAATCATTACAGTCAAAAGAAAAATAATTTTTAAAATAAAATAGTACATGTGGAAGTGAAGGTGATACTAAAAGTGATAAAAAATGGATCATCAATCCATAAGGTTTACCAAGTTCTAAAAAAGTAATAATTTTTTCATAAAGTATAATTATAATGGAAAATATAAAAAGAGAGATAATTAGAAGAAATATTAGAAAAAGGATGACTCATCTATTGAGATCACCTATTATAAATTCAAAATACACTGACTCATAAAGGATCAATTTTTTGTGCTCAAATAAAAAATAAGTACGAAGATAAGTATAAAATATCAAAAATAAAAATTAAGGATACTTGAAGTGCATTTAGGGATATCTCTAATGACTCAGATTCAGGTTGAGAAGATATGAATGAAAAAAATAATATCTTATTTATAGATACTACCTCTAAGGTACCTTATATTGGTTCTCATATTCCTGAAGATTCTGAAGTTTATAATGAATAATTATAATAATATTGTCTTAACCTTAAAGATACCATGAGTGAGTTGAAAGAAAATTATAGAAATCAGAAAAAGGATCATATGTTATGTGTTGTAGAAAAATATTCTCTTAGTATTGAAAATGAAATGAATAAAAAAATGTGAAAATAAAATACTAATTTAATAATAGTAAATTAACATTAAAATGGGACATTTATATTTTTTTGAAAGAAAATAAACCTTAAAAACATTTGGGAAGTCAGCATGTACCTAAACTAATATCTGGTTTTGGTTATCAACCTGGACAACAAAATAAACTATACAAATACTATTTTATTCCTAGTTTCAAAAATAGATATTTAGTTTCTAAAAATGATACAAGTTTTAAAAATTATACTAAAAATTTTGGACCAAAAAGGATTTTATTTCTAAATATATTAAATATATTTCTAAAAATAATGTAAAATTTTTTATTCTAAAAGCTGTTATTGGAAACCTATTTGGACCCAAATAGATCTAAGTACAAAAATCATTATGTATTTCATTAATTACATAAGAAATTATTAAATATATTGAATAAGAATATATCGTATCTAGAAAGTGTATGTTTTATACATATGGCTGGAGGATATCAAATATTCAAAAACCTTATAAAGGTGGGTTGTGGGCATGTCACATTTGGTGACAATTCAAGAGAAAAAATCATTAAACTTGGACAAATTGGAAACTCTGAATCTATCCTTATTTCAAAAATTTTATTTTTATAGTTTAAAATATAATATTCTTATTATTTATCAATTATTTGATCATGGTTATATTGTAATATTTGTGAATAATGACTGTAAATTTTTTGATTCTAATCATGATTTGGTATTTAATGAATTTAGAAATGATAATATTTATGTTGTTAATTTAGATTCATTATTTTCTCAAAATGTTCTTATTTGGGTGATTTTCATAGAGAATATTTTCTATGGAACTAGAGATTATTAAATTTCAATATATACTCACTTAGAAAGGTAAATAATAAAGGATTAGTCAAAGATCTACCAAATATAGTTTTTCTTAAAGATAATGTGTGTAATCCCTATCAAAAGAGAAATCAGCATAAAATATATTTCACATCAAAGAATGAGTTATCTACCTCTCAACTGCTAGAATTGGTTTATATGAAATTAGTTAGACCATCTAGATATTCTAGTTTAGTAGGAAAACATTATTCTTATATTATAGTTTATGATTATTCATAATATACATGGTTGTTTTTCCATTCTCATAAAAGTGAATCTCTTTCATAATTTTCAAATTATTCTAAATCCATATAAAACCTTAATGGACTTACCAAAAATACCCTAAGAAGTGACCATGGATGAGAGTTTTAGAATCAATAATTTTAATCTCTATACTCACAACATGGATATACTCACAATTTCCCTTCACCTCAAACACCTTAACAAAACATGGTTGTTAAAAAGAGAAATATGACTCTCCAAGAAATTTCTAGAATAATGTTTAGTGAATATAACACTACTATCTAGTTATGTTCTGAGTCTATTAAAACAACTTGCTATGTAATTAATATAATTATTATAATACCTATCTTAAAAATGACTCCATATGAATTATGTAATGGTAGAAAACCCAAAGTAAATTACTTTAGAGTTTTTGGTTGTAAAGTTTATATTCTTAGCACAAAATATAATCGAGAAAAAAATCACCAAAAAGCTATAAATGAATTTTACTAGGATAATAAACCACTAGTAATGCTTATATAGTATTTAAAAATAAATCTAAAGTCGTGGAAGAAAATTTTCATGTTGCTTTTGATGAGATAGATACACATAAACCCAAATAAGATTTAGAAAATCTCGAGGATGATATGTCAAATATAAATATCAACAATGCCTATAAATATTAGAATCGTTCTAATGATTTACTAGATAAATAACCTAGAATATATCATTAATATATTCCTAAACCTGAAGAATAAAATTAATTACCAAGTAATTATATCCCTAGAACTTTTAGAACCCTTAAAGACCCCCCTTTAGATGTTATAGTTAGGATTATAGATAGATGAACCCAAACTAGAGCCTCACTATGAATCCAAGTTAAACATAAAGACTTATTTTTATTAATTTAACCTAATAACATCCATGAAGAAATCAATGATTAACATTGTGTAATATAAATGCATGAATAATAGAACCAGTTTAAAATAAATAAATTCTGGGAATTAGTAGATAATCCTAAATACTACCAAACTATTGGCACTAAGTGGGTGTATGAAAACAAGGTTGATGAGTCTGGAAAAATTGTTAGAAATAATGCTAGATTGGTTACAGAAGGATATATTCAAGAATATGGTATTGAATATGAATAAACCATTTCACCAGTATCTTGACTTGAGGATTTTAGAATATTTTTCTCATATGGTGCAAATATTAATTTAAAACTAGATCAAATGGATGTCAAGAGTGAGTCTATAAATGGATATATTATTTAGGATGTATGTTATAAAAAAGGTAATCTTTATTACACATTAATACATGTTTTATTACATAAAATTACACTCAAGACAATCCCAAAGATCGATAATCCTTGTGTATTTTGGAATTAGGTACATTACATAATAAATTATAAAATGGGATACAAAAAATTATTGAACACTTCCTTGTCATCATCATAATATTCCAAAGAACTTAAAATTGGATGGAATATCTTGGGGAAAAGATTATAAAGGGGTGAGCTATAAATTCCAGTAATGTAATAAACAAGGCATAGAATGAAGAAGATAATACATGTTATACAATAGGCATAACAATAGAGCATAAAAGGAACATGAATAATAAGGCATGAAATTACATGATAATCATAATATTAGAAATGTGGAAATGAATTAAAACACCGAATCATAAAATTTGGTCAAGGATAAATCCACCAAGAACTCTTGGTGGACAAAGTAACGTAAAGTAATCAGGTACACCCTAGTCCCAAAATGAAGTATCATGATACTAAATATTACCCAATGCATTGGAGTGCAATCTGGGTGCACCCATGATAATCATTTCATTCTCATGCTTTAGTGTTCCATATAAATCATATGACATGGATTCATTCATCATAATAATTTATTCTATGATAAATGAATGTGGAATACATGAATTCAAGTCCCCAATCAATAATTACATGTGAATAAAGGTGAATACCCTTTATAGAAAAATGGGTATGGTGCTCACTACATAATTGTTTTTCCATGGAAAATCATGGTGAAATTTTGGCAGCATAACAATGTTACATAAAAATTCATAAAAAAGGTAGATGATATAAAAATGTTTCTCTAATAATTTGGAAATAAAATGGTAAGTAATACGTACATGTAAATACATATACAAACATTAATAAATAGAAATAGAATATATAAGTTTATAAATAATTTTGAATAAAGAAGGGAAGGTAAATATCCCTTACAGAATTTCAGCACAGTAATGGGTGTACATAAGGGTTCATAGGATATATAAATGAGATTGAAAGGGAATATCATAATTTATACATAAAATTTACAGTAAGGGGATATGTAAGAACATATCTCATCATAATGAAATGGAAATTAAAAGACATAACATAAAAGGAGTGCTTCATAAAAAAGGAGAGTTGAAGATCCCTTAATTGAATGTGTGACTCCAAAGGCTTGGGAGGGGCTCATTTAATGCTGGAGGTAACTTGGGAGGAATATAGAGAGTGAAAGGAATATTAATGATATGCTGCATGGTTTTTTAGTGAAGAGAAATGGGGGTTTGGGTGGGTTTATAAATGAAAAGAGGGATATTTCTTTATTATTTTGGTTTTGGATTCTACATAATAAAATATCCAAAACCACAAACCATCCCAAGTTTTTCCCATAATTTCTTAAAAAGATGAGTTATTTTTATTATTTTAGAAGTCTATTGACCAAACTTATTAAAATATTACCCTTGGTGATGTGGTGGCGAGTCACACTTTTAAAGAACCAATTTTAAAATCTTAAAATATAATGTAAGTCTTGGGGGATTCATAATGGATTGACAAAATAAATCAAATAAACTTAAAACCACATTATTTGAAATGGAAAACATATATTTGGTCATGGATACCATTTATATTACTTATTACATCACATTTGGGTCATTATGATTTCATAAAACACATAGTATATTTATAAGGTATTTAATTTTTACCCGAAAATTTGGTTGTCTCAGAATATTATGAAAAATAAACCATTGGATAATTTCAATAATTTAATTCAAAATATAATATTCATTTTATCTAAATATATTTTTTATTTTAACTTTTAAAATATTGACCGACATTTATTGAAAATGATGAGTTTTCAACAATAACAGTTTTTGAACCCTAATAAAAATTAAATTAGAGAAAAAAATATGATAATTTATATTTGATGAATATAATTTAAGAATAATATTACATTTAAATTTTATTTATTTAAAAAATCCATTAATTCATAAATTTTTTAATTGAATTGGAATATTAACTAAAAATTTAATTTGTGTTTTATTATATCAAAATAAAAACCATTTACAAAGTAACAATAATAGGATGAAAATATATTCATTACTCTGTAAAAAATAATTTTAAATACTCATATTTCTATAATATTGATAAAAATCCATTTAATACACCATCATATGCTCTAAGAGTAAGGTGTACGATGATGGGTCTTTCATGAGGCCGTTTGGCGAAGATGGTTTGGTCTGTGATCTTGATGAGCTTGAAATTATCCCATAAACATATTATATAATGATACATATGTTGGATATCATCTTGGACTTGGTCTAGGTAAAATCCTAGAATTGATATGTCCCTCAGAAGCTCTGATAAATGGGCTTTAGAGGGTACAATACTACTAGTTGAGGCCATCACTTCTTTTTTATTTGTCTCAATTGGATTTGTTAAAACCCCATATTTAACCTATTCATGTGATCAATTTTTGATGGCTATATTATATATGGTAATGATAATTAATATTCATTTAAATCAAATTAGATATAATGGAATAAAATAATTCCAGGTGCTTTCTATAACCATAATAAATTTAATTAAATAAAAAATGGGAATTTTATTCATAACATTTCGAGTCATTAAAATCTCTCCCCCTTAAAAAATTTACCCCTTAAAAATTTTCTTTTCCCACAATAAAATAAATAAGGGTAACTCTTCTTAATCACTTCCTCTAATTACCATGTTACTTCTTCAAACTTTTGGTTTCTCTACAACACTTTAACAATGATAATTATCTTATTTAGTTAAACTTTTTCTCTATGATCTAAGATCTTCACCGGATACTCCTCATATTAAAGGTCATTCTCCAATTGTACCACCTATAGATTGAGTACATGTGAGGGGTCTGGTATGTACTTTCTCACTAGGGATATAAGGAATACGTCATGTACTTACAATAAGTTTGCTGGGAGTTCTTGTCGATAGGTCACCACATCAAAGTGACCAAGGATCTCAAAAGGGCTGATGTAACTTGGACTAAGCATTCCCTTATTCCCAAATGTCATCATTTTATTCCAGGGAGATATTCTGAGGAATAACATCTATCAAAAATCAAACTCTAAGTCTCATTGATGATTGTCAGCATAGACCTTTTTTCGACTCTCAGCATCCTTGATGTGCTGTTGAATGTTCTTAACCTTCCTCACCATTTCTTCATCAATTTTAGGACCTATAATTTTTCATTCCACAACTTCATCCCAAAATTCTAGTTTTATGCACCTATTCCCATAAAGGTCTTTATTGGGAGCCATTTGGATGATTGATTGGAGATGTTTTTGTAAGAGTACTCAAACAGAGGAAGATGTTGATCCCGTCATACTTTGAAGACAATTGAGCATTTTCTCAACATGTACTAAAGTGTTGGGATAGTACGCTTAGACTTTCCATTAGTTTGAGGGTGATAAGAAGTACTGAAGTTTAGCTCTGTGTTTAGATCATCCTGGAGACTATTCCAAAACATAGAGGTGAATCTTGGATCTCGATCAAACACAATCTATAGAGGTACTACATGCTGCCTCACCACTTATTTGATGTATATCTATGCAAGTTGATGTAGTGAAATATCATCTTGAATCATGATGAAGTGTGCATTCATTGAAAGATGATCCACAAAAACCTAGATAAAATTGTTTCCTTTGGATGTCTTCAAAATTCCAGTGGCAAATTCCATCGTAATGTTTTCCCATTTCCATGTTGGTATGGGTAATGGTTACATCATACCCTTATACTTCTACCTTTAATACTACACTTGCTGACATACCAGGCACTTTTATGTATATTATGTGATATCTTTCTTTATGTTGTCCCACCAATGGTGCTATTAGAGATCTCGATAAATCTTTGTGTTTTTGGACGAACAGATAAATTCAAACTATGTAAATTATCCAATTGTTCCTTCTTTAACTCATGATTTTATGGAACATATATTCTTGACCCAAATATCACAATTTGTTCTTCATTAACATTGGAATCTTAGGATTTACCTTTCTTTATAGTTTTCAATTTATTAGGAATTCCCACATCATCTTTTTAATCATCCTTTAACCTTTCAAGGAGAGACGATTGAGAAATAATTTATGAAAGGATTGATGATTTTAATTTCTTTAAGATTCTCATGTCTATTTTCTTCAATTCTAAGAAGATAGTATCCTTCTCAATTCTCATCAATGATAAAATTTCTGGATCCTTTTGACTTAGAGAATCTACCACTTTTATCACTTTACTATGATGGCAATGAATCGAGTATTCATAGTCCTTGATCAACTATAACCATCTTTGTTGGAACATATTCATCTCTTTATGTGTGAATATATATGTGAGACTTTTGTGATCAGTATATATCTCTCACTTCTCCCCATAGAGATAATGTCACCACATTTTCAATGTAAAAAACACAGCTTCCAACTCCATATCATGAATTTTGTATTTTTTTCTCATGAATTTTCAACTACCTTAAGGCATATGAAATGACTATAATTTTTCGTCAACACATAGACCAACCCCTTCTTCAAATCATCACTAAAAATTACAAAACGTTCCCCACTCATGGGTAGTGTGAGTTCATGGGTAGTGATAAGACTCTTTTTTTACTCCATGAATCTTTCTTCACATTTATAATTCCAAGAAACCTTGACTCCTTTATGAGTTATATTGGTAAGAGGGTTTGATAATCATAAAAAATTTCTCTCAAATCAGTGATAATACCTAGATAACCCAAGGAATCTATGGATATCTATCATGGATATTGGCCCCGACCATCCTTTAATTTATTTTTTGTTTAAATAATCCACATATATCCCATTGCTTGTTATGATATTTCCCAAGAATGATACTTCCTTCAACCAAAACTCAAACTTTCTGTACATTGCATAGAGCTTCTCATTTATCACGGTCTTTATAAAAGTGATCAGATACTCCTCACGACCCTCCTTAGTTTTAAATTATATTAAAATATCATTTATAAAGGCTACCAAAAATTTGTATAGGTAATATATAAATACTCTATTGATCAAGTCCGTGAATATTGTTGGAGTATTAGTGAGTTTGAATGGTATCACTATGAACTCATAGTTTATGTACCTTATATGAAAGGTGTTCTAGGGATATCTTCCATCTCCACCCTTACTTGATATTATCCCAACTAAAGAGACACCTTAGATAAGTATTATTATCCAAATTGTTGATTTCACAAGTCACTAATCCAAGGAAGTGTATTGTTATTATTTATCATGATCTTGTTGAGATCTCGATAATCAATGCAAAGGCGCATTGACCTATACTTCTTCTTGACGAAGAGAAATGGTACACCCCATGGTAAAGAACTTGGGAATATAAATCCATTTTATAGATTCACATGTAGTTGTTTCTTTTGCTCCTCAAGTTACACAAAAAAACATCCTATATAGAGTCTTGAATATTGAAAATTCCATAGGTATAAGCTCTATTGAAAACTCAACCTCTCCACTAGGAGGAAGACCATGAAATTCTTTGGGAAACAAATTTGTGTATTCCCTCACAATTGAAATGTATTTTAGGGTGATACTTTCCTCATACTCAATCATTTCAGCTAGATATGCTTGCTCATTGGGAAATAATATCCATTCATGAGATGATGGTGTTAAAGAAGATTAATCCTCCTCCTTACACTTGTATAGAATCAGGGGTCGATTCTCCATATAGAGAGTGATTTTCTTCTCAAATAAATTTATGTTCGATCTATATAGGGAAATCCAATCCATTCCCAAAATTGCATCAAATTCAACCAAAGAGAGTATGACATGGTTTTCTGGGGAGTTCATCCCACAAATGTTGATAGAAGAGGATTTATATACTAGGGATGCAATAATTTTTCCATTTTCAATTTTCACCTACATATCTACTTCTATGATTTATGGAGGTGTTTGGATAGTTCTACTAAACTGTCATGTTATAAAAGAATGTGTAGAACTAGAATCATAAATTTTGTTTGTTATTATTGAATGAATAGATAGCATACCTGTCACCAATTCATTATCAAGATTTAGTTTGATAGTAGTGATGGTAAAAGATCACCCTTGTTTCCTTGTAGTTTGTTGGTTGTCTCTGAAAACCTTGGTCTTAGAGAATTGGTTTTCAAAGTTCCATGGTTCCTTTTAGTTGAATCAATGGAAAACCCGCTAAGGGTTGACTATATAATTCCTTTCTTCCATCGAATTCCCAGGTTTCGCCTGTCCGAAATTATTAGCTAGTTGTAATTCCACACACCTAAAGAAATTCTTCATCCCCCTTAGTCAATTTCTGGGGGGGGGGGGAATTCTTTCTGCACATTTGACAAGTGGGATGTTGAAATTTCTTAGCACCATTATATTTCTCCATAGAACCACCAGAATTAAACTCCACTTTCTACTTCTTATTCCCATAATACCCTTGGGATTCTCTGATCTCCATTTCAACTTTGAGGGTATATCAGACAATTTCCTCAGAGCTATCAAAGTCCTGGATCTCTAGGTATTTTATAGACTAGGTTTTAACCCAAAAAATAAGAGTTCAACCTTGAATTCTGGGGTAATGAAAAAATTGGTGGTATATCATACATGTCTTGTGAAGTTTTCCTCATACACCCCAATAGATTCATCATCTTTTTTCCTGAGTGCAAGGAAATACCTTTCCATTTTAATATAGAGATTACGAGTAAAATATTTATTAAAAAAAATACAGATTTCATTCCACTCCATTGTTTGGATCTCTTCCTCAAGCTTCATATTCTTGATCAATTTCCACCACTGATCATCTTCTACCTCCATATGATAAACAGTCAAAAGAATGTTCTCTTGTTCAGAAAATTGAAGGATGGATAAGATCATCTCAATGGAGTTGATCAACTATTCCATGATTAAGGGATTAGATGATCCATTAAAAGTAGGAGGCCTTTATCACATGAAGCTCTCTATTACGGATTATTCTTTTCTAGGTTTGTTTGGATGATTCTCAAGATCCAGGTTTCTATTCATAACCTGAGTTAGTTTAGAGAGTATCGTCATGAAGTTCACGATTCCTGCTCCCATCGGGTTTGACATCTTGTTGGGGAAGTCATCACATTGTCCTTCACATCAATTGTTAACCTAATTCCTATTATTTATGAACACAAGATATAATAAAAGGAAAATTAGGGATGGGAATATTAAACTATTAAGCACATAAAGGGTAATCCAATGACAATAAAGGGATAACTTATAAATTTAATTTTTTCCTTATCTTATGTATTTCTAGGCCTCAATCTATGTTATTCATGATCTATTTCCTAACATATATTCTTATCGGATTTTTTTGTTCCCTTAATAATGGTTTTCAATGAGATTATGAATTTTCAAAATCATATCCCCTGGGAGTGTAAACTTGTTGCATTGTAAGGCCCATTTTCATGCACCAGATTACCCTGAGTTTGGTCCAGATCATCTTGTCAGATTTGTTACTCCTAGGTACATTTGTTATAGAATCATGTTCACTTATAGTATCCAGACAAGGATGTATTTTCTTGATAAAAAACATAATTTATACTTACCAAAATTTAGGGATGTTTTCTTATACTTAGTCTTATCCCTAAGGCTTTCACTATAATTCTATAATCCTAATCCCAAAAATAAATAAACTTTTCCTCTGATACCAACTATAGAAACCCTAATCTTTATAAAACATTAATACATGTTTAATTACATAAAATTACACTTAATGTAACCCAATAGATCAAGAAGTCTAGTGTATTTGGGAATTAGTTCCATTACATAATAACTTATAACATGGGATACAAAACATTATTGAACATTCCTTGACATTATCATAATATTCCAACAAACTTAAAACTAGAAGGGATATCTGGGGGAAAACATAAGCAATGGGCGATCTATAAGGCCCAATAAGGGAATAAACAAAGAATACCATGAATAATATAATACATGTTATAAAATATGAATATCAATAGATTATAAATGGATCATGAATAATAAGGCATGGCATAGAATGACAATCATAACATGGGAAATGTGCCAACAACATAAAACATTTAATCATAAACATAGGTCAAGGATAAATCCACCAATACCCCATGGTGGAAAAATTACAATAAAGGAATAAGGTACACCACTTTACCAACATGACTTATCATGATACCAAACAATTCCCAACGCATTGGAGTGCTATTTGGGTGTACCCATCATAATCATTTCATTCTCATGTTTAAGTGTGCCACATAGATCATACAACATGGATTCATTCATCATAATAATTTATTATACAATAAAGTAATGTGGAATACATACATGAAAATTAAAAATCAATAATTATATGTTAAAAATAGTGAATTCCCTTGATAGAAAAATGTGTAAGGTATTCACTACACAATTGTTTTGGCATGTAAAATTACGGTGAAATTTTAGCAGCATAACGATGTTACACAGAAATTCATAAAAATGGTAGATGTAGTGAAATGGGTCTATCATTATTTTTATATAAAATGGGTAGTAATATTAACATGTAAATACATTTACAAAAATTAGAAAATTGAAATAGAATGTATATATTCATAAAAAACTTTAATAATGAAGAGAATATGAGGACCCCTTACGGAATTTTAGCATAGTAAAAGGTGTACATAAATGTTAATAGGATAAATAAATGAGTGTTAAAGGTGATATCATCATTTATAAATAAATTTGAAATTAATGGGGATATGTAATAACATATCCTATCAGAAGAAAATGGAAATTTAAATACATAACATAAAAGGAGTTCTTGATAAAAAGAGAGAGTGGAAGATCCGTTACTTGAATGTGTTAATCCAAAGGATTGGGAGTGGATTATTGAATGAATGGGGGAGACTTAGGAGGACTATATAGAGTATGGATTATATTAATTATGTTCTATAAGAAGTTTGAGTGAAGATAAATGGGATCTTGGGTTTGTTTATAAAGGAAAAGAGGGGATTTTTTTATTATTTTGGTTTTGGCTTCTACATAATAAAATATCCAAAACCACAAACCATAACATGTTTTTCCCATGTTTTATGGTAGATAAGAGTGGTTTTTATTATTTAAGAATTCCAAGGCCAAAAAATATTAAAATATTACCCATGGTGATGTGGAGAAGATCCACACTCTTAAAAAATGATTTTAAAATCTTAAAATATATTATAAGTCTGGGGTGATTCATAATGGATTTAAAAAATAAATCAAATAAACTTAAAACAACATTATTTTAAAGGTAAAAGATATATTTTATCACATATCTCATTTATATTACTTATTACATCACATTTCATTTATTATGATGTTATAAAACACAAAGTATATTTATACGATATTTATTTTTCACCCGAAAATCCGACTGCCTCAAAAAATTATGAAAAATTTGCCATTGGATAATTTTGATGTTATGATTAAAAAAGTAATACTAATTTTATATAAATAATTTATTGAATTTTTAATTTTAAAATAATGACCGACATTTTTTGAAAATGACGTGTTTTTAAGAATAATAATTTTTAAATTCTAATAAAAATCACATTTGATGACAAAAAAAATATATGATCATTTATATTTGATAAATATTTTTTAATAAAAATATTCCATTAAAATATTATTTATCTCAAAAATAAATTAATTCAAAACTTCATTATTAAATTTTAATATTAACCAAAAATATAATTTGTGTTTTATTATATCATAATAAAAATCATTTACAATGTAACAATAATAATATGAAAATATATTCATTACTATATAAAAAATAATGTACATAATCATATTACTAGGGTATTTATACACATCTCTTTAATACACCAGCATACTCCCTAAGAGTAAGGTGTGCAATGGTGGGGATTTCATGGGTCCGTTTGGCGAACATGGTTTGGATCATGATCTCAATGAGCTTGAACTTCTCCTATAAATAGTTTCAATCATGATCAAGTTGTTAGTTCATGGTTTGGGATTGGTCTTGGGAAAATACTAGAAATGATATCACATTTGAAAAATCCGATAAATGGTCTTCATAAGGTACAATATCACTGGTTGAGGCCATCACTTTCATTGTCTGTGCCAATTGGATTTGTTAAAACCCTATATTTAAACTAGTCATGTGATCACTATTCAAAATCTCTATTATTAATGGTTATGATAATTAACAGTAATTTAAATACAACTGAAATAATAAAATAAAAGAAGCGATTGTGTTTTCTATAACCATAAGACATTAAGTTAAATAAAAAAGGGTAATTATTTCATAACAGTTCGGGTTATTACATATGTGTTGAACAACCTCATGGTTTTCAAAACCAGCATTTTCTATATCATTTTTTTAAATTAAAAAAATTAGGGTTTAAAATTAGATATGAGAGCTTAGTATGATAGTATCAAAACATTTCCTATTTCAAATGGGTTTAAAAAAGGTGTTTTTACCCTAATTTATTTATAAAAATAATTTCAAAGGATATTTTGGTAGTTTAAATATATATTGATGATAATATTTTTAGATCATCCAAAAACTCATTCTGTATTGAATTTACAAAAATGATGAAAAATGAATTGGAAATGAGTTTAATGGGTGAGTTGAAATACTTTAATGTATTTCAAAATTTTCAAAACAATCAAGGAATAATTTTAAATCAAAGAAAATAAAACATTGGATATTTTAATTTTTTTTTGACATTGATAGAACCAAAAATAGTGATGCTCTCATGGGTACTAGTTATAAGCTAGATATTGATAAAACTAGAAAACCAGTTGATGAAAATACATAAAGAGATATGATTGGAACTTTATTATACTTCAATGCTTGTTTTACTGATATTATGTTTAGTGTGTTTATCTATAAATGTTTTCCGGAAAACCCTAAAGAATCTCATTTAAATAGTGTTAAGTTTTTCTTTAAATACCTCAAAAATACAACCAATTTTGGATTTTTTAACCTAAAGGACATGCATTTGAATTATTTAGTTATTTAAATGATTATTTTTATGTTTATAAGTTAGATATAAAGATAGCCATTAGAACATAACATCTTTTGAACAAGCCATTAGTTTCATAGTGTAGTAAGGAATAAAATTTTGTACCATTATCTACTGGTAAAGCTGAGTAAATCGATACCGGTATTTTTTTCATGGATTATATGTCTGAAACACACATTATTATACTATGTATATCAATTCAAACATTTCCCTATAAGTTTTGACAATACAAGTGCAATAAAAATCTCTAAAAATCACTTGTCTCATTTAAGTACAAAGATATCGATATAATACGTCACTTTTTTTGAGATCATTTTCAAAAGGGTGATATAACTCATAAATTCATTGGTACCAGAAATAATCTTTCTAATAAATTTACCAAACCATTTAATATTAATATAATTAATTATATCAAAAATGAATTAGGTATGATTATTATTTTTTAATTCTATTTATAAATCTTTTAATATTCATTTCAATATATATATATATAAGTTATTCTTTTATTGATTTTTCACTTAACTTATTCTATTTTAAAATATATCATAAGGTTTAATAAATATATTAAATATTTATTAGTATTTATTTTGTGTTACTATACAAGTAAATTCTTAAATGATTGAAATTTCAAATTAAAATCGAATCATTGCACTCATTTGTAACCCGAACCAAACCCTATTTTCAAACCATAATTATAGAACCTTTAATTGAATACCTAAATTCTTAAATCACAAATATTAGTTTACTTAGTGGAAATGAAGATATGTTTTAGAGAATATTATCTTGAATCATCAAAATGAGAAAATTATAGTTCAAGAAAATCAAGAAAAGGTTTCAAAGCTACACCTCATTTCTCATGATGTAGTGTCTGAGATACAAGTTGATATTTAATGGTTTAGAACCAGTATTTTCCTAATATAGAGATAAATTCTTCATCAAAACAAGACTAGTTGGTTCTTAGATAAAAATCACCCCTTATATCCATGCCTTGTATAGAAATTTTATTTAAATATGGTGGTTAAAAATAGAGACCATGAAGATGTGATTAGGATAGTTATCGATGGTCAGGAGTGTGATTTCACTTTTAACTTTTGTTATGATTTTATAAGAGTTCCTAATATTTAATATTTTAAATACTATCAATTATTTCACCATATGAACCATACCCATTTTAATATTTGGAATGCCTTGGAGGAACTAATGGGTGATAAAACCTATTGAAGACCAGTTGCAAATGAGATAACTGTAGAATGAATATTGTTATTGAAATTAATTCATCACACTATCTACCCTATGAAGGTATATTTTACCTATTTTTAGTATCAATATTTGTTTTTTTGTACCTAATGGTTCAATATATTCAAATAATCCTTCCTCATTTCTTGATGAGGCATGTAGAAGAGTTAACCCAACCATATTTAAGATTCAACATTTTATATACCACCTGTAAATGGACGAAGATCAATTGGAATCCTTGTAAAAGGATTTGGATCATTGATTAGGAGATAATTGTTGAGATATTAAATCTAATATAACATCCTTCTAGGCCAAGAGATATCTTTGATTCTGGTTTGGAATCCGATGAGATTGTTGAATATTATTACTCATCTGATGAAAGTGGATCTCAAACTCTTATGAGTATGACTGTGGAATCTAGAAGAGATTTTTTTTTTCAATTCATATTAATAAGGCTCTAGATGAGGGAGAATCTATAATATAAAATATACCTTCTTCTCATAATGTTTCTATAATTCCATAGATTTTAGTTGAAACTACAAAAGATACTAAAATACCTTTGTTGGTTGAATTAGTGGGAGATGGATATCTAATTTATAAGGGGGAGAGAGTTCCACTGTAACACCCCGATATTTTATGAAAAATATTCTTTTTAATTTTATTGATGTCTTGTGTTGTAGGCTACACCAAAATGAGCTTTCACTACACGCATCCCTGACTTGGCTTGCTTTACACGCAATCACGACCATCCACGATAGCGTGTGTTGTACGCAATATCGAGTTTCACTAAACAATGATATGTTATTAAAATATTATATAAACTAGTCGTAATGAATAGTAATACCCAATTTTTGAAATTTTATAAATTTTATCTTTCAAAATGGACTTCATTTTTGGATTCAGAATATCGAAATTAGCCTAGGGTGAATTTTTGGTGTTTTTCTGAAAACGTTCAATTTTTTATGAATAGTGAAAACACTGGGTTACTATTTAAAAACCGACTTTTTATTTAAATAATTATTTATTTAAATTTATTTTAGGTCAAAATTTATACATAATACCTATATAAGTTCAATGTAATTCATTGGAGTCATTTTATAAAAAATTTCGATATATAAAAATTTTATTGAACTTTTCACCGTCTTTTACCTACCTTCTAAGAGCTTTTTGTAAAGTTACATAAAACTTAATTTTACCGCTTCTGTGAGTGGAATTTCGAAAATCTGAGACACATGGTTAATATCAAGGACTAAAATGTGGTTCAATGAGATGAAAATAATTTTTGGTGAATAGTAACTTTTTACTTTTATTTACCTCGGTTAAAAGTAAATAGGGTAATTAAGGGTAAAAATGATATTATTATTACCCTAAAACATGTCCTAATTCTATTGGATAAGTGTAATTCTACCAAAAAAACCTTAGGAATAAAATATGACCATTTAGGTCCACTTGGATTAGATTAGGACATTTATTATTAATTTATTTAAAGAAGGGTTAAAATAGTTAAAATCAAAGCTTAATAAGTAATTAATTTTTAATATAGGCTTATACATAAGATAAATTCGACTATAAATATTCATTAGAAAGCTAAAAATATTTCCTACCTAATGGTAATTTATTTATAATTTTTAGACATTAAATAAGTTAAGTTATTTATGACACAATGATGATGCAGTAATTATCTTTCTAATGAAATATTAACATAATTGATGTTATAAATACCCAAATAAATGTAATTTGAGACTTTTTTATAAATTATAATAATTTTCTAAGTTAATATGACATGTTATTATTTATTTAATTAACCTATTTCGAACTAATCATGCTGTTATGGTTTTCAAAACAATCAATTACCAAATAGTGTCAAAATTGACATAAAATAATTTATAAAACAAATATTATATTATTAATTGTTATTATATTCCTAAAAATCTATGGTTCAGAAAAGATACGTATTTCATGATAGTTTTATCATTAATGGGCCACTTGGGGGTCTCTTGGATGTATATGGTATGTTTATTAACTATATAATATAAAAATAAAAAGTGACATGGTAGATGTCAATCTAATTAACTAAGAGTTAAAACTAAAAGATAAGGTTAATATAATGAGCCAAACCTGTCTAAAATCTATTGGTTGAAGGGATTTAGACCCATACCCACCTTAGATTCAAAATAAATCAATTTATATCTATTAAAAACCGAATATGACTTTATTATAAAATAATATTTTAAGTTTTTCTAAAGGTGCCCCTCTCCTCCCCTATAAAAAGGGCACCCATTCCCTCTTCTCTTCACACCCTTTTGAGCCTTTAAGATCTTCCAAAACCTGACCATTTCTCTTCTACACTTCCCTATCAACATTATGGAGGTTCTGGACTTCTGAAAAGACCAACTCTACTTCCTTAAGAGGAATCTTAAAGGAGGTACGTCGAAGAAGAGGTAATCTCTTCTTCCGATTCTCTCAAGTTTCTTTCTTCTTCTAATCCTACTTATTTAGTTGTCTCACTATGAAGTAATAACATCAGTATTACTTATATACTGATATGTTATTATAAATATTAAACAACCTTATTTCACCTTCTATCCATCGTACGGAAAACGAAATCACCGCGCGTGCGTACGTACGGAATACCGTCTCCACGCCGTGGTGTAATATGTTTTCGACCACCACCTTACATGGATGGGTATAATGGTGTAAATAAAAAACTATATATGGTTATTGTAAATTGATATTGATTCTGAAATATTATACATACACTTCAATACAATTCCACGATCATGGGAATGATATCATTGCTCGTGCGTACGTACGGACTACACTCTCCACGACGCGATGAGATTCATTCTCCATGTTAACCATTCATGAATGATTATAAAGTATGCATAATGAATAATAAAGATATATATGACATAATAATGATACTTTATTTATGTATATATATATTTATTTCATCTACTTAATTACATTCAATTCCATAAGGAAACAAAAACAGCGTTCATGCGTACGTATGACCTACCGTCTCCATGAACGGTGTATTTCATTCCATTTATCGATCTATTATATATATATGTATATGATGAATATATATTATATATAAATCATTTTTTACATTATGTAATTATGTAAATCAGTATATAAGTAATAATATCAAGAACAACAAGTCTAAACACGTACGACAAATGAAATGATTTTACCCAAAATGCTGCTTTAACATGGAATTTACAAAAGAACGGGTAATATAAAGTCATAAGTGAACCATATATGATATCACAACAATGAATATGATTCTGTAATAAGTCAATGAAATTATTTAAATCATTATACAAGAGGTTCAGATAAATACGAAGAATATTGGATTTAAGGTAATGGATAACTATTCCAATCTCGTTCTTATCCGAGATTGTTATTCGTAAGTATTTACTAGGGTTATTGTTATCATACATGCCCATGTTTTCTAAAAATGTTTTCCTGTATTTTTAAAGTACTTTTAACCCATTTTTTAAATTTACCACATGTTATGAAAGGAATATTACTTTTGTTTACAACATCGGGAACTTTTTTACTTTTCCGAAAAAAGTACGAGAAGAATGTTATTTTTAACTTATAAGGCGTGAACGGATTTTTATGGTTTCATAACGCCTCATTTTCATGAATCTTAATTTACAAGATTTTATGGATATTTTCACAAAAATACTTTTATTTTAAAATTTCATGGCGTTTTTTAAAAAGAAAATGATTTTAAAGAAGAAAGGATATTTTCCTCAAGAATTCATTTCAAGTGTTTTATCAAAACCATTTTCCATCTAAGATGATATTATTTTATATGTGTATGTTTCCTATATAATGTCTCTATGATTTACATGGTTTCACTTTTCTTATGTTGAAATATCCATTTGTTTTATATGGATTATGTGATGATAGGATGATGTTTATGAAACCCATTTTATTCTTTGGGTTATGATGAATGTTTCATGTTTATTTTGTGGCACAAGTAAGAATTATTTCATTATGAGATGGCTGGGACCTATATCTCCCTCCAATGCATTGGGTAAATATTTATATCTCATGAGATAGACATGGCTGGAACAGTAAGTTAATCCGGTTCAGTAATATTAGACTAGAATGAGGAGTGGACTCAATTCATAAAGGGACTTTGTCCACTAAGATGCTCTTGGCAGCAATGCCTTGGCTAATATGGAAATCATATCATGTTCTTAATGGTTGCAACAATCACATGTTGTATTCCCATGCTATTTTATCATGATTAATGTTTTTTAGGATCTATGCCTTATGTACTGCCATGTTTTATGTCATTGCTCAAGGTTTTGAGGTTTAAACATTATGTTCATGTTTTTAAGTTCAATTGTATATGATTTGTTTTATTTTATCCATGCTTAACCATACTGAGCATTTGAGCTCACCCTTTGTATTTTTTCTTTTCTTCAGGATTTAAAGAAAGGTTTTAGGTAAGAAAAAAAAGGGGAAGATATTTATGGGAGATATTGAAGATCTTTCACCACTATTAGAAGATTATGTTCTAAGTTTCCAATGACACTAAACTATTACGATCCTTTGGTGTTTGGTTTTGTTATGTATTAAGTATTCTGAAAAAGTAATGTAATGTCCATGTACGTCAAGCTTTGGGTCTCTACAGTTGGTATTAGAGGAAATATTTAGTTAACCTTTGAAAACTAGGATGCAAAAACTTTAGTGAGATCCCTAGAGATATTTTGAAGGTATGTCTAGGGATGTCCCTAAGGTTAAGTATACGTATAGGTTATAGTCCTAGAATTATGGAAACCATAATAGAATTAAACCTAAGAATTTAGATATTGAAGGTACTCCCATTTTACTATGTTGTTTTCCTAGCATGATTTTTGCCTTTCACACTATTCATTTTGGGTTTTAGATGATGGCTAGAACCCGAAGGAACCGTGTTGATCAATGTAATGGAAAATGCAATTATTTTCCTCCCGAGCAACCAAATGTGATGGTAGATGGAGTAAAAAATCTTATTGCTATACTTAAACAAGCTATGAATCATTTTGGATTTCCAAATGATCAGAGTAGGGAAAAATATTCTATTGAGTCCTTCATGAGGCAACATCCACTATATTTCAATGGGTCTTCTGATCCACTTGTTGCTGAAAAATGGATCAGTACCATTGAAAAGATATTTTCCATACTTCACTGTTCAGAAAATGAAAAAGTCATTTTATCTATTTACCATTTAGAAGGTGAAGTAGACCAGTGGTGGACTATAATTAAGAATATAAGTCCCCCAGATGAAATTGAATCCATGGAATGGGATGAGTTCAAGAACTTGTTTTTCAGTATGTACTTCCCTCATATTCTTAGAACAAAGATGTGAAAGTAGTTTCTTGAGCTTAAGAAGAAGGATGATGAATCTGTTGGTATATACGAAGAAAATTTTACAAGACTTGCAAGGTATGCATCTGGCTTTATCATCCAACCTGAAAGTAAAGTTGATCAATTCTTCAGTGGCTTAAAACCATGTCTTTAAAGGGCATTATCTATAAGAGACTTTAGTACCTATGAAGAAATTGTGTGTTGTGCTATCAAGGTAGAAATAGAAGTTGGTGTTACATATCCATCTCATGGTTTTGAAAAGAAACGAAAGATGGA
Organism: Viscum album; assembly: GCA_963277665.1. Lineage (NCBI taxonomy): Eukaryota > Viridiplantae > Streptophyta > Magnoliopsida > Santalales > Viscaceae > Viscum > Viscum album. Next base: position 1,616,974,879 of record OY728125.1, read on the forward strand.
GTTCAAGGAGAAATCTTAGAATAATGGTGAAAAGAAGATAAATGTTTCTTTATGCTCAAAGTGTGGAAATAAGCAAGGTGGAGATTCTCTTAAAGGGACTAGAAAATGTTTTAAGTGTGGAAAATAAGGTCATCGAGCAGTTGATTGTTGAAGTAATGGGAAAAAGGTTGCTAATGATGTGAATAGAGAAAAGATTATAGAGAACGTACCACTAACACTTCAATGATTCAAGTGCAAGGAAATGGGGAATTATTCAAATCAATGCCCTAATCCAAGGGTTAATGATGATCAACGTGAGAAACCTCTTAAGGCAAAAGATAAAGGGAAGTCACATGCGATCACTATTTGTGATGTTGAGTATGACAATGATGATGTGTAATGATTAGGTGTTTATGTAACAGGATTTCAAAATAGTATTATGGAATCTCATTTATAGTATCATGGAATTTTGAAATATCTGTGTATTGGTCCATTGAGGTTTTCTATAAGAATATGGTACCATGAAAAGTGATTCAAATATTTTGGAAAGTAGATGATATGCGCATAAAGAAGGGATAAAGAGATAATGAAATGTTTGATAGTATTAAGGAGCTCATGACTAATATAAGGAAAAAGTGATATCATGGTTTGAGTATATAGAATTTTTGGGATTTTGGTATATGGAAAGAGTTACCTTGTGACAGCATTCATGTTTTCACTATGGTTCAAGAGAATACATGATTAAGGTATTCACATGTTTGGGATGTGATCAACAAGATATATCATTTGATATATGGGGGATAAATGATGGTATTCACATGCTCGGTAGATGAAATTTCTAGTAATTGTTTTCTTTATACTATGATCTTGGACAGAAGTATTTTGGATAAGCCTAAATATTGAAATGAATTATGTTAGAAATAAGATAGTATTTTTTTTCTCTTTTATTGTAGGAATGTTATTATAATGTAGTTTTAGAAAAAGGGACAACCTGCAGGATGGGAGACAACCCATCGCGTCAGACAAGGTTGTGAGAATCGAACCTACAACTGAAGTGCGACAGGCCTTTATCGCCTACCACTGGCCTACAAGAAGTCCCTATTTAGTAGAAACCAGTTTTATTATATTAAGCAGTATGATATATGAAGTATAAGTCCATTTTAGGAATTATATACAATTAACCTCATTATAGATGGACTTATGTATTTTTGATAAATTTTTCTAACCTTTTGTTTGAGACAGATGGAATGACCCAAAATTCTATCACATGATATGCTAACACTTCACAAATGAAAAATTCAACTTCATTTATTTAAGAGATGAAGTGGAAATTGTCCAAGGAATGACCAACGGTGAGACTGTACTAAAATCAAGAAAGTATTTCATCTAATTCCAATTTCTTCAACTTTAGGGAAATGATCTTGAGAACCAAAAATGTTGTCCTATTGCCCTTATATCTGATGAATCAGATGGTACCTTATATCATCACAAATATATGGCTTTGTGATTTTTGGATTTTTCATAGCCATGTTCTCTACCACTCTCCTTCAGAACATGATGGTTAGATTTCTCTTTCATATCTATATTTTCACCTATATTATCCTATATGGAAACCTAGTGATTAGTTAATTTGGGTGACTGTTACATTTCATACTTTAGTTTTTAAATATTGGTTTTGTTATTCCTTTTTAAGATGTGGGTTTATATTAAAGAAACTATCGAGTAGTAAACCATTTATAACCATGACGAATTTCGAGGGCGAAATTCATTTTAAGGGGGGTAGAATGTAACAACCCGATATTTTATGAAAAATATTCTTTTTAATTTTATTGATGTCTTGTGTTGTACACTACACCAAAAGGAGCTTTCACTATAGGCATCCATGACTTGGCTTGCTTTACACGCAATCACGACCTTCCACGATAGCATGTGTTGTACGCAATATCGAGTTTCACTAAATAATGATATGTTATTAAAATATTATATAAGCTAGCCGTTATGAATATTAATACCCACTTTTTGAAATTTTATAAATTTTATCTTTAAAAATGGACTTAATTTTTGGATTCAGAATATCAAAATTAGCCTAGGGTGAATTTTTGGTATTTTTCTGAAAACTTTCAATTTTTGATGAATAGTGAAAACACTGGGTTACTATTTAAAAACTGACTTTTTATTTAAATAATTATTTATTTAAATTTATTTTAGGTAAAAATTGATAAATAATACCTATATAAGTTCAATGTAATTCATTGGAGTCATTTTATAATAATTTTCAATATATAAAAATTTTATTGAACTTTTCACCGTCTTTAACCTACCTCCTAGGAGCTTTTTGCAAAGTTACATAAAACTTAATTTTACCACTTCTATGAGTGGAATTTAGAAAATACGAGAGACACGGTTAAAGTAAAGGAATAAAATGTGGTTCAATGAGATGAAAATAATTTTTCGTGAATAGTAACTTTTTACTTTTATTTACCACGGTTAAAAGTAAATAGGGTAATTAAGGGTAACAACGATATTATTATTACACTAACACATGTATTAATTCTATTGGATAAGTGTAATTCGACCAAAAACAACCTTAGGAATAAAATATGACCATTTAGGTCCACTTGGATTAGATTAGGACATTTATTATTAATTTATTAAAAGAAGGGTTAAAATAGTTAAAATCAAAGTTTAATAAATAAATAATTTTTAATATAGGGTTATAAATAAGATAAATTCGACTATAAATATTCATTAGAAAGATAAAAATATTTCCTACCTAATGGTAATTTATTTATAATTTTTAGACATTAAAATAATTTAAGTTATTTATGTCACAATGATGATGCAATAATTATCTTATTAATGAAATGTTAACATAATTGATGTTATAAATACCCAAATAAATGTAATTTGAGACTTTTTATGAATTAAACTAATTTTATAAGTTAATATGACATGTTAGTATTGATTTAAATAACTTTTTTTGAACTAATCACGCTGTTATGGTTTTCACAAAAAATCAATTACCAAATATTTTCAAAATTGACATAAAATAATTTTTAAAACAAATATTATATTATTAATTGTTATTATATTTTAAAAAATCTAAGGTTCAGTGAAGATACTTATATCATGATATTTTTGTCATTAATGAACCACTTTGGGGTCTCTTGGATGTATATGGTAATTTTAATAACTATATAATATAAAAATACAAAGTGACATGGTAAATGTCAATCTAATTAACTAAGAGTTAAAACTAAAAGATAAGGTTAATATAATGACCCAAACCTATCTAAAATCTATTGGTTGAGATTATTTCGACCCATAACCACCTTATATTTGAAATAAATTATTTTGGAGCTATTAAAAACCGAATATGACTTTATTATAAAATAATATTTTAAGTTTTTCCAAAGGTGCCCCTCTCCTCCCCTTTAAAAAGGGCACCCATTCCCTCTTCTCTTCACACCCTTTTGAGCCTTGAAGATCGGAAAAGCCCTGAAAATTTCTGTTCACCACTTCCCTAGAAACATTTTGGAGGTTCTGGTCGTCTCAAAAGACCAACTCTACTTTCTTAAGAGGAATCTTAAAGGAGGTGCGTCGAAGAAGAGGTAATCTCTTCTTCCGATTCTCTCAAGTTTCTTTCTTCTTCTACTTCTACTTCTTTAGTTGTATCATTATGAAGTAATAACATCAGTATTAATTATATAATTATATGTTATTATAAATATGAAACATCCTTATTTCACCTTCTATCCATCCTATGGGAAATGAAATCACCGCGCGTGCGTACGTACGGAATACCATCTCCACGCCGTGGTGGAATCTGTTTTCGACCACCACCTTACTTGGATGGGTATAATGGTGTAAATAAAAAACTATATATGATTATTTTAAAGTGATATTGATTCTGAAATATTATACATACACTTCAATACAATTCCACGATCATGGGAATGATATCATCGCTCGTGCGTACATACGGACTACCATCTCCACGACGCAATGAGATTCATTCTCTATGTTAACCATTCATGAATGATTATAAAGTATACATAATGAATAATAATGAAATATATGACATAATAATGATACTGGATTTATGTATATATATATGTATGTCATCTACTTAATTCCATTCAATTCCATAAGGAAACGAAAACAACATTCATGCGTACGTACGACCTACCATCGCCATGAATGGTGTATTTCATTCCATTTATCGATCTATCATATATATATATATGATGAATATATATTATATATAAATCATGTTTTACATTCTGGAATTATGTAAATCAATATATAAGTAATAATATCAAGAACAACAAGTCGAAACACGTATGACAAATGAAACGATTTTACCCAAAATGCTGCTTTAACATGAAATTTACAAAAGAACGGGTAATATAAAGTCGTAAGTGAACCATATATGATATCATAACAATGAATATGATTATGTAATAAGTCAATGAAATTATTTAAATCATTATACAGGAGGTTCGGATACATATGAAGCATATCAGATGTAAGGTAAGAGATAACTATTCCAATCTCATTCTTATCCGAGATTGTTATTCGTAAGTATTTACTGGGGTTATTGTTATCATCAATGACCATGTTTTCTAAAAATGTTTTCATGTATTTTTAAAGTCCTTTTTAACCATTTTTGAAATTTACCACATGTTATTAAAGGAATCTTACTTTTTTTACCACATGGGGAACTTTTTAACTTTTCCGAAAAAAGTACGAGAAGAATGTTATTTTTAACTTATACGGCGTGGACGGATTTTTACGGTTTAATAACACCTCATTTTAATGAATCTTACTTTACAAGATTTTATGACTATTTTCAACAAAATACCTTTCTTTTAAAATTTCATGGAATTTTGTAAAAAGAAAATGATTTTGAAGAAGAAAGGATATTTTCCTCAAGAATTCATTTCAAGTGTTTTATCAAAACCATTTTCCATCTAAGATGACATTATTTCATATGTGTATGTTTCAAGTATAAGGTCTCTATGATTTACATGGTTTCACTTTTCTTATGATGAAATATCCATTTGTTTTATATGTATTATGTGATGATGGGATGATGTTTATGAAACCCATTTTATTCTTTGGGTTATGATGAATGTTTCAAGTTTATTTTGTGGCACAAGTAAGAATGATTTCATTATGAGATGGGTGGGACCTATATCGCCCTCCAATTCATTGGGTAAATATTTATATCTCATTAGATAGACAGGGCTAGAATGGTAAGTTAATCCGATTAAGTAATACAGGACTGGAATGAGGAGTGAACTCGATTCAGAAAGGGACTTTGTCCACTAAGATGTTCTTGGAAGCAATGCCTTGGCTACTGTGGAAATAATATCATGTGCTTAATGGTTTTCACAATCACATGTTTTATTCCCATGCTATTTTATCATGATTAATGTTTATTTATGATCTATTCCTTATGTACTGCCATGTTTTATGTCATTGCTCAATGTTTTGATGTTTAAACATTATGTTCATGTTTTTAAGTTCAATTTTATATGATTGTTTTATTTTATCCATGCTTACCCTTACTGAGCATTTGAGATCACCCTTTATATGTTTTATTTTCCACAGGATTTAATGAAAGGTTTTAGGTAAGAAAAAAAAAGGGGAGGATCTTTATGGGAGATGTTGAAGATCTTTCACCACGATTAGAAGATTATGTTCCGAGTTTCCAAAGACACTAAACTATTACGGTCCTTTGGTGTCTGATTTTGTTATGTATTAAGTATTATGAAAAAGTAATGTAATGTCCATGTACGTCAAGCTTTGGGTCTCTACATCCAAGATCTATAATTTTTGGACCAACTCTCACATACTTATAGAATGATAATAATATAGATCTATTTGTGGATATTCCACCTATGTTTAAGGTAAGGGGAGATCCCATCATTGATTTCTAACCTTCAAGTAAAGAACCACCTCTGGATAACCCATTTTTTATATGGGTGTATCTAATATTGGTGATATTAATGGTAAGGATGGTAAATAGAATGAAAAATAAGTTGATAAGTATGATAATGGTGATGATGATAATAAGGATTATGATGATGATAACCCAAAAATGCTACAAGGATATTCTCTTACTACTATTTCAATGGAAGACTAATTTGTTGTGCCTAATATTACTTCTACTCCGGTTTCAGAGAGATCAGTAAGGCATGAGTATTTATAGGATATGATAGATATTTTAGATACTCCTCCCTCTTTTAAAGATGAACCATAAAATATTTCTTAGGAATAACCTATTTATAACTATTATCCCAGAACAAAAGTTTTGGCCATGGAATATTCTAAGGAAGAATCTAAGGACTCTCTAAAACAAATTGAGAGATCCTCAAGTATTTTCTATACAAAAGAATAATATTAGGGAAAAATTAATGAGTTTAGTGATCATTATTCTGATACATATGATGATTTATTCCCAAATATTCTCCTTCTCAAGCTCAAGCTACTTTATCTCAAGAAAAAGGTCCTTTTTCTGTACCTCCTTCAGTGGTAACTTTGTAAGATCTCATTAAGTTCAAGAATGAACTTCTGTAAGTATTAAAGGATTTATTTTTTAGTATTATTTGGGATAATAATCATGATAGAGATTAGGATATTTCATACACTAACATCCATCGCAATTTGCACCTAAAAATAGACCATATGAACCACAAGATTTGATCTTTAAGAATAGAAATAGAAAGTTTTAGAAGTCACATTGGATCCTCGGAAGTTTATATGATAAGTATAATTTTTACCATGGATAAAAGGTATCTCTCAGTGATGACCAATCCATCTAGGCCTACTACTTATATATATTTACCTCTTCTTTCTTTAGTATCCATTGATGAATATTTTATTCTAAGGTTTCATTAAGAGATTAAAAATATCCTTGATAGTGTATAGGATATTATAAATGATGGTTAAATGGATATTTCTTAACATGGAGAAAATTAGTACGATTTTCTTAAAGAAGAATCCATTAAAACTTCCAAAGATAAAGGTGTAATCAAGGGTGTAATAATGTACTATTTTAGAATTATTTACACCATGGTTAATCTAAATATTCAATTTATATCATTGGACACATATTTGAATATTCCACCTCTAATATCTTATTTGAAAGATATTGTAGATAGGTTATTGGTAATGAATCCTGTTCTTAATCAGTTTATGTTAGAGAAAGATGAGTTCTTTCAGGTTATGGAACATGGGACATGAGATTTGGCTAAAATCTTATGGATTTTAGAGCCTTATATGTATATCTAAGGACATTATGCTAACACCTACTGCTCTTCCTGTCCCCCACATATCTAATTATCCTTATCAGGACTCAACCATAGGTTCAGTCTATTCTAATTCATCGATTTGAACCTTTACCTCACCTATACCTCCTATAGGACCCTTTAGTATTATTGTATCTTAGTCCCATGGATTGATCCACCAAATTTAAAAAGTAATTTATATTTTAGGAGCTCGTATAATTCCTCAGAATTATCCTCCTTCGAATCCTATTATTAGAAAAGGGAATGAACCATCTCTTCCTAAGTAATCCAATTCTGATTAGACTCTGATAGGGCCTCTATAATTTTTTTAAACAATTAATTAAATATCTCTCTTTATTATGATTTCTTTGTATTTATTATTTTTATTCAGTATGCTTTATTTTCTGTTTATTTCATCTTTAATACTTAACCTTTTATGCATTATTTTTGATAATCCCAAAGGGGGCATAAATTATCTTACATAAAAAAGGAGGAATAAATTTCATTATTTCATATACTGAAGATTTTATTCTTTATCTTAAGATTTAATCTTTTTGTATGGATATTTATGCCATGATTTGTGTTCATTAAAAAGAGGGATATTGTTGGAATAGTCTATAAATTATTTAGTTTAATAATCACAAATTATGTTTATGTTATTTCTAATCCATTTTATATTTTATGAAAGTAAAATCATTTTTTGGAAAGAATGGAAAATTTTCTAAGTCTAGAATCTACGGCACGATATATGCATTGTAATGATCCCGTGTTTATTAGTAATATTTTATTCTTGAATAAATGTGTGTTGTATTATATTATATAATATTATACACATACAAAATATAGAGAAACTAGAAATGACTTCGTTTCATTACTAAATACTATTACATTAATCAATGATTAAACCAATTAAAATTCCAAATATTATAAATAGAAAAAAAATAAAAAATTGAAAATAAAAAATGTAAAAATAGGGATTGCTCTAATCTACTAGAATCATCACCCCCATTGCAAACACTATAGAGAAGAAGAATAATATTAGTTAAGCAAGCAACATTATACAAAATTGATTTATAGAACCTTGAGAGTAATTGAGTTAAATATTGATTGAAATAATGAAGTGGTATTTATAGGTTGTAAAGTGACTATTGGAATAGTAATTGGACTATTGGAATAGTAACCTGACCATTGGAATAGTAACATGACCGTTGGAATTGTAAATTTAACCCAAAATAATAATTTTTGATATAAATAATATTTATTGTGGTTAATTTTTGTAAATATAAATTTGATAATTCCAAAAAATAAATATCTTTATTAAAAATGCATAGAAAATATAAACACATATTTAATAAACTCTATTTTAATATTTTTATAAAAATTAATATTTTTATATTAAAAATTAAAATTACATATTTTAGAAATTTATTTTGATAAAATGAATAAATTTTTTGAAATTATAACATCTAAATTATCTAAGGGTGATTTGTTTGGTAATTTTATGAAATACTTCAACTTTTGGGTGAATAGTAAAAATACATTTTTCACATAATCAATGTTCTTCAAATTACATCATTTGTGATGTTATAATGAAATAATATATTATATAACTTGATGTTCATACATGATATATAATTTTATATAAATGAGTCATTAAAATATGATAAAATGAATTTCTAATCCAAAAAAGAACTTTCCAAAACCTAAAGTCAAAAGTGAATCCTTAAAATAACAATTGTTCTTTCTTTCTACTTTTCTTTTCAATTGACTAATTAATTAGAATTATAAAGGGTATTTTATGTATTAAAATCATTATATTATATTAATATATAATTTATAATTTCAAAAAATTACAATTACAATTTTTTACCTTTGATATATTATTTTATTAAATATTTTATTCTAAAAATATCCCTCTCCTTAAGTATAAATAACTCATCTCACTACCCTTGAAGAACCACTAATCCCACTCATTCCAAAGCTAATGATCTGCCCAAATCATCCCTATTAATCCTCTTATAATCTAGAGTAATGTTATAGAGTAATAAAACTCCAAAAATCAAAGGAGTTATAGTGTCATACAAGAGAAGCTACACCAAAGAAATAGTATATTTTTCAACTCTTCACTCATTTTCTTTTACTCTTTTCTATTTTACAAAATTATTTCAAAGTTAAATATTCTACGATTTAATTAGACAGAATTTTATAATTATATTATTTATTTTAACATGTTATAAAAATTATATTTTTAATGTATTTATTTTTTATACTTAATTTTCTTTATATTTTGACAATGTTCCCGATAACGGTCAGTTAACCACCAATGGAGATGTTTCCAATTATTTTCATATCAAAAACCCTATTAATGGTTAAAATAAATTATTTATCTATGTATTTTAATATTAAGGAACTTATTTGATAATTACCTTGAATAAAAAAGTGAAATTGATGAAAAACATATTTTTTTAAGAAAACATGATATCAAAACGCATCAATTTCATCAATAGAAATTAATAAATATAATAGAGTGATTGTAATTTATAAATATTTGTATAAATGAATACAATTAATTTTAGGTTAAATTTTTTAATATATATAATTTTATTATTCTATAGGTGTAAAAGTGATGAAATAAAGTGGGAATAAAGGTAAGAGAGTTCTCAAACCCAAGTCCCTTTATTTGGATTATACCTCTTTCATGCCAAATTTTAGTGTTGAAATCCCTTTAATGTTCCTTAAACATAATATCATTAGTCTTTCCTCTTATTTTCTAGGATATACATGTTCCCAACTTGGTTTTATGACAAATAGAAATATTTTTCCAAAATAAATATTCTTTCCAAAATACATCTTGATTCCTGTTGAGATTATTTCTTCCTCACTCAGTATTAATTATTCTTATACAAATTATGTTTTCCATTTCTCATTTTTGAACCCTAAAGTTTATTCATGAATTTATGAATTATGAAATTATTATAAAAACCATATATTTCCATGGGTTATTTTATGATTATGGATGCTGTTTATTCTATATGGATTGCATGAATATGTTAATGTTATGTTGTGATGGGTGGTCATGGAATTATATAACCCTCCAATGAATTAGGAAATGTGATGTATATCATGAGATAATGTGAAATATGCATGAACATAATGAATTTTGTTTTCATAATGATGATGTTATGATTATTCACATATGTTATGCATGAACATGATTTTAGATTTTTTCGCAACTATTCATTGTATTTGGCTACTAAGACATGATGTTTTATTTTATCTATTGTCACATTCCATGCCTTTATCTATTGTTTCCTTGATGATTTTAATGATAATATTATTCTTATGTTATGATGATGATGATTATTCTCACTCATGTTATATTAATCCATTTCCTTTATTCATCCTCTTACAAGGATTTTAGCTCACCCCTTTCATTGATGTATATCCTCGGGTGATTACTTGTACTAAGGAGAATTTGAGGGAAACTAATAATATAGAGAAGAGGGAATTAAATAATATTTCTATTTTCTTATTTAAAATTTATGGATAAGACTAGTTTTTTCAAGACACTAAACCTTTTGATCCTGAATTTTTAGTGCTATTATGGTGTTTATCTTTAAATTGTTGTAATAGTATTCTAAAAAAATTAGGGTTGATATAGTTAGTATCAGAGCACATTTTAGTTAATTTGGGATTTTGAATTCGAAAAAATATTGAAAAACATGAGTATAAGAATATATATAAACAAAAATACCTAGAATAATATTTTTATAAAAGGATAAATATAGGAATACCATAAGATATGCCTTTATATTTAATTACACAAAATAATAAGTTATGTATTCATGATTTTTTACTTATGTTTTTTTCAAACCATTTATATTTTAGAAAATGGTGGGAACCAGGAGAAACTGGGCCAAAAACCATGTGAGGGACAATGCAACAATTGTCCAAAAAACAACCCCATTGCCATGGGAGGTGGAGTTCAAAAATTTATAGCAATTCTTACCCAACTATCATTGGTTATGAATAATAACTCGAATCATGTAAAATTTCAACCATAACCCAAGAAAGATCAACTAGAATTTGATTCCTTTATGCAGTAATGACCACCAATGCTTAGTGGAACCTCTAGTCAACATGTCATGGAAAAGTGGGTTAACTCAATGGAGAAGATATTTTATGTGATACACTATTTTGATAAGGATAAGGCGACTCAATCCATTTATCATTTAGATGGATAATTCAATCAATGGTTGGTGTTGATAAATAACACCAAGCCAAAGGATGAAATGGAAGAGATAGAGTGGGAGGACTTTAAGAAAATATTTCTTACCAAGTATTTCTCTAGAACTCTTTCAAAAAATATAGAAAGAGAATTCCTAGAGATAAATAAAAAATAATTTGAATCTATCATGGATTATGAGTAAAAATTCACAAGTCTTTCAAGATACACCCTGAGTTTGGTTATCAAAAATGATAGAAAAATAGATATATTCTTTAGTGGTTTAAAACCACACTTAGAAAGTCTCTATAAATATGAGATTTTGAGACTTATGAAGAAGTGGTTTGATGTTATATCAAATTAGATATCGAGTTCATAGAATTGTCTCATGGTTATGGAGATAGGTATAGAAGAATAAAGTTTCAAGGTGGTGGGTTAAATGATAAAGGAGGAAAAAGGATCCAAATAAACACATGTCAAAACGTGGGAAGAATTATCATGGAAATTATCTCAAAATGAAGGGAAAATGCTTAAAATATGGGGGAAAAGGCCATAAAGCTCATGAAGGTCAAAGATAAATAAATAATCTATCTAACATGATTGAGGAAAGGAGGTCACATCCTAATACACCATCTACAGTTCAATGATTCAAATATAAGAAGCAATGGAACTATGCAAGCTAGTGAACTAAACCTCATGCCTTTGAGGGCAATCAGCGTGAGCATGCTTCAAAGACAAAGGAGAAAGGGAAAGATTATGCCATCACTACTACTAAAGTGGATCAATAAAATAAATTCGTACAAGGAATACCTCTGATTTACTCAATAATGGAAAAATTTTTATTTGATTCTGGTTATACACATTCCTTTATATTCTACATGTTTTCTAGAACTATTGAATTGAATCCCCAATACATTGAAGTAGATATGTATTTAAAAACACATAGTAGTGTAATAATTTCAACCCAAGAATTAAAATCTTATTCTGTTGTCATATATATAAGATTATTCCAATGAATCTCATAATGCTTCCCTTGGTGGAATTTGATGCTATACTAGGCATGGATTGGATCTAATTATATAGATCCCACATCAACTATCGGGAAAAGAAAATCTCTTTTCATATTTAGAACCATGTAATTCAACTTTACAAATTCAAGGAAGATCACAAATATCCTTGGGAAGATCCCTCAACGGTGTGGGTGTTAATACCCTACGAAGAAGAATACTGGACCTAAATGGTTTTGTAGAAGGAAAGCATCAAACTTGATGAAATTCCTATTATGAAAGAAAACATTGATGTATTTCCTAAAGAGTTTCCAAGACTTTCCCCAGATCATGAGGTAGATTTATCAATATAACTCATACCTAGAGATACTTCTATCTCAAAATTTTCCTATAGGATAACCTCGATCGAACTAGAATAGTTAAAGAAAGAGTTTCTAGAACATTTGGAAAAGGGTTAATACACCCTAATGCATCATCTTGGGGTGAACCGGTCTTCTTTGTCAAGTACAAGGAAGAATCAATGTGGCAATGTATCAAATATCAAGAACTCTAAAAAGGTCACTATAAAGAATAAGTGTACTCTACTAAGGATTGATGAATTGTTCAATCAAATATGAGGTGATAAATACTTCTCAAAGGTGGATATTTATTCTAGATATCATCAACTGAAGGTGAAGAAGAAAGATACTCAGAAGATAGCTTTCTGTACAAGGTATGTGAACTATAAGTTCATAGTGATTTCATTCAGAATTACCAATGCCACTGAAATATTCATGGATTTTATTAATATTTTTTAGATACCACCTAGAAATTTTTTTCATATTGTTTATTGATGATATTATCATTTAATTTAAGAGAAAAGAGGAACATAAAGAGTATATAAGGATTTTAATTGATACATTATGGAAGAATATAATGTATACTAAGTTCAGTATGTGTGACTTTTGGATATAATAAGTCAGATTATTTGGACACGTGATCACAAGTAAGGGAATCTCTATTGACCCTTAAAAAATGAAATTTAGATATGGATAAAACCCACTAGTGTCATGGAAATCCATAGATTTCTAGGATTGGTTGGGTACTATTGACATTTTTGGAGGACTTTCTCAGGATTTTTTAGCCTTCTAACTAAGTTATCATGGAAAGGGTTAAAGTAAGTCTAGACATAGGAATGTGAGGAAAGATTCAAGGAGATAAAGTAGAGGCTAATCACTGTACTTTTACTCACACTACCAAAAAATGGAGAAGGTTTTGTGATATACATTTATGCATAAAATAAATTCTTGGGTTGTGTTCTCATATAGAATGATAAAGTGATAGTATATGCCTTATGATAGTAGAATATCAATGAGAATAACTACCCGATGCATGATCTAAAGTTAGCAGCTATTATATTCTCTCAAATGATTTGAAAACACTATCTCTATGGTGATAAGTGTTACATATATACTGGTCATAAGAGTTTAAACTATATGTTCACACAAAAAGAGATTAATATGAATCAAAGAAGATGGTTAGAGCTAATTAAGTACTACAGTTTCTTTTTTCACTACCATCAAAGAAAGGAAAACAAGGTAACATATGATCTTATCAGAAAATAACCTACCACACTATCCATGATACTAATTGAGAAGGACCATATTCTCAAGAAAATTAAACGATGGATCTAGAAATCATAACAAAATGGAATATATCATACCTTTCCCAAAATATTTCCCAAACATCCATCTAAGAGAATATCAAGGAGGCATAAAGGGATGATATCGAGCTATAAAAGAAGGTAAAACTAGTAAATTAAGGGAAGATACATGAGTTACATATCAATGATGATGGTTTTATTAGATTTGGAATGAGGATTTCTGTGCCTTAATTACCTAAGATAAAGAAAGAGCTGTTAGATAATGCACATAACTCATATTTCTGTAACCATCCTAGAAGTACCAAGATGTATCATGATCTTCAGGAAAACATTGGGCTGGAAAACATGAATAAGGATATAGTTGAGTACTTCTCACAGTGTTTGGTATTTCATTAAGTTAAATTAGAGTGAAAGAAGTCCAATGGGATGATGCAACCATTGCTTATACCCGTGTGGAAATAGGAAAATGTTACTAGGAAATTTTTCACTAGTCTCCGAAAAACATCCAAAGGAAATAATGCAATATGGTTTGTGGTGGATCTACTTATAAATACTACCCACTTTATCTCTATTTAGGAATATTTATTACTTGAAAAAAAAAGCCAAGATATATGTGATGGAAGTGGTGAGGCTACATGAGAAACCAATTTTGATCATCTCTAATCATTATACAAGGTTTACCTCCAAATTTTATATAATTATTCAACATGATTTGAGTACTGAAATGAATTTCATCACATCCTATCACCCCCAAACTGATGGTAAATCAGAAATGACTATTTAGACACTCTAAGACATGCTAAGATACTACTCAATGGAATTCAAAAGAATATGGGATAAAAATATCCCATTTGGTTGAGTTTTCATATAATAACAACTTCATCTCAAGTATTCAAATTGATTTAAATGAATCTATGTATGGTAATTGATATAGAACTACAACTTGTTGGGATGAATTTCGTGAACGGATGCTACTTGGACCTGACCTTTCACAATATATGACATGTAAGGTTAAAGCCATCTAACAACATATAAAAGCTTCTCAGAGTCGTAAAAAGATTTATCTTGACAACCATCAAAGGGATGTTGTGTTTGATGTTGGAGGAAATTTTTTTCTTCGAATATCACCATAGAAGAGTGTCATACGGTTAAGAAATAAAGGGAATCTTATCCCAAGGTACATTATCCCTTTTGCTATCCTTGATTGCATAAGATCAATAGAAAATTTTCTTACACTTCCTCCAAATATGGATCAAATTAATGATGTGTTCCAGATATCTCTACAGATGAAGTACATACCTAACCCCTCACTTGTACTGAATCTGGATGCAATACAACTGGTGAATGACCTCTCATACGAAGAATAACTGATGAAGATCTTAGAACATAGAGAAAAAGTTTTACTCAACAAGACAACCCACCTTGTCCAAGTGTTATGGAGGAACCAAATTTAGGAATAGGTGACTTCGGAAATAGAGGAAATAATGAAATAGAAGTACCCTCACCTATTCTCAATTGAGAATACAATTTGAAATTATGGGGATGAAATTTCTAAAGGGGGGAAGAATGTAACTACCTAGTTTTTATTAGTAATAATGTTTCTTGAATAAACGAGTGTTTTATTACATTATTTAATATTATAAAAATAAAAAATATATATAAACCAAAAAATACATTTTTTCATCACTAAATACTATTAAATTAATTAGTAATGAAACCAATTAAAATTACAATCATTAAAACTGGAGAAAAAATAAAAAATAAAAAATAAAAAACAGGAAAATAGGGATCAGCCCAATCTACAAGAATAAACACCCCCATTGAAAATAATATAAAGAATAAGAAAAATATTATTAAACTAAGAAACATTATAGAAAATGTAAATATAGAATCTAGAGATAAATTGAGTTTAATATTGAGTGAAGGAATGAAGTTGTATTTATGGGGGGTTAGGTGACCCTTGGAATAGTAACCTCACCATTGGAATAGTAAATTTACCCAAATATAATAAAATTTTATATAAATAATATTTACCATGATTAATTTATTTAAATATAAATTTTATAATTCCAAAAAAAATATCATGATAAAAAACTCAAAGAAAATATAAACACATTTTGAATAAATTATATTTTAAAGTATTTTGTAAAAATATTTATTTTTATATTAAAATTTAAATTACCTGTTTTATAAATATATTTTGATAAAATTAATATCATTTTTGAAATCATCACCTTGAAAAATTTTCAAGGGTGGGTTTTTGTTAATTTTCTGAAATACCTCAATTTTCAGGTGTATAGTAAAAATACAGTTTTCACATAACTAGTGTAACTCAACTTACATCATTCATGATGTAATAATTAAACAATACCTATCATAACTTGAGTTTCATCCATGATATATTTTATCTCATAAATGATTCATGAAAATATGATAAAATTAATTTCCAAACCTAAAAATAACTTTACAAAACCTAAAGCCAAAAGTGATTTGTTAAAATAATTTTTTTATTTTCACATTCCTTTTTAATAAACTAATGAATTCGAACTATAAAGGTCATTTTTAGTCTTAAACTCATTATATTATATTAATATATGATTTATATTTTCAAAAAATGACTATTACATTTTTTACCTTTGATATATTTTTTTATTCAACATTTTATTCTAAAAATACCCCTCTCCTCGAGTATAAATAACCCCTCTTCATACCCTTAGAAAACCACTCCTACCACCCATTACAAAGACAAATATCTAACCAAATATCCCCTCTTAATCCTCTCATAATCTATAGGGATGTGCTGGTGTAATACAAATCCAAAAATCAAAGGAGTTATTTTGGCGTACATGAGAAGCTACACCGAAGAAAGAGTATGTTTTTCAACTCTTCACTCATTTTATTTTTATCCTCTCTATTTATAAAATTATTTAAAAATTAAAAATTAAAAATTTTAATTAGGAATAATTTTAAAATTATATTAATGATGTTAAAATTCTGTAAAAATTATATTTTTAATGTATTTTTTTATACCTATTTTCTTCATATTTGGAAACGTTCCTAATAATGGTCGATTAACCGCCAACAAAGATGTTTCCAATTATTTTCATATAACCAATCCTATGAATGGTTAACATACATTATTTATCTATTTATTTTAAACTTTGGGAACTTATTTAATAATTTTCTTGAACAAAATAGAAAAATTGATGAAAGATCAAAAAATTAAAAAATATATGATATCAAAACGCATTAATTCCATTAACGAAAATTAAGAAATAAAATAAAATGAATATAATTGATAAATAGTTGTATAAATTTATATAATTAACTTATGGATAATTTTTTTAATAAATATATGTTAATTATTTAGGAGGTACAAAAGTGATGAAATAAAGCGGGAATAAAGGTAAGGGGATTCTCGAACCCAACTACCTTTTTTTGGGTTATTTCTCATTAATTCCAAATTTCAGTGCTGATATTCCTTTAATGTTACTTAAAAAACATTTCCTTATTCTTCCCTATTCTTTTTGAGTATATACATATTCACAAATTGGTTTTATGACAAATATAATGATTTTTCCAAAATATCTCTTCTTTCCAAAACACATCTTGACTCCTCTTGGGGTTGTTTCTTCTTTACTCAGGATTGATGATTATTATACCAAGTATGTTTTACAATTATCATTTGGGAACTGAAAATTTTATTCATTAATGTTTTCTTTATGAAATTATTTTAAAATTAATTCATTTCTATGGGTTATTTTATGATTACAATTGTTATACATTCTATGTGGCATGTATGAATATGTAAATGTTATGATGTGATGAGTGGGATTGGAATTATATATCCCTCTAATTCATTGGGTAATGTGATTTATCTCATGAGATAATGTGCAATATGCGTGAAAATTATTCATGATTTTTTCACAATGATTATTTTATGATTATGAAAATATGTTATGTGTGAACATGATGCTAGATTTGTTCACAACTATGTGTTGTATTTGACTACTAAGACATGATGTTTCATTTTTATGCATTGCCACATTAGATGAATTTATCCATTGTTTCTCTCAGGATGTTTATGATAATATTATGCTTATTTTATATTGATGATGATTATTCTTACTCATGTTATATTGATTCATGTCCCTTATTCATCCTCTTACTTGGATTTTAGAACACCCCTTTTATTGATGTATATTCTCAGGTGATTACTTATACTAAGGATAATATGAGGGTTAAAAAGAAGATAGAGAAGATGAAATTAAATAATTTTTAGGTTTTATTATGTAAAATTTTTGTATAAGCCTAATTTTTCCAAGATAATAAACCTTTGGATCGGGGATTTGTTATGTTATTTTTTTGTTTATCTTTAAAATATTGTAACATTAATGTATGAAAAAGTAGGGTCGCTATATGAATTGAATGTATGGTGTATATAAATTGACCACAAGACAAACTGAGTGACCATCACAATCAAGATTTTTCAAAAAGGAATGGATCAATTACATTAAAATTGGACAAAATGCGTGATTAAAAGATCGAACATAGCCATCTCGTAGAAAAATCTTGGATCGATCGTAAGGTTAGTTTGATCGACCGTATGAGTAACCATGCGATTTCAAATCCAAATAAAAGATTTTTTTTTGGAAATGGACTTTAAAAAAGTAAATAATCAACTATATGACTAAATAAAGTGACCATGGTTAGTATTCTCAATTTTAAAAAGTACTGGATTGACCACAAGTTAAATTTAATTGACTATAAGTGTAAGGTGATCAAACTTAAGGTCAAATGATTGATTGTAGGTACAAGTGATTGAACATAAAACATATCAAGTATTCTTGTAATGTATTTAAGTGACCATGGATACCGACACGATGCCTTTTAAAGAGAACATATCTAAAGGAAAGTATTATATTATTATATGATTAAAAATATTAATAAAACTAATTTTATGTGTATAATTAAATACTGGTCAGAAGAATTTATTGAGTTGAGATTTCTTGAATCTCTGTTCTCACCAGAAATTCTACAACATATCTGAGAACATTTGAAAATATTTTCACAACAATTTCAAATATAAATATGACAATGAGAAGATAATAATCTATCATATAACAATATAACTACATACTCTGCATTGATTTCTTTCCCTTTTCTTACTCTATTTTTCTTAGTTTTGAGTTGTGTGTGTTGTATGCTGTATATCTTTTAGCCCCAACTCCTACATTGAACTAGAGAGTGATAGACACTATTTTTCTCATTTATTTATCTATTCTCCCATGAAGAACCATGAAATAGGTTGTGTATCCTAGACTTCATTTGTCCAGTTGTTATATTTTTATTCACCCACATATAACTATAGAAGAGACTCTGAGCAACTTTGATATCATTAATTGTTTTTGTCTGTAGAATCCAATCTAGGTTGTGGATCTATTTATATATAATAAACTTCATAGAAGTGGGAAATTTCTCAACAGGGAGGACTATGTCTTGGAATGAGACAAAACTTATTGTTTTATTTTCATGATGTGTTTTTTCATATTGTGTTTTACTCTATTTCAATATATATATATATATATATATATATATATCTATTTTTAAAAATCAATTTCAAAACATTAGTTTAATATTTAATTTTTTTTATTTAATGTGTTTTATTCTAGTAAATCTTTTTCAAAAGTGAAAAGAGTTTCAATCCCATTTTAGTTGAGTTGTTATCGAACTTCTAAGAAGATTTTTGAAAGATACAAATATATAATTATACTATTTTATTTAAATAGGTTGAAATTTATAAACTGGGGGATTTATTTTTAAATCATTTTAAATAAAAATTTTAATTGGAAACTCAATTCACCCTCTCTTGATTTGTCCACTGGGACCAACAAACTTATAAAAAAAATCTTTTTGTTTTACTTTCTCCATTTTTAATTGATACTTATGAGTGTTTTTATTCATTATTGATTTAGATAGTATCATGGTGATGAAAGAATTATAATGGTGACTAGGTTAATCACAGCACTCATAAAATTCTTGATAATGTTAAAATATACTCTGAATCTTTAGTCAAGAATTTTTTTATTTTCCTATCAACATTTATTATTTAAGTGGGATGACCCTCATTAAATTATAACTCCCAAACCTTCTAGATTCAAAGGATTATTAATGATTAAACAACACATTATTTCTATTTTTCCAAATCTTTTATAGTTCTAATAATATCCAAAGAATGTATATTTCCCTGTACAAATAGTTTTATGTCCAAAAGTTAACATGTATCCTTACTTTTTTTGATTAACAATTTTTTGATCCCTTTTGGGAAAAAATTATTGTGATTTCCAAACACATTATTTTTTATTCCTAACTTCTTTATGTATTTTTATGAATAAAAAATTATAATAGTTTTTATTTCTAAGTTTATGTTCCTAGAATTTTCAAATTTATGAGAATGAATATTCTAAGCCATAATCTTGGGTTTCTTGACTTGCTTCTTCAATTTAGACCCCCAAAAAATTAAGATCCTTTTTAACACCTTGATTTTTTTAAAAAATAATATTATATTATATAGCAAATATGACACACAACCCGGAGATTAAATGAACCATGAAATATTATCATTTAAATACGATCATTATAAACAAGTCATAAAATTGGCAGGTATAAATAAGATTTACTATATTATTAAAAAATATAAATCTATACTAAATTAAAATGTATTGATTATTTCTTAGGAAAAAGAATCAATTTTTAGAAAAGTCATTTTATTCTTCAAAAAAATGTTTTCATAAAAAAATTATTTATTTTAAATATGAGAAAATATTATAAATAATTTCAGGAAATTTTAGCTATTTTATTTAGAAAGAATAATACCATTGATGAAATATGAACATCAAAATTATATTAGGGTGAGATTTTGGGATTTTTATGAAAATATTGATTTTTCAGTGAATAGTGAAAAATACAAATTTTTGTAAAACTGTCATTTATTTTAATTGAAAAAAACCCATAATATTTTGAATTTGATCCCAAATTATTATAATCCTATTTTAGTTAGAAATTAATAATTAATTACATATTAATCAATATTATAAGTGATATTAGTATAAAAATGATTTTATACAAAAAAACCATTTTTTCATAAAACCTTTTTCATTGCACTTTACATGATACTTATAAAATAATTTTCTTCCACTTATAGAGATTTTATTTGGTAAAATTGATTCCATATTTGGATTAAATATAATTAATATTAATTAATAGGTTCAACTTAATTTTTTAAATAATGAATTGTAAAAACAATAAAAATTTGTCTTCTTATTAACCTAGGATAAAATTAAGTGATAATGCCACCATTTTTCATCTTCAATATTCTTAAATGAAGTTATTTTGACCCTTATCACCTTAGGATTGATATTTATTTATTTAAATGACTCTTTTACAAAAAGTTGACCTGTATAATATTTTAAGTAAATAAAAAGGAAAAATGCCAGTCTCTTGCTTTTAAATTTCTCTCATATGTTCAAAATCATTAGGTAAGGACCCTACCTCGGTGTATAGAATGAAATTATGACCTAGAATCCCTTTCTTAGAAATCACATCTACCAAAAAAATCCCATCTCTCCAGTTGTGATTGACCTAAATACCCAAATTGACAAAAAACTACATTTCTTGATGAAGTAAACTAACTCCCAAGGATAAATGTTCTTCCCTTGAAGGAACCCAACTAGCATAGCATAATCAGATTCAAATTAAATAATATGGATGTTATACATCCAACAAAACATAGTATTAGTTACCAAATCTCTTTCCTCCAGTTGAATGAAATTACCTACCCCATAAAATGAACTGAATCCCAAAATCACTGAACCCTAGTTATCTCTCACAAGACTTCCTCCTCTAATCTCCCCTAAAAGACACGATCCATCCACATTTAGTTTCAGGCATGTGTTGGGTGATTTAAATTTGATCCATCTACCCTAGTTTCCTCATCTACCTTCAAAATTAGAGAAAATTCTCAATATAAGCCATCTTAAATAAGGATATGATAACCCACTATAAATTAGATCACCTAGATTCACCACCAGTTCCTTCATCCATACCTAAAATAAAATATGAGACACTATTATCCCCTCTCTTACCTTGTTCCTATCCTCCAAAAGTGTCCAATAGATAGATAAAAAAGGAACTACATAATCCTTCACCTCCACCCTTTACAAACTAGAACCATGATACCAGGATTTGATAACATCCTACAGTGAGTCCCCAACCCCATGAATATTCATGTCATTCCCCATAAATCTCTGGATTCCATTCTCTTAGTCTCCCTTAAAAAATAGGTACCATGATGATTCTTGTTGTGGAATTACACAACATTGGAATCTTGAAGCCAATATAACCTCATTATCTTTCAAATTATAATTTGTAGGAAGATCCCCATTCCTCATTCTATACATGAGAAAGTTCAACTTTCTCTGTATCTTCGTTCCCCAAAGATTCAATTCCCATTTTCCATCATGCTTCTTACATTAACCATGTTTCTATAATCCCTTCAACTGAATTTTCTTGAAGTTAACCCCATAAAAACGCACATGTCCAACTCATACACCAAGAAAAGTTTTCCATATAAGTTATCCTACTCTTGATTAAGAATGGAATTGATAAATTTTGAATAATTACTAGCCTCCTTGAATAATAATTTTAGAACTAGACATGCCAAAAAAAAAACAATTCTTCTCATATGTAGTTTTTCTTAAAAAAATTAATATCTCCATGGATGATAACCCACCAAATGTTATTTTATAGTTCCTCCCAATGATCTAAAATACATCATGCATGACTAGAGATTCTCCAGAATTGGCCTAAACATTCCTCTCATCTTTTCCCATACCTATCTCTCATGAATTCCTCCCATAGAGAATTTATTTCAATGACTTACCATTACAATTTCTCCTACATAGAATGCATGGTTTCCAAGACACTCCATAATTTGATACCCCCTTAATCAATCTGTCATTCCAGTAAATTACATGATAACCAATGGAATCTCCTGGACTGGTTGTCATCCCACAATATTTCATTCATAATCATATCCACAATAAAGATTATCCCCTTTGGGGGATTAATGATGGAAAGTATATGAATTGGAACCGAAGTACGAACACTATTAATCAGAGTAATCCTCACTCTAAATGAGATAAATAAATTATTCCAATTACAAATGTTTCACGTGATCCTCTTGATGATTCACTCAAATAAAGACTTTTTAATACTTTTATTCGTTATCGGGGCTCTGAGATACTCTATTAGAAGTTTCGTCCTCTTCATGATGAGTTTTTCTTGAATTATACTTCTTCACCTTCTCAAAAATTTATTATAAATTAATACATTACTTTTACTTTGATTTAATCACTAGACTTTATAATTTCCATAACTTGTCATGATTTTAGTTAACTCACAAAGTGATTTTTCCTGCCATTAATAAAAAATAACATATCACCAGAAATGATAATATGTGATATCATTATACTCTTGAACTTGTTTCTAATAGGAATAATTGTAACATCCAATCCATACTCATTGTCTTAATTCAAGGTGGTATTGCTACTTTTACTTAGGAAACATCCCCCAGATTCCAAAGGCAGGAAATTCGTGTTAGGGGATTTAATAAAATTGAGGGAAGATTTTCCCTTTGAAAATAAAACAACAACAACCAAACATACAGTAACGAAAACCAAAATATGATTCATGATAACAATATAAAAAAACATAAATTATATTAAACCAAAACAAGATACATAAGAGTACCAAGAAAAAACCATTATCCATATCAATTATAAAGCATAAGACAAAACCAATAAAACCCAAGACTGCATGAAAAAAATCCAAATCTCCCAACATGATCCATGATATAACTCTATAATACCAACCAAGTATCATGAAGAAACATTAAAAAAATGTGATACTTTTCCTTTACCTATGTTCTGATAGAAAATATCTTCAAAAGAACCAATGTTCCAAAGTAGGGGTGAGTAATGAAACTTAGTAGGTTTTCCCCAAATGACTTACCCAATCACACCACTAGGGTAGAAAAAGTTAGCATATATATATATATATAACCATTTATATAAAACTAATCAAAATAGTTTATATCAAATCTAAACCATTTCTATATAAAATAGTTTTCATATCAAAAAAGTTTTATAAACCAAATCCATTTCCAAGGAAAACAACAAAACAAATCATTCAACCATTTCCAATTTCATTCAGCATAAACCATTCTTGTTTACATATACACACCCACACACACTCAACCACAAAATCTTGGTGTTACCATTAATGGTGTAACTACATGTCTATAATATGTCCCTTTAATGGTGGTATTTCATAACCAATATACATCCCATTCAACTCACACATAACCATTTTATCCAACAACTGTGAAAACACAATCTTTTCCAAACCATTTCAATAAAACTATATTTTTATTTAAAATAGTTTTCCATGAATCAAAACCAAACAATCCTTTTAAAATCATGTTACCACATTCATATTCCACCAAAATATCAAATTTTTATAATTCCAAAAAACCTTCACTAAAGAGGGTTTATATTAAAAATATTACAAAAATTTAACAATAAATTTCAAGAAAAACAAACAATTTGAAATCAATACTAACATTTCTAATAAGTGGAGTTGAGAGTGAATCCAACTACCTTTGAAATTATGTTGAAAATGAAGAAAAAAAAATTCAACAACAAGTGGGTTAAATATCTAAAAACACACCTTAGATATCATTCCTTAACAAAAAAAACAACCATATATCAACATTATTAGAAAAAAATGTCATAGATATATTCTCAGTGGGATAGATATATGAATCCAAGATAGATAGGAGACGTAGATCTAAGGAAAACCATCAAGAACAAAGGCTTACCAAACAATTTGGACTTCAATTCACAAATATTTGCCAAAGGATCACTCCTGAGTCAAAAGGGAGAGTCTCCAGAGACAATGGGAGGAAGAAAACCTGATTTAGGGTCGACAATAGTGAAAACGAGAGGTTTAGATCTAATCCTGAGATGGATCCATTTTTTTAGGATCTAATTTTAGACTGTGCATGTTTGGATTGCATGGTTAGGAAAACCATGAATCAAACATGCACCAACCTCTGCCTCTAAACAGCCCCTACATGCTGGGATCACGTGGTTAGACAAACCATGCTCCAACCACATTTTTTCCTCCATTCCACTTTGCAAGGTTTCTCCTAGATGTCCGCATGGTTTGAAAAAACCATGCGACTAACTGTGTGCCTACCCAGAGGCCTTTATCTCAATTTTCATGGTTTCCTATAAGAGTTTCACGATTTCTACTAACCATGATCAAACTATTCACCTTCAAAAAATCCCTAAAAACATTACAAAAGTACTCCAAACCCTCCCAAACTTCACCCAAACACTTTACATACATAAAATACATAAATTAAGGGTTACTTACTTAAAAATGGGGGTGCTAAATTCTACCTAAAATTATCCCTTCCATCCCTAGAAAGTAGAAAACCACTATTTTCTTGAAATAGTTTTGGTCATTTCTCAATCATTTCTTTCTCCCATTCCCAAGTCTCATACAGAATCTAACCATGTTACCACTAAAACCAGTCGATAATAAATATTTTCCCACACAAGACTTTATATTTCTTATCCTCAATCAATACTAGTATATGAGCCAATGAAGCATCTAAATTTATGTCAATGTGATCCCATTGAATCACATAGTCAGGACCAAGTTGATATTTTTTCGACGAATATACATGAAAAATAATTATGCATTGCACTGAACCATGGTGGAAAAGACAATTGATATGCCACCTCACCAACCCATTCAAGTATCTCAAAAGGTCATATGTATTGAGGATATAACTTTCCTTGTTTCCCAAAAATATGATGCCCAATCTAGGGAGAAATTCCAAAGAACACATGACCACTCACCTAGAATGAAAATGACCATCGATGATGATCCACATATGATTTCTAACAATTATGAGCTATCTCAATCCTTTTTATGATCAACTGAATCTTATCCATTGTCTCTTGGAGAAGGGATAACCCAACTAGTGAAGTCTCACCTATTTTCACCCAAATAAGTAGAGAATGAAAAGGAATCCCAAACAAAAAATCAAAGGATCCCTATGTATCGGGTCCTGACAACTATTGTTATACAATAACTCAACTAATGATATATTCTCATCTCATGATCCACCGAAATCCATGAAACAATCCCAAAACATGTCTTATAACATTTTTATCATCCTTTTAGATTTTTTATTTATCTAAGGATGATATAACATACTCATAGTCAAGTGAGTCCAATGGTATTTTTGTCAGGATTTTCATAAATGAGATTTAAACATTGGATCTCAATATGATACTAACAAAATTGGCATGCCACACCTCTTTAACATTTCTATAATATAGATTTTTGACAAGTACTCCACCATATGAGATTCATGAATAGGGATGAAATGGGATGGATTTGTGAGATGATTCACTATCACCCAAATAGATCATGTTTCTGAACCATTTTTGGGAGACCTGTTACAAAATCCATTGTTATCTTCTCCCATTTCAAAACAAGAATGGATATGGAATGTGATATAAATTCTAGTTGTTGATGATCTTCTTTAACCTACTGACTAATCAAGCATCTTGAAACAAACTTAACCACTTTTTTGTTCATGCCAATCCACCAAAACCATGATTTCAATTCCTTATAAATCTTTTATATTCCATGATGAATAGACCATATTTAATGGTGGTAATAATGAATAAGTTTTTCATGATAACTAAATGGTAAAACCATTCGTTTTCAAAACCACAACACTGAACTCTCATCCATCTTCCATCCCTTAATAGTCTCTCCACCATTCAGTTTTGAAATCATTGAAAAACATTCTAAATTGGATGTCTGTGCCTATTTAACCATTTCAACCAAATCAGGAACAAAATAAAATAGGAAGAAAACTACTACATGAACTTAATCTTCACAATCCTAATACATGATAGCTATCACTAACATCAACTACCACTAATCTAAAGACTCTTTTTTCAATTGAACATAAAAATTTCTACTTAATTTATTTTTAGAGGAATTTCCTTTACCCAGTGTATACATCAAGTCAAAGTTAAATATTTGGTTGTACTCTATCCATATTCATTATCTTAAGTAAAAATCCCACTGTGATAAAATATTTTTCAAGCTCTTATGATCCATAAAAAATATAAATTTCTCATCAAATAGGCAATGATGACAAGTCTTCAAAGAATGTACTATAGAAGATTACTCAAAATCATGTGTTGGGTAGTTATTTTTATACAACTGTAACTATCTTGAGATATAATAAACAACATGGTATAATTTCATGATAACTCACCCCAACCTGAATCCTGAAGCATCACAATGAATCACATACCCTTGTCCTGATTCTAGAAAAATCAAGACCGATGATGATGCAAGGTGAGACTTATCTCTTGAAAATACTCCTATCATTTATCATTCAATTTAAATGGATTTTTTCCTTGTAAAAGATATCATATGTGAAGTTAGTCGTGAAAAATCATGAATAAAACATCAGTAATAACCATAATATCTAAGAAAATTGGGTATCTTGATGACATTCTTTGGTGGTTTCCAAGAAATAACAACCTCTATCTTTTCTGAATCCTTAGAAACACCTCTTTCTGATATTACATGTGCAAGGAAACATACCTCTTATATCCAAAAACACACTTTAATAGTTTGAAATACAACTGATGATCCATCAAAATTCCCAACACTATCTCTAAGTACCATTCATGTTGTAAAGACCCGTAAAATTCAAGGGAAATTTTTTCTTAATTTTCTTTAGAATTTTACAAGAGCGCAGTTTCAGACGGCACCTGATTCCGAGGCCCGGAGTGCCCGGAATTAATTTCCGAAGTTTGGCTCGGGTACGTTCAGTGAACGAACGAGCGGGAATTCCTAACTTTTGATCCGGTGCTCGGAATTGAAATCTGAGGACACCGATGAACCCGCAGCGCCGATTTTTGCTTAAGAGGACTTTTCCCGAAGGTGCATTTGCTGAGAAGGAGTTGTTAAAAAAAAGGGAGTTAAATGTGAAGTAATAAAATTGTGTTACAATTTTATTTTATATTCTAAGTTGTTAACCTATGTGTGGAAGTTGGGTGGGACCTACTTGTTGTTAACTACCCTTGAGAGAATAAAGGTGGGGTGGGGCCCACACGAGCCCAACCCCTCACCTTCCCTAACTCCTCTAAACCCCCCACTTAAGATGTGTAACTCATCTTAACCTTTAAACTTCCCATTAATTGGGTGACTTTCCCTCTCCTCACTTTAATCATGCCAACACACTAATCCAATTAATGGATTTAAGTTTTGATTTTTGAACTCATAGAATGTCTTAATAAAATAAGATTAGCTTATTTTATTTTTGGGGGTTAGATTGGTTGTGTTGAGGTTTGGAGGAGAGAGCTCTAAGTCTCTTGAAGAACTTCATCTTCTCCGGCGAAGAACGTCTTCATCCTCAACGAAGAACGACAACACTTCGTCAAGGATCATCGACTCGGCGACCCGGTATCTTCGGACCCCTTCTTCCTCCTCGGACCTTCTTCGTCGACAAACGAAGATCCGCCAACGTCGTGTCTCTTCGGGCATAACACTTCGTCAACGGATTTGACGAACGACGACCGCGACGCCCGACCTCCGCGACGCCGTCTTCCGCGGGACGTAGACGATTCTTCGAATCTTAAACCCGAGGTAGGGGTTGTTGATTTCATTTTGGTTTCCTTTCCTTTTCTTGCTCGTGGATCGCATGTCTACGTGAGGCATTTAAATATTTTTTATAAGTGTTATTCTTAACGCGAGGGGGGGGGGGGGGGGGGCGGACCGCACGAACACGGCCGAACCCCCCTCCATCGATCTTGTTTAATTCTTGCGGTGGATGCAAAGTGGCGTGGTGCCGTCGCACCACGCGGATTACCGTAAAATTATTTTTTTACGCGGCGCCGTCGCGCCACGCCGAGGTAGAAACAACAAGAACGCGACGCCGTCGCGCCGCGTTGAATGATTTTCAAAGCACGGCGAAAGGGGCGCGGTGCCGTCGCACCGCGCCGGATGACGAACGCCGCGGCCGGTTCCGGGCCGCGGCGGGACGAGGAGACCGCGGCCGGTTCCGGGCCGCGGCGGAAGAGAAGACCGGCGACCGGGCCGCCGGCGTCGGAAGCCGAAGAGGGGACCGGAAATTCCGGTCCCGTTGGAGAAAACCGGCCGGCCAGCTGGCCGGCCGGATGCCGTTAAACCGGGGAATTAAATTCCCCGGCCGGCTCTTAATAACCCCCTCTTTAAGAGGGGGGCGGTTCCTTGGAAGGGGGGGGGGGGCAGCAGCCCCCCCGGTTTAATTCAAAACCGGCCCCCACGTGGGGGCCGATTTGCTGCAAACGGCGCGGAAAAGCCGCGCCGCCCATCTGAAAAAGCGGGGGTTAGCCCCCCCCCCCCCCCCCCCGCGTGCGGCCCCTCGCGGCACCCCGAGCCGCCGCGGCACGCCGCCGCCCGCCGCCGCCGCCCGCGGCCGCCGCCCGCCGCTGCCGCCCGCGGCCGCCGCCCGCCGCCGTTGCCCGCGGCCGCCGCCCGCCGCTGCCGCCCACCGCCGCCGCCCGCGGCCGCCGCCCGCCGCCGCTGGCCGCCGCCGCCGCTCGCCGCCGCCGGCCGCCGCCGCCGCCCGCCGCCCAGGGGGGGGGGGGGGTCGGGCCGGGTCGGCCCGGACCCGGACCCCCCCGTTTCGAACCAGATTTGGTTTTTGGCTCATAACTTGAGCCTCGGACCTCCGATCGAAGAACCGTCAGCGGCAACGCGATCCTCGGATCGAGACGGTCGTTTCGGTATATCGCACTCAAGGTTTCGGGTTACTTTGAGTTCGGCCGGGTTGGTTCGTTCACGAAACCAACCGGGCCTTCGGAGCGGAAACACTCATATCTTGAGCTACGGACGTCCGATTGACGTGCCGTCAGCCGCGTTGTGTTCCTCTTAGTGAGATGGATCTTTTGGCATACTCCGCCCG
The DNA here is from genome assembly GCA_963277665.1 of Viscum album. Taxonomy (NCBI): domain Eukaryota; kingdom Viridiplantae; phylum Streptophyta; class Magnoliopsida; order Santalales; family Viscaceae; genus Viscum; species Viscum album. The sequence goes on from OY728125.1 coordinate 1,617,005,141, forward strand.
AGGTTTGGACGCAAGTGGAGTACGGTCGGGTTGGTTTTGCCTTAAAAACCAACCGGGCCCCGGAGACGAAAATGCCAATAACTCTCAGACCGGGCGTCCGATCGACGCGCCGTCTGTTGCGTTGACTTCCTATTGACGATACGGAACTTTTGACATACTCCGCCCGAGTTTTGGATACAGTTGGAGTATGGCCGGGTTGGATCGTATCTGAAATTCCACCGGCCCCTGGAACGGAAAAGCTGATATCTTTCAGACAGGACGTCCGTCTGACGAACCGTCAGCGGCGTTGATGATCACGATGAGAAACGGTCTCTATGTGTATACCCTATGAGAGTTCGGGGTACAGTTGAGATACGGCCGGGTTTGGTTCGCTCACGAAACCAACCGGGCCCCTGGGACGAAAAGGCTAATAACTCACAGACCGGGCGTCCGATCGACGCGCCGTCTATTGCGTTGAGACCCCTGTGACGAGACGGTCTTCTGAGATACTTCTTTGCGGGACCTTGTGATACTTGGAGTATCGACCAGTAGCTCGTGGAGCGGACCCTCCCGGAGACGAGCGTGCAGAGTACGGAGACCGTGTAACTAGCTGAGACCTGACGACTGCTTGACCGACACGACTTGGAGTGAGTCGACTAGCCCAGTGGACGGAGCACTACTTTCTGAGGTGCAGACCCATGGCGGACGGAGCACTACATGTGTGACAGTGCAGACCCGCGGTACTCGTCTGGAGAGTACCTCAGCAGGCTACTAGGGGGTGTGCACTACTGTGTTTGGGTGACATACCTCAGCGGACGGAGCGCCAGGTAGTTGGCCGCAAACCCGCAGTACTCGACAGGAGGAGTACCTCAGCAGTCTTAGGTTAGTGAGCAGTATCTCGGAGTCGTGACAGGACTACTGCACACTTCAGAGACGGGGCTCTTCAGCAGTTACGGTTTCGATAATGAAAATCCTGGTTTGAGCTGAGACTTTTGACCTTGTGTTTACCTCATGATTGAGATGGGTCACTTGCTAACTTTGGTATATGTATGGGCATATACCCGGGTAGTGGTTATCCGTTGATTTCATAATCCTTGTGTTTCCTCATGACTGAGATGGGTTACTTGATAACTTAGGTATATGTATGGGCATATACCTAAGTAGAGTTTATCTGTTGAGATCTTCTTGTGATTATCCTTGTTGGTTTAGTGAGACCTTGAGGGTCTCGGGGTCCCTACTGAGTATCGTTATACTCACCCCTGCACGGGCTATGCCCGCACCTCATTGTGTTGGTTGCAGACGACGGACAGTGCTGACAGAAGCCGAATGTTCGAGGACTGGACAGTACCTGGAGGTGGACTACACGACGAGGCAGTACCCGGAGGCAGACAACTGGACAGGACATACTCGGAGCAGACGGCGGGACCCGAGGAGCAGAGGAGCTATCTGTACCCACCCTTCAGGTGGGATCTCCAGTGGACATCTCAGCGTAGCAGCTTTACTTTTCAGTCGCTGTTTTCCCTTTCGAGTTGTACTTTACAGTTGGGCTTGTATTTCCGGCCCCTTTTTACTTTTCAGCTCTTCTTTTTGTACTTAGTGTTTTACTTCCGCTTGTACTCTGTGGTGCTTGTTTTCTTTTATAAAGGCAATGCCTTCCCAGTTATCGGGATTTTACGCCTTTGGTGCTAGTCGCCAGCCCCTGGCCTATGGAAGGCGGGCTTGGGGTAGTCACGGCACGGGCCCCGAGGACGGGTCGTGACTAATTGGTATCAGAGGAGTTCGGTTCTACCGCAGAACTTATAACTCTGATGTTTCCTTCTGTGAAGCAATAGTGTTGAGAGTACCGAGTGTGGTTTTCAGTTCAGGGAGTCCAGTGTTGGTGCGGGCGGCCGACGTATCCATACACCAGGACCCTGACAACTGATTTCCGACTTTGTGCACGAAAACACTGATTGCGTGTGTGTTTTCAAAGGTTTTTCCCCTTAAAACAGCTCAAACCAGGTCAGCTCACCAGGTATAATCGTTTGATCGTGTTACGTTGTTTCTTTCAGGATGCCTTTTCTCGGACGACCAGTTAGAGCCCAGAGGGATGTGCGTGCTGACAGCATGTCGAGTGACGAGGCTTCGGTACAGGGCCCTCTTGCAGTTGAGGCACCAACGATACTACCATACGTTGGGCCACCGATGCCACCAGCCCCAGCAGTAGACGATGCACGACGCTTGAGTGTGCTGCATGAGTTCCAGCGCCAGAGGCCACCCAGGTTCAGGGGAGAGACGGAACCACAGGCGGCTGAGGATTGGCTGGAGGCTGTGGTGGGAGTCTTCAGGCTAGTAGGGACGCCATCGGACTTCATGGTGACCTTTGCTGCCAGCCTTCTTCAGGCAGCAGCAGGCAGGTGGTGGAGCCACTTGTTCCAGTTTTGCGATGGGATGGCTTTCACATGGGAAGACTTTGAGACCTTCTTCAGGGTGGAGTTTGTGCCAGTAGCTCTACACCCCGAGCGTGTACAGGAGCTGCTGCCTTTGCCGCGTGTTTTTCGATCAGAAGCCGAGTCATCTGTGGGCAGTAGACAGATGATGCAGAGGTCCAGGAGGACCAGACCAGCAGTTGGGCGATCTCGGGTTTTAGGACCGGTGGTGCGGGGCACCCGAGGTGGGGTCAGAGCCAGGCGTGCCAGAAACGGACAATGTTACTCATGCGGCGGAAAGGGTCACCTGGCACGTGACTGTCTGAATCCTCGTACGGTTGATCAGCAGGTGTTGGAGGAGCCACCGAGACAGAAGTAGTGACTAGTGCTTGAGCAACAGCCCAGCAGTGGACAAGGCAGTAGAGCTCCGAGAGCAGGTGGGCAGGAGAGGAACTAGTGGATACGTCCTTTGTACTTCTAGTTCCATGTTGCTTTGTATTCGTGTCTTGTACTATGAGCTGCAATAAAATAAAGACACTTATCTTTGTGATGTTTTCATTCCTGTCCTCTTTTGTGATGTTACTAAGAGGTTCCAGTTGACTGTTGACTTGACCCTCACTTGTGAGACATCTACTGGAGGAGACCCAGTGACCTCACACTGATGCCGACAGTGTGACTCGACCCTTGGAGGCGAGAGTGACAGTTGGATCTCTTAGTAGTTACGTCGAGGCCTTACGACGTCATCCATGGCATGAATGTATCCTTCATGTCAGGATTGACTGTATTAGGCAACGAATGTGGTTCATCCAGGGGATGAGACCAGATTTCTCTTATTGGCAAAGAAGAAATCATAGCAGCTCTTGTGAGACTAAAGGAGGTGCAGTTCATCCAGGAGCGGATAAAGACTGCACAGTGCAGTAAGAAACAAGGAACCGGTGCCAGTCTTAGAGACTCGGGCGTGATAAATGTTTCAAGAAGAGGTAGCTTTAAATAGAGATGAGTCTGCGAAGCGGCAGACGTGGAGGCAAAGCTAGGAGAGCAGCATGAGGTGGTGTACATATTGTCATGCTACAACCACCCGCCTTAGTTATCCCCGCCAAGCTCAGGGAGCTGGAGGGCGGTGGAAGAATGCGGCTGCATGCGGTCAAGGAGTGTGACCCAATGGCTCTAGAAATGATTCAAGGGAAAGTCTATGTCCACTACTAGAAGCTGTAGTACCAGACGTCGATATGAATCATTCCTCGCTTCCACAAATCTTGTTCCAGACCTAGAGTTTCCGGTAAGCCGTGGACTTGACCCTCACGTCTGGAGATACCTTTGGGAGGAGACTCGATAATCACGCTTACGCCGACGGTGTGATTTGACCTCGAGGCGAGAGTTTCGGTTGGAATCTCTTGGTGGCAGCGTAGAGTCCTTACGACGTTGATCTGGGTATGGTTTTGATTCACAAATCATACCCCGGTTGACTGTTTTAGGCAAACGTCGGAATGGGTTTTCCTTGGTCGGCGAAAAGGAAACCCTCGGCAGCACATGTTAAGCTCCGTTGCGTGCTCAGTACTACTTTGTTTCCCTTAAGTGTGAGTTGAAGCTTTACGGGGACGTAAAGCCCTGAGGTGGGAGTAATGTAAAGACCCGTAAAATTCAAGGGAAATTTTTTCTTAATTTTCTTTAGAATTTTACAAGAGCGCGGTTTCAGACGGCACCTGATTCCGAGGCCCGGAGTGCCCGGAATTAATTTCCGAAGTTTGGCTCGGGTACGTTCAGTGAACGAACGAGCGGGAATTCCTAACTTTTGATCCGGTGCTCGGAATTGAAATCTGAGGACACCGATGAACCCGCAGCGCCGATTTTTGCTTAAGAGGACTTTTCCCGAAGGTGCGTTTGCTAAGAAGGAGTTGTTAAAAAAAAGGGAGTTAAATGTGAAGTAATAAAATTGTGTTACAATTTTATTTCATATTCTAAGTTGTTAACCTATGTGTGGAAGTTGGGTGGGACCTACTTGTTGTTAACTACCCTTGAGAGAATAAAGGTGGGGTGGGGCCCACACGAGCCCAACCCCTCACCTTCCCTAACTCCTCTAAACCCCCCACTTAAGATGTGTAACTCATCTTAACCTTTAAACTTCCCATTAATTGGGTGACTTTCCCTCTCCTCACTTTAATCATGCCAACACACTAATCCAATTAATGGATTTAAGTTTTGATTTTTGAACTCATAGAATGTCTTAATAAAATAAGATTAGCTTATTTTATTTTTGGGGGTTAGATTGGTTGTGTTGAGGTTTGGAGGAGAGAGCTCTAAGTCTCTTGAAGAACTTCATCTTCTCCGGCGAAGAACGTCTTCATCCTCAACGAAGAACGACAACACTTCGTCAAGGATCATCGACTCGGCGACCCGGTATCTTCGGACCCCTTCTTCCTCCTCGGACCTTCTTCGTCGACAAACGAAGATCCGCCAACGTCGTGTCTCTTCGGGCATAACACTTCGTCAACGGATTTGACGAACGACGACCGCGACGCCCGACCTCCGCGACGCCGTCTTCCGCGGGACGTAGACGATTCTTCGAATCTTAAACCCGAGGTAGGGGTTGTTGATTTCATTTTGGTTTCCTTTCCTTTTCTTGCTCGTGGATCGCATGTCTACGTGAGGCATTTAAATATTTTTTATAAGTGTTATTGTTAACGCGAGGGGGGGGGGGGGGGGGGGGGCGGACCGCACGAACACGGCCGAACCCCCCTCCATCGATCTTGTTTAATTCTTGCGGTGGAAGCAAAGTGGCGTGGTGCCGTCGCACCACGCGGATTACCGTAAAATTATTTTTTTACGCGGCGCCGTCGCGCCACGCCGAGGTAGAAACAACAAGAACGCGACGCCGTCGCGCCGCGTTGAATGATTTTCAAAGCAAGGCGAAAGGGGCGCGGTGCCGTCGCACCGCGCCGGATGACGAACGCCGCGGCCGGTTCCGGGCCGCGGCGGGACGAGGAGACCGCGGCCGGTTCCGGGCCGCGGCGGAAGAGAAGACCGGCGACCGGGCCGCCGGCGTCGGAAGCCGAAGAGGGGACCGGAAATTCCGGTCCCGTTGGAGAAAACCGGCCGGCCAGCTGGCCGGCCGGATGCCGTTATACCGGGGAATTAAATTCCCCGGCCGGCTCTTAATAACCCCCTCTTTAAGAGGGGGGCGGTTCCTTGGAAGGGGGGGGGGGGCAGCAGCCCCCCCGGTTTAATTCAAAACCGGCCCCCACGTGGGGGCCGATTTGCTGCAAACGGCGCGGCAAAGCCGCGCCGCCCATCTGAAGAAGCGGGGGTTAGCCCCCCCCCCCCCCCCCGCGTGCGGCCCCTCGCGGCACCCCGAGCCGCCGCGGCACGCCGCCGCCCGCCGCCGCCACCCGCGGCCGCCGCCCGCCGCCGCCGCCCGCCGCCGCCGGCCGCCGCCGCCCGCCGCCGCCGGCCCCCGCACCGCCCAGGGGGGGGGGGGGGGGGTCGGGCCGGGTCGGCCCGGACCCGGACCCCCCCGTTTCGAACCAAATTTGGTTTTTGGCTCATAACTTGAGCCTCGGACCTCCGATCGACGAACCGTCAGCGGCAACGCGATCCTCGGATCGAGACGGTCGTTTCGGTATATCGCACTCAAGGTTTCGGGTTACTTTGAGTTCGGCCGGGTTGGTTCGTTCACGAAACCAACCGGGCCTTCGGAGCGGAAACGCTCATATCTTGAGCTACGGACGTCCGATTGACGTGCCGTCAGCCGCGTTGTGTTCCTCTTAGTGAGACGGATCTTTTGGCATACTCCACCCGAGGTTTGGACGCAAGTGGAGTACGGTCGGGTTGGTTTTGCCTTAAAAACCAACCGGGCCCCGGAGACGAAAATGCCAATAACTCTCAGACCGGGCGTCCGATCGACGCGCCGTCTGTTGCGTTGACTTTCTATTGACGATACGGAACTTTTGACATACTCCGCCCGAGTTTTGGATACAGTTGGAGTATGACCGGGTTGGATCGTATCTGAAATTCCACCGGCCCCTGGAACGGAAAAGCTGATATCTTTCAGACAGGACGTCCGTCTGACGAACCGTCAGCGGCGTTGATGATCATGATGAGAAACGGTCCCTATGAGTATACCCTATGAGAGTTCGGGGTACAGTTGAGATACGGCCGGGTTTGGTTCGCTCACGAAACCAACCGGGCCCCTGGGACGAAAAGGCTAATAACTCACAGACCGGGCGTCCGATCGACGCGCCGTCTGTTGCGTTGAGACCCCTGTGACGAGACGGTCTTCTGAGATACTTCTTTGCGGGACCTTGTGATACTTGGAGTATCGACCAGTAGCTCGTGGAGCGGACCCTCCCGGAGACGAGCGTGCAGAGTACGGAGACCGTGTAACTAGCTGAGACCTGACGACTGCTTGACCGACACGACTTGCAGTGAGTCGACTAGCCCAGTGGACGGAGCACTACTTTCTGAGGTGCAGACCCATGGCGGACGGAGCACTACGTGTGTGACAGTGCAGACCCGCGGTACTCGTCCGGAGAGTACCTCAGCAGGCTACTAGGGGGTGTGCACTACTGTGTTTGGGTGACATACCTCAGCGGACGGAGCGCCAGGTAGTTGGCCGCAAACCCGCAGTACTCGACAGGAGGAGTACCTCAGCAGTCTTAGGTTAGTGAGCAGTACCTCGGAGTCGTGACAGGACTACTGCACACTTCAGAGACGGGGCTCTTCAGCAGTTACGGTTTCGATAATGAAAATCCTGGTTTGAGCTGAGACTTTTGACCTTGTGTTTACCTCATGATTGAGATGGGTCACTTGCTAACTTTGGTATATGTATGGGCATATACCCGGGTAGTGGTTATCCGTTGATTTCATAATCCTTGTGTTTCCTCATGACTGAGATGGGTTACTTGATAACTTAGGTATATGTATGGGCATATACCTAAGTAGAGTTTATCTATTGAGATCTTCTTGTGATTATCCTTGTTTGTTTAGTGAGACCTTGAGGGTCTCTGGGTCCCTACTGAGTATCGTTATACTCACCCCTGCACGGGCTATGCCCGCACCTCGTTGTGTTGGTTGCAGACGACGGACAGTGCTGACAGAAGCCGAATGTTCGAGGACTGGACAGTACCTGGAGGTGGACTACACGACGAGGCGGTACCCGGAGGCAGACAACTGGACAGGACATACTCGGAGCAGACGGCGGGACCCGAGGAGCAGAGGAGCTATCTGTACCCACCCTTCAGGTGGGATCTCCAGTGGACATCTCAGCGTAGCAGCTTTACTTTTCAGTCGCTGTTTTCCCTTTCGAGTTGTACTTTATAGTTGGGCTTGTATTTCCGGCCCCTTTTTACTTTTCAGCTCTTCTTTTTGTACTTAGTGTTTTACTTCCGCTTGTACTCTGTGGTGCTTGTTTTCTTTTATAAAGGCAATGCCTTCCCAGTTATCGGGATTTTACGCCTTTGGTGCTAGTCGCCAGCCCCTGTCCTATGGAAGGCGGGCTTGGGGTAGTCACGGCACGGGCCCCGAGGACGGGTCGTGACACATGTTCATCCCTTTTCCTTGAATACACCAATATTTCATTCACAAAAACCACTAAAAAACAATCCATATATCACTGGAATAACTAATTCATTAATTCCAAAAATATTTTTGGTGTATTAGTTAGACTGAAAGGCTTAAACACATACTCGTAATGTCCATATATTATCTTGAAATCTGTTTTTGGAATATTCTCTTTCCAAACACACAATTAGTTATATCCTAATCACAAGTCAATTTAAAGAACCATTGAGCTCCCCATAGAAAATAAAATAGATCATCAATGAATGGAAGTGGATACTAATTCTTTATCATAAAATAGTTAATCTTATGATAGTTAACACACAACCAAATACTTCCATCCACCTTTTTGATAAAAAATATTGGTGCTGCCCATAAAGACGTGATAGGACGAATGGACCCTTTGTTTTCCATATCTTCCATCTATAATTTAAATTCCCTTAATTCTATCAGTGCCATATGATAATATGAAAGGGAAATAGGTCTGGTCTTTAGAAGTAGATCAATCATAAACTCTTCTTCTCTTGTGGGTAAAAACCTTAAGAAAATTTTAAGAAAAACATCAAGAAACTGATCAACAACTGCTAGAAAACTAATATTCTTGAACTATTACATCTATTCCAAAGTCAAAACTGTAAATTGGTATAATATAATTCTAATATATGGTTCACACAAGACCATTTCACCTACTTTTACATTCCTTTATCATTTAAGTATATGCTTCATGCCATCGTCAGTTGTAAAACTAACTATTCAGGTATAGAAATCGTTGTGATCCTTGAATATAGTCAACCAATCCAAACCCAGGATTTTGTCATAAACATCCATATCAAGCACATATAAATCCTATATCAACTCATATCAATAAAGAGTTATAGAACATGATTTTCACATAAATACTTTACAATCTCTTTGAACAAGAGGAGTTTTATCTTTCAAAATAGAAGGTATCATCTCATCATTCAAACCAAGAAAATCAATAGAACGAGAAAAGATAAATGAATGGGATTCACCCATTTCAAATAAATAATTCATAAGGGTAAAAGTCAAAAGTTTCATACCTCTCACTATCTAAGGTTCAGATTGATCATCCATAATCACTTGCTCAAATCCATATACCTGCTGACTCAATACACTGTATTCTTTATTTCCCTATTGAGATTACCATTTCTAAGGAGTCATGGGATTCTTGGAATCACTATGTCTAGTTTGGTTTTGCTGATGAGAGGTATTATTCTTCCCTCATCCGGTCGAAGTATATAACATTTTTGAAATATGAGAAATGTCTTAAACACCTAAACTTAAAGAACTATGACAATAGAACTGATGATTCCCCATCTAGTTTCAATTGTAGCATTCTATAAGTGATGTCATAAACTCCCTCTTCATGTGGTCCAAATAACCACTTTGTAAATATCTTAGCTTTCTCTTAGGTTTTATAGGAATGTTTTCCAATCCAGCCGTCTAATTCTAAGCCATCCCACTACCTTGGAAATATGTGTCCCACTTCCTCTTATTCCTAGCATTATAGTTCCCACCATTTCCTATAGGTATCAACATAATCCCTAAACCCATAGATCATGAGATGTCCCTCTATTCCATCATCTCCATATTGACCATCTCAAAAATAATTTGATATACATAGCATATCAATCATCGATAGAATCTCCTACCTCATCCCCAATTCCAAAATTCATTCCTTTAAGGATGTTCTAGCAGCAACTTCGGGTGAAAATTAAACTAAATTTATAAATTTAGCTGTGTACTATTTCACTGAGAGTTTCTCCTGCTTCAAACTAAAAAATTCTATAGTTCTTTCAATTATGAATGTATGTTGATATAATTTGTTGTTGAAAATTTATTCAAAATCCTCCCATGCCATTCCTTGGTCTAATTTAGCTGATTTATTCTAGAATATATATTGAAAACATGAATTTCAGCTATGTTGGTGTGCTAAAGAAATCAAATATTCAATTCATTATATTAAATCACACCTCTTCCTTTTAAAGTTTTGAATCACCCTAAAAGATGGGTGGATTATTCTTTGGGAACTAGACAAAGTTATCCAATTTCCTTGGTTTATCCTTCATGTTCCCTCTATTCCTATCACGAAAGGATTGGGCTATACTCTAAACCAACTATTGTTTCACCTGTGGCTCAGGTGAAACCACATTCTTAGCAGCATATTCTGGTTGGTTTCTTCTATGACTACTCAGTACCATCTTCTATAAACAAAAAAAACTCCTTGAGTCTCACTCTATAGAAGATGAAGGATTTAAAATTTAAAATTTACCACATCACAACTATCATAACATTTATTTCCAAAAATCAACACTTTCCTTTTTCAACCCACTATTGATAATTCCGCATGATTGTGAAAATAAACCCTTTTTTAAAATACCACAACCATGCCCTTTTCATTTCTCTCCTTTGAAAAAAATTCCAACATTATTTTTCTAAAATCAATAAATTTTCATCAAATCATAAATCATTACTAAAAAAGAAATATGAAATCCTAGTGGGAAGTCATTTTTGTCAATACATGTCATGTTATTCTCATTGGCTAAACCCATGACAATGGTATTATAACTCCTATAAGTGTTTCAAAAACACTTATGTATCCAACTCCCTAATAAATTGAATTTTAACATAAATAGGTTAGATATATATATTTATGATCAACATTTCAAGTCCCAAAAATCCTACTCCTTTATACCATCCCAACTCAAGGATAAACCAAAATGAATTTCAACTCCAAGGCCGAAAACCAATACCATTTTCCCCAAAATATTTTGACTAAAAAAGACAGATATCATTAGCAAGTTAAAGAGAAAATAAGATTATACCAATTGTAACATCTCTCCCATCCCCATTGCCTTAAGTCAAGCTGTAATTTCTACTTGGTCTTAGGTTACATCCCCAATACACCAAAGGCTGGCAATAAATGCCAAGGGATTAATTATAGTTGGGGAACAATTTTTTCATTAAAAATAAAACAACCACAACCAAACATAATATAAATAAAACCCCTATACAATGCATGATAACAATATAAGACAACTAAAATTATAACAACCCAAACCAATCTACATCATAGTACCAAATGGAAACCAATATCCATATCAATTACAAAGCGAAAGAAAAAACTAAAAAACTCAAGACTCCATGACATAACTCCAAAGATCCAAAAATTCCCCATGCTCTAACTTCAGAATACATACCAACTATGACAAATAATTTATAAATAAATGTGATACATTTACTTTACCTATGTACTAATTGAAAATATCTAAAAAAGCACCAACATGCCAAATTAGGGGTGAGTAATGAAAATCAAAAGTTTTTTCACAAATTATTTCCTTACTCATGTCACTAGGATATAAAAAATTAGCATATATATATATATAATTTTTTATATAAAACAAATCAAAATTGTTTATATCAAATCCAAACAATTTCTAAGTAAAACAATTTTCATATCAAAATAGTTTTACAAACAAAATCCATTTATATGGAAAACAACCAAACAATTCATTAAATAATTTCCAATTAAATTTGGTACAACCCATTCCATTTCACATATCCACAACCACACACACTCAACTACACAATCTTGGTGTTACCATTGACGGTGGAACTTCACATCCATAACCTATCCCTTTAATGGTGGTACTTCATGACCAATATCCATCCCATTCAACTCACGCTTAACCATTTAAGTCAAACACCATTCCAACAAAATATTTTCCAAAATATTTCAATAAAATTATCCTTTTATTGAAAACACATTTACATGAATCAAACCAAAAAACCATTTTAAAACCATGTTACCACTTTCATGTTCCACCAAAATACCCAATTTTTACAATTCCATAAACCATCACCAAAGAGGGTTTCTATAAATAATCTCACAACAATTTCAAAATAAATTTCAATAAAAATGAACAATTTGAAATCAAGTCTTATAGTTCTAATAAGATGAGTCTAGAGTTAATCCACCTACCTTGTAAATTATGGTGAAAATGAAGAGTGACACAAAATCTTCAACAAAAATCGGGTTGAATCACCAAAAACCCACCTTAGATATCATTACATAAAATTAACATATCCATATATCAGAATGATTGGAAAAAAATAATTTATATATCCCCATCCGACTAGATCTATGAATCCATGATAAGGAAGAGAAGTAGATCTAAGGAAACCTATAAAGAACAGAGACTTACCAAGAAATCCAACCTCCAACACACCAATATTTTCCAATGGATCACTCCTAGATCGAACGTGAGAGTATCCATAGCTATTGAGAGGAATAAAAACTGAGTTAGTATCGAAAATAGTTAAAAAAATATGTTTAGAGCTAATTTTAAGCAATGTACACATTTTTAGGATCTAATTTTAAACTGTGCCTGGTTGGGTTGCATGGTTATGAAAATTGTGCTCCAACCGTATTTCAACCATAGTTTCTAAAAACCCCATGTATGGTTGGATCACATGGTTAGCAAAACCATGATCCCATAGTTTTTCCATCTGTTCCACTTTTCATGGTTATTCTTAGGTGGAAGAATGGTTTGGATAAACTATGTGCTTAAACTTGCACCTACCCAGAAGCCTCTCTATCACTTTTCATGGTTTCCTGTAGGAGTTTCACAGTTTCTACTAACCATTAACAAATCATACATTTATGGAAAAGCCACAAAACATTTAACAGGTATTCCAAATTCTCCGAAACATTATCCAAACACTTTACATACTTAAAATACATAAATTAAGGGTTACTTAATTGAAACTGGGGTTATACAATAATACTACCATCCTCTAATACCCATTTAATGTTCCTTATAATCACTTCCCTTTCCAAGATAAAAATACAATGGGAAAAGGATACCATTGGATTACGCCATTTATATATTTAAAAAATCCAAATCCCCTTCTAATAAATGAGTAATATCTAATGCATAAATCAAAAAACAATTATTAGAATCCAAATTTCCTCACTAACCTTATAATGGAACTCCATTATAACATGTCATAAGAATTTTCCATACCACCTTGATCATGACATTGGATCCAAGTGTAATTTTATTCAAATCCTCCACCATTTATTTTGTAATACCAATGGACCCTTGAATGCACCTCTGTTGAACAAAACCATGTTGTCCATCTGATAATAACCTTGTAATAACACCACAGAGTTGTCTATTGATAAATATGGAAATAATTTTCTAATAAATGTTTCAAAAATATATTGGTCTACATTGATTAATTTTAGTAGTGTATTTCAATTAAGGGGTCATAACTACCCTAGAGGTATAAAAAACTATAATCAATTCTTTACCTCTAAATAATTTATGCACCGCCTCCCCCACTTTGGCCTTTACAATATCCCATGTTGTCACATAAAATTCACCTAGGAATCCATCATGACCAAGGTAAATTATCTATTTCATGATAAACACTATAGATTTTATTTATTCTTCCTTTATAATAGCTTCTAACACCCAATTATCCCAATACTCCACCATCCTTGGAATGAATTTTATTAAACTTTCTTCTTTATTATCCATGTTGTGACCCTCTCTCCAGCCTCTACTCTATCCATACAGAAGACTTTCAAAGTGATCCAAGGCCTTCTTCCCTACCACCTAAACATCCATTATGAATGAACCATCCTTAAGATATATATTAATTCTTTTACCACCTTCCTCTCCTTCAAACAATCCTAAAAATAAGTGGTGTTATGATCCCCTTCTTTGATCCATAGAGCTTTAGATTTTTCCCTACACATCCACTCATTATCCAAAGTTTATTATCTAAAAAAATTTGTTTCTTGGTCATGGTAACAAAAATTTCATCATCCCATATCTCCTAGAATATCTCCTCATGTCTTTTAATGTCCTCTATAAGCCCATCCATGCTGGTGTCCCCATCATTTTTATTGTTAAACCAATCTTTCACACCATTTTTCAAATGATGCATCCATTACACTAGTCTTACCCATGTAGAACCCATCTTCAGTATCTCTCAGGACCTCATATGTAACGCCTCGACCCTAGTTACCCAAAGTCGGTGCATTATTACATAACACTATAATGATACAAGGAAGAATGCTCTGAAGGACTGATTAGTTTAGTAGTCTTGGATGTACTGGATACGTACATAAGTTTTACATTACATCATGAGATAAAAAAACATCAAAATTATGTCCCCTTTGAACACACTTATATCCCTTAGCCTATCTTTATAGGTCCACCATAAAATACTTCTTCACATCCTGAAAAAAAACATAGACAAGGGTGATCTTAGATACTCAATAATGATAACAACATAGCGTAAACTTCATAAATAAGCATAAACATTTAAGGCAATGTATAAAACTAAAACAAAAACCTTTTAAATTTAAAATTCAGCATAATATGGAAAATATCAATCAAATAATTCCATTTACTTATTCACATGGATATTATAATAGTCGAATAATCACCTGTAATATCAATAACTAATTTCATAATGATGGAATACATAATGCAGGACAACATTACCACATAGTCAAGGCCTCGTTCCAAGAATACAAATAAGATTTCATCAAGGCCTTGTGCCAAGACACTAGTTTGTCTCATGAGACCAACTGATGCATCGAGGATCTATAGTGAGATCCACCCATCACTTAATAAGTCTAATTCATTATTCATATGAAATGGTTGAAACATAACATAAGCATTTGTATTAAAACTAGCATACAAGATGTTAATACATTAACCAAAAACCATGAATGGTATAAAAATAACACATCCACAGTAAAAAAAATCACAAAACCTTCAATACAATATGGAATATTTTTATCATAATAAATCAACTTCAAAAAAGTATAAAATCCATCAAAGGATGTTGACATAGATGAAATCAAAACTATTTGAGAGAAATATCTCTTTCTATTTTGAAATCATTTAAAATTAATGTAATTATGAAAGAAAGAATTTATTTTGAAAATAATTTTATAATATTTTAAGGGAAGCTTCAAAGGTGTTATAACGGTGGAGAATAACTGCACCACCATATAAGTTAAAAAAAATTCTTACCTTAATTTGTCGAAAAGGTCATAAAATAACTTGTTTGGAAAAAGACGGAAAGATTCCTTTCAAACCATTTTATAAAAAATAAAACAAGGGTATAAATGAATTTAACCCATAATCTATTAAATAGTAAAAAAATTTTGAGAAATTTTTTTAAGAAACATGAATGTGGATGATAAAGAGGTCCCAGTGGACACTTAAAAACAACCTTGGATAATAAATAGATTGTGAAATTAACCATTACCTTGTACTTTTCCTCGGTCAAAGGTACATTAACCTCCTGTATAATAGTTAAATGATGATTATTTAATTATAAAAGAACTACACACATAAATATGATATCATATGTGATCTTCTAATATTGATTTGTTAATAATATTTTAGTAGTATCATTGTTTCGGGTGTTAACTGATTCGTTTTCCTTTATATGTTTTGTTACGTAAGTCATGTTGGTTATGGATAGTATGTATTTGATTTATATCCAGAATGATATAATGTTCTTAAATATTATTTTTAATAATCAAATGAAAATTATTCTTGAATGGTTATGATGGGTAGTGAATCTCATTGCGTTCGTGGAGACGGTAATCCGTACATACACATGAACGCTACATCCATTTCGTTTTTTTATTTTAAAAGAAAAGAAGGCTAAATGATACATAGGTATATTATTATTACAGTATAATATAATATTTTATATACATTACATAATTTCATTAACACCATTCTTTATATGTTCTATGTATGGTATGAACGAGTCATATCACTTTGAGGGGGCAGTAGTCCGTACTTCCTCATAGGTGAGTACATGCGTTGGGTCAGGCATGTATTTTCTCAATAGTGATACATGGAACACATCATGAACTTTGAAGAGACTTGGTGGAATTTCCAAACGGTAAGCTACAACTCCAATTAGTTCTAGAATTTCGAAAGGTCCGATATACCTGGGACTTAATTTTCCTTTCTTACCGAATCATATAACAACCTTCCATGGAGATACCTTCAAGAAAACATGATCTCCTACTTGAAATTCAAAATCATTCCATTAGTTATCTGCATAGCTCTTTTTACTAATTTGAGATTCTTTGATGTGTGTTGGGATAACCTTAACCTTTTCCATTGTTTCCTCAACAAGTTCTGGGCCTACGAGTTTTCTTTCACCAACATCATCCCAAGAAGTTTGTGTGCGACATATCTTTCTATATAACGCTTCATATGGTGCCATATAAATACTTGAATGGAAAATATTGTTTTAGGAAAATTCTACCAGAGGTAAATATTGATCTCACATACCTTGAAAGTCAAGTGAGAAAGATCTCAACATGTCTTCTAATGTTTGAATATTCCATTCTGATTGTCCATCAATTTGAGGGTGGTAGTCTGTGCTCAAATGAAGTTCAGTATCCAAGGCCTTCTAAATACTTTTCCATAATCATGATGTAAAATGGGGATCATGATCAGAAATAATCGATAGGGGTACTCCATGAAGTCTTACAACTTTATTAATATATAGTCTTTCCAGACGTTCAAGTGGCAAATCTTCTCTTATCGTAAGAAAATAAGATGACTTGGTAAGATGATCAACAATGACCGATATTTCATCATTCATTATAGGAGTATTTGGTAGCCCCCTGAAAAATTTCATCGTAATATTATCCCATTTCCACTCAAGTATGAGAATAGGTTGCATGACTCCTCTCGGATGTTGTCTTCTAACTTTCACTTGTTGAAAAACCATACATCTTGAAACATAATCATCAATCTCTCTCTTCATGTTGTCCCAACAAAAACGATCCTTAAAATATTTATGCATCATAGTGATACCAGGGTGTATGGAGAAATTGGAGCTATTAGCATCATCCAACAATTCCCTTTTTAGATTAGGTATGTTAGGAACACAAATTCTCTTCCCAAATTTCAAAATCTCATCTTCATATACGAAGTTGATTAATCTCCCATTGTTCATAACTTTAATTTTTTTTGAAACTCCTCATCATTAGTCTAATAACTTTTATCCTTTCTAGTAAATAAGGTTTAACAACCATTTGAAAAAGTATTGATGTTTCACCTTCCATGATTATTCCCATATCCATATTTACAAGATCCATGAAAATATGATCCCTTTCAACTCTCATATTGTTCAAAACTCCGTGATCCTTTCTTCTCAAAGAATATTCCACCTTATTTTCCTTCTCTGGGTGGTAGTGTATGGTGGAATCATAATCCTTGAGTAGTGCGAGCCATCTACTTTGCCTCAAGTTAAGTTCTTTTTGTGAGAAAATATACTTCAAACTCTGGTGATCAATATAAATCTCACATTTTTCACCATATAGATAGTGTCTCCATATCTTCAGAGTAAAGATTACAGCTAATAACTCAAGATCCTGAGTGGGATAGTTTTGTTCATGAATTTTTAGCTGTCGTGATTCATAATAAATAACCCTATAATTTTGCAAAAGGACACAACCAAGTACTTTCTTTGAAGAATCACTATAAATAACAAACCCACCATCCCCTGATGGTAGAGTCAATATAAGATCATTGACTAATCTTCTCTTTAGTTCTTCAAAAAATTCTTAACAATATATTTTCCAAAAAAATTCAACCCCTTTACGTGTGATCTTGGTTAATGGGTTATACAATCAGGCATAATCTTGGACAAAATGCTGATAATGACCTGCTAAACCCATAAAACTGTGTCCCTCAATTATATTTGTCATTTCTAGACATTCTTGGATTGACTTGGTATTTGAAGGATCAACAGAGATTCCATCCATAGAGACAATATGGCCATGAAATGAAATCTCCTAAATCCAGAATTCACACATGCTAAACTTCCCATATAATTCATTTCTTCTAAGACTCTTTAGAATAGAGTGAAAGTGATTTTCATGATCTTCTTAGATTTTGGAGTATACCAATATATCATCAATAAATACCACAACAAAGTCAATAAGATATTCCTTGAAAACTTTATTCATTAGATCCATGAAGATAGAGGGTGAATTAATCACTCCAAAAGGCATTACAGTAAACTCGTAATGCCCATACATAGTTTGAAATGATGTCTTTGGAATGTCTTGATTCTTCACACACAACTGATGATATTAAGATTGAAGGTCAATCATTGAAAAAAATATTGAGCTCTATGAATTTGATCCAATAAATCATCAATACGAGGTAGGGCATACTTGTTCATTATTGTTATAGCATTGATCTCCCTTTAGTCAATGCACAAACTCATAGATCAATATTTCTTCTTAACAAAAAAATAGGGGCTCCCAATGGATAAACACTAGAGAAAATAAATCCTTTATTACTAAACTCCTCTAGTTGTTTCATTAGATCCACTAATTACAAAGTGTCCATTCTATAAGGGGTATTCGATATAGACCTTGAACGAGGAATTAAATCAATGGAAAACTCAATTTCTTATTCTGGAGGATGTCTATGTAAATACTCTAGAAATAAATAAAAATATTCTTGTACAATAGGTACATCCTCTATTTGAACATTCCTGTCCTCACCCATAGTTATTTCACTATGTTCCTCCCCAATAATTGAATTTAGTAGAGCTATAGGGGGTGGATCTAGATAAGAATCAACTGGTGATGTTTCTGCTCTAAAGACAAGGTATTTATTATCCTTATCAAAAATTGTAACCTTCTTCTTCTTACAATAAATTTTCACATCATGGTCCAAAAGACAATCCATACCAAGGATTATATCAAATTAAATCGTGGGTATGATGATGAGATCAGCGGATAAAGAACATTTGTATTCCCAAATGGGGACTGATTCACAAAACTTTGTTGCAATGATACTTCCCTTAAAAGTTTTGACTGACAACTCCCTTGTTTAATAAAATTGGAAATAACTAATTTTCTTAGCAAACTGGGATGATATGAAACAATGTGAGCATCCAGAATAAAATAAAGCATTGGCTAAACTTGAGGAAACCATTAAATTACCTACCACCACGTCTTTCAGAGCATCAACCTTAGCAGTAGTGATCGCATAAGCTTGGCCTTCCTCCTTTGGCCTTTTATGAGGTAAGTTTTCTTTGTGTCTTAGGAGATTCATTGGTATAATTCCCCATTTCTTTACAATTTTAGCATTCAACATTGGAAACCTCTTTCTTTCCCTTGTAGTAATGATCTTGGTGGGCTTTTTCACCACAGTTGTAACAGACTCTCATTCCCTTTAGGGAATTACCGAGGTGTTTCTTCCCACATTTACCACAAGATGGATATTCAACTTTTCCCTTCTTCGCCTTATTTCCATTTCTAGAGTGTTCAGCAGATCTATTCTTCTCTTTCTTTGTTTTAAAGTCGTAAGACTTGGAGAATTACTTTTCTGCATTGATAGCACATGCGACAATATCTTCGTATGATGAGAAGGATTGTGATACTAATGCTTGAAGGAGAAATGGATTTAACCCATTTAATAATTAATCAATCTTAATCCTTGGGTTATTTATATAATATGTTGCATGCCTTTCTAACCTTGTAATGTTAGCCTCATAATTTGTGACATTCTCATCCTCGTTTTACCTCAGACTCGGAAATTGCCTTTCCATATCCGCTCGATGGTCCCAAAGAAATTATTTTTCTAAGAAAATCTCTTTAAACTACCTCCATTACATATTTGATACTTCTTCATCTTTCTTTGTGTTTTGAATTAATGACCCCCATTGATCTGTATCTCCTGTGAGGTGACAAACTTTCATGACAACTTTTTCCCTTTCGGTACTCCCCAAAGCAAGAAATATGTTCTGAAAGTAACTTATCCATTTCTCAGCTACAAATGGATTTGTAATTCCATTGAATGTTGGTGGTTGTTTCCTCATGAATCAGTCTAACGTTGATCCTCCACATTGTGGATTAGGGTGCTCCATATGGGTAAGGATATTATTTATAACCTTAGTGAGTTGTACCAATATGGTGACATGCTGATCAGCACTGATTGCATCACTGGCTCCACTATAATTACCTTTAGTAGGATGAAAATCCCTACGTGGAATATGTGTGTTGATACGGTTCCCATTCCTTCCACTAGGTAACTTTTCTAAATAATGGAATACACTAGATTAGTTTAGGAATCGCAATACATAATTCCAAACTTGTAAAACTCTTAACATAAATTGAAAAGTTTATGGATATAATCCATAATCATAATATTTTTTTCTTTGAGGAGGTATATACCCATAAATCCTTTATAATGGTTTGTAAAGAAAATGTGAATTATCCGAATCATATCCTCCGGGAGTGTCGTAACCAAGAGTGTAGCAAGGCCCATTTTCATGTACCAGGATACCCCGGGCCAAGCCCGAAACTCGTTGCCATAGTTTTCACTCCTAGGTACATCTGTTCCAGAGATGCCTCTACCTAATCATATCTTGATAGGGATGTATTAATTAGAAAACTCACAAAATTTTTACATTACCAAAATTCTAGGATGTTCTTCTATACTAATCCTCAAAGTCAATCTTAGGGTAATGTCCTATAATAAGAGTTTTTCTAAATCTAGCTTCCAAGGTTTGTACTAAACTTTCTATGATACCAATTTTAATTCCTCGACCCTATTTACCCAAAGTCGGTGCATTATTACATAAAATTTTCATGATACAAGGAATCATGTTCCGAAGGACCAATTAGTTTAGTACCGTTGTAAGTACTAGATATATACATAAGTTTTACATTACATCATGAGATAAAAACAAATTTTTTTCCTCTTTGAACACACTTATATCCATTATCCTATCCCTATAGGTCAAACATAAAATACTTCTTCACATCCTAGTAAAAATAAAACATAGAAAGGGGTGATCTCAGATGCTCATTAAGGATAACAATATAGTGGAAACCTCATTAATAAGCATAAACATTTAAGGACATGTATAAAACTAAAACAAAAGCCTTTTAAATTTAAAATTAATCATAATATAGAAAAAAAATTAATCAAATAATGAAATTTACTTATTTACATGGATATTATACTAGTTGAATAATCACATGTAATATCAATAGATAATTTCATAATGATGGGATGAATAATGTCGGACATCATAACTACATAGTCAAGGCCTAGTGCCAAGACTACAAATAAGATTTTTTAAAGGCCTTGTGCCAAGAAACTAGTTTGTCTCATGAGACCTACTGATGCATCGAGGAGCTATAGCAGTCTCCACCCATCACTTACTATTTCCAATGCATTCCTCATATGAAAAGGTTGAAGCATAACATAAACATTCATATTAAAACTAGCATACAAGATGTTAATACATTAACCATAAACCATGAATGGTATAAAAATAACATATCCACAGTCAAACATATCACGAAACCTTTAAAACAATATGGAAGATTTGTATCATAATAAATCAACTTCAAACAAGTATAAAATCCATTAAAGGATGTTGACATAGATGAAATCAAAACTATTTGAGAGAAATATCTCTTCCTATTTTGAAATCATTTAAAAGTAATGTAATTATAAAAGAAAGAATTTATTTTGAAAATAGTATTATAAGATTGTTTGGGAAGCTTCAAAGGTGTTATAATGGTGGAGAATAACTGCACCCACCATATAAGTTAAAAAACATTCTTACCTTAATTTGTCGAAAAGGTCATAAAATACCTTGTTTCGAAAATGCTGGAAAGATTCCTTTAAAACAATTTTATAAAAAATAAAACAAGGGTAGAAATGAATTTAACCCATAATCTAGTAAATAGTAAAATTGTTTTGAAATAAATTTTTAAGAAACATGGATGTTGATGATAAAGAGGTCCAAGTAGACACTTACTTAAAAACAACCTTGGATAATAAATAGATTGTGAAATTAACCCTTACCTTGTACTTTTCCTTGGTCGAGGGTACATTAACCTCCTATATAATAGTTAAATTACGTTTATTTAATTATAAAAGAACTAAATACATAAATATTATATCATATGTGATCTTCTAATATTGCCTTGTTAATAATATTTTAGTAGTATCATTTTTTCGGGTGTTAACTTATTCATTTTCTTTTATAGGTTTTGTTTCATAAGTCTTGTTTTTTATGAATAGGATTTATTTGATTCATATATAGAATGATTTCATGTTCTTAAATATTGTTTTTAATAATCAAATTAAAATTATTCTTGAATAGTTATGATGGAGAATGAATCTCATCGCGTTTGTGGAGACGGTAATCCGTACGTACGCACGAACGCTACTTCTATTTCATTTTTTTATTTTAAAAGAAAAGAAGACAAAATGATACCTAAGTATATTGTTATTACAGTATAATATAATATTTTATATATGTTATGTAATTTCATTAACACTATCCTTTATACATTCTATGTATGGTATGAATGAGTCATATCACTTTGAGGAGGCGGTAGTCCACACTTCCTCAAATGAAATTATCATATATATACAACATGAAAAGAATAAAGGTATTCTATAAAAGAGAATTTCAGAAGATTATAGATAAAATAAATATAATAAATATCTTATATAATCACAGTTCTATCATAATGGACACCCTAAGAGGTTGTAGTAGAAAATTGAACAATCATCGTTTCGTGAGGCAGTAGTTCGTCGTTCACAGAAACATTATGTTCTATACCCATTAGATAGAGTTTTGTGTAAGTTTAGTTCAAATACTTATTATAAAAACAACATAGTATATTTAGGATAATTGTTTTGTTATAAAATAAAGGAAAAGAGAGAGTTTAGGGGGTTGGAGAAGTAAAATAAAATAAAAGAACTTAAGAGGAGATGTTACCTTTAAATTGGGTAACTCCCTTTTGTTTGAACCAAAAGGATTCCTTGAAGTTCCCTATGCCTAAGGTAAGAATTATAAAATAATAGAGGGATGTAGTTAGCTTAATTGGGTAGATTTTTGATGAGACAAGGGGCTTGAGGGGTATAATAAATGTGTTAGAGTTGAGGGATTTTTATTAGGGGGAGGAGGGGCTCTTTAAGAATGTTTGAAAATATTATTTTATTATATAATGATTTTCAGTTTCTAATGGTCCAAAACTCATTACATTCGAATATAAGATGACTCATGTTCTAAATAAAATCATCCAATAATAATTGTATAGGTTTTGGATATTGTTTTAATTTTTATAATCTAATTTATTTAAATCATTCTTTAATGGGGTAAACACAACATCATTATTGTGTCATAAATAATTTAATTTATTTGATGTCTAAAAATTATAAAAAAAATACCATGATGTAGGAAATATTTTTATATTTCAAATTAATATTTATATTTTAAAATATAACTTATATAACCCCTAGTAAAAATTAATTTACTAAAATATATATGTTTATGTCATTTTCGTCTTTACTTTAAATTAATTAATATAAAGTGTCATTATCATTATCAAGTAGCTCCATGGGGTCCCAAAATCGACCCAATAATTCCCATGGTTTTACATGTATCAAATAATAGGAATAGGACACATGTTAGGGTAATTTAATATTATTATAATTATATTTTTACCTTTATTTACCAGATTTACCCTTTAATCAAGGTAAATAAAATATTTACTGATGTAAATATTCATAATTTCTAAAAATAAAAGTTACCTATTTACACAATTTGTTCCTCCTTATTTCAAATATAGAATAAATTTTTCCAAATTCAAAACATATAAGTGGAAAAAATTAATTTAAAATTAATTCGTGTTGTCAAAATAAAAAGCGTGTTATTATGAAATAATAACTATCAAAAGATTGAAACTTGTTTATGTTCAGTTTAAATGTGAAATTACATCCAATGACCTAAATTATATTAAATGATTAAAATATAATCTAATTATACTTATAAACCACTCAAATATATAATTTAACACTATAAATTATTTCTATTAAAAATGACGTTTTTAATTAAAATTTAGTATTTTTCACTATTCATCAAAAATTGAATGTTTTTTAGAAAAGTACAAAAAAGTCACCCTAAGCTAATTTTGATATTCCAAATCCAAAAATGAAGTCAATTTTAAAAAATAAAATTTATAAAATTTCAAAAAGTGGGAATTACTATTCATAACGGTCGGTTTGATTGGTCGTGGTGTGCTAGAACTCGAAGTTACGTACAACGCAAGCTATTACATTATTCAAAGGGAAACATACTCTGGAAGCTTGGGGTGTTACATCATAACTGTATACATAAATATATACATTCTATTCCAGTTTTTATAATAATGGAAAAAATTATACTTCCTATTACCCTTTTTCAAACATTCCGAAATTTTAGAGTGATTGGATAGAGATCTGCTGAGGTGAGTTACTGTGGCTAGAACAAATGAATCCATCGCTTAAATATTGTTCAGACACCAGTCATGTCTACTCCAAATCCTTTTTATCCTTTTTCTACTATTACACCACATGTATTTAATACTAGAAAATACCAAATACAATAGGCCCTTAGCTTCCATGAAATCAATGAATTCCTTCTTTGATTTTCTTGAGAAGGATGCTTCTCGTAGTTTCTCTAAATCCTCTAAAATAGTTTAAAATTAACCATTGATAAACCATGGTAGGAATCCTGGATGTAACATTGATAATATTTACTATAAATCCATTTTATCAATAACATCACATTTCTCATAGATGAATTATAAAAATAAGGCTCATTTCTCCCTTATTTATTTTGGTGGTAATATGATGGGTAGATGCATCACCAAGCTCCACCGATATACCTTGTTTCCAAAAGACCCAAATATGAAAATTTTATGGACATGAATATATAAATTTCACAAAAATCTGTAATCCTAGGTAAAAATGAAATGCGACAAATACCTTGTTTAGGTTCTAAAATCATAGTTATAGAAGCATGTTGACATCGAGATTTGGTTGTGATGAAAGAAGTCTTCACCCGTACATCCAAACCCCAAAAGTTACATATAATAAGAGAGACCATTAATTTTTATTCTGATCATATTTAAATTATATTCAAGATGTTAATTTATTTATAAATTTTAGTGATTATATAATTACATACAATTCTTATGAAATTCTAACATGGAATTTCTTCAGTTAATGAAAAATATAACAAATGATATTAAAATGTTAAAAGTAACATAATTTGAATGAATTATTATATTTAAAAAATTAGATAAATATATCATGTTATCAAAGGGTGAAATTATTACATTCAAATTTCTTTGTTGTTATCTTGTTTTCAAAGTCAAATTAAATGAATAGTTCAAAAAATGGCATTAATGATATTTTATAATAAATAATATTTTATAATAAATAATATTTTATTAAATTATTTAAAATAACAAAAAATAATATCTTAATAAATGTGATTGATATGTGTTTTAAAATATCATATGTATTCTATTTATGGTCCAATATTTCTTTTATAGTAACTATATTTACCCATAAAGAGTAAAAACATTGTTATTATGATATTTATCAAAAATGGTTAATGCGGGTTAAAATTAAGAGATATGGGTAAAAACCTAATAAAAACATTTCGAAACGTTATTTTATGATATAATTTTGACCCATACCCATACTATATTTGAAATATATCATTTGGGTCCATTTTTAAATAATAAATAATCTATATTAATTTAAATCATTAAGAAATTTTAAAAAGTGCCCCTTCTGTCACTTATAAAAGGGAACCTCATATCCTCATTTATTCACACTTCAAAATCCTTCTATATTATAAAATACCATCCAAAATATATTCATAAAATCCCTCCCCTCATTATAGAGGTCATTGTTAAGGTAGAATATAAACCTTAGAGGTTTTAAGGTGTAAAGCAAGGGAGATTTTCTGAAGAAGAGGTATAATTTTTAACTAAATGTTTTAGTTTTATTCCTTATTCTAACTCCTTAAAATACTATTAAACTATTATGATATAAGAAAATAATTATTTATCATATAATTATATTTTATTATTTTAATTTAATACCCTATATCTTTTTTCTCTTCCATCAAATTGGAAATGAAACTGTTGTTCATATGTACGGTGGACTACCTCCTCACAAACCGATGTAATTCGTTTTCTATCACAACATACCACAAAATATTATAATAAGGAATTTAATTCTTATATATAATATTTTTGAAATATGTATCATTATTAAAATATATCATTTCATCTACTGTCTTCCCTTTCCATTAATTTAAAATGATAATGTTACTTGGGCGTACATGTGGAATACCATCTTAATGAAGCGACGTGATTCCTTTTACATTACCACATCATATGGATGATATATATAAGTTTATTTGAAAATATAATTTGGTATTTATAATATAATTATAATTATTTAAATATAAATTAATACTTATGTTATTTCCATCATGATATTTTAAAAATGGAAATGTCATTCATGATTTCGTATGACTTATCATCTCAATGATTGCAACATAGTTCATTTTTCATAAACATGTTTCATGGTTGGTTTTAAAAGTATTATTTATGTATAAAATTTATAATTATTTCATAATTATTATTCTTTAGATAATGGAACAATGGCCTCTTTTACCATGGTCGACCTATCGAAGTCATTTTGTAAATATGAAGTAAATATCGTCAAAACATCCAATGTGAAATTAATTACTTAAGTAAATAAATATTACATAATAATAAATAAAATAAAAGGAATAATAAACATGAAAATGGTTAATTATAAAGTAAATAAATAACATAATTTTATTGTTCAAGAAGATAAATAACGTATGTGATGAGTCGTACCCGAGTTAAGGGACTTCGTCTCAATTTCCTTTCATTGAGTCATATTTTAATGTTTTGAAAAAATTTATTTTATATAGTGTATGTACTACTATTTTACATGTAATATAATGAATCCTTAATATTTCATGGAATTTTAAGTTATAATTCAAAATATTTTATATAATGGGATTTTACTCAAAAGTTACCAAATGGTTAGCGGTTTCTTAACTCAATTTTCATTCATTATGTTATACTACTACTTAATTGACTATTTTATACCATGATTATGTGTGAAATGACATTTTATTGTATTATATTTTATTTCCTATTTTATTTTTTTAATTTAAAATTTTCACACATAATTACTTCATTGATTAATTCTCACTTCAATGGTATGATATTAGTAAGGGATTTCATCTCAATTTTCATTCTATTGAGACATATTTGATATTATACACCTATTTACTTTTATGTGGTGTGCATACCACGCATTTGATATATTTAACATGAAAAAATATTTATTCATGATGAGTAATGTTTTAATTCAAGTTTATTATTTCAAGGTGTTCTAATTTAAAAGTTACCAAAGAGTTAAGGATTTATTTTACCGTCTATTTTTTGGATTTCCTTAATTTTCATTGAAGGAATCTTATAATCCATCCTTTAAAATATCCATATATTTTCTATTCCTATGGATATTTAAGGAGTTTCAATATTTTATTCTAACTTTTTTCTCCTTGTAACTTGAATCAAGAAAATAAAATTTTAAAATAAAAATAGATTTTATTTCTCTTTTAATTATATTTTTCTTCCGTGTCCTTATTTCACAAAATTATTTTACAAAAATTATTTTTATTAATAAAATGATTTATTAAGAAAATTTTATGTTATCCTTGAATTTTTAAAATATTTTAAATAAATATTTCTTATTTTTACCAAAGGTTTGTTTTTGAAATTCTTTACAAAAAGTCAAAAGTAATGTATTTTTAACATATACGATGTTAACCGACTTCTTGGTCGCCATAACCATTTTAAAATATTTATCTTCTTACACACCTTTTATATGGTTTTAATGATAAAAATATTTAATTGTGGCTTATATTAATATTTTACTTCTATTTTATTTATTTTACTAAATGATTTTTATTTTATTACAAAACCCACATTTATGATGAACCGATGGTCATATATTATCTCTTATTATTTTTGTGCTTGTTAAATTTCTATGGAAACATTAAATTTATTCTGATCATTTTACATTGGAAATTATATTTCTCCTAAATATACATATTATGTATATCATTGATATAATTATTTCGTAAACCATATACCATTTCTACATATGGTGTTTACTTTGAAATTTATTTGACTGACTGGAGAAATATTGATATTCTTTATTCTTTATTCAATATAGAAATTTGTTTTTAAATCGTAGTATTTATGAATTAAATTGATCATTCGATATATGAGGAATACATTGGAAATGCAATGAAGGGTGGGTCCTAGAATTATATATCCCCTTGATGCATCGAAAGGTCTCATGAGAAAAATTAGTTGGCTAAATTAAATGGGTTTCTTATGTACACCTACCCATATATTCAAACTATATTGGCGCAAGGATATAAATGTATCAATATCATGATATTTGAGATCATGATGTCCAATATTAATCATTTACTTCATTAAGAATTTAGTTATTATTATCTATGATATTTGTTTCATGGAAATAATCAATGGATTCATTTCGTGCTCAGGTTGTTGAATAAATGCAATTTTTTTAGTTATTTAACTTTACATATTGATTATTCCTTTTTTAATCATGCTATATTCCACTATAAATAATCCTTACTATGCATCTTATATCACCCTTATTTTGTTTTCTTTCTTTGAGATATTAAGAAGTAATCTTTTAATAAGTTAAAGGATAAAAAATATGTAATTTCACTAAGTTTTTTATTTTTTATTTAAAATGTAATGTGAGATTTAATTATGTATCTAGTTTATTGAGGATACTAAACTATTAATTCCTTAAGGATGTGATTCCTTATATCTAGTACCGATTTAATAAACTAACCCCCAGATCTAGGATATAAGATATGAGGACTTTATAGTTGGAATCAGATCAAGATTACTAGAAACCTTTAGAACTAGATTTAGTAAAAAATATATTAGGGAACATAACCCCACATAAGTCTTTGAGGAAATTCCCCAAAGACACTAATTTTATTATTTAGGTAAGGATAGATTTAGATTATTAGGTTCCATGATGGTTTGATAAGTCTAAGGATTATTATAAGTTTAAAGGAACAAATACCCCTTTTGATGTTTTTTATGATGGAAGTACATTGTAGACATTTATTGAGTTTTAATAAATATTTGAGGTATATGTTCCACTTATGTATAATTATCATTTTAGTGAGAAGTTTATTTGAGGAATAATGATTTTATATTTTATGTACACAAGTTTAAATTTATTGATAATGTTTAGGGTTAATATGATCATTGATGTTAAGGTAATAATATTAAATTAAGATTATATAATTTTATGAAAAAATAAGCCATATAAAAATGCTTTTTGGTTAAAAAGTGACTTGATGACTAATGTTATTTTGAGGATGTTAATTGAATTTTTGGGAACTTTAAAAGAACTATATTATTATAGTTTTTTAAAAATGACAACCCACATATCAGATGTTAACCCATAATATTC
Source organism: Viscum album (assembly GCA_963277665.1). NCBI lineage: Eukaryota > Viridiplantae > Streptophyta > Magnoliopsida > Santalales > Viscaceae > Viscum > Viscum album. The sequence continues at coordinate 1,617,034,569 of OY728125.1, forward strand.
AACAAGGCTTTATGGATTGAACCCATAATCGAATAGCGATAAGTGTACGACACCTACCACTAAAATACGTTATGTCCTGGTTAGTATGAAATTATTTTTACTTAAAAAGTTTAATCGATAAATGTTAAGTTTATTTTTAGAAACATATTATAGGGTCAAATTTTTTGATTTTGAGGTGATTGATAATATTTCATGATATTTTTTATTGGGTTGTGGTATATATGAACATTAGGTTTAATAGAAAATATTATTTGGGAATAATTTAATTAAATTTTTTTGGATGAAAGTTAAAAGGTATGACATCACCTTTGAGGTGAAAAAATTCATTAATTTTGAGAATATTGAGGATAATTGGGATGTAGGTTTATTTATTTTTGGAATAATATAAGTTGAATCTTTAGTGAAAATTTGGAATTAAAATGTATTATTTCTTCATATAAACGTTTATACATTTTTTTATTATCTTACCTTGTGATATCCAATTTAGTTTTGGTTAATATTTAAAGATAGGTGGAAAATATTATTATTCTTTTATGGATCTTATGATCTGTCAAAAGTTAATTTTAGTTCTTTAGGAACAAAAATTTCATATTGGATATTAATTTCATGGTGTAAGAGATGATGTTAAAATTGATAAAATGACAATAAAATTATAAAATCGTGTTTATGAAATAGAAATATATCAAGTAATTATATTTATTTTTGTTCTTAGTCTTGATGTTCAAAGAATTCCTGAACTCTTGAAAAATTATCTTATAACAAAAATGTTTTCTTATTATAATCATTATCGATGAATTTATGGTCTTTTTACCCATCACATATTTTTGGTTTTTTTGTTGTTAACATTCCCTTAACCCTGTTCTATGTCACTCAATATTAGTCCTTGGGTGTTCTACTTCTTCTCCATGTCCATAGTTCCACCTCCCGCAAATGTTCTCTTATTTTGAAACCTAGTTATGTGTTATTCTAAATTACCATTTTATTTACCTTTCCACCTATTCAAGAGGAAGTTTTATTAACCCATTTTATGATGTGGGTTTTCAATAAATGAATTTTAAAATATCAAACCTTTTATTATTGAGAACAAGTTCAAATTGTGAGTACATAATTTATTAAGGGGTAATAATGTATTAACCTTTTTTTAATTGTAAGACTTTTAAATATATTAAGGAATATTTTCAAAGCTATACACTAAGACGACATGAGATTATGAAGCACAATGTGTCTGAAATTAATATTATAAAAATATTAAATAGTCATGAGTGTGTAGTCTTTCAAAAATAGTTGGATATATCCTGAGTAGATCTTCAAATCATAAATTTGAGACCAAGGTTGATTATGGAATTCATGGTTTACCATATAAATGACCTAAGGTTGGTCGACACCAAATTTCTGCTTGATGTATCCATTGGCGGTGTGTTTAATTAAAATATATAAATAAATAAATTTATTTTATTTTAAATAACCTAATTTAAATCTCCTATAAATAACCTATTATGAAAAATTATTTTCATTAGCTGCAAAACCCTGGAAGTATTTGAGAGTAGGTTTCAAACATTATTCATTGTAAGATTAGGATTAGCCAATGTATAATGGTTAGATTGAGGTGGATCAATAAAAAGTTAACATAGAAGGTCATCCACATCACTAGTGATCACATTATTCACCAATGGATGATCTGAAATTGAGGTAGGCTTTTTAAATTATAATTTCCCCAATTTTGTTTAAAATATTGAGCATAGGTATTTATTTATCTACATTTGATCTACGTTTTCCTACCATTCTCATGATCCATTGATGAAATAAATCATTTTATTAATTTTATTCTTTAATGTCATTATATCACCCTAAATTATATACTTTTTAACCATTAGATGACAATTCTTGGTCAATTTTGTTTATAACTGTCACGCCCCGCATTCACCGAAAGGAGGGAAGGGACAACAGATTGCCAAGCCCTTCCTTCTTTAAGTTGAAGAAGAGATAATGAACCCATGAGTCTTGCCTCTAGTAGGCCCCGGAGTGGCGACTAGCACCAAGGGTATAGCATTTTTCACAATATGGGAGGAATTACCCTTTTTTTAGTTAACCAAGATTAGGAGAAAGAATGAGTCAACACCAACCACCACCAAGTATATAAAACTCAAAGTAAAAACCAAACTACATGCATGTTTTAATAAAAATACTGAACAAAGTACAAGGAATCCAAAGTAAAATACCCAACAGGAAAGGAAAAGGGCTAAGCAGAAACAAACAGCGACCAATAGCAACTCCAACGTCTAGACTAGTAAGGTCCCGCACGGCCTCCAAAGCCCTCCTAGAAACCTGAAAGTAAACGTAGCGTGAGCATACAAAGTATACTCAGTAGGAAAAACTAAAGCTCTCATGCACAGGTGGGGAGACACCCTAAAGTCCCGTGAGAAGCAGAAGAAACACCATCTATCAATGAATCTATCTATCCCACCTCACCGACCATGCTCACCAAATAACACAAGAAGTAAGGTAATAGTAAAGAACAAAACATTTGGGTACCCCACACCACTATTTCCCCCACTAGATAGCTGCTCATCCTTAACAGAAAACGTCCTGATGCTACCATACTTTTCTTGCCCACACACACCTGGGCCTCACAACCATCCACATCCCTACCCGTACACACCTGGGCCTCACAACCACACATCCCTTCCCGCACACTCCTGGGCCTCATCCCGAAGACACCTAGGGAAAAAACTATCCCGAAGATTCTGGGGAAAACAACCTGCCTGATGATTCCCAGGCTAACAACACACCAAACGAAACCAACCTGAAGATCCTTGGGTGTAAGGTCACCTCCATCCATCACAGCCTATGGTAGAGGGAGCAGGAAGGAGCGTAAATAGGAAGAAACACCCTTCCCCATGAGATGGGTTGTCCGACACTAAGTGCCCAACGAGGGTGGGGTGTGACTAAACATAAAACATACAGTTACACACATATATACCAACACAAAGTCCAACCTATGGCTCCTCAAACAGATACAAGTAGGGGCCCAAGCACTGCTGCCTCACAAAACAGGCACACAACCAACAGTTTCCAATTTCCCTATTCAAGTTATCATTTCATAACAGTTCAGTATGAGTTAATCCCTTCACTGCTGGGAAACTAATAGGAACAATCACAGATGAAAACAATAATAATGTAGGAAGGAAAACCATCGGGTAAATTTAATCATTCACACCCGGTTCTCTTGTAAATAATAGCATCAAAGTGGGATCAGTGGAAACCCTCGAAAAACTGGAACCAATGGAAAAAACCAACAACCCATTGGTTATCCCCACATTAATTCATTACCATTCCACCCAGTTCATTATTAACTTTCTACTTTTATTCATGTTCACAACCTAACCTATAGCCCTGCTGCCAAACACCACCACAACCACACAACAACTCATGCCATTCCAACCACACCATTCACATCCCCGCTGTTCACCCATCCATAATAAAACACATTCACCCCTTCACCCATTTCATATCTGAACCATCCAAGTGTTCATAATTATTTCTTTTATATTATTTAGTTCAACTGGGGTGATCACACAAGGTTATGGGAATTCATATTCAACAGTCGAGTTTAAGTGATGAACCGATTCATACATGATTCCCATTCACCAGACAATGCGTAAAACAGAGCATAGAATAGATGCGCAAACAAAGGCCCCCAATGACCATGATTTTCAATAGGCCTAACCCATTCAATTCATAACGACATCATAGAGAAATCATGGGTAAAAACATGTAACATCATTAACAAACTTCCTCATCCCAGTTATTTAACCGATTATTATCTTTATTACAGAATTGATTAACTGCCTCGTGGGAAACATAGAACACCCACCCCGCATGATACAAAAGGAGGAGAGACAAAGGTAATATCCCTACATGATTGATCAAGGATCGACGTTAAATCCTCACATGGAAATGGGAAATCAGGAGTAGCAGGGACTCCACAGAACACGATCAAGGAAAACTTAGCAGGGGTACAACTCGTCCGGAGGAAGGGTATTCCAAGCACAGGGTGATAGAGAAAAATAAACTAGGGAGAAGAGAAGCCTTTAGGTTATAAAGGCTGAGATGCAACATCCCCGGGATGGGACAATTCAGATATGGAGAAAAACTTGAAACCGCGGAAGAAGCAGGATCGTGGGTTGACCACGCGACTAGGCCACCCCACATGTCCAACTTAAAAGGTCCCTGCCCTTCGGGGTGGTTAAATCCGACACACACCTTCTTAAACAAGGAAGGACTCCTCACTGGATGCGGTAGAGGAATTTCGGAAAACACGGTTAAAGGCATGACCAAAATGCATGGTTTTTCATTTAAGGAGGGTACCTCACCAATCATTTAATTAAACACCATTAATGGGATTTAAAACAGGCTTAAAGGGGTCAAAACATGGTTTAAAAACCAATTCGCGCAAAAAGGAGGCGCTATTGGAAAACCCATGGAGAGGTCATCGGTAGGCTAGGTCTACTAGTAGACCAAGCTACTGGTTGGCCAAGGATACCAGTAGGTCGGGGCTACCACTAGGCCGAGGCCACCGGTAGGCCGAGGCTACCAGTAGGCCGAGGCCACCGGTAGGCCAAGGCTACCGTTAGGAGTCTTAAGCTTCACCGAGAAGTTGGGATGACCTTCCAGACCACCCAAAAGACCCCAAACATCAGATTTTCACCATGTAATGGACCCCAAAACCCCATGCCATTACATCAGATACTTATCAAACTATTCTCATCCCCGAGAATATAAGAACAAACCAAAAAGGAGAAAAGTGGGGTCCAAACAACCACCCTCCAAAGATACTTCTCTGGGGAAACCCCTGAGTTGTTCGAAAGATGGAAAAGAACCTCCTACATCCAGGAATACTCCCCCAAGAGTTACCAACCATAAACATCCACAACAATGACAAGGATCACACTTTCCAACACTTGAGTTAGGGAGTCCCTTCCTAAATGTTCGAATATTATCCGCTTTGGGTGGCACTGACTCACCCGCACGGGTTTAATCGCATCCAAATTAATGCGCCTTGATTAGCAGTCAGGTTTTCCCATCATCACACATTCGGACACAAAATAAGCAGAACAACCATTTCATATATTAAAACACAAGGTGAAACATCTCAACAAAACTCAGAATAAAAACATCAAGGAAGTCAAAACAACTCTGAGTACTGAACGCGTAACTAGGCCTCCCGCACCCAAGTGCTCTCCTCCAGGCCACCATGCATCCACAACACACGAACCAAGGGGATAGTTCATCCATGAAGCACTTTCTCTTTACGATCCTCGATCTTGATCAGTCGTTCTATGAAGGTCGCATCATTTTCGACATCTAACTCTCCCCAATCGATGACGTGGGAGTCTTTATGTAGATATCGACGAAGCTATGAGACGTGAAAGACATTGTGAAATTTCTCCAACTGAGGTGGCAATTCCAGCTGATAGGCCACCTCACCAAATCGTACCAGCACCTCAAAAGGTCCGATGAACCTAGGGGAGAGCTTACTCCCCTTCCCGAACCTTCACTGCACACGTGGAGGGGAAAACATCAAGAACACATTATTTCCAACCTCGAACTCCAAGGGCCTCCTCCTGTGATCCGCATAAGACTTATTTCGGTCCTGGGCAACATTCATCCTCTCTCGCATGAGCTGAACCTTCTCAGTGGTGCCCTGCACCACTTATGGACCAAGAACAGCTACTTCCCCAATCTCTGTCCAGCAAACGGGTGAACAACATAGCCTTCCATACAAGGCCTTAAACGGTTTCATTCCGATAGTATAGTGGAATCTATTGTTATAATAAAACTTTTCCAGAGGCAAGTTTCGTACCCATGATCCCCTAAAATCCAGAACACATTCCCACAACATGTATTCCAACATCTGGATCATTCATTCTGTTTTCCGATCTATTTGAGGGTGGAAAGCAGTGCTAAGGCGTAGCTGGGTGCCAAAGGCATGCTGTAATCCCCTCCAGACTCGTGAGGTAAACCACGCATCTCGATCGGAGATAATAGATCTCAGAATCCTGTGCAACCGCACCACCACATCAACGTACCACTGGGCTAAGGTGCTCACCGGGCTCGAGTCTTTAATCACTAAGAAGTGAGCTGATTTTGTCAACCAATCCACCACTACCCAGATGGAATCATAGCCTCCCTGATCCCTGGGTAGCCCTGTGACAAAGTCCATCGATATGTCATCCCACTTCCACTCTGGAATATCTAAAGTCTGTAACAACCCTCCAGGAAAATGGTGTTCGACCTTCACTTTCTGATACACTAGGAACTTAGCCACAAACTCTTCCACCGCACTCTTTACCTCTAGCTACCAAAACTATCCCCTCAGGCCTTGGTACATCTTTGAGACCCCAGGATGCACCGCTAAAGCCAAGACATGGAACTCACAGAGAACTAATTTACACATCATCTCCAGAAAAAAAATCCTTCCATGGAAAAACATCTGATGCTGACCATCCCTCAGGAGAATTTCCCTAATAAACACGATCTCACATCACTTCCACCTCCGAGTCCCCCCACTGAGACTCTTCCACCAGCACCACTAAAGAGGAATCTAAAGTCATTGAAACAGACAAATTCTTCCAGCTTCTACCCTTGCATCCAAATGCAAGGTCGCTAACTCTTCCATCGCTCTCCAAGCATCTGTAGATTCCCGAACTACTTCCTTCTGTGATTTATTGCTCATGGAATCAGACACAACATTACCCTTGCCCTCAGTATAAGAGATCTCGAAGTCGTAGTCTGGGAGGAACTCAACCCATCTCCGCTGTCGCAAGTTCAGATCCTGCTGGGAAAAGACATAACGCAAGCTCTTGTGATCTGAGAAGACCACAAATCACTCTCTGATGAGATAATACCGCCACAAATTCAATGCGAACACCACATCCACAAGCTCCAGATCATGGGTGGCATAGTTAAGTTCATGAGGACATAACCACCTAGACCCATAAGAGATCACTCCTCGATACTGCATCATCACACATCCCAACCCAAGGCTAGAAGCATCAAAAAACACTTGAAACAACATCCCTTCCTCTGGTAATCTGAGTATTAGAGCACTAACCAGCTTCTCCTTTAGGTAGGAAAAAGATGTCTGGCTCTGGTCGCTCCACACGAAGGCTTGGTCCTTCCTAGTCAAAGTTGTCAATGGAGCTGCAACTCGAGAGAAGTCGGGCACAAACCTCCAGTAATATCCAGCAAAACCCACGAAACTACGAACTTCCGCCACATTCTTGGATGATGCCCATGAAACGACTTCCTCGACCTTCGACGGATCTACTGATATTCCCTTCTAAGACACTACGTGTCCAAGGAAATGTACTTACCATGTTAAGAAATTTCACTTAGAACGTTTCCCATTAAGATGGTGGTGTCGAAGGACTCCAAAAACTACCCTAAGATTCTCAACGTGCTCTTCCTATGATCTTGAGTAGATAAGGATGTTGTCGATGAACACCACATTGAATTGGTCCAGAAACTCTCGGAAGACAGAGTTCATGAGTTTCATGAACATATATAGTGCGTTCATAATGCCAAACGCCATGACCATGAACTCAAAGTGGCCATATCTTCACCTGAAATCCATCTTTGAGATATCACCTTCCTTCACTCTCAACTGATGGTATCCAGACCACATATCGATCTTAGAGAACCAACCTGCTCCCCTTAGCTGGTCGAAAATATCTTCTATCCTCGGGAGGGGGTAATGATTCTTGACCATCACCTAATTCAACCTCAAGTAGTCTATGCACAGTCATAGACTACCATCTTTCTTCTTTACAAACAAAACTGGAGCACCCCATGACAACACGCTGGGTCGAACAAAGCCCTTCTCCATCAGATCTTCAATCTGAATTTGCAACTCCTGTAACTCAGAAGGTGCCATCCGATAAGGATCCATCGAGATTAGTCATGCACAAGGCTATAAGTCAATCCCAAACTCAATGTCACGTCGAGGGGGTAGAGTCACAACCTCATCAGGAAAGACATCAGGGAATTCTCTTACAACCTCTGGGACATCCATCATTCCTGTATCCACCGAATCCACTGACACCCCATCCAGCATAGAAAGGAGTGGTTCCACATGTCTACTCCCCACCTGATAACTCCGCTCCCCAACAAAAGCCACACACAGTCCATTCTCGTTAGAGAATTCAATACTTCTCCGATAGCAGTCGATGATGGAATACAAAGAGAATAACCAGTCAATTCCTAGGATGACATCGTATTGCTGCATCTACAATGAAAAAAGGTCTCCACTGGACTTATGCTGTGCCAAAATCAGTTTACATCCCCGGAAAAAGTTAGATATGCTGTTCTGACCACCAACTGGTGTTCTCAACACTAGGGGTACAAAGAATTCTCTCAACATGCAGACCCATATCATGGGCTAATTCGGGAATAACAAAGGAGTAGGAAGCTCCCGAATCAAATAAGGCAGAAACAAGAGTGCTGAATAATCTAATCGTACCTCGAACGACCTCGGATTTTACTGGAGCCACTAACTCTGTGGCGTGCAACTATCCATTCCCATCTCCTCTGCCTCACTACTATCAACCACCTACCCGACCACGCTCTGGTTGAGGTCCCTGAGGAGCACCCTAGTGTCAGTCTCCTCATGCAAGGTCATCCCTCGGAGGGACAGGGGCCTTCTGCTTCTACTGGAAAGGCCTTGTCGGCAACGAATGTTGCTAATGTGGGTGCTGAAACTGACCACCTCCACCATGTGGAGCTCTAGTCGGACACCTGCTCTAGATGTGCCCGAAAACTTCCCAAGATAAACACTTCGGTCTTGGACCTATGGAAAAGGGGTGAGCCCCAGAAGCTCGGGACTGGAACTGATGAGGTCTAATCCCTGCTTGTCGAAACCTAGAAGGCCCTGTTGTTGGAGACCTGCTGCTGACTGCCTTCCCCTTTGATGAACTCAGCTGGTTCCTTTCTCATGGTGTGCTTCCCGTCGAGTGCATCCTCTCTAATATCTCGGCCTTCTTCTGTACTGCTAGGTACGTCAGAAGGGTGAAGGGAGTGACATCGTACTGAATAGAAGGACAAAGGGCCTCCTCTAACCATCTTTCCTGAGACTCCTCCTCCAGAAAGAGATCCGGGGCAAAGCACAAGAGATCTTTGAACTTGATCCCCAACTCCCCCACTGACATGCTTCCCTGATAAAGGGATAGAAACTTTTGTCTCTTCTCAGCCGTCTTTGTAGAGGAGAGGAACTCCTCAGGAAATTCCTTCTTGAAACCGGCCCACGAAACCCTTTGCCTCTGTCTTCTCTCCCAAGAAAAGCATCCACCACTAATGCACTGCTCCTCTCAACTAACTGACGACCAACATAACCCAGTGCTCCCTCAGATCGTGGATCAAGGAGAAAGTGATGGCTAGCTCTTCGAGCCATCCCTCCATTACTGAGTCAGAAACACTGCCCTCGTACTTCTCAAGGGTTTGTCGCTGGAAGGATCGCATTGTCCTCTGCCACAAGTCGTCCTCCTCATCTTAGTCAACCCTTTTCTGGTCAACTGCCTCGATCCGCTGGGCCTCAACAGTCCGAGTCGCTCGTGGATAACGTCCGGGTTCCATAGCTACAAGGTAAACAAAGAATGCCTAAGACCGAGTAGCGAGGGAATTATTATTATTTTTATTAAATTTTCCTCCCTAAGGTGCCCCAAATCAATTAAAACACAATCAGTATGATGCATGTACCTTTCATAGGGTCTCTAACCTGCAATAAATGTAGTCTCACTTGGTCATTTGATAGGCTCTGAGTCCTTGCATCGGATCATGGGGGGCCCTAAAATCCCATGTCCTAGCCGGTCCTCCCTGGTATATTTCATGAACTAAGATGACTTATCATTGTTGCCCTACCATCCCATGCAATCCTCACTGTGCCTAACTCCAAACTCCATCCTATCCCTCAAACTCCACCTCTGATACCATTCTGTCATGACCCACCTTCACCGAAAGGAGGGAAGGGACAGAAGATTGCCAAGCCCTTCCTTCTTTAAGATTAAGGAGAGATAATGAACCCCCAAGTACTGCCTCCAGTAGGCCCCAGAGTGGCGACTATCACCAAGGGTATAACATTTTTCACAATATGGGAGGAATTACCCTTTTTTTAGTTAACCAAGATTGGGAGAAAGAGTGAGTCAACACCAACCAACACCAAGTATAGAAAACTCAAAGTAAAAAACCAAAATACATGCATGTTTTAATAATAATACTGAAAAAAGTACAAGGACTCAAAAGTAAAATACCCAACAGGAAATGAAAAGGGCTAAGCAGAAACCAACAGTGACCAACAAAAACTCCAACGACTAGACTAGTAAGGTCCCACACAGCCTTCGAAGCCCTCCTGGAAACTTGAATGTAAACGTAGGGTGAGCATACAAAGTATACTCAGTAGGAAAACCTAAATCTCTCATGCACAAGTGGGGAGACGTCCTAAAGTCCCATAAGAAGCAGAAGAAACATCATCTATCAAGGAATCTATCCATCCCACCTCACCGGCCACACTCACCAAATAACATAAGTAGTAAGGTAATAATAAAGAAAAAAAAATTTGGGTACCCCAAACCACTATTTCCCCCACTAGCTAGCTGCTCATCCCTAACGAAAAACATCCTGACGTTACCACGCTCTTCCTGCCCACACACACCTAGGCCTCACAACCACCCACATCCCTGATCACACACACCTGGGCCTCACAACCACACATCCCTACCCACACACACCTGGGCCTCATCCTGAAGACACATGGGAAAATAACCTGCCCGAAGATTCTTGGGAAAACAACCTGCCCGAAGAGTCATGGGCTAACAACACACTAAACGAAACCTACCCGAATAGCCTTGGGTGTAAGGTCATCTCCAGCCATCACAACCTAGGGAAGAGGGAGCAGGAAGGAGCATAACAAGGGGAAAACACCCTTCCCCATGAGATAGGGAATCCGACACTAAGTGCTAAACACAGGTGGGGTGCGACTAAACATAAAACATACAGTTACACAGATACATACCAACACAAATCCCAACCTATGGCTCCTAAAATAGATACAAGCAGGTTCCCAAGCACTGATGCCTCAGAAATCAGGCACACAACCAATAGTTTCCAGTTTCCCTATTCAAGTTATCATTTCATAACAGTTCAGTATGAGTTAATCCCTTCACTACTGGGCAACTAACATGCACAATCAAAGATGAAAACAATAATAAAGTAGGAAGGAAAACCATCAGGTAAATTTCAGAATTCACACCCGTTTCTCTTGTAAATAATAACATCAAAGTGGGATCAGTGGAAACCCTAAAAAAACTGGAACCAATGGAAAAAAACAACAACCCATTGGTTATCCCCACAATGATTCATTACCATTCCACCCAGTTCATTATTAAATTTACACTTTTATTCATGTTCACAACCCAACCTACAGACCTATTTCCAAACACCACCACAGCCACACAACAACTCATGCCATTCTAACCACACCATTCACAACCCCGCTGTTCACCCATCCATAACAAAACACATTCACCCCTTCACCCATTTAATAACTGAACCATCCCAGCATTCATAATTCATTCTTTTATATTATTCAGTTCAACTGGGGTGATCACACAAGGTTATGGGCATTCATATTCAACAGCTGAGTTTAAGTGTTTAACCGATTCATACATGATTCCCATTCACCAGACAATGCGTAAAACAGAGCATAGAATAGATGCGAAAACAAAGGACCCCAACGGCTGTGATTTTCAGTAGGCCTAATCCCATTCAATTCATAACAAAATCATAGGGAAATCATGGTTAAAAACATGTAACAACATTAACAAACGTCCTCGTACCCGTTATTTAGCTGGTTATTATCTTTATTACAGAATTGATTAACTGCATCGTGGGAACCATAGAACACCCACCCCGCATGATACACAAGGAGGAGAGACAAAGGTAAGATCCCTACTTGATTGATCAAGGATCGACGTTAAGTCCTTGCGTGGAAACTGGAAATCAGGAGTAGCAGGGACTCCACAGAATGCGATCAAGGAAAACTTCACAGGGGTACAACTTTTCTGGAGGAAGGGTATTCCGAGAACAGGGTGATAGAGAAAAAGAAACTAGAGAGAAGAGAATCCTTTAGGTTATAAAGACTGAGATACAATATCCCCGGGATGAGACTGTTAAGATATAGAGAAAAACTCAAAATCGCAGAAGAAGCGAGATCGTGGGTTGACCACGTGGCTAGGCCACCCCAAATGTCCAACTTAAAAGTTCCCCACCCTTCGGGGCGGTTAAAACAGACACACCTCTTTAACCAAGGAAGGAGTCCTCACAGGATGCGGTAGAGGCGTTTCTGAAATCGTGGTTAAACGCATGACCAAAACGCATGGTTTTTCATTTTAGGAGGGTACCTCACCAATAATTTAATTAAACACCATTAATGGGCTTTAAAACAGGCTTAAAGGGGTCAAAACATGTTTAAAAAACCAATTCACGCTAAAAGGAAGAACTACTGGAAAACCCGTGGAGAGGTCACCGATAGGCTAGGTCTACCACGGTAGACCAAGCTACCGGTTGGCCGAGGCTACCGGTAGGTCGGGGCTACCGGTAGGCCATGGATACTGGTAAGGCGAGGCTACAGGTAGGCTGAGGCTACCGATAGGCTGAGGCTACCGGTAGGACGAGGCCACCGGTAGGCCGAGGCTACCGTTAGGAGTCTTAAGCTTCACCGAGAAGCTGGGATGGCCTTCCAAACCACCCAGAACACCCCAAACATCATATTTTCACCATGTAATGGACCCCAAAATCCCGAGTCATTACAATAACCCTTTTATTGTACATTTCCCCCATCATTCTTCATCATTGTCTTATGGGGTTATGGTTTGACATTGTCAAGGCAGATTCAAGCATGTTCAAACCCCCAGATTCATGAAAGTTGTACGAATGATGATTGAGATGGTGATTTATGGATGGGTTGTGTTTAATTGCAGGATGTGGGTGATGATTTCCATAGATCTAGGATCTGGGATGACTATGGGTGATAGTAGGCGCACATGATGCATGAAAAACCACCTTAGGTAATCGAGATCCAATTTTCAGCCACCTAAGGTCGAGAATCAATGGGCAAAAGCAATTTCCTCTAATTTTGGGTGGTAAATAAGAATTATTATTGGTAGAGTAGCTTGATCTGTTTAATGAATGGAGAATCTGAACTTTATTAAAAAAGGTCAACTACACTACATGTAGTTGAAGACCACATATCGTGTAGCTCCACCCAGTTGTAGCAGCTAGGGTTTCAGGGGAGATAACGATCACATGCCATGTGGTTGGGCCCACACATCATGCGAACCTCCTAGGGTGTCTAAGCTACGTGTCTTCTATACATTTTAGGACCCTATATAGGTGGAAATTTTGTGTACTCTAGGAGTACCCATACACAAGATGGTACCCAGGCATATCCATATACACGGGCACAACCCGATGAACATGGGAAAGTCCATGAGCTCATGATAAGGACCTAGGTGGTTAATCATGTTGTGTGGGACCCCTACACACCATGTATGGTGAAATTTCATATGAGTCGTATCCATATGAGAACACTTCTATGTAGCATAGTTGGTAACATATGTTGTGTGGAACCCATACACTCCATGTTCCCCTATGAGAAACCTTCACCATTCATGTCTCTTTTGTTTGGACACATATTTTGGGCCATATGTATCCTATCCTAAGAAGTTTTCTATATAGAATGTGATGAAAACCTTTATAGTGTATTTAAAGATAAAACATGGAAGGTTTTGAGAATGATGCTTCATTATGTGATTCTTGACGATGATAGTGATCTAGTGAGATCATCAGAGAGAGACTAGGGTTGGAAACCAAAATTTTTCATTAGGGAATGGGTCCCCCATACTCCTTGCATTAGTTTGAGTGGAACATGCCTCTGGAATCAATGCATGGTTCCTTTTCCTACTTAGTGTAACCCCACTTACATACTAGGGCATGGGTCCTATACTTGTTGAGTGGCACACCCCTGACAAACTAGGATGTGGGTCCTCTACCCAGTAAGTAGAACCCCCTGATGGACTAGGTCATGATTTCTATAACTATAGAGTGTAATCCCCTGATTTACTAGTGAGTATTTCCTATACCTATTGAGTGGAACCCCTAACTGACTTGGGCATGGTTTATCTATCTACTGAGTGGAACCCCCTGACAGACTAGGGAATGAACCTTCTACCTACCGAGTGGAACCCCCACCCCCCAGTGGGCTAGGGAACGATTCCTCTGCATACTGAATGGAATCCTCTAACATACTATAGTTTTATTCCTCTACCTACTAAGTGGAAGCCCCTAACACACTAGGGTGTGGGTCCTCTATTTAATATTTTTCCCACTCAACTGTGTTATATAGTGAAGAGGTGTGGGTCCTCTACATAGTTACCTCAACAGATATATGAAACGTTGGGAATCAGAGATAGATCCTTTAAGGTTTTTGGAATACTCATAAACCAGTTCTAGGATGTGATATTGAGATCCCCTTTCACTAACTTATAATTTTATTTTACGATAATATGTGTCTGTGTGTTGTTGTTGTTGGGTTTCACTTCTCTCTTGTTTTGGGTTGATCTAATAAATTTTATCTTATCTTCAATTTCTCCCCCTTCAGTTTTCAGGGTGTCCTTTTGGATATTTATACACTCACCTAAGCATGGAATTTTCTTTCATGTGTCATGTCTTATAAAGATGAAGGATAAATCAGTGGTAATTTCAGTGGAGAATAGGGATAGTCAATTCAATAATCCATGTAAGATGGTTGGGCTTAGAGATCAGAAGATGGGCTATCTCATCTTTACTTCATTATAGTATTTTATAGAGGTTATTTCATTCATGGTTTTACTCTATATGTTATAGTCCTTTATATTATTCTCATGCACTATTTCATGGACATGGTTCAGTGTGTGCATATATGTACCTTAGGAAAAAGGCTCCCATTTATTTTATTCATTATCAGCACTTATCGGTAGACCCCGACCAATGGAGGTGGGATTGGGGTTATAGAGGACTGTAATTATACTATCCAGGAGGGCCCCGGTGGTTCAGGTCATTACAGAGTTGTTTCAGAGTTGGTTTGTCCTCGGGTCAGTGTAGAGATAGACCCTTGGTTGATAACTTAGGGTAATGTTGTCAAAGTGTCTTGAGTTCAGCTTTCAGGACAGGGAACCTAATGTTGGTGTGGCAGCTGGAGTATCTATACAAAAGGACTCTATCCACCTACTTGTCAACTCATTATACCAAGAAATTATTTATGGGGAACATGGTACATGAATCATATACAATTGAGTACTTTAACTATACTTCATGAGTTAGATCCCCATATATATATTCTCATCTTATTTTGATATGTTTTGATAACTTTTAGGATGCCTCTTTGAAAATGCCCATCTAGGTTACCGATTTGGTACCGTGATGATGATCCTATCAGTGATGAGGACACTGTTCAAGGTCCATATCACTAGATCTTTCCTCGAGGAAGGCAGGTGGTATCACCCTATCCTTTAGAGTAGCAGATTGTAGCAGTAGGGTGGGATGATTATATGCGCAAGTTTAGCATGCTATTCAAGTTCCAACACTATAGGCCACTGAGTTTACACAATTATCTAAATACCAAGGTAGTATATAATTCGATTGTGTCAGTAATATGAGTCTTCAAGCTCATGAGGACTCTGACTAATCAAATGGTTTCATGGGAAACTAGTCTTTTCTATGGAGCAGTTGGTCACTGGTGGAGTCTAGTCATGTAGAATCATGACGAGTTGATGCTCTAATGGTTTGACCCACTAGAAGCTATTTTTTAAAGAGTATTACCCATCATGCTTGTTCTCAGTTCGGATTTATGAGCTTCTTAAGGTACAAAAGGGTAGTATGGAAGTTTCTAAGTATACTGTGAGGTTCAATGAGTATACATAATACTCCCTAAACATGGTGAATAATGGTTACTTCTAATCGTGAAAATTTGAGTAGGGCCTCCATAGATGAATATGTGTTAGTTTGGTTTCCCATTCCATTCCCACCTATTTTGGAGTGCTAGAGAGGGTGCTAGTGATGGAGAGATTCCTATCCAAGGGATTATAGATAGCTGGAGTTGGTAGAGGGTGTCATGGGGCTAAGTCATCTCCAGTGGCTAATAGGCACCAGTCTATAGGATCTCAGTGTAGGATATATCCTCATGGATGATATTATTTATGTGGACATGCAAATTAGGGTTCACATAGAGGAAAAAGTCATCCTAGAGAGGTTATATTCTATGCATGTGATGAGAATGGTCACATGAAACATTATTTCCTAACTTGATATGAAAGGGATGGAAGACAAGCAACAAATGGACCACCATGATAGAGGAAGCGCTGTGATCAGGGTTCTCCCAGATGTGGCAAGGATAACCTGAATGGAGTAAGAGATAGTAAAAAAGAATGAGGGGCTCCATGAAGAGGATATGATGGTAGAGGGGGATGCTATGATATTTTATCACCACCACTAGGTGCCCACACCAAGATTAGGGAACTAGAAGATGGAACCACGAGTAGTTACATGCCATAGAGGATTATGACTCAACATCTCATCAGATGACATGAGGTATGATCTGTGCTTATTTTAAAATTTACCTATAACTTTTAGACAATAGTGTGAGTAACTCCTTCATTTTTAATATCCATTATAAAAGATAAATATCTCACCATTGAGAGTTTAGCACAAATTTTTTTTCTAGATGTTCCAACTGGGTGTGACTCTTTGATATCTCTTATCTTTCCGTAGTGTGAGATATTTCTTAGTGGTGAGAGTTTCACATGGTATCTCTTGGTCATCACTATGAAACCTTATGATTTAATCTTGGGTATTGATTGGTTTCCCATGGTTCAAGCCTAAATTGACTATCATTATGGGTGGGTTAAATGAATTCAGATAAATGGGATGTGATTATTCTTTTTGAGGTAGAGAGATCTCATGGGTGAGTGAGTGGTCCTTGAAATAATGAGGATGCATCCCATAACCCATCAGTTCACAATTTTATCCTTTTTCATAGCATGCATTTCATGCATCTCGATTCCTTTAGTAGTGGAAGAATTCATGGATATATTCCTTGAGGAGGTTTTGAGACTACCTATGATGTCTGATATGGACTTTTTCATCAACTTACACACCGAGACCACACCAATATCTTATGTGGTATATCATATGGCTCCTACCAATCTCTGGGAGCTGAGTTTGTAGTGTGTCCCCCAGGGAAGCTCTATTTTTTGTTAAAAAGGTGGACATGATCTTGAGACTTTTTGTGGATTATAATCACCTAAATCTGGTAACAATAATAAAAAATAAACCACTTATGAGGATTGATGAACTTTTTTATCAATTATAATGCCTGATTTGGTTCTTGAAGATTGATATTAGGTTCGACTACCACCTATTGAGGGTTTTCAATATAGATATTCTGAAGTTGGCATTACAATGTCTCTATAGACACTATGAGTTCCTAGTGATTCATTTTAGTGTAACCAAGTCCCCACTATGTTTATGGATTTGATGAACTAGATATTAAAACCATACATGGATCAATTTGTGTATGTATTTATTAACTACATACTCATCTACTCTACGTCATAGCAGTAACATGAAGGTCACTTGAGGATAGTCCAAGAATTACTCTCGGAGCGCCATATTTATGGTAAACTCTTGAAGTTACAGTTTTAGATCATTGAGGTTCAATTTTTGGGGTATTTCATTAATGATCATGGATTATATAGGGATCTAATAAAGACTGATGCAGTGCTTTATTAACAATTACCCAAGATAGTGTTGAATTTTAGTAGTCTTCTTAGCATAGAGGGGTACTATAGGTGGTTCATGTCATAATATTCTATGATTGTATCCCCGTTGACTACCCTGATGTGGAAAGGGAATCCATTTACCTAGACCGAGTTGTTTCAGAGATCCTTTGATCGTTTGAGGTAAGATTGACCAGTTATCTTTTGTTGAGACTATTAAAAGAGTGTGTGGAGTATGCAGTGTATTGTGATGCCTCTAGAGATATGATTGACAAAATATTGATATATAGGTGGGAAGTGATCACATATGGTTCATGGTAGTTAAGCTCCCATCATAAAAACTACACAACTCACAACCTGGAGTTGGTGGTGGTAATCATCGATCTGAAATGTGGAGGTAGTATCTTCAAAGAGATCACTTTGTTATTTACTCATACCATAAGAGTATTAGGTATATATTCAAAAAGAGAGATCTAAACCATATATATAGGCATTTGTTGGAGTTTATGAAGTACTATGAATTATATATAGTATATACCCCTGATAAGAAAAACATGGTAGAAGATTCTCTTAATAGGATGTCCTATTCTTGTTTGGTGGAGGAGGAATCTAAGCAATTGTCTAATTTTCAGTTGAACATGGTAGAGGAGAGGAGTAAAAATTATCTTTATTTGATGGTGTTGAATTATCATCTTCTCTAGTGTGTAAGGGAGGCTCAGATGGGAGATATTTATTGTGAGATTCTTTATGATAAAATATCTTCATAATATTTACCATATAGATTTTATGAAGGATGGGAACTCACCATCCTTTTCTAGGGATGAACAATGGTTCTAGTCATGATTCATGAGGAGGTGTCAATTTAGTTTTACTCTTATACTTTTTATATACATAATGGAGTGAAAAATATGTGTAAAGAAATTCATTAGTAGTTTTAGTGGGCTAGAATAAGGTGCAACATAGCCAAATTCCTCACTTAATGTCTCTCATGTCAATAGGTGAAGGCTGAGCACCAGGTTCTGATAGGTTTCACACAGCCTATTGAGATCCCATAGTCGAAATGAGATGACCTATTTCTAGGCTTTGTGATAGGGCTTATACATATAGTGAGAGACCATAATGATATCTTAGTTATTGTTGACTGACTCATGAAGTCAGCACACTTTCTTTCCATCAGGGTTTAGAGTTTGGTGGAGAGTCTAGGGTAATTGTACATGTGGGATATCATCCAACTCTATAGGGAACCCTTGATGATATTATTTTACCATGATGTGTAGTTTATGTCATGGTTGTGGAGAGGCATGTAGGAGGTATTAGGTACTTAGTTAATGATGAGTACAAAATTCCCCCCCAAACATATGGGAAGATTGAGTGCACCATCTAGGTGTTATAGGATATGTTGAGAGCTTATTTTTTTAACTTTGATCAGAGCTTGGAGGATCACATTACATTTTTAGAGTTTTATTATAATAATAGCTATCACTCAAATATTGTCATGGAACCTTTAAAGTCCCTATATGAGAGACCATGAAAGTTTCTCTTATGCGGGATTAGGATTGGTGATACATCTCTTATTAGGCCAGAGATAGTTCAGAAAATGATGAAGAAAGTTTAGGTGATCCATGAGTTGATAATGATAGCTTTGATCCAACTTAAATATTATGAATATCAACATTGTATTACATTTTAGTTTGAGTGGGGATACCATGTTTCTCTAAGAGTCTCTACATGATGAGTATTTCAAAGGTTTAACTAAGGAGGAAATATTTCCTTAAGTTTTATCTGGCCGTTCGAGGTCCTGCATAGAGTTGGTGAGGTTTCTTATCATTTATCCTTACCCCCATAGTTGGAGGGGGTGCATGAAATCTTACATATGTCATAGATGGGGAGATAAATTCATGATCATATACACATCATTGACTAGGGAAATCTATACATTTAGGATGTATCCAACTTGATAGATTACCTGGTGGCAATCAAAGATCGATGGGAGAAGATCATACAAGGATGGATCATTCCCTTGGTCCATGTGTTGTGGAAGCGTGGTAGTATACAGAAGATATCCTAATAGAGGCAGATTTAGATTCTAGCTCATTATCCCCACCATTTTGTTTATCTTGTGATTTTAGAGGATGAAAATCCATAAATGGGGGAATAATGTAGTGACCCTATTTTTTCTTTATCGGAATTTGAAATATATTGAGAAATATTTTTGGAGCTAGGAGCTAAGACGACATGAGATTCCAAGTCCTAGTGAGCCTAAAATTGATATTATCAAAAATATTAATATTATTAATATTATACTGGTGCAATTTTTTAGTTTTAATGTGATATAACTTAAGTAGATCCTCAGATAAAAAATATGAATGATACCATAGTTGATTCTAGAATATGAGATTTACACTATGCATAACCTAAAGTTAGTTGGCATAGAATTTCTGGTTTAGGCATCTGTTGGTGGTGCGTTAAATTAAAATAAATAATTAAATTTAATTATTTTATTATAAATTATCTAATATAAATTCAATATAAATACCATCTTATGAAATAAAACTAGGGTTAGCTACATAACCCTGGAAGAATTTTATAGGAGGTTTAGAGCATTCTTCGTTGGAAAATCGGGATTAGACAATGAACAATGATTGAATTGACGTGTATCCACATAAAACAAATACAACAAAACATCCTCATCACTAGAGAATTCATTCTTCACAAAAAATTGATCCTAAATTTTAGTAGGACTCATTAAATTTTATTTATTCTAATTACTTTAAAGGAATTAGAATGGATATTCATTTATCTTTTTTTATCTGTGTTTTCTTACCCTTCATATGAGCCATTGATGAATTAAATTGTTTTATTCAATTTATTATTTTATTTCTAGATCTCACCTTGAATACCCTAATTTCCAAATCATTGTTCAAGAATGCTTAGCCAACGATTTTTATCACCCTTTGTTATTTCGATTTCCCCCCATCGTTCTTCATTATCTTAGCCATTAGCCTATGGGGTCACAGTTCGACATTGTTGGGGCAGGTTCAAGTGTGATCAAACCCCCAAATTCATGATGCTTGTGTGAAAGATGATTGGGATAGTGATTTATGGATAGATCATGTTTTTATAGTATTTGGGTTATGATTTCCATAGATCTAGGATTTGATACAACGAAGGGTAATGATAGGCACATGGGATGCATGGAGAATTACTACATGTGATTGGGATCTGATGGCTAGCCACCAAAGGCTAGGAATTGATGGATAGATTTAGTTTCCTCTTATCTCGGGTGGTTAAAAGGCCTGATTCATGCTATAGAATATGTTTCTGGGGAACATGTGAAGAATCTTTACTTTCTGTATAAAATTAATCTACATGGCATGTAGTCAAAGAACAAATGACATGTAGCCCCATCCAATTGTGAAGACTAGGGTTTCATGGAAGATAATAATTACACACCATGTGGCTAGGCCCGCACATGTGTGACCCTCTCCGAGGGCTAAGTCATGTGCCAGCTGCACACTGACAAGACCCTATGTAGTTGGAGAAGTTATGTACTATGGGAGTAAATGTGAATGGGCTAGTACCTTGTCACGATAAGGTATATAGACATGGAACACCAAACAAAAGCACAACTAGAAGCATATGGGAAGGCCCTGGGTGGCTAAGACATGTCCTATGGGCCCCTACATTTCATGTATGGTGACATGGAATCCGATCTAGGTACATAAGAGAATACGGTTAGGTAATGGAGTGGAGAACACATGTTTTTTTGGACCCCATACATACCAATTAACCCTATAATAAACTTAAACCTTGCAAATATCCTACATCTAGAATAGGATTTTGGTCCACAAGTAACCTATCCAAAGTAGTTTTCCACATATATTGTGATGGAAGCATTTAAAGTGGATTAAAAGATATTATGTAAAATGTTCTATGTGTAAAGATTCTTAAAGAAATGCTTGATGATGAAAGTGACTAGGTAGGTTCATTAGAGAGAGTTCGGGGTTGGAAACCCCCTATTTCATCAGGGTGCAGGTCCCCCATACTCTACACACTAGTTTGAGTGGAACCCTCTATAGAATCAAGACATAGGTCCTCTATCTACTGAGCGGATCTCCCTAATGTACTAGGGCATGGTTCCTCTACCTGCTAAATGGAACCCCCTAATGGACTGGTGTCTGGGTCATCTACCTACTGAGTGGACGCCACCCAATGGACTAGAGTTTGGCTTCTCTGCCTACCGCATAGCACCCCCTGACGTACTAGGGCATGGGTCCTCTACCTACTGAGTGGAACCCCTAGTGGATTAGGGAATGGGTTCTCTACTTACTTATTGGAACACCCTTATGATCTATAGAATTATTCCTCTACCAACTTAGTGGCACCCCGCAATGGACTAGGGTGTGGGTCCTTTACCTACTAAGTGGCACCCCTTGATGTATGTGGGAGCATGTCCTATACCTAGTGAGTGGAACCAAAATAGAACACTAGGTAATGGTTCATATATTATATATTTTTCTCCAGTGAATGTGAGATCTAGTGGTGGGGTGTGGGTCTACCACACGGTTACTTTGACGGATGCACGAGATGTTGGGAAATAGAGATGGACCCTTTGGAGTTGTTTGAAGACTCATTGACCTAGGATGGGCTATGGGATGTAGATCCCATTTACTTCTCATATTTGTTTCTTTTATGAGCATATATATTCCTATGTTGTTGGGTTTTATTTCCCTCTTACATTGGATTAAGCTAACTATATATATCATATCTTCTCTTACTCCCCCTTATATTTTCAGGGTGTCCTAATGGGTTTGTATATACTCACCTCTGCATGGTATTTTCCTGCACATGTTATGTCTTATGTAGATGAGAGAATAATAGATAGTTATTTTAGGGAAGCATAGGGATACTCAGGTGAATAGACCATGTATGTTGGTCAGGCATGGAGATCGGGTTTTGGGATCTCTCATTTTTATATTATTCCAGTTGTTTTCAGGTTGAGACATTATTTTCCGTTGGGTGTGTATATTTTCCTTTTCAATTTGGTTTTATTATGTAATAATCAAATGTATTCTCTAGAGTTTATTTTATGTGTGGTTTTAGTCTAGATTTTGCAACTATTTTTATTATTCCTATGAAAAATTTCATGGAGATAGTTTGTAGCATGTATATAGGTTCTCTAGGAAAAGGTCTCCCATTTATGTTATGCATTCTCGATGCTTGTCACCAGCCCCCGAACTATGGGGGTGGGCATGGAGTTGTGGAATATAAGCCTTCCATTACTCTAGTGGGTTGGTTCATTATAGAAAATTTAGCATCCCCATATTTTAGAATAACAACATTATGTTTGAAAAGGTACAAGACACGCAACATCGAGCTTAAATGAACTGTTAAATATTATTATTTAAATATAACCATTATAAACTAGAGATTGAATTAGAAGGTATGAATAGTATTAAACATATTAAAAAAATATATAAATTTCATACTCAATACAGATTTGTTAATTAATTATTAGGAAAATAGAACTCAATTTTTCGCAGTCATTTTATTTTTCAAAAATAAATTTTCTTCCACAATGGTTTTTATTGCGTTTTATGAGAAGATATTGTAAATAATTTCAAGAAATTTTAAAAATTTTAATTATAAAAAATAATATTTTTTTAAATAATCATATAAAAATTATCTTAGCGTGAAAATTTGGGTTTTTTTTATGAAAATATTGATTTTTCAACGAACAGTTAAAATATTGAATTTTGTTAAACTGTCATTTATTTTTAGGGAAAAGGGCCCATAATATTTTTAATTTGATCCTAAATTAATATAAGACTTATTTATTTATAAATAATCTAATTAATTACATATGATTCAACTTTATATGTGATCTTGGAATAAAAATACTTTTAAGCTTAAAAGGCATTTTTTTTCGGAAAATCGTTTTTCATCACGCTTTATAGGATACTTATAAAATGAGTTTCTAAAACTTATAGGGATTTAATTTCCTAAAATAGATGATATATATGGAATAATAATAATTAATATTATTTAATAAGTTCAACTTGATTTTTAGTCCAAATAAATAGGAAAAATAATAAAAAATAATCATTGTGGTAAAAGGGTAAATCATGTTAACCTAGGTTAAAATTAAGTGATAACGACACAAATTTTCATATGAAATCTTATTTGATGAAGGAATTTATACCCTTATTACCTTATTCTCTGTTTTTATTTTTTTATGGGACACCTTTCTATGAATGTGACCCATATAATATTTTAAGTGTTGAAAACGAAAAAATACCACTCTCTTTCTTTCAAATTTATAGTATATGTTCACATAGTGATAAAAATAAGTTATGAATGTATATTTAAATATTATTTTGAGAATAATAAAATTATTTTCATGATGGTAATTTCTTTATAATTTTTGTTTGTTATATAATTTCTTTAAATTCTTATGCAACACCAACGCAATATTTATTCAGTTAATATAAAAAAATAATAAAAGATTTAAAAATGTTAAAAGTAATATAATTTGAATTAATTATTTCTTTGTAATAATTTTTAGATAAATATAAAATTCTATAGATTTTAAAATTATAATATTTTAATTCCTTTACTATCGGGTTGTTTTCAAAGTCAAATTAAATGAATAGTCTAAAAATGACATTAATGATATTTTCTATTAAATAATATTTTATTAAATGATTTAAAATTACTAAAAATACTATATTAAAAAAATTGATTAGGGTATAGTTGAAAATATTTACCATGGTCCATTTATGGTGTAATTTTCTTTTTATGGTAACAATACTGACCCCTAAATATTAAAAACATTGTTATCAGAGTAATTATAAAAAAAGGGTCAATGTGGGTTAAAACAATGATATAAAGATAAAAACGAAATCTAAACTCATCCAAATTTCATTATATGATATTATTTAAACCCATTCCCTTAAAATTTCAAAAAATATCATTTTGGATCCATTTTTTCATGATAAATAATTTATATTAATTTGATACTATAAGAAATTGAAAAAGTTCTCCTCCCCTCACTTGTAATAAAGAGCCTCTTCTCATCCTTTATTCATACATCAAAAGCCTTTTAGTTTAAAAAATACCTAAAAATATCCCTTACTATAATATATCCCCTAATTATATAGGTCTTGTTTTATGCATAACATAATCCTTAGAGGTATTAAGGTGTAAAGTGGCGGATATTGTCTGAACAAGAGGTATCAATTTTAACAAAAAGTTTTATTTTTATTCATTATTATACCTACTTCAAATATTATTCAACCTTGATGACATAATATAATTGTTATATCTCATATAATTATATGTTTCTATGCTAATGTAATACCCTATATCCATCCTCTCTTCAATCAAATGGTAAATAAAACCATTGTCTGTGTGTACACCGGACTACCACTTCACAAACATATGTATTTTTTTTCCATCGCCACCTCTCATGGATTTTTGTAATGATGGATTTAATGTTTATATATAATATTAATGAAATAATTATAATTCTTAAAATATAATATATCATCTAATTTTTTATCTTTCTATTCATTGAAAAATGATAATGTCGTTCGTGCGTACGTGTGGGCTACCACCTTCATAAAGCAATGTGATTAATTTTCCATCACTAAATCACATAGATGATATATATAAGTAAATTTAAATAAATAATATGTGATTTTTGATATAATTATCATTATTTATGGATAAATTAATATTTACACTCATTCCATCTTGATCAATGAATAATGGATATGTTTCTCATGCATACGTACAACTTACAATCTCCATGATTGCATTGTATATAATTTCTTATAACCAAATTTCATGGTAGGTTTTAAAATTATAATTTATTTATAAAAATGATAATTATTTCATGATTTTTATTCTAGATATAATGGATCAATGAAAACTTTTCTATATTTAACCAACCAAATTCATTTTGGACATATGAATGGAATATCACCAAAATGTTCGATGTCAACTTAATTGATTAATTAAATAAATATAAAATGATAATAAATAAAATAAAAAGAATAAAAAGCCAGAAAAATATTATTAAAAAAATTAAATAATTAAAAATATAATATTATTTAAAAAGATAAATAATGTACAGATGAGTCGGACCTGAGGTAACGGTCTTAGTCTCAATTTCCTTTCATTGAGGCATATTTTCATGTTTTGCAATAATTTCTTTTATATGGTGTATATACTGACATTTTACATGTTATATCATGAATATTTCATGTTTCATATTAATTTAAATTATTTTATCTAAGGTTATTTCACTTGAAACTTACTAAGTATTAAGTGGTTTCTTAACTCAATGTCCATTCATTGGGTTATAATTCTACTTCATTTAATATTTTATGCCATGATTATATGTGAAAAGACTTTTGATTTTACTATATTTAATTTCTACTTATATTTTTTGGATATAAATTTGACACACATAATTACATCATTGATTAATTATCACTTCAAAGGTATGATCATTGTAAGGGATTTCATCTCAATTTCTATTCCATTGAGACATATTTGATATTATGCACCAATTTACTTTTATGTGGTGTATATACTAACTCTTTGATATATTTAACATTAATGCCTATTTATTAATGATTATTAACATTTTAATCCAATTTTATTCTTTCAAGAAGATTCAATTTTAAAGTTACTAAAGAGGTAAGGATTTAATTTAAAAACTCATTTTTTTGGGATTGTCTTAATTTTTATTAAAAGAATATTATAATTCATTCTTCACAAAATCTATATAATTTCTTATAAAATGAATATTTAAGAGTTTCTATATTTTTTTTCCAAATTTTACTCTATTTTCTAATTTATTCTATCAAAGAAATGTTTAAAATAAAAACTCTTCTTATTCATCTTTTAATCAGTTATATTTTTATTCCATGCCCATGTTTTTCAAAATTATTTTACCAAATTTTTTATTAAAAAATTATTTATTAAGAAAATTTTAATTTATCTGTAATGTCTCCGAAATTCTGTGTATTTTTTTTAATTATATGGAATTATTATGAGACCACACGCTTTGACGATACGTGATTCAGAGGTCTGGTGAGCTCAGAACTAAATTTTAGACTTTTTTAAGTACACTTATGTAAACATGAGAGCGAGTTTTTCTAACTTTTTAACTGGTGATCAGATAAAAAATCTGAGGGCACCATTGAATTCAAAATTTTGGGATTCTCTTAGAAAGGAATTAAATTCATCCAGTAAGGGCCGAACAGAGAAGATAATTTTCGGACATTTCAAAAAATAATAAAATAACATTAAAATGTTATTTTATTTTATTTTATCATTCGTTTAGTGGAGGACAATGACAATGTAGTGTAGCGATGAGGTGCATTTATGAGTCTCAATAATGGCTTGTTTACTCACATCATAATGATATTTTAATGATGTGTAACATCGATGCTATTTCATAAATGAAACAGTGTAACGTCGTGACATCGAAACATAACAGAAAATGCTGCAACGTGTTTTCTTTTTTATTTTGGTTGAAGCGTTTGTGGAATGAGAAATTAAACTATGAGTATTCTCTGATGAACCTTTGATGAACTTCCTCTCTAGTAAAGAACGAAAAATGCTGATGAATGTCAAACATCTTCAATGCACCTCTAAGAACGAATTCGAAAGCGACGAATGACTTCGACGACTTGAAACCTTGAGGAGGGTAACTTTATTGGGATTTTTGTTATCTGGGATTGAAATTATCAATTATTGATTAAACTGAAATCCCCAAGCCTCCCCATGTTTATAAACCTCTAACGCGAAGGAAGTAGGCCGACACAAACATGACCCGAGCACCTCCGCTGTATGCGTTTATTATGACTGCACCCTCAAAGGGGAAGAAAGATAATTAAAAGACCTTTTCGGTGAAGGGAAAATTAACCAAAGAGTGAAGGTGCAGGAGGAATGACGAATAGACCACCAGAGCATGTCCGGTGGTCCGATGCGTCGGCTGCGGGCAGAGGCCGTTGGCATGCCACGATGGATGGAGGCCGTAGCCGGCTAGCCCGAGTGGCAGCGGGGAGACGTGGCGCCCGCCTAACATCGCGTAGAAGGACGACCCACACTAGGGTTGTCTAGGCGGCTGGAGATCCTTGGTAACTCAACTGTGGTAGGAGGGCCCCGTGCATCCATGGGGCCATTAGAGTATGGACGTGGTAGCCAACCACGTCCCAGCTAGGCAGCGCACCACCAGCATGCATCAAGCGCGCTGTGCTTCAGGATAGTAGGTTGTGCCCCTAGCCAGTGGGCCGGTCCTGAACCAGTGGGCCAGACCCACGCCCGCATGCCATACCCACACCGTTCGGGCCAGGCCAAACTAGACCAGGTCACCGGGTGACCTGGCAGGCTGGACCCTCAGCCAAACCGGGTCGGGTCCAGTGAGGCCCATTGGGCATAACCCACTATCCAGGCCGGACAAGACTGACCCATACCCAAACTGGGTATAATCAAATCATTCAAATTAAACTGGGTTATGTGGGACTCTCAGGATGGGTTGTTCGGGTTGGTCTGACCGTGCCGAGATGCAACTAGTCCCTATTTACTAAAACTCCCATATCTTGCAAAACGAGCATCTGACTAATGAGATGTTTGCTGCATTGGGGCCCCCTCGATGATGGGGGTCTTTTGACATGCCTTGAAAAGGATTTCATGGAAGTTGAGATGTAAAGAATAGAATGAGAAGTGGTTCTATTAGGCATGCTATGTACGGAACCCTACGGTTGGCTGAGACCTGAAGACTGCTGACTTTTAACTCTGTATGACTCGACTATGGCCCAATGGAAATCACTTCTATGTGACTTTACAGGACCATAGTATGCGATGAGGAGGAGTACCTCAATTGGAAAAGATTAGTGGGAATCATTTATGTATGACTTTGCAGGTCCACTGTACACGATGTGGAGGTGTACCAAAGTAGTCAAAGGTTAGTGGGATCACTTATGTGTGACTTAGTTGTCCCAATATACTCGATAGATGAGGATTTCTCCAATAGTCGAGGTGTTCGATGATGTGGCTGATTATTCTTCAATTACTACCCTAAATGTATACCTATTGTGAGATGTCTTGTGCTTAGTGATTTAATTTGAGGATTGATGTGTGGTATTTCTTTTTTTGTTTTCAAGTACCTACTGAGTACTTGGTTACTCACCCTTGCATGGGCTTCACCCGCACGTGTTGTGTCTGGTGCAGACTATCGATGTTTCGATAGAGACTTTGGGGGACCAGGACCCAGAGGTGCTCAGGTAGACAAGACTAAAGGATGCTATGATGGTGGACTTAGTGGCCTAGGACTAGGCAGGGCCTAATAATATTGGGTGGATAGGACGTTCTAATTCGGAATCCGGTATCTATACTACTCTCACGGTCAGGTGGGTCTTTCCACGGATGGCCATCAAAGTTTCCTTTGTGTAATTTACTGTTTTCAGTTCTTTGTTGAGTTTATATTCTGGTCCACTTGTATTAGTTGTAGTGTAACATCCCAAGTAGGTAATGAGTAATATCTATTTTTATCTATGTCTATTAATGAATTAGATAGTGTTTTGGAGTCTTAAAATGAAAATAAATCAAATCTTAAGCATGGAATACACTAATATTTTTAAAAGATTGTTTTACTGCCTTTTGATGGAAAACCATTTTTAAATCTATATTTTGAAAATTTTATAAGATATGTTTGTCAAAATAAACTTATTCTTTTTTATTGGGACATAAAAATTTACTTTTTGTGAATTTTTGGTATTTTTTAGACAATGTTCATTTTTTAATTAATAGTGAAAAATACTGCATTTTACATCAAAACTGCTTTTTAATCTAATTTATTTAAATGATTAGATTATATTTTGAATTGGTTTTGAAGTGAAATTAGAATATGTTTTTACCATTTAATCCAATGGTGGTCATTAGAATCAATTTCACTTTGAAATTGGACTTAAACTGGTCTCAATCTTTTGATACTTATTGTTTCATAAAAACACGCTATTTGTCATGACAGTGGGAATTAATTATTAAATTAATTAATGTGACTTATATGTTTTGAATTTTTTAAAATAGACTTCATTTTTGAATTCGGAATATCAAATATAGCTTAGGGTGAATTTTTGGTATTTTTCTGAAAAACTTCAATTTTTGATGAATAGAGAAACCACTAAGTGGTACTTATAAAAAATGATTTTTCGTTTAAATGAAATTTTACCACTTCTGTGTTTTGAATTTAAAAAATCCGACATAAATGGTTTTCATTAAGAAGTAAAATGTTGTTCAATGAGATTAAAATAATTTTTTGTGAATAGTAACTCTTAAGTTCTTAATTGCGATTAGAGGTAATTAGTGCAGTTTAAGGTAAAAATAATGCTTTAATAAAATGAGATGAGCATGACAGATGTCCTACCCTCATTGGATGTGTCATGGCCGACCAAGAAGATCCATGGGTCAACTTGGGGACCCCATGGAGCCACTTTGGTTGGGAAATGACATAAATATCTTTTTATTTAATGATAAAGTAAAAATGACAAAAACATGATATGTTTTACTAAAACAATTTTTAAATGGGGTTATACATGTAAGATTTTTGATTATAAATAGTCATTGGAAAGCTAAAACGATTTCCTACATCATATTAGTTTTTTTATAATTTTTATACTTTAAATAAATTAAATTATTTATGACATCATGATGATGCAGCGATGACCTCATTATTTAACGATTTAAATAAAATGGAATGATAATGAAAAATTAAATACCTGCACATGGACAAAACCTATTGGATGGTTGGATTTCGAACCCTTATCACCTTATCCTCGAAACACATCAATGTGGGACTTCTTAAATCCTAATACCATTTTAAAATAAAGTGACTTTTCTTTACCTTTCAAGAGTGCCCCTCCTCTCCTCTTATAAAAGGCCCCCACCTCTACCTCCTTACCCACACTATCAAAGCCTTTGGATCGGCCAAAACCTGCCCATTTTGGCTTTCCAAATCCCTATCTTACACCTTAAAGCCTCACTTTGGGCAGAAGTCTTCCCAAGGAAGCCTTTGAGCTCAAATGTAAGAGAGTTACCGGATTTTAAGGTAATGTCTTCTTTTGAGTCCTTTTGTTTGATTTTGCTTCTCCAACCCCCTAAACTCTTTTTATTGTTTTCTTTTGTTAAAACTCCAGTATCTTCAATATACTAGGATGTTGTTATAAAAAGTATTCGAGCTACACTTACACACACCTACATCTAATGGTTAAAGGACATACTGTTTCCGTGGATGGTGAATTTATGCCTCCCGAAACGATGACTGTTCAACATTCTTTTAACACCTTCAAAGGTGGCCATTAAGATGTCACTATATTTATAAATGATATATAATATGTTTATTTTTTCCTTAATCTTCTGTATTTTTCATTTTGGGCATACCTTTATGGTTTCCATTATGGGTAAACGCGATATCTTCATTTAAGGAAGTGCGGACTACCGCCCCCTCAAAGTGATTTGATTCTTTAAATACCATATGTGGGACGTATAAAGGATGGAACTATGATATTATATATGATATTATACTTGAATTATAATATACCTTTATATCATTATGATTCCATTCTATAAAATATGAAATAGAAATGAAAGTAGCGTTCATGCGTACGTACGGCTTACCATCTCCATGAACGGTGCATTTCATTTCTTACCACTAAATGATTATGTAATATTATAAATTCATGTATATACTGGATATATATGATATATAAATAATGATTATAATTCTAGATATAATGGATACATGAACAATATGTAATTATAAAGGGTTTATTTTTGACTCAAGTACCAATGGTCGTTAAGACGACCGTTATTAACTTAAATAATTACATAGTGTTCATGACATGGAAATAAGTGATATAAAAGGAATAATGAACTTGAAAAAGGTTTTTAAACAAGTAGAAATTAACTCAAGTTTATTATTCAGGACATTAAAGAACGATCGAGTCAAGTCGGACCCGAGGTATGGGACTTCATCTCAATCTCCTTTCATTGAGGCATATTTTGTTTTATACACAACCTTCTTTTATACGGTGTATAAACCCCTTTTGACTTTTACGTTTATCCAAAAGGAATCTTTTTTATACGAAGCATTTTACTAAATGAAAAAGGGAATGTTTTTGTCGTACGTATACGGCGACAACAACTTCTCCGTCACTGTGACCATTATTTGAGTTTCGGCTTCCTCTAAAAGCCATACCTTTTTTTAAAAGAAAAATAAATACCATGTTTTACTCTTCTTTTATTTTGGTATTGAAAATGGTTTTCATAATGTTTTTATATCAATGTGTTGTATTTATATCTTGTGATTGAAAGGTGGAAATGTTATGTTTCCTTTATGCATGTTTTATGTGATACGATTATGTTGAGGTTCTTGGGCATTATTATGAAGACGGGTGGTTCCGTGATAAACTAAGGGCGGGTGAGCCCGATATAGCTCTCCAATGCATTGGGTAACGCGAAGGAGTGAAACGTTAAGGTTTCTACGAAGAGATTTAGGGAATATACTGTGATGGGTATTCCAAACGTAACCAAGAGGGTTACTCCTACATAAGAATGTTATGAATGCCTCAAGTTACCTTTTTGTCTTTTGATTTCTATGATTTATTCATGATTTGATGAGGTATGTTAAAGTGCTTATGTTTTATGGGTAAAGTATGATTTCATTCTTATGTATATATGTACCCATGTTTCCTTTCCATATTTTTATATCCCTTACTGATCTTTTTATGCTCATCCCCAGTTTTTTGAAATGTTTTTCACAGGTCAAGGGAAAGGTACATGATATGATGATAGTGTCAAGGAAGTGTCAAGAAAGAATCCATGTTTTATTTTAAATATGTTTCCATTGATGGGAAAGAAGAATACCATCTTTATGTAACCACTTTGTTTATATGTGGAATGTAATGCAAGTTTTATGATCTAATTCTCTAAAACTCTAAACCCGAAAAGATCCTCAATGTGTAATCTTGTAATAACTCAAGATTAAGTAAGGTTTAAGGCTGGGGCCTTATAGTTGGTATCAGAGGCCGGTTTAGATAACTTTAGGAGTTAGAATTCAATTAAATGATTATCCAAAAATATTTTTTTTATGGTCATATTGAAGTGATATAGTATTTGAAGATTACCATGTTGCTTCATATAAGACATGTTTGTTCAGAATGGTTTTCCGCAGAGGAAATAGGGAAGCAGCGCTAGGAAGGAATACAGAAGGAAATAACCTTCTGAATCAGCATCCTGAGATGGTCGGAATTGGAACTGAACAGTTTTTTGCAGTAATGGTGCAGTTGACTCAAGCGATAAATGGTGGTGGTATCCATACACGAGATCAGCCAGATCAACCGCAGAGGAACATGTCAGTGGTGGAACATTTCATGAGGCAACATCCCCCATCATTCAGAGGATCATCTGACCCTGTGCTAGCTGAAGGGTGGATTAAAGCACTGGAGAAGATTTTTGATGTCATGGGGTGTTCAGACAATCAAAATGTTAGTCTTGCTATTTACCGTTTGGAGGGTGAGGCAGATCAGTGGTGGTCTATGGTTAAAAATGTCGGGGATGCTGATGAGATTGATGCTCTTGACTGGGATGAATTCAAATGTATGTTTCTTGAGAAGTATTTTCCTATGGCTGTTCGACTTAGGATGGAAAAACAATTCTTGGAATTGAGGCAAGAGGAAGACTCAGTGGCTGCCTATGAAGAAAGGTTCACTCGATTGGCAAGGTATGCTCCAAATTTTATCCGAGACCTTGATAGTAAAATCAATCATTTTTTACTTAGGATTAAAGCCAAAATATTGAAGGGCATTAGCTTCTCGTGAGTTTAAAAGTTATGAAAATCTTGTTCTATGTGATGAGAAGGTGTAAATGGAGTTTGCCGATGATCAAATGTTCTATAAAAACCAATAGAAGAAGAGACCTAGGTGGCAGGAAAAAGGTAAGAATTATTCAAAAAACTCTGATGGTAAGAAAACTATGTTTCCAGTTTGTGATAAATTTGGCAAAAGGCATGCTGGGGAATGTCTTCTGAATTCTGGAAAGTGCTACTGATGTGGTAAGATGGGACATAAGGCTCATGATTGCACTAAAAAGGATCAAGGTGAAGGTAAGACCAAATTTGATTTACAGTTAGTGAAATGTTATAAGTGCAATGAGATGAGTCACTATGCAAATGAGTGTCTGACACAGAGCTTGGGTGATGGGAAGCAGTTAGACTACAAGCAGAAAGGGGTGGTGAAATCCTTTGCAACTACTTCAGCAGATGTCAGGCCATCAAATGAAGTTGTATCAGGTACTTTGTTTGTTTTTTCAGATTATGCCAGTGTGTTGTTTGATTCGGGGTCTACACATTCTTTCATCTCTGAAACCTTTTCTAGTAAAATGGGAATACCATCTCAAGAAATGACTCCTGAACTTTTGGTAAAAACACCTGGGGGAAATGTTGAGGCAAAAAGAATTTATAAGAATCTTTCTATCCTTATCTGTGAAAAGAACCTACTTGCAAACCTTATTGTTCTACCTCTAGTAGAGTTTGATGTTATCTTGGGTATGGATTGGCTCTCTATTTACCATGCTAAGATTGACTGTAGAACTAAAGAAGTTTCTTTTCAGAAAGACTTTCAGTTTGTGTACAATAATGAACCCTTACTGTTGATAACTTATCAAGAGGCCAAGAAACTTGTAAAAGATGGAAATGAATGTTACCTTGCACACATCGTTGAAAATAAAGGAACTGTTCAG
The DNA here is from genome assembly GCA_963277665.1 of Viscum album. Classification (NCBI taxonomy): domain Eukaryota; kingdom Viridiplantae; phylum Streptophyta; class Magnoliopsida; order Santalales; family Viscaceae; genus Viscum; species Viscum album. Next base: position 1,617,069,245 of record OY728125.1, read on the forward strand.
ATTAATGATGTGCCAATGGTAAATGAGTATCTTGGTGTTTTTCCTGATGAGTTGCCTGGAATAATACCAGATCGGGAAGTTGAGTTTACTGTTGACTTAGTTCCTGATGCTAAGCCAATTTCAAAACCCCCTTATCGAATGGCTCAAATTGAACTTTTAGAGTTGAAAAAGCAATTGCAAGATTTATTAGAGAAAGGTTTCATTCGACCTAGCACATCACCATGGGGTGATTCTGTTTTATTTGTTAAAAAGAAATATGGTTCAATGAGACTTTGCATTGATTATAGAGCCTTGAATAACATCACTATTAAGAACAAATATCCTTTACCTCATATCGATGATTTGTTTGATCAGCTCCAGGAGCTCAGTATTTTTCAAATATTGACTTGAGATCGGGGTACCATCAGCTGAAGGTAAAGGAAGCAGATGTTCTGAAGACCGCGTTTCGTACAAGATATGGCCATTATGAATTTGTAGTAATGCCTTTTGGGAAAACCAACGCACCTGCTGTATTCATGGACTTAATGAATAGAATTTTCAATGAGTTCTTGGATAAGTTTGTGGTGGTTTTCATTGATGATATTTTGGTGTTTTCTAAAAGTAAAGAGGAGCATGAAAGACATTTAAGGGTTATCTTGCAAACCTTAAAAGAAAAGAAACTGTATGGAAAATTCAGAAAGTGTGAGTTTTGGTTGCAAAAAATTTCTTTCCTTGGTCATATTGTTTCTAAAGATGGGATAAATGTTGATCCTTAAAAAACAAAGGTTGTTGAAGAATGGCCAAGACCCACAAATGTAACTAAGATTCATAGCTTCCTTGGTTTGGTAGGATATTACCGAAGTTTTGTTAGAAATTTTTCACGGTTATCTTGTCCAATGACTAAGCTAACTCGGAAGGGTGTTAAGTTTATCTGGACAAAAGAATGTGATGATTGTTTTTAGGAATTGAAAAGAAGATTGGTGAATGCTTCAGTTTTGGTACTACCTTCCAGGAATGGTGAGTTTGTTATCTATAGTGATGCTTCATTGAAAGGACTTGGTTATATCCTAATGCAGAATGATCAGGTAATTTCTTATGCTTCACGATATTTGAAAACTCATGAGGTAAATTACCCTACACATGATTTGGAATTAGTTGCTGTTGTTTTCGCTTTAAAAATTTGGAGGCATCATTTGTATGGAGTAAAGTGTGAAATATATACTGATCACAAAAGTTTAAAGTATATATTTACTCAGAAAGAGTTGAACATGAGATAGAGGAGATGGCTGGAATTAATCAAGGATTATGATTGTAAAATTCATTACCATCCGGGAAAAGCAAATAAAGTGGCTGATGCTTTGAGTCAAAAAAGTAATTCTTCATTACCAATGTTGCGTTTGGAACGTGATCCTTTGGTTAAGGATTTGATGAAATTTGTCATAGAAGTTGTTGGTGCAGGAAGTTCTTCTGTTTTGTTTCAGGTATCAGTGAGATCATCTCTATCAGATATAATCAAGCAAGCACAGAAGCAAGACAGTGAGTTGCAGAAAAAGGTAGAGCTGGTTCGGAAAGGCAAGTTGCCTGAATTCAACATTGATAATGATTGTGTTTTGAGATTTGGGAAGAGATTGTGTGTGCCTTGTGATTCACAGTTGAAGATAGAGTTGTTATGGGAAGCTCGTAGTTCTCCATTTTCAGTTCATCCTGGCAGTACTAAGATGTACAGAGATCTGCGGGAGTATTACTGGTGGGATGGAATGAAAAGAGATATTGCTGATTTTACTGTGAAGTGTTTGACATGTCAACAAGTTAAAGTAGAGCAAAAGTTACCGAAAGGGATGCTTCAGCCTTTACCAGTGCCAGAGTGGAAATGGAAGAATATATCCATGGACTTTGTTGTGGGATTACCGAAGACATCTCGAGGTAATAATGCAATCTAGGTTATTGTGGATCTCTTGATTAAATCTGCTCATTTCCTTGCTATACGAGATACTTTTTCCCTAGATCAACTTTCCCGTTTGTATCTTAACGAGATAGTCAGGTTACATGGAGTTCCCCTATCCATTGTATCTGATCGTGATCCCAGGTTCACTTCTAACTTTTGGAAAGGCCTTCAGAAGTCGTTGGGTACTGAATTAAATTTTAGTACAGCTTTTCATCCTCAATCAGATGGGCAGGCAGAACGAACAATTCATACATTGGAGGATATGCTACGTTCTTGCTCTATGGATTATCAGGGAAGTTGGGACCAACATCTTTCTTTGGTTGAATTTTCATATAATAACAGTTTTAATTCCAGTATACAGATGGCACCATTTCAGGCATTATATGGGAAGCGGTGTCGAATTCCAGCTTTCTAGGATGAAGTGGGTGAAAGGAAGTTGATGGGACCAGAATTGGTAGAAGAGATGGCAGAAAAAGTTCAGCTGATACAGAAACACATGAGAACAGCTCAGAGTAGGCAGAAGAGTTATGCAGACAATAGGAGGAAGGATCTAACTTTTGAGGTAGGTGATCATGTTTTTCTCAAAGTCTTACCATGAGAAAGTGTGATGAGATTTGGTAAGAAAGGAAAGCTGAGTCCAAGGTTCATTGGACCATATGAAATTCTGGAGAGAGTTGGATCAGTTGCATACCGGGTGTCTTTACCTCCGAGTTTATCTCAGGTACACAATGTTTTTCACGTTTTGATGTTGAGAAAGTATATGCCAGATCCATCTCATGTTTTGAGTCCAGAGGTAGTTCAGCTGGAAGAGAACCTATCTTATGAGGAATAAACGGTCCAGATTCTTGACCACAAGGAGCAAGTGTTACGAAATAAGGTGATAAATCAGGTAAATGTTTTGTGGAAAAACCACATGATGGAAGAGGCAACGTGGGAATCTGAAAATGCAATGAGGGATAAGTACCCCCATTTATTCGATAAGTAAATAAATTGCGGGGACTCAATTTTCAAAAGGGGGGAAGGATGTAACATCCCAAGTAGGTAATGAGTAATAAATATTTTTATCTTTGTCTATTAATGAATTAGATAGTGTTTTAGAGGCTTAAAATGAAAATAAATCCAATCTTAAGCATGGAATACACTAATATTTTTAAAAGATTGTTTTACTGACTTTTGATGGAAAACCATTTTTAAATCTATATTTTGACAATTTTATAAGCTATGTTTGTCAAAATAAACTTATTCTTTTTGATTGGGACATCAAAATTTACTTTGTGTGAATTTTTGGTATTTTTCAGACAATGTTCATTTTTTAATGAATAGTGAAAAATACTGCATTTTACATCAAAACTGCTTTTTAATCTAATTTATTTATATGATTATATTATCTTTTGAATTGGTTTTGAAGTGAAATTAGAATATATTTTTACCATTTAATCCAATGGTGGTCATTGGAATCAATTTCACTTTGAAATTGGACTTAAACTGGTGTCAATCTTTTGATACTTATTATTTCATAAAAACACGCTATTTTTCATGACAGCGGGAATTAATTATTAAATTAATTAATGTGACTTATATGTTATGAATTTTGTAAAGTAGTATTAATTTTTTAATTCTGAATATCAAATATAGCTTAGGGTGAATTTTTGGTATTTTTCTGAAAAACTTCAATTTTTGATGAATAGTGAAACCACTAAGTGGTACTTATAAAAAATGATTTTTCGTTTAAATGAAGTTTTCCCACTTAATTGTTTTGAATTTCAAAAATCCGACATACATGGTTGTCATTAAGAAGTAAAATTTGGTTCAATGAGATTAAAATAATTTTTTGGTGAATAGTAACTCTTAAGTTCTTAATCGCGATTAGAGGTAATTAGTGCAGTTTAAGGTAAAAATAATGCTTTAATAAAATGAGATGAGCTTGAAACATGTCCTAACCTCATTGGATGTGTCATGGCCGACCAAGACAATCCAAGAGTCAACTTGGGGACCCCATGGAGCCACTTTGGTTGGAAAAGGACATAAATATCTTTTTATTTAATGATAAAGTAAAAATGACACAAACATGATATGTTTTACTAAAATTTTTTTTAAATGGTGTTATACAAGTCATATTTTTTTATTATAAATAGTCATTGGAAAGCTAAAAAGATTTACTACATCATAGTATTATTTTTGTAATTTTTAGACTTTAAATAAATTAAATTATTTATGACATCATGATGATGCAGCGATGACCCCATTATTTAACGATTTAAATAAAATGGAATGATAATGTAAAATCTAAGACCTACACATGGCCAAAACCTATTGGATGTGTGGAATTAGAACCCTTATCACCGTATCCTCGAAACACATCAATGTGGGACCTCTTAAATCCGAATACCATTTTAAAATAAAGTTACTTTTCTTTACCTTCCAAGAGTGCCCCTCCTTTCCTCTTATAAAAGGCCCCCACCTCTACCTCTTTACCCACACTCCCAAAGACTTTGGCTCAGCCAACCCCTGCCCATTTTGGCTCTCCACATCCCTATCTTACTCCTTAAAGCCTTACTTTGGGCAGAAGTCTTCCCAAGGAAGCCTTTGAGCTCAAATCTAAGAGAGTTAACCGATTTTAAGGTAATGTCTTCTTTTGAGTCCTTTTGTTTGATTTTGCTTCTCCAACCCCCTAAAATATTTTTATTCTTTTCTTTTGTAACAACTCCAGTATCCTCAATATACTAGGATGTTTTTATAATAAGGATTCAAGCTACACTTACACATACCTACATCTAATGGTTAAAGGACATACTGTTTCCGTGGATGGTGAATTTATGCCTCCCGAAACGATGATTGTTCAACATTATTTTAACACCTTCAAAGGAGGACATTAAGATGTAAATATATTTAGATATGATATATAATATGTTTATGTTTTCCTTAAGCTTCTGTATTTTTCATTTTGGGCATACCTTTATGGTTTCCATTATGGGTAAACGCGATATCTTTATTTAAGGAAGTGCGGACTACCGCCCCCTCAAAGTGATTTGATTTGTTAAATACCATATGTGGGACGTATAAAGGATGGAACTATGATATTATATATGATATTATAATGGAATTATAATATACATTTATATCATTATGATTCCATTCTATAAAATACGAAATAGAAATGAAAGTAGTGTTCATGCGTACGTACGACTTACCGTCTCCATGAACGGTGCATTTAATTTCTTACCTCTAAATGATTATGTAATATTATAAATTATTGTATATACTGGATATATATGATATATACATAATGATTATAATTCTGGATATAATGGATACATGAACAACATGTAATTATAAAGGGTTTATTTTTGACTCAAGTACCAATGATCGTTAAGACGACCGTTATTAACTTAAATAATTACATAGTGTTCATGACATGGAAATAAGTGATATAAAAGGAATAATGAACTCGAAAAAGGTTCTTAAAAAAGTTGAAATTAACTCAAGTTTATTATTCAGGACGTTAAAGAACGATCAAGTCAAGTCGGACCCGAGGTATGGGACTTCATCTCAATCTCCTTTCATTGAGGCATATTTTGTTTTATACACAAACTTCTTTTATACGGTGTATAAAACCCTTTTGAATTTTACGTTTATCCAAAAAGAATCTTTTTTATACAATGCGTTTTACTAAACGAGAAAAGGGAATGTTTTTGTCGTATATATGTGGCGACAACGACTTCTCCGCCGCCGTGACCATTATTTGAGTTTCAGCTTCCTCTACAAGCCATACCTTTTTAAAAGAAAAATAAATACCATGTTTTACTTTTCTTTTATTTTGGTATTGAAAATGGTTTTCATAATGTTTTTATATCAATGTGTTGTATTGATATCTTGTGATTGAAAGGTGGAAATGTTATGTTTTCTTTATGCATGTTTTATGTGATACGATTATGTTGAGGTTCTTGGGAAATTATTATGAAGACGGGTGGTTCCGTGATAAACTAAGGGCGGGTGAGCCCGATATAGCTCTCCAATGTATTGGGTAACGCGAAGGAGTGAAACGTTAAGGTTTTTCGAAGAGATTTAGGGAATATACTGTGATGGGTATTCCAAACGTAACCAAGAGGGTTACTCCCTACATAAGAATGTTATGAATGCCTCAAGTTACCTTTATGTCTTTTGATTTATATGATTTATTCATGATTTGATGAGGTATGTTAAAGTGATTATGTTTTATGGGTAAAGTATGATTTCATTCTTATGTATATATGTACCCATGTTTCCTTTCCATATTTTTATATCCCTTACTGATATTTTTATGCTCATCCCAAGTTTTTTGAAATGTTTTTCACAGGTCAAGGGAATGGTACATGATATGATGATAGTGTCAAGGAAGTGTCAAGAAAGAATCCATGTTTTATTTTAAATATGTTTCCATTGATGGGAAAGAAGAATACTATCTTTATGTAACCACTTTTTTTTATATGTGGAATGTAATGAAAGTTTTATGATCTAATTCTCTAAAACTATAAACGCGAAAAGATCCTCAATGTGTAATCTTGTAATAACTTAAGATTAAGTAAGGTTTAAGGCTGGGGCCTTAAAGGTAGTTTTACTCATCTTTTTTTTAGTGAAACTTTTTTCCCTTTTAGTATGTGGGATTTGGTTGGGCATATTTGTGCATACAGGTAATTAAGATAATTCCTCCCACTTTCAGGTTGATGCTTTCGGGGCTAGTCGCCATCCCCTAGCCTACGGGAGGTGGGCTTGGGGTAGTCATGGCACGACCCCTTGGGGGACGGTTCATGACAATGTTATAACAAAGGGAGGTCTGTCCTACCACAAAGACTGTGAGTCTATGTTTTGTTTTGGGGTGACATTGTTAAGTTTTTCGAGTCCGGGTTCCAGATTCAGGGAGTCCGGTGTTGGTGCGGCAACCGACGTATCCATACACCAGGACCCTGAATTATACTTTTCATCTCAAAACATGAAAACACTGGTTTCATATGTGTCTCCTTATGTTATTTTGAATAAAATTCAGCTCAGTATGTATAACCTTCTAACTATGGCACATATTGATCTATCTTAGGATGCCTCCACATGGACGACCATCCAGGATCTCGATACAATGTCATGAGGATAGCCCACCTACTGACGAGGCATCCATTCAAGGAATAATTGTAGAGATGTCCCCACCGAGTGGTGCCCCAGTGCTGCCACCACCTGATGGTCAACATCTACTATTGGCAGTTCCGGCAGAGGACATCTGTAGACTGAGTGTCCTGTATGAGTTTCAGAGACATAAACCTCTTAGGTTCAGGGGAAAGATAGATCTTTAGGTTACTAAGGAATGGTTGGAGGCAGTGACGTGGGTCCTCCACTTAGTGAGGACACCGCCTGACTAGATGGTGATCTTAACATCGATCTTTCTACAGGGATTAGAAGGAAGGTGGTGGATCCTTACTACCAGGATGCACGATGAGGAAACCCTAAACTGGGATGACTTTTAGTGGATTTTCTGGGAGTAGTTTTCCCCAAAACCTTGCGGTATGTGTGCATTTAGTAGCTACTTCACCTACAGTAGGGAAACATTACGGTGGTTGATTAATCAGTGAGGTTCATTGAGCTATCTCACTACTCGATAGATATGTTATGAGACCCTTTATTTAAGGCTCAAGCCTTTGAACAGGGAACCAAGTGGGAGATTAGGGTGTCAGTGTTGTCTCTCAGCATCCATACTCAGTCTGGGGTGATAGAGCTAGAACTTTTAGTAGAGAACTTCTTGGCGGCGCAGGTGCCTACAGATAGAGCTACCATCAGACCCCAGGTGGAAAATTGTTTGGAAGGTAGAAGACTACAGACGTGGGGACCCATGTAGGCCAGGAATTTTAGAGGATGACCCCATGACTCAGTGTCGGAATGCGGGGCTCCCAGACTAGAGGGAGTCAGTTAAGAACTAGAATTTTCTTCTTTTGTGGTGAGCAGAGAATCATGGCACGTGACTAGCCATCCCACCATACAGATGAACAACAAATTATTGAGGGGCCATCAAGGCATAATCAACAGTTCAAGTGAGGAGGTCCGCACTGTGGCGGATGTGGAAGGGGAGCATGCCAAGAAGTAGGTGGTGGGTGACAGTCTTAGGTGTTACCGCCACCACCCTCAGGTGGTCCACCCCAACCTCAGGGAGAAGGTGGAATGGGCAAGCACAACTTCAGGATGCCGAGGCTTATAACCACAACACTCTATAGATGATCTGAGGTATGATTTTCATCATCTCTATAAAAGATTTAGTTCTTATAGACATAGGTTCTAGTCACTCCTTTCTTTCCACGGATCTCGTTCGGAGCTCGGATATTTCAGTATAGCCGTTGGATTGATCCTTATGACTAGAGACTCCTATCGGAGGGGATTCTATGATTACACACTAGTATTGGTAGTGTGAGATTACTCTAGGAGGAGAGAGATTCAGATGGGATATCTTAGTAGTTGCATCAATACCTTACAACATCATCTTGGTTATGGAATGGTTATCCACAGTCTATGCTTAGATTGATTGTTTTAGGCATACAATGTGGTGTGTCTATAGAGATGGGACCAGGTTTTCCTTCACCGATGAGAAGGAAAACCTTGTAGTACGGGATGGACTTTCTCAGAGGTGGGTACAACTGGTCACTCACCAGTTGGCTAGCCCCACCCTTGGTATAGGGGATGATAGGATTCCATGTTTTCTTGTAGTGGTGGACGAGTAAGCGGATATTTTTCCCAAGGATGTTCTAGGACTACCTCCTTGTAAGGAGGTATAATTTTGTATCGACCTATATCCTAGGACGACTCTGATATCCACACCATCATATCACATGGCTTCTACAATGCTTTGCGAGATGAGGGTACAACTGGAGGACTTGTACAAGAAAGGGTTCATAAGGCCCAGCGTTTTACCTTGGGAAGCCCCGATGCTTTTTCTAAGAAGGAAGATAGAAGATTGAGGTTTTCATGGATTTTTGGCGCTTGAATAAGGTGACCGTTAAGAACAATTTTCCACTGCTAAGAATCAATGATCTCTTCGACCAACTGAAGGGGGCATAGTGGTTCTCAAGGATAGACCTCATATTAGGCTACCACCAGCTTGAGGTACAGGATGGGGATGTACTGAAGACAACCTTTAGGTGTCTATACAGCCACAACGAGATCCTGGTGATGAACTTCGGTGTGACCAATGCCTCATAAGTGTTCATAAGACTCATGAACATGATCTTCCATACTTAAATTGACCGGTTTTTTGTGGTCTTCTTTGATGAAATCTTGTGTAATCGACAGTCAGAGGAGGAGCACGCTACACACCTGTGGATAGTCCTAGATACACTCTGAGAGAACCAGCTTTATGGAAAGCTCTTGATGTATTAGTTTTTGATTCTGAAAGTCCATGTTTTGGGACACATCATCTAAGAGGCTCGATTTTTAGTGGATCAAATGAAGATTGAGGCTATGCTTGCTTGGGAGCTGCCCAAGAGCATGACTGAGGTGTGGTATCATAGGTTTGTTCTTGACTTTCCCAGATTAACAACACCCTTATCGACTTTGGAACGGAAGGGAAATCCCTTCATGTGGATGGAGAAATGTTAGAAGAGTTTCCAGGATTTGAGACAGAGACTTACTAGTGCCCCCATCTCGAGACTACCAGAGGGGGGTGTTGGGTATGTAATTTATTGTAACACATCAAGAACTTGAATGAGTTATATCTTGATGCAGAAGTAAGTAGTGATCACCTACGAATTACGACAGTTGATACATCATGAGTAGAACTATGTGACACATGATGCAGAGTTAGTAGAAGTGGAATTCACCTTAAAGATGTGGTGAAACTACTTGATGGGTGAACAGTTTATAGTTTACTCCAACCATAATAGTATCAGGTATATCTTTTCCCATAAGGACCTGAATTTGGGATAGCGGTAATGGATAGAGTTCCTCCATGAATATGAATTTGAGATAGTCTATACTCCTAGAAAGGGGAAGGGAGTGGAAGAAATGCTCAGCAGGAGGACCAATTTGCAGGTGCTGAGTGAGGCGATAGAACAGTTGGCCATGATATAGATATCATTCGTGGATGATGGTGGAGCTTCTTACCTTCAGTCGGCGACTGTTACTCCCCCACTCTTACAGTGAGTTAGGGAGGCACAACTGGCAGATGTTGACTGTGAGTCCTGACGTGCTCAGTTATCCTCTGGATGGGATCCTGATGGATTTTCTATAGGTGGTGAGCACGTCATCCATTTTAGAGGGCGCACCATGGTGCCAGTGACATTTTGGGAGGAGGTGTTGAGGGAGTTCCATACATCCCCTTTGGCAGTACATCCTAGGGTGGTGAAGATGTACCAGGACCTCCGATTTTCAGTACTGGTGGATAGGGATAAAGAAGGTGATGGATGAGTTTGTTTTATGATGCCTCAGTTGTCAGCAAGTGAAGGCCGAGCATGAGGTTCCAGCAGGCTTGGACCAACCACTCGAGATACCAGAGTGGAAATGGGAATGTATCTTTATTGACTTTGTGACAGGATTACCATGCACATCTTGGGTCCATGACTCTATACGAGTGATCTTTGACATAATCAGAAAGTAGTCTCACTTACTACCCATACAAGATCAAGGACCAGTAGAGGGCATGGGACGCCTCTACATCCAAGAGATAATGCGACTTCATGGGGTGCCTTTTTTGATCATATCCTATCATGATGCTCGCTTTACATCTTGGCTGTATAGCGGATTACTGGAGGCGTTCGGGAAGTAGTTGTGCTTGAGCACATCTTTTCATCCCTAGATGGATGGTCAGAATGAGAGGACCATACATACCTTGGAGGATATGGTACATGCTTGCATCCTAAATTTTGGTTGCACTTGGGAGCACCACATTCCACTGGTGGAGTTTTCATACAATAATAGTTATCACTCCACCATTGGAATGGAACCATTTGAGGCCTTGTATGGGCGAACTTTCAGATCACCCCTATGCTAGATAGACCTAGGAGAGTCAGCACTCATGGGTCCAAAGTTGGTATGAGCTACCAATGAGAAGGTGCAGATCATCCAGGAGAATATGAGGACTATATAGAGCAGGAGGAAGTCTTAGGCCTACATGAGATTTAGACCTTTGGAGTTTGAAGAAGGAGATCATGTGTTTCTTCAAGTCTCACCCTGATGAAGATTGCGAATATTTGGCTGGGGAGGAAAGCTATCTTCGAGTTTTAACGGACCTTTTTAGATCGTAAGAAGAGTTAGTGAGGTGGTGTACTGCCTAGATCTTCCCCCACAGATGCATTGAGTGCCTTATGTTTTCCACATGTCACAGCTGAGGAGGTACGTGCATGATTCATTACACATCACCGACTAGGGAGAGTTGTACATTGAAGATGGGGAGACATTTGTGAAGTTCCTGGGGGAGACAGAGGATTAATAAGAGTAGGTCCTATGTGGGCGGTCAATTCCTCTAGTGTGAGTTCATTGGAAACATGAGAATCTCCAAGAGAGAACATGGGAGCGGGAGGCTCAGATTCGTGCTTAGTACCCCCATCCATTTGGTTGTTTTTTGTTTTGGAATTTGGGGACATAAAGCCGTAAGGTGGGGAGAATGTAATGTCTTGGAAATTTCATGTAATTTTTTTTAATTATATGGAATTATTTTTATAGCACACACTTTGATAGCACATGATTTTGAGGCCTAGTGGGCCTAGAATGAAATTTTGAACTTTTTTAAGTACACTTATATAAATGTGCGATCAGGTTTGTCTAACTTTTGAATCAGTTCTCGGATCAAGAATATGAGGGCACCGTTGAATTAAAAATGCCAATATTATCCTAAAAAGGACTTAACTTTGGCCAGAAAGGGCTGAATGGAAAATTTAATTTTTGGACTTTTTGAAAAATAATAAAGTAACTTTAAAAAGTTATTTTGTTTTCTTTAATCATCCGTTGAGTGGCAGACAGTGATGCAGCAATGTAGTGATGAGGAGCATTGATGAGGCTCAATAATGGATTGTTAACTCTCTGTATAATGACACCTTAATGGTGCATAACAACAACGTTGTTTCATAAATGAAATAGTGTTAAAGAAATGGTGGGACATGTTTTCCTTTTATTTTGGTTAACAAGTTGGTGAAATGAGAAATGAAACTGCGAGGATTCTCTGATGAACCTCTGATAAACTTCCACTCCAATAAATAACTACAAATGTTGACAAACGTCAAACATCTTTGATGCACCTCGAAGAACGAAGTCGAAATTGACGAACAACGTTGACATATTGAAACCTAGAGGACGTAACTCTATGGAAACAAACGTCAAAGTGGTAGGGGTTATTTTATTTTAATTTTCTTCCCCATTTTCTTCAATAAACAAAAAATGCGGATCAATCCACTAACATGCTGATCCACGAATCGTGCGTTTATGTGAGAGGGTAATTGTTTTTGGGATTTTCGTTATCTAGGATTGAAATTATCATTTAATGATTGAACTAAAATCCCCATGCCTCCCTATGTTTATAAATTTCTAATATAGAGGGCGTGTGCTGACACGAACAAGGCTCGAGTACATTCTTCGTGTTTGTTCTTTGTGGTTGCCGCTTTATAGTGGTGTAAAAGATGATTCAGGGATCTTTGTGGTGAAGAGGACATTCCCTAGAGAGAACAGACATAGGCAGTGTGAAAAATGGACCACTAAAGTGAGACCGGTGGTCCGTTAAACATCTTCTGGTGCACTAGTGCTAGTGTCGACCACATCGGAGGACGGCGGGGCACCCGTCGACAAGCCGCGACGGTATCAGGGAGACCCGGTGCCTGCCTGAAGCAATGGTCGCTCGACCGCAGGGCCAGTAGAGGCCGGACGCGACAATCAGCCATGTCCTGACCAGGTGGCACACCACCATCACACACCGAGAGGACTGGGCTTCAGGCTGGTGGGCCGCACTCCTAGCCAGCATGCCGGATGAACATCGATGGCTCGGAACTGCACACAGTGGTCCAGACACACTCCAACAGGTCAGACTTGTGCCTTTCATGTTGGGCCAGACTAGACCGGGTCCTCGGGAGACCCCGGGGGCTTGACCTTCGGCCAAACAAGGCCGGGTCTAGTGAGACCCATTTGGGCTAGCCAACTAGCCATATCGGATAAGACCAAACCAAACCCGAACCAGGTCAGGTCAAGTGGGTCAAATTAAATTGGGGTATGTGGGACCCCCAAGTTAGGTTGGTTGGGTCGGACTGGACGTAGATGCAACCGGTCCATGTTTACTAAAATGCTCGTATCTTACAAATCGACCGTCTGATTGACAAGCAGTTTGTGGTGTTGGGACCCTCTAAATGAGTCAGATATTTTGGAATGCCTTGATGAGGCTTTTTATGGAAGTTGATATGTGACGAATGGATTGAGGAGGTTTTCTTCTAAGCATGCTACATACCGAACCCTACAGTTTTTTGAGACCTGAAGAATGGTGACTTTAGACTTTGTATGACTCGACTATGGCTTAGTGGGAAGGAATTCTATCTGACTTTGTAGGACCACAGTGGGAAGTAATTTTGTGTGACTTTTCAGGCCCACAGTATGTGACAAGGAGGAGTACCTATATTGGCCAAGATTAGTGGGAAGCACTTATGTGTGACTTTGGATCCCCATAGTACGCGATGAGGATGTGTAACTAAGCAATCCAAGGTTATTGGGAAGCACTTCTGTGTGACTTGGAAGACCCACTATACTCGATAGAGGAGGAGTTCTTTAGCAACCAAGGTGTTTGATGATGTGACTAAAGATTCTTCTATTATTACCCTAAATGTATACCTAATGTGAGATATATTGTGTTTCATGATTTAATTTGAGGACTGATGTGTGGTATTACTTTTTTGTTTTGGGGTCCCTACTGAGTACTTGGTTACTCACCCCTACACGGGCTTTGCCCACATGTGTTTTGTCTGGTGCAGATGATTGACGTTTTGACAGAGACTTTGGGGGACCAGGACATAGAGGAGCTTAGGGAGATGGTACCAATGGATGCTATGATAGTGGACTCGGTGACCTAGGACAAGGCTGGGCCAAGTAGAATCGAGTGGATAGGATGTTCTACTTCATCTTCCAATAGCTACACTACTCTCATGATCAGGTGGGGCTTTCCATAGATGGCCATCAGAGTTTCTTTTTTGTACTTTTCTATTTTCATTTCTTTTTTGGGTCTATATTATGGTCCACTTGTATTAGTTTTTACTTGTATTCGGATTTGTTTTAGTGATACTTGTTTCCTTTTCAGTGTGTGGGACTTGGTTGTGCTTGTGTGTGTGTGCAGGTACTCAAGAAAATGCCTCTCACTTGTAGGTTGATGCCTTTAGTGTTAGTTGAAAACCCCTGGCCTTCGGGAGGTGGGCATTAGGTAGCCACATCATGGGCCCTGGGGGACGAGTCGTGACATTATCACTGATTTTTTAAAAGGTTTTAAATTAATCTTTATAATTATTTTTAAAAGGATCATTTTAAATATTCTTTACAAAAAATCAAAACGAATGTATTTTTAACAGATACGTAATTAATATATTTCCCCACTTACATAACCATTTTATGATATTTAGATTCTTCTACACATTTTCAATAGGTTTATAAAATAAAATATTTAATGAAGGATTATTTTAATATTTCGCATCCATTTTTTTATAAATAAAATGATTTTATTACAAAGAATATTTTTTCTGATGAACTAATGGTCATATTTTATCTCTTATTAAATTTTTGGTCATTAAAATTTTCTTGAAACTTTCACTTTATTGTGATCATTTTTAATAGAAATTACTTTTGTCATAAATATCACTATTATTATTATCTTGGATATTATTATTTCTTAAATCATATACCAATTCTACATATGATGTTTACTTTGAAAGTTATTTTATTGACTAGAAAAATATTGATATTTTGTATTCTTTATTCAATATGGATATTAATATATAAGGCATAGTGTTTGTAAATTAAATTTATTGTTAAATATTTTAGGAATGCATTGTACACCCAATGATGGGTGGGGAAAAGAATTATATATCCCCTCAATACATCGACAGGTCTCATGAGACAAATCATTTGGAAAAATTAAATGGGTTTTTGGTGTACACCTGCGTGATGTTTTAAACTATCTTGGTGAAAGGTATTACTGGTATGGATATCAGGATTTCTGAGATCATGATGCCTAATATTAATAATTTCATTCATTGATAATTCATTTATTATTATCCATGATATTTTCTCATTGATATTATTCATAGAAGCATTTTTGATCAAGTTATTGACTAAATAACATGTGTTTTATGTTATTTACCTTTATATACTGACTATGAATTATTTAATAATGATAGCTTCCATTGTATGTAACCCTTAATGAGAATATGAGATCACCCTTATTTTTTTTTCATTTTCCCATGACATGAAGAAGGAATATTTTAATGAGTTCAAGGATGTAGAATATTTACTTTCACTATGTTTTTCATTTTATGATTTCAATTATTATGTGAGATTCAAGTATATATCTATTTTACCAAGAGTACTAAATTATTCGGTCCTTTAGGATGTGATTATTTGAATCTAGTTTCAATATAATAAAGTGACCGCTAACTCTGGGCTACTAGAGTAAGGGTATTTACATTTTTAACTCTTGTAAATATATAGTTATTATTCTTCTTAAACATCATTATTTTTAGATAATTCTTCAACATCTTGAACTAGATTCTGAAAGTTGAATATGATATTGTCCAATTCCTTTTATATATTAACTAATTTTAGTTAAATAGGTTCAAGAACCTTTTCCTTTTCATTTATTTTTTCTTCCATCTTGATCTTTTGAGTCTTCTCATCATCAAAATACTTCTTTAAATAATCAAACTCTTTTATTAATTTTTTTTCATTATAAATATATTTTATTCTACTAGAGGGATGGTTGTCTTTCATCAATTTTCCACATCTCCTTATCTAATTTTATTACCTTTTAAAGGAGCTCTTTTAAATATCAATTAATAATAAAATACAATTTATTTTCTTATTCACTCCCAACTTCACTACTTTCATCACTAGTGATATTTTCTTCATTCACCTTGATGATAAGTAGCTTATCACTAATATTACTAGATGATTTAACATCTTCTTATTCATCTCTATTTTCTCATTTTTCATATTTAAATAATAAATTTATATTTTTTAAATAAATTTTTTCCCTTCCCTCTATAAGAAATCTTTTAATTTTGTTTATTTTTATTTAATTATCTTCTTGTTATTTCATCTTATTCATCACTTTATTTTTATTCTTTTAATTTTGGACAGTTTTCTATAAAGTGTATAATAGTTTCAAACATGAATCATTTTAGTGGAAGCTTACCTTTTTATATACCCATACCTCATCAAAAATATTTATAGATAAGAGATAAAAATTTTCAGAATTTTCATCCACTTATCCTTATGAGTTAGAATAACATACATCATAATCATTAACTTCTTTATTACTTTTATCTATTTTGAGACTTTAAAAGAGTATTATTTTTTAGACTTACCCGTATTTTTGGTAAAAGTTTCCTTTATCATCTCATGGGTTATGGTAATTCTATTTAAATCATTTAGATAAAGTATACCTAGATCATTATATTCAAGTGATAACACTTTATCCTTAAACCTATCAGGAAATATGCATAGTATATTCTCAACCAAATCGGAATCCTAAAACTTCTCACCAAATATTCTAAAAATTATAATTTTTTTCTTTAAGCCATCTGAAAAAAATTATCTATAGATTCATCATCCTTCATATTTATGTCTTTATATTTTAATCTCGAAATCTATAGTTTTTCTCTCTTCACCTTGGTATTATCTTCATAAATGTCTCTAACTTTTCATAAAAACCATTAGATTTATTTATTCATTTAACTTTCATATAATAATTTTCTAATAAAGAATAAAAACTTATATTAAGTGAATTACCATCATTATCAAAATTATTTTTATAAATTTTTATCATGAAAACACCTTTAGAATAAGGAGTAATTCTATCAGTTATAGCCTCCAAAACATCTATGATTACTAATAAAAGATATAGAAACATCAGATCCTTCAATATGTGATCATTATTCCCAAAAAATGTGTTAATCCCATTATTGGGCACTAAATTTATTTTATTAATAATTTAAAATATGGAATTTATTAACTAATTCTTAAACTAGAGAGAAAAACCTTTTCTTAAACATCTGAATAGTAGAGAGTCAATAAAGGGATCCTAACTCTGATACCTTTTGAAGATACACCCACATGATTAATGAAATAACTAAGGGGGTGGGGGTAAATTAATGATTAAAATTTATTTTATACATTTTACCTTATTGAATAACCCTTTTCACTAGTTATAGTTATTTTAATTGACATTAAGATTTACCCATGAACACACAGAACAAGTCATAAATGATTTACAAGAAACACCTCTCAAAAATAGAAGGTAAATCCTTAGTGTGATTTAAAATCACATATGATAACACATCCAAATGGAATCAATATATTGATTAGAACAAGTAGGGAATATCCTTGAACATAATATACACTAAGTCTTTTGACTGTATACGTACTCCCAACACTATTATAATTATATAAGATTTAATTCCAACTACAATAGAGTCTTCCATTGAACAAAACATCCATCACATTGCTTAGTGTGACTTCTTATCCTTCATATCTTGAACTACTACAAGTCATGTCTTCTTCTTATCTCTCTTATTCTTCCTATTTTATTTCCTAGAAAATATTTAAGTTTATTATCTTCAGTACATATCTATTCTCTCTTATCTTCTTATCATTCACAACAGAAACAAAATATAATAAATATAAATTCAAAATTTTAAATTCAAATTAAAATTTCAAATTCATTTCAACTACCACTAAACTTATTCCAATTATTTTTAAATCATCAGATCATCAATAACCTCGTCATCTCTATTTGTTGGTTTCAGGTACTTAAGAGATTTAGTATAGTATACCCTTGAGTCATAAAATAACCACATAATTAGATCCAATAAAATATGGAATACTCATATAAACATAACCTTAACCATGGTATGTTTTATGAAATTTTTGTAAACATTTTATAACCAAAACCATTATCACAATGTATTTTACACCATTTCATTCCAACCGCTCTAAACTGCTTTGAAACCACTCTCAAAATTTTTGGCACCATGACATATTTTATAATTAAAATTTTGGTTAGGGATTATTTTCATTAATTTTGACATCCTCCATAATGTGTAACTCATCATTTTAAACATTATAAAATCACCCAACAATTTCAATCCTTGGGAATTATTCACCCCAATACTTTATGGAGTTTTTGAAACGCTCACTAGGAATGGACTATAGAGTGCTGATCCTAGTTTCGGTTCCAAGATATATACATGTATTTAGAAACCATGGAATCCTCCAAAACATATTACAGGTCACTATTTCACGTGGGTAAAAATTTCATTTAATCCTCCTTGTGAAAAACCTTATTGTACTGATATTTACCCATTTCCATGTTATGCCCAATTTTTTAAAGCACCACTCCCTAGTCTTTATAACACTATTACATAGTTGAGTCTTCTTCAACATACCATGAAAAAAATGACCATTTTCTATCTAACTTAGACATTTATGATTCCTTTATCATCCCCACTATAGAAACTCAAGTATCATACAGATATTATAACATGATTTTAAAAATAAAAATCCATAAAACACAACCCATAAATCTACAGTTATAGTGGCTTTAGGATATTAGATACAAAAAAACATCAAAATAAACATAAAAATTGATATATTTATTTAAATATTTATAATTTTAATCAAAATATAATTGATATTTTATTACTATATAGGATAACCTAGATAAATTAATGAAGAAAATGGGTTATCTATAAAGCATAGAAAGGAAATAGACATGAAGTGTATCATAAGATCAAGAGGCATAAAATGATATCATAAAAGAGGATAGTCATATGGAAACATGGAGTAAAAATGAAGAAATCATAAGAAAATGGAATAATAATAATGTATAATCACCATAAAAAATGGCATCATAATCATAATTAAAGTCTCACTGTCAAGACAACATAACATAAATTTCTAGTCTAGTTGTTGGTGCACCGTACATGGTATCACATCAGACGAAAATAATACCCAATTCATTAGGGGGATATTTAATTTCATTAACACTAATAAAATAATAATATATACATGAATATTTGTTCCACATATGTAAAATAAACCATATATAAATCATAAGCATGAAAAAAACCCATAAAAAGTAAACGGGTTAAATAACTTTGTCTCAGAGAATAACCAAATAACATAGAATAAATAATCAAAATAAATGAAGGGATTAAATATTTTTTATACTATTATTTTAATAAATATTCATAAGTCTTAAATATAGTTTTTATGTGAATAAAATTCATAATAAATCTGCAAATAAGTAGGGTTAGAAATGAACCTCTTAAACATTGTGTATAAGAAATGAGTAAAGAAACTTTGAAGGAAATAAGTGCATAGGGTTTTCCTTAAATAAATAAATGGAATTGAATATATTTAATCAATAATATGGTTTTTATTATAAATAATTAAATATTAAAACTTTTAATAAGTTGTGGTAAAAAATATATATAATAAATAGAAAATTTCACTTTAATCGGGTTCGCTTTAAAGAAGTGATTGATATAGGAATTTGAAAAGCATGTATAACACTAGTAATGGAAGAAAAAATAAAATAGTTACATATGTAAGATACACACAAACATATATATATAATATAGAATAATTATATGAGGATTATAGAGAGATAAAGTGATGATGAGAGAGAAATCAAAACCCAAAAGAAAAGTGGGTGTTTTGAAACTTTTATTACTTCAGGTCTTATCTCACTTGGTGTGTGAGTCTAGCATCCTAAATAATTAAATTAAGCTTAGTTTTTTTATTTATAACCTTTTTCATGTATATTTATATTTATTACTATCATTTTATGTTCATTTATAGTCATTTTATTATGTTCATGTCCACCGTTATAAGGATGTTCATTTCAGGGTTCCAAGGTCGCATCAGTAAATATAAATGTTATTATAAAATGGGAATATAACTTTATAAGTACAATGATTTGGATTTAATAAATTTTTAAAATTTTAGATAAATTTTAATATAAAATATTCACTTAAAAATAATCATCATTTATAGTTTTTAAATATTATGATTTAATAGTTAGTTCATTTAGGTGGTTTTTTGACCATGTTGATCTTAATCAATTTACTTAAATATTTATGTTTATTTAACCATTACAGAATATGGAATGGAATATAATATATTTATTTTGATCATATTTAATCGTAATATTAGTTTTATAACTATCCATGAAGTTAGTGATGAAAAATTAAATAGATCATCCATAAAGGTGATGAACAAGCCATAATATAGGTGATGTTTTCATTTAGAATAAATGAAAGGAAGGTAGATAATGAATATTATATAAATAAAATAACATTTTATAATATTTGAGATACTGATTTAGTTATGTTAGGATGTTTATAATTTATTTTTAGGAGGTAGAAGAGGTAAATAACATAAGAGAGCTCAGTTGAGATAATTACCTCGTCCATTGGACGTCCTCCTTTGATACACTACTAGGGATTTAAGGGGTGGTATTTTGTAAATACCAGAACCTCCAAGATGTGGATTATGGAGTTAAAGAGTTATTTTTATATATTTTAATCAATATAAGAATCTTATGATGTGAATATAAATGGGGTGGTGAAGGGTGGAATTTATACGAGGAGGAGTGAGGTGTTTTTTAATATAATATTCATTTGTTTATTTTTTTCTCAAGACTATAAATAGTTATGATTCTTATGACTATATATAGTAATTGGTTCATTTGAGGCCAATATAATGGTTAATTACATCATCTATGATGTAATTAATCATATATTTAACTTATAATGTGAAATACTATATTTTGTTGTATTTCACTATTCACCAAAAATTCAACTTTCTCAGAAAAATACAAAAAATAAAACAATGATAATTCTGATTTGATGATTCCAAAATAAAATTTATTTTTATCAAAATAAATTTATAAATATGATAAATTTAATTATTAAAATATAATCCTTATTTATTAAAAAATGTCAATTTTTAGGATACAACAGAAATTCTGATCCATAGAAAAATTACTTAAAATTGCATAAATTTATTTATTATTTATATGTAAATAAATATATTTTTTTAAAACCATTTAAAGTAAATGAACTCTTATTTAAAATCTTTTAAATATATAAAAATATAATTTATTGAAAATAAAACATATGTGTTGTCCAAAATATAAAATAATGGTTTCTTTGCTCCAAATATTTAATTTATCGTATTAACAATTTTTGTTTAATTTTCTTATGATATAAATATCTTATTTATTTATTTCACAAGATACTAAACTATGATTTTACTATTCCAATAGTTTGGTTACTATTCTAATATTGAGTTTATTATTCCTAATAGTAAGGTTACTATTCTAAAGGCTATATTCCCAATGGTCATATAGATTTTCTAAGTCATATAAATACCTCAAATTTATTTTATTCATCATTAAATTAAATTTACCTCAAGATTATATTATTTATTTTTAAAAATAGCGATTTGATTATTGATGTTTCTTTTTTGCATTGAATAATTGTTCATGGGTTTGATTATTATAGGGGCCCAGAGTGTTCTAAATTTTCCTATTCTAGTTATTTTATTTCATTTTTGTATATTGTACCATTGTATTATTGTCATTTTTATTGGGTATATTTGTCCTGTAAATGTGATATTCAAAATTAAGATAATAAATTATTGTTGGTTTTTATTATATGTTTCATGAATTTTATACTATATTTTATTACTAAATATGATACATTTTTATTTAAAAGGAACATTATAGATATAAAAGTATTTGTTGTTATATTATTCCCACCTTTAGAAATTTTGTCCTTAAAATTTTAATTCACACACTAAAATGGAAATTTATGAGGGTAATTTTTTATTACTTCTTAGGTTCCCAAGTTTATTCTTTATACTTAACGTTTTTCAAATTTATTTGAAAAGGGGATTTTTTTGTTCTATATAACTTTATCTCTGTAATCCAATATCTTCCCCAAATACTCCTCATAAGAGAGATAATGCTCCAACTATACCACCTCAGGATTTAGTACATGTGTGAGATCTGGTATGTAATTCATCAAGAGGGATACATGGAACACATCATGCACTAGAGATAGGTTTGGATGGAGTTCTAGGTAATAGAACAGAACTTCAATGCAATAAATAATCTCAAATGGGATAATGTATCTAAGACTTATATTTTAATTCTTCCCAAACCTCATGGCTCTCTTATATGGGGATATATGAAGGAAAAAATTATCCCCGAACTCAAAAACCGTGTCTCATTGATGATTATCAACATATCTCTATTATCAACCATATGCTGCTCTGATGTATTTCTAAATCTCTTTAACCATCTCTGTCATTTATTCCACGAGCTTAGGCTCCAATAGCTAAGATTCTACAACATAATCTCGACATTTTGGAGTTCTAAATTTCTTCGTATATAGGGATACATAAGGATACATCTGAATTCTCAAGTAGAAGATATTATTATATTAAAACTCAACCATAAAAAAATGTTGATCTCAACCTCCTTTAAATTCTATAGAATAGGATATCAACATATTCTCGAGTGTATAAATATTACTTTATAATTGTTCATTGACCATATGGGTGATAAGCAATATTAAAGTTCAACTCTATGTTAAAGGAATGTTAAAGGCTTTTAAAAATCATTAAGTTTAACCTTGGATCTCGATCATATATAATCAATAGTGGTATTATTTACAGCCTCAACATTTATTTGGTGTATATCTTTAAAATTTGATTGAGTGGTAAGTCCTCTCAAATGGAGATGTAGTGAGAAGCCTTTATAATGTGGTCCACTATAACACATATCACATTATGTGAGTTATATTTCATTGGAATACCTGAGAAAAAATTTGTAGTGATGTTCTCCCATTTCTATATAGGTATGTGTAATGGTTTCATCATACACTTTAACATTTTCCTCTCTACCTTCACTTTTTTGAATACAAATAAATTTTATGCATATTCAATTATCTACTTCTTCATATTATCCTACCAAAAGTTCTCTCATATATCTCTATACATATTTCTGCACCAATGATTGATATAGAATTTAGATCTATGAGTATTGATTATCCACTCAAAGAGGCTAATGTTAATTTTTTATATTTTTATATTTATGTGTTTCAATTTCTATAATCAATAGTGCATTTTATAAATTGAGTTTCATTTCACATCATTGTAAAATTCATGTCTAAAGTATGTCAATTTGGGCCCAATTAATAATTAGCTTGTTAAATTAAATTTTATTATTATTATTTTTTCTATTTTGGAAAATAATTGATCACTTTGATTAGAATATTTTGTCTTTTAGGATCAATGGATTAATCACAAGGGAAGATGGACATTTTTTCAATTGATGAAATTTTTTTCGATCAAATCATAATGGGACTTAGGCCCATCAAATAAAAGCGGAGCCCACATTTCAAGCCCAATGAGGCTAAATTTTTTAGTATAGATAAATAAAATTATAGGGATCATTTCATTAAACTATATACATATATAATTCTGAATTTTTGAAGGATATCCAAGGATAGTAAGATAAGGATTAAATTATGGGCTAGATTTCAGGGCCCATAAATCAGCCCATCATTTCAGTAATAAAATATGAATGGTTGGTCCATATGGAATGAAATTTTGATAGATATTATAGGACACTTGAAAAAAGATATTTATCATCTATGACCATCCCAAATTTTACTATATTCAATGTCAAATTTTCATAACAAAAATGGGGATGAATCTGGTCTAAATTTTCTAGTCAACATTGAAAAGTAAAATTTATTTTGATTTCTCACCAACCTTTTACTATCATAATTAAATAGGATGTAATTGATTGATGGGAGATTGAACCTAGAACCCAAAATTTATATTTAAGTTATGTTGGTGAATGAATTAAAGGTGTATGTATTATTATCTAATTTTTCTTGTTATGCTGGCATTTTGTATTCATGCATTTGTTTTTCACATGTAAGTTATTCTAATCACCTATGTTTCTTAATAATAGATTTTATTATTATATTATTATATTATTATTCATATCATGTTGATACTATTTTTTCAAGGAGTGAATTTATTCACATCATATTTTGTGAAATTCTTCACATAATAGTGATCTTTAT
The DNA here is from genome assembly GCA_963277665.1 of Viscum album. Lineage (NCBI taxonomy): Eukaryota > Viridiplantae > Streptophyta > Magnoliopsida > Santalales > Viscaceae > Viscum > Viscum album. Next base: position 1,617,093,518 of record OY728125.1, read on the forward strand.
TTCATATTTTTTCTTCTTCATTTCATCCATCATAATTCTACTTCCCACTTCTATTGATACAATAGCATCAATGAGGGATAAAACTCTTATTGGTTGATACAAGAGAGTATAAATGGGATGTATTGGCTATTTTTTCTAATTTTAATAATTACTAATAAATTCTTTTTTTAAAATTTTCTTTCAATGATATACCTTCTCCCTTGATCTCACAAATTTTCTTGCTACACATTCCAAGTGATAATACAATTCTGTAGCTTGGAGTGATAATGAAAATGATCCTCCAAGTTTATAGGTGGTTAACCTTGGTATAGTGAAAATATAAAATCAGTGAGTGATTTTAGAAGTTCTCATTTTTTTGAATGAAAAAATCTAGAATTTAGGATATTGAAACCATTTTAATAAATTCATCCAATATTCCCCTAGCAACAACCTTGGATAAAATAATTTTCTTAAATTGAATTTACTTAACTATTTTAAAATCTTTAACAATTTACTCAAGTTGAACCCAAGTTATTCACATCATATCCAAATTAGCCCCATAGAGTGTATGTTTCTATAGGTTTCTTCTTAGGTATGTGATGATTTGATAACCCAAGTTATACTATAATAAATCACTTAAACCTTAGAAACTTGGGTAAATTTATGTGTTAACAAGTATCATTCAATTGATAATTCTTTAACTTAGGCTTCTATGGTACACATAGGCATGTTCAAAATATAAAAAATCTATCTTTATACATGTTAAAATATAAGTATTACCCATTTATTAAAGAATCTATATTATTTTTTATCTTTATATCATCTTATTGAGCTTCCTTGATCTTCTCCAAAATAGAAAGTTGAGAAATCATTTGAATAGGGTAGGATGTTGTTCCTTCCTTTATGATTCTCATATCTATAATTTTCATGTCTATGAAGATTGTATCCTTCTCAATCCTCATCATGGTTAATGTTGAAAGATATTTTATACTTTGAGAATCTTCCACAATATTCTCCTTCCCAAGAGGGTAATAGATTAAGCAGTCATAGTCCTTAAACAACTCTAACCATATTTATTAGTGCATGTTGATCTCCTTCTGTGTGAATATACACTTAATACTCTTATTCCCTGTTTATATGTCACACTTCTCAATATATATATAATGAATTTAAATATATAGTGCGAATATACTACATACAAATATAGATCATGAGTTATGTAGTTCTACTCATGAATCTTCAATTTTCGAGAGTCTTAGATTATTAATTTATCATTTTACATCAGTACTGTAATGAACTAGAATTTATTAAAATGAATTTACCTTCTAAATTAATATGTGAAACATATTTATGAATATATTATAAAAAACAAGAAATTTATTTTATTAAGTTTACATATAATAAATTTATATTAAAATTCAATTAAATAAATGTGTAAAAAATGAAAAAAATAAAATTTTGCCACAAATAAAGAATAATTATATATTTGGTAAAATATACATGTTTAATTTTCATTAAAGACTATTTTTTATAATAAAATTATAAATATAAAAAAATTTATAAAATATTTTCATGAAACAATCTATATTTTTATGAAAATGATAAAATATTTTCATAAAACCCTGAGTAAATTTTTAAAGGGTTGTAAAATTGATCCTGTAAAAAAATTAGTATTTTTTAATAAATAATTATTTTAATTAAAAACTAAATTCCTAATAGTTTTAATTTCTTTCATTAAATAAATTTAATTTTTTGAATCAGTGCATCAAAATTAGCTTAGTGTGACTTTTTGATATTTTTCTGAAAAAATTGAACTTTTGGTGAATAATAAATATCATATAAGTACGGTAATAGTACCATAATTTTTAATATCATGTATTAATGAATTTTTTAGGTTTATATAAGTTTAATGAATAATTTATTTTCCCATTTACTTTAGAGTGACAATCCCCTTTCAATTTAATCGTATATTGAGTTACTATTTTCAAGATATAATATTATATTCTGAAACACCTATGACCTCCACTTATAAATACAACCCTTCACCAGCCCATTTTCACACACATTCAGATTCCCTTATATCAGAAAAATTATACCCAAATATACCCCCAACCCTCTTCCTAATTTCCTATAGGTTCTGGTATCCCCAAAATACTAATTTAAAAAGGATTATAGAGTGGTCTAATGTAGGATATCCAAGGATGTTGCAATTGTCTAAAATGAGCTTATTCAAATTTTTGTATTCTTATACCTCCTAAAATTATATACAAACCATTATGATATAATGTAATCAATGTCATATGTATACTTAATTTTTATTATATCAATGTTGTATCAATTATCCTACTTTATCTCTCCCTCTATTTCTACTTAAAAAATGAAATCATCGCCTATATTATGGTTGGTTCATTGCCTCCGGGGATAATGTGTTTTATTTTTCTATCCACCTTACATGTATGGTTTTAATAATATATTCAATTAATAAATAAAATATTTATAACATGATTAATATTCTGGAAATAAAAATCGAGTATTATATTAATAATACTAACAAATAATGTTCATATTAATTCTAATCATCCAAAATAGTCATACCAAGATACCTTTATTAGTTTGAATCTATTTTATAAAATCAATTTAAATATATAAATATTATGTTAATGTAATAATAAAGGACGAATAATTCTAAAATTTGGGATATTATGTGTAACGTCCCAACCTGGGTGCCACAGATCGGTGCTCTAAGGTGATTTGCAACATAACAGCAGGTGTGCCTCCCTATATGTCAAAGGTTGTTGAATAGAAGTGAGGGTCTAAAATGTAATGTGGGTAGACTATACCATCTTTATCAAAGTATCATAGTAGTAAAAATAAATATGCAGTATAACAAAAATACTAAAATAATGAAAAATAATCAACAAAGACCAAGAATCACATGAAGAATCCCAAAACAAGGAAAAATGACCATAAAATAAATAAGTAAATATATCATGACATATATGTGTCTCGTGTAAAATGAATACCCAAAATAAAGACACGCTGATATCCCCCAAGTAGGTCCTGACATCATTTATGGTTACCTTATCTATGCTCTATTATGAGTCCCAACATAGCCATCTAAAATAGTGCTCTTACCCTTATCTTATCCTGAACACATGAAGTCTATTTGGGTACCAAAAAACTGATTAAGTATGGTGTGATTAAAACTCATTAGGACACCACCAATGACGTCTAAAGAAATATCAATTCTTAAACATTGTATGAAGTTGTATAAAGAACAAAGATAAAATGAAAAATTAAACACGTTTCACATTTATTATTCTTTATTCAACCACATAATACCTTCTTTGGCCCATGTGGTGTATGGTTAAAACTCATGTATGGGCCAAAGAAAGTCTGATGTGGTTCACTAAAGAATAATAATTTTGAAATTTTTTTACTTTTTCATTTTATCTTTATTCTTTATACAACTACATAAAATGTTATATATTGGATATTTCATTATACGTTATTGGTGGTTGCCTACTGAGTTTTACTCACACCCTACTCGGGCCTCCATTTTTTACCCAAATAGACATGATGTTTATAGGATACGATAAGTTAAGTATCTCCATGTTAGATAGATTAGTTGGGATTTGAAATTGAGCATGGATGAGGGAACTAGACATTATGTGGACACCCACATGGGAGATATTAGTGCATCTTTATTTTGTGTTTTAGTTTGACACTTGATTCATATATAACATGACATATCAACTACTTTAGTTTAAGGTAAATTTTCCTTGTTTTGGGATTCTTCATGTGATGATTGTTCTTTATTGATTATTTTTCATTATTTTACCATTTTGGTTATATTTTGTATTTATTTCATTTATTTTAATACTTTGATGAAGTGGGAATATTCCCACCATATTATATATTATACCCTCATTGTTAGTCAGTAACCTCTAGCATATGAGGTGGCATGCCTAAGGTCATGTGGTTAACCATCTCAGGGCACCAGTATGTGGCACCCGGGATGGGATGTTACAAAGCGGTATCAAAGGTTGTTTTCTTTTATTTTTAGTTTTATTAATATTTGGGAAAGGTAGACAGAATACTAGGATGATTTAGGCCTTGGTAATGAGATCATTCATGGGATTAGCAACCTATGTGCATATAAAAACCCAAGTACCTAGGGTGGGATTGTTTTTCTTGATGTTTTCTTTTATATTTGAATGTTATTTTACATTTGGTGATGCACTTGCTGTGTGATGTTATTATTTTTTTATATTTTACTTGTGGTTCATTATGGTATGACAGTTGAGTATTCATGCATCATTCTAGGCACTCGGGATTTTATGTGACATGCATCATTTTAGGTGCACATAAAAAAATAAAGTTATGAGTGGGGGTTGGGAAATTAAAATGTTTTTATTTATTTGATTAATTTAAAATTAAATGGTTTTTAATAAGGAATTCAAAATTTTAAATGATTCTAAATGTGGTAATTTTAAATGGTTAATAAGTGGGTGTCTAATGAGAAATTTATGAAATGAAGAGTTGTTACCTCGTGTTAACCATGACCCAGTTTAGGGATGGTAGAGGTTTTGTGATAGTTCCCTAGTTTTAACTATGTGGTAGTGTATGCGGAATGACTTGTTATGAATTTATGTGGACCTATTTTATGTAAATTTGGATGATGTGTTATGTTTTCAAAGACATTTTCTTGGAATTATATAGACATGCCTCCACTATGATGTTTATTGGTAGGAAGGAAAGAGTAAATTGCTGAAATGATTCTCTAATGGAGGGAAAATAGGCCTTGATAGTTTTTGGTTAAGTAGTGGGATAGAAATTACATGATAACTTCGTTCTCTTTATGAATTTCATGGAAATAGACCCAGGGCGGGCTGTGTGGAATATGTATGATTTGACACGGGAGTTCCAGTTATATCACCCTAGAACCTTCACTAGAGATGGTGGACCTGAGAAAAATGAGTTTGGGATTGAGTATATCTACAAAATTCTTGACTATTTAGAGACTCATAATGAGAAAAGATTCAAGTTGGTTGTTTATATGTTATGAGTTCAAGCAAATATTTGGCGGGATATTTAGGCTCTGGAAGAGAAGTTGGAGGGAATAATATGGAAAGGCTTCCAGGTGAAGTTACTATAACACTTTTATCCAGATATTTTGAGGTGGGAGAGGGTAGAATAGTTTATGATATTAACCCAAGAAATCATGTCAGTGATGGACTATACCAGTCACTTCACCAACTTGTAGCACTTTGTCCCAATGTTGGTGGGGGATGAGGAAACTATGGCTAGATGTTTTTAGGATGGAATTAAATGTGAGATTAAGTCCTAGGGTAATAACTTATGATTAATGAAGTCTTATGAGGTGGTGAATCAGGATCTCATTTCTGAGAGGAACCTGATGGGGGATTCTAGTGGAGGACATATGGTTTTTCCTAGACTACCAGTGGGTAAGTCTTCCAAGATTAGAAAGCGTCTCTATGAGAATGTTAACTAGAGTAGTGGAAATATAAGTATCCAGGGGGAATGATTAGTAACATAGAGTGGTAATAGAGTATTCTTCCATTAATGTGGTAGTCTGGGACATGTCCATAGTTAGTGTCCCCAACCATCGGTGGAGTTTTAAGCTTGTTTCAAGATGGAACATTTACATAGGTACTATAAGGACCCATTACAAATGGGTAGTGGTGGAGGATATAAGATGAACCAGAGCACTAGAATAGGATGTTCTACCCCGTACTGATCAAGAAGTTGGAATTATAATGGTCATGTCGATCAGGGTGGTGGATGTGGTACTTTGTGGAAAGAGAACCTACATCATAAGAGTTGTGCTGCTTAGGGGAATCATACTGGAGCACATGGAAGAGGGGATGGTCAATTATTTGTAGTTTAGGATTCACTTATGGATAGTAAGGTTGGGATGTCAATTGTTAAAAGTTCTATTCTTGTATCATCTATTATTTCTAGCACTTTATTTGATACTTGATAGTCATAATCTTTTATATCTTTCAAACTTGTGAACATTTGGAGTCTGATGGTGGTGTTTTTAAGCGGGGTTATGAAAATTGACACCCAATTGGGTTTACAATCAAAGAAAATTTGTCCATACAAGGGGTTATACCTTTAGGTTGGTGATTATATCTTTTTTTAGGATATGTATGTACTTGATATTTCTGGTTTTAACTTAATATTGCATATGTATTGGTTGTTATCATTCCAATATCACAAATATTTTTACTATAAGAGAGTAATCATTACATCTCCCAATGGGTGAGAGATATGTTCATTAGGGAGAATGGGATATACAATCAGGACAAATAGGGCTAGTTTATTAGAAAATGGGAGAGCTCACTGCCCATGTTTCATGTATTTTTTTGAATGATGTGGGTGTGAAACATAGTTTCTTTCCACCAATAGTGGATCATTTTAAATATCTTCTTCTAGAGTACTTCTTTGGGATACCACCTAAGAAATATTTTGAGTATATAATTGATATAATATATGGGGAAAAAATAGTTTCGATTTCACATTATAGGATGGAACCAGTAGAGCTTCAAGAACTCAAGATTCATTTGGAGTAGTTATAAAACTAAATGATTTATCCATCTGAGTAAGTCTCCTTGGGGTTCTCTAGTCCTGTTTACTAATAAGGCTAATGAAACATTACATTTATGTGTCTATTAACAAAAGTTGAACTGAATTAAAGTTAATAAATGATATGATTTTTCTTTTATGATGATCTAGTTGATCATCTAAGGGGTTCTTGTGTGTTCTCCAAGATCGATCAGAGGTCAGGGTATCATTAGTTGAGAGTGAGACCTTCTGATATACAACAGACTATATTCAAGAGTATGTGTGGCCTGTATGAGTTCATTGTGATCTTTTTTGGTTTAAAAAATGTTCTTTCTCTATTTATGACATTGATGAACTAAATATTCCACCTATAATTTGATCATATTTTGGTTTTTTTCATCATTGACATCTATGTTTACTCCCAGAATTATGATTATCATGCCCTGTAACACACTGAGTTTTTATGGAACTTTTTTTCGAATAAAGTAAATTTTCATTTATGTCTTATAATGAACTTATTAAAAAATTCCTTTCATAAGGAATGAACTAAGAATATGTAAAATGGAACATCGAATTGGCGTATATTACACAAAATATCGACTTGGTGTATGTTACAAGCAATACTGATATATCTACAAAACATCATTTTATTGTTATAATTAATTAAATGAGATAATTATAACCTAGAAGTTAAACATAGTAATATAAAAAGTAATACCTTATTTTCAAAAAAAATTTATAATTTTTTTTATATAAATAAGACATATTGATAATGAAATATATGATTTGTGGTAAAGTCCTTTTAAGATTAAAAATATCGTTTTCTCGAATAAACTTCTTTTAATGTTCTTCTATGAAAAATAATAAAATTAATTTTAGAAAAATTTATAAATTTAATTTGATAAAATAAACTTCATTTTTGAATTTAAAATGTATAAATTATCTTAGGGTTAATTTTTAGTATTTTTCTTAAAAACATCATTTTTAATGAATAATGAAAAATACCGCTTCTAGATTAAAAAATGCCTTTTCGTTTAAGTAATTTTTAATATTAAATTATATTTTAATTTATTTTAAGATCAAATTAGATCAATTATAAGTCTATTAATACAATTTATATCATTATAATCAATTTATCTTTTAAATTGAATATAAAAACTTAACAAACTTTTGAATATCTTTGTACTTTAAAGACCCATAATTTCGTCATGTCTGTGGGATAAAAATTAATCATAATTTTGTCACTTATGTGAATTTAATTTTAAAAAACTGACATAAAACATTCTATTCAGTATACTATTTAGATTTTAATAAGATCGACTTAATTTTTTTACCAAAAAAGATTAGTAAAAGTGATTAAAATTAATCACAGTGATTAAGGTCAAATTAAACTTAATTAGGGACTAAACCTTAATCTTAGGGGCCCAAATGACCTAGAAACTTGTATAAAACCAATTTTATTCCAATTAGTCTTCAATAAACCTTAAATTATTAATTTATATCGGGTTGGTATGACTTTTTTTAGGTAAGAATGTGTGTACACCTAACTTGTTTTTAGAAATTGCAAGTGAGTCATTTTCCTTCCCTCTAAATGGCCACTACCTCTCCCACTTACTCACACCTATCAAGTCCCTTGGATCAACAAAAATATACTCAAATAAGTTCCAAAATTCCCTATGTTCCTACTTTAATCAAAACTTTGGGCATAAAGTCTTCCAAGTAAGCCTTTTGGCACAAACCAAAAGAAGTTACCAGATTAAGAGATAGTGTCATCTCTCAAGTCCTTTCATTTATTTTCTTTCGCCACACATTACACTTTATTTTTTCCCATGATTTTATCATGAAAAAAGTATCCTAAATATACTAGTATATTTTATGTGATGTTTTCAACCTAAAATTACACACACCTCCATTTAACGGATAATGAACATACTGTTTATGGGTTTGATGAACGACCGCCTCACTAAACGATGATTGTTCAATTTTTATCACCACCTCTCATGGTGGAAATTATGATGGAAAATATGTTTATATATGTTATATATTATATTTATTATTTCTTTAATATTCTTTATTCCATTTACAACACATATCTTTTTACTTTCTATTTTTTGTTAATACGATAATTTCGTTTGAGGAAGTGTGGACTACTGCCCCCTCAGAGTAATATGATTCATTCATACACTACATAGATTATATTAAGAATGGTTTTAGTGAATATATAAGACATATATGATATCAGAAGTCTCATTTAATAAATATATATATATACACATATATACACATATGTATTTTACTTTCTTTCTTTTAACACAAAAATTAAACGGAAATAGTGTTCATTTGTACGTACGACCTACCGTCTCCATTAATGGTATATTAAATTTCATACTTATAAATTCTATAGATTAATATAATACACATATAATTTATATAAAATAAATTTATATCATGTTTTACATTTTATAAATCATTATATAAATTATAAATACCAAAGATATAACAAACTAAGACACATGCGAAGAATAAAACGAATATTACCTAAAGTGAAACCTTAACACAGGATTATTAACAAGAGGGTAATATAAGGTCATAATAAAACCATATATATATGATCATGGTTCTTTAAGAGGTTTATAATAAATTTATATTTATTATACAGGTTTCATGAATGAGTATAATGAGTTTCAAGATACAAGGTTAGGGGATTTCATCTCACTTTCTATTTTCGTGAGATACATGCTATGTTCACTATTGTTTCCTTATCTATGTTATATGTAATACCCATGATTCCATTATATGTATATTATAATTTAATTTATGTTTATTAACATATCCATTTTATTATCTATCTTTCAGGGGTTTTAATCTTCAAAAGTTACCAAATCAGTAAAATAGTTTTGTCTCAATTCGACGTCGTTGAGACTCATGTTTTGTTATGAACCTAAATTCAATTTTGAGGTGTATATAATACCATTTTACATGTTATATCATGATTTAAATTTATTTAATGATATTTTAATCTTCATTTAATTTCTTATTCTTACATGGAGAGTATGATCCCATGTTACCAAGTTATAAGAGTTTATTAAGACAATCTCATCACTTTTCAATTTTGTTTATGTTTATGCTTCCTATGATGAAATCTTATAATCCATTTATCACGATAACTCATAAGTTTCCATATACTATTTTTATTAAATATATATCCATTTATTAGTACCATTTTCCATCTTTTTTTACTTCAGATAATATTTTTAATTAAAATATGATTGTCTCTCTCTTCGGTCAGAAATATATCTTCTTCAAAAAACCATGTTTTAAAAAATGTTTTAAAAAGACATTTGAATCAAATTTTTAAAGAAAAATGATTTTAAAAACGTTTTATAATTTTCAATGCTTCTTTTATAAATTTTCAAATCTATTTTTAAATAAAAAAATTCTAAAATTATTTTATGTTTTAAAAAAAATCAATGAAGAAATGATATTTTCCTCAAGAAATGTTTTTAAATGGTCCTTCAAAATTCTTTCCCATATAAAATAGCATACATTGGTGTTACTCATGACTTTATGAAGAAATTATTCAATGTTTCCATTAATATTCTTTATCTAAATGGATTATATTTTTAGGACATGATGTTCGTTAAACACATTTCTCTTTCATGGGTTTCATGCTTTTGAAACATGTTTATCTTTAATGGATTATATTATTTTGAAACCCATTTCTCTTTCAAGGGTTATATGATTTTTAAACCCACTTATTTTCATGGGTTAATTTCATGATGAAATTTTTATGAATCCCATCTCTTTTCATAGGTTATGATATGATTTCATGCCTATAATACCCATTTTATTTTATTGGTTAGGATATGATTATTTATGATCTTGTGAAATATGTATCTATGATTTCATTATGAGATGGTTGGGACATATATCTTCCTCCAATTTATTGGGTAAGGATTTATATCTCATGAGATAGACATGGCTGGAATGAGAAATGAAATCAGTTTAGTATTACAAGACTAGAATAAGAAATAAACTCGGTTTAGTAATACAAGGCTTGAATGAGGGGTGAAAACAGTTCAATAATACATGGCTGGAATGGGGTGTAAACCGGGTTTAGTAAAGTAATTTTTACACTAAGATGGTCTCAACATCAATGCCTTGACTACTATGAAAATCATTATATATGCTTATGTTTCTTCCATAATTCCATGTTTTATTCCTACGTTATGATTTCATGGCCTATGTTATTTATTTACTTATGATTCATATTTTGTGAACTACTAAGATTTATGCCATGATTATTGTATATGATATTTTATATAGAGGGTATGATCTTATAATTTCATGATCATGTTCTCATACACTTATTCTCATGATTATGCTTACATATCTCCCTTGTTTACCCTTACTGAGCATTTGATCTCACCCCTTTTTATCTTTCCTTCCCCAGGTTATGAAGATATGTATTATGTTTGTTGTGTCTAATAAGGGTTCTAGTTAATACGAACCTAGTGGGAGATAATATATCTCACTTATGTATTAGTGTTTATGTTTACATGTTTCCAAAGGTACTATACTAGTATAGTCTTTGGGCGAATATTTTTATAATGTTTTTAGTACTCTTAAAATTTAATTTAATGTTAATTTAAAAAAATAGAGGGTTTCTATAGTTGGTAATAGAGAAAATGTTTAGTTAACCTTTAGAAGATAAGATGATAAAACCTTATTGAGAACCATAAGGACATGTCTAAGGATAAGTTTAAGATTAAGGATACTTATAGGGAACTTTCCTGGAATTTTGGAGAAGGATATAGTGAGTGGTTTCCTATAAATACACCCATGTCTATATAATACAAGTGGATGTGCCTCTAGAACAAATGTACCTGAGGGTAACAACTTGGACACGATGTTTTGGTCCTAACTTGGAGTAATCTAGTACATGACAATGGGTCTTTCTGCACACCTGTTTTGACACTCCTGGGGGATATGATATGAAAATTCACAAACTCTTCATGAACCATCATAAAGGATTTAAATATAAGTTTCCTATGAATAACCTAGGACAAACCTAAGGTTTCATAGATTAATGAAAGTGTCATGATTTAGACATCTTATAAGTGACTTTTTGTGATTATGTCGATCCTTAATATGATAATTGTTTCCTACTCTATGCTTTTGGTTTTAGTCAATGGTTGGAACCCAAAGGTGTAAAACCAAAATATTTTATAGTACGTTATCTCTTTAAATTAATTCAATAGCTTGCGCTAAACACAACACCGAGTTCAAGCACATCATGACATGCCAAACTAGCCGTTCAAAAAGCATTTATGAATATTATTAATTTCATTTAAAATTTTAGATAATCCATATAATTTTTACATCCATATTATGTGTTTCTTAGACATAATATAATAACAAATTCCATTTTTCAGATAAAAGAAGTATTTTAAAAAAAATGCAATTTTAACATCTTTTAATGGAGAAACCTTTTTTAAATACAATATTTGAAACTTTTATATATTCAATTTTACAAAATAAAATTCTTCTTTATAATCATAACATTAAAATTTAGTTTGGATAAATTTTTTTTATTTTTAAAATAACTTTCATATTTTGATGAATAGTGAAAAATACTAAATTTTAATTGAAAACAAATTTTTTAATCAAAATAATTTATAGTGTTAAATTATACATTTGAATGGTTTTGAAGTCTAATTAGATTATATTTTTATCATTTAATTATATGTTGTCCATTGGAAGTAATTTTACATTTAAATTGGACATAAACACATATCAATATTTTAATAGATTTTACTTCTCGAAAACCCGCTTTCTGGTTTTGAAAACTGGAATTAATTCTAAATTAATCAATGAAACTTATATGTTTTTAATTTGGTAAAATAGACATCATTTTTGAATTTGTAATATGAAAATTATCTTTGGATGAAGTTTTGGTAACTTTATGAAAATATTAAATTTTTGATAAATAGTTAAAAACATTGCATAGTACATAAAAACCGACTTTTTCATTTAAAAATTTATTTTTAATTAAAAATTTATCTTAAGGTCAAAATAGATACATAATATATACATTATTCCAATTTATTTAATTTGAGTCACCTTATAATAATATTATATGTATAAAATTTTATTAAACTTTTTAACGTCTTTTACCCACCTTTTAAGCACATTTAAAAATTTGGATAAAACGTAATTTTACCACTTATGTGAATTGAATTTTAAATATATGAGAGACACGGTTTACATTATTAAGTAATATTTGGTTCAATAATATGAAAATAATTTTTGGTGAATAGTTACTTTTGAATTTTATTTACCACAGTTAAAAGTAAATAGGGTAATTAAAGGAAAAAATGATACTAAAATTAACCTCACACATGTACTAATATTATTGGATGAGTTTATTTCGACCAAAATTAACCTTAGGAAAATAATATGATCCTATTTTATCCACTTGGATTAGATTTGAAAATTTATTATATTTTATTTAAAGAAGAGTTAAAAGTGTTAAATTCAATGTTTAATAACTAAACTATTTTTAATATAGGGTTATACATAAGATAAATTCGACTATAAATATTTATTGAAAATATAAAAATATTTACAACATCATTTTATTTTATTTATAATTTTTATAAATTAAAAAATTAAATTTATTCATTACACAATGGTGATGCATTAATTTCCTTATTAATGAAATATTAAAATATTTGATTTTATAAATATCAAAATAAATGTAAATTGAGACTTTTGATGCCATAAAATAATTTTCTAGGTGAATATTACATGTTAGGGTTAATTAAATGTATTTTTCTGAAGAAATAATATTTTTATGACTTTAAAAGAAATAAAATACTAAATTGTGACAAAATTGACATAAATGAGTTTTAAAAAAAAATAATATTTTATTAAATGATATAATATTGTTAAAAAAATATGGTTTAGACAAAAGAATTATATAATGATATATATGTCATCAATGAAATAGTTTATGATATCTTGGAATTTTATAGTAAGTTTATTAACCATATAGTGTAAGAATACAAGAAGACATGGTAAAAGTTAAACTATTTAACTAAGAGTTAAATCTAAAAGATAAGATTAATATGATAACTTAACTTGTATAAAACCTATTGGTTGAGAGTTTTTAGACCTATCCCCACATTATCCTTTAAATAAAAACATTTGGAGCTATTATAAACCGAAAATGATTTTATAATAAAATAATATTTCAAGATTTTCCTTAAGTGCCGCTCACCTCTCTTATAAAAGGGTACTTACCCTTCTCTAAACTTCAAACCTCCAAAGCCATTTGGCTCACCGAAAAACTGCTCAAATATCCTCCCAACTACCGTAAATTCATCCTAGAGGCCTTACATTGATAATAAATCTAACCTATGGAGCTATTTTGTTCAAATCAAAAGGAAGAATCTGAAGAAGAGGTAATTATTTCACCACCTCTTTCAAAGTTCTTTTCTTCTTCCACATCCTCTTTATTTATTATTTACATAATAAAATAATAACTCTAGTAAATTATACATACTAAAATTTTATTATAAATATTGTAAAACCATATTCATTATTCTATCCATCCTATGAATGACAAAGTCACCATAAGCATGTACGTAAGACTTACTATCTCCACGTCATGGTGTAGTTTGTCATTCAACACTACATTATTTAGATGGGTATAATAATGAGTATAATTAATTTAAATAATGAATATAAAATTTTTATGATTATTTATATATAATATACCATCCAATAAAACATCGTTTTACCCTTGATAGAATGATACTGTCACTTGTGCGTACGTACGGATTACCGTCTCCACAACGCAATGGAATTCATCTTTAATGATCACCATTCAAGAATTTTTTATAAATAAATATATATTGATTATGTATGAGATATATGAAATAATATTGATACTGGAATAATATATATATATATTTAGATAAATATATGTCGTTTAATTACTTCCATACAATAAGATAAGAAAACATAAACAACATTCATACGTACGTACGGACTACCGTCTCCATGAACGGTGTTTCCATTTCATAAATAAATCTACTATAAATATTTATATTTTGAATATATATGATATATAAACCATTTTTTATATTTTTAAATTTTTAAATCATAATCTAAGTGATACAGTAAAGAATAACAAGTTAAAACATGTACGATAAAGAAATCGATTATTACCTGAAATGTTACTTTAACATGTAAATTATAGTTAAATGGGAAGTATAAAGTCATAAATGAATCATATATGATATCATAAATATTAATATGGTACTTTTATAATTTAATAACATACTATTGTCATTATACAGGAGTCTAAACATACCCTCTAATAAATGAAAGTACAAGGTAAGGGTTAATTCCTCAATCTCATTATTATATGTGATTGTTTATGTGTAAGTATTTAATGAGAAATATTTATTATCCATGCCCATGTTTCATAAAAGAGTTTTGAAAATGATTATTTTAAGGGTCTATTTTACAAAAACATAATTTTAAATGTTTTAAATATTTACTCTTATAAATCATTCTCATTAATGTACATGTTTTCAAAATGGTTTTAAGGATTTATTTATATGGACATGAATGTTTTAAAATGTTAATTCCTTTCAAAATATTCAATGTAGTATGTGAAACTTTTCTTAAAAAATATATTTTAAATGTCTTCCTTTATAAATTTTGTGACTTTTAAATGATTTCATGAAAAGGGGGTATTTTCCTCAAAGAGTTTTACTGATCATTTTTAACAGTGTCAACATCCTTTATTGGATATTATTCTTGATTGAGGTAGATTTATTATAATAAAATATTTCATATTGTATTGAATGAATTATGATATGTTTTAATGTGGATGTTTTATTTTTATACCATTCATGGTTTATGGTTGAAGTATTAAAAATTTTTATGCTAGTTTTAATACAAATGTTAATGTTGTGGTTCAACATTTTCATATAAGAAATGCATTGGACTTAGTAAGTGATAGGAGGGGCCCGCTATAGCCCCTCGATGCATTATTAGGTCTTGTGAGACAAATTAGTGTCTTTTAAAAAGGCCTTGATAAAATTTTTATTTGCAGTCTTGGCATAGGGTCTTGACTATGTGGTTATTATGTCCGACATTATGAATTCCCTCATTATGAAATTAGTTATTACATGTGATTATTCGACTAGTATAATATCCATTTTCATGTGTATATGGTAATGTCTGATTTATATTCTCCATATTATGTTCAAGTTTATGTTTAAAAGGCTGTTGTTTTTATTACACATCTTGCCTTAAATGTTTATAGCTTCCGCTAAATTATTTACCCTTACTGAGCATCTAAGGTCACCCAATTCTTTTGTTTTGTTCTACTAGGATTCCATGAAGTGTATTGTGATTGATATGTAGGGTTAAGTTAGGGGAATAATGGAATTATCAAAGGATTATCTATGTTTTATTTTATGTTTTAAATTTTAATGTAATGTTTATGTATGTAATCTATTTTCCAAGACTTCTAAACAGATCGGTCCTTCGGGACATGATCCCTTATGATCATTCTAATGTTATGTAATAATGCACTTACTCTGGGTAACTACGATCAGGGCATTACAGTTGGTATCATAGGAAGTTTAGTACAAACCTTGGAAACTAGATTTAGAAAAACTCTTATTAGAGAACAATACCATAAGATAGACTTTGAGGATTATTATAGAAGAAATTCCTATAATTTTGGTAATGTAGAGATTTTGTGACTTTTCCATGAAATACATCCATGCTTGGATACTACAAGTGGATTTGGTTCTGGAATATATGTACCTAGGATAGAAAACTCTAACAATGAGTTTTGGGCTTGACCTAGGGTATCCTAGTACATGACAACGAGCCTTACTACGCACCTGGTTTGACACTCCTGGGGGATATGCTTAGGATAATACATATTTTCTTTACAAAATATTTTGAAGGATTTATGATAAAATATGTCAGAAAAGGAACTATTTTTATGATACTATATGTGTGAAAATATTCAATTAATTTTGATAATTTTTCTAGGTTTTGGATCATACAATATGATACGATATATCCTAGTGTATGTCGTCATTTATAAATGGAACCCAGTAGAAGGAATGTGAACTCCAGCAATATGCATGATCCAAAGAGTAAGAAGGATCATATATTTCATGGTCTTATGCCAACATTTAAAAGGTAAATAGTCTCCCATGTATCTACCTCATATGAATAAATAATATCATGTGTTAATAAGATAAGAAAAAAATTCTATCAGTTATATGGATTTGAAGGAAAGTAAGAAAATAAGAGGATGAAAAAATGGATAAATAGAAGAAGGGAAATAAGGATTTTCCCACATGTGATAACTGTGGAAAGAATCAACTTGGTAAATTATTGAAGGTAATAGGAGTATGTTGTAAGTGTGGAGAAAAAGGGAACCACATTCATGATTTCAAGGGTAAGAAAAAGGTTTCAAATATACAATGATTCATCTATAAAGAGTTGGGACGCTATGTGAATCATTTTCCAAATCATCAGAGTATGCCTTAAATGAAGCTATTGGATAATATTAAAGTTATGATACTACCGCAGATGAAGAGGAATGAATAGTTTTCTTTTGTTATGTCATTTTAGTGTTGTATCAATGATGTTATGGTTATATTAATTATATAAATAAATAATGATTCTACTGTAGTACTATTTCATTAAGGATTTGAGATTATATGGTTCTAAGAAAAGTGACTCAATAACAAGTTAAACGTTTTGGAAAATATATGGTTAGGGGAAATATAACCCTTAATATGTTTCTAAAATGAAGATAATTATTTTGTAATAAGATATGATTTATTTGGAAAACTTATATTGGATATTCTTGACTACTTTGAAACTAATTAATTGTTTATTTATTCTATCGTTGTGGGTGTTTTTAACATTTTTGGATTTAAGGAGTATATCCAGTATTCTATGTTTTACATAAGGAATGAGGAAGAATGAACATATTTAATATGGTTTTCTCGTAATTTAGTTTATTATGAAGTTTTAAGAGAATACCCGATGAAGGTATTCACATGTATGTTATGTGACCTTCCTTATAAATTTTGGACTGTGAGTTTAGACTGAAGTATTGTGGATAACTCAAAAGGTTGGAATTGATTAAGTTTGACATTGGATACTATTGTTTAAGGATACATAATTTCTTAATATTTTTTTTGGATTGTTATAGAAATAACAACATGGAGGTCGGGTGATAACTCGTCACGTTCGTGAAGGTCGTGACACTTGAACCCACAACCGAATGAAGAAAAGGGTGCATCACCTACCACTGGACTATGTGATGTCCTGGTTTTTGTTAGAAATTATTTAAAGGATGGAACTATAATTCTCATGTATTATTTGTTTTCTTATTATATAAAGAAATTAATTCACAAACATTAAGGAAAAGAACTTAAAAAAATGTGTTATCTTAATACCTTATGTTTTGTTGAACTGATGATATTTTAAATCATCATAGATTTATGGATTTGAGGCCCTCAATTTTTCATTTATTATTTAATTGTTTTTGATTGATGACCACAATCACTCCCTATAAATATTTATGTTTTTTCTATAATTATGTGTCTCTGATTTCCACCAATGTTCTCATATTAAAAATCCTAATTTAGTGGTGACTTTTTCATTTCTATTTTCCTCTCATTAATACTAAATTTTAGTAACCTTATTTCTGATATAGGTTTTCCAAAAAGATATTTTCTATTTTCAACATTTTATTTTCAAAAAACAATTTCAAATTATGATGAAAAAATTTATTGAAGGAGGAGAGAATGTCACACCCCATGATTTCATAGTACGTTATCTCTTTAAAGTAATTCAATATCTTGCGCTATATGCAACACTGAGTTCAAGCGCATCACGACTTACAAAACTAGCTGTTCAAAAAGAAGTTATGAATATTATTAACTAGATTTTGAATTTTATATACTCCATACAATTTTAACATACATATTATGTATTTATTTGACATAATATAAAAACAAATTTAATTTTTCAGATAAAAGATGCATTTTTTAGAAAATGCAATTTTACCGTATTTTAAGAGCGAACCCTTTTTAAATCCAATATTTTACACTTTTATATATTCAATTTGACAAAATAAAATTTTTATTTATAATCAGGACATCAAATTTTAGTCTGGATAAATTTTTGGTGTTTTTATGATAACTTTCAGATTTTGATGAATAATGAAAAATACTAAATTTTAATTGAAAACAAGTTTTTTAATAAAAATAATTTATAGTGTTAAATTAAACATTTAAATTTTTTTAAAGTATAACTAGATTTAATTTTTTATCATTTAATATAATTTTGGTCATTGGAAGTAATTTTACATTTAAATTGAAAAAAACACATATCAATCTTTTGATAGTTTTTACTTCTTAAAAACCCGCTTTCTGGATTTGACAATAGAAATTAATTTTAAATTAATTAATGAAACTTATATGTTATTAATTTTTTAAAATAGAAATCATTTTTGAATATGTGATATCAAAATTTTCTTTGGGTGAATTGTTGGTAATTTTCTGAAAACATTCATTTTTTGATGAATAGTGAAAAACACTACATAGTACATAAAAACCGAATTTTTCATTCAAATAATTGTTTTTAATTAAAAATATATCTTAATGTCAAAATAGATACATAATACATATATTATTCTAATGTAAGTCATTTGAGTTACTTTATAATAATATTACATGTATAAAATTTTATTGAACTTTTTAACGTCTCTTACCAACCTTCTAGGCACATTTGCAAATTTGCATAAAACATAATTTTACTGCTTTTGTAAAATGAATTTAAAAAATAATAGAGACACAGTTGACATTATTAAGTAAAATTTGGTTCAATAAGATGAAAATAATTTTTGGTGAATAGTAACTTTTAAATTTTTTTTACCACGGTTAAAAGTAAATAGGGTAATTAAAGGTAAAAATGATATTATAATTACCATAACACATGTCCTAATTATATTGGATAAGTTTATTTCGACCAAAATTAACCTTAGAACAAAAATATGATCCTCTTTGATTCACTTGGATTATATTAGGACATTTATTATATTTTATTTAAAGAAGAGTTAAAAGTGTTAAATTAAAAGTTTAATAACTAAACAATTTTTAATATAGGGATATAAACAAGTTAAATTCGACTATAAATATTCATTAAAAAGATAAAAATATTTCCAAAATCATGTTATTTTATTTATAATTTTTAAACATTAAATAATTAAATTTATTTTTGACAAAATGATGATGAAGTAATTACCTTATTAATGAAATATTAAAATAATTGATTTTATAAATATAAAAATAAATGTAAATTGGATGTTTTATGACATAAAATAATTTTCTAGGTGAATATTAAATATTATGGATAATTGAATGTATTGTTTTTAAGAAATCCTATTGTTATAACTTTCACAAAACCAAATACTAAATAGTGTCAAAATTGACATAAACAAGTTTAAAACAAATACTATTTTATTAAATGATATAATATTCATAAAAATATATGGTTCAGACAAAGTACTCATATAATTATATATATGTCATTAATGAACCAATTGAGGTTATTATATCATTTTATAGTAAGTTTATTAACCATATAGTGTAAGAATGTAAGAAGACATGGTAAAAGTTAAACCCTTTAACTTAGAGTCAAATCTAAAAGATAAAGTTAATATGGTCACCTAAACTTTTCTAAAACCTATTTTTTAGAGGTTTTGACCCATAACCACCTTATCCTTTAAATAAATCCATTTTGAGCTATTAGAAACAGAAAATTATTTTATAATAACATAATATTTCAAGATTTTCCTAAAGTGCCCCTCACCTCTCTTATAAATGGGTACTTCCCCTTATCTTAACTTCACACCTCCAAAGTCATTTGGCTCAGAAAATCCCTACTCAAATATCCTCCCAAATACCATAACTGTATCCTAGAGGCCTTAATTTGATCCTAAATCCATCCTAAGGATCCCTTTTGTTCAAATCAAAAGAAATCACCCGAAGAAGAGGTAATTATTTCATCACCTCTTTCAAAGTTCTTTTCTTCTTCCACTTACACTTTCATTGTTATTTTCATACTAAAATAATAACTCTAGTAACTTATACATACTTATATTTTATTATAAATATTTTAAAACCATATTCATTATTATATCCATCCTATGAATGACAAAGTCACCATACCTGCATACGTACATCTTACTGTCTCCACGTCGTGGTGTAGTTTGTTATTCAACACTACATTATTTGGATGGGTATAATAATGAGTATAACTAATTTAAATAATGAATATAAAATGGTTATTATTCAGTATATATAATATATCATCCAATTAAACAGCTTTTTACCATCGATAGAATGATATTGTCACTCGTGCGTACGTACGACTTACCATCTCCAAGACACGATGAGATTCATATTCAACGATCCAAATTCATAAATTTTTTATAAATATAAATATAAATATAAATATAAATATAAATATATATTGAATAAGTATTAGATATATAAAATAATATTTCTACTAGAATAATATATATTTATGTAGAAAAATATATGTCGTTTACTTCCACACTATACGATAAGAAAACAGAAACAACGTTCATGCGTACGTACGGACTACCATCTCCCGGAATGGTGTTTCCATTTCATAAATATATATATTATAAATATTTATATTCTAAATATATGTGATATATAAATCATGATTTATATTCTAGATTTATGTAAATCATGATCTAAGTGATACGATCAGGAATAACAAGTTAAAACACGTACGATAAAGAAAACGATTATTACCCGAAATGTTATTTAAACATGGATATTATTAATAAATGGGTAGTATAAATTAATAAATAAATAATATATGATATAATAAATATTAATATGGTTCTGGTATAATTTAATAACATACTATGGTCATTATATAGGAGGATATACATACCCTCGACTAAAGGAAAGTACACGGAAAGGGTTTATTCCTCAATCTCATTATTATCCGAGATTGTTTATGTGTAAGTATTTAATGGGAAATATTTACTATCCATGACCATGTTTCATAAAAGATCTTTCAAAATGATTATATTAAGGTACTATTTAACTAAAAAATAATTTTAAATGTTCTAAATATTTATTCTACTAAATCATTCTCATTAATGTCCATGTTTTCAAAATGGTTTTAAGGATTTATTTATATGGGAATGAATGTTTTAAAATGTTAATTCCTTTAAAAAGTTTCAAATTGGTATGGGAAACTTTGATTCAAAAACATATTTTAAATGTATTCCTTTATAAATTGTGTGAATTTTAAATGGTTTCATGAAAAAGGGGTATTTCTATCAAAGAGTTTTACTGATCATTTTCAACTAGGTTAGCATCCTTTACTGGATATTATTATTGATTGAGGTTGATTTATTATAATAAAATATTCCATATTGTATTGAATGAGTTATGATATGTTGAATTGTGGATGGGCTATTTTTATACCATTCATGTTTTATGGCTGAATTGTTGACATTTTGTATGACAATTTTAATACGAATGTTTATGTTATGTTTCAACATTTTCATTTGAGGAATGCATTGGACATAGTAATTGATGGGTGGGGTCCTCTATAGCCCCTTGATGCATCGGTATGTATCATGAGACAAATTAGTATCTTGTCACAAGTCTTTGAAAAAACTTTTATTTGTATTCTTGGAATGAGACCTTGACTATGTGGTTATGATTACTTGCATTATGCATTGCCTTGTTATGAAATTAGTTATTACATGTGATTATTCAACTAGAAGAATATACATTTTCATGTGTATATAGTAATATTTGATTTATTTTTTCCATATTATGTTCATGTTTATGTTTAAAAGACCGTTGTTTTTATTAAACATATTTCCTTGAAAGTTTATAGCTTACACTAAATTATTTACCCTTACTGACCATATGAGATCACTCCTTTCTTATGTTTTGTTTTCCAAATATTCCAAGAAGTATATTATGATTGATATGAAGGGTTAATCTAGGGTAATAATGGAATTATAAAATTCTTATCTATATTGTATTTTATGTTTGAAATTGTAATGTAATGTTCATGTATGTAATATTTTTTCCAAGACATCTAAACTGATCGGTTCTTGGGGACTTGATCCCTTGTGATCATGCCAATGTTATGTAATAATGAATCAAATCTGAGTATCTAGGGTCGGGGAATTACAGAAGGAACCCCATTAATGTTTATTATGTTGGAAAATGAAATTACTGTCCTCTTGAGAAACTAAATTCTATGTGATTTGGAATAAAAAACTCATTTCTTTGATAACACTGCTTTCTAAATCTATGAATCATGGTGAAATTACAAATGACCATATGAACGAACAAAATTTTGTTGATCCTTTCATGAGAAAAAATCCAACTATTTTTCAGAGGGTATTCATATCCACTTATTACTGAACAATGGATCAGTAATACTGAAAATATAATCTTCATTATATAGTGTTCAAAGCATGATAAATTCATTACTGTTGTTTATCGTTTAAAAGGTGAAGCAGACCATTGGTGGACTCTAATCAAGAATACGAGGCAACAATATGAGACAGAATCCATGGATTGGGATGAGTTCAGGAATTTTTTTTCAATAAGTACTTTCCTATAATTCTTCATACCAAGATGAAGAAAGAGTCCCTTGAGTTGAAAGAAATGGATGATGAATCTGTCAGTACCTACTAGGCTAATTTTATTAGACTAGCAAGGTACACTTTATTAATTATCATCCAACCTGAAAGTAAAGTTAATAGGTTCATCATTGGATTAAATCCACGTATCATAAGGGCATTGGCCATAAATTTTTTTTAGTAGATAAGAATAGATTGTGCGTTGTGTAATCAAGGTTGAAATGGAGTTTAGATTCATGTATCAACTACATGTTTGTTTATAAGAAAAGGAATATGAAGTTCAAAAGAGACTCTAAAAAAATTTTAGAAAAGAATATGAGTTTCCCTTTATGTTTTAAGTGTGGGAAGAAGCAAGGAGGAATTAATATTAAGGGGTATAATAAATGTTTTGAGTGCGTAAAGTAAGTTCACTGGGAAATTGATTGTCAAAATGATTGGAAAAATTTATCCCAAAATGATAATGGAGAAAAATCCACACAGAATTCACCTCCCACGATTCAGTGCTACAAGTGTAAAGAGAATAGGCATTATGATAACCACCGCCAAACCCAAGGGCTGGTTATGATGATTAATGTCATCAACCTCTAAAGATGAGGAACAAGGTAAAATCTCATGCAATCATTATTTATGATGAGGGGTGTGATAACGATGTTATGAAAGGTATACTTACCATCCACTCTAGAATATATGGTGTCATATTTGATTCGAGATATACCCACTCTTTAATATCTAATGAAATTTCTAAGTGTGTTATGATTCTACCAAAATAATTAGATGTGGAATTAGTATCACAAAACCCTTATGGTACAATGATTTCATTTCAAGTCTATGATTCATCTCTGGTTGAAGTTTGTGAGAATGTGCTTCCTACAAATCTTGTCATTCTTTCATTATTCAAATATGATGTCATCTTAGGCATGGATTGGCTTTCTATTCCTAAATACCACATTGATTGTCAAGTAAGGGAAGTTAAGATTGATATTTCAAACCCTCATATGATCATCCATCAATGTGTAAATAATTATGAACTTCTTTTAGAGATTACATCCTATGTATGGGTATTAAATCTCATTCACAAGTGTTTCTTTTCTAAAATTATTGGGGATAAAATTGACATTGATGATATGCATATTGTTAATGATTTTTTTTGGATGTCTTTTAATAAGAGTTTCGTAGTCTTCCACCAAAACATGACGTTAATTTTTCAATAGAACTCATACCTGGTTCCACACCAATTTCAAAGACTCATTATATAATGGATCTGATTGAGTTATAATAATTGAAGAACAAAGTCCAAGAAAACCATGATAAAGGGTTTATTCGGCTAAGTGTGTCACCTTGGGGTGCACCGGTTCTTTTTGTGAAAAAGAAATTTGGATAAATGAGAATATGCATTGATTATCAAGAGTTTAACAAGATCAGAATCAAGAATAAGTATCCCCTCCCACGTATTGATGACTTGTTTGATAAACTATGTGGAGATAAATAATTTTCCAAGATTGATCTTCATTCTTGATATCATCAATTAAAAGTCATGAAAGCGGATATACCAAATACGACATTCTGTACAAGGTATGGACACTATGAATATATAGTGATTCCTTTTGGTCTTACTAATTCCCCTATTATCTTCATGGATTTATGGAATATAGTCATTAATGATTACCTCGATTAGTTTTTTGTGGTCTTTATAGATGATATTCCTATATATTAAAAGAGTAAGTAAGAGCATGAATATCACTTGAGAATTGTTCTGAAGACACTAATAAAGGAAAATCTATATGAAAAATTTACAATGTCTGAATTTTTCCTTAAAAAGGATTCATTTTAATGTCACATAATCTCAAGAGATGGTATTGCAATAGATCCATAAAATAAGGAGGTGATTAAATGCTAGCCTAGAACAACCATGGTGACTGAGATCCGTCCCTTTCTTGGTTTAGCTATATATTATTGTTGGTTTGTGGAGAATTTACCATGACTACCTAATCCTCTGACCAAGTTAACTTAGAAGGGTGTCTAGTTTTTGTAGACATATTAATGTGAGGAAAATTTCATGGAACTGAAGAGAGGTTTAGTTAGTGCACTTATTCTTACATTACCCTATAATGGATAAGGGTTTTTAATCTATAGTGATGTATCCAAGAAGGTATTGGGATGTGTTATTATGTAGAATAACATATTTATCGCTTATGCCTCATGGAATTTGAAGATTCATGAGCAAAATTACCCAACTCATGATTTAGAGTTATCAGTGGTATTTTTTTGCATTAATGATATAGAGGCATTTTCTTTAAAGAGAAAAGTGTGATATATTTAACAATCATAATAGTCTGAAATATATATTCACATAGAAGTATTTGAACATGTGCCAGAGAATATGGTTATATTTGATAATGGATTATGACTGCTCAGTACATTACCACCCTGGGAAAGCAAAAAAGGTTGTAGATGCTTTGAGTCAAAAGGATCATGCTAGATTTTTAATGCTGAGGATCACAAAAGAACCAATATTTATGAATTTTTAAAGGATATATCTAGAAATCCTAAAGGGCAAAAATCTTGTATTTATCAAATGAATGTAAAACCCTTTATCCAATTTAAGATTAAGGAGGCTGGGAAGGAAGATGTAGAGCTGAAAAAGAATGTTAAAAATGTTCCTGAGTTTAACCTTGATCAGGATGGAATGATAAGGTTCAGTAATCGTGTATGTGTTCCTTCTATTTCAAATTAAAAGAAGGATCTTTTAGAGGAATATCATAGTTCTTCATTCTCTATTCATCATGGAATTATGAAAATGTATATGGAATTGAGAGAATACTTTTTCTGGGATGGAATGAAAAGAGATATCATAGAGTTTGTATCTTGGTGTTTGATATGCCAACAAGTTAGGGATGAAAGAAAAAAGTAAAAAGAGATGTTTCATTCATTACCCATACCAGAATGGAAATAGGAGAACAACAATCTAGATTTTTTCATAGGATTACCCAAAACCTCAAAAGGGTTTATTGTTATATGGGTGGTATTTGATCGCCTTAATAAGTCATCACACTTCATCACAATCAGAGAAGACTTCTCTATGGATCATATTTATAGTATATACATTAAGAAAGTGATAAGGTTTCATGGAGTACCACATTTAATTCTATAAAATCAGGATCTAAGGTTCACCTCAAAGTTCTAGCGAAGCATTCTACAAGTACTTGATACATAATTTGGTTTCATCAATTCTTATCATCTTCAGACAGATGGTCATTCAGAAAGAAAAATTCAAACCCTAGAGAATATGTTGAGATCTTATTCACTGGATTTCAAAGGTGGTTAATATCAACACCTTCCTTTAGTTGAGTTTTCTTACAATAATAGATTTCACCCAAGAATTCAGATGGAAATTGTATGAAGTCCTCTATGGGAATAAATGTATAGCTCTAACGTGCTAGAATGAGGTTGGATAAATAAAGGTATTGGGACCTGAGATTGTGGAAGAAATGGTTGAGAAGGTTAGAACCATTCAGCTACATATCAAGGCAGCTCAAATTCCACAGAAAAGCTACACTAATAACCATCGACGTGATATAGAATTTAAATTTGGTGAAAAAGTGTTTCAATGATTCTGACCCTGGAAGAAAGTTATGAGATTCAAGAAAAAAGATAAACTAAGTCTTAGGTAAATCGGTCCCTTTGAGATTCTTGATTAAATCAGGATGGTAGCATATCAATTGGAACTTCCTCCAAATATCTCTCAATTAGTTGATGTATTCCATGTATCTCTCCTGAGGAAGTACATACCTGACCCCTCACATGTACTAGACTCAAAGGTCATACCTCTGGAGTTGGATCTTTCTTACGAGGAGCAACCTGTTGAAAATTTGTATCATACAAAGAAAGTTCTATGAAACAAGACCACTCACCTAGTCAAGGTTTTGTGCAGAGATCACCAGTTAAAGGAAGCTACATGGAAACTTTAGGATATGATTAGGCATAAGTATCCTTATTTTTTTTTCTCGAGTAATGAATTTTTAAGGAGAAATTAATTTTAAGGAGGGTAGAATGTGACACCCTGGGTTTTTATGGACCTTTTTTTGAATAAAGTAAATTTTCATTTATGTATTACAATGCACTAAGTCAAACATTACATTCACATTTCATGAAATTTTCATATGACACACGGAACATCGACTTGGTGTATGTTACATAGAACATCGACTTGGTGTACGTTACACGCAACACCGATGTTTCTACAAAACATCATTTTAATGTTATAATTATTTAAATGAGATTATTATAACATAGTCATTAAACATAGTAATATGAACAGTAATAAATAGTTTTAATTTTTTAAAAATATTTTTTATTTAAATAGAAAATATTCATAATGAATGATATGATTTTTGATTAAGTCATTTTTTGTTTAAAAATATTTTTTTCTCGAATGAACTACTTTTAATGTCCTTCTATGAAAAATAATAAAATTAATTTTAGACATATTTATAAATTTCATTTAATAAAATAGGATTAATATTTTACTTTAGAATGTATAAATTATCTTAGGGTGATTTTTTGTATTTTTCTGAGAAAATTTATTTTTTAATGAATAGTGAAAAATACAACTTCTTGGTTAAAAGATGACTTTTCATTTTAAAGTAATTATTAATGTTAAATTATAATTTAAATTTTTCTAATGTCACATTAGATAAATTATACATTTATTAATAAAATTTATGTCATTATAATCAATTCCACTAGAAAATTGAATATAAAATCTTAACAAACCTTTGAACATTTTTCTACTTCAAAGACCTATAATTTCATCCCATCTACAGAATTAACATTAATCTTAATTTTGTCACTTCTATAAAATGAATTTAAAAAAACTGACATAAAACATTGTAATTAGTATAATATTTATATTCTAATAAGATCAAATTAACTTTTTTACCAAAATGTTAGTAAAAGTTATTAAAATTAATTACATCGTTTAAGGTCAAATTAAGCTTAATTAGGGACAAAACCATAATCTCAGGTACCCAAATGACCTAGAAACTTGTAAAAAACGCATTGGATGTACATAAATCATACACACACATTCCATTATTGATATATGTTGGTTTTTATGACTTTTTTAGGTAATAACATGTGCACAACTAACTTGTTTTCAAAAATTCTAAGTGAATCCTTTTCCTTCCCTATAAAAGGCCACCACCCATCCCACTTCCTCAAACCACTGAAACCCCTTAAATCAACCAAAATCTAATAAAATAATCTCACAACTTTCCTCCATTACTCCTTTAATTCTCCCTTTGTTCATAATGTCTTACAAGGAATCCTTTTGGAATAAACCAAAAGGAGTTACCCGATTAAGAGGTAACATCTTTTCTCAAGTCCTTTATTTTATTTTATTTCGCCACCAAATACAATTTATTTTTATATTATTATATAAAAAACCAGTTTCTTTAATATACTATTATTTTATTAAGAAAATGTTTCAACTTAAACTTACACACACCTTTATCTAATGGATAACACACATACTGTTTATGAGTATGGCGAACTACCTCCTCACTAAAAGACAATCGTTCAATTTTCCTTACTACCTATAATGGTTGATATTCTAATGGAAAATATTTTCATATATTTCATATATTATATTTATTATTTCTTTAAGCTTATATATTCTTTTTATAACACATATATTTTTACTTTTCATTTGGTGTTAATCAGATAATTTTGTTTGAGGAAGTGTGGACTACAACCCCCTCAAAGCGACATGATTCGTTCATAAACTACATGGATTGTATTAAGGATGGTTTCATTGAATATATAAGACATATGTGATATCAAAAAATCTACTTTAAAATATATCTATATATACACATATATACATATATTTATTTTACTTTATTTCTTTCAACACGACAATTAAATGGAAACCACATTCATGCGTACGTATAACCTACTATCTCCATGAATAGTGTATTCTATTTCATACTTATATATTATATAGATTACTAAAATAAAAATATATTGTATATAAATTAAATTTATATCATCGTTTAAATTCTATAAATCATAATATAAAGTATAAGTACCAAAGATATAACAAATTAAGACACATGTGAAGAATAAAGTGAATATTACCCAAAGTAAAACCTTAACATAGGATTGTTAACAAGTGGGTAATATAAGGTCATAGTAAAACTATATATATAATAATATTTTTATTTATAATATTTATAATAAATTTATATTTATTATACATGTGTTTTGAATGAGTACGATGAGAGTCAAGACACAGGGTAAGGGGATTTAATCTCACTTTCAATTTCTTTGAGATACATGCTATGTTTGTTAAAATTTAATTTTGTGGGGTGTATATAATTCGTATGATTGTATTATATCTATATTATACTTAAATTTTGGGTGTTAACATATCCATTCTATTATATTTCTTTCATGGGGTTTAATTTTCAAAGGTTACCAAATCGGTAAAATAGTTTTGTCTCAATTTTTCTTTCGTTGAGACACATGTTTTTATATGCACCTAAATTCTCTTTTGAGGTGTATATAATTTTATTCTACATGTTATATCATGAATTTCATTACCTTAATGATATTATAAGATTCATGTAATTTTAATTTCTTACATGGAGAGTACGATCCCAAGTTACTAATTTATAAGTGTTGATTGATACAATCTCATCGCTTTTCGAGATTATTTATGTTTATAATTGATATGATGAAAAATCATGATACATATCTCAAGAAAAATAATGAGTTTCGTTTTATTCTATTAATTCAATAAATATCCATGTAACAATACCATTTTTTCCTCTCTATTACTTAATATAACATTTTTAAGTAAAATATAACCATCTCTTTCTCCCCAATCAGAAATCTATTATATTCAAAAAACAATGTTTTCAAAAAAGTTTTTAAAAATATTTGGAGCCCATTTTCAAGAAAAAAGGATTTTTAAAACGTTTTATAGTTTTCAATTCTTACTTTATAAGTTTTCAAATATATTTTAAAATAAACATTTTTTCAAAAAGGTTTTATGTTTTTAAATTCATTTTCAATGTAGAAAGGATATTTTATTCAAGAATTTTTTTTAAAATGTCCTAAAAATTACTTCCCAAATAAGATAACATACATTAGAGTTAGTCATTCCTTTATGGAAAAATTATTCAAATTTTCTATTCATATTATTTCTATGAATGGATTATGTTTTGATGGTGTGATGTTTATGAAACTTGTTTCTCTTTCACGGGTTATATGATTTTGAAACCTATTTCTCTTTCATAGGTTATATGATTTTGAAACCCATTTCTCATTAATGGGTTATATGATTTTGAAACCCACTTCTTTTCATGGGTTATGTAATGATGAAATGATTATGAATAATATATCTTTTTATAGTTTATGATACGATTACATATTTATAATACCTATTTTATTTCATGGGTTATGATATGATTATTTATGATCTCGTGGAACATGTATGTATGATTTCATTATGAGATAGGTGGGACCTATATCTACCTCCAATTAATTGGGTAAAGAGTTATATATCATGAGATAGACATGGCAGTAATGAGAAATGAAATCACTACAGAATTATAAGGCTTCAATGGGAAATGAACATGGGTTAGTAAAACATGGATAAAATGAGGGTTGAAATCTATTCAGTAATACATGGATGGAATGGGGTGTAAACCTAGTTCAGTTAATGACTTTTTCATCTAAGATGGTCTTGGTATCAATGCCTTGAAACTATGGAAATCATTATATATGCTTATGTGTCTGCCATAATTCCATATTTTATTCCTATGTTATTCTTTGATGGATTATGTTATTTATTTAATTATGATTAATGTCTTGTTTTGGTGACTCATCATTATGTGACTCTTTCGATGGTTCTGCTGCCGACTCATCTTTTTTTTTCTACCTTTGTTTTGGTGTTTTGATGTTTTGGATTTGTTCGGTCACGTGTCTAAAATGGTGGATCCCCTTGGACACAATGATTTTTTTATGGTTCTTCTTGTTTTGGTTCTCACATAGCCTAAAGTGATCTTTGTTTGGTTCTCACTCACCCAAAAAGTGATTTATTTGAAAATACAATTTTTTTGGGAATTATGATTAATGTATTGTGAACTTCCATGATTTATAACATGATTCATGTATATGGTGTTTGATATGCAGGGTATGATATTTTATTTTCAGGAGCATGTTATCATACCTGTATGCTCAAAATTATGCTTATATATCTCCCTTTTCTACCCTTACTAATCATTTGAGGTCACCCATTTTTATGTTTCATTACCTAG
Organism: Viscum album; assembly: GCA_963277665.1. Taxonomy (NCBI): domain Eukaryota; kingdom Viridiplantae; phylum Streptophyta; class Magnoliopsida; order Santalales; family Viscaceae; genus Viscum; species Viscum album. The sequence goes on from OY728125.1 coordinate 1,617,125,186, forward strand.
GTTATGAAGATATATATTATGTTTGATGTGTCTAAGAAAGGTCTATTCAAGAAGAACCTAGTGGGAGATACTGTAGCAGACTTATGTATAAATATTTATGTTTCCTTGTTTAGAAAGGCACTAGGTTAGTATAGTCTTTAGGTAACTGTTTGTACAATGTTATAAGTATTCCATAAATGTTATGTAATGTTAATGTAAGAAAAGTGAGGGTATCTATATTCCTAATATATTGACATCATCTTGAGTATGCTAAGATAGTATATGATATACACCAAGATATCTATGTTTAAATTTTGGATTTACAAGTTACATTTCTTGGGTCACATAATCCCTGAGGACGGTGTTTCAATGGACCTGAATAAATTTCAGGCAGTTGTTTCTTGGGATATTCCCAAGAATTTTTTTGATATATAGAGTTTTATCAGTTTGGTGTGCTATTATTAGAGATTTATCAAGGGCTTTTATTTCATGAGAGAACTGCTTTTGAGATTAACCAAGAAAGGTACAAAGTTTGAATGGTCTAGTTCATGTGAATATTCCTTTCAAGAGTGGAAGAAGCATTTGAAATCCACATCATTTTAGATCATACTAGAATTGGGTGATGAGTACACATTATTTTTATATGTGTCTAAGATCAGACTTAGAATAGTGTTTATTTAGGTAGATTGAGTTGTGGTGTAAGTGTCATGATTGTTGAGGCCACATAAAAAATATTACCCTATGCATGATATTGAGTTAGCCAGAGTGGTTTATGCCTTAAAGTGTTGGAGACATTATAAGTTGGGGGAAAAGTTTATTGTGTATAATTATCCAATTTTTTTTAAATATATCTTCTCACAATAAGATATGAATCTTTATTATCAGATATATGTTGATTATATGAAATCATTTGACTTTTATGTAGCCTATATGACTGGGAAAGGAAACAATTTTGCTGATGGATTGATCTAAAATACAAAGACTCATACAGTCCAGAAGTAAAATTATGCATGAAAGATGATGGTTTTGTTTGATGATATGCATATGTAGGTTTAGGAAGGCCAAGAAAAGATTACTCTTGTGTCCTTATCCACTGAGTCCACACTTGTGAGCTAGATCAAGGAGAGGTAGTACGAGGATCTAGAGTGTTTATCCATGAGGGTAATCCAAAAAGGTAGGGAGTAACCTTATTATTGAAATATAAATGAGGATCAGATCATCTATTTCTGGGTTCATATTGTTGTGCCTAAGTGTATGTGGGAATATTTGATGTGTGAGTTCCATGCCTTGAAATAGGCAGTGTATCCTTGTTTGAAAAAAATGTACCATGAACTTCATATGAAATATTGGTGTCATGGAATTAAAAAGGTGATTGCAGGTTTCATGACATGATACCACACCTATATGAAGGTGAAGGATGAGCATCAATGACATATTTATTTTCTATAGTATTTTCCCATTCCAAAATGGAATTGGGAAGACGTTACTATTGAATTTTTTGTGGGTCTTACAAGGATTCATGTTGGTGCTGAAATACATTCCACGTGATTAGCCGAGGAGGCCATAGATGTTTGGAATAAAATAAAAGCTAAAACAGACCCAAAACACTATTAAGGGTCTTCTTCATGAAGCCCTTTTTCAAATCCCCCTCCCCCTCTGTGAACGCTCAAGGCCCTAATGGTATGCTCCGTGATTTCGACGGCATTCTACGACCATGCTAAGGGGTTGATGCTATGCTCCAAGAGTCTAATGCAACTGCAACCATTTCTAAAGCCCACATATACTACATGAACTACTTCCCAGAATCACAAAAACCCATTACCTATAAATATATATCTCATTGTGACTATTAAATAATGGTTACCAGACTCTTCAACTTCTAGATTGCTCCCAATTCAAAAAGCACTCGAGTAGTGAAAAAGAAAATAAAAATGGATCTTCCAAGGTAGCGAATCTTCATAAAAACCCCTCCCATATTTTATTTAATACATCAAAAAAATAGGTAATTCCATTCATGAAGGCCTACACCCTTGGTGAAGGAAGAAGGCCCTTAAGGGCGCTGAAGGTGTTGTGAAGCCTTAAAACTTCACGAAGCATTAATTTCCTAATCCACGACTTCATATTAAGTTAGAAGAACCATGTTTTGTGAAACCTTCTTCTTTATGAATATCCTATCCTTTTTAAGCACCCAAGATTCAGAAATCACCCCTCTGAAAGGCCCTATGATTCATGAAGCCCCTATAATGGGTCTCTCAATGTTGCCTCCCTTCGGCTAAAACCTCTTCATGAAGGTTAAGTGCCCAAAGTCACCACATCCATCTAGGATCAATTAAGCTAAACTTCAAGTCCCCATGTAACCTATTCTACCTATTAATTTGGTCCACTCTACTTTAAGTGTAGCCCAAGATTCCCATTTACCTTTTTCTTCTCAGCATATGTATGCTAACTATTTTAATAGTGGGTTCCCTAGACCTAACTCGAACAATACTTTTGATTACCATATCATGTATGCAATTAGATATACATGATGTATACTTACTATTATAGTATATAATTTTTTGTGTCCACTATTGAATTGGTAATTTCCATATATTAATTGTTGCATCAAAAATTTATAGCGGATCCTAGACTATAATGAGAACCTCAAGATACCATGAAATTAATCTTAAACATATTTCATATAGTCTAGATACATCATACTGACTGGAAATAGTAAATGTATTATTCTCATGAAATTTCCACTTGGTGATCTATAGTAATGATTTCATGAGGGTAGACCTTCCAATATTAACACCACATGTTTTGGGGGTCATTGTATGTTCCAATCTATGGACATGTGTAATGTTCTCTTGAATTGAGATCATTACCAATATGTTATATTTGATCACATATTTGATGCAATGTAAAAACCATTATAATGAAATTTTGTCGAGGTAGCTTGTGTTGGGTATGTCATTGGTGGTATGACATTGGTTTAATGATCAAGATATAATTTTTCACTCCCAAGTTAAGGAAGTAATATATTTCAGGCTTGGTTGATCAAGATGGTAGTACCATGATAAATCCATAGCTATGGTAGTCCAAGGTAAATCTATCCAGTTATATCAATAAATGATAAAGCAAGAAAGGATGATGTCATGGGTGTGCGTCATGTTTTATGAGAAATTAAATACAAATAGATTATATTACAAAGTGTGTGGCGTAGGTTCATTGTTGCTGATATGACTATCCTAATCTCTTTAGGGGCCATGATGGATTTCTAGATCCCACTCTTGGCCTTTGAATAGTATTCAATAATATCGAGATAAGGGCCTAGAGTGTCACACATAATATAATATTCAATAATCATCCATATTCAGTTGAATAGGTATATAGGACATAGTGGACCCGACAATTAGGGTTTGGGTTTTTTCCAAAGATACACGATAAATACATAAATAAATAAATTCATATTATTTAAGTTAAAAATATTTCAAATTGAAATTATTTATTAAATTTATTTAAAATATTTAATGTAAATACATGAAAACTATTATTTTAATGAATATTAGTTTGAAATATTCAAGTTTTATTTAATATTTGTGGGAATGAAGAGTCATGTTAATGGATTGGGTATTATCATGTAATATATTTATTATAATAAAATTAATTTATAATAATATATATGATATTTATGACTCATTATAGTTGTCGTAATATAGTTTATATAGTGAGTACAGATATTTGGGGGGCCGGGGAGGCAATTCTTGGTAATTTCATAACACACTACAAATAGGAGCCGAAGTTCCCACCAAAGAATTATTCATGGAAATATATTTTATTGATTCTCTCTATTGTACCAAATTCTAGAGAGATAATCTCTAAATACAAGTGATTTAGATCAATATCTTTCTCATGCATCGCAAGAAAGGTGTCATGGTGATCTTTGGAAGATCGAAGACATCATCGGATCTCTGTACTAGCATCTGGAATTCAGCAATCGGCGCTCCTTTAGTTTATTGAAGCACATGTGGATGATATAGAGGAATTAGGCTTTAGATTATTTGAGAAGATATCACCAATTATGAGAATACTTCGAGAGTGGATTAACATTTAACCAATTATTTATGGTTTTATTTCTGTTCTTAAAATTCCTCATGTTAAGATCATTGGGATTTTACAAGGTAGCATTTCACCGATGACGATGTTTTCATGTCGATCATCGGTGGAATTTTTTTAAAATCTCATTTTTGGGTCTTCCACTATGCACCAAGTACCTTAAATTGGATTCAAAGTGACACCAGAATATTTTAATCCAAGGAAGGACTAAAATATCTTTAAATATAACATAGGGCATCGTTTCGGTCCTAACATCATAGACTCTAAGTAAATTCGATATAGGATAGCCAAGTTACGGTCATCCAAAGTTTTAAATATGAATTTTAGGTAAATTAATAAGAACACATATATTTATATATATGTTTAAATACCAGAAGCTAGTCAATTTTAAAATTTTCTGGTGAACCCCATCTTTGATTGGAGTTCTGATAACTAGAATAATATTTTCTAGCACCATTTTGTTATTATAATAAAATTTTTATTATAATATTATTCTTATTTTTCTATGGGTTATTGTATAACCACTATAAAAAAAGGGCATCAGCTTGACTTCGATGAAAAATAAAAAAAGGATCTCCTATATTAGCTACCTGCCAAGCAAAACAAGAAGAAATGGTCAAGTGGGTGTCCCCCTTGTCTCCCTTATGATCTCCTCAACTACTCTACCTCCCACACAATTGTGGCACTGGACTACACCGCACCACAACAGTGCCCTGGTCATCAACGACCGGCCTCCTTCCCCTGGTCTAGGTCCCATTGCATGGACAACCCATGTCGCATCTCTCCTTCCATGCAAATCACGCAAAAATGGCCTTCCCTGCCATCCATGGCTGAAGTCATTACTGACCGTCGCATCCTGCACAGTGTCATCCCATTTTCCCTATAACTCAGCTCATCTTTGGATCCCATTAAGCATGACATCCCATCATTGGTCTCCCTCCAACTTGAGCTAGTTTCTCCCTAGAAAAATATTGGATTCCTCTTTCTACCGATACTGTCCCACCGACTTCCCTCCTCCTTCAGCCAGTGCTCAGCCTGGATCCCCCTCTCGACTCTTTATAGACATTTTTTGATCCCCTATGGTGTGAGGTACTCTCAGTAGCCTCTACACAGACTTCATACATCATGAAACGGGCTCAAGCAAGTGTGTCCAGCCCAGAACAGTCTTGGGTGGGCCTTCTCGGCCAAGAACACCCTTGTATGAGGTTTTCATGGCCCTGAATGGACCTACGTGGTTACATCTTGACCTACACAAGCCCTGTTTAGGGTTTTTGAGACCTGGGTTTTTTTAATAATAAAAAAGAATAATTAATCTAATTAATTTAATTTTGGTTTTAATTTAATTAATTTAATGTTATTGTTTGGTTAAGAAAATTATTTTTTATATTGTAAGAAAATTGAATTGAATTTAGGTATTAAATTAAATTAATTAATGGTATCAAATGGTGAAAATTATTGAATTAAAAAATAGGAGTGAATTTTTAATTCAACTAAATTCCCCTTAAAAAAATAATTTAATGAAAGTTTAATTTTATTTTGACATTTAGTTTTCAAATACAGAAGTTTAATGCGTATTGAATGGTCATGATCCATGGACTGACTAGTGCATGTCTAGTGTTTATTCGATTATTTAATTTATTATTGTAATCAATATTTGTAATAAGTAGTTTAATAAATGGAAATTTGTTAGTCGTTTGTGTCATATTATTTATAAGGGTATGCGTGCCTATTTTTTTAGTTGTATTTTATACTCTTTTGACCCCCTATCATTTGTGAGAGTATTTTTGTATAATGATGATGAATAGTAGTGATTCACTTTGTGCTACGTTATTATGACATACCATACGAGAGTTTGTCACATTGGATGGGAAAGTGCTGCAACTCGAGTCGCAAGCGACACAGACAAGGTATTACCCATAGGGTCTAGGTTGATCCAATATTCACTCAATATACCAACCATTAGTATTTTCTCATTATCACATCATCATTTTATTCATTCATGGTTTATTATTTTGTGAATGTGTATTTTACACACGATCACATAGAATAATAAATAAGCAAGCATAGATAAAATAAAAATGTGATGTGATGGATATTTTATATTTATTTCATGGTTAGTTGTGAGTGTGATCACATAGTAAATACTAATTAGATATAAAATTATCTATTTTCATCACATAAAAATATAAAAAACCTTAAAGAAATGTTAAGTAAAAACTTCCTTCCATCATTAGAATTTGGACAAAACCGGGTGTTCGTGGTGCTCGATCAACCATAGCTGAGGGTGCCTATTACTATAGGGGAGTTATTATGAGATTAATGGGTTGAATTAACTAAAGTTTTATTATGGATAATGTATAGATAACTTTCAATAATTTTAGAGGCAAGCATTGAGTAAATCAATTTATGATTTTAGAAGTTGAGACTTCACTCAACATTTCAAGTAATTGTGAGTTAATGTGGTTGGTTAGTCAAACACCTACCTTGAACCCTTTAAGTAGTGGTGTATCCATATATTGTATACTATGAGGGGAGATTCATGGATCCTTTCCAATATAATAATCAAGAGATAAAGTATTATGCTTCTAGCACAGATGGTTCCTAGAATTTGATAAAATAGTGGGAGGCATTAAATGATTTATTTAATTAATCAAAATTTCTAAATCAGTAATCAAGATAAAAAATACTCATCTTCTAGAATATTATTTTATAAAAAATTTAATGTTATACCATAAGAAATACTATGATATATAATAGATAAAGTAAATGTCCAAACTGGCATGAGTTTCAAGAGTAGTATAGGCACTTGCAAAAAATACTACGATATTGTAAATTTCATGTGCTTGTCTCTCCAATGCCTATTAATCCATCTTAGGAGGTGATAGTGTTTAAAAATGATTATAGAAAACTCATGTATGGAGCATATGGTGGTTATGTCATAATTCTATCATCAACATCTGATGCTATTTGCAGTCGCTACATCAGGACAAAGATGATATAACATGAAGTCTCATCTCTAAGAAGTTTGTGAGGAGAACATGAAGCAAGATATGAATAAGGTGATGATTACATTGGATATGTGTAAAATAAAATATGGATCATGAACATTTAATGGATCCCTTTCTCATATCATTTTCACCAATTTACTTTAGTCTCATTTTAGGTTACAAAACAAACTTTTATTGAGTAAATGCTTCATTACCTTTTGAGGTAAGGTTTACCTAGTAAATAAGAAAAACAAAGATAATTTAATCTTTAGTTATTATGAAGAAAATATTGAAACAAAAGGTGAAAATTCCAATAGAAAATAACACCAAATGAAAATTCACAATGTACTTCAATACAATTAGGTGGGATTTAAACATGAGGTTATTTTCATTTCATATCATGAAATAAAACTATGGAAGTTTAATCACAATAAACTGAATTAAAGAAGAAAGTACTTGCTTGTTATTTAAGAATATTAATCAATGTAATGTTTTGGTATTACTTATTGGGTATAAAATATAATATTCCTTTCACATATGTGTATTAAAATATAGTAACCATGTAAGTATTGAAATGATTCTAGAAGTAAGTATTATTCGTCAAACAGTTGAGAAAGAGTGATTCCTTGGTCAGCGGTGAGAAGTATAAGATTTCTATATTTCTAGGTGAATGATTATTGAAAAAAATTATTGAGTATAACCAAAACATTTATCTCATGTGTCCTTTGGACACAAGAATACATTATTCTAGATTTAGGAATGGATGTTCTTTTTGATGCTTAATACCCAACCAATAGTTCATTGATACATGAATCATAGGTAGTACCTGATGAATATAAAAAATTTAAGAATTATTTACCCAGTTGTGGAATGATAAAACTTTTTCAAGGAAAAAAAAATAGACATATACGATATACCTAGTAGGGTATTTAGACTTAGCTGAGCTAAACACATTTTGGTATTATCGATGTATATGCTTAGTTATTGACAAAAGAACCTTTAGAAATAAAGGTGAGCTACAAGACTATTGGAATTAGTTCAATGACTAAGGATGAACTATTCCAAGGGTATACTATTGGTAGATATACTTTATTAAATTTATTTATGTAAATATAAAATATAAAAATATATTATGATATTTTCATGGTGAGAAGATATGAGTTTCTTCGGGCAGACATGCCAAAGAATATCTTGACCAAGCAATCGTTGACCAATATAATGTAACAAAGCGTAATTACTAAACACACATTACCTTATCCACATTATTTAATTGATGTCAATAAAGAATATTGATAACGAATTCTTACATGTTAACATTGATCAACAAATTTTACCATGGAGAAATACCTAAAAAAACATTTTATACATCAATTCTATGATGTATAGAGTATTAATATTGCAATTTGTATAAACTTACATTATATTTCATGACATGATTCAAAAATAAAAGTGATATACCATAACCACATCCCAAATATAATGACTAATGGATATCATAATATTTTTATTATTATGGAAATCCACTATGTTATAAGGACATGTATTTGGATTCATAGAGTATGTTAGGACATAAAAAAACTTGCATCAAGAACAAACACATTGTGCATCTAAAGTAATACTCATAAAATTTTATTAGGATGTTACAAAAATCACGAAGATTGAAAGATATAGTCAAGTTATAGACTATATTTCTATATAAGGGTGAACATATATATTAGATATGGTGGGATCCATATTGAATTGGGTTTAGTCAATGATAGGGATGCACATGTAGTTGGTATAAGAACTGGTTCCACAAGTATATGTGGAATAGGAATTTTCTAGTTAAACATATTCTGTAAGAAGGTTAAAACCATAGTAATGGTTTTAAATTCACTATGTTCTATGATCCATTATTCATTGCGAATAATAATTCTTACAAGTATTATATAAAAATTATATAAGATTTACAAGATCAATTAAAATTCAATAATGGATCCATGTATCAAAGTGTAAAGGGGGTTATTTTTTTAATACTACGGTAGGTATTCAAATGATATTATGCATTGATGGTATAATCATAGTACCAATAATGGTTGATTGGTTTCACCAATATTTTATACCTAAATCTATAAGAATTTTACTTTTCATAGTTAATTTCTATGATAATTTAAATGGATGTTGGATGTTAAGACCAAATTTGATGGAAGGTGTCTATATGATGTAACCAGAAAGGGATGGGAACATCATATAATGATAAAAAAGGTTGAAAGTTACTAAAATATCATTTAGTATTGAAGTAAGAGACTAGATCATAGAATATTCATTTGTAATTAATTGATGCTATGTGTCTACCAGAGGTTAGTGTGAGTGCCAATGTTTTCCAAGAAAAATATTTCTGAAACATATGGAAAATAGATATTGGTATTACAATTAGATAAGAATAGGATGAAAGTAATTCTCTAGTGGTTGACTTGAAGTAACAACCTATGTTATAGGGAACAAGATCTACCAAGGTAGATCTAATAGTTTCTTGGACCTAGTCAATCATACATATAGTGACAAAGCATTGGAAAATACATGTTGGAACAATTAGAGTTAGAATTGTTTCTGATGTCACATGGAATATATCTCTTCAGGTTGAGATATCCGATACATTATAGGAGATTAGCATGGTGAGTTAAATTCCATAAGATTTTGTGATGAATCAATCATGCATTCCATAATATATAGATGAATTGATATTTCCAAGATATTCTTTATAGTAGAAAAATATCAATTATGTCCAACATAACTGCAAGTGAAGTATTAAGAACTATGTTATTGTACTTCATAAAGTACAAAAGATATGTACCTGATATTTGGAGAATAAAGGAAACTATTTTTTAGGGTACACAAACAAGTTTTCCTTATATCTATGTGATAAAATATCACAATTAAGCTAAGGTGTTGAGCGAGAAAAGCTCCTAAAAGATGGTGGTAGCCTTGTCTAAACATACCGAGTACATTGTAGCTTCCGAGGAAGCTATGAAGTAGTTACTAAATGAAACATTTTGTTCCAGTTCTTGGAATCACACCTAGTAAGTAACATATTTTAATAATGTAAATTATGATATTTTTACTAGCCAATACGTCATGTTATGATAGTAGACACAAGGGATATACTTGGGGATACCATCTCTTTAGATTTTTTACTCAAGGAAATGAGTTCACGTATAGAAAATTATCCATGCAATGAAAACATGGTAGACCTAGAATCAAAATCTGTTACTTTTCAAAAACATGATCTTAATCATGTGAGAGCTAACAAGTTTAGTTAGCAAGTTGGATCTAGTGTAAGTGGGAGTGTTGTAATACTAGGTTCCCTAGACCCAACATTAATAGTAATTTATATTACCATATCGTGTATATAGTTAGATATTCATGATATATACTTACCATTGTAGTTTATAATTATTTGTGTCCACTATTGAAATGGTAATTCCCATAGATTAATTGTTATATTAAAATGTTATAGTATATCCGAGGCTATAATTAGAACCTTGAGATACTATGTAATTAATCATAAACATATTTCTTATGGTCTAGATACATCATACAGATTTGATACAGTATATGTTTGGATATCTGGTGTTGGGGGTTCATAAACAATGATATTTATTCTCATGAAGTATTCACTTGGTGATCTGTAGTAGTGAGAAAATGAGTACAAACTCGCCAATAGGAAAACCATATGTTTTTGGGTGTCATTTTGTGTTTTTATCAATAGAAATTTTTAATGGTATCATGAATTGGTATAATTACCATTGTGTATCACTTGATTGCGTACTTTGATGCAAGGAAAAACCATGAAAATGGAATCATAGAGAGGTAGTTTGGGTTGAGTGTGTCATTGGTGGTACAACATTGGTTGAATGATCAATATTGAATTTGTTACTTCCAAGTTAAGGAAGTATTATATCTTAAGTTCGGTTGATCAGGATGGCAGTACATTGATAAATCCATGGCCATGTTAGACCAAGGTAAATATTTCTAGTTAGATCAACAAATGATAAAGTAAGAAAGGAAGATGAAGTAGGTGTGCATCTTGATTTATGAGATATTGAAGAAAAATAGATTATATTACAAAGTGTGTGTTCTTGGTTGGTTGTTATTTCTATGACTATACTTATATCTTTAGGGTCATCATGGGTTGTTATATCCTATTCTTGTTCTATTAATAGTATTCTATACTATCGAGATGTGGTTTTAAAGGGTCATATACAATAGCATATTAAAGAATCTTCCCCATTCAGTTGAATAATTATACAGGACATAATGGTCCCTACCACTAGGGTTTAGGTTTTTTCTAATGATACACAATCACAAAATAAATAAATAAATTCATATTATTAATGTTAAGAATAATTGGAATTGAATTTATTTATTAAATGTATCAACACATTATAAATTAAATACAAGGAAAATATTTTTTGAACGAATATTAGTTTAAAATATTCAAGGTTCATTTAATATTTTCGGGAACGACGAGCAAGTTAATGGATCTAGTATTATCATATAATGTATTTATTATATTACAAGTAGGTGATAATAATATAAATGATATTTATGGATCAATATAGTATTCATAATATCATTTATATAGTGTGTACAAATATTCAAGGGTCGGGTAGTCAATTCCTAGTAATTGCATAACACACAATAAATATGAGGATAAGATCTCGCCAACAGAATATTCAGGGAAATATCTTTGAGAGATTCTCTCTCTTCCCCTGCAATCTGGAGAGAAAATCTTTCAATCTAGGTGACTAAGATTTAGACCCCTCTCATGCATCACAAACAAGGTGATGCAGTGATTGTTGGAGTGTCAAAGGTGTCATCAGATCTTTGTACTATCATTTGGAATTTTATAATCATCACTCCCATAGTTTCTTGAAGTTTGTGTGGATAATCTAGAGGAATTAGGCTTCATATTCTTTGAGTAGTGATCACCGACGACGAGCATAATTTGAGCATGGATTTAAATATAACCATGTATTTATGGTTTTTTTGTGCTTAAAATTCCTTACGTGAAGATCCTAGGGATTTTACTAGGCAAAATTTGACCAAATATGAAATTTTCCTAACAATCAAGGGTGGACAATTTTAAAAATCCCATTTTGTGGCTTCCACTCCATGACCAGTACATTAACTAACACCTTTTTCTTCTCATCATAGGCAAGCTAACATGGACCTCGTGATCGACCGATCCTCCACACCATTCCAACCTGGAATTTCTAATGCCTTTCCCCACCTAAAGGTGTATGTGATACAGTTATGTAAGACCAAGTGGTAAGGAGTGAGTCCCCCATGTCTGCGTTGCATGGTGTAAAACTACATAGCACCGACGTCCTCTGCACATGATGTTAAACTATAGTATTACCTCATTCAATGCACATGGGATTCACCATGTAGGATCATCATGGGATGTCATCTCCTCCAATCACAGGGAACATACCTCCAAAAATAGGCATATTTCATGCATAATACACACACACGCCCTGTGCCACATGCATAAGATGCTTCATATATGAATCACAAGGAATGATATCCTCCTCACTTAGAATATTATATCCTCCACATAAGGAATGAAATTATCCTTGGGAGATTCCATGCATAATCCCCACTCACTTGGAATAAGACCCTCCCCACATGGAATGAGATCCTCATCAGGATGCTTCTTTGCGTAAGACCCACATCATCTCTCATTGGCACATCTTTCGTGACACGACTGTTAGGTCTGTTCCTTGCTCTTGTTTCTCAGATCAAGCATGAATCACTTGGGATTAGATATTAAAATTTCCCATGACCATCCACAAGGTAAGATTCCATTCATAATCCCTAAAAAATAATCATGTCTCCCCAAATGTGTAGTTTCTATGCATAATCCCTAACCAAACAAGTCTTCTTCTTAGGTGTAATCCCCAATGCCCCTTCCCAAAATATGTGGGCTTTGATTCCCAACCAACTGGGATACATAGAAAGCTTCCCTGAGGTCTAAAACCAAAATACACCCATCCACTCCATCCAATCCATCCACATCCATCCTGATCTTCACCCGGTCTGCCACATCCCAATAAGATCATGCCACTAACCCTAGAAGCATCCATGTGTAAGCCCCACACCACACAAACTACAACCAATAGAAATCCTCTTGCTATAGGAATATTACATGTGTAATACCCATAACACTCAATCCAACAAAGATAAATTCTCTAGTAAATGGAATATTCCATGTGTAATCCTCACACCATCCCTCATTGATGGTCCTTTCACAATGCAAGTATCCTTACTGCATAGTGTTAAATTTCATAGATCGATCCTATCACACAACCTTAAATAGTGGTATAGAAATACATCGGTTTTTATCCCTTACTTTAAGTGGTGTACATAGGATTCCTCTCTGAGGTTCATCTCAACCAATGATAAACCATGGTGCCCCTACTAGGGGTTCACCTCCTCGATCCAACTCTAAGGGTGTCCAGATTAACCTTCATGGTGTGACATATTCTCTTTCTAGGGCACACCCACTAGATCTACATCCATAGGGAATTTTAATCCATTAATTGGTAAACTCTCTTAGGTTCTCCTACTTAGGGACATAACACCTTGATCTCCCTCCATGGGGTGTTCTAATCAACCACGTTCTGTCTCTGCAAGAAGTTAAATCCATGAATTGTCTCGTACTACATCCTCATACTAAACATAGGATGATTGATGTGAAATCATTGGAAGATATTACTTTGTAATCAGATTCCACATGATTAAAATGGTATTCCTTGGGTTTATCACCTAGGATTCCACCATGTGATGCCCTCCTATGAGGAAGATATAGGTTACCAATGTTCATAGCGTCCATAAATTCTAGTAATGCCCAATGTGACTTCTATCCAGACTGAAGGTTTTTGCAATGTTAAGACCCATTGGAATGTCTAGAAAGAAGAAGCATAATTAACTTTCATCCACAAAGAGATGGCTCCAGGATTGAGTTTCTCAAACATGACTAAAATCTATGAGGGATACCTAGACTAGGTGAAAATTTCCAGGGATGAATCCATGGAATGAGGAAATGACATCCCATCATCCCATTATGATCAGGATCAGAAATATCCATTGAAAGTGATGAAAGCTGACCACCTTTGGAAAGTGGTAATATAGGGAAAAAATGCAATGACATCACACCTTCGAAACACATGAGGAGGTGGTTCCCCAGTGAAGGCGTTAGAAATAGAAATGGTGAACCCAACATGAAAATTTTCTCCTTCGACCATGGTGATTAGCTATGTTGTCCATCAGATCTGGGATTTGTGTCCAATGTGAAACTCTTATCCTCCACATGGGGACTAGTAGCATTCAAGACATTAATAGATTAGAATGTCATTGGATCTAGCTATCTGGCACCAGGACCCATCAATCAAAAATTGGGCTCGGTATTGAACTCACAAAAAATTGGGGTAGTTTAATGTTGGTAATTCTAGACTGTGACATCATTAGTACATATCTCTCTTTCTAACCATGGAATATTGGATGATGCTAGGGAAATGGGAATTTATTTATTTGTATCTTTACTAACAGGTCAATCTTCCTACTTTATAGGACCCAAGCCCTAGGATACCAACCAACCAATTTCCTCAAACATAGGGGTAGAATAAATTTCAAAGCAGAAATCCTTCACTACTCCACATTTTCCATGACATCCACTACACCTATAGATACCAAGATACCATTCCCCATATCAGCCTCATAAATAATTTAGAGTAGGGTGATGGACACCCCTGTATGATGGTATGATAAGGAAGTGGTCATTCCCATGAAGGAAATTGCTTTCCAGGACCTAGAGGCTTTTGTGCCTCACCAAAACTACTGCCTCTAAGGGTTGCATAGGGAGACTCTTCTACCCACTCTAATAATAAACCATTTCAAGAGCCTCTCTCAGAAATGATCCTATGACTTTCGCCCTTATTCCATGAAGGTAGGGGATGACTGAGTCACCTTGGATATGACTACAACCTGGTATCCCCTGAGGAGGGATCCCACTAGGCCCGATCAGCACCAGTAGCAACCAGTCCTCCATGCCATGGAACATGTGGATTTTTCCCCTGCTATGTCAACCCCAATCTGACTGACTTGATTCCAACATTAGGTGTAATATTAGGAGGATTCTCATCAAGGGACATCATCTTATATAATTCCAGTGGATCCTTCCACCACTAGAAAATTATATAAAATTCATTCCACTGTATAGTAGGGACAAATCATTTCCCAATTGTAATCGATACCCTAGCCACCATATAGTAATGTTGGGTCAACTATTTCAACCGCTGGAATCATCAGCAGCCGTTAAAAAATAGTCCATGATGATGAGATTCAGTACAGAGGCCCTCCTCTTATGATAACTAACCAAAGAGGACATCCTCCCAACTTTCATAATCAACATGGAGGCCCTCCTCATATTCCCATAGTCGGTCAAAGTGGAGTTCCTCATCACTTTATCGACATCCAATGCAGTGGTACTCCCTGTGATTATATTTTTTAATAGCGAGGTCCTCCCCATGTCACAGACCATCAGTATGAAGGTACCCCTATCCCTATTCCCATCCCAAGCAGAGGCCCTCCCCGCTCCAACATCTATCAAATTGTAGGTCCTCCTCAATTAATCAACATCTAGTACCAAGGTCCTACCCATGAAACCACCAGACAACACAAAGGTCCTCCCCACACTATAACTAACCAAAGTGGCGGTCCTACCCACTCCTCCAACAGTCAATATGGAGTCCCTCCCCATGATTCCACCAGCCATAATGGAGGTCCTCCCCATGAATCCAGTATCTGGTATGGAGGTACTCCTCATAAATATGCTTCTCAACATGGAGGTCCTCCACATGTCCAGTTTAATCAGTACAAAGGCCCTCCTCACACTTCAACAAACCAAAATAGAGGTCCTCCCCAATCTCACAGTAAATATGGAGGTCTTACACATGTTCACATTGACCAAAGAGGAGTTCCACACCACTCTAATGATAACTGATACATAGGTCCTCCCCATATCCCAACCGATCAAAGATTAGGTCCTCTCTATGTCATCACCCACTAGTATGGAGGTCCTCCTCGTGCCAAGCTTCACTATACTAAAGAACTGTCCTAGGGAAGAAGGGTGAACCATCACCACCCAAGAAAAAATTATAGGAAGATACTAGTTGTTTTTGATCCTGTCCACCTCTAATATTCCCAAGAAGAATGTGATTAAATGATGGACCCAACACCCCAGTAATCAATATCAGCATTTGGGGAAGGATATTAGCAGGTGAATTTCATCATCCTAAAAGGTGAGATCCACATGATTCTTGAATCCATTTGAGGGTACATGCAGGTGGAGGAATATTTGGCTCCCTTATAGGTTCTCATAGTACAATCATATCTATCATCACCAGTTTTATTTTCAACCTCTACTTGAGATCACTGTGTGTTTTTAGGGAGATAGATAGGTAATGAGCATATAATATAACCACCAATGAGTACCTCTTCTCTCGTGAATAAGGCAGTGGTAAGAAAACAGTCCTATAAGGGTGTAATGTCGTGGTTGGCATCACCCTTAAGATATGACTCGGCGTGTAAAGACTAGTCAGCTCACACAATGTCTCTTTTACCTATAACAACACAGTCTTAAGGTATATAAACATTGCATCATTTTTTTGGAATACTTAAAAAATTACACAAACATATGCCCAAATACTATATTATTTTAGTGAATTTGGAAATATGTAAATATAAACACTAGTACCTGAGTGAGATACATTATCTCCCAAAAAGTTATATAAGACCAGAACACCTCCTAAACATATCATACATAAAATATATATTCACAACCTGGAGAAGAAAACATAAAAAAGGGTGAGCTCGGATGATCATTAAGGGTAAAAAAACGAGATATATGAGAAAAAACATGAGAATAATAGTATTATAACATGATAATAACATCATAAGATCATACCCTATATTTGAAATATCATAAACATGAATCATGGAATAAAGGTTAGAAGTTTATAAATCATGAATCATAAGGGAATCAAGAGCATAATATATGAAATTGTAACTAAAGAGTATGACATAGAATTCTGGCATACACATAAACATGTAAAATCATTCCCTATAAGTCAAGATAGATTTATAGAACTTATTATGGAACTTAATGTGGAATACACCTATAGGGCGAGACACACCACCATCCCCATTCACATTCATTTCTTTATAAGGGATAAAGTATCCCCATCATCCCATCTTCATAGGGACTACACCTACTGGGCGGGACACACCAATATCCCCGGTCGTATTCCTTTTCTTATAAGGGATTAGGTTTCCCCATCTTCCCATAGTTTATCAAGACCATCAACTAGATTACCATAATTATATCACGAGATATAAATATTTACCCAATCTATTTCATGGAGATATAGGTCCCACCTGTCACATAATAAAATCATACATACATGTTCTAGAAGGTAATAAAATTTATATCATATCATAACCCATAAAAAGGGATGGGTTTCATAAATATCATATCATAACCCATGAATTTAAATGGGTATCATAAACATTTAATCTCATCATAAACTATATAAAATATATAGATTTCATAATCATCTCATCAAATCATAAACCATGAAAAGAAGCGGGTTTCAAAGGCATATAACTTGTGGGAAGGAAAAAAGGTGTCATAAATAACATGCTATTAAGACATAAACCATTAAATAAAGAATATGAATGGTATTCTTGGATCACGTACTCGATAAATATTAAACTATAACAAAGGGATACATGTTATATGGATAAGGATTTTGAAATATCACCTGAAACATTTCTTAAGGAAAATAGCCTTTCTTTGAAAATCCTTTTCATAAAACCATTTTGAAAATACTTTTCTTATAAATAAATTTTTACAATTTAATTTAAAATATTTCTTGAGTGAAATAACTTTTTTTCTTTGAAAAAATATTTTTATAATTTAAGACATTTTTAAAACCTTTTTCTTTTAAAATATCATTGAGGACTTATAAAGGAAGCTTGGAAATATTTTAAAAAAAATCGTATTTAAAAACACCTTGAACACTCATAATGAAGTCTTGAAAGAATTTAAAAAAAAATTTGTTTTAAAATAATTTGAAAACTTAAAAATAAGTCTTGAAATAATTTTGAAAACAATATTCCATTAAAACTTATAAAATAAACTTGAAAACATTTGAGATACTTTTTAAATATAAAACATTTTTTTAAAACATTTTTCATTAAAACCCATTTTAAAATCAAAAAAAATTCTAGAATATTAGGAAAACCATTTTTTTAAAAAAATAACCTTGTAAACTTATGAAGGAATCATTAAGGAAATGAAATTCATGATGGAGGGTAAGTCCATGCATGTAGAACATTCCTTTTGCACCTTAAAAGTTTAGAAAAGTGCCTTGATCAAAAAATAAAAATAATATTTCTTTTAAAATAGTTTTGTAAAAAGATGATACATGGGTAAAAATTTCCTTTAAAAATCATTGGATAATATTAAAACATTTTAAAAACATTTAAAAAAACTGTTATGAAAGAACAAATATTTTTGACCGAAAGGAGAAATAGAGTCGGGTTTTCATAAAATAATTTTACGAATTATCTTAAGTAACAATGAGTATGAAAATGGTACTGTTACTTGGATATAAGATGAATATCCACATGGTAATAAAATTAATGATATTTATTGAGATATGGATTATAATATTTTATTAATTGAAATATAATCATAAAAAATCCCAATAATGATGATATTGTAGCTATAAACTACAACTGCTTGGTAGCTTTAAATCATAATAGAATGTAAAGAATAAAATTAAATGAAGTGTGACAGATCATGAAAATAATTGTATTCATGATATATCATTTCAAATGAATTTTATACACCTCATAGAAAAATATAGGTGCATAACATGGCATGTGTCTCAAAGAAAGAAAATTGTGACGAAAATTAATTTACCTAGTTAGTAACTTTTAAAACATAAACCCCATGAAATAAATATCATCAAATGGTTATGTGAATACACATAAATTTTAGTATATGAATAATATAATACATCCATTTTCATTATACACACCACACAAAATAAATGATCGATGGATAAGACAATTATCTCACTAAAATTAAAAGTGAGATGAAATTACCTTACCTTAAATATTGACTTTATTTGTACATGTTCAAACATCCTGTATAATAAATATATGTTTATTATAAATCTAACATAGAACTATATTATTATATCTAATACCATTTAATAATCACTTATGACTTTATATTACCCATTTATTAAAAATTTCATGTTAAAGTAATGTTTTGGGTAATAACTGCTTTGTTTATCATACTTGTTTTAACTTGTTATTCTTAATACTATTAAATAGATAATGATTTAATTATTTAAATAATATAAAATATGATTTATATATAATATATATTCATTATATAAATATTTATAGAAATATATAAAATATATAAATATTAAATGAAATATACCATTCATGGATACGGTATGTTGTACGTACATATGAACACTACTTTTGTTTTATTGTTGTATTAAAAGAATGTAAGTAAATGAAATATATGTATATATATAATATAATTAGTGTAAAATTATTAAATGATATATATCATATTTATTTACTAAACTCATCCTTAATACAATCCATGTAAAGTGTGATTGAATCACATCTCTTTGAGGAGACGGTAGTCCACACTTCCACAAAAAAAGTTATCACATTTACAAAAAATTGAAAAAATGAAGGTTGGATTCATATAATAACTAAAGAAGTATAAATAAACCATAAAGATCATATATATATGTATATATATTATAAAAACAAAATTTAAATCATAATTACCAACCATGAGAGTTGGTAATGGAAAAATGAACAACACCATTTTGTGACACGGTAGTTCTCAGTTAAAAAAACTATAAGTTCGTTACCCATTATATGTAAGTGTAAAAATTGAATGTAGAACCCTCATAATAAAAAAAATCATTATATTCATTATAATTAGGTTTCTATACAATTATTAAATAATAATAGTTCAGGTGATGGAGAAATAAAATAAATTAAAGGAGCTTAAGGAAGGATGTTACCTCTTCTTTGGGTAACTCCTTATGTTTTGAACAAAAGGGATTATTTGGTTGGATTTATTCCCAAAGGGAGGATCGAAGGATTAAGGTAGTGATTATGGGTGATTATTTGAGAATATTTTTGGAAATACAAAGGTCTTTATAGGTGTGAATAAGTTGGAGGGTTGAGTGCCTTTTTATAGTGGATGAATGGCATTCTTAAAAGTTTTTGGAAAGGGAATTCCACCCACATTTTTCCTATGAATAGTGGATCCAATAATAAACAAAATTAAATAAAATAGAGTATAGGGTATAAATATTTCCATAAAATGTCTTTTTTACAATTTTCTAGGTTTTTTGGGCCTTAAGTTTAAGGTATAGTCTTTTATTAATCTAACTTTACCCTTAATCGTTGTAATTAATTTTAATTATTTTCACTAATATTTTTATTCAAAAACTAAGTTATAATTATTATAAATTAGAAATTATTATTATTAATAAACTTTAATCTATTTTTCCAAATTCCAATCACATAATAGGTAGAAATTAATTTAATTTTAATCTCATATGCAAGACGACAAAACATGGTTTAATGTAAAAATGTTCAAACATTTGGTAAGTTTTTATATCCAATTTCAAAGTGAAATTGATTCCAATAACCTATATTATATTAATTTATTTATATTTAATAACATTATTCTTTTAAACTAATTATAAATTTAATTTATCCTTATAAATAAATTATACAAAAAATCAGTTCTGAATTAAAATTCATTATTTTTCACTATTTTTCAAAAAAATAAAACATTATAGAAAAATATAAAAAATTAACCCTAACTTGATTTTTATGTTTCTATTTAATAATGAAAATTTTACATATAAAATTTAAAAAATTTCGAAAATTTATATTTAAAACTAGATTCACAATTAATAGACATTAATACAACTTTTATAAAAATAGAGGTTTTTATATGTAATATTGGGGTTGTAACTATATTATTCCTATAAAATATATTCGATGAATATAAAAAACATTTTATTAAATATATAAAAAATATTTCTCATTAATATTATTTTCTAATAATAATTAATTTAATTTATTAAGATAAAATTTCACAGTGATCATAAAACTAGTTTTTATAAAAATATTCCATTTATATTCAATTGGTTATTATATTCATTTCTAATTAATTTGTGACCAATGAATTAAACCATGTATTTTCATAAGTTAGTTAATAATATTCATAACCTCCAACTTAATGGATAGGTTATAAATTATTATATTAAATAATAATATTTTAATAATATTTTATTGTTTGGAAAAAATCAATTTTGTGTGTTATGTAAGTCATCAAGGGAAGCCAGTCTTGCATGTAACATAAGCTAACCTCAGTGTTCCACGTAGAGAAAGGTATAATTTAAATTGTGTGTTGCACACAAATAAATTGGTTTTTAATATAATACAATCCAAATTTAGTGCTTTAATATAAAAAAACCATTTTCAATGTTTTATGAAATTTAAAATATAAAAAATGATTAAATTAATTCAAAATAAATATTTCACAAAATCTTAGGGTGTTACATTCTACCCCCCTTAAAATGAATTTTTCCCTTGAACTTCATCTCATTTGTCAACGGTTTAATAGTTTAAAGTTCCTTTCATAGAAACCCACATTGTAAAATTGAATACTAAAACTTTAATTAAAAAGGGAAAGTTGGAAACATAACGGTTACCCAAAGTAACATATAACTAGGTTTCAAAATAGGATAACATTGATGGTAAGTGAAAACATGTACATGGAAGATAAATATAACTATCATTTTCTGACAGATATTGATATAGAATGAGTTCATGAGAAAATTAGCAATCACAAATCCATAAATCTGGGATAATCTAAGGGGCTATTTGGTTCACTGAAAATGAAGTTACTAGGATAAAATATTTGGTTTCAAGATAATTTTTCCTAAAGTTAAATAATTTTCATGAGAAGATATACTTACTTGATTCAGTACAATCTCACCCTCTGTTGTGTCGAGATCAATTTTCAATTCATCTCTTATTTTAAGAAATGAAGGTGAATTTTTTATTCCTAAAACATTACCAGATCATGAGATCCATAAATAGAAAGAAAGGATATTTTATGTTTCCAAACAAAAATTTTAACACAATTTATCCAATATGTATAAATCAACATATGAATAGATGATAATTTAATCTCTATAAACTCATCTGAAGTTTAACATAAACCATTCCATAAATAGTTAACCTTATAACCCTTCCAGAAGATGAAAATAAAAAACTTTTGAAAGAAGGTCACTAGATCATATTTACATTGATCCACTATATATCATAAAGTAACTCTCGGTTTTCACATTCCAAACATGTGAATACCCTCATCTTATATTCTCTTGAAACAAAGTAATAAATTTAATTACATAAATCCTCTTCCAAAACATGAATGCTTCCTTATTCTAAATATCACTAGATATATTCTTTAAATAAAAAAAGTTATAAAATTAATCTATGATAAAATAGACTAATTTTTCAACAAATCCTTTATCATTTCTGAGTTAATCAGTACCATAAAATTTACTTATTCATATCCAATATATTTTTATCCAAACATCATTGTCTCAACAACATAAATAAATTAAGGGTTACCATCCCTTACTCAAAATATCACATTTCCATTAAATCACTTTTCTACCTCACCAAAACCATTCAACATATATTTTAAAATACTTAATGAAAAACTTATATGGGAAATTATTATATATTTCAGGATTCACATAACATAATATTTTAATTACAAAATATAACTACTTTATTCATCCATCTTTATTCTAGAAAAATTTACTAAGCTTCATCATATTATTCCTTAATATAAATTTCCTAAAATATGATATTAAAATAATTTATTGAATGTCATGAACCAACCTGGGTTTCCATCCGACCCAATGCCTGACCTGGTCTGTGGCATAGCCCAAGGGGCATTCTCGATCCCCCTAAGTAGGCAACTAGTTCCTAGGTATCAATAACATTATTTGGGAACAATTTTACCCAATTACACACATGAAAACAAAAAAAATATATTCCCAAACTAAAATTACACAACCAAAGAAGCCCTTAATAATTTTCATAATTGAAGTTTACACTTTAAACAAAAACACCAAAAATGAAAACAACAAACAAATCTAAAAACGCCCACACAAACCTTTATGCCACTTGAATAACCATATCCTCAAGACACCGCCACCAAACCCACAAGATAAGACCAATAACAAACGATACCATGATCACCAAACATCTTGGATTTACCTGGAATAGACATACAACAAGATCTACATACACCCAAGGGTTTATGTAGGGTGTGAGACAAATCCCAGTAGGATGCTTCCCAAGAAAGAGGTGCCATGATATAACATTAAAAGATAATCTAACATGCTCATCTAAAATCAAGATAAAAAAAAAACTTCTAAGAAAAACATTTATTAGGTAAAAATTGAAAAAGGAACACTTTGAAAGAAAACCATTTCAAAAACACTATCTTAAATGAGAAATGGATTTTATAAATATCACACACTCAAGTAGTCCTCTGTATGCTGACAGATGACACAACATCACATATGGTATTGAACCATGGGTAAATTCCATAGGGTTAATATAGCTTGAGTGGGACCCTAGATCCTCATACCTTGGTGAAAGGTGGTATAGTAACCATAAATGTCAGTGTACTCATGCATGAGCCACTAGAGAGGAGAAATACCCAATGTTCTTGTTGTGATCATCCATCATCGTAGTTTTTTTAGTGTTGTAAATGTCAATCCAGCTAAGTGAAACCGGGACTATCCACTTCTGAATCACTAGCACACTAGTTCTAGTTTTTCCACCTAGATACCCAGGATTCCATTTGTGCTCAATTTTATGTTCACATGTCACACATACTCCACTTTCACATACGCATTCCCAACATTGTAAATACACAGGGAAATCAACATTTTCTATAAACCAATCCACTTCCCATTTTACACACCCACTGAAACCATTTTCAAGTACATTTCCCCCACTTGAACAATTCATAAAACCACTTTTAAAATTATCTCAAGAATGTAACATGATCAGTTTAACCATTTTCATGGGTCAATCCCATTTAAAATCCATCCACACCAACCTATTTCAATTAAAAAAAATTTCTCTTAATTTAAACAATTTATAACTAATATCTGAAAATTTAGAAACAGCCAAACATGGAAAAGTATTACATTTCCTTCTTGAAAACTTACACTGAAACCCATTTACGCTACAAGTGCCTTCAAAAACATTATTCAGACCTTAAAAGAACCCATAAAACATGTCCATTAAATCCCAAACTAAATCACACATAAAACCTATCCATTTCCATTTATAAAATTCATTCTCACCACATAATCATATGAAACCACTTAAAAATGCCTTTATCACTGCACAATTAAACCATAGAACATATTTATAAATTCAAAAAACCATATTAAATTTATATAATAATTTTAGGGCATGGAACCACCTACCACTCATTAATAATCTTATAAAAAAGGTGTGAAA
This sequence comes from Viscum album, assembly GCA_963277665.1. Classification (NCBI taxonomy): domain Eukaryota; kingdom Viridiplantae; phylum Streptophyta; class Magnoliopsida; order Santalales; family Viscaceae; genus Viscum; species Viscum album. The sequence goes on from OY728125.1 coordinate 1,617,149,977, forward strand.
TCATATCTGCACCTCATTCACACCATTAGATGGAAATAAAACACCCTAATCAAGAGAATCAAACCCAAAAACCCAAGTTTAAAACCCTAAATCGAACCCCATGCCCATTGGAAAACCGAAACCCTCAAAAGAGAAGAGGGAAACCATAAAAGAAGAGGAAAACAATAGAGAAAAGGACATACATGAGATATCATGATGGATCCGCACCATAAATTCCCAGTAATCAATGATTAAGGAGAGAAAGATATGGAGAGGTGTGGATAGGGATAAGGAGTCCATGGGGGTCGAGCAAGGGGGACAAAGGGGTTAAAATAAAAGGGATAGAAAATAGGTAAAGCATTTTTAATGATCTGGAATGGACGAACAGTTTTCCAAACCATGTGGAGACCATGTGACCACCTCTTCCTAAGGAGACCCAACCACACACTTACCTGGGCTGAGGTGCACGATCGTGTGGAGGCCGTGCAACAGGTTCTGTCTCCTACCACACAGTTTCCTAGTTGGGTTCATAGTAACTAGTAATCATGCGCCACCCATATTCCTAGTCTTTCCAACCCAAAAACTCACATTTTTATCCAAAAAATCGAAGGAAACTCAAGGGGTAAATCAATACCAAAGATACAAGATAACAATACTCTAAAAATCTAATCCCATCACACTTGGTTCCCAAGAGACTACCCTAGGACCAAACCCAAACCAGAACAAAATAGGGAATTCAAAAACCTTGGTGTGACATTAACATTTATCAAATTCAATTTAATAATTATTCTAAAAAATACTATTAGAAAAAAACACACATTTCATATGTATTTTTTATATCTTCATCATCAGTAGAAAAACCATTACTTATACCACCTTGTTGATTCTATTCACGATCTTTCCATTTAAGATGTCGATTTTCATAATTCTCATGCTTTCCACATTTAAAGAAGGAATCAATTGATAATACCTAAGAGAGGAATATTCTCATCCATTGTATTAAATAAAATTTTCATATTCCCTTTGCATTTAGTTTCTTTATTCCCTTCTTTCCCACAATCAAAAAATCTTCATGTTTTTCTAATACATTCACCTGGGTTCTTCTTCCCATATTCTCGACATGTATAAAAATAAATCTTTTTTCCTCTATGGTCTACATTACCCAATCTCTCAGTAAACTCCTTCGTTTTTTCTTTGGTGAGTCTAGGAGTTGGTTAATGTATACATTGTTAATTATATTTCGTAAAAAATGATTAGGCATGATTAGAACGTCCTTAAATCTAGTGATCATCCCATTTGAGTTATAATCAGAAATGTCTCCATAACATTCATCATTAACTCAGTTCATTATGGTTCCCACCATTTACTAAACCAAAAAATATAGAGTAAGAAATAGTTGTCATAGTGAGTAACCACATAATTATGAAAACCACTTATTGGATGTCTAAATTATGACACCTTCTTTAATCTATAACACCATAGATTTATCCTAGGTTATTCATATCCAATTTAATTTTAAATACTTCATGATGGTTCAGGAATAGATTGTGAATTCCCAAAGCATATCCCCCAGGAGTGTCAAACCAAGTGTGCATTAAGGCCCATTGTCATGTACCAGCTTATGCTAAAGTTAGGCTCGACACACCTTGTCATATATTTTACTCCTTGGTACATATGTTATAGAGTTACTATCATATCCATGACTTTATTTTCATTTGTTTTTTTTCATTTTAATTTTTATCTATCATTTTCCTTAGGTTCCTCTATGAATTCTAGAGAAAAATGGAGGGTTTTCGGTGGCTAGATTCGGGCACACGATTAGCACACGATTAGTGTAAACCATGTTCCCAACCCAGGTAACCATTCGGTAGAAGGCATAACCTACCACATGGATACCACATGGTCGTGTGACTCAGCCCATGTAAATGTTCCCTCAGGATAGAGCAATTTCACATTTTCTGCATGGTTTATTAAGCCGTGCAGCCAAACTATGCACCCAACCAAGAAAATTAAAAATATTATTTATTCTAATTTTTCCCTTTTTAGATTTAAGCCCTCCTCCACAAATTTTCTTCCCAACATGGTATTTTCAACCATAGAAGGCCTCCAAGATCCCTCAATCTCCCTTGGTACCCATTTTTGAAGGGGCTTTGGTGAGAGAAACTTCAATAATCATCAAGTAAGTGGATTTCCCCCTTCTTTATTCCTTCTTTTTAGGGTTTCTTACCTATTTCTTGAGGTTTTATTTTTTTATAGTATCTAGGCTTTCGTACCTACAGTTTAATATTGGGTTTTTGGGTTTAATATCATAGATTAGGGTTTGTTTTTTCTTTCTTGTTGTGTGGTTGAAGTTTCACACCAATTTTTGGGGTTTTTGACATCAAATGTGGGTGGTTCCATCTATAAACATCATTTGGTGAATTTTTATTCTTAATTAACTTATCATGATCTTTGATAAATATATGTGGTGCGAAATTAGTTTTTTAAATATTTTAACATGCGTTTGATTTTGAAGTAGCATATTTATGTGAAATGTGGTGTGTTTTTTGTGTGAACCTATGTTTTATCACATGTTAATGTTTTATGAATTGTGAAATAAGGTTATTAAAATATGAAAGGGGTGATAATTTTGTTTTGATGTAGTTTTTGTGTACTTTTTCTCTTAAAATAATATTTTGAGTGGGTTTTTTTGTAAAACGACATGAAACTTCTTGGATTTTTTATAAGATTTTTAAATTTAATATTAAATGATATAAAGGGTGTGAAACATGTTTGTGAACTGTTTTGGTGTGAGTATGATCTTTTAAGTGGTATTTTGATGTTCACATGGTATTATGTGACATGTGTAACTTGATTGAGCATAAAAGGGAAGCTTGGGCATCTAGGTGGGCCGACTAGGACTAGTGATTCAAAAGTGGCTACGGACCAGTTATACATAGCAAGAATGATGATGAAAATACTAAAAATATATGGAAAATGATTTAAGACCACAAGAACTTTAGATATTTCTCCTATCTAGTGGATAATGCATGATAATGTTTTTGGTTGTGGTTCCTAAACCACATTTCACCAAGACACGTGGTACTTAGGGTCCCAATGTTAGCTAGTGCCTAGGGGTAGTTCCCATGATTAGTGCTCATTGGCTATATTTCACTTACCGTAATCATATGGTATTTTTTGGTTATAAATTTTCAAATGCAAGCGTGTTATATTTTTAAAAAAATTCTTTAAAATTGTCATTCATTTAATTTTTTTTTCTTAAAATTATTACTAGCATTTCTTTTTATAAAATCGTGAAAGTTATTTACCTTATAATATTTAGTGCATGGAATATATTCTTAGGTAGCATCCTATTGGGCTTAGGATCACACCATAATTACACCTTAGGGTGTAAGTATACTTGGTAATGTTTGACATAGGTAAGGGAACAGATTTTAGCGATGGTGGTTCGGGTTGCTAGTTTTCTTCTTGGTGAGGTGTTGTGGAGGTGGCTTGAGTGCGATGCCCCCTTACCTTATGGTGGTTTTTGAGTTGGACTTTCTATACCTATTTTTTATGTACATATTGGATGTTGGTTTAAACTATGTATCTCAATTATAAAAAATTGTTTTAGTATTTTTTGGTTTAATTTTAATCTTCGGTTTATTAATTTTTCTGGCCATTTTATGATTATAAATTTGGTTAAATCATTCTCATGATTTGTTTATGATACCTGAGCACTTGTGTCAGCCCGTGAGTATCGAGAACACCCTTTGGGCCATGCCATAGACTGGGTAGGGTGCTAGTTCAAAGGACGACCCAGCTTGGTTCATGAAAACTACTTCCACTTATAGTATCCAGATATGGATATATTTTTGGGAAACCACTTTCTCCATACTTTACCAAAATTCCCGGACATTTTACTATACTTCTTCTTATCCTTAGACTTATCATTATACATTAATTTATATTTATCACTAAGTTTTTATCATCCAAGTTTCCAAAGGTTGTTTAAAAATTTGTTCTGATACCAACTATAATAACCAGTCCTTAATGTACATATAAATTACATCATTTTTTCAGAATACTTAAAATAGTACATAAATAGACGCCCAAATATCGTATTATTTTAGTGTTTTTGGAAACATGGAAATGTAAACATTAATACATGAGTAAGATACATTATCTCTCACTAGGTTCTCAAAGACTATTACCCCTATTAAACATATCATGCATAAAATATATCTTCATAACCTGGGGAAGGAAACATAAAAAAGGATGAGCTCAGATGCTTAATAAGGGTAAACAAGGGAGATATGTAAGAATAAACATGGGCATAAGTGTATAAGAACATGAATATAACATTATAATATCATACCCTATATATCAAATATCATAAAAATAAATCATAGAACAAAGGTTATTCGTTCATAAGGCATGAATCATAAGAAAATCAAGAGTATTATCCATGAAATAATAACATAGAAGTAAGATAAGGAATTGTGGAATACACATAAACATGTAATATCATTCCCTATAATTTAAGATGCATTTCTATAACTTATTAGTGAACTTCATGGGGACCAAACCTACTGATAGGGATGTACCACCATCCCCAGTCATAGTATTTTCCTTATAAGGGATCAGGTTCCCTCATCTTCCCATAGTGGATCAGTTTTTTCCATCTTTCCATAGTGGAATGGGTTTCCCCATCTTCCCATATTTATGGGGACTACACCTACTGGGCGGGACACACCAACACCCCCATCCGTAGTACATTCCTTATAAGGTGTTAGTTTTCCCCACATTCCCATAATGGATCAAGTATGTTGACTTAATTCACATCATTATCTAATGATATATAAATCATTACCTAACTAATTGGAGGGAGATATAGGTCCCACCCATCACATAATAAAATCATACATACATGTTCCATAAGATAATAAAACATGTATCTTATCATGAACAATAAAAATAAATGGGTTTCATAAACATCATATCATACCTCATGAATTAAAATGGGTATCATAAAAATTTCATCACGAAAAGAGATTGGTTTCACAATCATTTTATCAAAGCATAACCTGTGAAAATAAGTTGTCTTCAAAGGAATATAACTTATGGGAGAGAAACAGGTGCCCTAAAGATCATTCTATTAAGACATAAAACATTCATGAAATAATATGAATTGTATTCTTGGATCATGTCCCCAATAAATCTTAAACTATAACAAAGGATGGCATATTATATGGAGAATGATTTTGAAAGATCACTTGAAACATTTATTAAGGAAAATAACATTTCTTTGAAAATCCTTTTCATAAAACCATTCTAAAAATACTTTTATAATAAATAAAGGTTAACAATTTCATTTATAACATTTCTTATGGAAAATACATTTTATACTTTAGAAAATACTTTTAAAACATAAATCATATTAAAAATAACTTTTTCATTTAAAATATCTTTGAAAACTTATAAAGGAATCTTGATTTTTTTGAAACCTTCTTCTTGAAAAACACCTTGAACAATCATAATGAAATCATTAAAATATTTTGAAAACATTTTTCTTTTAAAATAATTTTAAAAAATAAAAATAATTCTTTAAATAATTTTGAAAACAATTTTCCTTGAATACTTAAAAAGGAAGCTTGAAAACATTTGAAACAATCTTTAAGAATAAAATTGTCTTTTGAAGACCCTTCTTCTTTGAAAACCATTTTAAAATAAAAAAATCCTAGAATATTAGTAAAAATATTTATTTTAAAAATTAAAATTATAAACTTACAAAGGAATCATTAAGGAAATTATGTTCATAACGGTAGGTAAGTCTATATATATCAAACATTCCTTTTTCTTATTAAAAGTTTACAAAAAGTGAATTGATTAGAAAACAAAAAGAAGATTGTTTTTAAAGCTAAATTCAAAAATAAATACATGGGTAAAATTTTAATTTAAACATTATAGTATAATATTAAAACCTTTTTGAAAACATTTTTAGAATACATAATTTTGAAAGAACACAGATTTCCGACTGAAAGGAGAAATAAAGTCAAATTTTCATAAAACCATTTTCCTAATTATGTTAAGTACCAAAGAGTATAAAAATGGTACCATTACTTGGATATAACAAGAATATCCAAAGGGTAAGAAATATCATGATAGTTCTTGAGATATGGATCATAATATTTCATTAATTAATATATAATCATAAACAATCTTGATAATGATGATATTATAGCTATAAACCGTTAAAACTTTGGTAACTTTGAATCATAATAAAATGGAAATAATGACATTAAATTAACCTTAAAATATAATTAAAACAAGTTCATTCATGATATTTCGTGTAAAATTAGTATTTACACAACATATAAAAATATTGGTGCATAACATGGCATGTGTCTCAAAGAAGGAAAATTGAGACAAAAATTACTTTACCGATTTGGTAACTTATGAAACATAAACCCCATGAAAGAAATATCATAAATTGGATATTTAAATAACCATAAATTAAATTATAAAAATCATATAATACATCCATGGTTATTATACACACCGCACAAAAGAAATGAGTGGTGAATAAAATATGTATCTCACGAAAATAAAAAGTGAGATGAAATTCCCTTACCTTAAGTCTTGACTTTCTTTGAACATTTTAAAACATCATGTATAAAAAATATAATTTTATTATAAATCTAACAAAAAATTATATTATAATATATAATACCATATAATATTCACTTATGACTTTATATTACCCATTTATTAACAATTCAATGTTAAAGTAATGTTTTGGTTAATAACCTCTTTATTTATCATTCATTTTTTCTCTTGTTATTCATGATAATCTTACATAGATCATGATTTACTTATTTCAAAAATTTAAAACATGATTTATATTTCATATATATTCATTATATAAATATTTATAGTAATCTATAAAATATATAAATATTAAACTAAATACATCATTCATGGAGATGCTAGGTCGTACGTACGCATAAACACTGCTTCCGTTTTATTATCTTATTGCAAGAAATAATGTAAATGACATATATATATATATATATATATATATTATCATTATAGAATAATTATTATGTCATATATATCATATACGTTTACTAAACCCACCCTTAACACATTCCATGTAAAGTGTGAACGAATCTCATCACTTTGAGGAGGTGGTAGTCCACACTTCTACAAACGAAGTTATCACATTTAAAAAAAATGTAAATCATGAAGGTAGGTTTTAAATAAAAAATAAATAAGTATAAATAAATCATAAATATTATATATGGTAAATAAAAAAAAATCAAAAACAACATTTTGTGAGGTGGTAGTTCGCCGTACACAAAAACGGTAAGTTCATTACCCATTAGATGGAAGTTTCTGTAAGTACAAGTAAACCCCATATAATAAAAACATATCAGTATATTGAGGATATTTATATTATTATATAATTATTTAATAAGAATATTTGAGATGATTTATAAAGAAAAAAATAAAGGAGCTTGAGAAAGGATGTTACCTCTTCCTTGGGTAACTCATTTCTTTTGCACAAAAGAGCTTCCTTGGTTGGCTTTCTTCTCAAAGGGTGTTTCAATGAAGAAGGGAAGGATATTGGGAGATTATTTTATAATATTTTGGGTGATACAAAGGTCTTTAGAGGTATGAATAAGTGAAAAGTGTGAGTTTATTTTTGTAGTGGAGCAGGAGTGGCATTCTTGTAAATTTTTGGAAAAACAATTCAACCCAAGTTTTTCCCCTGGAAAGTGGATCAAATAATGAAAAAATTAGATAAGAGGTATTATATAGTCTAAATATGTCCATAAAAGGACTTTTTGACAAGTTTATAGTTCGTTTTGGGCCTTAAGTTTAAGGATTAGTCCTTTATTAAACTAATTTTACCCTTAATCGTTATAATTAATTTTAATTATTTTCAATAATATTTTTGATATAAAACTAATTTAAAATTATTAGAAATTAGAAATTATTCTGTTTCAAAATACGAAATCGATTTTCTTAAATTTCAATCACAGAAGTGGTATAAATTAATTTAATTTTAATCCCACCGACAGGACGACAAAGCGGGTTTTTAATGTAAACATATTTAAAAGTTTGGTAAGTTTTTATATCCAATTTCAAAGTAAAATTGATTAAAATAACCTAAATTAGATTAATTGATGTATATTTTACCAAATTATACTATAAAACAAATTATAAATATAATTTATCTTATAAATAAATTATAAGAAAAAGTAGTTTTGAATTAAAATTCACTGTTTATTACGATTCTTCAAAAAAAATAAATCTTCTTAGAAAATACAAAAAATCACCCTAAACTATTTTTTTATATTTTTCTTTAAAAAATAATGTTTATTTTGGAATATAAAAATTATAAAATTTCCAAAATTTATATTTAAAATAAGTTCTCTATTAAAAGGTGGCAATATTTCTTTTATAAAAATGTAGGTTTTTATGTATAATATTGTTTTTCTCTTATATTATGGCTATAAAATATATTTGACTAATGAAAAAAAAATATTTTATTGATTATATAAAACAAATATTTCATTAATATCATTCACCAATAATATTTATTTTAATTTATTATGGTAAAATTCCTTTTGTGAGCATAAAAATAGTTTTTATAAAAACATTCTCTTTATATTCAATTGGTTCTTATATTTATTTCTTATTACTTTGTAAACAACGAATTCAACCATGAATTTTAATAATTTATTTAATCCTATTCATAACCACCAAATTAATGGTAAGGTTATATCTTATTATATTAAATCATAATATTTTTAATAACTTAATATTGTTCGGTAAAACTCGGTTTTGTGTGTTACGTAAGCTATCGAGGAAAGTCAGTCTTGCATGTAACGTAAGATAACCTCGGTGTTCTATTTAAGGAAAAATAATTTTTTTTGTGTAGTGAAATATTAACTTGGTGATACATATAACAAAAACCAAATTTAGTGATTTAATAAAAAACTCTTTTCTATGTTGCGTGAACTATAAAATAGAAAAAAGATCAAATTAATTCGAAAAATATATTTCACAAAATCTCAGGGTGTTATACTACCAGCAAGATTACCACCACACCGATCCACATCAGTGCCCCCACCAGTCTCACGTTAAGCTCTGACCAAAGCTTGGGCTAACCAAGAGCTAGTCCCTTCTTCTAAATAGGAAAGCATGTGGGATAATTTGGCTTCCAATCAATTATCCATGATATTCTGGCTGAATGTATCTCCCAAAATTGGCATCTTGATATCCCTTACTGATGACCAAGATGAATTTTACCACTTGAATTTCTGGATGATACATTTTCACCTATGTGACTACTATCAGGTCTTCCAAGGAAGCTAGAATCATTTTGAAAACATCAACCCGCAGTGCCACATTGTCACACCCCAACCCTCTTTATGTTTTTTTTTATTTTATTTTATTATTTCTCATCTTTGGTTAGCCTCATCATGGTGCAGGTTGAGCGTTGATCTAATTTTTTTACCTTTAATAATTATATTGGGTTTCAGACCTATGCACGGGAACCACATGGTTGCTGGTAGCTGCATGGTCGGCCCAGGTGTCGTGCGAGTGTTAAGAGTTTAAAATGAATAAAATTTCATGTAAATAAAATAAGTTAAATTTTTAAATCACAATAATAATAAAATTATTATTGTGTTGATAAAAATATTTTTATTATTATAAATTGTTAATAATATTTTTACTATTAAAATTTTCATAAATATAATTATTATTTGGTTGTTATTAATGTTGTTATTATTTAAAAGATAATGAATAAAATTATGATTATTATTAACATTATTTTTTGTTATTATTAATATTATTATTAAAAGAAAAAAGGGTTGAAACATAAGGGGGCGTCGCCCCCCCCCCCCCGCTTCTCCCTCGCAACGTTGCATAGGCACAACCCCCCCTCCTTCTCGCTTTCCATCCCATCCAGTCTGCTCCCTCTACCGGCTCACGACGGACCCCTACTCCCCCTACCCTCTTGCATGACAACCTCACTTATGTCACCATATTCCTTTTCCAACTGCACCTCCTATGCCAACCCTCATGCGATGCACCCTTTCCCAGCGGCCCAACCCCCATGCGTTGCGCCCTCCTTCAATCAGCAACCCCTATCTCGACGCACTCTCCTTTTTGCACCAGCACCCCAACCAACCTCCCCTCAGAACTATTCTCTTCCCTCTTCGATAATTTTTCTGGCATTTATAGAGTTTGGACGAGATTTTTTGTTTGAGTTGGCTAAACCCTAATTGCGGGGTTTTCATTTGTCTGTGTTTCTCAATTTTTAGGGTGTGCGAGAGGCTATGAATTTCTTTACTCACTTCCATTGAATTTCGGTTGTATTCATGCACCTACGAGGTAGATGAATTCACATTTTTCATTTTTGAAGCACTCCACTAATTCTTTTACTCGTTCATTTAGTTTTAAAACTTGATTTTCAGCTTCATTACGCCCTTAGTTAGCCTTCTATAGTGTTCTTATATTTTTTAGAATTTGTTAAAAATATGTTCTGAGTCAGTTCCTAGTTTAGGTCTATATGCATATATGATGATAATATTGTTTAAGTGCCAAATCTTGTTTTGATAATATTTTTTTAAAATATAATTTGTATCCCTATGGTATCCCTGTATTTCTTTTTGGGATGTTTTGGCATTGATGGTATTGGTTAAAATTGGTCCTTGGTGTGATTATTTAATTATGTTTATGTGTTTATGCACTTGGGGTTTTGATAAAAGGTGATATAAGTTTTTAAAGTAAATTGATTTGATTTGGGTGGTGTTTTCCTTAGTTTTGTTTTATTAAAATGGGGAAATGTGTTATGGGTTTTACTTGTGAACTTTTTTGATTTTTGTTGAGTTGGTTTTTAAATTGTATATTAATTTCTTTTTTTGGCTTAAATTTTATTTTATGGATTTTTGTTTTTTTTTGAGTCCCGAGGATTTATCATAGGGAGTTGTGATCGGTTTCTAAGGTGCGCACGCATGTTCCCAAGTATGGATATGTATAGATATATATATATTATATGCATGTGTTCCTTCATGACACAGGGAACACATGAATAAATTTAAGGATATATATATGGAAGTACGTGCATGCGAGCGAGCTGTTGATTGAGTTAGAAAGCATTGCGTGACAATTGTTTGAGGTAGGTGTTTTTATCCTTTCCCTCATTTGGAGCATTCCATGTGCACATGAATTATTTAACATAATTTATAAATGTTATTTTCACCTTTATTAGAATGATAGTTTTTTCATTGTAGTGTTTTTATGCCTTGCCAAATTGGTTGGAACTAAATTACTTTATCTTCAAATGGTATTGTTTGATGTCTTTAGTGGTGTTTTCTTATAGAAACAGTTTATGGAACTTGATTGTCCTACGTTGGATGGACATATGGAATATATTGTTTTTATAGAAATTTTTTCACGTGTCTCTTTGAATTGGTATTTTTTCTCAAATCCTTGGTTTTATAAGTGGTTCTTGTTTTCTAATTGTTGTGGGTCTCTTCGTGTGGCTCTTTAAATTGGTTTGAAAAGAAATCCATGAGTATATGCCTGTTTTGATTTTGTTCTATATATTTTGTTTAGTGTGTGGTGTAAGGCATTGTTTTTTTACATAATTGAACATAGTATCACTAAATACATTTATGGAAATGATTTGAAACATGGAACGTAAGGTCCCGTTTGTTTTTTTAAATACAAAAGTGGTGTCTAGAGTTGTTTTAGAAGATCTTGTGCAATTTTTTTAATGGAATTTGATTATGTAAAAATAAAGGCCCGATTTACAACTCCAAGTTTTTAATAAAGTGGGTTTGATAACTGAATGATGTGATAGCCCGGTTGGCACTTTGTATGTTTGACATGTATGCATAAATATATAAGTATATGGGGTGCTCTTATCTAGGGTAAACCTTTATGGGTGAATTCATAGAAAGTGTCTGTGTTTCGGGTAGGAAAGTGCGGTGACGACATGGTAAGATGAGTCATGCGTGTGAGGGCCCCCTACTTACACAATATGATTATTTTAACAACCATGGGTTTCTGGGTGTCTTTCAGTTAAGAAAGAGATGATTGTTTATCAGCCCCGATTATACGGGTTGGTACCCACTGGTAGGTTTAGAGGCCAGATGGGGAGTGTCGCTGATTTCTTTTTCTGCGAGGGCGATCATTTGGTTATAGAATATGGGGATTCACCATATGCCGGTAGGTGGTTCTGAACTGAGTACGTCCAAGGGTCTTCTAGGTATTTTTAGGATCACCCATGGTTACTTATTTATTTACATTTCTTGTCTACTTTAAACTATATCTGATGGTTTATTCCTAGTTTTCACTGTTTACCTGTTTTGTTTTTCCACAGACTTAGTCTTTCCATCAAGGTTTTGTTTATAAAATGAAAATTGGTTTTGGGAAAGGTATATATCATGTGTTGGGTTTACATTAAATGGGAAAAAACATGTTACTTATTTTTCAAATGAGAAAAATCTACATTCATACTTGTATTTAAAAATTGTGTTTATAAACTGCTTTGGAAAATAGAACTATAAGGCCCCAGCCTTAAACCTTACTTAAAATTGAATTAAATGAATAATTCACATTGAGGATCTTTTCAGGTTTAGAGTTTTAGAGAATTAGGAGATAACTATTACATCTCAAAAGATTACAAAGTAGTCTCTTCTACTAAATTTCCATAAAATAAAAACTCGTAAAAAGAAACATGTCTAGTTTCATTTTTTAGGTAGCAAGACTTTCCCTTGATCCCATCCTTGACCCTATTCCACGATAAGTCGTGTGAAAAACATTTAAAAAACTTGGGATGAGCATAAAAACTCAGTAAGGGATACACAAAGAATAAAAACTGTTAGTTTATCAAAACAAAAAGTAAACCATGTATACTTTATCAAGGTAATACTTTTCACCTTTATGAAGTAGTAAAAACTCTTCACTGAATAAAATATCATTACTTACCTTTTTGTAACCAAAGGATTACCATAAAACCCATATAAAGAACACATAACATATATAAAGGTAACTTGGGACATAAACATACTTAAGTGGAATAACCATACGGTCGACTCCCACACATTTCACTTAATGGAATAGCCATAAGGCCCATTTCCATACATACTTAATGGAATAGCCATACGGCCGACTTCCATACCCAATTCATTGGAGGTTATAACGTAACCACCCGTCTTGGTATTCACGGCACCACCCGTCATATGGTTTATAACGTAACCACCCGTTAAAATGTCCAAGTACCAATATAAAATCATAAAACATAAAACCAATATAAAGGAATGATAACATTTCCACATTTCAAACACAATATATCATAAATATATTGACATAATAGAATCCTTTATCAAAACCATTTTCAATACCAAAATACATAAAAGAGTATATGATATTTATTTTATTTTAAAAACATTACGGCTTGTTGAGGAAGCCAAAGACCAAATAATACTCGCGGCGGCGGAAAAGGTCGTTGTCACCGCGTACGTTAAAAGAAACATTCCTTTTTTTCATTTTGTAAAATGCTTTGTAGAAAAATATTCCTTTTGTATAAAAGTAAAAGTCAAAGGGGTTTATACACCATATAAAAGAAAGTTGTGTATAAAATAAAATATGCCTCAATGAAAGGAGATTGAGGCGAAGTCCCTTACCTCGGGTCCGACTTGACTCGATCGTTCTTTAATGTCCTGAATAATAATCTTGAGTTAATTTCTACTTGATTAAGAACCTTTTTATAGTTCATTATTCCTTTTATATCACTTATTGCCATGTTATAAACATTATGTAACCATTTAAGTTAATAATGTTTGTTTTGTCGATATTTGGTTCTTAAGTCGAAAGTGGACTTCTTACAATTACATGTTGTTCGTGTGGTCAAAGGTTCTTTATATCCAGAATGAAATTCCTGATTTGGATATCATATATATCATATATATCCAGCATATACATGTATTTACAATATTACATAATCATTTAGAGGTAAGAAATGAAATGCACCATTCATGGAGACGGTAAGCCGTACGTACGCATGAACGCTACTTCCATTTCTATTTCGTATTTTCTGGAATGGAATCATAATGATATAAGAGTATATTATAATTCCAGTATAATAACATATATAATATCATTAACTTTATCCTTTACAAATCCCACATATGGTATTAACGAATCAAATCACTTTCAGGGGCGGTAGTCCGCATTTCCTAAAATGAAGATATCGTGTTTACCCATAATGGAAACAATAATGGTATGGAATAAATGAAAAATAAAGAAGCTTAAGGAAAGAATAAACATATTATATATCATATATAAAAATAGTGACATCATAATGTTCACCTTTGAAGGTGTTTAATGATTATTGAACAATCATCGTTTCGGGAGGCAGAATTTCGCCATCCACGGAAACCGTATGTTCTTTAACCATTTTATGTAGTTGTGTGAGAGTGTAGCTCAAATAAATCTAATAACAACATCCTAGTATATTTAAGATACTTTGTTTGTTACAAAATAAGTAAATAAAAAGAGTTTAGGGGGTTGGAGAAGCAAAATAAAACAAATGAACATGAGAGATTGAATTACCTTTAAAAGTGTAACTCCTTTTGATTTGAGCCTAAAGGCTTCCTTTGAAAGGCTTATTCCCAAAGGAAATCCTCTAGGATGAGGAGAGGGATGTGGAGAGAGTAAATGGGCAGGGGATGGCCGATACAAAGGCTTGAGGAGTGTGTGAAATGAGGTAGAGGTGGGGGGCCTTTTATAAGAGGAGTGGAGGGGCACTTTTGGAAATCATGAAACTATTATTTTATTTTCAAATGTGTTTCGAATTTCTAAGGTCCCACATTGATATATTTCTAAGATAAGATGATAAGTCTTCGAAATATTCCCATCCAATAGTTTTTGGACAAGTTTAGGTCTTAGATTTTATATTATTGTTTCATTTTATTTAAACTGTTCATTAATGAGGTCATCATTGCATCATCATGATGTCATAATTAAATTAATTTAGTTAATGTATAAAAATTATAAAAAAAATATCCTGATGTAGAAAATCGTTTTATCTTTCCAAAGAGTATTTATAGACAAAATTATGATTAGTATAACCCCTTCTAAAAATTTTTTTAGTAAAACAATTTATGTTAGTGTCATTTTCACCTTTATTTTAAAAAAAAGGCATTAAAGTCATTATCTCCCCCAAGAGGCTCCATAGGGTCCCCTAAATCGACCCATGGGTTGTCTTGGTCGGCCATGACTCATCGAATAGGGGTAGGACAAGTGTCATGGTGTTTTAAAATTTTTATATTATCATTTTTACCTTAAATTGCACTAATTACCTTTAATCGCGATTAAAAACTTAATAAGTTACTATTCACCAAAAAATTATTTTTATCCCATTGAACCACATTTTACTTCTTAATGACAACCATGTATGTCGGATTTTTGAAATTCAAAACACAGAAGTGGTAAAATTTCATTTAAATGAAAAATCAGTTTTTATAAGTACCACTTAGTGGTTTCACTATTAATCAAAAATTGATGTTTTTCAGAAAAATCTCAAAAATTAACCCTAAGATATATTTGATATCATGAATTCAAAAATGAAGTCTATTTTAGAAAATTCAAAACATATAAGTCACATTAATTAATTTAATAATTAATTCCCACTGTCAGAGCAAATAGGGTGTTTTTATGAAACAATAAGTATCAAAAGATTGACACTAGTTTAAGTCCGATTTCAAAGTGAAATTAATTTCAACGACTACTATTGGATTTAATGGTAATTTTTTTTTCTAATTTAACTTTAAAACCAATTAAAATGATAATCTAATCATATAAATAAATTAGGTTAAAAAGAGGTTTTGAATTAAAATACAACATTTTACACTATTCATTAAAAAATGAACTTTATCGGAAAAATACCAAAAATTTACACAAAGTAAAATTTGATGTCCCAATTCTAAAGAAGAGTTTTATTTGGTCCAAAAGAATGTATAAGAGTGATCAAAACTATATTTAATGACAGTTCTCCATCAACAGGCGATAAGTGAACCTTTAGTGAAAATTAGGGTATAAAAGCCTAAAATTGAATTCTTTCCGTATTTTAAGACTTTATCTTTTATTAGATAAATGTAAAAACATTTAAAAAAACATATATAATCATATTTTAGTTATTTCTATCCATTACTGCCAATACAACGGCTACATGTTAACTACCATTTAAAATAATATTATTTTATTGTTAAGGTGCAACGTAAGATTCCCAAGAAACTCGTTGTTGCGTGATGGGTACGCCATCGAGCATAGCGTCCTCTTTAAAGTCATATTAATATTTTATTCACAAATATGGATAAATATGAAAATGTCATATTCTTTATTTACCTGGGGTGTTACATCCTTCCCCCCTTTTGGGAATTGCGTCCTCGCAATTTTAAAATTGGGCTTGGAAACATCCTTGAAAGTCCCACATCGGAAGAAGAGTCGGTAAAACAATCACTTTAAAATAAAGAAAGATAAGTACAAAGGTCACCCAAGTTAACCTATACTAGGATTCTAAGTATGAAAACATGGACATGGAGGAGAAAACATAGGGTCGTGTTCTGATGGAGACTGATAGAAAACATGTTTAGGAGAAAGTTAACCATAAGAAAATCACAAACTTGTGATGGGTTAAACGGTATTCGATTCCCCAGTAGGAAAAGTTAATAGACAACATTTTTGTTTTAAGTTACTTTTTATTGAGGAATTTATTCATAAGGAAACATAATCACTTATCATGTTGACTTTCAACTTTTATTAGATTCCTTACACAAACTCATATTTTCTCCAAAAGACGAGTATTTAGGAAGACTTGTTCACATTAAGAGTACTATAATCAACTTCTAGAGAATCACCTAACCCAAAAAAAAATAGAACTATATACTTCTAATGTCTTTATACTTTAACCAAAACCAAAACCCAAAAGGTTAGTACAAGATCAGATAATCCAGAAAAGGATAACACTTTATAAAAAGAAAATCTATTCTTAATCTCCAAAATTTGTCCAACAAAACCCAAATTTCAAAGAGGACCATTCGATAAACAATTTTTCCATAAAATTCTTCAAAGTAAACCAAACTAAGGTTGAAACCCAAATATTTGAAGGATTTAGTCACATAGTCTTTCAAGTTTAATAGTAACATTTATCTCCAAACAAAATCAGTTGCTCTTAATGTCTCGTATTGAAAAGTAATTAACCTAATCACATATCCTCGATGATAGGTTAATCATTTCCATAGAAAACCCAAAAAAAACTTACTCTTGATTACTAAAATCATCCAACTAAAAGGAATCAGTCAAACTAACCAGGGACTTCACGTAGTTGAGTGGTAGGCGATACATACCAGTTGCACTTTGATTGTGGGTTCGATTCCCGCAGCTTTGTCCGACGCGATGGGTTGTCACACGGTCTGCGTGTTGTCCTTTTTCCAAAACTATATAATTCTTAAAACATTCCCCAAAATGAGATAAAATAATCATAACATATTTTAACCTCAAGTTTATCTCATGACTTTCATTTTCCATAATATCATATAATAACCCATAATTACCTCAAAAGTAAGGATCATATAAACTCTAATGGTTACCTTTATAATTATTACCTGAACTTCCACATCGATTGGTCATCTCATACATGATGCATCACAGAACATACCAAGGTTCAATTGTTTGATCATGACTCATTGATAGTTGGTTTAGAACAACCACGAGTTTCCTCATTGAATCCCCCATTTTATCTTGTATCTTAATCAGAGAACCACCACAGTTTTCCTTCAAACCTGTTGTCTCTTTGGTGCCTGCTAGATCCATCCATTCACTAAAAATAGAAATGTCAGTGTGAGTATATCAACAAAACCATCATGTACTAATGAGGAAGGTAAACACTAGGATATACTTACTCATTCACTTTATCTAAAACTAGGACTCTTTTTGAAATCCTAACCATTATGGTAATGTCACTTATGCTTAATGAATACCCTAACCTCTAAAGTTATCTAAATCGACCTCTGATACCAACTATAAGGCCCAATCCTTAAACCTTACTTAAAATTGAATTAAATGAATAATTCACATTGAGGATCTTTTCAGGTTTAGAGTTTTAGAGAATTAGGACATAACTCTTACATCTCAAAAGATTACAAAGTAGTCTCTTCTACTAAATTTCCATAAAATAAAAACTCTTAAAAAGAAACATGTCTAGTTTCATTTTTTAGGTAGCAAGACTTTCCCTTGATCCCATCCTTGACCCTATTCCATGCTAATTCCTGTGAAAAACATTTCAAAAACTTTGGATGAGCATAAAAACTCAGTAAGGGATACACAAAGAATAAAAACTGTTAGTTTATCAAAACAAAAAGTAAACCATGTATACTTTATCAAGGTAATACTTTTCACCCTTATGAAGTAGTAAAAACTCTTCACTGAATAAAATATCATTAATTACCTTTTTGTAACCAAAGGATTACCATAAAACCCATATAAAGAACACATAACATATATAAAGGTAACTTGGGACATAAAAATACTTAAGTGGAATAACCATACGGTCGACTCCCACACATTTCACTTAATGGAATAGCCATACGGCCAATTTCCATACATACTTAATGGAATAGCCATACGGCCGACTTCCATACCCAATGCATTGGATGTTATAACGTAACCACCCATCCTGGTATTCACGGCACCACCCATCATATGGTTTATAACGTAACCACCCGTTAAAATGTCCAAGTACCAATATAAAATCATAAAACATAAAACCAATATAAAGGAATGATAACATTTCCACATTTCAAACACAATATATCATAAATATATTGACATAATAGAATCCTTTATCAAAACAATTTTCAATACCAAAATACATAAAATATTATATGGTATTTATTTTATTTTAAAAACCTTACGGCTTGTTGAGGAAGCCAAAGACCAAATAATACTCGCGGCAGCGGAAAAGGTCGTTGTCACCGCATACGTTAAAAGAAACATTCCTTTTTGTCGTTTTGTAAAATGCTTCGTAGAAAAATATTCCTTTTGTATAAAAGTAAAAGTCAAAGGGGTTTATACACCATATAAAAGAAAGTTGTGTATAAAACGAAATATGCCTCAATGAAAGGAGATTGAGACGAAGTCCCTTACCTCGGGTCCAACTTGACTCGATCGTTCTTTAATGTCCTGAATAATAAACTTGAGTTAATTTCTACTTGATTAAGAACCATTTTATAGTTCATTATTCCTTTTATATCACTTATTTCCATGTTATAAACATTATGTATCCATTTAAGTTAATAATGTTTGTTTTGTCGATATTTGGTTCTTAAGTCGAAAGTGGACTTCTTACAATTACATGTTGTTCGTGTGGTAAAATGTTCTTTATATCTAGAATGAAATTCCTGATTTGGATATCATATATATCATATATATCCAGGATATACATGTATTTATAATATTACATAATCATTTAGAGGTAAGAAATGAAATATACCGTTCATGGAGACGGTAAGCCGTACGTACGCATGAACGCTACTTCCATTTCTATTTCGTATTTTCTGGAATGGAATCATAATGATATAAGAGTATATTATAATTACAGTATAATAACATATATAATATCATTAAATTTATCCTTTACAAATCCCACATATGGTATTAACGAATCAAATCACTTTCTGGGGGCGGTAGTCCGCACTTCCTAAAATGAAGATATCGTGTTTACCCATAATGGAAACAATAATGGTATGTAATAAATGAAAAATAAAGAAGCTTAAGGAAAGAATAAACATATTATATATCATATATAAAAATAGTGACATCATAATGTCCACCTTTGAAGGTGTTTAATGAGTATTGAACAATCATCGTTTCGGGAGGCAGAATTTCGCCATCCACGGAAACCGTATGTTCTTTAACCATTTGATGTAGTTGTGTGAGAGTGTAGCTCGAATAAATCATATAACAACATCATAGTATATTTAAGATACTGGTGTTGTTACAAAATAAGTAAATAAAAAGAGTTTAGGGGGTTGGAGAAGCAAAATAAAACAAATGAACATGAGAGATTGAATTACCTTTAAAAGTGTAACTCCTTTTGATTTGAGCCTAAAGGCTTCCTTTGAAAGGATTATTCCCAAAGGGAATCCTCTAGGATTAGGAGAGGGATGTGGAGAGAGTAAATGGGCAGGGGATGGCGGAGCCAAAGGCTTGAGGAGTGTGTGAAATGAGGTAGAGGTGGGGGGCCTTTTATAAGAGGAGAGGAGGGGCACTTTTGGAAATCAAGAAACTATTATTTTATTTTCAAGTGTGTTTCGAATTTCTAAGGTCCCAAATTGATATATTTCTAATATAAGATGATAAGGCTTCGAAATATTCCCATCCAATAGTTTTTGGACAAGTTTAGGTCTTAGATTTTATATTATCGTTTCATTTTATTTAAACTGTTCATTAATGAGGTCATCGTTGCATCATCATGATGTCATAATTAAATTAATTTAGTTAATGTCTAAAAATTATAAAAAAAATATCCTGATGTAGGAAATCTTTTTATCTTTCCAAAGAGTATTTATAGACAAAATTATGATTAGTATAATCCCTTCTAAAAATTGTTTTAGTAAAACAATTTATGTTAGTGTCATTTTCACCTTTATTTTAAAAAAAAGGCATTAAAGTCATTATCTCACCCAAGAGGCTCCATAGGATCCCCTAAATCGACCCATGAGTTGTATTGGTCGGCCATGACTCATCCAATAGGAGTAGGACAAGTGTCATGGTGTTTTCACATTTTTATAATATCATTTTTACCTTAAATTGCATTAATTACCTCTAATCGCGATTAAAAACTTAATAAGTTACTATTCACCAAAAAATTATTTTTATCCCATTGAACCAAATTTTACTTCTTAATGACAACCATGTATGTAGGATTTTTGAAATTCAAAACACATAAGTGGTAAAATTTCATTTAAACGAAAAATCAGTTTTTATAAGTACCACTTAGTGGTTTCACTATTCATCAAAAATTGAAGTTTTTCAGAAAAATCTCAAAAATTCACCCTAAGCTATATTTGATATTCCGAATTAAAAAATTAAGTCTATTTTAGAAAATTCAAAACATATAAGTCACATTAATTAATTTAATAATTAATTCCCACTGTCAGAGCAAATAGCGTGTTTTTATGAAACAATAAGTATCAAAAGATTGACACTAGTTTAAGTCTTCTTTCAAAGTGAAATTAATTTCAACGAACACTATTGGATTTAATGGTAAAAATATTTTCTAATTTCACTTTAAAACCAATTCAAATGATAATCTAATCATATAAATAAATTAGGTTAAAAAGAGGTTTTGAAATAAAATACAACATTTTACACTATTCATTAAAAAATGAACTTTATCGGAAAAATACCAAAAATTTACACAAAGTAAAATTTGATGTCCCAATTCTAAAGAAGAGTTTTATTTGGTCCAAAAGAATTTATAAGAGTGATCAAAACTATATTTAATGATAGTTCACCATCAAAAGGCGATAAGTGAACCATTAGAGAAAATTAGGGTATAAAAGCCTAAAATTGAATTCTTTCCGTATTTTAAGCCTTTATCTTTTATTGGATAAATGTAAAAACATTTAAAAAAACATATATAATCATATTTTAGTTATTTCTATCCATTCCCACCAATACAACGGCTACATGTTAACTACCATTTAAAATAATATTATTTTATTATTAAGGTGCAAGGTAAGATTCCCAAGAAACTCGTTGTTGCGTGATGGGTACGCCATCGAGCATAGTGTCCCCTTTAAAGTCATATTAATATTTTATTCACAAATATGGATAAATATGAAAATGTCATATTCTTTATTTACCTGGGGTGTTACAAGAACTTTTGGATTCAGTGGTTTATTCCTGGAATCCCTACTAAGAATCATGGTGCTCATGCCTATTATATATTTCCAGTTATAGGTCCAGTTTCTCGTATAGGTTTCTGGTTCTGCTACTCAATGTTGAACCAGACCTAGTTCTGAGTTGGGTGGTGACCTAGGTTGTCACAAGGAGGTATGTGCAGTTTATTTTCTTCCTGCGATTAGTTTTCATTTTTATTATCAATTTTTAATTATTTACCTATTTTTATTTATGGGACAATTTGTTCCCTTTTTATGTTTTGATGCCCGTCACTAGTTGTCAGCCCGTTAGGATCAAGAACGCCCCTCAGGACATGCCGTGGGTTGGCTCTGGTGACAGGTTCAGGGTCGAACTGGGTTGGTTCATGATAAAATGGTATCAGTGGGGCCCTTGATATTTTTGGTTTTTGGTAGAAGAAGATTAGGACTGTTAGGGATCAAGAGGTATGTTCGGGGAGAGCATCGTGAATTCTTTCCCACACTGATCCATGAGTCACCAGGGGTAGTCTGGGGTTTTATTATTCTGTCTTTGGTTGTTTTGGATTGAGGGATGACAATAGAGGTGAATCGGTTCAAATTGCAGTATCACAAGGGGTGGTGACACATGTGAAGTCTAAGTGTCTGGCTCAAGGTCCTCTTTGTGTGATACCTTACATGGGGGATGACTCACCACCATGTCATCGAGTTAGGTATATGCATTAGTTCCTCATTCTAGTGGGTTGTTGTTTGTTGTGTTTTATTTTGATCTAGGTTGATTTGAGTGTGTGTTAAAAATGAATTTGATTTTGAAATCGAAAAATGTTTTTTTTAAATTTTTTTGAAATTGGTGAAGTGAGTTTTTAAAGTTTTTTGATTTAGAAAATTGTGGTTTGTGTTTGGATTTGATAAGGGAAAGAGATGTTTGAAACTTGAAATTCTTTATGGAGTGTCACATGTGCATGGGTATGTGTAGAGAGTGCGTGGAAGAAATTTTCCATAGATGTTGTAAGTGGGATTGATTGAATACAGATGTGACAGTTTATAAGGTTCCATAGATGAGTTTTAAAAATTTAAGGTAAATGATGGGTTTTGGAAAAGTTATTTTTGCTTCTGTTGGTATATGTTTGGCTAATAGAAATTTACCTTGGCTTGTATTGTTTCTTTGATTGAGTTTTTGATTGATGCTGGTTTTGATGGTGTTTTTCATGTTGTTATGAGTATGCCTCCGAGAAAGCCTCCAAAATATGTTAATGAGTTATTCCAAGTTCCCAGTTATTTTTGTGTGTTGTCTGCTTGTCGAGGTAATCAAAGTCTGCTAGAGGCATTCGTATAGTTCGAAAATATTGTGTGTACTCTGGTTGTTGGGAACTCCCAGGGTAGTTAAGGTTCATACCATCCCAAAGTTATTTGACGGTATAGTTCTAGACTAGTAAAGGCGGCATGTCTCATCGTTATTAGAGTCTGTGGTGTAATTGGTGGGGGTTGTATCTTTGTAAAGGTTCCCCATATGGCATGGAGTTCATGTCGGAGGAACCTGTCTCCAAGAAGCTATCTTCGTCTGTACCAACTCCTAGTTTTTTGGACTGTCCTCTCACATGCCACTAGTGTGGCCTGTTCAGGCATTCTAAGCCTCTTTGTTGCATCCCTCTAAAGTCTTGAGATTGTGAGATTGTTCAGGCCACTAGGGAGAGTTCTGAAAGAAGCATCGTTCGGGAGGAAGGAGTTAGGGACTAGAGGATGCAAATGCATGACTGTGAGGTAGGAGACGATTTAGCCATCAGGGACCCTACCACAGGTTTCGTGGTGAAGCTCATGCACAGTCAGGAGTTGTCAAGGGTGTGTGGAACCTCGGCCCAGATCGTGTTTTCAACTTCATATGGAAATATCCAAGGTTTTCTTGTTAAATTCTTGTCACCTTCATAAACTCAGCCTCGTTTTGGTGGTGTGATGAGCTCATTCGACCTCAATCCAAGCGGGCTTATTTTCTCTTAGCATGGTTTTTAGATCATTTAGATTCCTTGAAGTATTCTGGGCCTAGGTATAAATGGGACTATTCAAATTTTTAGTTGCTCTCAGTTGTGTTAGTTAGGGGGACGTTTCATTTCATGAAATTTTTGAGTGGTGTTGAGTAAATTTCTAATCTTCATGTTACTGGGTTGTTTCATAGCACGATTTCCATAAATGTATCATGTGTGTTGTTCAGTCCATGTAGGGAAAATGAATGAGTTCTGTTTGAGAGTTCCCACATTCCCCCTCCCCCACAGGGGGGGGGGGGTGGTGTGTTTTGGTTTCAAGGGTTTCTGTATTAGTGAATTATCATGGTGGGAAGAACCCTATCATGTTCTCCCCTAGATATCGGGTTGTGGTCCTCCTTGAATTGGTCAGGTGTGATGTTTGTAGGGAATTGTCACCCGGAGGCCCTCCGTTCCCTTTGGTTTTGTGTGGGCATGGACTTGAGTTGCATTAACTATTGGATTGGAAACTTTCTGGATGAAACAATTTTTTTGGTGGGGAGAATTGTCACACCCCAACCATCTTTAAATTATTTTATATCATTTTTTTATTTCTCATCTTTAGTTATCCTCGTTAAGGCGCGAGTTGAGCGCTGATCTAAATTTTTTGACCTTTAATAATTCTAGTAGGTTTTGGACCCATGCGTTGGCACCGTATGGATGGAGGTAGCCGCATGGTCGATCCAGGTGTCGTGCATTTGTCTATCATTTAAAATAAATAAAATTTCATGTTAATAAAATAAGTTAAATGTTTAAATCCTAATAATAATAATATTATTGTGTAGATAAAAAAATTATTATTAAAAATTGTTAATAATATTTCTACCATTAATTTTTTTTATAAATATTTTTTTATTCTATTTTTAGTAACCATGTTATTATTTAATATAAAATGAATAAAATTTTGATCATTATTATCATTATTTTATTATTATTATTTTTATAAGAAAAAAGGGTTGAAACCTAAGGGGGAGTCGACCCCCCCTTCTCCCTTAAGGCACTACACAACCCCCCCCCCCTCTAGCATGCCATCCCATCTAGTCTGCTACCTCTACCAGCTTGCAGCAGCCCCCTACTCCCCCTACCCTCTTGCGCGGTAGCCTCACTTCGATGGCCCTACTCATTTCTCGGTCGCACCTCTTGTGTTGAACCCCATGTGTTTCCCCCTTTCCCGATGGCCGGACCCCTATGCGTTGTTCCCTCCTTTGATCAACAACCCCCATCTCAAAGCACTATTTTTTTTTACACCAGCACCCCAACTAGCTACCCCTCCAACCTCTCCCCTTTCATCTCTAGTAAGTTTTCTAGCATTAATAGAGTTTGGAATAGATATCTTCCTTTGAGTTGGACAAACCCTAATCTTCGAGTTTTCATTTGTGTGTGTTTCTCAATTATTAAGGTGTGTGAAGGGTCTGTGAAGTTCTTTACTCCATTCCATTGAAGCGCAGTTGTATTGGTGCACCTCTGAGGTAAGTGAATTTTTATTTTTCATTTTCGGAGCACTCTACTAATTCTTGCACTCTTTCATTTAGTTTTAAAATATGATTTGTAGCTTCACTATGCCCTTAATTAGCCTACTATAGTATTCTTAATATTTTTAGAATTTGTTAAAAATATGTTTTGAGTAAGTTTTTGGTTTACATCTAGATGCGTCTATGATGATAAGCTTGTTTAAGAGCCAAATCTTATTTTGATACTTTTTCTAAATATAATTTCCATCCATATGGTATCCCCATATATCATTTTGTGATGTTTTTAATTGATGGAATTGGTTAAAATTTGTTAATGGTGTGATTTTTAATTATGTTTATGTGTTTATGAACTTGGGGTGTTGATAAAAGGTGATATGATCTTTTAAAGTAAATTAATTTAATTTTGGGGGTGTTTCCCTTAGTTTTGTTTCATAAAAATGGTGAAAAGTGATGTGGGTTTTAATTGTGAACTTTTTTTTGTAGGGTTCGTTTTTAAATTGTATCTTGATTGAATTGTTTGGATTAAATTTTATTTTAGCGATTTGTGGTGTTTTTTTGAGTCCCGAGGATTTGTCGTAGGGAGTTTCGATCGGTTTTGAAGGTGCGCCCACATGTTACCATGTATGGATATGTATAGATATATATATCTTTTGTGTACATGTTCCCTCATGGCGCAGCGAAAATGTGCATCAGTTTGAGGATATATATATATATATATGGAAGTGAGTGCATGTGAGAGAACTACTATTTGAGTTAAAAAGTAGGGCAAGAACATTTTTTGAGGTAGGAGTTTTCATCCTTTCCCTCATTCAGAGCATTCCATGTGCACTTGAATTATTTCATTTAATTTATAAATATTTATTCCCACTTTTATAAGAATGATAGTTTATTCATTGTAGTGTTTTTATGCCTTTCCCACATGGTTGATGCTAAATTCCCTTATCTTTAAATGGTATTGTTGGATGTCACGATTGATGTTTTATTATAGAAACATTTTATGGAACCTATTTTTCCTAATGTGGATGGACTTATGGAACTTAGTGTTTTAGTAGAAATGATTTCGTGTGTCTCTTTGAATTGGTATTTTTCTCGAATCCTTTGTTTTATAAGCGGTTCTTTTTTTATAAAATTTATGGGTCTCTTAGTGCATCTCTTTAAATTGGTTTGAAAAAAAACCATGAGTATATTCCCGTTTGGATTTTGGTGTATATATTTTGTTGAGTGTGTGGTGTAAGGCATCGTTTGGTTTGTTTTTACAAAATTGAACATAGTATCACTAAAGACTTTTATGGAAATGGTTTGAAATTGGTTTCCTAAGAGCCCATTTGGCTATTTTTAAATACAACAATAGTGTCTAGAGATGTTCTAGAGGATCTTGTGTAATGTTTTTGTAGGTGAATTTGATTGTGTAAAACTAAAGGCCCGATTTACAACTCAAATTGTTTAATAAAGTGGTTTGGATAACATAATGATGTGACATCCCAATTTTCACTTTGTATGTTTTACATGTATGCATATATATATATATATATATATATATAGGTATATGGGGCGCTCAAATATAGGGTAACCCTTTATGGGTGAATTCATAGGAAGTGTCCATGTTTGGGGTAGGCAAGTGCAGTAATGACATAGTAAGGTGAGTCATGTGTGCGAGGGCCTCCTACTTACACCGTATAATTATTATAAACACCATGGGTTCCTAGGATTCTTTTAGTTGATCGAGTGATGGTTTCTTATCATCCCTGAGTAGATAGGTTGGTACCCACTGGTAGTTATAGAGGTCGGATAGAGAGTGCCACTGATTTCTTTTTCCACGAGGGCGATCAGTTGGTTATATATTATGAGGCTTCACCATATGATGGTAGGTGGTTCCGAATCAATTAAATCAAGGGGTATTCTAGGGATATTTAGGATTAACCATAGTTACTTAATTATTTAAATTTATTTTCTACTTTCATCTATGCCTGCTAGTTTATTCCCAGTTTTCACTATTTACCTATTTTGTTTTTTCACAACCTTGGTCTCTCCATCTTGGTATTGTTTATAAAATAAAAAGTGGTTTTGTGAATGGTGTATTAAATGTGTTGGGTTAACATTAATTGGAAAAAAACATGTTACTTATTTTTGAAATGTTATAAAACTACTTTCATACTTGTATTTCAAACTTGTGTTTATGGAATGCTTTGGAAAAGAGAAATTTTGGATTCAGTGGTTTATTCATGGAATCCTTACTAATAATCTTGGTGATCAAGACTATTATATCTTTCCAGTTGCAAGTTTAGTTTCTCGTATAGGTTCCTGGTTCAGCTGCTCAATGTTGGAGCAGGATTGGTTTTGAGTTGGGTGGTGACCTAGGTGGTCACAAGGAGGTATGTTCAGTTTATTTTTTTTCCTACTGTTAGTTTTCATTTTTACTATCAGAACTTATTAATTTACCTGTCATTTATTTTTGGGCCAATTCGTCCCCTCTTCTATGTTTTGATGACCGACACTAGTATGCAGCCCCTGGGTATCAGAAATTCCCCTAGGGACTTGTCCTAGGCCAACTCGGGTGACCGATTCAGGGTTGACCTAGGTTGGTTCGTGACACACATGATTGAGTTTGTAGTGCTCCCAATGGCTCAACACCCTTTATCACCCAGCTACCACTAGACCCTTCAATAGAGATGTGTCCAGATCTTTACAGTGCTCCATAGAATCATTGGAGAGGTGTCTTTGCATATGCAGATTAGGGATGAGGATTATATACTTCTCTCCACATTAACCATATCCTGTGTCAGCCTGACTTAACTCGTGATATGGAGGATACACCTTAGGGTATTTTTATGGTGAACATGGTTGATCTCGGGTTAGATAAACAGAGGGACACCAACATGGGATTTTAAAAAGAGAACCATCCACCTGGGGCAGTGCGGTATTAGGTGGACCCTCATACAAGTTGCTACACTTGCTTGAAAAGAAAGACACATGAACTCAGAGAGACCTATGAATCATTTCTAGTCAATCAGAACACCAAAAAGGGTAAGGGATAACTCGATCCCTCTGATCAATCTGACATTACAAAAAATATAGTGGTTGATCCCGCAGTCACCGGCTAGATTCAACAGGTCATAGATAAAAAGTGGATCATTGATGATATCCTTGTTGAGCGATGCTCTGATTATGGCACTCCACGAAAAGATCATGCTCTTCCTTCACTAGGGTAGCATGGGCAGTCGTAGGTCCTTCTCATCTAATTTCTCCCCATTGGACTAGGTGATCCCCTAAATCCTGATAGAGTGGAGACCCAATTTTCTAGTAAATGACCACAGTATGCATAACCGAATTCACCCGACCAGCATGATAATATTCCTCAAGACCTAAGTCATGCCACTTTGCAAGACACTTCACAAGAAACTCCATGATCCACTTATCCTGCTTAACATGTTGATGAGACTGGAAATGCATTGGTGGTCAAGAAGACTCATCAATATAGGAATCCCCACCAATACGATTTGATATCCACCCTCACTGCTCATCTCGAATCCATGGAGACACAATAGGTGGAAATATCACATGATGGAAAGTCATATCTGGCATGGGTGTATGACATGAGAGCACCCCCCATATTTCGGGAATCCTATATTATCCCCCCTCAATGGGATGGGTGACATGCTACAACATCTAGCCAACTTTAACTCAAGGTGCGGGTCCATACTGGGAACCCCAGAGCAGTAAGATTAAGCCAATATCCAATGTTTTGTTCAGAAATTGGAAGGTTTTTCATTTTTCTGGATAGTCAGTTACCCATATGGTCTATCACTAGTTGGGAAGAACACTGTAGAAAGTTTATCTTCCAGTTTAGCTCCACCATGCACAAGAAGATAATTTACGACCTCTTCAAGAGAAAACAATTGCCTAACGAGTGCATCATAGAATTTTTTCCTGGTGGAAGGGAATAATGTATTAACTCGATATGCCACTAACCCAAGAGAAGTTGCAAAAAAATTTCATGGCAAACATCAAGAATGAACTGTACCCCACCCTCATCACTTATAAATTCCCAACTGGATTTTGGTATGTTTTTTAAAAGACTCATCACCTAGAAGAAGCCTTGTAGTAATCATAATAGGCGTGTTCATTGCCTCTTCCTACTCATACAAGTAGAACCGCAAATGCAAATACTGCCACCAAAATAAAGGTGGAGTATATAAAGCCTTTAGAGCTATTGTCGGAAAAGCCTCACCCAACATAGCCACACTAATGAAACAACATAAATCTTATCCTCTCTCAGCACAGAATCATCATGCATCGCCTCACCTGGTACCACTGCCTAGATGAGACAAACTAGTTTCATCCCCTCACTAGGCTCTAGCTCCTCGTTTGGGATAGGCTCCCAGACTTCCCTTTCCAAAAAGGATAAAATAGACCAAATCCTTTAAGGATGAACAAGTTTCTGGCTATTTTCACATTGCCTTGGAACATGGGGTTCTGAAGCTTCTAGATTGCAAGACACCCCATGAGGCCAACTTCACGTATTTCCTAGACCACTTTACTTACCACATAATTATTGAACATACCATCAAGAAATGTTATGTGTTCAAGTATTGGATTTAGTACCAATTGAACAATGGTTTGGTTATGTTAGTCTACATTCCATCATAGGTGGCACACATCTACATCGAGCCTAACAACGGTAGTGAAGGTTAATGGTAATAAGATTTCAATTGTAGAAATTATAAGCATGATGATTGGTTGTATCATAGAGAAATTTCTCACACACATGGTGTCATTTGTGTCTTCTTAGGTCGAATCAAACCTCGTGAGTTCATCATTCTTTCTCCAGCTACCACTTTTTCATCCAAATCGCAATCGTTTACATCTCGTAATAGTAGGAACCGATGGTGCAAGGGAAATAAAATTCCCCCACTGGTGCCAAAATTCATCCCTCATTATTGTTGAATTCATGCTTCCAGAGTTGGGAATCGCTCCTAGGGTGTTCCCAGAATTAGAAGATTCATGTGACAATGATCCAGTGTATATATCCATGAATACCGTTGAGTTTGTGGATCCCTACACAGTCCCCAATGATGAGGAATGACAGTAAAATATCTCAAGTGCTTCTAAAAGACTTCATAGAGGAACATGTCAAGGGAATGAAACTAACATGGAACTTCAAGTCGTATCATGCATGCTAATGAAACAAGAAAATAAGTTCTTTGTAGATATCAATAGGCATAGTTCTCTCAGCCCACTCAGCTAGACTCAAAACCATAGCTAACCATTCTAATTGATCAACCATAACAACCAAAAACACATTGTCATCAGCCATGTATAGAAAAATTTAGGACTCAACCAGCTAGTAGTCATTCAGTAGTGGTTCTCGATGTGTTCTCTGATGAGAAAAACATTTCAAACACTATCTAGAATCTAATAGTTCATCCATCAGTACCCATCATGCCTCCTACCAAATAGAATCCCTCTATGATCAAAAATATGTATTTGTCATGAAAATATGACGTGCTAAAGCACCTCACTAGCATTCTTGAAATTCTCTCGATCCTTGAGTCCCTTCACCCGTTAGAAGATATTCACAAATATCTTATGGAAGCCTTAAAAATACACCTTTGATTATAAATAGAGGTAGCGGCTACAATGTACTTCTATGGTGATTAGGTCGAGAAAGAATAATTTTGATCCATCATCTTATGCTTCGGGGAAGATGAGGGCTCCCTCGTGTAGGGGTGCATCCACCCATTGTACATCACTAAACAAATAAATGGCCTAGATATCCATTGCAGTCTAGTTGACACCAGTTATAGGATCAATCTCATCCAACCCCATATGTTCCATAGGCTGGGACTGATTGAAGCCGATTTGAGTCCCTATTACCTGAAGATACAAGGTTATGATACGAATGAGTAGAGCCAGTGTGGTAGAACCTGGTTAAAGACTCATTTTGATGGGTTGGTAACAAACTATGAGTTCATGTTCATCTCACAGGATACCACCAATAAAGAACTAATGAGTATTCACACCAATTGATGTCTCATTTCCCTTCCCAACCAGTGGTGACTCATGTTCCCCAGTCATAGAATGGTTGAGTTGATGCCTTGACCAGTCTAGACACCTATCTTATAGAGCCTAACTGGGTAGATCTATTCATTCATGTAGATCATTATAGATTAATCACTCCCATCATCCCAAATGATGATGAAATTCAGCATGTAAACCACCTGTCTATTGGTGCCCCCTCATCAAGACCTATATATCTCCCTATAGTGGAAGAAACCCCCAATTACAAAATAACTTTTATCACATATTTTTAGCATGGTGTTCTCCCTTTGGATACAGCAGAACATGATTGAATTCATTGGCGCACAACACAGTTCACCCTCCAGAGTGGGCCCAACCTTGATAAGACTCTCTAAAGACACGTGGATTTGATATAATTTTCCTTTATTTCATTCAAGTAGATTATACTCCCCAGGTCATTCAGGATGTTCATGTTAGGTTTTGTGGTGCTCATTAGGCAGGGTAGAAACTCTCCCACCAGATTCATAGGCTTGGATACTAATATCCCACCATGGTTGATGACCACATCAAGTTATCTAAGAGGTTCCATGTGTGTTAGATTCATACCAATTTTGTGTACCGACCACTGGAGCCCCTCCATGTGACCAAGTATTCTTCTCCCTTTGTAGTTTGGAGACTTGATGTTGTGGGAACATATCTACTAGAAACATCTCACCAATGAAAGTTCATTTTGAATATGAAGGATTTCTTTTACAAGTAGGAAAAAGTGATTCCTCTTAAATAAGTCTTGTCCAAATCAGTGGTAGAACTCATGAGCTTTAATATCATCCACTGATTCTGATTCCATCACACTATTCTCATAGACAACAACACCAACTTTCAGGTTACTAAGCTGAAGATTTTTTATTCCAAGTACAACATATGATCCAACCATACTTCTTTCTACCATGTGAAATCAAATGGATAGATTGAGGCATTCAAAAAAACCCTCTCCAACATTCTGTAGAAGATAGTGGGCTGAAATAAGAAGAGTTGGTCGGACAAGCTCTCCAATGCTCTTTGGGACTATCAAATGGAAAACTACAATTCCACCTAGGTGACTCCATATTCATAGGTGTATAGAATAGTGCTAGTCTTGACCATAAATATTTACTTTTAATCACTTCTAACTGCTATCTATGACCAGAAGATGCTATAAATAATAGAGAAGTCTGTCTAGATGAACTGGAAGCCCTCAAAGAGAATAGGCTCCAGACCTTTCATAATCTAGATAGGAAACTGAAAAAGATATAGAAGGTGTTCAATAATAAGGTACACCTTTAATCCTTTCTCTAGGGTGATAAATTACTAGTTATCAGGACTCCTATGATACACGACAGGAATCCACTAAAGTTGGAGCCAAAGTGGGAAGGACCTTATATTATTTAAAAGGTTTATCCCAATGGTTCATACTCTTTGATCACTATGGATGGAGAGTGAATCACTCCTCCAATCAAATCTAAGTTTCTCTTATAGTGCTTCATATGAGGACCCACTCTCATCTCCACAACATTACATTTAAATTGTGCTGCCATAGTCCGAGTTGTGTGACTTTAAACTGCATAGTTAAAGTCTAAGCATCATGACTTTAAATTGTATGTGGGTTTTCTTCAGGGTTTTTGGTGTGTAGTTATGACTATTATTCCCTCATTCACATCAGGTTTTGTTACTCAGACACCCTATGTGAATTCCTCCAAATTTTGTCCCCTCATTGGTCTGAAATCTATGACCTTAAACTAAGAACCTAAGTACAAACATCATGACTTTAAACTATGTGCGGGTTTTCCCTGGGAATGTATTGTGTGGTTTAGTCCCCTTATTCCTCATTCATGTTAGCTTTCTACTGCCACACCACATATATCCCTTTTATAATACCTTCCCCTAGTGTCCCGGTTGCATGATGTTAAACTACGTTAGAAATATCATCCTAGCTACATGATGAGAAACTTCACATTACCATAATGTCATCACTTGAGAGTATGTAGCCCTCAGCATCAGAAATATACTATTCCATGTTCTACAATTATGTGTTTCTTGATTCCCATACTTATGGGTTACATAGTGATGCTCGGGCTTTTTTTCTTCAGGCTCAGTCATGGGCTCATCAGCCGTTTGGACTCGTCTCAATCCAAGAATCATGACTTTAAACTATGTTCATGACTTCATATAAATGTGTGGTGTGGATTGGGCCTCTTTATCCCATATTAATTTTGGGGGTTTCACTCTGTCGCGCCACCTTACTCATTTTGAGAATCCCTTTCACCAAGGTCCAAACTCTATAACCCTAAACTAAGAGTCTATGTTTTAGGAGAAAAGACCTTAAATTGTCTGCAGTAAGTCCAAGAATTATGACCTTAAACTATTTGAAGCCACTATAGTCTGAGCTGTATGACTTTAAACTGCATGGTGTTATCATCCTATATGCACGACATTAAATTTTTTAGCATTGTCAGCACTCTTTTAATGAACATAAAAGGAACATCCATCCATCCAAATATAAAATTTTATTAAGCCACTTTAAGGACAAGTGGGAAACCAAAACTCACAAAATAAAAAACCACTACATGCTGAAGGCGCTCACAAAGTTATTAAACACCAGACTATGATTATTGGAGTCATCCACTATATATAATTCTCAGTGCAGGGAACTAACCTATGTGTCTGGATCCCCCCTGAGATGTTCTTCAAGGTGAGTAACCATCCCATCCATTGTCAAAATAAATTCCTCTAAGGTTATTTTTCTTTGGTTGAAACCTGAAGCTATGATTTGGTCTTTCTTATCAATCCATGCTTCTTACTCCTCATTGGCCTCAACTAAAAACTTTATTTCATAAATTATTAAAATATCCGCATTTCAGGCATTGAGACGAAGGACTTTTTCAATCATTTTTCCTTGGAGTGGAATATGCCAATCAGACACTCCCCTACCTCATCTTCCATCACTTTTGGTTCTCTGTTTGGATCACCACTTTCCACGTCTAGAAATTATTTACTTTCCTTTCTTCCACATTTCTTGTCTGACCTACTTTCCATTGGATTTTTCAAGTAAAAATAGTATTTACATCCCTTGGGTTGTTTCTTGTAGACCACAATGAATTTCTCAGAGTCACGTTTTCCTTTTTTCCACTTCTTCTTTCTAAGGCTGTGAGGACCTTTCCCTTGGAAACAGTTCAAAATATCCATTGAGATTTGGCTATAACAATCATAACCTGAATCATCCTCCTCATGTGACAATTTTTTTGAACCTCCAGAATTCCAAAATGGTTTCTCAACTCAGCCCCTATGCCTTCAGTGGGGGGGGGGGGGATCATCCCAAAATGATTACCCATCTCAACCACTAGGCCTTCTTTTATGGGGCTCTACCTGCTCTTCCCAACACATGAATCCTTCATATAAGATGAGGGTTTTGAATAGAGAATGTTTGGGTACAAGGGACCCATGAAACATCCTTCATCCTGCCTCCCTATGTCAGTATGTGACACTGCAGTAGATAGAAAGGAAACCTTCTGAATTAATCCAGGAGGCTCGGCCACACTGCCCTACTCAAGCCTCAATTTATTAGCCGGTAGCACTACAGTAGTAAGCAAGGACACCTCTTGCATTGAGTTTCATGGAGGCTCGACCTCCACATTGTTGTCAACCCCAATGGAAGCACTTCTATGGGCCCCTTGAGTGATATTCTTCTTCTCAACTGCAAAACTGACCGTGACTGTCTGTTCATAACTGATGTGAACATGTTGTCCAAGGAGCTTCTCCTCATTAGCTCCCAGACCCTACACTGGTATTCTAAGGTCCTTTTTCAAATGAGTCTTCACATATTCCACCTTTGGGTTTCCCCTCTACCTTCTTTCCTTAGACTGTATACTTTCTGTTGGATTGGTTATCCCCTGATTCTCCCCATTAATACACAACTCAATAATCTCCTCTCACTTATCTGAGTGAGTATCATCAAAGGGTTTGCATACATCAACTGTTCCGACCTTCATAAGATGAGGAGGTACCAACTGGGAGAAACCAGAGAGGCTTCACAGACATCTGGAATCATCATGACCTATACGAAAACAACATGAGTAGAAGGGAATTCAAGAATCATAACATAATTTATGATGCTAGTGGAGATCTCCCTCGATTTCAATGGAAATGGATTCCAGAGGTCTTTTCGATAAATCAGCTTCAACACAAATCCTAGGAGGAAATGAATATAAAATGGCCTTGGTGAGGTAATCAGAGTAGATGTATCAGCCTAACCTATTACCTATCAACTGAAGGATCTCTAGATTCTGAAACAGCAAGGGAAGACCAGGTAGGGGTATCCAGAGAGATGAGGTCGGAGGACAATGCCTTAGGTGAAATTCAAAGGTCCATCAGAATAGAGAAAACCTAAGCACCTCCATAGATTATGGAGCAAAGGCCCAAGCATAAACCAGGTCATCTTTATTTGAGAATCGAAGTTGTATGTTTCTCTCATATAAAAGTCTAATAGTAACTCGATCCTTCAACTTACAAGTGGAGAACACATACAAGTCAAATGCATTAACAAAGGGTCGATCCTTCCCAAATAAGGATACCAATGTGAGATCTAATAACATTGAAGCTTTTGTGAACTCTAGAGGGTAAATAGGTATCGATATAAATCCATTCACATAGTATTGGACCTTTAAGATTATTTATATTAGAAGGAAAGGAGGAAGGTAGGACACGTCCTTTAAAGGGGAGAAAGGTGTGAAACGAGGAGGAAGAGATCGTTAAAGAGAATCTAGAGCTCCCCTCCCCGGTTGAAGCTCAAGGAGGGGAGACGACGGTGCAGCTATTCCCTACACCATTAGTGGAGTAAGGATGAGAGTGAGAGTGAGTCTAGGGGTTATTGATATTTCTATATCATAAAAGGAACATATCTGTGTACTAGTAGAATGATGTTAAACTATGTTACAACCAATGTATCAAGCATACAACGTTAAAATAGGCACTTAGTCTGATCTCTACGACCTTAGAATAAAATTTCAAGTCCATATATCATGAATTAAAACTGTTTTTAAGTCTTCATTGGGTGTTTATTATGGGGCTTAGGCCCCTCAGCCCTCATTCATGTTAGGTTATAGCTACCTTGTTGTGAAAATACGTTCTAGAACACTTTCCCCCCTTCTTTGTGGGTTGTATGATGTTGAAATGCATTCCCAACATCTTATCCTCACAATATTAAACTGTGTGACAATTATCTTCATGGATGCACAATGATAAAATACACAACACCATAGTTTTCTCACCTAAGAGTACATCACCCTTGGCATTGTTCATCTACCATTCCATATTCCAAAACTATGTACGACTTGATTCATATCCACACTGGATACATAACGACGCCATGATTCTATATCCTAGTCCATCCACCACAAACAACAATATATTTCCCCCCTCTCCATGAATGAATTAGACATACTCGGGCATAACTTCTTCAAGAACTACATGTGGCTTGACTCCCATTTTTATAGCATATGTAGATACATCCATACATTTATTCATTGGGCCCAATCGCAAGTTTTTTCATAACTTCAGCCCCTTGGACTCATCTTAGTCCAAGCATCATGACTATAAATTGTCTGTATGTCTCCTAAAAAATATGTGGTGTGTCATTGGGTCTCATTTTCCATCATTCACATCA
Organism: Viscum album; assembly: GCA_963277665.1. Taxonomy (NCBI): domain Eukaryota; kingdom Viridiplantae; phylum Streptophyta; class Magnoliopsida; order Santalales; family Viscaceae; genus Viscum; species Viscum album. The sequence continues at coordinate 1,617,187,106 of OY728125.1, forward strand.
AGTTTCTCAATCCTCCACACTATATATATCCATTAAAGGATCCCCTATTCTGATCTCTATGACCTTAAACTATGTGCCCAAGTCTAAGTATATTGACTCTAAACTGTATTTAAGACTCCTTAGGAATGTGTATGTAGTGTATGGGACCCTTGGTCCTCATTCATGTCGTGATTATTATGTCACCGCATTATGCATATCCCTTTTGGAGTTCTCATCCCATGGTCCAAACTTTATGACCATAAACTAAGAACTTTCAATCTAGGAAATACAATGTTAATCTATATGCATATCATCTTAAGATGTGTATGTGTTACATGAGCCTCCTTGTCACCATTCATGTTGGGTTTTACCTCTTGCATTCCATATATATACCCTTCGAGTGAACGTTTACCTATAGTCCAAGAAACAGAACTTTAAAACATTTGTTATGGTTCATACCGTACGACCTTAAACTATGTGTTTTACCATCTACATGATTCATACAATAAAACATTAGACTATTTTCTAAGCATGAGTTTGAATCCCACGTTCTGAAATCCCCCTAACCACACTTTAAGTCCTTCTTGGTTTAGATTTACATCATCTTTAAAATTCAAATGGACCCCCCCTAATGGTGATGGTCTCATGACATTTTGGCTCACTTGTCATGTTTGGACAATTTACAAATGGATCTATGGAAGCAAACAAATGATCTTGTGTTTCAAACTTGGTCAAAAGTTGGTCTTTCATTTGCTTGACCCATATATTTACTGGTATGGTTGTGGTCCCAACATTTTGAACATGGTAAACAATCGATCCTACTCTCCAATCACCCCTTTATCCAAACCTTTAAATCTTTGACTTACCTCATTTCCATTCCCCTATATCATTTTGGAATTTTGAGCCTTTGGTGTCACCCTCAATGTGCACTTCCACATGTCTGGAATATCCCCTATATTGTTCCTTGTTTCCCACACCGAGCATGGCTCATGTGGGCTTAGTATTTGTGGTGGGGTGTGTACCGATGTGGTCTATTTTCACAAAGAGACTTATGGTCCAAACTCTATAAAAAACTAAGATCCATAGTACCAACATCAAGACTCTAAACTTTGTACGATCCTTCATAGGAGAGTTTGGTGTGGAAATGAGCATTCACTTCACTATTACACATACGCCCATTTCAAGGAGCCTCCTTCCCTTGGTACAAACTCTCCAAACTTAAACTATAATTTTATATCCAAGAATGAATTTAAAGTACATTCTAATACTTTTGGGAAGTGTGCTGTGGTGTAGTCCTCTTTGGTCCTCATTCACATTAAAAACCTTCTGTTTCCTAGTACTGGTGTGATGCGTGAGCCTCTTTTTGCTCATTCATGTCAGGTTTATTTTCTTTGTGTCAGACAATTACACTTAAAATAAACATTTACATGGTCCAAATCTATGACATTAAACTAAGAGATAATGGTCTATGTAGTACGACCTTAAACTGTGCGAAACATACTAGTCACATGATTCTAAACTGTGAGATACATCTTAATCACATGATGTTAAACTGTATGATGCTTCTTCTATACTCTATGATGTTAAACTATTTGTCTAAACTTATTATCGTATGATGTAAAAATGCATGTCTATTATCCTTAGATTCATGATGTAAAAATGAAGAATATTCCAGGACATCACCTGAGAGGTCCTATTCTCCAATGTTGGTTATCTACCACATTTTTCTCATTCTCTACTATCAATTGACATCTAATAAGATGCTTCCCTGGAAGAGGGTTATGATCTTGATTCTAACCAACACGTTTACACCAATGTGTTCTGATCCATGGTGTCATAATCTTGAGAGTGTTAGAATCCATTCGAACATTTCATCACTCCATTTATATGCTTTTCATGTCCCTTGTTTTAGATCCTTATCCTCTTCCACATTTTAAGGGACCCCCTAATAGTTTTTTCTCATGAAATTTTGGCTCACCTACCATCCTAGTCAAACTTCTTAAAAGACTTCAAATTATATTCCAAGACATTTTATGCATTTCGAACATGATCAATTGTCAAACTTCATTTTTGTGTCCCCATTCTATTCTAATGGTATAGATTCAATGTTTATAAAACATTTAGAAGTTATCCTATATCACCATGACACTCTCCTTGTGTTATGGATTTTGGGCATTGCGACTCACACCTCTCATTTCCCTTTGTTCAGATTTATTCCAACGCCTCTGGCGTTATCCCGTTCGTGCACTAGTGAACATTAGAGAAGCAATTTGGTTATTCTGGGAGCCCTATTATACAACCATATACTCTCTCATTTTGAACACTCTCAGTGTTCAGTCAAAATAGAAGACCCCAAGTGATTGATAATTATTTGGCCACCTCATAAAAATGAGAAATTATGTGGTCATTCCTTGTTTCTCACATCAGGCTTGACCCATGTGAGTTTAGGGATTAATCCTTGGTTATATCATAAATATGATCAATATGAGATAAATAAATATTTAAAATAAATGCTTCCATAAATAAAGGAAAGATTAAAAGAAAAAATAGGTGTTGGTAGTAGTAAGGGACATCCCCATGTTAGAGCCTCTTATGAGTCCTAGAAAAATTTCTCCTGTAGATATATCGCAGTGATAGAGTGGTACAACTCTGCCAAATTTTGGTGTGTGGCCTCCAGGGTCTTCTTCCATGTCCTGATCTTTGTATCCTCCTCCTCATCCTCTAGGTCATGATCATTATATCTTATCTATGCCTAGTCCCATTCAGGCCAGATATCAGCCACTTGATGTGTCTCCTACCTTATCTTCTCCTCAACCACCTCTAGCTAATCCTTTTGTTGGATGATGAGTTCTAATTCAGTATCAATGAAGGAAAAAACTCATATATTTATTATTCCAGCCATGGGATCTTTTATTTGAACTCTTATAGCTTGAGAATGATTTTGGAATTCTCTTAATGCCAGGAGACATCAAGATGTTGGTTTCCTTTCCACATATTTTCTACAATAAAGTCACGAATTAGAGCATTATGACCTCGAGCATCCACCCCACTAGCACATATGTTGTGAATCCAGTGGAGAATATACCCTATCTATCCCACTAGATATGATTTCAGAGTCCGGTGAATGAAATTTTGGATGCATTTATATGAAATTCATTAGATGATGCAGTTCTCTACAATCACCTCAGAGTTAGAATTCTCTATCTCATCAAGTTGCGAAGGATCATATTCAGTAAAAGCTGCAATAATTTATAAGTATGATCCTCCTATAGTGTTCTATCAGAAGGTTAGGGCTCCATATCATGAGGTTTTTCATCCTCACTTGATCCCACCTCAACAATATTGTATCTATCAGCCCTGATTTCTAACACACTAGTGGTGTCACTTGCATCCACAATCAACTGTTCACCTGGGACCATGGTCTGATCAGCTTGGATGATCGACTCTGCATGGACTGGCACCCTTATTAGAAAACGGGCAACAGATTACCCAACCTCTTCTGATAGCCAAGAACACAATACCTCTAGCATTGTTTAGAAAAGGAACACATCGGTTAGTCTGATAAAAAAATCACGAGTATGAATCCGTGAAGACAAGAGACTTAATGGATATAAGAAGCAATAGATTGAGCTCTTGGTTTTCCACCATTTTTATGTCATGGCACATAACACTATAGATGATTGGGATCTTTGGATATTCATAAGTGGTTTCTTTGAACTCATCAACTTCAGTTGGACCACTAACGACTTCAGTCCCAGGCATGGGCCCTGAAGAGTGTTCATATACACCTATCAGTGAACCTTTATCCTCACTAGTAGGGTTCTCATTTTTGATATTATCCTGCATAGAACAGGTTTTAGTTAGATGATCCAGATGATAAATATAGGAAATACTAATCATAGGAAGGTGAGTTAAGGATTTCCTTGAAGAGTTTAGTTAGTTATCTCATGAAGGCTATGATCTCACCACTCTATAGGGGGTTTAATTCATAAGAATCAACTACCCAAGATTCTTCTGATTTCTAAATAAAGGGATCACACATATCTAGATCATCTGCTGACAATTGCGAATGGTCAATCATGTTTAGTAACACCCTCACCGGGTTAGTTAACGGGAATGCAGTGATCTGGGAATGCAAAAAGTATACTAGCTCTATAACATACCATTCCCCATCTTCAAAATACATATGGAAACCATAATTTTCATGACCAATCCCAGATAGATGAACCACATACCTATTGAGGTGATTCTACATCATATGAAGGTCGTGGAATTTCATGTAAAAACCCCAATTGTCCTAAGACTCAGTGAAGACAGAATCACTGTGAATGTCCATGGAATGTAATAAATTTTTGAGAGCTTGGATAAAAATCATGAAAAACGCCCTAGATTACTCCCCTTCCTATTGGGTCCACCTACCCAAGAGATTTCAACCTGATGCTACTACTCCTCTCCCTTCGCCTCTTTCCTGTTCGGGCCCATTAACCATTGCTTCCATCTCTACAGCCATGTCTCACTCCAGTTTCCACCTTGGCTTAGCATTGTGGTAGAGGTATTACCCATTCATTATCCTAGATGGCCCGCCTCCTCGTCATTTCCCTAGGATAGGAAATATACCAACTTTTTTCATAGTCATGTGTGAGCCCTAATGTAACAGTAAGTAGTGGTATCTCATTTCGCATCTTTCTATATTCTCATGTAAACATGATCCAAAGCTGCCTCATCACCGAAATATGGCACTCATGGCGCACCTATGAGTACACCTTCAGGGTAAAACTTTGTAGGAACCTGAACTTCTTTGCAAACTAGTGAGGGTCATATGTATTTTAGATCAGCTCACGACAACCCTTGTCACCAACTCTCCATATTAGAAGGCCAGAAGATATGATCACTGATCCTTAGTCATTATTCCAACATCATTCACCACCCCCTTCAATAGGGTAAACAGGTGAAAGGTAAAGTAATCTGATACCCCATCCTCATTTTAACACTTTTTTCCAACCCATCTTATAAGGGAATCTTCCCACAATGTTCATAATCACCAGCCAGAAGTTTGTTTTTGGAAGGGAAATAGGGTTTGGTTTTTCATATCCCCCATGTGTGAGGCCACCTAGCTGTAAAAGAAGTGGAAGGGCCCGCATACATGCATTAGTTTCTTCCCCTCGCTAATGTGTTGAAGTACCTTATACAACTTCTCAAGAACTGGGATACCAATATTGATGTGTTTCCCTATTTCTAGAATCACCTCCATTATAAAGTTTCTAATCCACGCCCCCATGTGTACATCCCTCACTAGGAGAACCCATACATAGATGAACGATGCGATGAATCCTTCTAACCGGACTATGGGTTGAGACTCTATATTGATGTTGTAGTCCCATAGTTTCCATTGAAATTCTTTCTATGACCAACTAGTAGGAGCCCTCTTTTCCCCACTAGTAAACCCTGGGACATGTTCTCAGCCTCATTGATGGTTTCGTGGCTAAATCCTCACCCTTAGAAGTCTCCTATTGTTGGATTGTCAAGGAATAATTGAACCACTACATGAAAGGTCTTTTATTTCCCCTAGCTTTTCCTTACTGGTTCGCTACACCAAGTGTAATAGAACCTTTTCCAAATATGGTAGTTATTCCTCATCTTCCCACACATTCTCCATTTGGAGAAACTCATCTTACATCACCCCTAGAATTGGGATTTTGGTGATCTGATGAAGGTACCAAAGGCTGATACCGACCTCCCCATGATGTAGGTGGAATGTGTTGGTCCCTGTTGACCACCTTCTTAATTTCTACAACATGATCTCCTATGGTCAATAAACATGTAACTGAGAATCCCATGTTGCTTCATAGATTCACACCCACTTCATTTTTGTCCCAAATTCATCGCATGATGCACATTCCTAGTATGCCTTGGAATAATCATCAAGGAAGTTACCTCCCTAGAGTAGATCCCAATTATCATTCCATCATTTCTTTAGGTTACCCAAGCCCACCTTGATGATCATTTGGTACTATGGTAGGTATTCCTCGTCCTACAACTTCCCCCCATCGATATTGTTGATGTGCTTGTAGATTCAGTTTGTCATGATGGGTGCATGATCCTTCCATATAAAGATTATGATAGACATGTGCCACTAGTATTTCCCCAATATGCTTTTAAACCAGTAGGTTGGTTTTCTATATTATCTCTTATTTGATGAATACATCATCTCTCAAAATGAATCCATACATAGGAAACCTCTTGAGTAGTGGATACTCCTTCTAAGCCTCTAAAATCATCATAATAAGTAATTTTTTGTCTGAGATGGTGAAAATTCACTCCCCAAGCATGATGTTGTTCTCCATTTTCTACCTTCGAGAAGTATCCTTAAGGAATCCATGAGAAACTCCCCAAGCATCCATTGAGTTCAAATCTTATGTTCTTTCTAAAGCTGGTTCATGGAGGTTGTTCATGAAGCTCATTTATGGAGGACTAGGTTACAAGAATCACTTCACGAGGATGTGGTTCACAGTGTTTTTTTCTCTAAGTAGAATTGTGGGAGCAAAATCAGTGACTCCCAATTCACAATGAATGTGTTCGTAGAGCAGGGATCATGGAGGTACTGAGATTCATGAAAAAGGAATGTTGGATATTTTCTTCACATGAAGTCGGGTGCCTTTGAGGGCGCCCACCCATGCTATGTATAGGTGTGTAGTGGCCCACACTTTGCAATGACCATTGCACAAGTGATCCATGTGTTCCAGCATCTTGAATGAAGTACCATGAACGATCTTCATTAAAGAGAGAAAATTGTCAAATTTTTAGTGTTTCTCCCTCATAATATGTTCTTCCGTCTCCCATAATCTCCCATTCCGAAGGGGGTTATTTTTTGGTACCAAAATACTTTCCATGGGATTAGTCAAGGAGTCTATAGCTATTCAGAAGAAAATCCAAGCCATAATGTCCCCAAAACACTCATAAGGGTCTGGTTTTTGAGTCCCTTTCATGAAGCCTAATCCCCATCTGTGAACACGTGATGCCTTGATAGTATACTCCATGACTCTGAAGAGACTCCACGACCACACTATTGGGTTGATGATTCACTATGTGATTCTAACATAGCCACAACCATTATTGAAGCCCACATCTTCTTCACAAACCGCTTCCCAGCATCGCAAAACCCATTACCTATAAATATATGGCTCATTCCATCTTTTAAAGGAAGGTTACCAGACTATTTGTCTTATGAATTTCTCCCTATTCATGAAGAACATGAGCATCATGAACCAATCTGAAAATGGATATTTCAAGGTAACTGAGATTTTTGAAACTCCCTCTCATAAGTTCTTGAATACCTCCACCTAAAGTGGTGATGCCTTTCATGAAGGCTTATGCCCTTCACAGAGGAAGAAGTCTCTTAGGGGTGATTGAGGATTCTTGAAGCATTAATCCTTTACAAATAACTCCTTTCCTAATCCAAGAATTTTTCTTAAGGTAGGGACACCATGTTTCACGAATCCCTATGCTTCATGAATCCCATTGACTTTGAGAATCACATGAGCATCACAAATCACCCCATTATGAGGCCATAGCTTCACGAATCCCCTCTCCTTGTCATATACATGTTACATCACTTATAATAAAACCTATTTCACAAAGGTTCAGTGCCTAAAGTCACCACATCCATCCAAGATCAGTTCAAATTCACTTCAAGTCCCCTTGTGACCTGTGCCACAAATTCATGTGGCCCACTCTACTTCAACTATGTCCTGAGATTCTCATTTACCTTTTGCTTCTCAACATAGGTACCCTAACATCTTTTTATTCTCAACATAGGCATGCTAACTTAGACCTCATGATCAAACACTCACCCACACTATTCCAACTAGGAATTTATGAATCCATTCCCCACCCAAGTCTTCATGATCTATGGTTATGTAAGCCCAAGGGGTAAGGAGTGAGTCCCTCACGTCCATGCAAGATGAATTAAAATTTACTAGAACCAATGTACTCAAAACATGACATTAAACTGTAGTCTTACCCAATGAAATACACATAGGATTACCCATGTAGTATCATCATGGGATTACATATCCTCCCATCATGGGGTACAGACCTCCCAGAATGGGAATACACATTCCTTATGCCACAAGCATAAGATGATCCATGTTTGACTAATAGAGAATGAGATAATCCATGTATGGAATTAGATCCTCCCCATATAGAATGACATCCACCTCAAGTATCTTCCACATGTAATCCCCATTCACATGGAATGATATCCTCCTTGAGCGGCTTCGATGCATAATCCACACATCATCTCTCATCGGTGCTTCTTTCATAATGTGACTGTCAGGTCTACTACGTCCTCTTGTTTCTCACACCGAGCATGACTCACATGGTCTTAAATATAATATTGGGCATGAAAACACACATGGGAACATTCCATGTGTAAGCCCATACAACCAATCATTTCCCCCAAAATGGGAAGCTTTTTTGCATAATCTTTAATAAGACGAGTCTTCTTCTTAGGTGTAAGCCCCAATTCCCCTTCTCAAACTACATGGGATTTGATTCCCAACCAACTGTGATATATAGAAAGCCTCCATGAGGTCCAAACCCAACATCCACCAATAAAATCCATCCACTCCATCCATCCATCCACATCCATCTTGATCTACACCGGAGCTGCCACATCCTGATAAGATCATGGCACCCACCCGGGAAACATCCACGCATAATCCCCACACTACACAAACTCCAACCAAGAGAAATACTCTTGTGATAAGAAGCTTCCATGACTAAGCCTCATACCATCCAATAAAACCAATATTGATCCTCTTATAATGGTTAGATTCTATGTGTAATCCCCACACCATCCCTCACTGATACTCATTTCATGGCGTGCACATCCTTACCACATAATGTTAATCTTTATGGACCAGTATTATCACACAACCTTAAATTGTAACATCAAACTACATGGGTTTTGATCTCTACCTTGAAGTGAGGTATGTATGATTCCTCTCTAAGGTTCAATCCCAACCAATGGTAAACCTTGGTTCCCCCCATTTAGGGGTGCACCTCCCTGATCCACCTCTAAGGGTGTCTATATCAACCTTCATGGTGTGACATATTCAATTTATGTGATGCACCTCCTAGATCTGACTCTATAGGATGTTTTTATCCATATACTGGTAAACCCTTTAGGTGATACTTCCTAGGGATGTACCTCCTTGATCCTCCTATGTGGGGCATTTTGATCAACCTCCTTCCATCTACATAAGACGTTAAGCCCGTGGTCCATCTAATATTGTTACGTCATGCTAAACATGGGATGCTTGAGGTGAAATCCTGGGATGATATTCCTTTGGAATTAGATACCTCATGATCAAAATAGGATTTCTTGGGTTCCACACCTAAAATACCTCCATGAAATTCCCGCCTATGAAGAATATATAGGTGACCAATGTTTCTAGCATCCATACATGCCTGTAATTACCAATGTGCCTACTCTTTTGAGAAAATGTTTCTTCTTATCAATAACCCTTGGAATGTGCATACAGAAGCTGTATAATTAATTGGAATCCACAAATATATGGAACCAATAATTATTTTCATGAACATGACTCAAATATATGAAGGATACTAGAACTAGAAAACATGTTCTAGGGAGGAATCCATTGAAGGAGGATTCAACATCCCATTATCCTATTTCAAACAAGGAGAATATGTTGTTGTTGAAAGTGATTAAAGCCAGTTGCATTTGAAAAGTTGGAATACAGGGCAACAAAAATGTGACACCAGTGCACATTCAAAACATTCAAGGTGGCCATAGACCAGTGAAAGTGTTAGAAAAAATGCCTCATAAGAATGAAATGATATTGGTGATTATGGACCAATTAAAAAAGTATACCATTTCTTTCCAATATGGTAAAATCTCACAGTTGATTAGTTGGGTGATATGTATGTTTGAGAGATAGTTAATTTTCATGGAGTGGTGTGGAATATAGTTTTATATCATGTTTCATGTTTTACTTCATTCTTATGTAAAGTATTACAGAAGTATTTGGTTATCTAGGTGTTTTTGAGTATGAATTTTCACCCATAGAAAAGCATGAAATTGGAGCATATTGTATAGGTGTTAGAGGAAATGTTTCGGGCATTCATCCTAGACTTTGGGGGATCTTGTGAGAAATAATTATCAGTAGTTGAGTTTTCCTATGATAATAGTTATTAGGAGACTATTCTGATGGAACCATATGAGGCTCATTATGATCCTTACCGATATGGCCCGTGATAGCCCTGTGCCATTGATAATTCTCCGGTATGATTCTAAACAAGTAGTTTTGTTCATCTCAAATCTCGTATGGGATGCAGATTTTATCTATAAACTAATGCCATGTAGCGGGAGCATATTGCATAGGGGATACTCTTTCTAAGCCTTTTAAATTATCCCTAGTACAATTCATGGTCTAAAATAGTGAAAATGCACTCCCCGAGCATGATGTTGTTCTCCATTTTCTCCCTTCAAGAAGAATTTGCAAGGATTTCTTGAGAAAATCCCCAAGAAGTGATGCATGATGCTTCTAGATATGGTTTGTGATAGTCTTGTCCACTAGTATATCTTCAATATGATTCTGAACTAATAGTTTTGTTCATATCACCTCTCCTATGGGATGAAGACGTCATATCTCAAACCAAATCCATATAGCGGTGGCCTATTTCATATAGAATACTCTTTATGAGCCTCTAAAAGAAGACCATGAAGTAATTTGTTGTCTAAGATTGTGAAAATGCACTCGCAAAGCATGCTTTTTTATCCATTTTCTCTCTTTGAGCATCATCTACAAGGAATTCCTGAGAAACTCCCCAAGAATCCATTGAGTTCACAACATAAGTGTTTTATAAAGATGGTTTGTGGAGGTTGTTTGTGAATATTTTTCGTGGAGTTATAGGTTACAAGAATCACTTCACAAGAATGTGGTTATTAGTTTCTGGTTCTTTAAATAGAATTTGTGGAGTAAAATAAATGAATCCTAGTTCCCAAAGAATGCATTCGTGAAGCAGATATTGTGGAGGTAGTGAGATTTGTGAAAAGAGAGTGCTAGATCTTTTCTTCACATGAAGTCATGTTCCATTGAGAGCCCCAACCCTATTTATAGTTGTACGATGGCCCATGATTTGTGATTAATTTTGAACCACTGATCTCCACAAGTCTGCATCAGGAATGAATTACCATGAATGATCTTCATGAAAGGGAGAATATTGTCAACTTTTCAGCATTTCTCCTTCATATTCCATTCTTCATTCTCCCATAAGCACCCTTTATGAGGGTGAATCTTTTTGCTCCTAAATAAATTCCATGGGATTATTTAAGGAGTCCAAAGTTGTTTAGAATCAAATCAAAGCCAGAATGGCCCCAAAACACTCTTAAGGGTCTACTTTGTGAATCCCTTTAATGAAGCCCCCTCCCACTCCATGAACACGTGAGGTCTTGACAGTATGCTTTGTGAGTCTGAAAGTGCTTCGCAACCCCACTAAGGGGTAGATGTTTCACTACATGAGTCTAAAACAGCCATGAAATTTTTTGAATCCCAAATCTACTTCACAACCCATTTCGCAGCACAACAAAACCAATTTCTTATAAATATTCATCTCATTCAGAATTTTGAAGGATGACAACCCGACTCTTTGATGTCTGAATTACTCCCAATTCGCAAAGCACTCGAGCATCATGAGCCAAAAAATGGATATTACAAGTTACATGATCTTTGTGAAACCCCCTCCCATATGATCATGAATACCTTAACCTAACTAGGGAGGCCTTTTGTGAAGGTTTATTCCCTTTCATAATGAAATAATACCCTTAGGGGTACTCGAGGCTTCACGAAGAATTAATCATTTACAAAGAATTCATTTCCTAAGATATGACTTCATATTAAGGTAGGGACACCATGTTTTTTGAATTACTATACATCATGAATCCCCTAACCTTTGTAAAGCACCCGAGGTTCATGAATAACCCCTCTATAAGGCCCTATGCTTAGCGAAACTCCTCTCTTAGGCATCTCCATGTTGTCTCCCTTCTTCTAACACCACTTTTGAAATGTTTGAGTTCCAAAAGTCACTGAATCCATCCAAGATAAGTTCAGATGCAATTAATGTCCCCATGTGACATGTGCCAAACATTATTTTTTCCCACTCTACTTCAAGTGTGGACTGATATTCCCATTTACCTCTTGCTGTTCAACATAGGTACACTACGCCTTTCTCTTCTCAAAATAGGAACACTAACATGGACCTCACGATCTAACACTAATCCACACCATTACAACCTATATTTTACGAATCCATTCCCCACAAAAGTGTGCATGATCTATGTTTATATAATCCTAAGGGGTAAAGAGTGAGTCCCCCACATCAACGTTGCAAGAGGTAAAAATTCCTAACACCAACATCCTTGGAACATTTTTCTAAAATGTTGTCAAACCCTATGAAATGAACATAGGAAACCCAATGTAGGATCATCACAAGATTTTATCTACTCCCATATCAGAGAACAAACCTTTCAAAATAGAAATCATCCAGGTTTAAGTCCCATACATTCCATGTGCAACAAGAATAGGATGCTCTATGTGTGACTCAAAAGGAATGAGATCCTCCTCACATGGAATTTGATCCCACCCGCATGGAATTATATACTCCTTGAGAATATTCCATGCATAATTCCCACTCATATGGAATTATATCCTTCTCATAAGTAATGATATCAACCTCAAGAAGATTCCAAGTGTAAGCCCCCAATCATCTCTTATTGGTTCATCTTTCATGATGTGACTGACGGGTCTGCTACATCCTGTTGTTTCTCTCACCGACCACGAATCCCATGCACTGATAGATTAGTAGCTTCCATGACCACATACATGGTAATCTTCCATGTGTAATCCCTGAAAATCAATCATGTCCCCTAAATGGGAAACTTCTATTCATAAGCCTCGATTAGACGGGTCACCTTTTTAGGTGTAACCCCCAATTCCCATTACCAAACTACATGGGATTTGATTCACAATCAACTGTGATATGTAAGAATCCTTTATGAGGTCTAAACATAACATCCAGAAATCCACTCCATCCATGTCATCCATCCATCCACTCCATCCACATCTATACAGATCTTCACTCAGGACACCATGTCCTAGTAAGATCATGCCACCCACCTATGAAACATCCACACATAAGCCCCACAACATGAAAACACCAACCAATAAAAATACTCTTATTATTGATAGATTCCATGCCTAAGCCCCATACCATCCAATACAAACAAGAGTAATCCACTTTCCAAGGTTAGTTTTTATGTGTAAGACCCACACCATCCCTCGCTGATGCTGCTTTCATGGCGCGAGAATCCTTGCCACATAATGATAAACTCCATTGACTTATCCTATCGCATGACCTTAAACTGCAACATCAAACTACATGAGTTTTTATCTATTCCTTTAATTAGGGTATGTAGGATTCTTCTTTGAGGTTCAATACCAACCAATGGTAAACCTCGATGCCCCCCTCCTAGGAGTGCACCTCCCTGATCCACCTCCAAGGGTGTCCAGATCAACCTTCATGGTGTGATATCTTCCCTTTATGGAAAACACATCGTAAATATGCCTCTATAAGATATTCTAATCCATATGTCGGTAAACCATCTGAGGTGATCCTTTCTAGGGACGTACCGCCTTGATCTTCCTATATGAGGCATTTTGATCAACCTCTTTCTATCTCTACAAGATGTTAACCCCATGACCCATCTCATGTTGATACCTCATGCTAAACATGAGATATATAAGGTGAAAGCCTTGGAATATATGCCTTCGGTATTAGATACCTCATGATCAACACATGATGCCTTCAGTTCTATGCCAAATATGACTCCATGAGATACCATCCTATGAGGAAGATATAGGTGACCAATTTTCCCAGCATCTAGACATGCCAACTATTCCCAACATGACTAATATTGTGACCGAAGGTTTCTTCCCTATCAAGACCCCTTGTAATGTCCATACAGAACCATCATAAATAACCATCATCCAAAAATATATGTAACTGAGAATGAGTTTCATAAACATGACTCAAATCTATGAGGGAGACTCGAACTAGGCGACAAGTTCCCAGGAGGAATCCATGGAAAGAGTAACCGACATCTCATTATCCTGTTTTGGTCAAGGATAAGAAGTTTCCATTGAAACTGATGAAATACACCTAACTTTGTAAAGTGCGGATATAAGGAAGCACAAATGTGACACCAGCGTGCATTTCAAACATGTGAGGTGTTCGTGCCCCAGTGAAAGAATTAGAAAAAAAACCTCATAAGAATGATGTGATATCGGTGATTGTGGACTGATTAAAAAAATTAGAACATTTATTTTCTATATAATAAACTCTCACAGTTGATCATTTGGGAGATACGTATGTTTGAGAGATAGTTCATTTGCATGGGGTGATGTCGAGTATAGTTTCATATCATGTTTCAAATTTTAAACTTCACTCATATAAAGTTTTACAAAATTATTTGGGTACCTAGGTGTTTTTGAGTACAGATTTTCACCCATAGTCAAATAGGAAATCGTAGTATACTATACAGGTGTTAGAGGACATGTTGCGGGAATGCATCCTATAATTTGGGGGATCTTGGGAGAAATACTTATCAATGGTTGAGTTTTACTATAAAATCATTTATCAAGATACTATTCAGATGGAACCATATGAGGATCTTTTTGGTAGTCCATGAAGATCACCTTTATGTTGGATATGGTAGGTGAGTCAGAGTTTTTAGTATTGAGTCTCATAATAAAGACATTAGATCAGGTTCAATTGATTCCGAAATGTATGGCTACAATTTAGAGTATATAGAAGAATTATTTTGACCCACATCATTGACCTCTTGAGTTGATAGTGGGTGATCATGTTTTCCTTCAGGTGTTGCCGATATTGGGTCACCATAGTATTCAAAATAAGGGTAATTTGGCACTAGGGATTGTCATATTGTTTGCGATTGTGGATAGGGTCAGACTATTATCATATTGAATGACCCTTCCACAGAGGTATAGTGGTAATTAACTTTGTATTTCATGTGTCATAGATTCATTAGTTTTACCTTGACCCTTATCATGTAATAAATATTGATGATGTTGATATTGAGGTTAATGTGTCCTTTGAGGAACATATGATTCATGTTGTGGATCGTAGTGAGAATGTTTTTGGGGAAAGACTATGTCAATGGTCCAAGGATTGTGGAACTATGGTCATGTTTAGGAGGAAACATGGGAGAAAGAAATAGATATGCATTCCCAGTAGCCCAAATTATTTCACATTAGAGGCTTAGGTATTCTTGGGAGTACAGATCAAGGATGAGATATTATAATATGGGGAGATTGTAAGACCCCATCATTTCTTGAGACATCTTTTACTTTTTTCATGAATTAGTTTTCCTTTATTTTGATCATACCATGTTTGGGTCTTTCTTCAAGGTCATTTTGGGTGAATTTGGATCATTTTGGATGACCATGGGGTTGTGCATTGTTGGCACATAGTTAGGGAAAACCATGTGGTTTTACCTAGGAAACCATGTTCCCCATTTTGATCCATAGAAAGGGGGTTCATAGTTTAACTAAACTATATGGCCACCCTCCCCAAACCATTAACCCTTGGACAGAGGGGGTTTTCATGGTTTTGGTAGGGTGGCCACATAATTTAGTAAAACTATGAACCCCTTCCTATAGCTTAAAATGGGGTGAATAGTTTCCTGGGAAAACCACACAATTTTCCCTAACTACACACCAATCGTGCACAACACCATGGGCTTCCAAAATTCTCTAAATTTACACAAAATGACAAAAAAATCAAGACCTTACCAAGGTATGATAAAAATAAGGGTAAAATAATACCTGAAAATGAGTATAATATATATACAAAAAGGTCAAGATCCTATATTATGGAATAATTTTACTACACCCTTTACCATGATCAAAATATTGAAACATTTTTGAAGAAATTAATCAAACAATCTTAAGTGGTCGATGAGAGAAAACACTATGAAATAAATGACTAAAATATAATAATAAATTAAATATAAAAAATTAAATATACTTGAAAATGTTATGAATCAATTATTTAATAAACTTAATTTGATTATTCATGAATTTAGACGCATGTACCAAGGGAATTGGGACATAAGGTAAGGGATCTCTCTGAACCACCCTCTTTTCTTGGGGTTTCACTTTCTCTTTATAACTATCTTCCATCACTTTATTATTATAATTATATTATAATATAATATTTATATATATTCATTACATATATATCTAGTTCTCATTATCTTTATTTTCTAGTGTTAAACATGTTTTTAAGTCCCCCTACCAATCTTCTCTCTATAGAAAACCAGATTTCTAGCAACATTTATATTAATTATTCCCTTTCATGTTTCAATCATTTCAAGTTAGTTACTTTATATTATTTCTTAAATTGATAACTCATTTTTTGTAAAACCATTTTTTTACTTTTTGTTTTAATAAAAAACACCACGTTCTCACCTCCATTAACAATTCTTTAGTCATTTCGTAAAGCATTGTTTTAGAGGTTCATTTTGATACCAGGTTATCCAAATATTTATTATGAATTTTATTGAATAGAACTCCTTAATCATGATATATGACTCTTTACTATGTTATTAATTTCCAAAATTCTTTAATCCCTTTTATTCTTGGGAATCAATATGATATTCCATTTGGTTATATTTTTGAATTAATATTATGTAAACCATTTTCGTAACATGGGTTTTATCATGCTTATGATTTATAGATGATTCCATTTTCCTTAATAGAAAATATATTCTTGTATATAATATTATTTTATGGGTGGGAATAGAAATATATATCCCCCAAATACATTGGGTAATGTTATCATCTCCTGAGATACCATATATGGTACATGGGTAGTTAGTCTAGTACACTATGTTAGGTTGTCTTGGCAGTGAGCCTTGACTTATACTTATTTCATGTTTTATGTTATTTACACATTCATATAATTCCATATTTTTATAAAATATTATTTTTATGAAATGATTCCATGTTATTATATATGATCCTTATATTTTATGATATCATGATATTAATCATGTAGCATGTGTATTAGTTCATCATCATGTTTTACTCTGATTATTTCCTTACTGAGCTTCATAACTCACTCCTTTTCTTTAGGTATTCCCCGGGACTAACCTTTGAAGTAATAAGATAATAAATGGAATTAGGATAAGTTTATTGAAATAAAAATAAATGTAATATATCTTATGTTTATGTTTATATAATATGTATCTAAACTCCCAAAGACACTACGCCTCTATATTTATAGGTTGTGTTTTATGAAATTTTATGTTACCAATCATGAAATAAAATGTGTATAAGGCATGGGTTTCAATAATTATTAAACCAAAGAATTTATTATAAGTATCACTAAACATCATAAAACCTTATCCAATCAAGGGTAGTGTGAGTATAGGTTTAGTGATTAGATTCTTCTTCAACTATTTGAATCTCTCCTTGCATTCAACAATATAGACAAACTTCACTCCATTTTGAGTTATCTTGGATAATGGGTTTTAAAATAATGATAAATTACTCAAAATCATTAATAGTTCCTATCTAATATGAGAAAAAAAAAATATCTATTGAATATGTTATTCTATATAATTCATCAATCACCTGTGTCTTTAAAAGATCCAGATATATACCCTAACTTATGATAACATTCCCTGAGAATGTTACTTTCTCCATCCAAAACTCACATTTATTGTAATTTTCATATAATTTATCCTTTATCAGTGTCTCAATAACAATACTCAAATACTATTCATGTTATTATTTTCTTCTTGAGTATATGTTAATATCATTTATAAAGAATATTGCATCTTTTTTGAGGTAATCATTAAAGACTATTTTCCTCAAGTCCATGAAAATTGATGGAGAATTTTTGAGTCTAAATAGAATCTATATAAACTCATAGTGTTTATAAATTGTATAAAATGATTTTTTAGGAATATAATACTTCTTCACCATCAATTTATGATTTCCCAGCCATAGATCTGCCTTAGAGAAGTATTTATCCCATCAAAGTTGATTGAATAAGTCATCAATTCATGAAAGTGGTACTTTTTCTTTATTATGATCTTGTTTAGTTCATGATAATAGATACATAGATTCATTTAACCATAATTCTTCTTAAAAAATAGGATCAGTTCATCCCAAGGAAAATCACTTGGGTATTTGAATCCCTTGTCCATATTTTCTAGCAATTTATTCTTTAGTTTTTCCAGTTCAATGGGGACTATTTTTTATGGACACTTGGATATGAGAATAGATTCAGGTATAAGTTCAATTGAGAACTCAACTTCTTGATCAAGAGGAATACCATGCGACTCTTTAATAAAAAAATCAGTGTAATTACCTCCCAATGGGAACATATTAAAGGTTTATTCTTTACTTTTTATCAATAACTTGTGTATGATATGATTCTTCATTGGGTATCAATACCGACACCACTTAGGTATTTTCTAAAGGGGAATCATAATAATCTTTATATTTAAATGGGATCATAATATGGTTCGGGATATAGAAACATATTTTATTTTCCCAATAGTTTATGTGAGATTTATATAATGAGATCCAATCCATGCCCAATATAGAGTAAAATTATATAAAAGTAAGGATTATGAGATTCACTGGAAGAATCTTCCCATAGGTGCTAACTAGGAAAGTGTCCAACACATGGGTTACAATGATAGAAACACTATGTGTTTTTATAGACATATATATACTTAAATATATTAGGGAGGTGATTTAATAGTTTCATCAAACTTATAGGATATAATGTAATGCATAAAGCCTGAATAAAATAGATATTTCTCCATTCTTGAGTGAATAATATATATACCTAACACTACTACATTTTCTTATTGCACTGTAGTGGTGGTGATGGAAAATGATTTTCCTTACTCATGGATTAGGTGGTTGTAGACCTCAATTCCCCTTAAATACCCTTAGTTTGGTTCACTAGAATACATAGTTCCCACATTCCTTTCAATTGAAACATTGGAACAAGGTGGAGGATTGATTGAAACTTTTATTTTTCCCATTATATTTGTTTTCTTCTTCATCTCCCTTAATTAGTAATTATATTTATTCCCCTGTTCTACACAGTTAAAACATATCCTTGTTCTCTTGAACAAGATTCAAAGATACTTCTTCCCAAACTTATTCTGTGTGGGTTGTTGGATTTTCTATCCACTATGAGATTTATCTATCACTCCTCTAGAGTTAAACCCTATTATCCTATTTTTATCTCCAGTCACATGATACCATTGAGAATCAATAATCTTCATCTAAATGTTAAATAAACATAATACTATTTCTTCAAAGTTTTAAAATTCTATAATTTTTAAATTTTTTGAAAGACACAACTTTATCCTACTAAATAAGTGGTTCAACTTACTTATGGGGTTAATGAAAACACCGTAGGTTAACCTCAAAATCCTAGTAATGTTATTTTCATCTGACCTGATTGATTCATCTTCCATTTTCTTGATTTCAATGAAATCTATTTCTATTTTAAGATGAAGACTGTGAGGATAATATTTATTAAAAAAATATTTTATTGAATCTATAAGACTCAATTGATTTGAAATCTTCTTTGATCGTTGTATTCTTGATTAGTATCCACTACTATTTAGTTCCTCCCTATAAGAAACAAAAAACAAGTATGAATTTATCCTACTCAGAGCAATGGAGGAAAAAGAATATCTTATCAATGGAATTAATACACTTTTATACAATTAGGGGATTAGAATATCCATTAAAAGTGGGAGGCCTTTATTACATAAATGACTCAATTAAAATATGTTATTTCTTGGGGAAAGGTGGGTGATACAAATGATTCAAGTTATTATTCATAACTTGAGTCATTTATGTAGGTATCATCATACTTCAATGTTTTTTTCCATTTTCTAAAAAAGTCATTTTTTGGAGAAGTGAGAACCTTACAAAAAACTGAAAGACAATTTCAAACATCACACACATAAAAAAACATTCACCCCAAACCTCATTCCAAAATCCCACATTCAAAAATAAATTTCAAATTAAAAAATTGGAATCCTGGGCAAAGAGTTCCGCCCAAGAAACCCACCATCGAGGAAGACCTAGTCGAATCATCACTCGCCGGCCTATCATCACAACACTGTCATCATTCTCACATCGTCACATCACCATAGTCATCGACTTATTCATCTTCACCACCGACCTCATCCAAAGTCCACCACCTACAAAAAACTCCGATCCACCACTGCCATCGACATCTCCGATCAAACAACACAGTATAACATCACAAATTCTTCATAAAATCACCACTTATTTCTCAAAAAAACATTACAACTTCATATAAATCACCACTACTTCCTCAAAAAAAAACCACTACAACACCATCAAGAGCTTTTGCTTCAACATGGCATCACTACACACCATCGCGCATTCTTATCAAAGACCAATGTAAGATCCTCGCGATTTCAAAACCCAGAAAACCAGAATCAAATAGAGCAGGGCACCCAAGCCAAAATGAAAAGCCAACAAGCTTCAAATCACCGACTCCTAGAGGAGCGTAACCCACCATCACTAATCAACCTGAACTGAGACTCCAAAATAAAATCATGAAGACAACAAAGAACCAATCTTCCTAGATTTTTATAGGGCCGTCAGTGCGAACTGTCATGCGGCACGAAAAAAAGCATCCAAAACCAAAACTATTGAAAAAATAAAACAGAAATCACTGAAACGCCTGAAAGAAGGTACCATTGTGGCAAGATCCCATCTCCAAAAACTAGATTACTCAAAGGGACGTGACGAACCACCCTATGCACCCACCAGAGATGAGACGACAGCCTTCGGCAGTTGAATCGCAGTCGTGAATCACCACACCACCAAAAAAACCCTATCCATCTACGAGGATTCAGGAGAAGAACCGGCTAGAAATAGGAAGAAGAATCTGATCCCGAGAAGAACATTGCGAACGAGATCCTCCACTACATCTCACTGAGCGTATGGAGGAGCACCGCGCCATCCCGATGCGAAGGAGGCGACAACAATGAGGGGAAAAACCTAGCACGTAAGGCCCCTTACGGGCTCATCCCCCCCCCCCCCTGAAAGGAGACCCACTTACCTCATGTGTGTATCATCATGAGGTTCTTAACTCCCACTCCCATCATATTAGGCATCTCATATGGGAAATCATTACATTTCCCATCCCATTGGTTATAGGAATGATTTTTAGCATACCAAATTTACAATGGACATTTTATTTTAATGAATATATAAATATAAAATTTATCTTCTTGTTTTTTATTAACTAATAGTTTATGAATATATTTATCACCTAACTTTTTTTATTTTTTATTTTTATATCAAAATATATTTATATTAAAAAAAAATCAGTAAAAGGGAAGCCCATAGGCTGGCCAACAACCTATCATATCTGGTAATGCCATGATGCTTGAACCCGCAACTAAAAGGTGACAAGGGAATAATGCCCACTACAATCCTATGTGTTGTCTTATTTCCATCTTCTAACGTTTTATATAAATTATTGAATGTATTTTATGTATTCAAGATTATTTTTGTATATATACATTAATTTTATTAATAAGTTCTATTTTCATGGTAATTAAGTAATTATAATCTAATGATTGAATATTATTCACATGAAAAAATAATAAAGTATCACGCACTTTGAATTACATTATGGTTTGTTTAATTTATAAATGGTTTTTATTAAATTCTATGTACAAATTTTGTTAATAAAAATTTAATTTTACAGAATTAATTAATAAAATTTATATCAAAATAATTTTGATGTCCTAAACCTAGTTCACTCATAAGTAACCAAACCTAGTTAGGCACAATGCCTCAAGTGCACCTCCAAGTATATTAGAGGCTTATAACTATGAGCGAGTAACTATGTTCATATGGTGGAAGAATATACCCTCATTATCAGAGTAGAGAACAACAACCATTAATAAATAAATAAGAAGTAGAAAAATATTAATTAAAATATCATAAATAAATCATCCCAATTAATATAATCAGACATAATCAATACCCAATATCATATACAAAATGAAGTTATCATGTCAGTGTACAAAAAATGGGGAATAATTGGAATATGGGATCATGCATACAATAGTACATGATATAAAAAATACAAAAATACCAAAATACATCTCCAATAGAATCATGAGAACTAGTTATGTAACAACCCAACCTTCCATGATATGCTTCTCTTTATATAATACAATAGCTTGCGTTTTATGCAACTTCAAGTTTTAACACACCACGACCAACCAAACTAGCCGTTATGAATAGTATTACACACTTTTTTAAATTTTATAAATTTTATTTTTCAAAATGGACTTCATTTTTGGATTCAGAATATCAAAATTTTCTTAGGGTGAATTTTTTTATTTTTCTGAAAACTTTCAATTTTTGATGATTAGTGAAAAACACTACGATATTGTTCAAAACCAAATTTTCATTTAAATAATTAATTATTTTATTAAAATTTATTTTAGGTAAAAATATATACATAATACCTATATATGTTCAATTTAATTCATTGGAGTCATTTTATAATAATATTAGATATATAATATTTTATTGAACTTTCTACCGTCTTTTACCCACCTTCTAGGCACGTTAGCAAATTTATATAAAACATAATTTTACCGCATCTATGTGTTAAATTTAAAAAATTATAGAGACACGTTTGATAACAGTAAGTAATATGTGGTGTGATAATATGAAAATATTTTTTGTGAATAGTAACTTTTGACTTTTATTTACCACAATTAAAAGTAAATAGGGAAATTAAAGGAAAAAATGATATTATTATTACCCTAACACATGTATTCATTATATTAGATAAGTTTATTTCTACCAAAATCAACCTTAGGAATAAAATATGATCCTTTTGGTGCACCTGGATTAGATTAAAACATTTATTATTATTTTATTTAAAGAAGACTTAAAAGTGTTAAATTCAAAGTTTAATAACTAAACTATTTTTAATATAGGGTTATACAAAAGATAAATTCGACTATAAATATTAATTACAAATATAGAATTATTTCCTAAATAATGGTATTTTATTTATAATTTTTAAAAATTAAATAATTAAATTTATTTATGACATAATGATGATGCAGTAATTACCTTTTTATTGAATGATTAAAATATTGATATTATAAATATCTAAATAAATGGAAATTGAGACTTTTTATTAATTACAAGAATTTTATAGGTTAATATGACTTTTTAGGGTTTATTAAGTTAATTTAATTCGAAGTAATCAAGTTTTTGGGACTTTAAAAATAATCAAATACTAAATAGTGTAAAAATTGACAAAAATGAGTTTTTTATACAAATACTATATTATTAATTGATATAATATTCCTAAAAATATAATGTTCAGCCAAAGGACTTTAATAAGGTTAGATATATCAATAATTAACCACTTGGGGTTCTCATGTCTTTTTATAGTAAGATTATGAACCATATAATATAATAATACAACAATACATGGTAAAAGTTAAACTATTTAACAAAGAGTTAAATCTAAAAGTTAAGGGTAATATGGTGACCTAAACCTATCTAAAAGCTATTGGTTGAAATTTTTTTGACCCATACCCACCTTATCATAGAAATAAATTATTTTAGAGCCATTATAAACCGAATATTATTGAATAATAAAATAATATTTCATGCTTTTCCTAAAGTGACCATCAGCTCTCTTATAAAAAGGTACATACCCTTCTCTCAAAATCACACATCCAAATCCATTTGGCTCGGCCAAAAACCTGGTCAAATATCCTTCCAACTACCCTCCCTTCTACCTAGAGTCCTTATTTGTAAATAAATCCAACCTAAAGTGCCCTTTTGATCAACTCAAAAGGAAACACCCGAAGAAGAGGTAATAATTTCACCACCTCTTTCAAAGTTCATTTCTTCTTCCACTTCCTCTTTACATATTGTTTCCATACAAAACTAATAAATACAATAACTTATACATAATGTTATGTTATTAAAAATATGGTACAACTACATTCATTATTCTATCCATCCTATGAATGACAAGTCACCATACGTGAGTACTTATGACTTACCGTCTCCACGTCGTGGTGTAGTTTGTATTCAAGCACTTAATTATTTGAATGGGTATAATAACGAGTATAACTGATGTAAATAATTAATATAAAACTATAAGTATTATTTATATATGATATAAAATCCAATTACATATGACTTCTCTATCAATATAATGATATTTTCACTCGTGCATACATACAGATTACCGTCTCCATGAACGCGATGAAATTCATTCCCCATCATAACCATTGAAGAATAATTTTCATTTTATGATTAAAAATAATGTTTAGTAAATTAATATCATTCTGTATATGACTAAAATAAATCCTATACATATCAAACATGACTTACCTAACAAGACATACAAAGGAAAACGAATCAGTTAACACCCGAAACAATAATACTACTGAAATATTATTAACAAAGCAATATTAGAAGATCATATATGATATCATATTTATATCTGTAGTTCTTGTATAAATTAATAACAAGGATTTATCTATTATACAGGAGGTTAATTTACCCCTACCAAGGAAAATTATAAGGTAAGGGTTAATTGTACAATCTCGTTATTATCTGAGGTTATTTATACGTGAGTATCTACTGGGACCTCTTTATCATCCACATCTGTGTTTCATAAAAATGTATTTCAAAACATTTTTACTATTTCCTAGACTATGGGTTAAATTCATTTATACCCTTGTTTGACTTTTTATAAAATTTTTATATAGGAATCTTTCCGTCTTTTTTCAAACAAAGTCCTTTACGACCTTTTCGAAAAAATTAAGGAAATAATGTTTTTTAATGTATAAGGCAGGTGAGACTATTTTATGTCATTATAATATCTTCCAATATTCCCTTAAAAGAATAAAAAATATTTTCAAAATAATTGTTCTATTTTATAATTATGTGAATTTTAAATTATTTCAAAATAAAAAGAGACATTTCTCTAAAATAATTTTAATTTCATCCTTGTCAACATCCTTTAATTGATTTTACAGTTGTTTGAAGTTGATTTATTATGATACAATCTTCCATATTGTATAGAATGTTTTGTGATATATTTTAATTTGGATGTGTTATAGTTATACCATTCATGGTTTATGGTTAAATTATTAATATTTTTTATTTTATTTTTAATATGAATGTTTTTGTTATGTTTCGACCTTTTCATATGAGAAATGAATTAGACTTAGTAAGTGATGGGTGGAGACTGATATAGCTCCTTGATGAATCGGTAGGTCTCATGAGACACACTTGTGTCTTGGAATAAGGCCTTGACAAAATATTATTTGTAGTCTTGGCACGAGGTCTTGACTATGTTGTTATGAAGTCTGGCATTATGCATTCCATCATTGTGAAACTGGCTATTGATATTGCATGTGATTATTTGACTAGTAGAATATCCACGTGAATAAGTAAGTGGAATTATTTGATTTATGTTTTCCATATTATACTGAAGTAAGTTTAAAAGGATTATGTTTTAGTCTTATACGTTACCTTAAATGTTTATTCTTATTTATGAAAGTTTCTGCTAAATTGTTATCCTTACTGAGCATCTTATCTCACCCCTTTCTATGTTTTATTTTTCGCAGGATGTGAATAATTATTTTATGGTTGACCTATAGGGATATGCTAAGGGATATAACTTTGTTCAAATGGGAAAAAATGTTGTTGTTGTTTTTATCTCATGATGTGATATAAAACTTATATTTGTATCTTGTACATTCAAGGCTACTAAACTGATCAGTCTTTCAGGACTTGATCCCTTGTGATCATGCCAATGTTATATAATAATGCACCAAATTTGGGTAACTAGGTTTGGGGTATTACAGTTGGTATTGGAGGAAGTTTAGTAAAAACCTTGGAAGCTAGATTTAGAAAAACTCTGATTAGAGAACATTACCCTAAGATATAATTTGAGGATTAGGATAGAAGAAATTCGTAGAATTTTGGTAATGAATAGATTTTGTGTATTTTCCAAGAAATACATCCATGTCTAGACGTGAGCAGGTAGAGGTGGCTATAGCACAGATGTACCTAGGAGTGAAAACACTGACAAGGAGTTTCAGGATTGACCTGGGTATCCTAGTACATGACAACGAGCTTTGTTGTACTCTTGGTTACGACATTCCCAAGGGATATTCTTAGGATAATTCACATTTTCCTTACAAACCATTATGAGGGATTTATGAGTATATACCTCCTCAAAGAAAACATCTTTATGATTATGAATTATATCCATAAACTATTCAATTTATGTTAAGTGTTTTATAGGTTTGGAATTATGTATTGTGATTCATAAACTAATCTAGTGTATTCCATTGTTTAGAAATGGAGCCTAGTTGAAGGAATGAAAACTATATTAACACACGTAATCCATGTAGTGATTTCCCTCCTACTCAAGATAACTATAGTGGAGCTGGTGATGAAATTGGTGCTGATCATCTTATCACCATACTGGGACAACTCACTCAGGTTATGAATAAAAACCTTACCTGTATAGAGCACCCGGATCCACAATGTAGAGGATCAATGTTAGACCGCTTCAGGAGGAAACAACCACCAACATTCAATGGAACTAAAAATCCATTTGTAGCTTAGAAATGGCTATGTTCCTTATAGAAAATATTTCATGCTTTAGGGAGTAGCGAAAGGGAAAAAATTTTCATGGATGTTTATCACCTCACGGGAGATGCAGATCAATGGTGGTCATTAATTCAAAAAACAAAGGAAGATAAAGAAGCATCAAATATAAAATGGAGGGATTTTAAAGATATTTTATTAGAAAAATACTTTCCTCATGACCATTGAGTGGATATGAAAATACAATTTCTGAGTCTGAGGAAAAAGAAGGATGAGAATGTCGCAAAGTATGAGGCTAACTTTACATGGTTAGCAAGGCATGTAGCAGATTATATACATAACCCAAGGAGTAAGATTGACTGATTATTATATGGGTTAAAAAAATTTCTCCACCAAAAATTATTCTCATAATCCTTCTCATCATATGAAGATATTGTCTCATGTGATATCAAGACAGAAAAAGAATTCCCTATGTCTTATGACTTTAAAGCAATGAAAAAGATGAAGAGACCTACTGAACACTCCAGAAATGGAAATAAGGGGAATAATGGAAATGTTGAATATCCATCCTGTGGAAAATGTGGGAAGAAACACCCATGTACTTGCCTGAAAGGAATGAGAGACTACATCAATTGTGGTGAAAAAGGACACTAGGATCTTAATTGAAAGGGAATGAAAGATGTTGTCAATGTTGAATTCTACAATTGTAGAGAAAATGGGAATTATGTAAATTAATTTCCTAAGCGCCAATGAATCTTACCTTAGAAAATTCCAAGGGAGCAATGCCAAGATTATGCAATCACTACTACTGAGGCTGAAGCTCCGAAAGACGTGGTGGTAGGTAATTTAATGGTTTCCTCAAGTTTAGCCAATGATTTATTTGATTCTGGATCATTTCATTGTTTCATATCTTTTTAGTTTTCTAAGAAAAATAGATATTTACAATCTTATTTAACAAGGGAGTTTTTAGTCAAAACTCCTAAGGGAAGTATCCTTGCAACAAATTTTTCTGAATCAGTTCCCATTAGGGAATATAAATATTTTTTATCTACTAATATCATCATCATACCCATGATTGAATTTGATATAATCTTCAAAATGGATTGGATTTCATACCATGATGTGAAAATTTATTTTATGAAGAAGGAGGTTACATTTTTTGATGATGATAAAGAGTACCTTATCTTTAGAGCAGAAACCTCACCACCTGATTCATATCTATATCCATTCCTAGTAGCTCTACTAAATTCAATTATTAGGGAGGAAGAGAATGAACTAACTATGGGTGAGGAAAGAAATATTAAAATGGAGGACATTACTATTGAGAAATAATAGGTTGATATGGTTCCAAAAGATTTACCTAGACATCCTCCAGAATGAGAAATTTATTTTTCCAATGATTTAATTCCTTGTTAAAGGAGCATATTGAACACCACTTATAGAATGGACACTGTGGAATTAGTGGAAAAAAATAAAAAACTGGAAGAATTGAGTAATAAAATATTTATTCTCCCTAGTGTTTTTCCATGGGGAGCCCCTATTCTTTTTGTAAACAAGAAATATGGATCTATGAGGTTGTGTATTGACTATAGGGAGATCAATTCTATAACCATAAAGAACAAGTATCCCCTACCTCACATTGATGATTTATTTGACCAACTTCATGGAGCTCAATATTTTTCAAAGATTGAACTTCGATCTGGATATCATCAGTTGTGTGTGAAGAAGGAAGACATTCCGAACACAACATTTTGAACCAGGTACGAGCATCCTGAGTTTACAGTAATGCCATTTGGACTGACTAATGAACCCTATGTTTTCATGGATCTAATGAATAGAGTTTTCAATGAATGTCTTGATGAATTTGTAGTGGTATTTATTTTTGATATCTTGGTTTAATCCAAAAGACATGAAGATCATGAAAATTACTTATGCACTATTCTGAAAACCCTCAAAAGAAATGAATTATATGGGAAGTTTAGCAAGTGTGAATTCTGGCTTCCAGAAATTTCTTTTCTTGTCCATATTCTCTCTAATAATGGAATCTCTATTGATACTTATAAGATAAGAGCAACACAAAAATCTCTAGCCCCAAAAAATATAACTGAGGTCTGTAGTTTTATTGGTTTAGTAGGTTATTATCGGTATTTCATCTAGAATTGTTCCCAATTGGCTAACCCATTATCCAAGTTCACACTTTAAGTGGTTAAATTTGATTAGTAAAATGAGTGTGAAGAATTTTTTGAATAACTGAAGAAACAATTATTCAATGCTCTTATATTGACTCTACCATCGGGGAATGATGGTTTTTTTTATTTATAGTGATCCTTTAAATAAAGGACTTGGTTGTGTCCTTATACAGAATGCTAGAGTTATTTCCTATACATCACGACAGCTAAAAATTCATGAACAAAACTATCCCACTCATGATCATGAGTTAGTAGTTCTAATCTTTGATATGAAGATTTGGAGACACTGTCTCTATGGTGAAAATGTGAGATATATACCGATCACAAGAGCTCGAAGTATATTTTCTCACAAAAAGAACTCAACATGAGGCAAAGATGATGGCTCAAGAAACTCAAGGATTATGATTGCACTATACACTACCACTCGGGGAAGGAAAATAAGGTGGAAGATGCTTTGATCAGAAAGGATCATAGAGTTTTGAACAATATGAGAGTTGAAAGGGATCTTATGTTCATGGATCTAGTAAATATGGATATGGGAATAATCAAGGAAGGTCACACATGAATACTTTTTCAAATGGTTTCCAAACTATCTTTACTAGAAAGGATAAAAAGTTCTTAGACTGATGTAGAGGTGTTTCAAAAGAAAATTAAAGTTGTGAATGATGGGAGATTGATTGAATTCTTATATGAAGATAGAATTTTGAAATTTGGGAAGAGACTTTTTGTTCCTGATATACCTAATCTAAAAAGGTAATTGTTTGATGATGCACATAGCTCCAATTTCTCTATACACCTTGGTATCACTAAGATGTATAGAAATTTGAAGTAACATTTTTGTTTGGACAACATGAAAAGGGATATTGCAGATTATGTGTCAAGATGTATAGTTTTTCAATAGGTAAAGGATAGAAGACAACATCCTAGAGGAGTCATGCAACCTCTTCCCATACATTAGTAGAAACGGGATGATATTACGATGTATTTTGTCATGGGGCTACCAAATATTCCTAGAAGGAATAATGCAATATGGGTCATTGTTGATCATCTTACCATGTAATCACATTTTCTTACTATAAGAGAAGATTTACCACTTGAATGTTTAGAAAGACTATATATTAATGAAGTAGTAAGACTTCATGGATTACCCATATCTATTGTTTCTGATCATGATTCCCATTTTACATCATGATACTGGAAATGTATTTAGAAGGCCTTTGATACTGAACTTCATTTGAGCACTGCCTATCACCCTCAATCTGATGGAAAATCAGAACAAACTATTAAAACCTTAGAAGACATGTTGAGATATTTCTCACATGATTTTCAAGTTATGTGGGATCAGTATTTACCTATAGTACAATTTTCCTATAACAATAGATTCTATTCAAGTATTCAGATGGAACTATATGAATCTTTATATGGATAGAGATTTCTTACATCAACTTTTTAGGATGATGTTGGTGAAAGAAAACTCATAGGCCCAGAACTTGTTGAGGAAACAATAGAAAAGGTTAAGGTTATCCAAACCCACATCAAAGCAGCTCAAATCAGGCAAAAGAGATATTCTAATAACCAAAAGAATGATCTTGTATTTCAAGTAGTAGATCATGTTTTCTTGATGGTATTTCCCTGGAAGAGAGTTATACGTTTCGGTAAGGGTAAATTAAGTCCCAGGTATATCAGACCTTTTGAAATTCTTGAATGAATTGGATTCGTAGCTTATATTTTGGAATGCCGCCAAAGTCTCTCCAAAGTTCATGATGTGTTCCACGTATCAGTGTTTAGAAAATAAATGTCTGACCTAATGCATGTACTCACATATGATGAAATATAACTGGAACTTGACCCATATTATTGAGAAGAGCCTATCAAAATTCTTAATACTAGAGAAAAAGTGTTGAGAAACTGGACGAATCGTCTGGTGAATGTTCTATGGAGAAACCATAAGATGTAAGAGGCAACTTGGGAACCCGAGGAAATTATGATGAAGAACAACCCTAATCTTTTTGTACAGTAGTATTTTAGAAATTTTGAGGAAGAAATTATTTTAAGGAGGGATGAATGTAACACCCCAAGCTTTCACAGTATGCTTCTATTGGAATAATACAATAGCTTGCGTTGTACGAAACTTCGAGTTCTAACACACCATAACCAACCAAACTAGCCATTATGAATAGTAATACCCAATTTTTGAAAGTTAATAAATTTTATTTTTCAAAATGGACTTCATTTTTGGATTCGGAATATCAAAAATAGCTTAGGGTGTATTTTTAGTATTTTCTAAAAACATTCAAATTTTTTACGAATAGTGAAAAATACTGCGTTATTGTTTAAAACCGAATTTTTATTTAAATAATTAATTATTTTATTTAAATTTATTTTAGGTAAAAATAGATACATAATACCTATATATGTTCAATGTAATTCATTGGAGTCATTTTAAAATAATATTATATATATATATAATTTTATTGAACTTTTTACCATCTTTTACCCACCTTCTAGGCACATTAACAAATTTACATAAAACGTAATTTTACCGCTTCTGTGAATTGAATTTATAAAATCCAAGAAATAAGGTTGTTATCAGTAAGTAAAATTTCGTTCAATAAGATGAAAATAATATTTGGTGAATAATAACTTTTGACTTTTATTTACCACGGTTAAAAGTAAATAGGGTAATTAAAGGTAAAAATGATATTATTATTACCCTAACACATGCCATAATTCTATTGGATAAGTGTATTTCGACCCAAATAATCCTTAGAAATAAAATACAATCCTTTTGGTCAACTTTGATTATATTAGGACATTTATTATTATTTAATTTAATGAATAGTTAAAAGTATTAAATTCAAAGTTTAACAACTAAACAATTTTTAATATAGGGTTATACATAAGAAAAATTCAACTATAAATATTAATTAGAAATATTAAACTATTTCCTACATAATTTTATTTTAATTATAATTTTTAGACATTAAATGATTAAATTTATTTATGATACAATGATGATGCACTAATTACCTTATTATTGAAAGATAAACAAATTGATATTATAAATATCCAAATAAATTTAAATTGAGACTTTTGATGAATTCCAATAATATTATAGGTTAATATGACATTTTAGGGTTGATTAAATGATTTTTTTCTAAGTAATCAAGTCTTCAGGACTTTAACAAAAATCAAATACTAAATAGTGTCAAAGTTCACATAAATGAGTTTTTTAAGACAAACAGTATATAATTAATTGATATAATATTCTTAAAAATATATGTTTCGGCCAAAAGAATTTTATAAGGTTAGATATATAAATAATTAACCACTTGTGGTTCTCTTATCATTTTATAGTAAGATTATGAACCAGATAATATAATAATACAAGAATACATGGTAAAAGTTAAACTATTTAACTAAGAGTTAAATCTAAAAGATAAGGTTAACATGTGACCTAAACCTGTCTAAAACCTATTGGTTGAGTGTTTTTAGACCCATCCCACCTTATCCTAGAAATTAATTATTTTGGAGGCATTATAATCCGAATATGATTTTATAATAAAATAATATTTCATGCTTTTCCTAAAGTGACCCTCACCTCTTGTATAAAAATTTAATTTCCCTTCTCTCAAAATAAAACCTCCAAAGCCATTTGGCTTGGCCAAGCCATGCTCAAATATCCTCCCAACTACCTTACCTTCTACCTAGAGGCCTTACTTTGATCACAAATCCAACCTATAGAGCCGTTTTGATCAACTCAAAAGGAAACACCTGAAAAAGAGGTAATAATTTCACCACCTCTTTCAAAGTTCATTTCTTCTTCCACTTCCTATCTCCTTGTTGTTTTCGTACAAAAATAATAAATCCAATACCTTATAAATACTATGATGTTATTATAAATATTTTACAACCATATTCATTATTCTCTCCATCCTATGAATGAGAAGTCACCATACGTGCGTACGTACGACATACCATCTCCACGTCGTGGTGTAGTTTGTTATTCAAACACATCATTATTTGTATGGGTATAATAATGAGTATAACTGATGTAAATAATAAATATAACATTTTAATTATTCTTTATATAATATATACCATCCAATTACATACGATTTCTTTATCAATAGAATGATATTATTGCTCATGCGTACGTACGGATTACTGTCTCCACGAACGCAATGAAATTGATTCCCCATCGTAACCCTTCAAGAATAATTTTTATTTTATGATTAGAAATAATGTTTAAATACTTAATATAATTATGGATATGAATAAAATACATCCTATCCGTATGAAACATGACTTATGTAACAAAACATATAAAGGAAAAGAATCATTTAACACCCGAAACAATGATACTACATAAATATTATTAACAAAGCAATATTAGAAGATCATATATGACATCATATTTATGTATGTGGTTTTTGTTTAATTTAACAACAATTATTGAACTATTATATAGGAGGTTAACATACCCTTTACCAAGGATAATTACAAGGTAAAGGTTAATTCTACAATCTCTTCCTTATCTGACGGTGTTTATATGTGAGTATCTACTGGGACCACTTTATCAACCACATCTATGTTTCATAAAAATGTATTTCAATTTTTTTTACTATTTCTTAGACTATGGGTTAGAGTAATTTATAACATTGTTTGAATTTTTATAATATTTTTATAATGGAATATTTCCGTCATTTTCCAAACAAGGTCCTTTAAAACCTTTTCGACAAAATTAAAGAAAGAATGTTTTTTAACGTATACGGTAGGCGCGACTATTTTCCACTGTTATAACATCTTCAAAGTATCCCTTACAAGATTATAATAATATTTTCAAAATAAATGTCTTATTTTATAATTATGTTACATTTGAATTATTTCACAATAGAAAGCCATATTTCCCTCAAATAGTTTTAATTTCATATATGTAAACATCCTTTAATAGATTTTACACTTGTTTGAAGTTGATTTATTATGATACAATATTCCGTATTGTATTGAAGGTTTTGTGATATGTTTGAATGTGGATGTGTTACTCTTATACAATTCATGGTTTATTGTTAAAATATTAATATTCCATATTCTAGTTTTAATACGAATGTTTATGTTATGTTTCAACCTTTTTATATGACGAATGCATTAGACTTAGTAAGTGACAGGTGGAGCCTGCTATAGATCTACGATTCATCGGTAGGTCTCATGAGACAAACTAGTGTCTTAGCACAAGGATTTGAAAAAATATTATTTTTAATCTTGCCATGAGGCCTTGACTATGTGGTTATGAAGTATGAAATTATTCATCCCATAATTATGAAATTTTCTATTGATATTGCATTTGATTATTTGACTAGTAGAAGATCCATGTGAATAATTAAATTTAATTATTTAATTTAAATTTTCCATATTATTCTGAAGTTTATGTTTAAAAGGATTATGTTTTGGTTTTATACATTTCCTTAAATGTCTATGCTTATTTATGAAAGTTTCTGCTATATTCTTATCCTTACTAAGCATCTGAGATCACCCCTTCCTATGTTTTATTTTTCACAGGATGTGAAGAAGTATTTTATGGTTGACCTATAGGGATAGTCTAAGGGATATAAGTGTGATCAAATGTGATAAAATATTTCTATTTTTTTTATCTCATGATGTAATTTAAAACTTATGTTTGTATCTAGTACTTACATGGATACAAAACTAATCAGTATTTCAGGACTTGATCCCTTGTGATCATGCCAATGTTATGTAATAATGAACCGACTCTAGGTAACTAGGGTTGGGGAGTTACAAGAAAGGTAATTTCTTCCATACTCTATTAGAGTATATATAATCAAGTGTCCATAGTTGGGTGCTTCCCTGTATGCCAACATGTATCCATGAATTCTATAGGGGTACCAATTGGCAGCCCTAATAGGATGTGAGTAAAAATCAGTAGGCCACCACCAACGGTGCCTATAAATAATCCATACTATGAATATATATATATATATGAAGTATTGTTCAGGTGATAATTAAAAAAGTTTTAAATGAACTAAACAAAAGAAATGTTGGTTCAGGCTCTTCATGGGACACCCATATGATACTACCTCCTTTGGACTAATCCATAATTTCTCATAGAATTTATTATTTTATAACCAATAACAATCATCTTGTCCATTAATTTTCAATAATAAATATGTAACATTATGTCCATAAATTCCAAATAATTAATAAGGAACATCACGTCCATTAATTACAAATAAATCGTATAGAACATTATGTCCATAATTTACGTGTAAAAATAATGGAATTTCATGTTTGTAATTTCCAAATAAACAATATGGGACTTAATATACATAAATTACAAATCATCAATATGGAAATCCATTCCCATAAATTTCAAATAATCAATGTGGTACATCGTGTCCATTAATTTAAAAAAAATGGAACATCATGTCCATTAATTCCAAATTAACAATAAGGAACACCATTCCCATTATAGAAGGTAAGCATGATATAATCAAATCCATTTAATATTACAATCAAGGATAAATATTTTCACCCTTTCTATTTATCAATTCAATTTAATGATTGAAATCATATAACTGATATGTAATAAGAAGGGTTTAAGGTTTATAATAAATTCCATTTAATTAATTCAATTCATCATTTAAGTAATACAAATAAAGAGTAATGAAAAGGTCTCTTAGTGTAATCTACTTGAAAATGCATCATTTAACATGGGTCAAATGATGTGGTATTAATATTCAACTTTATTTAATTAATTTATAAGTAATCAAGTGGTCCATGGATATGTCTATTTCATATAAAACTCATTAATTCCCTTTTATAAACTTGTTAACATGGGATAGGTCAACACACGTCAAAGGTGGTTTATTCTCAAGATAAAGATCAATAGAGGTTGTGGTCCTATAATCAACACTCCCCAAGTGGGTTAATTTATTCAAGGTATATAGTCTCTAAAGAAGAAATTTGTTACATGGGGAATAACAAATTTAAGGCATAATAATCCAATTAATTAATTTCACAGTTTAGAGGTGATTCATGGAAGCTCCAGTGCACGACATAATCGTGCATCATATAAATAACTAGATTTTTTTTGAAAATATATAGACCACCAACCTTATACTGATAGTTGACTCCTTATCTAATATCAGCCTTTAATTTTGGTTGGAATAAGATAAATTAGAAGAATGAGACAAACTCTATTAAAAAGGGCATATGAGATCACATAGAAATAGCATCCAAGGTGGAGAGATAAACATAGAAAAGAAATAATATGACTGATAAACTAACCAAGGGTAATCTATTGTGATTAATGACACTTGAGTCGAATGATAGACAATGAAGATCCTTTAAATCCTATGAGAGGATAAAGAGAATCTCTCAACATATAGATGTTGTGTATGAAAGAAGAAGGAGATGTAGGGTTAAAGGGTTAATTTTTTAAAGGAAAACTAGAATCTCAACCATTTTAAAGGGGAACCCAATTTGGCCACATGGTTTACTAAACCATGATCCAACCGTACAATCTCCACTATCCAGAAGGCTACATCCTGCATGACCAAATAATATAGTTAGGAAAACCATATTCATACTATATAAAATACCATTAAATTTTATTGTAGATTTTTTATGGTCATGTGGCTCATATCACACAGTTTCACTAATAGTTCTTATACTTTTGTTGGGCTACATGATTACATCACACGATAACTACTAATTATGAACCAACCATGTGCCTTAATCTGTTAGTTTAAAAAATGGAACTGTGGGATTTAAACTACACCTAAACTCTCATGAAAGCTTCATGAATTCTTTAGGAACTATTATCTGAGTAATAAAATATATTTAAACTTAAATTAATAGGATCTTTATCTTCAGTATAAATCGGTATCTTGCAACCTCACCTCCTTAAAAAAACATTTCCCAGAGTTGTATTGAGGGTTGTTGATTTGTATTTGAGAATAACTCTGGGCACTATGAATGTATATCAACCTCTCACTCCAAGGTATCCTTATGTATAAATACGTTCCTCCATTGCACCGGAACCAAAGGAGCTAGAATTCCTTGAAGATCCATCATGCTATAATAAATAATACGAACTAGATACTCTTCAAAAGAATCATCAGCCATTAGATCAACTTCCTAAGAATAAAAAGTATGAGATAGATAAGAATGATAATGGTGAAGTTGAGAAACATGGAATATGTCGGGCATAACCTATCACCTTTGAGTAATAACTATCCAATAAGCTACTAGCCCAACTCTCTACACTATCTCAATAGTTCCAATGAATCTAGGTGATAGATTCCCTTATCTCTAAATCCTTTGATAACCCAATCTAGTTAAAACACATAAGAAGACCCAATCTCCCACCTCAAACTTCATAGGTCGGTGATGATGATAAACATAATTCTTCTACCTGGATTGATTTGTATCCATACTCTCTCTAATCAGCTATATTGTATATGATGTTTTTTGAATGAGTTTTGGTACTAGTTGTGATACATCCCCTGACTTTAACCATCATGGAGGTGAATGGAATGAACTACCTTATAGGGCCTCATAAGGATCCATCTATATAGTCATTTGAAAACTATTATTATAATTTAACTCAGAAAGAGGTAATTATTTATTCCACTAACCTCAAAGATCAAGGATACATGCTCAGATCATTTCCTCAAATACCTTTATATTATGCTCAGACTGACCGTTGGTTTGTGGGTGATAGGTTGTACTTAGAAGTACATGTGAACCTCGAGCCTTCTACAACCCTTTATAGAACTCTAATGTAAAATTAGAATCTATATCTAAGATTATGGTTCACAAAACACCTTGAAGGAATATAATCTCTTATACATAGATTCTACTAAGCTCATACATGGCGAAATTCTCTCTGATATTCATGAAATAAGTGACATTCATCATCCTGTCCATTATAACCCACACGGTGTCACTACCACGAGGGGATTTCAGTAACCCCATCACAAAATCCATACTGATTTCATCCCATTTCCACTATGGAATGAGTAATATCTTCAAAATATAATCAGGCCATTGGTGCTCCTCCTTCACCTACAGGAAGATGGAACACCGAGCAACAAAACCTATTATCTATTTCTTCATCCCTGACCACCAATACTAGAGGAATATGTCAGAGTATATATTATTAATACCAGGATGTAATAACAACCTAGAAGAATGAGACTCTCACATTAGTTCATCTTTCATGTCTGTAGGTACCCAAACATTCCCATGAATGCATGATATCTCATGTTCATTGACAACCCAACCAAGCGATGTGTCTTCACCCTGAAACATTTTACCAGAGTACCAAGACATTGGGATCATAAATCTATCTCATCTTTACTCGATCTATAAGTGAATATGTCACTACTAAATATGTAATTAAAGGAATAACATGACACTCATGAACCTTCAGTTGTATCTTAGAAAATAGTGTCATCAACTGCTACTCGCTACAAGCCTCATGAGCTGCTTGTGTATGAGTCATCCAGCTCAGAGAATCAGTGACTACATTAACTATCCCAGGCATATAAGAAAGCTCAAAATTGAACTTCTAAAGGTATTAAACACATAATAACTATATGAGATTAAAATCATGCTAAGTAAATATGTATTTGAGTTACTTATGGTCTGTTTATACCCCAAACCATTCCCCTAACAAATAACACCTATATTAGCATAAAGAATGAACAAATTCAATAATATCAAGATCATGCATCAGGTAATTTCAGTATTGAGGTATTAACTATGAAGAACCATATACCACCACTCATTTCAACTAAATCAAAATGGATCCTAGCACAATGCCTTAGGCATTACAATATATGGTGTATCATCTTCTAGGATTAGGTAGAATCATGGTCAGTGATGAGGTTGTTCTTCCATTCAAATATTGAAAGGATATTTCACAACCATAAATCCATAAGAATTTAACACCATTATGTTTCAATCTCATAAAGGTTTTTTTAAAGGAAGGATAAATTCTTAATAAAACACTGATATTAACCTACTATACCTATGAAAATCTAAATATCGAATACGTTATTGGAATGCTACCAGGAAACTACAGGTCTCACCTTATCTAGATCCACATATACCCCTGATTATAATTTAATTTTATCTAGGAATTGAACCTTACCAATCTAGAAGTTTTATTTTGTGAGGTTAGTATATAATTGTTGCTCTCTCAATGAATTCAATGTGATGTCAAGTTGTTTGGAATGATTGTACAGAGTTTGGGAATACACGAAGATGTCATCCAAGAAAACGACTATAAAAGAATCTAGGTATGAGTGGAAGACCTGATTCATTAAATCCATGAAAATAATGGGTGTGTTCATGAGACCGAAATACATAACCAAATACTCATATAAGTCATATCTACTATGGAATGTTGTATATGGTATATCTGAGGGCCTAACTTGTAACACCCTGAGTTTTATGGACCTTTTTTTGAATATATTAAATTTCAATTTATGTCTTGAAATGAACTAAGTAAAACATTCCTTTCACAAGGAACTGATTTGGAATACGTTATATGGAACATCAACTTGGCATACGTTACACGCAACATCAATGTTTCTATGAAATATCATTTTATTGTTATAAATATTAAAATGATATAATTATAACCCAGTTATTAATATTAGTTATTTGAATTGTAATAAAAAAATTTCAAATATTTTTATAATTGTTTCACATAAATAAAATATAATAATAATTAAAGATATAAATTTGGGTAAAGTCCTTATATGTTTAAAAATACTATTTTCTGAAATGAACTTCTTTTATTATCATTTTATGAAAAATAATAAAATTAATTTTTAGACACATTTAGAATTTCAAATTGATAAAATAAACTTCATTTTTTAATTTAAAATTTAAAATTTATCTTTGGATAAATTTTTGAGATTTTTCTAAGGAACTTCTTTTTTGGATGAATAGTGAAAAATAATAAATTTTAATTCAAAACTCCATTTTCATCAAATTAATTTATAAGGTTAATTTATATTTTCATTTGGTTTAAAAGTTTAATTCGATCAAATTTTTATCATGTAATCTAATTTAAGTCATTGTGTCCAATTTCACATTGAAATCGGGTACAAAAACTTAGCCAACTTCTGGACGGGTTTACTTTAAAAACCCACATTGTCGTCCTGTCAGTGAGATTATTTTTATATTGATTTTTAACAATTATTTGATTATAATTTGGAGAAATATATTCCATATTTGTAATCATAAAAATTTATATTTTCTAAAAGTTCAACTTATTTTATGACCAACAATATTAGTGAAAGTGATTAAAATTAATTACATTGATTAAGAGAAAAACTAGGTTAAAAAGTACTAAAACAGAAATTTAAGACCCAAAACAACCTTGAAACTTTTCCAAAATCCATTTTATAGAAGCAATTTTTCCATTAACTTTACAATCCTGATTTTTTTGTGGTTTTTATATCTTTTTTATGTAAAAATGTGGGCACGCCAAACATGTTTTCAAAAAATCCAAGTGTGTCCTTTCCCTTCCCTATAAAAGGTCACCAACTCTCCCTCTTCTTAAAACATCTCAAAAAACTTAGTTTAGGAAAATATCTGACCAATACACTTCCTAAAATCACTACCTTAATCTTATAATCCTCTCTTTTGGCATAAATCAATCAAAGGAAGCCTCATGGCACTAATCCAATGGAGTTGCCCGATTAAGAGCTAACTACTTCTCTCAAGATCCTTCAATTTATTTTATTTATCCACCCAATCCACTCTCTTTATTCCATGATTGCATAAAAAATAGTACCTTAAATATACTAAGATTTTTTATTCTAAGGTTTCAAATTACACTTACACACACCTCCATGTAATGGGTATCAAACATACTGTTTATGTGTATGGTGAACTACCACCTCACAAAATGATGATTATTCATTATTTTTTACCAAATCTCTTGGAGGAAATTATAATGAACTATATGTTTATATATTTTATAAATATAATTTTTATTTATTTAATATTATTTAATCCTTTTACAACACATATCTTTATACTTTCAATTTGGTGTAAATATGACATTTGAAGAAGTGTGGGCTGTCGCCCCCTTAATGCGATCTAATTCATTGAAACACTGTATGGAATATATTATTGATTGGTTTAGGGAACATATATTATATATATGATATATATGATATATATGATATAATAATTTTAATATAATAATTATATAAATAAATAAATAAATATAAATATATATATATATATATATATATAATTTACCTTCATTCTTTGAATACAACAATAAAAATGGAAACAACATGCATGCATATATACAACTTACCATCTCTATGAAAAGTGTATTATTTTTTATAATTTTATATTATATAGATCATTATAACACAACTATACTGAATATATATTATATTTATATCATTATTTAAATTATATAAATCATGATATAATTATTAGGACCAAATGTATAACATATTAAGACACATGCGTGGAATAAAGTGAATATTACCCGAAGTAAAACCTTAACATAGGATTGTTAACAAGAGGGTAATATAAGGTCATAATAAAAATATATATGTTATTATATATAATAATATATTTATTTAAAATATTTAAAATAAATTTTTATTTATTATATAATTGGTTTGAACAAGTACGACGAGAGTCAATACAGAAGGTAAGGGGATTGCATCTCACTTTTTATTTATGTGAGATCCATGATTTATTCACCAACCATTCCTTTTGTGTTGTGTTTATACTTCACATGTATGTATTAAATGATTATATACATAAATATTTGTGTATTTACATATCTATTCTGTTATATTTATTTTATGGGTTAATGTTTCAAAAGCTGCCAAATCGGTAAGACAGTTTT
The DNA here is from genome assembly GCA_963277665.1 of Viscum album. Taxonomy (NCBI): domain Eukaryota; kingdom Viridiplantae; phylum Streptophyta; class Magnoliopsida; order Santalales; family Viscaceae; genus Viscum; species Viscum album. The sequence continues at coordinate 1,617,228,994 of OY728125.1, forward strand.
GTCTCAATTTTTCATCCATGAGAGACATGTTTTATTATGAACCTAAATTCTTTTTCTAGGTGTATATAATTTCAAATTACACATTTTATTATTAATATAATTATTTTAATGATATTTTAGGATTCTTGTAATTTCTTTTTTTTACATGGATAGTATGATCCCAATTTACCAAGTTATAAGATTTTATTGAATCAATCTCATCTCTTTTTGAGATTGTTTATGTTTAGGCATCCTTTGATGAAATATTATGATCCATATCTCAAGAAAACTCACGAGTTTCCTTATCCTATATTTATTAAAGGTATATCCATGTATTAGTACCATTTTCCACTATTTGGTACTTAGGATAATTAATAAATTGTTTTTATGAAAAATCTGACGGTATTTCTCTCTTTGGTCAGAAATCTCTTTTATTTCCTAAACCATTTTTTCAAAAATGTTTTAAAAAATGTTTAAAATTGATCCTTAAATAACATTTTCAAGGAAAAAAATATTTTAATTTTTTTATGGTTTTTAACTATTTATTTATATGTTTTCAAATATATTTTTAAATAAAATGGTTTTCAGAAATGTTTTTCATTTTAAAAATTTTTTTTCAATACAAGAAGGATATTTTCCTCAAAATATGTTTTTAAAAGATATTTTAATATATTTTCCCATCTGTGATACAATATTTGGTGTTACTCATGACTTTATAGGGAAATTATTCAATGTTTCCATTCATATTCTTTCTTTGAATTGATTATGTTTGATGGAATGATGATTATGAATCTTAATTCTCTTTCATGGGTTATATGATTTTGAAACATGTTTCTTTTCATGGGTTTTGTTTATGATGAAATGATTATGAAACTAATATTTTTCCATAGGTTATGATATGATTACATGTTTATAATACTTTTTCATGGGTTATGATATTATTATTTATGATATTTTGGTACATGTATGTATGATTTCATTATGAGATGGGTGAGACCAATATCTCCCTCCAATAATTGGGTAAAGATTTATTTCTCATTTGATAGACTAATATTTTCATGGGAATGTACCTTGAATTCTAATATGGACATGGTAGTGAACCATGACTACCAATATAATATGAGGAGTGAACTCATGCTACTAAGATGGCTATGAGAGTGAACCATGTCTACCAAGATGATATGGGATGTGGACTTATACTACCAAGATGGTCTTGGAAGCAATGCCTTGGCTACTATAAAAATCATATTATATGCTTATGTGTCTTCCACAATTCCATGTTTTATTCCTATGTTATTCTTTCATGGATTATGTTCTTTATTTCTTTATGATTCATATCTTATGAGCTGATATGTTTATACCATGATTTATGTTTATGATCTTTTATATTTAGGGTATGATATTCTATTATTATGACTATATTATCATACCCGTATTCTCATGATTATGTTTACGTATCTCTCTTGTTTACCATTACGGATCATCTGATCTCACCCCTTTTTGATGTTTCCATACCCCATGTTAAAATGATATGTATTATGTTTGATATGACTGAGAAAGGATATAATGAAGAATAACCTATTGGGAGATGATATAGCTCATTTATGTACCAATTTTTATTCTTCTATGTTTATAAAGGCACTGGAATAGTACAATCTTTGGCCATATGTTTTTGTAATGTTTTTAGTATTTCGTAAAAGTTTTATAATGTTAATGTATGAAAAGTGAGGGTAAATATAATTGGTATTAGAGAAAAGGTTTATTTAACCTTTGGAATCTATAATGAGAAAACCATAGTGAGAAACCTAAGGACATATATAGGGATAATTCTAAGTATAAAGAAAAGAACATGAAAATGCCCTTGAATTTTAGTAAAGGATAGAGTGATTGGTTTCCTAGAAATATATCCCTATATAGATAATACAAGTGGATGTGGATATTGTATGGATGTACCTAAAAGTAAAAACTTTGAAAAGATGTTCCAGGCTGGACTTAGGGTAATTTGGTAGACAAAAAAGAGACTTGCTACACACCTGGTTGGACACTCTAAGGGGATATTCTTTGTGAATTCAAAAACTCTTCACATAAAAAAATGAAGGATTTAAATAGAAGATAATTATTCATAATCTAGGATAAATCTAATGTTATATATATTAAATATAGTGTCATAAGTTATTCATAATATAAGTTACTTTTTATGATTATCTGGTTCTTCAATATGATAACTATTTATTACTCTATGTTTTTGGTTTCATTTAATGGTTGTAACCCAAATGAACTTTGTTAATGGTGATTTTGATAGAAAATGAAATGATTTTCCTCCTGAGAAACCAAATTTTGTGGGAGATATAATGAAAAAAATTATTTCTATGATCACATAGCTTTCTCAAGTTATGAACTGTGGTGGACTTCCAAATGATCAAATGAGGGAACAACATTTTGTTGAGTCCTTTATGAGTAAACATTATACTTCTTTTAGAGGTTCTTATGATTCACATGTTTTTGAATAATGCATTAGTGCTACTGAAAAGATATTCTCTATTCTCCAGTGTTCAGAGCATTAGAATGTTATTCTAGATATTTATTATTTAGAAGGTGAAGTAGAATTGTTGTGGATTATAATCAATAATATTAGGTAGCAGGATTTGGTTAAATTTATGGATTGGGATGAGTTCAATAAATTATTTTTCAATAATTAATTTACTCAGATTCTTTTTACCAAGATCAAGGAAGAGTTCCTTGGAGTTGAATAAAAGGGGTGATGAATATGTAGGTACCTTAAGGAATAATTTCAAGAGAATTAAGAGGTACACTTCAAGAATTATCATCCAACCTGAGAGTAAAATTGATAGGTTCATCAGTGGTTTAAATCCAAGTCTTGGAAGGGTAGTGTCCATAAGAGACTTTAGTAGCTATGGAGAGATTATATGTTGTGAAATAAAGGTTTAAATAAAGGGTGGAGTCATATATCAATCCCATTGTTTTGATAATATGTGGAAGATGGAGTTTAAAGTAAAATCTAAAAACTATGAAGATAAGAAGATGAGATCTCATTTATGCTCAATGTGTGGAAGGAGGCATGAAGGAAATTACCTTATGGGGTCTAATAAATGTTTTAAGTGTGGACAAGAAGGCCATCGGGCATTTTATTTCTAAAATGATGGTAAGAAGTAATCAAATTATGAAAATGAAGAAAAAACACATAATGAACCTCCCATGATTTAATTGTATGTAGAATTGTAATTATGTTAACCACATCCTAAACCCATGGTTTGGTGATGATGATCGACGTCTGCATCCTCTTAAGTCGAGGTACAATGGTAAATATCATTCAATAAATATTTATTACAAGGGTTTTGATAATGATTTGATGAAAGGTATAATTACCATCTACTCTGGATCTGCTAATGTCATATTTGATTATGGATCAAGCAAGTCTTTCATATCTAAATAATTTGATAAGTGTGTTAAGATTCAACCAATACAATTAGATATATAATTTGAAATGAAAACCCTTAATGGTATGATAATTGCATCCTAAGTCTATGATTCATCTCTAGTTGAAGTTTGTGGTAATTTGCTTCTAGAAAATCTTTTCATTCTTCATTTGTTTGAATTTGATGTTATCTTAGGCATGGATTGGATTTCTATATATAAATCCCACATCAATTGTTGAGGAATAGAAGATACATTTGATAATTAAAACTCTCATACAATCATCTATCCATGTGATGATAATTATGAACTCTTTGTGGACATTAGATACAGTGTATGGGTCTTGATTCCTATTCAAAAGGGTTTTTTTATCTCAAGTGGTTGGGGAGAAAATCAACATCGATGATATGCCTATTGTTTAGGATTTTGTGGATGTATTTCTGGTAGAGTTTTCTATCCTTCCATAAAAATTCTAAATTGAGTTCTAAATAGAACTCATACCTTGTTCCACACTAATTTCAAAGACTTCTTAGAGAATTACGCTAATTTAGTTGTAGGAATTGATGAAGAAACTCCACGAAAACCTTGATACGGGACTCATTCAGACAAGTGTGTCACCTTGGGGTGGACCGATTAATTTTATAAAAAATAATGTTGGATTTATATGACTCTTCATTGATTATCGAGAGTTAAAAAAGATTACAATCAAGAAAAGGTATCATATTCCTTATATTGATGACTTTTTTGATCAACTCTAAAGAACTAAATAATTTTCCAATATTGACCTTCGTTCTAGATATCATCAATTGACAGTCAAGAAAGAGGATATACCAAACATGACATTATGAACAAGGCATGGACACTATAAATATATAGTGATGCATTTTGGTCGTGCTAATACCCCTACTATATTCATGTATTTAATGAATAAAGTCTTTAGAGATTACCTCAACCAGTTTGTGGTATTATTTATAAATGATATTCTTATTTTTTCAGAAATCAAGGAAGAAAATTAATATCACTTTATAATTTTACTAAAGATCTTCATGAATGAGAAAATATATAGAAAATTTAAAATTTTTGAATTTTATATGTAAAAGGTTTCATTTTTGGGTCACATAATCTCAAGAGATGCTATAGTTTTAGATCCATCAAAGATAGAGGCTATTAAATGATGCCCTAGACCAACCACGGTGACTGATATCTATAGATTTATTAGTTTATTCTAGATATTATTAATGATTTTTGGATAATTTATCATGACTATATAGTCCTCTAACCAAGTTAACTCATAAGGGTGTCAAGTTCCTCTAGATAGATGAATGTGAGAAAAAACTCAAGGAACTAAAGAGAAGGTTAGCTAGTGCACCTATGCTTACATTATCCTATATTGGATAGGGGTTTGTAATCAATAGTGATGTATCCAATAAGGTTTTTGGATGTTTTATTATATAGAATAGCATGGTTATCACTTATTCCTCACAATAGTAGATGATTCATGAGAAAAATTACGCAACCAATGATTTGGAGTTAGCAGCGATAATTTTTTCATTAAAGATATGGATGCATTTTCTTTATGGTTAAAAGTGTGATATATATAATGATAATAAAATTATGAAATATATATTCACATAGGAGAAGTTGAACATGCATTAGAGAAGATGGTTAGATTTGATAAAGGATTATGACTGCTCAATACATTACCACCCTAGGAAAGCGAACAAGGTTTTTAATGCTTTGAGTTTGAAGGATCATGCTAGCATGTCCATGATGATAATAAAAAAAGATCCAATATTTCTATATTTTCAAAGGATGGATCTAGAAATACTAAAGGAATGGGAAAATACTATCTTTCTCAAATGAATTTTTAACCCTCTATCCAAGTCAATATTAAGGAGGCATTGGAAGAATATGTAGATATTCAAAAGAAAGTTATAAATTTTCGTGAGTTTAACATTGATTAGGATGGAATGATAAGGTTTAGGAACCATGTATGTGTTCCTTCCATACCATATTTGATGAAGGATATGTTAGAGTAAGATCATAGTTCTTCATTCTTTATTCATCATAGAAGTATGAAGATGCATTGGGACTTGAAAGAATACATATGGTGGGATGGAATGAAGAGATATATCATAGAGTTTGTATCTAGGTGCTTGGTATAGAAACAATTTAAGGATAAAATAAAAAATTTAAAGGGTATGATGCCACCATTACCCATACCATAATGGAAATGGGAGAACATCACTATGGATTTTTTCATTGGACTACCCAAAACCTTTAAAGGGTTTAATGTTATATGGGTGGTAGTTGATCTCCTTACTAAGTCCGCACACATCATCACTATTAGATAAGAATTATATCTAGATCATATTTCTAGGATATACATTAATTAATTGGTAACATTTTATGGACTACCACATTCCATTGTATCAGATTAGGATCTAAGGTTCACCTCAAAGTTCAGGCAAAGTCTTTAGTAGGAACTTGATACAGAATTGAGTTTCATCACTTCTTATCATCCTCAGATGGATGGTCAATCTGAAATAACAATTCAGAACCTATAGGATATGTCGAGATCTTGTTCTCTGTATTTCAAAGGCGGTTGGGATCAACACCTTCCCCTAATTGATTTTTCTAACAAAAATATATTTCACTCAATCATTAAAAAGTCACCTTTTGAATCCCTCTATAGGAATAAATATATGACTCCAACGTGTTGGGAGGATAGTGGAGAAAGGATGATATTAGTACCTAATATCACTCAATAAATGGTCAAGAATATAAGAATCATTCAGAATAATATCAAGGAAGCTCAAATTTGAAGAAAAGTTATGTTGATAAATGATGTCATGATCTATAATTTAAAGTTGTTGAAAAAATATTTCTATTAATCTCAACCTATAATAAAGTTATGATATTTAGAAAGAAAGGGAAACTAATCCATCGGTATATCAAACCTTTGAGGTTATTGATCATATTAGAACAATAGCCTATCACTTGGAACTTCCTCCAAATATCTCTCAAGTCCATTTTGTGTTTTATGTGTCTCTCATGAATAAGTACATACCTGACCCTTAACATGTACTAAACTTAGAGTTCATACTGCTGGAGCAATATATTTCTTACGAAGAATAACCAATTGAAATTATAGACCAATCATAGAAAGTTTTATGAAACAAGAGCACTCTCTTGGTCAATGTTTTGTGGATAAATCACCAGTTAGAGGAAATTGTGTTGGAACTTGGGGATATGATGAATCATAAGTATCATCATTTTCTTTTACCTGATGAAAAATTGTGAGAGAGAAATTCATTTTAAGGGGGGTGGAATGTAACACCCTAAGATCTTATGGAACCTTTTTTAATAAATTTAAATTTTATTTATTTCATTAAATTCACTAATTCAGACATTCATTTCACATGGTAGCGATTTTGTGCACATTTCAGGGATCATCGACTTGGCGTACGTTACACATAACACCGATGTTTCTATGAAACATTATTTAATTTTTATAATTATTTAAATGAGAGAATTATAATATAGACATTAATATTAGTTATATGAATAGTAATAACAAATTTTCAAATATTTTTTATAATTTTTTATGTAAATAAAACATATTGATAATGAAAGATATCTTTTTTTAAAGTTCTTATGTGTTTAAAAATACTATTTTCTCAAATGAACTACTTTTAATGTACTTCTATGAAAAATAATAAAATTAATTTTTTATACACATATAGAAATTTAATTTGATTAAATAAACTAAATTTTTTAATTTAGAATTTCAAATTTATATTATGGTTAATTTTTTGGATTTTTCTGAGAAACTTCATTTTTAGATGAATAGTGAAAAATACTGAATTTTAATTCAAGATTACATTTTAATCTATTTTATTTATAAGGTTAAATTATATTTTAATTTGGTTTAAAATTTTAATTATACAATATTTTCATCATTTAATTTGATTTAGGTCATTGAAACCAGTTTCACTTTGAAATTGGGTATAAAAACTTAGCAAACTTTTGGATGTTTTTACTTTAAGAACCCGCAATGTCACCCAATTAGCAGGGTTATTTTTAAATTAATTTACAAAAAATATTTGATTTTAATTTGGAAAAATTGATTCCATATTTTTAATCAAAATAATTTATAATTTATAGTATGTTAAACTTAGTTTTTTACAAAAAATATTAGTGAAAGTGATTAAAATTAATTATAATGAATAAGAGAAAAACTAGGTTAACAAAGTACTAAACCTTATATTTAAGACCCAAAAAAACTTATAAACTTGTCTAAAACCCATTTTATGGCCCATATGTTTTGATTAACCTTAAATTATTTATTTTTGTTGGTTTGGTATGAATTTTTTTAGGTAAAGATGTGGGTACACCTAACTTGTTTTCAAAAATGCCAAGTGTCTCCTTTCTCTTCCCTATAAAAGGCCGACACTTGTCCCTATTCTTCACACATCTCAAACAAATTAGTTTTGGAAAATATATACCCAATAAAATTATCAAAATCACATCCTTAATCCTTTAATCATACCTTTTCATAAATCAATCCAAGGAATCCTTTTATCACAAACCCAAAGTAGTTACCCGATTAAGAGGTAACGACTTCTCTCAAGCTCCTTTATTTTATTTTCTTTCACCACCACATCCACTATATTTATTCCATGATTGAATAAAATAACCATTATATTCAATATACTAGTATATTTTTATTCTAATTTTTTGACCTAAACATACACACACCTCCATCTAATTGGTAACGAACATACTGTTTATGTGTATGCTGAACTACCACCTCACAAAATAATGATTGTTCATTTTTCCTTACCACCTATCATGGTAGAAATTATGATGGAAAAAATATTTATATATGTTATATATTATATTTATTATGACTTTAAGATTATTTAATCCTTTAAAAACATATATATTTATACTTTCCATTTCATGTAAATATGATAATTTTGTTTGAGGAAGTGTGGACTACTGCTCCCTCGAGGTGATGTGATTCATTCACACACTACATGGAATGTATTAAAGATGGGTTTAGTGACATTTTAGGATATATATGATATAATAATTATACTGGAATAATTATATATATACACATATTTGATTCAATATCTTTCCTTCAATAAGATAATAAAAATGGAAACAATGTTAATGCGTACATATGGATTTTCGTCTCCATGAATTGTGTATTGCATTTCATACTTCTATATTCTATAGATTATTATAACACAAATATACTGAATATAAATTATATTTATATAATTATTTAAATTCTTACAATCATTATATTAGTATAAGTACAAAAGATATAACAAATTAAGACACATGTGAAGAACAAAGCAAATATTACACAAAGCAAAACCTTAACATAAGATTGTTAACAATAAGGTAATATAAGGTCATAATCAAACCATATATGTTTTTAGATATTTGAATATGGTTATTTAAAATATGTATAATAAATTTATATTTATTATATAATTTTTATGAATGAGTACAATGAGAGTCAAGACACAAGGTAAAGGGCTTTCATCTCACTTTTTATTTCCATGAGATCCATGATTTATTCACCACCCATTCCTTTTGTGTGGTGTGTATAATGACCATGGATGTATTAAGGGATTATTATAACTAAATTTAGGGGTATTTACATATACATTATATGATATTTATTTCATGGGGTTAATGTTTCAAAAGCTACCAAATTGGTAAGAGAGTTTTGTCCCAATTTTCATTTTTTGAGACACATGTTTTATTATAAACCTACATTATTTTTAGGTGTATTTACTTAAATTTTACATATTATATCATAAATATACTTATTTTAATGATATTTTAAGATTTATGTAATTTAAGTTTCTTACATGGAGAGTATGATCCTATGTTACCAAGTTATAATATTTTATTGAAACAATCTCATTGCTTTTTAAGATTGTTCATGTTTATATTTCATTTGATGAAATCTTATGATACATCTCTCAAGAACACTCATGCGTATTCTTATAATCTTTTTATTCAATTATATCTATGTATTATTACCATTTTCCACTCTTTTTTACTTTATATAATTAAGAATTCTTTTCAATAAATAATCTGACCGTATTTTTCAATTTGTTCATAAATCTATTTTACTTCAACAACCATGTTTTAAAAAATGTTTTCAAAAATGTATTTAAATGATTTTTGAAAATAATTTTCATAGAAAAAAATTATTTTAGATTTTTTTATGGTTTTAAAAGATTTATTTATAATTTTTCAAATCTATTTTTAAATAAAAAGGTTTTATAAAAGGTTTTATGTTTTAAAAATAATTTATCAATAAATAATGGATATATTTCTCAATAAACATATTTAAAAGATTTTTAAAAATTATTTCCCTTCAAAGAGAACATCCATTTGTGTTACTCATTCCTTGTTGGGGAAATTATTCAATGTTTCCATTCATATTATTTCTCTTAATGGATTATGTTTTGATAGCATGATGTTTATGAAACTCATTTCTCTTTTACATGTTATATACTTTTGAAACCATCTTATTTTCACAGGTTATGTTTATGAAGAAATGATTATGATACATGTCTTTTTCCATAGGTTATGATATGAATAGATGTTTATAATACCCATTTCATTTCATGGGTTATGATATGATTATTCATGATCTTGTGGTTTATTTATGTATGATTTAATTATGATATGGGTGGGATCTATATCTCCCTCTAATACATTGGGTAAAGATTTATATCTCATGGGATAGACTAATATGGTCTTGGGAATGATCCATTACTACTAAGATGGCTAAGGGAGTGAACCATGACTACCAAGATGGTATGAGGAGTGAACTCACACTACTAATATGGCCATGGGAGTGAACCATGACTACCAAGATGGTATGTGGAGTGAACCCGTACTACCAATATGGTATTAGAAGCGATTCCATAGATACTAACCCGAATGTCCCAAAGGCCTTATTTTTATTTTATTATGGATAATCCCCCTTTTTAGGGTTGAAGGGGAACCTGTACATGAACTATAGGCCCAAGACATAAGACCTGACTGATCCTCAATACATGACCTGAAGGCCCAGAGGCATACTATGTGTAACACCCCAAGATTTTACGAAAAATATTCTTTTTAATTTCATTAATGTCTTGTGTTGTATGCTACACCAAAAGGAGCTTGCAAAAAACGCATCCCCGAATTGGCTTGCATTACACGCAAGTGCAACCCTCCACGATAGAGTGTGTTGTACGCAATACCAAGTTTCGCTAAACAATGATATGCTATTAAAATATTATTAAAACTAGCCGTTATGAATAGTAATAACCACTTTTTGAAATTTTGTAAATTTTGTTTTTCAAAATGGACTTTATTTTTGGATTCAGAATATCGAAATTAGCTTAGGGTGAAATTTTGGTACTTTTCGGATAACTTTCATATTCTAATGAATAGTGAAAATTACTAAATTTTAATTAAAAACAACTTTTTTAATCGAAATAATTAATAGTGATAAATTATTAATTTTAGTGGTTTTAAAGTATATTTAGAATATATATTTACAATTTAATACAATGTTGGTCATTTGATGTAATTTCACATTTAAACCAGAAATAAACAAGTGTCAATCTTTTGATAGTTATTATCTCTTAAGAACACTCTATTTGTGTTGACGACGGGAATTAATTTTAAATTAATTAATGCAACTGATATATTTTGAATTTGGTAAAATAGACATCATTTTTGAGTTCATAATATCAAATATAGCTTAGGCCTAATTTTTGGTATTTTTCTGGAAACTTTCATTTTTTGATGAATAGTGAAACCACTAAGTGGTAGTTAAAAAAATGAATTTTTCATAAAACTTAATTTTACCGCTTCAGTGAGTGGAATTTCAAAAATCCGAGAGACACGGTTGATGTCAGTAAGTAAAATGTGGTTCAATGAGATGAAAATAATTTTTTGGTCAATAGTAACTTTTTACTTTTTTTTACCACGGTTAAAAGTAAATAGGGTAATTAAGGGTAAAAATGATATTATTATTACCCTAACACATGTCCTAATTCTATTGGACAAGTTTAATTCGAACTAAAACAACCTTAGGAATAAAATATGACCATTTAGGCACACTTGGATTAGATTAGGACATTTATTATAAATTTATTTAAAGAATGGTTAAAATAGTTAAAATCAAAGTCTAATAAGTAAATAATTTTTAATATGGGCTTATACATAAGATAAATTCGACTATAAATTTTCATTAGAAATCTAAAAAGATTTCCTACTTAATGGTATTTTATTTGTAATTTTTAGACATTAAATAATTTAATTTATTTATGACAGAATGATGATGCAGTAATTATCTTATTAATGGAATATTGACATAATTGATGTTATAAATACCCAAATAAATGTAATTTGAGACTTTTTATGAATTAAAATAATTTTATAGGTTAATATGAAATTTTAGTATTGATTTAAGTAACTTGGTTAGAACTAATCATTCTGTTATGAATTTTACAAAAATCAATTACTAAATAGTGTCAAAATTGACATAAAATAGTTTTTAAAACAAATATTATATTACTAATTGTTATTTTATTCCTAAAAATCTAAGGTTCGGCAAAATGACTTAGATAAGGTTATATATATTAATAATAAACAACTTGGGGTTCTTTTGGCTTGATATGGTAAGTTTATTAACCTTATTGTGTAAGAAAACAAGAAGACACGGTAAAAGTTAAATTATCTAACTTAAAGTTAAATCTAAATGATAAGGTTAAAATTGATACCTAAACTTGTATAAATTCTATTGGATGAGAGTATTTAGACCCCTACCCACCTTATATTCTGAATATATCAATTTGGAGCTATTAAAAACCGAATTTGACTTTATAATAAAATAATATTTTTAGTTATTCCAAAGGTGCCCCTCTCCTCCCTTATAAAAGGGCACCTCCTCCCCCTCTTCCTCACACCACTTTGAGCCTTCAAGCTCGGCCAAAACCTACCGATTTCTCCTCTCCACTTTCCTAGAAACATCCTAGAGGTTCTGGTCTTCTTCAAAGACCTATTTTAGTAACCTAAAAGGAGGTCTCAAAGAAGCACTTCAAAGAAGAGGTAATGTCCGTTACCGATTCTTTCATCTTTATTTCTTCTTCCAGTTATTCTTATTTATTTGTTTCATTATGAAGTAATAACATCAGTATCAGTCATACAATGATATGTTATTATAAGTATGAAACAACCCTATTTCACCATCTATCCATCCTACGGAAAAAGAAATCACCGTGCGTGCGTATGTATGGAATACCGTCTCCACGCCGTGGTGTAATCTATTTTCCACCACCACCTTACTTGGATGGGTATAATGGTGTAAATAATGACTATAAATGACTATTATAAATTGATATTGATTCTGAAATAGTATACATACACTCCAATACAATTCCACGATCATAGGAACGATATCATCACTCGTGCGTACGTACTGAATACCGTCTCCACGATGTGATGTGACTCGTTCTACAAGATCTTCATTTCATAATGATTATATAAATGAATTGAATGAATTAATATGATATATATTACACTAATACCATTCTGTAAATGAGGTATCTATAACCTAAAGAGAAGAATAAGAATTTATTCGACAAAACACGCATAAGAACAAAAAGTAATAAACACCCGAATAACAAGTAGTAATGAAATATTACTAAGAAGCTAAGAATATGACCATATATGATATCATAACAATAATTATGATTCTGGAATAATTCAATAACATTATTTAAATCATTATACAGGAGGTTTGGACACTTACGAAGCAAATCGGACCTAAGGTAAGGGAAAATATCACAATCTCATTTTTATCCGAGATTGTTTATACTTTGATATTTACTGGGCTGTATTTTATCATCCACATCCATGTTTCCTAAATTTGTAATATTATTTCAATCCATCTAAAATTTTTAAAATCCAATTTTACCCTTTGGTGAGTTTTTAGTAAAAGATATGAAAGGAATCTTTTTTCGTTTATTGTACGAGGTACTTTTTGACTTTTCTGACAAAAGTACGAGAAGAATGTTTTTTAACTTATACGGCATGAATGGATTTTTAAAACATTATTTCCAAGAAGATTCATTTACATGTTTTCAAGTTTATTTTTAATCAACTTCTTTTAGTTTAAAATTGTATGACATGTTAAGAAAGGAAAATGTTTTTGAAGTAGAAAGGATATTTTCCTCAAGAATGGAGTTCAAGTGTTTTATCAAAATTATTTTCCATCTAAGATAATATAGGGTTCTGTTTATATCCCTACTATTACATTGATTTTATTATGTTGTGATGGAATTATTTTTATGAATTCCTTTATCATATATGAATTGTTTTATGATGTCATGTTGTTTAAGAATCCCATTTTTATTACATGAGTTATGCAATGATGTATGATTTATGATTTTGTGGCACACATAAGAATGGTATCATTATGAGATGGGTGGGACCTATATCTCCCTCCAATGCATTGGGTAAAGAGTTTATATCTCAGGAGATAGAAATGGCTGGAATGGTAGGTTATACCGGTTCAGTGAAATAGGACTGAAATGAGAAGTGAACTCAGTTCAGAAAGGGACTTTGTCCACTAAGATAGTCTTGGCAATGAGTCTTGACTAATAAGAAATGATTCTCTATTATTATGTGTGTATTCCACAAAGTTTCATGTTTTATGTTATGATTATTGGGATTACATTTCACTACTATGATTTATCCCATGTTATGAAATTATGATCTCTTTTGCAGGTTAAGATTTCCAAAAGTTATGTTTTTATGTATATGATATGATTGATATTTCTTTTGTTTACCCTTACTGAGCATTTGAGCTCACCCTTTCTTTCGTGTTTTCTTTTCCCCAGGATATAAAAAAAGGTTTTATGTAAGGAAACAAAAAGTGGAAGATCTTTATGGGAGATTTTTAAGATCTTTCACTATGATTAGAAGATTACGTTCCAAGTTTCCAAAGACACTAAACTATTAGGGTCCTTGTGTGTCTGTTTTTGTTATGTATTAAGTATTTCGCAAAAGTAATGTAATGTCCATGTACGTTATGCTTCGGGTCTCTAAAGTTGGTATCAGAGGAAAGGTTTAGTCAACCTTTGGAAACTAGGATGCGAAAACGTTAGTGAGATCCCTAGAGATATTTCTATGGTATGTCTAGGGATGTCCCTAAGGATTAGTATACATATAAGTTATAGTCCTAGAATTATGGTAACGATCTTAGAATTAAACCTAAGATGTTATATATTGAAGGTACTCCCCCTTTATTATATTGTTTTCCCTAGCGTGATTTTTACCTCTCACACTATTCTTTTTGGGTTTTAGACGATGGCTGGAACCCGAAGGAACCGTGTTGATCAATGTAATGGACAATTCAATGATTGTCCTCTTGAACAAACAAAAGTTATGGGAGATGGAGTGCAAAATCTTATTGTTATACTTACATAAGCTATGAATCATTCTGGACTTCCAAATGAGCAGAGAATGGAACAATATACTATTGAGTCCTTCATGAGGCAACATCCACCTTCTTTCAATGGGTCTTCTAGTCCACTTTTTGATGAACAATGGATCGGTACTACTGAAAAGATATTTTCAGTTCTTCAATGTTCTGAGCATGATAAAGTCATCTTAAGAGTGTATCGTTTGGAAGGTGATGCTGATCAATGGTGGAATCTTATTAATAATACGAGGCAAAGGGATAAAATTGAGTCCATGGAATGGGACGAGTTCAAGAACTTATTTTTCAATAAGTACTTCCCTCGTATTCTTCGAACAAACATGGAGAAGGAGTTTCTTGAACTAAAGCAAAAGGATGATGAATCTGTTGGTATATACGAAGCGAATTTTACAAGGCTTCCCAGGTATGCATCTGGATTTATCATCCAACCAGAAAGTAATGTTGATCAATTCTTCAGTGGCTTAAAACCAAATCTTCGAAGGGCATTAGCTATAAGATACTTCAGTAGCTATGAAGAAATTGTGCATTGTGCTATCAATGTAGTAATGGGAGTTGGTGTTACTTATACATCTCATAGTTTTGACAAGAAACGAAAGATGGAGTTCAAGGAGAAATCTCAGAATAATGGTGAAAAGAAGATGAATGTTTCCCTATTCTCAAAGTGTGGAAAGAAGCTTGGTGAAGATTGTCTTAAATGTACAAGTAAATGTTTCAAATGTGGAAAAGAAGGTCATCGGGCATTTTAATGCTGTAATGATGGGAAGAAGATGTCTACTGATGCAAACAAAGGAAGGGATACATAGAATGAACCTACTACACTTCAATGCTTCAAGTGCAAGGAAATGGGGTATTATGCTAATAAATTCCCTAATACAAGGGTTAGTGATGATCGACATGAGCAACCACTTAAGGCAAAGGACAAAGGGAAGTCACATGTGATCACTATTGGCGATTTTGAATATGACAATAATGTGGTGGAATGATTAAGTGTTTATGTAATGGGATTCCAAAATAATGTTGTATATAGTATCGTGGAATATTGGAATATTTATGTATTAGTATATTGTGGTTTTCAATGGTACCGATAACCATGGAATGTGATTGAGATATTTTTGGAAAAAAAGATGATATGTGCATAATGAAAGGAAAACGAGAAAATGAAATGTTTAACCGTATTCATGAGCTCATGACTGATATAAGGAGAAGGTTATATCATGGTTTGAGTATATAGAATTTTTGGATTTTGGTATGTGGAAAGGGTTAACTTTTGACTGCATTCATGTTTTCACTAAGGTTCAATGGGTATTCATTCTTCAAGAGAATACATGATTACGGTATTCACATGTTTGTAATTTGACCAACAAGACATATCTTATGATATATGGGGATCAACGATGGTATTAAATAACTGGTAATCATTTTCACTATATTATGAGAGTGGACTGCAGTATTATGGATAAGCCTAATGATTGTAATGGATTATGTTGGACATAAGTTAGTATTGTTTAAGGATATAATTTTTTTTGATATTATTGATGGGATGTTATAGTAATATAGTTTTAGAAAAAGGACAACTTGCAGGATGGGTGACAGCCCATCGCGTCAGACAAGGCTATGGGAATCGAACCCACAACCGAAATGCGACTGGCCTTTATCACCTACCACTGACCTACAGGAAGTCCCTGGTTAGTAG
This sequence comes from Viscum album, assembly GCA_963277665.1. Classification (NCBI taxonomy): domain Eukaryota; kingdom Viridiplantae; phylum Streptophyta; class Magnoliopsida; order Santalales; family Viscaceae; genus Viscum; species Viscum album. The sequence continues at coordinate 1,617,245,640 of OY728125.1, forward strand.
AAAATAGTTTTATTTTATTAAGCGGTATGATATATGAAGTATAAGTTCATTTTTGGAACCATATACGATTAATCTAACCATAAGATGGACTTATAACTTTTGCTAACCTTTTGTTTGAAAGAGATGGAATGACCCATCATTCTATCACATGATCTGCTAACACATCACGAATAACAAATTCAACTTCATTTCTTTAAGGGATGAAGTGGAAATTTTTCAATTCACGAACAACAATGAGATTGTACCAAAATCATGTATGTATTTATTTTAATTCATCAACTTTAGGGAAATGATCTTGAAAACCAAAAATGTTGTCCTAGTTCCCTTATATCCGATGAATCAGATGGTACATTAGATCATCACAAATCTATAGCTTTGTGATTGTTGTATTTTTCATAGACATGTTATCTACCACTCTCCATCAGAACCTAATGGTTAGATTTTTCTTCCATATCCATATTTTCACCTATGTTCTTCTATGTGGAAACCCAGTGATGAGTTAATTTGGGTAACCGTTACATTTCATAATTTAGTTTTAAAATCCATGTTTTGGTATTCCTTTTTACGATGTGGGTTTCTATTAATGAAACTTTCGAGTAGTAAACCATTTATAACCCTGACGAATTTCGAGGGCGAAATTCATTTTAAGGGGGGTAGAATGTGACACCCCAAGATTTTACAAAAAATATTCTTTTTAATTTCATTAATGTCTTGTGTTGTATGCTACAACAAAAGGAGCTTGCACAACACGCATCCCTAACTTGGCTTGCATTACACGCAAGTGCGACCTTCCACGATAGCGTGTGTTGTACGCAATACCAAGTTTCGCTAAAGAACGATATGCTATTAAAATATTATTAAAACTAGCCGTTATGAATAGTAATAATCACTTTTTGAAAATTTGTAAATTTTCCTTTTCAAAATGGACTTCATTTTTGGATTCGGAATATCGAAATTAGCTTAGGGTGAAATTTTGGTACTTTTCGGATAACTTTCATATTCTGATGAATAGTGAAAATTACAAAATGTTAATTAAAAACAAATTTTTTAATTGAAATAATTAATAGTGATAAACTATTAATTTTAGTGGTTTTAAAGTATATTTAGAATATATTTTTACAATATAATACAATGTTGGTCATTGGTTGTAATTTCACATTTAAACCAGACATAAACAAGTGTCAATCTTTTGATAGTTATTATCTCTTAAGAACACGCTATTTGTGTTGACGACGGGAATTAATTTTTAAATTAATTAATGCAACTGATATGTTTTGAATTTGGTAAAATAGACATCATTTTTGAGTTCATAATATCAAATATAGCTTAGGCCTAAATTTTGGTATTTTTCTGGAAACTTTCATTTTTTGATGAATAGTGAAACCACTAAGTGGTAGTTAAAAAAATGAATTTTTCATAAAAATTAATTTTACCACTTCAGTGAGTAAAATTTAAAAACTCCGAGAGACACAGTTGATATCAGTAAGTAAAATGTGGTTCAATGAGATGAAAATAATTTTTTTGTGAATAGTAACTTTTTACTTTTTTTTACCACGGTTAAAAGTAAATAGGGTAATTAAGGGTAAAAATGATATTATTATTACCCTAACACATGTCCTAATTCTATTGGACAAGTTTAATTCGATCAAAAAAAACCTTAGGAATAAAATATGACCATTTAGGCCCACTTGGATTAGATTAGGACATTTATTATTAATTTATTTAAAGATAGGTTAAAATAGTTAAAATCAAAGTTTAATAATTAAATAATTCTTAATATGGGGTTATACATAAGATAAATTCGACTATAAATATTCATTAGAAAGCGAAAAAGCTTTCCTACATAATGATATTTTATTTGTAATTGTTAGACATTAAATAATTTAATTTATTTATGACACAATGATGATACAGTAATTATCTTATTAATGAAATATTGACATAATTGATGTTATAAATACCCAAATAAATGTAATTTTAGAATTTTTATGAATTACAATAATTTTATAGGTTAATATGACATGTTAGTATTGATATAAGTAACTGGTTTCGACCTAATCATTCTGTTATAATTTTCAAAAAAATCAATTACTAAATAGTGTCAAAATTGACATAAAAAAGTTTTTAAAACAAATATTATATTACTAATGGTTATTTTATTCCTAAAAATATACGGTTCAGCCAAATTACTTAGATACGGTTATATATATTAATAATAAACAACTTGGGGTTCGTTTGGATTGATATGGTAAGTTTATTAACCTTATAGTGTAAGAAAACAAGAATACACGGTAAAAGTTAAATTATCTAACTTAAAGTTAAATCTAAATGATAAGGTTTCAATTGATACCTAAACTTGTCTAATTTCTATTCTATGAGATGATTTCGACTCCTACCCACCTTATCTTCGAAATATATAAATTTGGAGCTATTAAAAACCGAATTTGACTTTATAATAAAATAATATTTTTAGTTATTCCAAAGGTTCCCCTCTCCTCCCTTATAAAAGGGCACCTCCTCCCCCTCTTCCTCACACCACTTTGAGCCTTCAATCTCGGCCAATCCCTGACAATTTCTCCTCTAAACTTTCCTATAAACATCGTAGAGGTTCTGGTCTTCTTCAAAGACCTATTTTAGTACCCTAAAAGGAGGTCTCAAAGAAGGACTTCAAAGAAGAGGTAATGTCCGTTACCGATTCTTTCATCTTTATTTCCTCTTCCACTTCTTCTTATTTAGTTGTTTCATTATGAAGTAATAACATCAGTATCAATAATTTACTGATATGTTATTATAATTATGAAACAACCCTATTTCACCATCTATCCATCCTACGAAAAAAGAAATCACCGCGCGTGCGTACGTACGGAATACCGTCTCCACGCCGTGGTGTAATCTATTTTCAACCACCACCTTACTTGGATGGGTATAATGGTGTAAATAATGACTATATATGACTATTATAAAGTGATATTGATTCTTAAATAGTATACATACACTCCAATACAATTCCACGATCATAGGAACGATATCATCACTCGTGCGTACGTACGGAATACTGTCTCCACGATGTGATGCGACTCGTTCTACATGATCTTCATTTCATAAGGATTATATAAATGATTAGAATGAATGAATATGATATATATTACACTAATACCATTCTGGAAATGAGGTATCTATAACCTAAAGAGAAGAATAAGAATTTATTCGACAAAACACGCATAAGAACAAAAAGTAATAAACACCCGAATAAAAGTAGTAATGAAATATTACTAAGAAGCTAAGAATATGACCATATATGATATCATAACAATAAGTATGATTCTAGAATAATTAAATAACATTATTTAAATCATTATACACGAGGTTCAGACACTTACGAAGTAACTCGGACCTAATGTAAGGGAAAATATCACAATCTCATTTTTATCCGAGATTGTTTATACTTTGGTATTTACTGGGGTGTATTTTATCATCCACATCCATGTTTCCTAAATATGTAATATTATTTCAATCCATCTAAAATTTTTAAAATCCAATTTTACCCTTCGGTGAGTTTTTAGTAAAAGATATGAAAGGAATCTTTTGTCATTTTTCGTACGAGGCACTTTTTGACTTTTCCGACAAAAGTACGAGAAGAATGTTTTTTTAACTTATAAGGCATGAATGGATTTTTAAAAAATTATTTCCAAGAATATTCCATTACAAGTTTTCAATTTTATTTTTAATCAACTTCTTTTAGTTTAAAATTGTATGACATGTTAGGAAAGGAAAATGTTTTTGAAGTAGAAAGGATATTTTCCTCAAGAATGGAGTTCAAGTGTTTTATCAAAATTATTTTCCATATAAGATAATATAGGGTTCTGTTTCTATCCCTACTATTACATTGATTTGATTATGTTGTGATGGAATTATTTTTATGAATTCCTTTATCTTATATGAATTGTTTTATGATGTCATGTTGTTTAAGAATCCCATTTTTATTACATGAGTTATGCAATGATGTATGATTTATGATTTTGTGGCACACATAAAAATGGTATCATTATGAGATGGGTGGGACCTATATCTCCCTCCAATGCATTGGGTAAATATTTTATATCTCATGAGATAGACATGGCTGGAACGGTAGGTTATACCGGTTCAGTGAAACAGGACTGAAATGAGGAGTGAACACGGTTCAGAAAGGGACTTTGTCCACTAAGATAGTCTTTTCAATGAGTCTTGACTAATAAGAAATGATTCTCTATGATTATGTGTGTATGACACAAAGTTTCATGTTTTAAGTTATGATTATTGGGATTACATTTCACTACTATGATTTATCCCATGTTATGAAATTATGATCTCTTTTGCAGGTTAAGATTTCCAAAAGTTATGTTCTTATGTATATGAAGTGATTGATATTTCTTTTGTTTACCCTTACTGAGAATTTGAGCTCACCCTTTCTTTTATGTTTTCTTTTCCCCAGGATATAAATAAAGGTTTTAGGTTAGGAAACAAAAAGTGGAAGATCTTTATTGGAGATTTTGAAGATCTTTCACCACGATTAGAAGATTACGTTCCAAGTTTCCAAAGACACTAAACTATTATAGTCCTTGTGTGTCTGTTTTTGTTATGTATTAAGTATTTCGCAAAAGTAATGTAATGTCCATGTACGTTAAGCTTCGGGTCTCTACAGTTGGTATCAGAGGAAAGGTTTAGTCAACCTTTGGAAACTAGGATGCGAAAACGTTAGTGAGATCCCTAGAGATATTTCTGAGGTATGTCTAGGGATGTCCCTAAGGATTAGTATACGTATAGGTTATAGTCCTAGAATTATGATAACGATCATAGAATTAAACCTAAGATGTTAGATATTGAAGGTACTACCCCTTTATTATATTTTTTCCCTAGCGTGATTTTTACCTCTCACACTATTCTTTTTGGGTTTTAGACGATGGATGGAACCCGAAGGAACCGTGTTGATCAATGTAATGGGAAATGCAATGATTGTCCTCCTGAACAAACAAATGGTATGGGAGATGGAGTGAAAAATCTTATTTCTATACTTACATAAGCTATGAATCATTCTGGACTTCCAAATGAGCAGAGAAGGGAACAATATTCTATTGAGTCCTTCATGAGGCAACATCCACCTTCTTTCAGTTGGTCTTATGATCCACTTTTTGCTGAACAATGGATCAGTACTACTGAAAAGATATTTTCAGTTCTTCAATGTTTTGAGCATGATAAAGTCATCTTAGCAGTGTATCGTTTGGAAGGTGATGCTGATCAATGGTGGAATCTTATTAAGAATACGAGGCAAAGGGATGAAATTGAGTCCATGGAATGGGATGAGTTCAAGAACTTATTTTTCAATAAGTACTTCCCTCGTATTCTTCAAACAAAGATGGAGAAGGAGTTTCTTTAACTAAATCAAAAGGATGATGAATCTGTTGGTATATACGAAGAGAATTTTACAAGGCTTCCCAGGTATGCATCTGGATTTATCATCCAACCTGAAAGTAAAGTTGATCGATTCTTTAGTGGCTTAAAACCAAATCTTCGAAGGGCATTTTCTATAAAAGGCTTCAGTAGCTATGAAGAAATGTGCGTTGTGCTATCATGGTAGAAGTGTAAGTTGGTGTTACTTATCCATCTCATAGTTTTGACAAGAAACAAAAGATGGAGTTCAGGGAGAAATCTCAGAATAATGGAGAAAAGAAGATGAATGTTTCCCTATGCTCAAAGTGTGGAAAGAAGCATGGTGGAGATTGTCTTAAAGGGACAAGTAAATGTTTCAAATGTATAAAGAAAGGTCTTCGGGCATTTGAATTCTGCAATGATGGGAAGAAGATGTCTACTGATGCAAACAAAGGAAGGGATACACAGAATGAAACTACTACACTTCAATGCTTCAAGTGCAAGGAAATGGGGCATTATGCTAATAAATGCCCTAATCCAAGGGTTAGTGATGATCGACATGAGCAACCACTTAAGGCAAAGGACAAAGGGAAGTCACATGCGATCACTATTGGTGATGTTGAATATGACAACAATGTGGTGGAATGATTAAGTGTTTATGTAATGGTATTCCAAAATAATGTTGTATATAGTATCTTGGAATATTGGAATATTTATGTATTGGTATATTGTGGTTTTTAATGGTACCGGTAACCATGGAATGTGATTGAGATATTTTTGGAAAAAAAGATGATATGCGCATAATGAAAGGAAAACGAGAAAATGAAATGTTTGACCGTATTCATGAGCTCATGACTGATATAAGTAGAAGGTTATATCATGGTTTGAGTATATAGAATTTTAGGATTTTGGTATGTGGAAAGAGTTAACTTTTGACTGCATTCATGTTTTCACTAAGGTTCAATGGGTATTCATTCTTCAAGAGAATACATGATTAATGTATTCACATGTTTGTAATTTGACCAACAAGACATATCTTATGATATATGGGGATCAACGATGGTATTAAATACCTGGTAATCATTTTCACTATATTATGAGAGTGGACTGTAGTATTATGGATAAGCCTAAAGATTGGAATTGATTATGTTGGACATAAGTTAGTATTGTTTAAGGATAGAATGTTTTTTCGATATTATTGATGGGATGTTATAGTAATATAGTTTTAGAAAAAGGACAACCTGCAGGACGGGCGACAACCCATCACGTCGGACAAGGCTGTGGGAATCGAACCCACAACCGAAATGCGACTGGCCTTTATCGCCTACCACTGGCCTACAGGAAGTCCCTAGTTAGTACAAACTAGTTTTATTTTATTAAGCGGTATGATATATGAAGTATAAGTTCATTTTTGGAACCATATATGATTAATCTAACCATAAGATGGACTTATAACTTTTGCTATCCTTTTGTTTGAAAGAGATGGAATGACCCATCATTCTATCACATGATCTGATAACACATCACGAATAACAAATTCAACTTCATTTCTTTAAGGGATGAAGTGGAAATTGTTCAATTCACGAACAACAGTGTGATTTTACCAAAATCATGTAAGTATTTCGTTTAATTCTTCAACTTTAGGGAAATGATCTTGAAAACCAAAAATGTTGTCCTAGTTACCTTATATCCGATGAATCAGATGGTACCTTAGATCATCACAAATCTATAGCTTGGTGATTGTTGGGTTTTTCATAGACATGTTCTCTACCACTCTCCATCAGAACCTGATGGTTAGATTTTTCTTCTATATCCATATTTTCACCTATGTTCTCCTACGTGGAAACCCAGTGATGAGTTAATTTGGGTAACCGTTACATTTCATGCTTTAGTTTTTAAAGCCATTTTTTGGTATTCCTTTTTACGATGTGGGTTTCTATTAACGAAACTTTTGAGTAGTAAACCATTTATAACCCCGAAAAATTTCGAGGGCGAAATTCATTTTAAGGGGGGTAGAATGTCACACCCCAAGATTTTACGAAAAATATTCTTTTTAATTTCATTAATGTCATGTGTTGTATGCTACACCAAAAGGAGATTGCACAACAGGCATCACTGACTTGGCTTGCATTACACGCAAGCGCGACCTTCCACGATAGTGTGTGTTGTACGCAATACCAAGTTTCGCTAAACAACGATATGCTATTAAAATATTATTAAAACTGGCCGTTATGAATAGTAATAACCACTTTTTGAAATTTTGTATTTTTTTTTTTCAACATGGACTTCATTTTTGGATTCGGAATATCGAAATTAGCTTAGGGTGAAATTTTGGTACTTTTTGGATAACATTCATATTCTGATGAATAGTGAAAATTACTAAATTTTAATTAAAAACAACTTTTTTAATCAAAATAATTAATAGTGATAAATTATTAATTTTAGTGGTTTTAAAGTATATTTAGAATATATTTTTACAATTTAATACAATGTTGGTCATTGGATGTAATTTCACATTTAAACCAGACATAAACAAGTGTCAATCTTTTGATAGTTATTATCTCTTAAGAACACGCTATTTGTGTTAACGACGGGAATTAATTTTTAAATTAATTAATGCAACTGATATGTTTCGAATTTGGTAAAATAGACATCCATTTTGAGTTCATAATATCAAATATATCTTAGGCCTAATTTTTGGTATTTTTCTAGAAACTTTCATTTTTTGATGAATAGTGAAACCACTAAGTGGTAGTTAAAAAAAATGAATTTTTCATAAAACGTAATTTTACCGCTTCAGTGAGTGGAATTTCAAAAATCCGAGAGACACGGTTGATATCAGTAAGTAAAATGTGGTTCAATGAGATGAAAATAATTTTTTGGTGAATAGTAACTTTTTACTTTTTTTTACCACGGTTAAAAGAAAATAGGGTAATTAAGGGTAAAAATGATATTATTATTACCCTAACACATGTCCTAATTCTATTGGACAAGTGCAATTCGAACAAAAACAACCTTATGAATAAAATATGACCATTTAGGCCCACTTGTATTAGATTAGGACATTTATTATTGATTTATTTAAAGAAGGGTTAAAAAAGTTAAAATCAAAGTTTAATAAGTAAATAATTTTTAATATGGGGTTATAAATAAGATAAATTCGACTATAAATATTCATTAGAAAGCTAAATATATTTCATACATAATGATTGTTTATTTGTAATTTTTAGACATTAAATAATTTAATTTATTTATGACACAATGATGATGCAGTAATTATCTTATTAATGAAATATTGACATAATTGATATTATAAATACCCAAATAAATGTAATTTGAGTCTTTTTACAAATTAAAATAATTTTATAGGTTAATATGACATGTTAGTATTGATTTAAGTAACTGGGTTCGAACTAATCATTCTGTTATGATTTTCACAAAAATCAATTACTAAATAGTGTCAAAATTGACATAAAATAGTTTTTAAAAAAAATATTATATTACTAATTGTTATTTTATTCCTAAAAATCTAAGGTTCGGCCAAATGGCTTAGATAAGGTTATATATATTAATAATAAACAACTTGGGGTTCGTTTGGCTTTATATGTTAAGTTTATTAACCTTATAGTGTAAGCAAACAAGAAGACACGGTAAAAGTAAAATTATCTAACTTAAAGTTAAATCTAAATGATAAGGTTACAATTGATACCTAAACTTGTCTAAATTCTATTGGATGAGAGGATTTAGACCCCTAACCACCTTATCTTCGAAATATATCAATTTGGAGCTATTAAAAACCGAATTTGACTTTATAATAAAATAATATTTTTAGTTATTCCAAAGGTGCCCCTCTCCTCCCTTATAAAAGGGCACCTCCTCCCCCTCTTACTCACACCACTTTGAGCCTTCAAGCTCGGCCAACCCCTGCCAATTTCTCTTCTACACTTTCCTAGAAACATCCTAGAGGTTTTTGTTTTCTTCAAAGACCTCTTTTAGTACCCTAAAAGGTGGTCTCAAAGAAGCACTTCAAAGAAGAGGTAATGTCCGTTACCGATTCTTTCATCTTTATTTATTCTTCCACTTCTTCTTATTTAGTTGTTTCATTATGAAGTAATAACATCAGTATCAATCATTTACTGATATGTTATTATAAGTATGAAACAACCCTATTTCACCATCTATACATCCTACGGAAAAAGAAATCACCGCACGTGCGTACGTACGGAATACAGTCTCCACGCCGTGGTGTAATCTATTTTCTACAACCACCTTACTTGGATGGGTATAATGGTGTAAATAATGACTATATATGACTATTATAAAGTGATATTGATTCTGAAATAGTATACATACACTCCAATACAATTCCACGATCATAGGAACGATATCATCACTCGTGCGTACGTACGGAATACCGTCTCCACGATGTCATGGGACTCGTTCTACATGATATTCATTTCCTAATGATTATATAAATGAATCTAATGAATGAATATGATATATATTACACTAATACCATTCTGTAAATGAGGTATCTATAACCTAAAGAGAATAATAAGAATTTATTCGACAAAACACGCATAAGAACAAAAAGTAATAAACACCCGAATAACAAGTAGTAATGAAATATTACTAAGAAGCTAAGAATATGACCATATATGATATCATAACAATATTTATGATTCTGTAATAATTCAATAACATTATTTAAATCACTATACAGGAGGTTTGGAAACTTACGAAGCAAATCGGACCTAAGGTAAGGGAAAATATCACAATCTCATTTTAATCTGAGATTGTTTATACTTTGGTATTTACTGGGGTGTATTTTATCATCCACATCCATGTTTCATAAATATGTAATATTATTTCCATCCACCTACAATTTTGAAAATCCAATTTTACCCTTCGGTGAGTTTTTAGTAAAATATATGAAATGAATCTTTTGTCGTTTTTCATACGAGGTACTTTTTGACTTTTCCGACAAAAGTACGAGAATAATGTTTTTTTAACTTATACGACATGAATGGGTTTTTAAAACAATATTTCCAAGAAGATTCCTTTTCAAGTTTTCAAGTTTATTTTTAATAAACTTCTTTTAGTTTAAAATTTTATGACATGTTAAGAAAGGAAAATGTTTTTGAAGTAGAAAGGATATTTTCCTCAAGAATGGAGTTCAAGTGTTTTATCAAAATTATTTTCCATCTAAGATAATATAGGGTTCTATTTCTATCCCTACTATTACATTGATTTGATTATGTTGTGATGGAATTATTTTTTTGAATTCATTTATCTTATATGAATTGTTTTATGATGTCATGTTGTTTAAGAATCCCATTTTTATTACATGAGTTATGCAATGATGTATGATTTATGATTTTCTGGCACACATAAGAATTGTATCATTATGAGATGGGTGGGACCTATATCTCCCTCCAATTCATTGGGTAAATATTTAATATCTCATGAGATAGACATGGCTGGAATGGTAGGTTATATTGGTTCAGTGAAATAGGACTGAAACGAGGAGTGAACTCAGTTCAGAAAGGGACTTTGTCCACTAAGATAGTCTTGGCAATGAGTCTTGACTAATAAGAAATGATTATCTATGATTATGTGTGTATTCCACAAAGTTTCATGTTTTATGTTATGATTATTGGGATTACATTTCACTACTATTATTTATCCCATGTTATGAAATTATGATCTCTTTTGCAGGTTATGATTTCCAAAAGTTATGTTCTTATGTATATGATGTGATTGATATTTCTTTTGTTTACCCTTACTGAGAATTTGAGCTCACCATTTCTTTTATGTTTTATTTTCCCCAGGATATAAATAAAGGTTTTAGGTAAGGAAACAAAAAGTGGAAGATCTTTATGGGAGATTTTGAAGATCTTTCACCACGATTAGAAGATTACATTCCATGTTTCCAAAGACACTAAACTATTACGATCCTTATGTGTCTGTTTTTGTTATGTATTAAGTATTCCGCAAAAGTAATGTAATGTCCATGTACGTTAAGATTCGGGTCTCTACACTATTCCCATTACATGACTTATTGGCCCAACCCACTAGAAATTACCATACCCATCTTCTATGCCATTGATCACATAGCTCCCCACCTTGCATTGCTGATGGGTTAGCATTGCCTCGTACAAAGCTGCACGATGCCTGGTCCCGTACAAATCTACACGGTGCCTTAGCTACTATGGAAATCATATTATATTCTTATGTGTCTACCATAATTCCACATTTTATTTTTATGTTATTCTTATATAGATTATGTTGTTTATTTACTTGTGATTCATATCTTATTAACTATTAATCTTTATTCCATGATTCATTTTTATGATCTTTGTTATGTAGGTTATGATCTTCTATTTTTATAATCATGTTCTCATACCCTTATTCTCTAGATTATGTTTACATATCTCCCTTGTTTACTCTTACTGAGCATATGAGCCCACCTATTTTTTATGTTTCCTTCCCCCAGGTTATAAATATATGTATTATGATTGATGTGTTTAAGAAGGGTTCTATTCAATAATAACCTAGTGGGAGATGATGTAGCTCATTTATGAACCAGTGTTTTTGTTTCCACGTTTCCAAAGGAACTAGACTAGTACTGTATTTGGGTGTTTATTTGTTTAATGTTTTAAGTATTCCACAAAACTTATGTAATGCTAATGTATGAAAAGAAATTTTCACTATATAACTCTCACATAATGATATCTTGACCTTAAATAAATCTTTAAGAAGACCCTAGATCCTCAGAGGTGATTAAATAGATTTTTTATACATGGAAAAGGGTATTGGTTCTTAATATTATAATTATCCAACCATTGGAAATCCACAAAAATCCTGAGTGTTTCTCATCATCCTTCTTGGATAAAAGCATGGGTAAACCCTAGGTAGAAGTACTATATTAGATAAATAATTTATCATCCAAGTCCTCTAAAGAACTCTTTAGTACCTAATGATCAGTAGTAGCTATCCTATAAAAAATAATAGATATTAGTGAAACTCTTGGTAATAGATCAATAGTAAACTATGCCTCTCTCAAAAGAGTTAATTTAGACAATTATTCAGGGAAGACATCCCTAAAACGATCCACAACTAGAGGGAATTCAGTCTAACATATTACATAATCATCTAGAAAAGGGTGGCCATATGGGCTAGCACTCCACCCAGCCCATAATTTTATGGTTCATATCAATATTCCTATATATTACATTCTACTTTATGAATATAGAAAACACAATTTGGTAGTAAAAACAACACCCTATGGTGATTGTAATCAATAAATACTCAATAAGGAACTAACCAGTCCATCTCGAGAATGATGTAAAAAACTATCATCTCTAGGATGATAGTACTGACACATTTTAAGTGTACTCCCAACGGAGTATTGAGATTCATCACTCCATAAAATTATTCGATTTCAAGCACAAGGATGATCACTAAAATAGTAGATATGAATGAATTCATGCTTATAGTTTCAAAAAAAGTAGATACAAAATTTAAATCTACTATAATTGTACCTGAAACTATAGATAGACCAATAATTTTCTCACAATGTGTGTGTTGTACTAAATATATTTGGCCCAATTTGTGACCCTAGGCAATAATTTTCTACCCTATGTAGGTTTGATTTATTGGCGTTACATATCAGACGTCCAGGTCCCTTGACCCCATCAACCTCCTCAACCTAAATGGTCAGTATCACTCCATCTTCTTACCTGAAATGGATATACTTATCTTGATTAAGAATGTGGATCTAGTGCAGATCCTCTCTCACTAAAAACATGAGGGAAGTTTTAAAAAAACCCTTAGAGATAGACCACTCTTCTATAGTCTTAGAACTCAACTGGGCCTCTTTTACACTAAGTATTTGTGTGGAATTATTTACCACACTGATGAAATATCACCTAGCTACCTGGGAACACTCCCATACTACTACTACCCCTATAAGAATGATCCAAATGATGCTTCCTACCACCAGATGAACTTATTGATTGGGAAGTTTTTTACATTCTAATTTTCCTTTCCTTAGTTTTGAATATCATAAACACTTTCTTAAAACCTTATTTTACTAACTTTTTATGTCCCATGTATTTTATAATTTTTTAAATAATTTTTTTTCTATCGAATGTAGAAATAATTTTAAATAGATGAATACGAACATTAAATACTCGAGTCCGAACCATTGGACCGACCAAGGTCTGATCCATTTGACTAACCAAGGCCCAGTCTATGGAACTGACCAATGTCATATCCATCAAAATAGCCATAGTATATTCCATCAGACTAACTATAGTTTAGTTAATTGGATTAATGATATTTTGTTCAATCAGATTCATGAGGTTTTGTCTACCACTATGATGGTATCTAATCTATCGATATGGAAATATTTATTCTATTGGTGTGATGATTTATAGTCTATAGGTATGATAGGTTTAGACCATCATACTGATTTATTGTTCCATAAGAATAATATGTTTATAATTATATTTATAATTATTACTACTTGTTAGAATAAATTTATATAGAATTGTTATGGTGATATCAAAACGATGCTAGATGGAGTCATATTAGCTGAGATGTCAAGTGGAGATCATTTGAGTCTATTGAAACTAACTTTGAGATTCACAAAAAATTATGATCATTGGAGGGTTGTTTATAAATAGAAGTGAATTTGAAGAGCTGATAGATGAATAATTTTTCAACTCAATAAATACGGAGATTACTCTTCTTGAACATCTCGTTCTTATTCTTTATAGTATTTCAAAGATTTTTTTGTTCTAAGGAATCCATTTTGATGATTTTAAATTCTTCAGAATAGTTTTTCTTCTGTATTCGCTTGTTTCAATCGAGGTTTTGATCGAGGGATTTTTGGCATAAGAAGACTGCTGATACTAATCATGCTGATCGAGGGGTTACAAGGTATTGGAAATAGGGCTTCTACCGATCATCGTATCAAGGTATTTCAGGGTATTAGAAGACATATCTTGTATCAATATTCATATCGATGGATTTCTTAGTGAGGAAAGTCAGACCTTATGTTTAGGTTGGAAACCATGGATATCCTAAGTTATGATTTTTAAATTCCTCGACTCTTAGGGATAAATATTAGAATATATTGTATAAATATTTTATAATTACTTCTTAATTTTACTCTAAGATTTCATATTACTTATTTTATTAAGTTTTTATTCTTTTTTTAATTCTATGTTAAATGTTATTAATACTATATTTTTCCATATTCGGATTTATTGCACTGACACTAATTTTGATACATATTATTCTAATCATCGAACATACACCGAGTCTGGTAAACATAATAAGATGTTTGTGTTTTTATTAGTTTAATATTTTTAAACTACAATTTACCCCCCTCTTGTAGCCATCTTATACTCTTATGATCCAACAATTGGTATCAGATCAGGTTCTACTAATACTTGCTATTTTTTACTTTTTTTATCTATTTAATGTTTCTAGGTTTTTAACTATTTTTTTATAAATATTTATCATAGTAATGTTTAATTTTTAGAAATAGGTTTCTTTATATTAATCTATATGTTTTAAATGTCGGTACTCCCAAAAATTTAAATCCTAAAAGAGCATAAATTTTTTATGGTTCTAATTAAGACTATCGAAGAGATAGAATGAGAATGTTTGTTATAAATACTTATGTATAGAATTTTAACATGTTAACTGGTAACTATAAGATTATTGAGAAGGAAGTTAATGTAATTTTTAATATATATAAACTAGCATATATTTTGAATTATAAATGATTGAATATTGTACTTCATTCTGTGAATATAAAAATTAATAGTCAGATATCATCTTGTGAATCAACTAATAGTGTTTGGAATAAATTGGAGGTCACACATTTTGGAACTTAAAACGTCATTGAAACTAGAATGGTTATGTTTCATGACGTTTATCAAGCTTTCAATTTCTTACTTGGTGAGTCATTTTTGAGAATGCATCAAAGATTAATGTCTATTGAAAATAGTTTATAATCTCTTATAGAGAAAGATATTACTGATTATATATTAGTTAAGAAAATTATTAAGATCATTCCTTGAGAATGGGAGTCAAAGAGGATAGATTTGGATGATACTAGAATAATTACAAATCTTACTGTTGATGATTTAATTTGAACCCTTATACAATATGAGGGAATACTTAAAAAATATGAATAAAAGATGAAAAATAATAATGGAGTATCTTCATTTTATATAACTTCAAATTTTGTTAATAAAGTTAAATCTGACAAGAAAGTAGCAATGTATTATAAAAAGAATAAATTTGTTATCGATTCATATAGTGGTTCATTAGAACTACCAAAAAAAGAGTTGGATAATCTTTCAATATGGATGAACAAGATAGTTGGGAAGAATGATTTCCAATATATATATATATTAACAATCACAAGGAATGAAGTGATAAAAAGGATTCTTCAGAAGTCATTTTTTATGAGTTTATTAGATTTGAATATATTAGAATAAACTATCAAAAGATGAAAATAAAAGATAGAAAGTATATAAATATTGAAATAAAGTCAAATAAGTTATATAATCAAAAGAACAAGAAGAGTATAAAAGATTTGGATACTTGGAGTTCTAGTGGAGGTGATAGTTTTTATAAGAATTCATTTAATAGTGATAAATCAAATCAGAAGAATATTGAATTTTTTAATGATATTTTAAAGACTAATAACTTATTTATGGAAAAATAATAGCTTAATATTTTAAAAACATTACTTTGAATGTGAAATACCTAGATAGTGATTTTGAAAATAATAGTTCTACATTTTTTGATGAAGACTATTATTCATATGAAGATAATAAAAAATTTCTAATTTTTTAATAGGTTTCTAGATTTGATAAATTACTAGAAAATGAGAATTTTAATATAACTAAAAAACTTAATATTTCTCAAGAAAAACATGTGAAAGAAAATTAATGGATTTCTACTCTTACTACCGAGATATCAGATCTTTTAGAAGGGATAGATAAAACTAATTTTGATAAATATTCTCTTTCAAAAGAACTAGAAAATTTAAATTCTACGAAATCTATTTTATCAAAGGATATATAAAAATTAAACTTAATTCAAATACAAAAAATATTTAAGATAAAATTTTAGTTCTAAAGATAAACTCTGGAATATCTAGTTTTAAAAATATTTTGTCAAAGTTTACCACTTGTAAGGAAAATTTTGATAAGATTTAAAATCAAATTAGACCTCATATATATGATTCTAGAATGGGTTTTACTAATAGATTTTTTTTTAAATAATTACTTTGTTATGAAAAGTGATTCATTTTTCAAAAAATGTTAAATTGGTGGTGTAACATCTTTAGTTTTTATGGACCTTTTTCCGAATAAATTAATTTTAATTTTTTTTCTTTCAATAAAATAAGTAAAACATTACATTAAAATACCATTTAATCAACATACATTATATGGAAAATTGACTTGGTATATGTTATACACAATATCGACTTGACATGCATTTCACAAAATGCTAATATTTCTACGAAACATCATTTTATTGTTATAATTTTTTAAATGAGATAATTATAACCTAGCCATTAAAATTAGTTATATAAATAGTAATAACCACATTTCAAATATTTTTATTATTTTTTATACTAATAAAATAGATTGATAATGAAATATATAATTTTTGGTAGAGTCCTTATATATTTAAAAATAGTATTTTATCAAATGAACTATTTTTAATGTCCTTCTACGAAAAAAATAAAATTAATTTTTAGACACATTTATAAATTTAATTTTATAAAATAAACTTAATTTTTGAATTTATAATGTTTAATTTATCTTAGGGTGAATTGTTGATATTTTTCCGAGAAACTTCATTTTTGGATGAATAGTGAAAAATACAGGATTTTAATTTCAAGTAATTTATTTATAAGGTTTAATTATATTTTAGTTTGGTTTAAAAGCCTAATTATATCATATTGTTATCAATTAATCCAATTTAGATTATTGGAAAAAATTTCACTTTGAAATTGGGTTTAAAACATAGCATGCGTTTGGACATTTTTACTTTAAAAACCCACAGAGTCGTCCCATCAGTGGGATTATTTTTAAATTAATTTCATACTATTATGTTTTTATAATTTTTAAAATTAGATTCCATATTTTTAATCAGAATAATTTATAATTTTTAATAATTTCATATTAGTTTTCTACCAAAAAGATTAGCAAAAGTGACTAAAATTAATTACAATGATTAATAGAAGAAATTGGTTAACAAAGTACTAAACCATAAATTTAAAACACCAAACGACCTATAAAATTTTTCAAAACCCTTTTTATATACATTATATGTACACTAACCTTCCATTATTGAGTTTTTTTGGTTTTTTATGACTTTTTGTAAGTTAAAAAAGTGGGTACACCAAACTTGTTTTCAAAAATGCCAAGTGTGTCCATTCCCTTCCTTATAAAAGGCCACAACTATCCGTATTATTCACACCTCTCAAAGAAATTAGGTTTGGAAAATATCTACCCAATTAAATTACAAACATCCCTACCTTACTCCTAGAAGCATCCCATTGTGCAAAAAGCATTCCAAGGAAGCCTTTTGGCAGAAACCTAAAGGAGTTACCCGATTAAGAGGTAACGACCTCTCTCAAACTTCTTTCTTTTATTTTATTTCTACACCCACTCCGCTCTATTTAGTACATTATTGTATAATAAAACCAGTATATTCAATATACTAGTATTTTATTATGATAATTTTTTTACCAACACTTACACGCACCTCCATCTAATGGATAACAAACATACTATTTATGTGTATGGAAAACTACCGCCTCACAAAATGATGATGGTTCATTTTCTTTAACGCCTCTCATTGTGTAAATTATGATTGAAAATATATTTATATATGTTATATATTATATTTATTATTTATTTAATCTTATATAATCCTTTTATAACACATATATTTATTCTTTCCATTTGGTGTAAATATTATAATTTCATTTGAGGAAGTGTGGACTACCACCCCCTCAATGCAATGTGATTCATTCACACACTACATGGAATGTATTAAGGATAGTTTTAGTAAAGTTATATGGAATATATGATATATTAATTCTAATATAATAATCATATAAATATATATAGAGATATTTCATTTACCTTCTTTCTTTCAATATGACAATAAAAACAGAAACAATGTTCATGCGTATGTACGACATACCGTCTTCGTGAATGGTATATTCCATTTCATAATTATATATTATATATATTATTATAACACATATATATTTAATATATATTTATATTGTGATTTATATTATTTAAATGATGATATAAGTATAAGGACCAAAAATATATCAAATTAAAACACATGCAAAGAATAAAGAGAATATTACCCGAAGTAAAATATTAACATAGGATAGTTAACAAACAGGAAATATAATGTCATAATAAAAAAATATATGGAATTATATATAAGAATATGGTTCTATAAAATATTCATAATTTTTTTATTTAATATGGAGGTGTTTCTAATTAGTACAATGAGAGTCAAAACAGAAGGTAAGGGGATTTCATCTTATTTTTTATTTCCCTGAAATACATGCTTTATTCACCATCCATTCCTTTTGTGTGGTGTTTATACTTCACATTAATGTATTAAATTATTATTATACCTATATTTATGTTTATTTACATATCCATTATATGATATTTATTTCATTGGGTTATTTTTTTAAAAGTTACCAAATCAGCAAGACGGTTTTGTCTCAATTTGCCTTCTTTAGAACACATGTTATTTATGCACCTATAATATTTTTTGAGGTGTATATACTTGAATTTTACATGTTATATCATGAATATAATAATTTTCATGATATTTACGATTCATTTAATTTTATTTTCTTACATGGAGAGTACGATCCCAAGTTACCAAGTTATAAGAGTGTATTGAGATAATCTCATTGTTTTTCGAGATTGTTTATGTTCATGATTACTTGGATGAAATATTATGATAAATATATAAATAACACTCATAATTTTATTATAATATGGATATTCATGATATCTTCATGTTTTATTACCATTTTCAGTCTTTTTTAATTAATATAATTAATAAAAAAATTAATAAAAATCTAACAATGTTTCTCTCTTCGGTTGGAAAAATGTTTTATTTCAAAAACCATATTTTCATAACTGTTTTCGAATGATCCTTTGAGATAAGTTTCACGGAAAATATATTTTTTAATAAAATGTTTTATTATTATAAAATATTCTATTATAAGTTTTAAAATCTATTTTCAAAGAAAAATGTTTTAAAAAATGTTTTATTTCTTAAAGAGAAATTTTCAAAGTAGAAAGGATATTTTCCTCAAGAATTTTTTTAAAATATCGTTCAAAATTATTTCCAATATAAGATAACATATATTGGTGTTACTAATTAATTTCTAGGTAAATTATTCAATGTTTGAATTGATATTATTTCTCTAAATAGATTATGTTTTGATTGAATGATTTTTACGAAACTTGTTTCTCTTTCATGGGTTATAAGCTTTTGAAACTCAATTATTTTAATGGGTTATGTTTATGATTAAATGATTATAAAACCTATATTCGTTCATAGGTTATGTTATTACTACATTTTTATAATACCCATTTTATTTCATTGGTTATGATATAATTTGTAATGATCTTGTGGCATGTGTACGTATGATTTCATTATGAGATGGCTAGGACCTATATCTCCCTCCAATGATTTGGGAAAAGATTAATATATCATGAGATAGACTAAGATGGTCTTGTGAGTAAACCTTGACTACTAATATGGCCATGGGAATGAACCATGACTACCAATATGGTATGAGGAGAGAACTCATGCTACTAATATGGCCATGAGAGTGAACCATGACTACCAATATGGTATGGGGAGTGAAATAATGATACTAATATGGACATGGGAGTGAACCATGACTACCATTATGGTATGGGGAGTAAACCCATATAACCAAGTTGGTCTTGCTAGTAATTCCTTGTATACTATGGAAATAATATTTTGTACTTATGTGTCTGCCACAATTCCACATTTAATTCCTATGTTATGATTTCATGGATTATGTTATTTATTTTCTTATGATTCAAATACTATAAACTGTAAATAGTTATTCCATGATTATTGTTTATGATCTTTTAAATTCACTGTATTATATTCTATTTTCATGATCATGCTCTCATACCCTTATTCTCATGATTATGATTATGTATCCCCCTCTTTTACCCTTACTGAGCATCTGATCTCGCCCATTTTTATGTTTCTTTATGCCAGGTTATAAAGATATTTATTATGTTTTATGTGTCCAAGAGGGGTGCTAGTCAAGAAGAACCTAGTGGGAGATAATTTAGCTCATTTATGTACCTGTTTTTATGTTTTCATGTTTTAAAAGGTACTAGAGTAGCATGTGTTGGAGTTGGTGTCCTAGAACTAACTACTTTTTATTTTATTCATTAATAAATACCTTATAACATCTTTATTATTCCTCTACGTGAAAATGCATGTGATAATGTCCAAATGACAACTGTTTCATTAAAGGGTCATAGCGGATCCCTACTATGATGAGAACCCGGAAGTGCCATAACACTATTCTTGAATATATGTTATATGGTCGGATGATGTTATTTGGGGGAAAAAAATAATATAGGCCATTAGGTTTGAGGACTCATAAAACATTTAGGTACCTTCTCATGGTGTGCGCCCTTGGTAATATCCAGGAGGATATTATGAGAATGAGACCCGCAAGCAAGAAATCCACATTTCCTAGTGTCATTGGATGTTCCTATCTGCGGATGTGTGTATTGGTCCTTAGAATTTAAGATTATTATTAATGGGTATTGAAACTCGCGCACTTAGATGTATTGACGAAAATAGCGATGACACACTCTTCGCAGCGAGGTAGGATACATTGGATGCATCAAGAGTGATACTACATTAATAGATAATGTAAGAAAGGATTTGTCCCTACTATTCCATAACGAAAGTAGATATTTCAGGCCCTTTGATGGAATTGATATATCCAAAATAAATCCATGGCCATGGTAAGGTATGGGCGAGTTCAATTCCAGGAAGTCAAAGAAAGAATAATCGAGCACATGGGTTGATGTCACTAGCATGCAACCCACTTGATTAGAGATATCGAGAAAAAGAGATTAAATTACACGGTAAGAATTCCTATGAGATGACACGTCAATGCGACATCAACTTCTTTCTCTTGGGTGCCTTGACCCATTGCTAGATAGTAAACTTAGACTATAGGAAAGCCTGCCTAATGCCAACGAGAAAGAGGCCTAGAGAGTCACACATTATGTGTATCCAAGTATCTCATGTAGAATAAATATTATTCTCATATGTTGTTTAATAATTACTCAAGGAAGCCCAAATTCTTTTAATGTTGGAGAAAGAATAAAATTACAAATAAGATATACACACCGTTTACATTGAATGTACACACCGTGTAGTTTTCATTTTGGAAGGGAAATAAAAAACAAGTACATGCTGTGTATTAATGATTACACGCCGTGTAGTTTTTCCACTCAGGATTTTGAGGAAATAATATTTTTTTATTAAATAGTATTTATTATAATCAGTGTGTTCGCATGTCAAGGAATTAATGATTTGACATGGGTGTTTTCAATAAGAGTTAATGAAATTAATAGAACATGTAATGAGTTTATTTATTGTCATAACTCTATAACCGCAAACCCGATTATAAATATCCTTTAAACCCCAACACTTTTCAATGAATCATTGTGCACAAAAATTATAGAAACTTTTCTCAAGGCTGAGAGAAATCCTTCATCCAAGAATTCTCTCAAGATCGAGAGAGATCCTCCTCTATTGGATGAAGGCGATCTAAGGCAGACAACGCAAGCAAAGGACTCTACATGCTAGAACCCGAAGATTCCTTTGGTGATGTCCAGAGATACGTGGTGGGAGTATAGATCACCGCTAGAGGAAGTATACACATGGATTCTGTGACACAATGACGAATCACATTGAAATGTGACTCGAAAACATAAACGAAGAAAGAATTCCATCAAGGCAATTCTTGTCAATTAATTAAATTAATTATAATCAACGTATGATGATCCTCTTGATGGTTCGGGGACCCTTCTCTTTTTTTTTGCGTTTTTCATTCTATTCGGAAGATCCAGCATTTTATTATCATGACGAATGTTAGATTGAACATTGTTTAACGCTAAAATTAAAATTGGGAAAACCCACCAACGTGCTTCCACTGTGCTTGGAACCTATATGTGGTATCATTGGGTTCATATTGTTGATTATAATTAAATATTTTTTCATTGGTGTTTACACATTTAATAATTTAGTTTTTTCAATTCAAGTTAATAGTTCTTTAAATCTGAATCTCGAGATCTGTTCCCCCTCTATCATTTCTTGTTCACCTTACAGAAATACAATTTTCTTTTAACATTGATTAAAATAAAATAGAGGATCTCATTTGTAGGTCCCAAACGTTCTTGGCCGTACAACTCAAGAATACATGGTGTGTATTCGGAAGTACACGTAGTGTAGTCTAGGTTCAATGCATTGGAATGGTCCACCAAATCATGTTGTGTATTGGAGTATACCTAAGTCATAAATGACACCGTGTGTTGTCTAGGAACAGGTGGCACACTGTTTGCGGATTACACACCATGTGGTCCACTGAACATGTCGTGTAGTCCCTTTGGGTTAGGGTTGGACTGTGTACCCCATACACGGATTTTTCGGTTGTAAACCATGTGACGCAGATACTACACAGCGTGTGTCCCACTGAACACACCGTGTACTCCAAAAAATTATGATGTACATCTACACGCCATGTCCCCAAGCATGTACTTCGGATGGAGGGTGAATAAAAGTACACATCGTGTAGTCAGAACTACACGCCGTGTACTCATCCAAATAACACAGATCTATTTAAATTTATTATTATATTATACAAACCATTGAGATGTGTATGATAGTTTAGGCGTAAAGATAAGGCACAACACGTGATATGTGTTTTTTATATATGTGTTTAATTTAACATCTTCATAAGAATAGGAATTCAACAGGTTGCTTTCAAGGTACAAGTTATGTACAAAGATAATTTTAAATGAATTTATTTGTTTAAAATTATGATGGATGTGAATCTCAAGGAAATTCAAGAAATGGTTTAAGATAAAAGGATTGATTAATTAAAGATAATTAATTGATTCGAGCGTGATTTATTTTAAGAAATAATGATTAAATAATTGAATTCTAGTTTTATTTATACGTAAATATCGTTGCATGTATGGATGATCATGATTTAGACCAAGACCTTTGTATGTGAATGGTTTATTTTAATTAATTTATTTAAATTAAATTTGTTGGCATGTGATCCTTCTCCTCATTAATATGTAGGGCCAGCACGCCCAAGGTTTCTTTTATGTAAAAAGCCCTTTTACCCCAGACCTATGTGTGAGATAAATGCATATGTAATGGATGGAGCTCCCATTCTAGTGGAGACAGCTCATGTCTGAAGCCAAGGTGAAACCAATCCAAGGAGATACAAAGGTGGACAGGTGGAAAGCTGTAAACACGAACCCTAAAGGTTCAAGGCATTTCTCCCCTAGGTCTTGGGTTAGTTTATCAACCTCTTGATAAACTAACCAAAAGAACAAGATCATGATCATACAATTTATTTTATTTCTGTCGGTTTCATGGTTTATTTATTGTGGGTGCATTGTCACGATCACACAATGAATGAATTAAAAAAGCATGCACGATGAAACTAAAATAAGACCGACTTATGTGTAAATATTATCCTATACATGGTTAATCACTTATGCATATCCCACATAATATTAACAAGCATGAAATCAATATAATAAAATGTAAATTTATGTATAAGGGTCAAATCCCTCAAAGAAATATTAAGTTGGTATAGCCTTCCATAATCTTGGTTAGAATCAAACCATAGTTCAACGTGCTTGATGAACCCTAGTTGGGGTGCTTTCAATTATCGGGGAATTTTAATTCAAGGTTTTGGGTTAAATTGACTTGGTTCACATAAAGGGTTGACTACCATAGTAGGAATTGGTGTGACCAATAGGCAAAGGTTGAGCAAATCCAAAATAAAAGGATTTTAAGATTGGAGAGTCCACTCTGCATATCAAGGAGCTGCGAGTTAATGCAGTTGGAGTTTGAAATTTCTACCTAAAACTCTTCAAGTTTCTTGACCAACCATAGTTGGGGTAATACAAAGGGAAATTTGGATCCTTTCCACTAGAATATCCTGGAAACAGAATACTCTAAAGTCAATGGTGAGGGAAATTGGATTTAGAAAAAATTATGGGAGACTAATAAGTATTTATTTATATATTTGTCTCAGTTTTATAATGTACTAAAACCTTTTCTCAACTTCATTTTTAGAGATGAAAATAAAAATTACTTCAAACATATCATTGAGAACCATACTAAAGAAGGAAAAGCTTCTCAACGACACCAATTTCCATGAGTGGCAGATGCATTTAAGCGTCATCCTTCGCCATGAGAAGAAATTGTATGTACTGGAAGAGCATGTTCCATTTGCGCTTGGAAAAAAGGCCAGTGATGAGGAAATGTCTCTCTATGCGAAAAATATGGATGATGCCACAGATGTCTAGTGTTTCATGCTATCGGCCATGTCTAATGAGCTTATGAAGAAACATGAAAACATGGACGTGTATAGCACAATGTCTCACCTTAAGGATCTATACCAAGAAAAGGCGAGACAAGAAAGATATGAGATCTCCAATGTTTCGTTTACAACTGAGCATGGAGAGTCTGCACCAGTTGTGCCTCATGTAGCCAAGCTTATTGGCTACATTGAATGTTTGGACATCTTAGGGATTAAATTCCTGGATGAGTTGCGTACAGATCTCAACCTATCATCACCGCCCAAGAACTTCTCTAGCTTTATTTTCAATTATAACATGAGAAACAATGAGAAGATTCTATCAAAAATTATGACCTTAATTCACAAGGTAGATAAGGACATGGGGCGTGACAAACCCACAATCCTTATGGTGAATAAGAAAAGGTCAGACAAGGAAAAGGGGACAAAGACTTATAAATGGTCCTAAGACCCTGAGCATCATCCCTCCAAAAAGTGGAATATCCAGAGGTAGGAAAGGAATGGGAGGCAGTATGATTTTCATGTGGCAAGAAATTCCACTTGAAGAGAAACTACACTTAAAAGTGTTGGGATTCTAAAGGTGTGTTCTTTATCGAGTGTAATATTTCCATTTATACACATTGGGTATTAGATACAGCTTGTGGGGCTCACATCTCTATTCAAATCCAAGAACCAAGTAGATTTAGAAATATTTCCAGAGGAGAGGTGGATCTTTGAGCTTCCAATGGCACAAGGCTGGATGCATTGGCTATTGGTGATTACAATCTATTTTCCAATTGTGATGATTTTGGTTTTACATAACTGTAATTTTTTTCCTAGTGTTACCAAGAACATAATTTTGGTATCTTGTTTGGATATGGATGGATTTATTTTCATGTTTGGAAATAAGGGTTATCTCTTTTATAAGAATAATGTATGTTATGGTATGGGAAATTTAAATAATGTTTTGTATGTATTAAATTATGAAAACCAAGTGTTGGAAATCGATAACGAAATAAACTCACATAACTCATACATCACCCAGTCGGGGCATCACCGTCTCAGTCATGTAAATGAGAAGAGCTTGAAAAATCTCTACCAAGATGCTTATTTGGACTCTAATGAGCTAAAACCACTTGAAAGCACTTTTTTATAAGGAAAAATGACCAAGCCACCCTTCGGTGGACAAGGTGAAAGGGCCATAGAGCTTCTAGGATTGGTGCACACGGATGTGTGTGGACCATTTCTAGTAGAAACTAGAGGTTGATATTCTTACTTCATTAGTTTTACTGATTACTTGAGTAGATATTGATATCTCTAATTAATGAGGTATAAGTTAGAAGCCTTAGAGAAATTTAAGGAATTCAAGAATGAAGTAGAGAATCAGCTTGGTAAGAAGATAAAGAAACTTTGATCAAATCGAGGTGGAGATTATCTGAACCAATATTTCATCGATCTTCTACGAGAGTTTGGGATTCTATCTCATCTCACTTCTCCTTATACACCACAGTGGAATGGTTTTAGTGAAAGGAGGAACCACACCCTGTCGGACATGGTGAGGTCAATGATGAGTCACACATATCTTCCATTATCCTTTTGGGGATATGCATTACAAAATATAGAATACAAATTAAACTGAGTACCAACTAAGGTGGAAAATGAAATTCCCTCCAAGTTATGGAATGGAAAGAATCCCATTTTGTCACATACACATGTATGGGGATGTGAGGCATTTGTTACAGCCTTCTCATGCAACAAACTAGCACCCTGGTGCATGAGGTGTATCTTTATTGGATATCCCATGGAAACTAAAGGATATTACCCATATAACCCTCAAGACAAGAAAGTGACTATCGCAAGACAAGCTATATTTCTTGAGAGGGAACACATCCTCAAAATGGATGGTGGGAGAATGATTTACTTCGATGAAGTTGATGCTCAAGATACACAGGAGTTGGTACAAGAACAAGTTCCACAGGTCCCCGTGGAAGAAGTTCCAGAAACACAAGTACTGCGTCGGAGCTCAAGAGTGGTATGGGAACCAGAGAGATTTGGTTTCTTAGTCACCGATGATGGTGAATCATTATTATTGGACAATTATGAACCTCTCTCTTACAAGGAATTAGTATAAAGCTCAGAATCATTAAGATGGCTAGAAGCTATGAATTATGAGATGGATTACATGTATCAAAACCATGTCTGGGTTCTAGTTGATGAGCCAATTGATATAAATCCTATTGGATGAAAATGTTTATTTAAGATAAAACTGGACATGGAAGGTCATGTTAGAACCTATAAAGCAAGGCTAGTGGATAAATGATTAAGACAACATCAATGAATTGACTATGATGAAACCTTCTCGCTAGTTTCCATGTTTAAATCCGTAAGAATAATTATTTTTATAGAATCTTACCATGACTATGAAATTTGGAAAATTGATGTCAAAATAGAATTACTTAAAGAGAAACCTTTAGGAATATGTCTATATGACACAACTAGAAGGGTTTGTGACACCAGGTTTAGCCAAACGAGTTTGTAAGTTGCAAAAATCCATTTATGGATTAAAGAAAGCATCAAGGTCATGGAACATTTGATTTGATGAAGCCATAAAAGAATTTGGTTTCATTAGGAAAAAATGTGAACCATGTGTTTATAAGCAGTTTAATGGGATTTTGATCATTATCCTAGTAGTATATGTTGATAACATATTGATTATTGGAAATGATGTACCAGTCTTACAATCAGTTAAGGACTTGTTGAACAAGTGTTTCTCCATCAAGGAATTGGGTTAAGAAACCTACATTCTAGGTATCAAGATCATTCCTGATAGATCCAAGAGGATGCTTAGATAAAGTCAGGGTACATATATTTACCAGATACTAAAGAGATTTAGTATGGAATAATACAAGAGGGGATTGGTACTAGTGTCACATGGAAGACATATTTCTAAAAAAATCTATCCTCAGACACAACAAGAGAAATACAGAATGAGTAATATCCCACACGCTTCTTCTATAAGATCCATAATGTATGCCATGTTATGCACCATGCTTGATGTTGCCTATGCACTGATAATGGTAGCCATATATCAAAAAAATCTAGGAGAATAGTATTGGACTACTGTTAAGACTATCCTTAATTATCTGAGAAGAACTAAGGATATGTTCCTGGTGTATGGAGGATATGAAGAACTTGTCATTAGAGAGTATGCTGATATTGGCTTTCAGACAGATCATAACGATCTGAAGTCGTAATATGGATATATTTTCTATCTCAATGGAGGAGCTGTGATCATAAAGAGTTCAAAGTAGTCAGTTGTTGCTGATTTTACAATGGAGTCCAAATATATAGTGGCTTCTGATGTAGCCAAGGTAGCCATTTGGATTCGGAACTTTTTCTAGGATCTTGATGTGGTGCCTAGAAGTAAAGATCCTATCACATTGTATTGTGATAATACTATAGTGGTGGCTCTTGAAAAAGAACCAAGGTCACATCAACGGAAAAAGAACATACCCTGGAAGTATCACCTATTGAGGGATTTCTATCAAAGGGGTGAAGTTATAGTGAGCCGAGTGTCCAAAAAAGAGATTGTGGCAAGCCCCATGAATAAAGGCATATCTCAGCAGAAGCATGAATATCATGCGAGAGCTAGTAGGTTAAATGTTGTTAGTAGTTGGATCTAGTCCAAGTGGGAGTCTGTTAGAGTTGGTGTCCTAGAACTAACTACTTTGTACTTTACTCATTAATAAAAACCTTATCACATCACGACTATTCTTCTATATGAAAATGCACGTGATAATGTCTTAAGGACAACTGTTGCATTAAAGGGTCATAGCAGATCCCTGCTATGATGAGAACCCGGAAGTGCCATAACAATATTATTGAATATATGTTCTATGACCGAATGATTTTATTTGAGGGACAAATATAATACAGGCTATTAGGGGCGAGGAATCATAAAACTTTGAGGAACCTTTTCATAGTGTCCACCCTTGGTAATATCCAGGAGGATATTATGAGAACGAGACCCGCTAGAAGGAAATCCACATTTCATAGTGTCATTGGATGTTCCTATATGCGGACATGTGTATTGGTCCTTAGACATTAGGATTATTATTAATGGGTATTGCAACTTTCACACTTAGATTTATTGAAGAAAATTGTGATGATGCACTCTTCGCAGCCAGGTAGGATACGTTGGGTGCGTCACGAGTGATACTGCATTAATAGATAATGTGATAAAGGATTTATCCCTTCTGTTCCATAACGTAAGTATATATATTAGGCCCTTTGAAGGAATTTATATTGCCTAAATAAATCCATTATTATGGTATGATATGGGCGAGTTCAATTCTGAGAAGTCAAATAATGAATAATCGAACACATGGGTTGATGGTACTAGAATGCAACCCGCTTGATTAGAGGTATCGAGACAAAGGGATTAAATTACACGGTAAGCATTCATATGCGGTGACATGTTAATGCGGCGTCAACTTATTTCTCTTGGGTTACATGACCCATTGCTATATAGTAATCTTGGACTTTAGGGAAGTCCGCCGGATGCCAACAAGAAAAAGGCCTAGAGGGTCATACACTAAGTGTATCCAAGTATTTCAAGTAGAATAAAGATTATTACCATATGTGGTTTAATAATTATTCAAGGAAGCATAAATTGTTTTAATGTTGGAGGAAGAATAAAATGAAAAACAAGATATACATGTCGTGTACATTGAATGTACACAATGTGTAGTCTTTATTTTGGAAAGGAAATGAAAAACAAGTACACGTCGTGTATTAATGATTACACGCCGTGTAGTTTTTCCACTCGGAATTTTGAGGAAATAATATTGTTTTATTAAATTATATTTATTATAATCAGTGTGGGTTCATGTCAAGGAATTAAGGATTTGACATGGAGGTTTTCAATAAGAGTTAATGAAATAAATAAAATTCATAACACATTTATTTATTGTCATACTCTATTACCTCAAACCCGATTATAAATATCCTCACAACCCCAACACTTCTCGATGAATCGTCGTGCACAACAATTCTGTAAAATTATCTCAAGGCTGAGAGAACTCCTTCCTCCAAGAATGCTCTCAAGGCCGAGAAGATACTCCTCCATTAGATCAAGGTGATCTGAGGTGGACAACACAAGAAAATTCTTATCCATCCTAGCACCCGTAGATTCATTTGGTGACATCCAGAGATACGTCGTGCATGTGTGGATCACTGCTAGAGGAAGTGTACAATTGTATTCTGTGACGCAATGACGAATCACATAGAAACATGACCAGAAAACATCAATAAATAAATAATTACATCAAGGTAATTCTTTTCAATTAAATAAATTAATTATAAACAACATATGCTGATCCCTTTGAAGGTTTCAAGAACCTTTTTCTTTATTTTCATTATTTGTTCTGTTCTGAAGATCTAACATTTTATTATCGTGACGGATCACATATTGAATGTTATTTAATGCTAAAATTAATGTTAGGAAAACCCACCAATGCCATTTCGCTGTGCCTGGAACCTACAGTACAATCTCTGGGAACCTGTTTGTATAATGTTTTAATTATTCCAAAAAAGTTATGTAATGTTAATGTATGAAAAGTGGGGGTTTCTATAGGTGATATTTGGAAGATTAAATGTTCTTTAAATAAAATTAAATCCTTAAGATTTTATAAAGTTTATTTTTCAAGAGAGTTAACATTTTATCAACAAAGTAAAGTTGTTCAAATGTGGATTCCTAAAATTTTACTTTCTAAGAATACTAGACCCATGAAAATGTGGGTTCTAAAAAATGAATCTTTTTGTTTTCATGAGAATAAAGAATGTTTTAACAATAAAAATATTTGTTACAAGGAAGTATTTTTTCAAGAAATATGACTAGAAATAATAATTTCTTTAAAAATATTACTAAAATGAAAAGGGGTAAAGTCACCTTTGGTGTTAATGCTCATAGGGAAATAATCGTAATATGTAACACCATTCTTGTTGGAAAATATTTAATTTTAAATCTTTTATTTTTCATAGGACTTAAGAACAACCTTATTAGCATATATAGATTATGTTATGGGGGATATTTTTTGAAATTCAGGAATGAAAAATGTACTATTTATGGTTATAAATATGTGATTATTCTTTCTTCCAATTAGCATGAGAATGTATACACACTAAACATAGAAGACATTAAAATCCAAGATCTACCCTTTCTTATGAAATGGAAAATCAATCTTGGTTATTTCATAGAATATTAGGACATTGTAACATTAAAAATTTAGCTAAACTATCTATGAAAGGTCCAGTTAAATATCTACCAGAACATAGATTGGATATGTAAAAAGTCTATGATACTTATTAATTCACAAATAAATATAAATCCAATTTTAAATATATTATTTAAGTATCAACTAATGATTCTTTATAGTTAGGGCACATATACTTGTTTGGTCCTACACAAACTGGTAGTATCAGTGGAAAATACTGTGTATATGTTGTAGTTAATAATTTCACTAGATACACATGGGTATATTTTCTAAAAAATATGTCTTAATAATTTTTCGTGTATTAAAAGTCTTTTATCATAAGTTAAAAATGAGAAAAACATCTCCTTGAAAACTATTCACGGTGATATGGGTGGGGAATTTTTTAATTCCGATTTTGAGACATTTTTTAGTAAAAAGTGTATTATTATACAACATTTTAGCGCCTATAAATCCCTAGTAAAATGTTATAGTTTAAAGGATAAATAGAATTATTAAGGAGGTTACTATAACCATGTTGAGTGAATACTCAATTGCTAATTTTTTTGGGGCTGAAGTAGTTAGTAATTCCTATTATAATATAAATATAGTGTTCATAGTACCTTTTGTTAATAATAATATTTATGAGTGGTGGACTAGAAGGAAACAAAAACATTCTTACTTCAAAGTTTTTGGATGAAAAATATTCATTTTGAATAATAAAGACAATTTATATAATTTTTCACTAAAATCTGATGATGTAATATTTTTAGGTTGTTCTACAACTAGTAAGTTATATAGTGTATTTAAAAAAAATACCAATACTATTAAGTAAATAGTACATGTTAAATTTTATGAAACAGATATCTTTTTTTCAAATGAACACAACTTATATCTTTTGATGCTATTTAACAAACTAATTTTCAAACTATGTGGAAAATGTATTCTCATGAAAGAAAAAATAAAGAATATATTTCTGACGTTTTACCTCAAGAATAATTTTTGACATATTTTTGAAGATTTTTTTTCAACCTAAGAAATTAGTTTCTTCTTAGGAATCATCCTAGCGATAACATGATAGGTGATGTAGATGAACCAGTTATAACTAGAAGTTATTTAAGAAATCAAATTGAACAATTTTCATTTTTATATTAATTTGAACCCTAGAATCCGGATGAGTCTTTAGGTAATAAAGATTAGATAAACATAATGCAAGATGAAATCAATGAATTTGAGATGAATAATGTTTTCACTTTGGTTGAATGACCTAAAGATACATATGTAATTTAAGTAAAATTGGTTTTTGAGGGCTAATGTGATGAAAATGAAATAATAGTTAAAAATAAATCTATACTTGTTGATAAAGGATATAATCAAAAAGAGGGAATAGATTATGAAGAAAATTATGCTTTCGTAGCAATACTTGAAACTATTCATATACTTCTAGAAATATAGCATTCTTAAATTTAAAATTATTTCAAATAGATGTGAAGGGTGCATTTCATAATGGATATGTATAGGAGGAAGTTTATATAGAAAAAACCCCTAGTATTGAAAATAAAAAATATCCAAAACATTTTTGTAAACTTACTATGGATCTTTACAGATTTAAATAAGCCCCTAAAGCATAGTATGATAGGTTAGTTGGATCTTTGTTAAAAAACAACTTTGTTATGGGATCTGTGAGTCCAACAATTTTTATAAAATAAGTTTATTAAAACATCATCATTTTTTAAATTTACATCAATGAAATTTTATATGGTTTAACTCAATAATCGTAACATATTCCTTTATGGATCTTATGAATTATATGTTTTAAATGATCATTATGAGAGAACATACTTATTTTTTTGTTTTAAAATTTCTTAAAATCTATAAGGAATTTTTAATCTCAACATAAGTATATAAAATATCATCTTATGAAATTAAGATATGACAACAAAAAAAGTATTATCACTCCTATCATAACCTCAAATTATATATATTGATGACTCTAGGAAACCAGTTGATCAAAATATCTTTAGAGGAATGATTAAAAGTTTTTTATACTTAATAGTTAGTCCTCCTAATTTAATGTTTTTATATTCTTATGTGAAATATATCATGAAAATCCAATAGAGTCCCACCTTACATATCTAAAATGATTTTTTCATTATCTTAATGGAACTATGGATTTATGTTTATTTTACTCTCCTAGAAATGATTTTGAATTAAAATGTTTTTTGTATGCTGACTTTGGGGGATATAGAATGTATAGGAAAATTACTTTTAGAACATTTCATTTCTTAGTAGAAGATTTATTTTCTTGGTCTTATAAGAAATAATACTCAGTAGTACTTTCCACTTTTGAATCTGAGTATGTGGAAGCTCAAAGTTATTGTGCTATCGTGTTGTGGATGGAACACACACTTATAGACTATGTCCTGATTTTTAGTAAAAATCAAATATTTTCTGATAATAAAATTTTCATTTATTTATGTAAAAAATCATCACATAACTCCTGAGAAAATATCATAGATATAAGATATTATTCATTTTGGGATTACACACAAAAAGAAATGTCATTTTACAATTAATCAAAACACAAGAATAATTTGAAGATATTTTTACTAAACCCATTTTAACTAATAGATTTTAATATATTAAAAAATATTGTAATGGTAAATATCAAGTTATTATTCATATATACTTCAATTTTACCAATCCCCTTCCATTAAAGAACTCATTTTGAAAGGGGAATTACATATGTTGTGTTTTTCTATGAATTTTTGTTTTCGAATCTTCTAGTTTTTCAAAATCAAAATTTTTACTAAAATTTTTCAAAATAAATTTTTTTACTAAACATTTTTGGAATCAAAATTTAGTTATTAAAAATTTCCAAACATTTTTTTGTTATAATGGTTATATAATTCATTTTATTTTTTTTAAAAAAATAAGAAGAATAGGTTACTCAAAAAACATTCATATTGACATTTTAAATTCTACTCCACGAGGTATTTTTCAAAATATTTTTAGTCTTGTCATCATTATTTACATATGTTTTTTATTGTTGTTTAAATTTTATAACTATTATAAACATTCAATTTTTTTTAAAAATCTATTCTTTTGCAATCATAAATTTGTTCAGTCTGATATATTTTTTTCATATAAAAACTTTAAGAGTTCATAATATATTAATTAATCATTCAAGGGTTAATCTAAAATATTAAATCATATTAGGTTTTTTAATATTAGAATTTAGATCTATAAAATTTAAAGGGTCACTCCTCAAGCCTATATATAAGACCGTGGGCCATTTTTTCCCACACCGATTTTTAGAAATTTGCTATTGACTCTCAGTACTCCGTTTTAAACTCAGTCTGGAAATATTGGAATTAGTCTGATTATTTCTTCTCAACATCAGTAATAGAATGATGTATTATATTGAAAATTTTTCCAATAAATAAGTGGTAAATTAAATATTGATTGAGAAATTATGGTATAATAAGTATGATTCTATTTTAAAACAAGTTATAATGTTCCAAGGATGGGAAACAATTTCTATTGAAAAAGATGATTTTGATCTGTATTATCTAGTAATTTTTATATAATTTTATTATTCCCTATAATTCAGTATGAAATATTATTTGTAAATAATTTTTTTAAGTTTTTTGTTGAGTGGTGTAAATTAACAGTTTAGAAATTCACTGACATTACAGAAGTTTAATTATAAAGAAATTCTTACCTTCTATCGCATAGGATTCCAGAAAAGCTAGTATCCTTTAAAAATACAAAGATGAATCGTATTTGTTTTATTCATATGAGAAAGTAGGAAAATTATATAATATAACTCAAAATGCAAGAGTTGTTACTCTATAGCTGCAATTTGTTTTACTATAATAACAGAAGATATGAATGAGCTATATGTTTTTGACATCATTATATTAGATTTCCTTATCAATATGGGGAATATAAATCTATTAAATTTTATATTTATCTTTATTGAATATATAAATAAAATCTCCATGAAGTCAAGAACTGTTATGTTTCCATGTTTCATAAATAAAATTTTTGTTAATTTTATAGAAGTTATACAAATAAATAATCCGGATTATGTAGTTATAGAAAAGGTTTCATTGATAAGAGAAGAACCCATGGAAAGGATAAAATTAGCATTCAATCCTAAACACAAAAGTTTTGTAGAAAAATAGTAAAATTCAGTATCTAATGTTAAAGTAGCTAATAAAAAAGAAATGTTAAAAGGGAAAATGAAATTTGATTTATCTTATTTTAAGAAACAAGAGAAACTGAAAACAATGTATGATGGGGACTTCAAGAAGTTTATGGAACACGAGGCTTAGAAAAATCAATTTGATCCAAGTTTAGGACTCGATAATGATGAGATTTGGACTTGAAGATGAAAACAGTTGAGGGTATAAAAGAGACTGAAAATAAGAATAAGGAATAAAAAAATATTGATCAAGATAAGGTTATGGAAAGTTACATATAAGAGTTGAAAAAGCTTCAGTAAATATTCTTATTCCAATCTCACCATTAGTATTAGTTCAACTATTTCCTAGTTCTGACACACATTTTTTTTTCTAATCGTATATTTATAGATCTATTGGAACCAATAGAATTTGAAATTATTAAAATGTATATTGTTCCAGTTGTTTTTCATAAAGATACGGAAAAAAGAAGTTCAAGTTGAAACATCGGTTGAAAATCTAGTTGGGAATTTGGTTTAAAAATTAGCTATGAAGTCAGAATATAATAAAGTTCCAAAATATATTCAAAAGGTAAAAAAATTAGATAAAATAACTACAAGGTAGTTGATAAAAGAGTTATAATGAGAATGAAGAAGAGTTAGAGGATGAGGAAGAAAAAATATTTTCAGATTCATCATTATCTTCGACATCATTATCGACTCAGTCAAAAAAATCATATCCTAGATGATTATATGAATGAACAATCTTCATCACATGTGAATGAAAAATTAAAAAAACTCCCATAAAAAACTATCTAAAAAAGTAGATACCGGTAGGGATGTTCAGGTGATGAATATTTTGGATTATGAAAATAAAAAAGGAAATTATATGTTATATGTTGAATCATCTTGCCAACATATTTATAGAGCTTCATCGGATTCATCTAATATATCAGTTACTAAATATTAGATGATAATTAAATATATTTTTTAAACTTTTAAGTATACCATAGATTCAATGCCTTATCTTATGAATATTGAGTCCTAGTGAAAAAAAATTAAAAATAGTTTCAATGATAAATTATAGTTTTTGATGTTTTTGAAAGAATATGTTGTTCAAAATGAATATTAGATAAAAAAATTCAAACATAAATCGAATAAATAGAAAATGAGATTTAACCGAATGGTCAAATGGTTGAGATAATTGGATGGATATTTCAAATATCATGATGAACAGTTTGAGGAAGTTAAGAAAGTTTTATTTGATATTGTTGAGTATTTTGGGAAGCTGTCAGTTGGTGTTTCTAATAGATAGAAATTTGTGGAATAGTTCAAAGGTTTTCATACTCTTGGAATCAATAAATAATTGAAATAAAAGAGGAAATTAAAAAGATAAAAGAAGAGAATAAGATAATCCAATATTTTGAAAAGGAATTTTAGTGGCTGAAATTATGAATAATAAAGATGAAACTTCTTAAAGAAGAGGATCTCAATTTTAAAGAATATAATAAAAAGTTCTTATTCTTATAAGAAAATATAGTGATGATCATTTCTACATCTACAGGGACTGAGATGAATTAGGATGATTTTTAGAAGATAAACTCAATAGTCAATAATCTCTATAAAAAATAATGGCAATTTTTTTATGAACTCTTGATGTATTTATAAATCAAACATTTAGAATGATTTTTCGTTTGAATGAATTATTCTTCAAATATATTTTATTTTATTGTTTTCTAATTTTAATTGGATGAAGTTTTTCACCTTTTATCCTGGATTAATGTTTATTTAATCACAATTTTTTCGTATAATATTTCTAACATTTTAGGAAAATAGTTTACTTTCCCAAATTATTTTTGAAAATTACACAGGGGGAGAAATTATTAAAGGGGAAAAATTTATTAATGGGAATAATTTTATCCAAGGGGGGGTCATATGAAATGGGGGAATATTATAATAGAGATTCTATTATGATTCTTCTAAAGTAATAATATTTCATATCAGATAAATAATGATGATCAAAATAAAGTTATCAAGATATGGGGAATTAAGATATGAAAAGGGTATATATTTCTTATGAATAATTTATTTCATATTTTTAAAAGTACGAAGGGTTATATGTTTTATAAATTTAATAGTTTTTCATTTTAAGTTCTTTGTTTTGTGTTTTTTAAAATGGGGGATATTTTGGAGTCGAAGGTTTTTACTTTCTACTTTTCTTTTCTTAGTTCTGAAAATCACAAACACTTTCTTAAAACAAAATTTTACCCAATTTTTATATACCATGTAATTTGAATGTTTTTATAGAAAACATATTTTTCTACTAAATGTATTAATAATCCTTAAGTAAATTAATATAGACTTTTAATACTTGAGTCTGAACCATTGGACTAACCAAGGTCAGGAACATCAGACAGATCATGATCTGGTTCATTGGACTGCCCAACGTCCTATACATTAGAATTTCTATAGTATAGTCTATCAAACTAACTATTGTTTAGTTTATTAGATTGATGATATTTTAGTCCATCAGATTCACAATATTTAGTCCAACAGTGTGATAATATCTAATCTATCAGTATGATGATATTTAGTCTATCGGTGTGATGCTTTATAGTCTATAAATATGACAAGTTTAGTCTATCATACTATTTTTTTATTATATCAAAATAAGAAGTTTATAATCAGAGTTATAATTTTTACTACTTTTTAGAATACATTGTAACAAAATTGTAATGGTTCTATCAAAATGATATCACATGGAGTCGTATTTGCTGAGCTATCAAGGGAATATCATCCATGGTCATTGTAACCAACTCTGAGATTCATAAAAAATGTGACTGTTGGAGGGATACTATAAATAAGAGTGCATTCGAGGAGATGGAATATAATTTGTTTTGCAACTCAACATGTATGTATACTTCTCTACTCAACCATATTGTTCTTATGCTCTGTAATATTTCAGATATTTTTGGGTTCTGAAGAATCTATTGTGTGGATTATAAATTCTTTAGAATATTTTTTCTTTTGTATTCACTTGTTCTAATCGAGGTTAAGATCGAGGGATCCAGATGATAGGAATACTATCGATATCAATCATGCTAATTGAACAATTTCATAGTACTCAAAAACAAATATTATATCAATCATCATATAAAGAGATTACAAGATAATATAAGAAAAATCTTATATTGATATTCATATCGAGATCTTTCCTAGTGGGAAAAGATAGACCTTGCAGTTAGGTTGAAAACCACAAATAACCTATGTCATGATTTTTAACTTCATTAAATGTTAAATTTAAATAGTATAATATCTTTTATAAATCTTTTGTAACTCATTCTTACTTTTACTATAAGATTTCATAATACCTTTTTATCAAGTTTTAATTTCACTATGAATTTTATATCTAAATTTAGTTATACTAAAATTTTCAATATTCTGATTTAATAGACTAACACAAAGTATAGTACCTATTACTCCCTTCATTGGATGTATGTTGAGTCTGATAAATATACTTAGAGGTTTGGTTTTTAAATATTTTAAAATTTTTAGACTACAAATATCCACTCTCTTATAGCTATTGTATAATCTTATGAACCAACAGAACGTCCACCCTACCTCAGCACTAAACCACAATTCCCCACAACTTCATATTTACTTATGTTAGGCTCAAAGATCAGGTCCTAGTTCGCTATTTTTGAAATGGTTGTCAACAGAAGATGTTTACATGAGAACATATGGTATTATTAAGTCCATCCACAAATCACCTCACTCAGGTAAATTCATCAACAGAAATATTTTATGAAAAATTATGGAGATATATAAATCTAGTTAAATATTACATAGTAAACATAGAACCCTGATGGAGATGTATAAATTCCTTATCTCGTTCAACTTTCAATGTCTCCAGAAATAAGTAATCATAGAAGGTATATTGGAAATACCTCCAAACCAAATCCTAATGTTGATATTCTTATATAATGACATCCAAAAAAATCTTGGTAGGACCCTAAAGAATATAATATGAAAGCTTCACCCACCTATATGGGGGTGTCTCTAGAAGCTCAAAGATTTAAAAGAATGACCTCTATTCCGAACATAGTATACTGAGAGCAACCATTCCCTAAGAAAGTGGGTGGATACTACTGCTATAATTTCCATGTCCACTCTTCCATTGTAGGGGTGGACCATGGGGCTCCCAGTATATTATTAATGAACTATAGGAAATATTCTCGAAACAAACAATCAATGACTAGATTAGGTATAATAAGAGGTTTCAAAGATGGCACTACAGGAGGTAACACCGGTGGTTCAGGTACCACAACTTCGAGAGTATGGCCATCACCACCTTCATGGTGTTTGACCTATGGATGTCGTAGAGGTGCATATCTATAATTCCAAACACACACATCAAAATGAGTTTTGATAACAGAAAAGATCTCAAATAAAACAATGGGATTGGTATAAATACTGACTATATAAGATTCAACACCCATTTACCTACTCATAAATCCATGTATAGATAACTTAGAATATTATTGATGAACACACGAGACACTCCCAACATCCCACTATTAATTTAGGTATGGATCAAGGTTTGAGGTTCCATTATATGGAGTGTTAATTGGAAGTTATAGAAGAAAACACTCTTTAAGTTTCAATTAGAATACCTATTAAATAAAAAACATTTATTTTCACTTTTCAAAAATTAATAATTTCATGTGTATATAGTGTGTATTATGGTCATGTTAGATGAGTTACCATTCCGATGTTATAAATTCCTGCACTTTATAAGTTTCAATTGGTACTTCATGTAATTGGAACATTACTTTTTTACATACAGTCTCGGGATGTAAGAATTTATATATAATGGTTAGATTATATTTATCACAATTACCAATTTATAGATCTCTATTCAATTTATAAATTTTAATTGAAATTCACTAAATTTCAACCACTAATTTTTTGTCCCAAGCAACTAATGGTCCATAGATCAAATATGCCATAATTAGTTAATTTATGTTCCACCATCAAGTTATTCCTGAAAATTTAATTTAGGTTGATACAGATACTTTAATTAACCAAATATATATCTCATCCATCCTATATAAAATACAATCAAATAATAGATATATTACTCAAGGAACATACATTAAGTATCATGCAGTTAAGAAATATAATCTACATGGCTTATCATATGCGTGGAATGTGAATATCTATGTTCCTATAATGATGCGTGAGATAATACCTCCTTTTCATATCGATCCAAGGGTAAAAGAAAATAAAAAATGATAATAAATTTCACAAGTCATGTGTGTCACATAATGGTGAAATCAATTAATAGTAATAAGAAAAAACCAGATCAGAAAGTAACATCAATGAAAATATGGATTTTCCCTATACATAGGTTAGATACTCTCAAGAAAAGTCTCATTACCAAATTCTAAAACATCATATTCTCCTTTATAATCAACCCAAAATAGTAATATAATGAAAATAAAAGATATCTGATACCACTTTGTGAGGTCATGTGTCTGGTTCACTCAAATATAACCAAACTCGGTTGGCCACAAGGTCGTAATCACACCTCCTTATATTCCATTGGTTTTCGAATAACAGTGATGATCTATGTTTGTACGGTGGGGAGACTATACCTTTTTTTTATCAAAGTGAAACACAAAGGCCAATATTAAATAAATAATAAATAGAAAATATATTAATGATAACAGTGGAAGTAAATCATCCCAATAAATATAATCAAACATAATCAATACCCAGTGTCATATACAAAATGAAATTGTCATGATGCTATACAAATAAACAGTATAGAACATTGTATCTATAATTTACAAGTAAAAATTAAGAAACGTAATGTCCATAATTTTCAAATAAATAATATGAAATATCATGTCTGCAAATTCAAAATAGCTAATATGGAACATCATGTCTATAAATTCCAAATAATCAGTATGGAACATTTCCATTAATTTTTAATAAGAAATAAGGAATATCATGTCCTTTAATTATAAATAAACAATGAGTAATGTCATGTCCATTATAGAAGGTAATCATGATGTAATCACATCCATGTCATGTTACAATCAAGGATAGAGATTATCACCCATTCCATTTATCAATTCCATTCATTGTTTTAAGTCATATAAGAAATAATTAATAATAAGAAGGAAAGAGGTATAATAAATTCCATTTAATCAATTCAATTCATCATTTAAGTCATGAAAATAAAGAGTAATAAAAAGGGGGACAAGTTTAATATACTTTCCACTACATCATTTAACACGGGTCATGTGACAAGGTATTACCATTCACATTTTATTTAATTTATTTATAAGTAATCAAGTGGTCCATGGGTATTTCTATTCCATATAAAACTTAGTCATTCCCGTTTATAAACATGTTAGAAAGGTCCAGGTCAACACACCTTAAATGTGGTTTAATATCAAACAAAATATCAATAGGGTTCATAGACCTATAAGAAATACACCCCAAGGGGGTGATTCGAGTCAAAGTATACAGCCTCCAAAGAAGAAATTTTATGCATGAGGAATGAACAATTTAAAGCATTATAGTCTTCTTTATTGGTTTCACATTTTATAGGTAATGTAAAGATGTTCTAGTGCATGAAAAAATGTCGAATTATATACACAACTAAAATTTTAGGGAAAAGTTGTAGACAAACTACCTTATACTGGTAATTGAATCCTCATCCAGTATCGGCCTCTGATAAAATCTAGAATGAGAGAATTGAACAAAATTAGACAAACTATCTGAAAATATGGAAGATGATTTTTCATGTAAACAACATCCAAGATGGTGAGATGGACTGAGAAAATAAGGAAGGTGAATGATAAACTAACCGAGGGTGATCCAACATGATGAACTGTACTTGAATCAGATTCCAAATTGATAAGATCCTTAAAAGACTCGAAGAGGTGGAGGAGAAAATCTTAGTGGAGGGATGATGTGTGTGAAAAAATAATTTGGAGGGTTAAAGAGTTACAGGATTTAAGGAAAAAAGTGGAATTTCACCAATTTTTTAAAAGGAGAGCACGGTTTGGAAGCACAATTTGATAAACTATGGACTCTCCGTTATATAGGAGTCCACAAACCACATGAACTATGTGTATGGTTATAAAAATCATGTGTACATCATTCAAAATACGCCATCAATTTATTGTATTTTTCTCATAATCATGTAACTCCTCTCACATTATTTCCCTAATGTGCACCTTCCTTTACAAGGCCACACAATTGAGGCACACATGTATTACTAACCATGCACCAACCATATGCCTTAGCTTATTATTTTAAAAACTATAACTCAAGACTCTAAACTACACTTGATTGCTCCTAAAATCCCTATGAATTTCTTAGGCACTATTATTTAAGTATGACAAGATATTTAAACTAAAATTAAGAGGATCTGTACCTTCATGAAAAAGTGGGATCTTACAATATTGTTATGAAATATTTATTATTTTTATTTTAAGATGTGATTAATCTTATATGTAGTATATTATAATAAAAAAATGTGTTTAAATTCTTGATAATTTAGTTCTTAAAAAATTTAAATGGCTATTAACATAACATTAAAAATCATGGAATATAAAGGTTATTGCGTTAAAACCCATTTTTCTCGTTTAAATATTTAGAAACTAAATTACAATTAATTAAAAGAATAATGTAATAAAATGCATAAAATAATTTGATAATAATCTAATTTATTATAATCATTTTATAGTAACATGGATACACACCTATCTCATAATGAAATTATATTTTCCGAATGTAGAGTTTTCAGATTTTATGCATCGAATGATCGATTTTGAAACACATAAGTATTTTTAAATTTTGAATATATAGGTAATTAATTTTTAAAAAAGTGTTATTTTTTGGATTAGTACATAAAAATTACCTTAGGATGAATTTTTAGTAATTTTTTTGAAAAAGTTCATTTTTTGGTGAAAAAGTAAAAATTACAGTTTTATGAGCATCGTGATTTTAATGAAATCATTATGATGTGAGCTTGACATAAAAACATGAAAAATTTTTATTCAATCAAAATTTAATTTAAGGAGTTTAATAATGAAATTAAAATTATTAATTTGAATTTATAAATTTTTACTTGACATTTTGGGACTTAAATTGAATTTTTTCTTAATAAAATTTATTTTTGGATTTTATGCATTAAATGAGGTTATTGGAAGCTTACTTTAGGTTTTAAACTTCTTAAATGGTCAACTAAGCCTCCTTTAATCATTAATTGTCTATAAAATTCATTTTAATTAATACTACCCAAAAGTGGTTGGATTAAATATTTAAATAAAAAATATTTGAACCCTTAAATACCTCCCTCCTCAAGTAAAAATACCCACAAATTCTGCCATCACTCTCAACTAAAAATCCATTAACAGTGATTCCACGTTAATTTCCCCTCTAAATAGTCTCTCCAAGGTGGTTCTAAGGTTTTAAGATTCTAATATGCCCCTCTCAAGCTTTAATAAGCTCTCTAGAAAGGTAATGGTTTCCCCAATTCTTCTATTTCCCGTTCAAAATCATTACATTAGTTATATTGTATTTTTGAATTAAATTTTCATATTATTACATGCTATTATCATCTATTTTACAATTTTTAAATGATATTTTATTTATTACCACTCATTTTAGTCATTACCTAAGTCGTTACTATGACAAAATAAGGATTATGCACCCCTCCTTTCCCATTAATGTTACGGGTCCTTTCAAATTTATTTTCCTTTTAATGGTTAATGTTATTATTTATCAATTTTATAATTTTATTATTTATTATATATCACTTTTACCACTCATTTTACTAGTTTCATAAGTTTTTATAATGCTAATAATTTCCCATAGCCATAAAACTATCCCAAATTTGGTAAAGTGAAATGTGTGTGGTTTTCCTTGCAACAACATCCCTATCTGGATAAAAAAAATTTGGTGTGGTTTTGGAATAGATGAAACATAGGGTAATAACCCCAAACGGGTTGATTGGTTATTAACCTAAAATTCACCCTGAGCATGAGTATCAGGCCTTACTGCACACCTGGTTTTATATTCATATGGTATATGCTTTGGATGAATCACAATGCTCTTTATAAAGCATAATGATGGATTAGAATATATAAATTGAGATTCACGTTCAATTGATATCCCCATTCCATGAACGCACTCTCTAAATGTGAAATTTTATGGATTTAATTAATTTCTATATTTTTAATTTTTTTAAAATATCAAATAGTCGATAAAAGTAAACATGATTTATAAGGTATAAATATTAGTGTTTAATGACTAGTTAGTTTAGGTAGTTTATCCAACCATGTTGAACTAAATAAATTTTATTTAATATATATTTTTATTTACCCTTTCTAGAATATATAATCAAATATATTATACTTAT
The DNA here is from genome assembly GCA_963277665.1 of Viscum album. Lineage (NCBI taxonomy): Eukaryota > Viridiplantae > Streptophyta > Magnoliopsida > Santalales > Viscaceae > Viscum > Viscum album. The sequence continues at coordinate 1,617,290,630 of OY728125.1, forward strand.
TTTTATCATATTTAACTATAAAATTATTTTTATAATAGGCATGAATGTAGTGATTATAATTGAAATATTCCATCCACGGTGGCGGTGAACCGACCCTAATTTGGATGAGATTTTCCTTTAGAATAAACGATATGGAGATAGATAATGGTTATTACATCAATATAATTACATTTTAATATATTTAAAATATTTATGTCATTCTATTAGTATTTTTTTAATATATTCGGAGGAGTTAGAATAGGAAAAGAACATAATATAGCTCGGTTGATAGAATTGTTTCTTTGTTTGGATGTCCTCATTTGATACACTGTTAGGGATTTATGGAGTAGTATTTTATAAATTCCAGAACCTCAAAGATGTGTATAATGGATTTTAAGAGGTATTTAAATAGATTTTAGTTGATCTAAGAACATTATGGTGTGAAAATAATTGGGTTGGTGAAGGTTGATATTTATAAGAGGAGGGGATGAATGCTTTTAATATAATATTCATTAGTTTATTATTTTTTCTCATGTATGCCAATAATGATGATTCATGTGACTATATATAGGAATTTTTCATGTGACTCAAATATAAATGTTAATTACATCACCCATGATGTAATTAATCATATATTTAACTTATAATGTGAAATACTATAGTTTTTCATCTTTCACCATTCACAGGAAATTCAACTTTCTTAGAAAAAAAAACATCCTAATAAAAATTTGATGTGTTAATACTAAAAATGTCATTAATTTTATTACACTAATTTACTAAATATGATAAATTTATTTTTTAAAATAAAATCTTTATTTATTGGAAAATATCTATTTTTATGATACAACCAAATTTATGATCTTTTAGAAAATTGCTTATGATTTCATTGGATATGAGAGATGGTGCTCTTGGATATTGGGATTTAGTATTTCTCCTTTATTGATTTGGGTTTGAACATGTATTTTACACATGATTATATTTGAGAGGTTGAGGAATTGTTTGTGGGTGGTTCTCCATCCCCTGTGATAGTTGATGATTCTTTGTTAGATCAGAATAATCTTGCATAGGTTGTCAAGGTGAGGGATGGTGATTCTTATAAACATGGAGATAGTCATTTATACTCCTTGTGTAGGGATGAATGTGTAGAACATATCATCAAGAGAGGGATTCCTCATATATATTATAACTTATATGTGTTCAAGGAAAGTGTTGAGATGTGTCAACACTCGATTCTTGTGTGAGATTCACTCTTAAAGGTGCGAAATCCATGGAATCTAAATGTGCTAGTGAGTAATCTCTCTCCTTTTTATGGGATTTAAAATTGGAGATATGTTTCCATTGGACATGGATTTTACCACTTCTTGTTTCCTTCAGATGATTTGAAAATGGAATCTTAGGGGTTTGGCTATCTCATTAAACCCTAATTTTTTTTCATATTCAAGAGTGGCACTTTAGCTTTAATATTTCTGATTTTGAGAATATGATTGCATAGAACAAGTAAAAAATTAATTTTATCCAACATATTTTTCACTTTGGTTTTCAATAATCGATATGAATAATTATTTTTGACATTGGTTATTTAATAACCAACATGAAAAATAAAAAACATGTCTTTTTCATGTTGGTTATTTGATAACTAACATGAAAAATCAGGTTTTCACGTCCATTATTTCATAACCAACTTGAAAATACAATAAAATTTTAATAAAATTTCATAAGTGTACATTTGTTTTATTCTATCATGTTCTATCCTTCAATATCTCTTTCATGAAGAAGCCTAATTATTCCATCTTATATTAGGTATCCTCAAATATCTTCATTCTTCAATCTAGTGACCTTGAATCTATTTCAATTGGTATCCACCATCGTCTTCCACCATTGCCTGTCATCAGCTGTCACTTTCGCTCTATCTGCACCTTTTTCCCATTACTGTCTCCTTATAAATCATCCCCCTTATGAAATCAATATACAATTTGTGTTTCTTGTCTTGTTTTTCCATGCATCCAAGGATTTTTTTTTGTATTTTCAATTCAATTTTTCCATTGAGGTCAACTTGTCTTCACTGTTTGTATTTTCAGTTCCGATTATTCATACATACAAGGAATATTTTAATTTATGAATGATTTTTTTATTAAGGATTGATTAGATCATTATTTGATGAATTGGTGTTATAAATAATATTAGTTTACTTATTAACATGTTTCCAATGTTTGTTTTTGTCTGCATTGTGAATAGGTGTTTTGAATGTATAGTGTATTATAGAGTTTTAATATAGTGTATTGATAATGTATATTTATATAATCATAATGATTTCACGATACTTTGTGCTTTTTTAAAAAGGCATGTTAATTAAATATTCTCAAGTTTATACTTTTTTTTATCAAATATGTTGTCTTTATTTTATTTGTGAAAATTTTTATGGTATTTTTTATTGTGATTTATAAAAGAAAATTTGAAATTACATTTCAAAATATAACAAGTTATTTTAAATTTATGAAATTTTTTATATTACTACATATTGAACAAGTGACAAATATGAGGGAGGTGTTGATGGTTTTTTGGAATTTTCTAAGTGAAATGTTCGAAAGAAAGACATGTTTTTTGTCCATGTTTGAAATGTTTAAATATAAAGTTAAAAATCAAATAAAATGAAGATCATTTAATTTTTCAAGGTTTTAATCTGAGTTACATCCCTTGGATTTAAAATAGTGAAACTGGGAAGAATTCCTGTTCTATTAGTGATGATGATTCTCAAGATGATAAGTTTGATCAAATTGAATAAGTGATTCGTGATATCGAAGTACATGGAATTGGACAAGAACCAAAAATTGAGTTTCTATATGGTGTTGTTGAAAAACCTTTATATCCAATTTGTATGGAATTTTTAGTTTTATAAATGGTGTTAATATTGATTAAATTGAAAGAAAAAAATGGATGGAGTGATAAGAGTTTTATAGATTTAATAAAACTATTGAAAGACATACTTCATGAAGAAAATAATCTTCTGGATTCACACTATAATGAGAAGAAAATATTGGACACAATGGGTTTGGGGTAAAAGAAGATACATGTCTGTCTAAATGACTTTTTTCTATATAGGAAGGAATTTGAATGCCTGTTAGAGTGTCCTAAATGTCGGAAATAATGGTATAAGTTGAAATAAAAATCATAGGATTATTTAGTAGTTACAGATACTACTACCAAATAAATTTGGTATATACTTTTAATTCCTCATTTGAAACATTTATTTTCTTATTCAAATGATATAAAAAGGTTAAGATGATGTGTATATATGTTATCTTGTTGATTGTACACAATGGAAGAAAATTAACCAATAATTCCCTATATTCAAAAAATAAAGTTAGAAATATTATACTTTAATTTTTCATAGATAGAATGAATCAATATAAAATTATTATTAGAAAAAATAGTTCATGGCCTATTTTATTGGTTATTTACAACTTATCTCCTGATGTTTATATGAAGCGGAAATATATCATGTTGAGTATAATGATTTCTGGACTAAAACATCCTTGAAATGATATTGATGTCTTATGGTCATAATTTATTGATGATTTTAATATTTTTTAAGGAAGGTATTAGATTGTATGATTCTTATAAAATGGAACATTTTTAGCAGCATGAAATGATTATGTTCACTATAAATGACTTCTCAGCGTATGGAAATTTTTCTAGATACAATGTTAATGTGTATAAAGCTTATACAATTGATGAATAATAGACTTCATTTTATCTATTTTAATATGGGATAAAAATAGTATACATGGGTCATCAAAGTCTTTTGTTTATGGATCACTCTTATAAAGGATTAAAAAATTCAATCAATGGCTCGCAAGAATTTGATATTGCACCAAAACCTTTATTCACTATTCATTATTTTTAGAGGGTGAAAAACATTGATGTCACATTTGGAAAAATGAAAAAATATGGTACTGATAGAAGTATTTGGAAGAATAAATCAATATTTTTTGAGCTACCATACTGGAGATATCATGAGATCAAATTTAAAATTGATTTGATGCATGGGGAGAAGAATATTTTTGATAGTTTGATTGTGAAATTATTAGATATTGATGGAAATACTAAATATGGGTTGAGTTCAATATTGGACTTACTCTTAATAGAAATACATTTGGATTTATCCCCCTCTCTTAATAAAAGAGTAATATACATACCTCGAGCTTTCCATATATTATCGAATAAGGAAAAAATTGCTTTTTGTCAGTGTATTCATTGTATCAAACTGTTGCAGGCTTATTCTTCAAATAAAAAGAATTTGTGTCACCAAATTATTTGAAGTTAATAGGAATAAAATATCATGATTTTTATGTAATGATACAATAGCTCCTACTAGTTGTATTACATGGAATATTTTCCATTTGTTTCATAATGACTATCATAAAGGTGCATTGTTTTTTCAATTCAATTTTTGACAAAGTGATTGATCTAAATTCATTGAACAATTTTTGTAACAATGCAGTTTTTATACTTTTTTAACTAGAAATGTATTTTCCCCTATCTTTTTTTTGATATAATGGTGCATTTAATGGTTCATTTAGTGATAAAAATATATCTTTGTGGACCTATATATATACATTATATGTATCCTTATAAAAATTATATGAAGATATTGAATAGATATGTTAAGAATTCATATTTACTTGAAGTTTCAATTGTTGAGACGTATATTTATGAGGGGGTTGCATAGTTTTATACAAGCTATTTTTTGGCATTGTAGCATATTGGTTTGTCTACGTCTTTCCATGAATGAGTCAATTATGGGGAAAATGGGATTCATCGATTGAAATTAAACTTTTTGACAGGTGAATAGATAAATAAGTAATATTTATACATATTTAACAACATAAATGATGCTCATCCATATATATAGTTGAATATTTATGTGTTAATGAAGTGTTATCAAAAGAAGAAACGTATTTGGATTTTGAATGAGCATAACAAATCTTTTTTCCATGGTTTAAAGAGACCATGCATGGTAGTTATGATGCATTAGAAATGTTGAGATGGTCAGAGGGAAGCCCAATTTTAAATTTAATAACAGGTTCAAGTATGATATTAATGGCTATACATTTCATACGATTGATCAGTACAACAGAAGTGTAGTTCATAATAGTAATATATTAATGTTCTCAGAAAAAATGCATTTTTTGAGATCCAAAAGAAAAATACAATCTCCACATCAAGTGCATATTATGGATTCACTTATGAAATATGGTAGGTTGATTATAATAAATTTTGAGTTCCAATGTTTAACTAAAAATGGGTTATCAGAAACAAAAGTGTCAGACATGATGAATTCAGAAAGAAACTGGTTAATCTGAATAGATTAGAATACATTGTTGATCCTCTTATCATGGAAACACATGAAAAAAATGTTATTGATCCATCAAATATGTTGTGGTCTGTTATTTTTTAAAGAAAAAAAATAGTATGTTGGTGATGAAAAACTTGACGACGATGCGGATTTATGTGAGATCTACGCTTCAATGGAAATATTAACATATAATATTAATGAACACACCTTTGACATGGTTTGTTCTATATAGAATGATCCTGGGTAAAGAATATGGGGAAAAATCCTTTCATAATTTCTTAATATTACAGGTAACATATATTTATTTCTTTACATTTTAAAATTTCATAAATTTTTTGATATATTTATTTAATGTTTTTTACTTAAAACAAACATTATAACTAATATTATAAATTATTTTTTTAGATTAGTTTTGTTTTTTTATATTATTTTTTAATTATTCTACTTTATATGTTACTGTTGGATTTATATTAATTTTTACTTAATGAATGTTTTCATTTATCTTTATCATTTTATGTTTCATAAATATCGTCCATATTCTTTCAACATTGTTAACTAATAAAAAACAAGGAAAAGAATACTTCCAATATTATTTTTGACATTTTTATTAACTACTCTAGTGAATATTATAAAAAGGGTATTGTTTGGTATTGTTCTATTTTATTTTATAAGTATCATTTTCAAATTGTTATTAAAATTTATATATAATAGTTGGATTTTTTTCCTTTTTTATGTCATTTCAACTCTCATTAATGTTGTTAGAATTTTATTTAACTATTTTAACAGATATGAATACAAAAATATTTAGTTTAGTTTACGTTTTTTGGATCCTTTTTCATTTTTTATTTAATTTTACATGTAATGGTTGTATTTGTATATTTGTGTACTATTTTTTTGTTACTTTGAAATTTATGATAATGTATGATCGAACATCAGAGTCTCCTCAAGCTTTTGGGGAGGACCGTACACATACTTCTATTTAGGATCCTCCTCATCCTTTTGCACAGGATCTATCTACTTCCATAGGGGTAGATAAGACTTACATGGATGGTAAATGTGGCATCACATGTTTACCAAAATTATTAGTTTCTCATAAATAGGACCAGAGGAAACCAGTTGATTTTAATGATAATGATATTCCTAGGGGTCTAAATGAAAAAAAATTAAGACATTTGTTTTAGTTCAAGATTGGGAAAAAATTAGTATTTTGATTTATGATTGTAGAAGTGTCAACAAAGAGATGTTTTCTTAATTATGAGAGACAATTTTGGTAAGATCATTTGTTATTATTTTACTTATCATGAAATGTTTTTACTAATATAGGTTTTTTCCTTCTTATTAGATTAGATATAATATACCTGACACTGGAAGAGTTGGGAAAAGATGTTTAGCTTTGAACTCTAGAAGATAAAGAAATTTTAAATAGACCCTCAAATCAGGTATCATTTTTGGGGAAAGAAAAAATGAAAATCCATGTGATATATATCCTTTTCTGAATTAAGATACATGGTACCAGTTTGTTGAGACTAGACAATAAGAATTGTTTTTGGTAATTGCAATGTTATCTTTTGTATGTTTTAAATATATTAATGGTCATATTAATGACTTTTTGTATTCTTGATTAATAAAAAATGAGGAGACCTTATCAAGATATCCAATCCAAAAATGTAGACCCTCATACTTTATCTCGTGGATGGAATATGTTATTGGAAGAACAAAATATGGATAAAAAAAATTCAAAAAATGAGTGCTAAACCTTCAATCTTCGCAGAGGTTGACCCTCTTTCTCCTCTGGCTAGACATGAAAAATGGAAGAGGCCATGAATGAGAAAAAAAGGAAAATATCTTATGGAAGAGTCGATGGTTGTAACTGAGATGATTATAAGAAGTTATTTAATTTATTTATGTTATTTAAGTTAATTAAAAAATTTATATATTGAGATTCACTATGTAATTTTGAAAATTTTATGTACAAGAATCCATTGAAGAGAATAGTGCATCGGGTACCTTCATACCTAAGCGTAGGAAATGTATTTTAGCTACTTCATTAGGAATGTCCCAACACCTAGGTCACGTATAAGGATGGGAGGTGGGTGTATTTATGAAAAAAGTGGTTGGTCATTCTGAATCTTCTTCATGTTAGGATGTATATAAAAGGAGAATAGAATATTTAGAAGCTAAATTTCTAGATATGAATGAGATGATGGAGGAAAGGATCAAAGCTTCAGTGGAGTCAATTTTTTTACATGAAATAATATGTTCTGGATGCAAATATCACTCCTCCATCTCCGCCCATAGATCCAACTCTATTTTCATATGCTGATTCCACCCCTCCACCTCCTCGTACTTATCCAACTCCTATACCTCCTCCCCTATAGCTTCTCATATATTGTGAGTTATATATTGATGATATCCAATAACATATTGTTTCATAAGGGATTATATACTATATTTGGGATACTATTCATCATCAATAGATAAGTATAGAGCATCGTAGGTGTAGGACCCAGTCACAGTGGAAGCATGGCAGTTGGGAGGGCCCAACATTGCTTTTTCCATAATTGGTGACCAATCGAAAATCAATACGATGATGAACGCTAGTATTCACGGATTAAAATGAAACTTTTAGACAAAGATAAGAAATGTGTCGGATCTGAGAAAGAGGATATTCCACATCATGTTTATAATTAATTTATTAATTTTTGAAGAAATTAAATATCTGTTTCTTTTGTACTTTATTCATTGATGATTATTGATCATCCGTAATGACCCTTATGGATTTCCTTCATTGCAATCATGAGGACCCAAAGTAGAATCTCTCTAGAATTGATCCATAGATGCTCCAATAGTCTGTAAACAATTCCACTCGTTCTCTAGCTGCTACCATGGAGAAGAAAATTTCTTGCATCGATCGTTCTTGATCGATGATTATTCGGTCTTGAAGAACATCTCTCATTCTTGAGAGGGAGATAGGAGGGGAGTCGAGAGATAAATTTTTTTGGCTCAACAATTCTCAATTCACTGGGGTTTAGCACAATAGACGTACCTATATATTAATCGAAATAGGATTTCAGTCACAATATTTAATTGAAAAACAACGATTAAATGCAATTATATCTATTAAGTAAAACCCATGCCACATAATAAAAATAATAACACCATTATTTGTGGGGAAAAAACCTGGGAAAAATAGAACCATAAATGAAATATCATGCCACATAATAATAACAATATTATTATTATCTCTTGCGCCAATTAGATAAACATTATTTACTGACTTGTAAATAATTAATTTATCAACAGACAAGGTCTTTGTCAATTCGAACTCCTCTTCCATTTATTGAACACCTGAATAAAATATTTTTTTCTCTTAAATAAATATTTTTATTTACAAAATATTATATAAATATTTATTAAATGTTCAATAAAATAAATAAATAAATTTTATTCACAATTCGATGAATAATTTTTTTTTTAATTTATGAGGTCATTTTAAATCAAATAAAATTATTTCTCAGTATTAAGAATAATATTTATTCCATTAATTAAATTCAAATGGAATTTAATCAAGACCCCTAGAAACACTTAGTGTGTTGCCTTTTAGGATTCATTCTTTTTGGAATTAGGCGGGCTTGTCTAAAGTCCAAGATTACTATCTAGCAACAGGTCAAGGTACTCAAGAGAAATAATTTAAAGTCTTAATGATGAAATCCACATACAAATGCTCACTATGAAATATAATTCATTTGTCACAATAACCCATCAAGCATGTGTCATGATAGTTTCATCAACCTATAGGCTTGATAAATCATTCCTTAACTACCTGAAATAAAATCATTTTTACACCATGTCCATGGAATTTAGGGTAAAGGTTATATTTCAATCAAAGGGCTAAGATATAACTTTCTATAAATGGAAGAGAAAAATCCTTCCTCGACTTATCCATTAATAACATGTCACTTGTGATGCATCCAGCATACCCTACTTCCCGCCAACATATGGCATGATGGTTTTTGTCCGTAAATCAAAGTGTACAATTCATGACATGTATTAATGATAATCATAATTTCTATAGACCATTACACATGCTCATAGATAGAAATATTTGATGACACCAAAACATGTGGAATTCCTACTAATGGGTTTGTTCTCATAATCTTCCATCTTTGAGATTACAAAGTGAGAACTTCTTGAGAAGAAGTCTCATATGATTATGAGTAATCACACTAACAGTCAGTATACTATGTGTCCCATCATAGTATTTAACCCAACCACATAACTATATTTAGGAATATTTTCATAGCACTTCAAGTTTCTCATCGTAGTGGGGAACTATTTATGAACTTACTAATGTGACAAATACTCTATGGAATTATTAAATTATTATCACTTAGAAAAATACAAAACATGTAATAAGATATTTAAAATTTAAATACATTAAATATTCATGTAATCAATGTAAAAACAGTTGGTTCTAGGACACAAACTCTTACAAAATCCCACTTGGACTAGATCCAATAGTCTATGACTTTCAGTCTGCTTGACCTCACAAGATGATCATGTTTCTGCTGAGTTAAGACTTTAGTCAAGGTGTCTTCCACATTGTCTTTCTTGGAAATATTGCTCACTAAAACTTCACATCTCTAATAAAAATCAATAAAGAGATAATACTTTCAAAGTATATTCTTCATATGCTAATGTGACCTTATCTCCTTTGCGAGAGAAACAACTAAAGTATTATCATAATAGAGTGTGATGGGATCTTTACTACTAGGTACCACATCCAGCTCTTGGAAGAAGCTCTGAATCCAAACTACATTTTTATCTACCCTAGAAGTAGTGAAATACTCAGACTCTGTTGTAGAATCTATGACCACACTCTTCTTTGATCTCTTCCATATCACATCACCTCCATTCTTAGTGAATATGTTACCCATTTGCGACTTCATGTCATCTTGATCAGTCTGGAAACTAGAATATGCATATATTTTGATGTCTAGTTCTTCATCTCCTCCGTAAATTAAGAACATATTCATAGTACGCCTCATATAATTAAGGATAGTCTTGATTTTCATCCAATGGTGGTCACCTGGGTTAACTTGATATCTTTCTACCACACTTAATGCATATGTGACATCTAGCCTAGTACATAGTATTCCATACATGACTGAACCAATCACTGATGTGTATAAAGTTATTTCCCTTATCTTCATTTCCTCATGCATTAGAGGACACATTTTCTAGGAAAGATGAATGCCATGTGACACTAGAAACAATCCCCTCTTATATTTTTCCATACTGAATCTTTTCAGTATCGTGTCAGTGAATGTAATTTGACTTAGACCCTTCAATCTCTTGGATCTATCAGAATAGATCTTGATCCCAATAATATATGCTTCCTCACCCAAGTCCTTCATGGAGAAGAATTGATTCAACCATGACTTAACAGACTGTAAGACTGGTATCTCGTTTCCAATAAGTAATATGTCATCAACATATACTGTTAGGAAAATGAATTCACTCCCACTAAACAGTTTGTAAAGACAAGGATCATATTCATTCATTAAAAAACCAAATTCTGTTATGGATTCATCAAAATTAATGGTTCATGGCATAGATTCTTGATTTAATCCATAAATGAATTTTTTCAACTTGTATATCTTATTGGCATCATTTGGAATCACAAACCCTTTAGTTTGTGTCATGTAGACATCTTCTTGAATGTTCCTATTAAGGAAGGATATTTTGACATCCATATGGTAAGTGGTAATGGCCGGTATAATTCGGATGGATTTCAGCATTGAAACCGGTGAAAAGGTTTTATCCTAGTCAATTACTTGATGTTGTTTAAACCATTTTGCAACCATTCACACCTTATAGGAACTGACACATCCTTCCATGTCCATTTTCTTTGTGAATACCCATTTGTAGCTGACAAACTTTACATCCAATGGAGGATCTAGTAAAACCCAGACTTGGTTTTGATACATTGAATCTGTTTCAAAATTCATGGTTTCTTACAACTTCAAAACATTTGTGCCACTTAATACTTCTTTGTAGCTTAGAGGATCAATATTATCAACTAACAATGAGTCACCATCCTCATTAACTAGAAAACCATACCATTCCAGTTCTCTAACCTCTCTAGTACTCCTATACAATTTTTTTGCCTTTGGAATAGATTCTTCTTCCACAGGGATTTGTGGAATCTTCTCCTATACCAACACTTGTGTGTTTTGAGCATTGACTTCATCAAAGTCTATATTTCTCCCATTATCTCTTTTGGAGATGTGCAACCTATCAAAGAATATGGAATGTCTTACCACTATAACATTTTTTCTATGGGGGTTTATAGGTAATATCTCATTATTTCCTTGAGGTATCCTACAAGGGTACACTTTGTGCCTTGAGGTGCAAGTTTTTTACCTGAAGAGGCCTTAACTAATTCTTCTCTTCCCCACACATGTAAATTCAATAACATGGACTTTCAACCACTCCAAAACTTATATGGAATAACATTTATCGATTTAGTTTGTACTTGGTTTGGTATGTGTGTTTTTATTTGTAACGAATATCCCTGAAAGGATAATGGAAGACTTTCATGACTCATCATTGATCTCACCATGTCAATCAAGGTACGATTCTGCCTTTCACTTAAACTATTCCACAGGGGTGTGTAAGGAGAATTGAGTTGGGATAGGATCCCAAAATCCCATAAGCAATCAATGAAGTCTTGATTAAGATATTCTCCACCTCGGCCTGAGTGGAGTTTCTTAATCTTTTTACCAATATGGTTCGCAACTTCATTCTTCTATTCCCTGAACTTATCAAAAGAATACGACTTATTCCTAATTAAGTAGATATATCAATATCCACTAAAATCATCAGTAAAAGTTATCAAGTATGAGTACTCACCCCTTGATTTAATTGGAAATAGTCAACACACATCAGTATTAACCAATTCAAGAAATTCTTTGGACCTTTCACCTTTCCCACTAAATGGGGATTTAGTAATTTTTCTTTGTAAACATGTATGACAAACACCAGGTGGTTTTAGTTCAAAAGAATCTAAATATCCATCTTGATGTAACTTTGTCAAGTGTTTATCATTTACATGACCTAGTCAGTGCTTCCAATGTTGCGTGTGGTATGATTCATGTTATTTAGATTCGTTATCGATTTTCATTACTTGGTTTGTGTAACCCAACATGTACAGACATTTATATAAATTTGTCGTACCAAAAAAATGTTATATTTATAAAAGAATAAAAATTCATTTTAAAACTTGAAAATAAATTTATCTGTATTTATTTTGGATATATAAATAATTTTTTTTACAGAAGGCACATATTAACAACCTTATAATACCAAGATTATCTCAGCCAGCAACGTGAGGTGGTAGTCCATGAAAACTAAAATATCAATTCTAGCTCCATTATCTACTCATAGATCTACCTCCCCTTGGTCAATTTTCTTGAATCTACTTGGTTCTTGTATTTGGATACATATGTGAGCACCAAAAGCTGTATCTAATACCCAATTTGTTGAAACAGATAAATTTCACTCGATTATAGATACACCTAGAGCTTCCCCTTGCTTCTTTAGCTAGGTGTAGCTTTTCTTACAATGGATCTTCTTAACACATGAAAAACAAATGGCTTTATGTTACCTTCCCTCCCCTTTGTTCTTCATTTTCTTGTAGGGGTGTGAAGAATATTTGGACTTAAAGATCTTTAACTTCCCTTTCATATTATTCACCGTATAGACATAAGTCTTTTCATGATTCATGTCTTTGTCCAATTGGTGAAGGAGAAGGATACAATCTGGTAGAGACTTTTCAATGTTGTTCATATTGAAATTTGCAACAAAACATGAGATGCTCCGAGGGAGTGATGCAAGAATGAGATCGGTACCCATTTTTTCGAGGATTTTAAAACCTAGAACCTCCAGGTGCTCAATGTATCCAATGATCATGACTACGTGAGGCCCAACTGAGGCACCCTCTCCAAGCTTACTCTGAAATAGTGCCTTGAAGATCTCAAACCGTTCTTGTCTTTCTCTCTCTCGGTAAAGACCACAGAGGTGCTCAAGCATGCTATAGGAATCCATGTTTTCATGATACATCATGAGTTCACTAGACATTGATGATAACATAAAACATTGAACATCTATCAAGTCGTTCATATGTTTCTCATAGACCAAAAACTCTTCATCACACACCTATTGTGTAGGAAAATCAGGTAATAAGGACTTCAGCACGTAAGATTTCTATTCATGGTGTAGAATGACTCGAAGGCATCTAAACCATTCCTGGAAGTTACTGCTACTGAGGATGTTGTCTTTATCCAATATTGATCACAAGGATAGTGTGGTTGACAATCTTGTATTTTTTATTCTACAATTAAAATAGCATATAATTAGTAATTTCTTGAATACATTTTATGAGAAATAATAAATTAATGCTATAAAGTATCCCACTATTTTATCAAGTCTCAATTGCACCATTGAACTCAGAATGTCTAGTTTCTAGGACATTCTAGTGGCAATGATTCATATTACCCTTAGCATAACCCCAACCAGGGTTGGTCAAGATATTTGAAGGTATTTAGCTATGAAGGTTTTTTCCAACAACGGGCTTGCATCTCCTTAATCCATTGAATGGATTCCCCAATCCTGAACTCATGACTTGTATTTCCTTTACACATGCATCTAAATTTACACAAAGTCTATCAAGGGATACTCATCTTGATGTAAAATGGTTAAGTCAATTCAAAACTTTCATAATATATTCTTGTGTAAAAGTATGTTACCAAACATGGTTTGGTCAAACACATAGTTCTATTGAGTATTTCCTTTAATCAAGTAATGAAATGCTTAGTTTGACTTAATATTTTATTGAGGGATTTTTATCTCTTATTCATAAATTACATTATTATTATTATCACATGATTGTTAATATTAGGTGGAACTTACTTAAGTGATTAACCATGTCATGATAATATTTATGCATAAGTATGGTTTATTTTAGTTCCATCTTGCATGCTTATTAATTCATTAATTATGTAGTTGCGACAATACATCCATAATGAAAAACCATGCAGCTGACAGAAATAAAATAAATTAAAGGGCATGATCATACATTTAGTTTTTGTAGTGGTTGATAAACTAACTGATGACCTAGGGGAGAAACACCCAGAACCATTTATGGTTCGTATCTATAGCCTTCCACATGTCTACCTTTCTATCTCCTTGGATTGGTTTCACATTGGATACTTACTTGAACCACCTCCACAAGCTTGGGAGCTCCATCCATTACATATGTTTTTTTAACTCACAAGCATGTGATGGGTAAAAAGGGGGGTTTACGTAAAAGAAACCATGGTCACACACGACCTACATATTAATGAGGAGAGATAGCATGCAAGACAACAATTTAATTTAAAATAAAATAAAAGGAAACCAATTACATACAATGTTATGGTCTAGCTCATGATCATCCACATACATGCAACAAATTAAACATTTAGTAAAACTGGTATTAAATTATTTAATCTTTTTTATTAAGATAAATCATTCTTGAATTGATTAATTATTATCTTTAATTAACCAATCCTTTTATCTTAATTATTTCATAAATTTCCTTGAGATTCTCATCAATAAATTTGGAGGTAACACACTAAACACCCATTCAAATTTACATGATATGTAATTCCAAACATTACAAAAACATTAAAGTTTTAATTATGTGTAATTTGGTAATGTAAATGGAATGTAGTTCCGACTACCCAGTGTGTACTACCTTTACCATATTATCTGAAGTAAATGCCTAAGATTCAGTGTGTGAAACATACTTTGGAAATCTCAGAGTACACAGTGTGTCTAGGGGGCCGCAAGTCATGTTGTCTCTAGGTTACACAGTTATCGGTCAACTTATCCATGTATGGGATACATGATTAGGCCCTTGACCCGAAGGGACTACACGCCATGTCCAGTGGGCCACACGAAATGTAATCCAACTGATCGTGCACTGGTCTGTCCTTATCAACATGCAGTGTAAGAATTAACTACATCGTGTGTCATTAATGAACACGGCTTACGTAATTTCCAAATTACTCCCGATTCACTGAACACAACTACACGGTGTGTAATCCGGATTACATAGAGTGTATAGAAGATTACACGACATTTAACTCCCAATAAACGGTGTGTACTATTGTGTTAACTGGATAGAATCATCGGCACCTCCTGATGAGATCCTTGATTTAATTTTAATCGGAAAATCATACATTTCTATTAGATCTGTGAGAAATGAAAAGAGGAAGAACATATCTCGAAAATCATATTACAAGAACTATTAAACATGAATTAAAAAACTAAATTATTAAAGCTTAAATCATCAACGACTTATTTATTTAATTCTAAATGATGATGACTCCCCTTTGATTCCACTTGTAGGATCCGCATGTAGTGGAAGTGTGGCGATTAGGAGGTTCCAACTTCTCTTTTGCTATAATGGATGACCAATCTAGGATCAATATGACGATAAAGGCCAGTATCCACATATTAAAATCAATCATTTAGAAAAAGAGATGAAAAGCACCGGATCCAAGAAAGAGGATCTTTCATATCATTTTTATAATTAATTTATTAATTTTTGGAAAAACAAAATACCTAGATCTTTGGTACTTTCATCGTTGATGATCGTTGATCATCAAGAATGACCCTTTCGGATTGCTTTTGTTGCTCTCACAAGATTATAAAGTAGAATCCCTCAAACAGTGATCCACATGTGCTCCAATGGTCTCCAAACAATGTCACTCGTTCTCCAGTTGCAAGCACGAAGAATCAAATGTCTTGCGTCGATCTTTATTGATCGCTTTTTCTTTTGTCCTGAAGAACTTATCTCAGTCTTGAGCGGGAGGGAGAAGAGGAGTCGAGAAAGAGAAATTTTTGGCTCAACAATTCTCAATTCACCAGGGTTTAACACAATAAATGTTTATATCTATCAATCGACACGGGGTTTCAGTTACAATATTTAATTCTAAAACAGCGATTAAATGCAATTATAAATATTAAACAAAACTCATGCCACATAATAACAATAATAGCACCATTATTTATGGTGCGCCAACTTTCCTATAATGGAAGCATAAATGAAATATCATGCCACATAATGATAACAATGTTATTATTATTTCTTGCACAGATAAACATTATCTACCAACTAGTAAATAAATAATTTATCAACAGAAACAGTCTTGGTCCATTCAAACTCCTCTTCCATTTATTGAACACCCGAATAAAATATTTTATTCTCTTAAATAAATTTTTTATATATATAAACTAGAAAATAAATATTTATTAAATGTTCAATAAAATAAATAAATATATTTTATTCACAATATGGTGAATAAATATTTATTTAATTTATGAAATCATTTTAACATGAATAAAATTATTCTTCGGTCTTGAGAATAATATGTATTCCATTAATTAAAGTCAAATAGAATTTAATCGAGACCATCAGAAGAACATAGTGTGTGACCCTATAGGATTCGTTCTTGTTTTCATTTGGTAGGTTTACCTAAATTCCAAGATTACTATCTAGCAATGAGTCAAGGCACCAAAGAGAGAGAACATAAAGTCGCAGCGATGAAATCCACTTAAAAATGCTCATTATGTAATATAATACCTTTGTCACAATATCTCATCAAGCACATGTCATGATAGGGTCATCAACCTATATGTTTGATACGTCCTTCTTTGAATACCTGAAATAACCTCGTCGTCACACCATGGTAATGAAATTTAGGGCGATGGTTCTATTTAAACCAAATGTCTGAGATATCAACTTCGATAGATATAAGGGGAAGATACTTCCTCAACTTATCCATTAATAACATGTCACTCGTGACACACCCAATGTAACCTACTTCCCACCAACATATGGTGTGACGATTTTCATTATTAAATCAAAGTACATGAGCCATGACATGTATTAATGATAATATTAAAATCTTAGGACCATTTCACAGGCTTGCATATAGGAATATCCGATGACACCAAAACATGTGGAATTCCTACTCATGGGACTATTCTCATAGTCTCTCGTCTTTGTGATTACCAAGTATGAACTTCATGAGAAGAAGTCTCATATGATTACGAGTACTCACACCTGAAGGTTTGTATAATATGTGTCTCATAATAATATGTCATCCAACCAAAAAAATATATTTAAGAATATTATCATAGCACTTCAAGGTTATCATCATAACAGAGAACTACAATGAATTTATTAATGTGAAAAAAAATCTACGACATTAGTACATTATAGTCATGCAGAACAATGAACAATACCTAATAAGATGTTTAATATTTAAATACATTAAATATTCATGTAATCAAAATACAAAAAGTTGGTTCTAGGACACCAATTATTACATTATGGTCATTGTATAGGATATTATAGATGGACCAGTAAGATCACCATTTCCTATAAATGAGGTCACTATAGTTGGAAAAAGTATCAGCCATTTTTTAGTTTGGACATCTAGACTTTTCTGAAAAAGTACCATTGAGGTATGTATAAATTATATCATTTATTTCATTTTGGTGTTGAATTTGTTTTAACATTTTAAAATTTATATATTTATCAATTTTTACAAGAATACTTTAAAAGTTAAGACATAATGTAGATACAAAAACAAGTTCAACCCTCTATGATTTCAGAAAGTACTACTTCTGGGCTTGATAGATTATCAAGATGTTCATCATTATTACTGGAAGCTTATGAGAATCCAATGGATGCTCATATTTTTTGTTATGAACTCAAAGTAGAGATTTTAAAGATAGATATCATAAATCTTGTAACATGATATTTTTTGGTCATCAATGCAATGCAAGTCTTTTCCATGTAAGTCGATTATCATACAACTTTCCATTAGTTAAATTTATTGGAACTTAATACTTATAATTGTTTTGTATTAGTTATTTTATAAACATTGTATTAAGTATGATGTGGAATCAGTGTACGGATTTTTGGACCCACAATGTATTTCACCAATATCTATAACAATGACAGATGATGAAAGAACAATATATATTGATTAATGACTTCAAAATAGTATAATTAAATGTTGGATGTTTCCTTATCTTGAAGGGTATGAATCATATATTTCTTAAAGTATTATTTTTCTTAACTTAGTAACCACTAGAATTATATATTTTTTATATTAGTGGTCATTGGATGTTGGGTGTTTTTTTTCAAGTGAGAAAGAAAGCTTATTGGCTATACTCGATGCATGGTGAAATGCGAAAAAATTAACAACCTACTGAACACATAAGTTTTATTATTTTAATACTTGTATATTAACATGACATTTAATTTTATTTCATATATATTATTTTCAAACAGGGCATAAGATTATTTTTGAGAGACAATGAGAAAGAGGAGTGAAAAGATAAAATATGTAAAATTAAAGGTGACTTCTTATTTATAATTAGTACATTTTGGATGCAAGTACCTAAAATGTTATTTTAAATTGAAGAATTATATTGAAACATATTTTTCATCATCAATTAGGAACAAATAAATGTGGATATTATTTTCTATGATTTATGTTTGAAATTATTTCAACCGGGATAGTTAAAATATTCCATAAGGTTGGATTTTATTATAAGATTTCATTTAATATATATTATAGTTATATTGAGAATAAATGTTAAATGATTATTTTATAATTTATAGTTTTTTATAAAAATTTCCCTTATACTAAACAGGTGTTAAATCACGTTCAAAGAGAATGAGCAGAACATTTCACATGTTTGGTCAGATTTTAGATTATTTGTAATATATATTATATAGTTTGAAACTCAAATTGTAATGTTAAAATTATTTGAATATGTGATTTTGTTTCGTTCTAATAATGAGTTATGCTATTATCTAGCTACTTTTCCCAATTTTTTTTTGTTTCTAGTGATGTAGTAGTACTATTGGGCATATATATAGTAAATAAATTAGAAAAATCTTTTTTCATGTTAGTTATTTAATAAACAAATGAAAAATTTTATATATTGATTTATAACTTGGGTTATATAAAAACGGACTTGATAAATTGTTTATAACATCGGTTATTTGAAATAAATGATGTTATAAACTATTTATTAGGGCGGTTTTTATATAATCGATGTGATAAATCAACCCAGATCTGTGTTTCTACTGTAGTTTCTACATAAATTTTAAAATGACCAACATTAGAAGCACTATATAACATTGATTAAAAATAACTGATG
This sequence comes from Viscum album, assembly GCA_963277665.1. Lineage (NCBI taxonomy): Eukaryota > Viridiplantae > Streptophyta > Magnoliopsida > Santalales > Viscaceae > Viscum > Viscum album. The sequence goes on from OY728125.1 coordinate 1,617,310,257, forward strand.
TGAAAAAACCTATTTACAACATCTATTTTAATAATGTCTCATGGTGCATCAGTAGGATCCAGGGTAGGTGAAGTAGCAAGCTCTTAGTATCTTGGAGAGTCTAGGGTAGGGGATTAAGGAGCACTGGTAGGGGAACCTTGTATCTGGCCCCATGGAGGGTCAAGGTAAAAAGTGGGTGATGGTTCAGGAGTACATGTTTCATGTTCAACTTGATCAAGTTATCCCAAATGATTCTGGGGAACATCGAAATTTGTCTCAAGGCCATACTCTTTTAGAGTAGATTCATGATCAAATGAAGATTAATATGATCGAGGGTAGTTGGAGTAACAATGAAATTAATGAACTAATAAGGTGAAACCACTTTTAAAAATTCTCTTACTAGGGGCAAGAGGCCATTGGTTGATTCAAAGGGATTCTGATTTATTCCTCCAAGGGTCCAAGGCACATGAAATACTATTCCAACATCAAGTGAACTATGGTCACCTGATCTCTTGGAGATTCAAATTAATTTTATTGGTAAGGTGGTATCAAGGATGCTGAATATGATTCTGATTTATTTTAATAAGAATTATCTTATCATTTGTTTTTTCTTTTGTGTCACTCTTCGGACTTGGCATAGATTGTTGTAATCATCATGTCCCTTGTACTGTAGTTTTTATTTAATAAAGGGGTTGGGGATTTTGCTCCATGATAAACTCTTTCTACTTATGATTTCCTAAAATTATTTGACTATTTATATACAAATAAATATTGTTGTGTAAACCATTTTATAAAAATAAAATCTTATTTCAAAAAATTTTAATTTATAAAAAATTTATTTTAATTAAAATAAAACATATATGTTTTCCAAAATATACAATAATTATTTCTTTTCATAAGATATATATTTTATCATACTTAAAAATTTTGTTTAGTTGTCTTATGACATAAATCCCTTATATTTTTATTTCAAATACTCCACTATTATTTTACTATTTCAACAGTCGGGTTACTACTCTAACGATCAGATTACTATTCATAACAGTTAGGTTATTATTCTAATTTTCATATTTCCAACATACATATAGGTTTACTATGTCCCACCCTGTATTTCATTCATTCATCATTCACTTCTGTTTCTCTCAATGTAATATTCTTTATTTTAAAAAATGGTGATTACATTAATACTTTTTTGTTTCCTCTTAACAGTATTGTTCATGAGTGTAATTGATATGAGGGGCTAGAGTGATCCATATTCTCTTATTTTAGTTATTTTTTTACATTTATTGTCCCATTATATTGGTGTTAATTTTATTGGGTATATTTATCCTCTAAATATAATTTTTTAAATTAACATTACAAAGTGTTGTTGGTTTTTATTATGTGTTGCATGGTTTTTATATTATAATCCATTACTAAATATGATGTGTGTCTATTTAGAAGGAAAATTACATATATAAAAGTCTAAATATTTACATCCATGCTGGTTCCCATGTACTTCCATGGCATACTGGTGTCACCTACACTCAAACAACTTCAAAATCAAATCATTAACCTCAATAAATATTCATGTTCTTCAAATCATTGCAAAACCTTTGAATGAACCTTAGATCAATTGAATCATTATGAAACACCTCAGTTTGAACATGATTTATGTGCTGAAAACAAAAGGCACCACAACTATCATATCCGCTTCATCTTCTCTTCACATTTTCAAATATGGGATCAAAAACCTCTAAAACAACTCTTAGGGTCAACATTATAAATATTTATTATTCATGTTTATTTAATTATACGTAATTGTAGTTATAAAAATAGTGTACAATTCTTCACATAGGAGGTTGAACTAACATAAATAGGAATGTTCTACAAAGAAAGGATGATTATAAAATCATCCATAATTAATCATTATACCCTTATTTTGAAAGTATATTGATGTTAATTCAATGATATTAATGTGTTAAATCGGCTTAAATAAGATTTAGAGAGAGAAAATAATTGAAATAGATTATGAAGAATATGGAAATACATTAAGGAGTCTAATATTTCTTTAAGGGCCTTCATTGAAATGAAGGATTTAAGACACCTTGTGACCATAGACCTTACAACACAATAGAGTCTTGTTGGGGAGGAGAATTGGGTAGTTGAGAGGAAACCAAAAAAGAGGTGTCACTTGAAATGAATAGAGCAGGGGTCCTTTTAAATATGGGTTCGAGTGACATACTTATAAATACTTATTTATTAATGGTTGAAGAATGTCATTTTGAGTTTGAAAGTGGTTCATAAGTGAAACAGAGGTCAAGGTTTCCTCAATTATATTGAATTTTTTATAGAATATTATATACCATTTTAATCATGATTTCGATATATATATATATATACCATTTCAATCGTATATAGTCACAATATGCAAAATTTTATTTAGCGGTAGTTTAAACCACCACAAAATGATTCACAATAGTTTCTAAAAAACACCACAAATTTATGTTTTGAAAATCATTTCACAACGGTTTTTTCATGGCGGTTTTTATTTTATAAATTATATGTTGAAAAAATTATTTTTAAAATTATTTATTAAAAAATAAAATTTTAATTTATATATTTTTTAACTATTGAAAATATTTTTGTATTTATTTATCATTAATTAATTATTTATTTTTCATTATTTATTTATTTATTTTAATATAACTTCATAAGAGGTTACACACCCTTACACTACTCTAATCCGCTGGGAAAGTCATACACTTTCCCAACGGTTTTGCCAAACCTTTGGAAAAAGGGGCCTCATAGTGGTCTTTTCACAACAGTTTGGCTAAACTGTTGGGAAAGCCACACCCTTTCACAAAGTATTGCAAAATTGTTGGAAAAAATGGCCTCAAAGTGATCTTTTCCCAAACGGTTTGGCCAAACCGTTGGGACAAGTGGCCTCAAAGTTGGCTTTTCCCAACGGTTTTGACCAACCCTTGGGAAAAGTGGCCTCAATGTGGGATTTTCCCAATGGTTTGGCTGAACCATTAGGAAAGGGGACCTATACCAAGGGTTTTTACAAACCGTTTGTATAGATGCATTAGTATAGGTCATATTTCTAGTAGTTTCATTTAACTCTCTATGTACTAACCACTCCATCAATGTAATTTTAATGTAATAATATGTCAAAAAAAGTATTTAACATATTTGAAAAATAAAATACAATATATAAATAACTAATGAATAAAATTATAAATTCTTGATGAATTAATAATTATTAACAATTATTAATTATTAATATTTAATAATTAAAAATTTAAAACTGATTGGGGTGAAGCACCTTTATTAAGGGGAAATCATTATATAAATAACTAATGACTAAAATTATAAATTCTTGATGAATTAATAATTATTAATAATTAATAATTATTAATATTTAATAATTAATATTTTGAAACCGATTGGGGTAAATCCCCTTTATTAAGGGGAGAAATGGGAAAACAAAAGGAAGAGGTCAAACAAAGAAACCACCTTTAATCCAAAACAACCAAAAATAGTGCAAACACGTCACAATGAACTTCCTAGAGAAGTGGTTGGTCATGCATATTTGAATGCATCCAAATGCTTTCTAGATATCAAGACTGAGATCATAGACCCATATTATGATAACCCCCCCAATGTTCTTGTAGGTTTCCATAAAATCATTTGATAATAATATTCCTTTCACTGAAACATAATCATTATTATGAGTCACAACCTCCCTATGAGAAGAGACAACATGTTGTCTTCCAATATTACCATGGTTGTCAAAATCCAATAACCTCCCTTGATTGGTGGAAATGACAGAACTATCTTCCACAACAATAATGATCACAACATCCTCCATGTTTTGATCAGTGTTGGAATCTGTCCCACATTGGACGTGAGTCTTTTTTCATCTTTATATTTGCCTATAAACAAACTCCTGCGGACATCCTGCCTCCTCACACTAGTACTGCTCCTCCTGTTTGCGTGTGCCTGCTTAGCATGCGCCCCTCAATAAAACTTGGGCCAGGTCGTCTCCACTGTGCGATGCCCCAATTTTCTTCCTCTTAGCACCAACTGACCTTCCAGATCTAGACTATTGTGCATAGGTCCTCATCAACCCTCCAAACGCACCACACCCGCTTGTCATGTCGGCCATCACCCCCCATGTCATGCATCTTGTCTGACCTGTTTGCTCGTGCAACAACTCCGTAAGGTACATTTTCCCACACAAAACCAATGCCTATTACATACTTTTGCCTCTTGAATGCCAGCCCTTAGTGCTTTGACCTCTCCCCATGCGAGGCAACCCACTTACCCTCTAGTCATTGGCCTCCTGTAGAAGCTCCGCCTCCTATCGGCCCGCCTGTGCACCCGCCTCTTCTGCAATAACTCACTGCTCCCATGCCGATGACAAGCCCCACCTATGAGGATTTCTCAGCGCCTCATCGACTAGACCACCTATACAGCTTTCTCGATGCTACATCATTTGGCCCTGCCAATGCAGATTTACCGACACACCCTCATCGACCGGTCCTGCCTGTGCGGCTTTCCTGATGCCTTGTTGGCACATCTGTTTTAGCGACATATTCCATCATCCATCATATTTATCTCGAGGGGGTGTTGCGATCGTGGATGATTTCTTTTTTGTTTTGTCTTTTTTTGTAATTAATCAGTGTATGATCAGCTTGGGGGGAGTGTTTGTTGTGTTTCTTGTTTTTTTTGTTTTTCTTTGTTTTGGTCTGTTTCTCTTTATGCATCCAAGCTAGGTAGACCTAGCTTGAGGGGGGTGTTGAAGTCTGTGTACCATATCAGACATGAGTCTTTTGTCATCTTTATATTTCCCTAAATAAACTTTAAGGGATCTCTTTAAAGGTTTCTTGAGTATTCCGTTCAACTCTTTTTATCATTCAACACTCATCATAAATTAAATTGAGTGTTCAGAAGAATTAGAGGGTGCAAACTGGTTATTAACCTTACCTCCCATTGATGAAGTTAGATTAGAAGATTTAACCTTGGCTGAAGAGTCACTAGCCTCTTCTTGATCCTATTGGTGGAAACAAGATTTCTGAGAGTGCCCAGCACAATTTTAAGGGCCTAATGACAGCTTATAGGAGCACTACAGGGTGGGGCTCTAGATTCATCCTTCTTACCTAGTTCCAATACAAAGGTTCCTAAACCAGCCTAATCATATCCACTGCAAAGAAGCTTCTGGGATTTAATTTCCTTTAATTATGTATCAATCAACTTCACTTTCCCTTTACGTTTATCAGAAGACAAAAAATAATCCTGGCACAATTCATGATCCGCAGAAGATTGTACATCAAGATCATTATCAAAATGTCCATCATCAATATCATTATTATCTTCCTATACCTGCCTTGAATCCTTCAGCTTACCTTTCTCCTGCATCTCATGTGCCTACAACATCAACCACTCCAGGACTTGGTTCCTTTCCATAAAAGTCATTCCTTTCCTCCAGTGTCTCAGTTAGCTGCTGCTCCTGACTAGTAAAATCCCACTGCTATCCACAGATTTCACCCAACAGAGCATTGAAAACTTATTTCTCATTCCTAAACTCCCTAGAAAATTGCTCAACTTGTGCCGCAACCAGCCCCTGGACACAACTGTTAATAACTGGATTCCCATTCACATGTACCCGAAAGGAATCTTCTTCCCAGACACAAGCCTTTGACTGTCATGACCCATCCCCCGGGGCCCATACCATGATTACCGTAAGCCCGCCTTCCATAGGCAAGGGGCTTTAAATTAGTAGCAAAGGCATATTCCCTAAAAATGGGAAGGCATTGCCTTTGTAACCTGTAATGACAAACAACCAAGAACACAAAAAGATACGAACTCAAGAAAACTGTATAACCAAAAGACAGTGCTAAAAGTAAAGGGGTCGAAGTATAATCCCAATAGTAAAAGTTCAAGTACAACTGAAATAAAACACAACTAAAGAAAAGGTAAAGTTAGCTGTTGGGTCATCCTCTGTGGATCCTACTGGAAGGGTATGTACAAATCGCCTCCTTAGCACACATCCACCCGTATCCTCCACATACTGACACGCCGTATGATTCACCTCTGGGTACCGTGCAGTCCTAGTACTCTCAACCTCAGTCAGTGCTGTCTATCGTCTATATCCAACACAACAAGGCGTGGGCATAGCCCGTACAGGGGTGAGTATAACAATACTCAGTAGGGACCCCGAGACCCTCAAGGTATCACAAAAATACACCAAGGATAAACCACAAGGTATGAAATCAACATATAACCCTACTAAGGTATATGACCATACATATACCTAAGTTATCAAGTAATCCATCTCAATCACGAGGAAATCATAGAAAAACTGACTCAACTCAACCTAGGATTTTATTCTAGGGGTAGTATCAAATGACATCCCCACTCACATTGTAGAAAACTCAGATACCGGAAAACTCCTCCTCTATCAAGTACAGTGGGATTTCCGCGACACCAAGGTGCTTCCCACTAACATTGGACTACTGAGGTACTCCTCCTATCGAGTACCGTGGGTCTATTGTGTCACTAAGGCGCTCTCCACCGTGGGTCTTCTGTGTCACCAAGGCGCTCCCCCTCGTCACATGATGAGTTACTCCTCCTGTTGAGTACCGTGGGTCTGCCGCGACACCAAGGCGCTCCCCACTAGGCTAGCTGAGTCACTCCGAGTCGAATCAGTCAGCAGTCGTCAGGTCTTAGCCATCTACTAGGTCTCTGCACTCTGCTCGCTCTTCTCTAAGAGGATCTACTCCACGACCTATTGTTCGATACTCCAACTATCACTAAGTTCTAGGAATAAGTATCTCAAAGGTCCTCCATGTCATAGGGGTCTCAACGCAACTGACCACGCGTCAATCGGACGCCCGGTCAGTGAGTTATTAGCCTTTTAGTCATAAGGGCCCAGTTGGATTCGTGCTTGATCCAACCTAACTATTTCCCATCTAAAACCAAAAATCTAGTATAGTATACTCAAAGGTACCTTCTCACTCCAATATTTATAGCACCATTGAGGGTTCTTCAAATGGACATCTGGTGCCAATGTTATGCCCCAAAAAAAGTAAAGGGTCGTAGTGGGCCCGGGTCTGGTCCGACCTGGTCCGGGCCAACCCGGTTCGGGTCGACCCGGTCCGTCGGGTTCAGCCTGGCCCACATAGTCTGCGAGGGTGGTGTACTGGCTATGAGGGCATGGACCGACTGTAAGAGCGGCATACCGACCGCGAGGGCATAGAACGACCACAGTTCAATGATGGTTCAGTCATGAGGGCCGAGCGACTCGGCTCAGCAGCGAGGCTCGGATCGGTGGCGTAGCTCCACTCAGACGGTGGTGCAACTTGGCTCTGACAGCAGCATGGCTCGGCGGACAGCAACACGAATCGACTCAGATGACGGCGCGACTCAGCTCGGCAGCGCGACTCGGCTTGAATAGCGGCGCGGCTCGGTAGACGGTGGTATGGCTCGGTTCGGACGGCGGCGCAGCTAGGTCGCGGGTCGGCCAGGGCGGCGCGGGGAGGCCGCGAGTGGTGGAATTATTGCCTGCATCATCTTCGTCACCTTCCTCCATTTAAAAGAACACACTAAAGAATAATGGTGGAGGGGTCGAGCTGTGTTTTTTTGGTGTGCACCCTCCGCGTTTAGATTGGTAGAAAGTGGTTCACAAATAACGAATCATGAATGTGAAACCATAATCCTCCGCAATGTTTGTTCCCAATCTACACAAGAAAAAAATGGAGTCCATGGAATGTGATAACATTTAGGAATAAACCCCTACCTCATTCACATGATGTCATTGGCGCAAGGAGGTAGTACGATCATCGATTCATCATAGATGAGGACGCCCCATGTCAGAAGAAGACCCGAGGACGAAGCTCGAAGTTGAGGTTGACATTCTTCATTGGGGGAGCATTCTTCGTTGAAGAACATGTTATTCGTTGGAGAGTTTTCTCCCACCAAGAGCTCTCTCTCATTTTCCAACAAATGTTCTCAAAAGAAGAACCCACCAAAATAAAAGAGATAGACTATATAATAAAAAGTGTTTCCCCAATTTAATCATTAGAACAATTCAAATTGGATTTATTGAAATTGGCTCAATTAAGTGGTGATTTGGCATAATTAAGTGGGGGAGGGTTGGCACAATTAATGTGAACAAGCTCATGAGGATCCTCCACATTAATGAGGGAGTTGAAGAGGATTACCTACATTTATAAGGGAGTTGAGGTTTTTCTCCCAATTACATTGTTAGGGGGGGTCAACAGATTTAGGCCTCTCGTGGTCCCCACCACCATAACCTCTCATGGGAGGTTAGGTTCGGGTGGTCCCCACCACCATAACCTCTCATGGGAGGTTAAGGTTTGGTGGTCCCTACTTCTCAACTTCCACATGGAGGTTTAGTTCCGCTGGATCCCACCTACCAACACCCACATGGGTGTTTCCAATAAAAATAAAAATGTCATAGAATTTTATTTTTATTTTAATCTTTCACAAAAAACCCAAAAACTAACTTTCACCCTTGACCAACTGTCGTCGAGGTGAAAGTCTCCTTAAGAAAAAACTGGCGCTGCGAGTTCAACGATGCCCTTAGAATTCAATTCCGAGCACCAGTTTATATGTTATAAAAACCCGCTAGCACGTTTACTGAACGTACCTAAAAAAAGTTCAGAAATTCATTCCAGACACTCTGGGCCTCAGAATCACACACCGTCAATTTTAGAAGACTTTTAAAATTCCCATTTATTTTAGAAAAATTATGTGGAAATTCTAGGGCATTACATTATCTCCACCTCAGGGCTCTACGTCCCTGTAAGCCGCAACTCAAACAAGGTAAAATAGTGGGGGTAATCTGCACGCATCTGATCCTCTTTCTCCTAAATGCTCCCATGGAGGTTCTTGTGCTGCCAAAGAACGATTACCAGAGGTATTTACCGTCCATGAAGGACCTTCTCCCATCGATCCACAATCTCTACTGGAACCTCCATAAAATTCGCCCCATCGTCGACAACCAACTCGCCATGGTCGATGATGTGAGAAGGGTTGTGCATGTATATCCTCATCTGGGATACGTGGAAGATGTCATGCACCTAGTGCAACTGAGGTGGAAGCACTAAGCGGTATGCCACCTCACCAACTCTTCCGAGAACCTGAAAAGGTCCGATTAATCTCAGAGATAACTTGCCACCTTTTCCAAATCTATGTAGACCTTATCGGGGTGAGACTCGTAGAAAGATGTGGTATCCATCCTTAAACTCCAGAGGCCTCTTTCTCTTGTCGGTATATGAATTAATCCTACTCTGTGCAGTCTTCATCTGCTCCTGGATGATCTACACCTTCTCTATGGTAGCCCGAACCATCTCTGGTCCCACGAGTGCTGACTCCCCTAGGTCAGTCGATCACAAGGGTGATCGACAAGGTCACCCGTACAACACCTCAAAAGGTGCCATCCCTATGCTGGTGTGATAAATTTTGTTGTATGAAAACTCCACCAAAGGTAAGTGATCTTCCCAACTATGAACGAAGTCAAGGTCATAAGCACGGAGCATGCCCTCAAGGGTCTGAATAGTCTGCTCAGTCTGACCATCCATCTGCGGATAAAAGGTGGTGCTCAAACGAAGCTGCATCCCGAACGCCTCCTACAACCCCTTCCACAGACATGAAGTAAAATATGCATCAAGATCAGAGATAATCAATGAAGTTACTTCATATAGCCGTACAATATTCTACACATAGAATTGTACCAAGCCCTCTACTGAACCCTACTCTTTGATCGGTAGGAAGTGGGCCGACTTGGTGAGTCGGTCAACGATCACCCAGGTAGAGTCATGTCCCCTAGATTTACGTGGAAGTCCTATCACAAAGTCCATGGATATCTCATCCCACTTCTACAATGGGACCACTAAAGGCTGAACCAAGCCTGTTGGTACCTGATGCTTCTCCTTCACTTGCTGACAATTGAGGCACCGAGAAACAAACTATGCAACTACTTTTTGATCCATGGACACTAGTACTATCATCGGTGATCCTGGTACATCTTCTCCATTCCTGGATGTACCGCTAGAGGGGATGTGTGGAAATCCCTCAGCACATCCACCTGAAGTGACATCGGTACCATGTTACATCCTCTGGAGAGGATGATGTGCTCCCCACCTTCAGAAAATTCATCAAGTGCCTGTCCAATGGGTATCTGAGCGCGTTGTGTCTCACAGTCAGCGTCCCCAAACTACACCTCCTTGACTTACTGAAAAAGAGGGGGAGTGACTGTAAGAGACTGAAGGAAGGCTAATCCATCTCTATCCAAAGAGGATATCTGTAATGCAACCAACTGCTCCGTCACATCACCTAGCAGATGTATACCAGACCTCCTGCTGAGTGCATCTGCAACAACGTTTCCCTTCCCAGGACTATAGACTATCTCGAAGTCATTGTCCTGAAGGAACTCAATTCAATATCGTTTTCTCTAGTTTAGGTCCATCTGAGAGAAGATATACCTGATACTCTTGTGATCAAAGTATACAGTAAAATGCTCACCCATCAGATAGTGTCGCCACATCTTCAAGGCGAAGACCACTGCTTCTAACTACATGTCATGGGTAGCATAGTTCTTCTCATATTGCCTTAGATGTTGAGAGCTATATGTGATCAATACTCGCTCCTGCATCAGTAGACATCTGAGTCCAGTCCATGATGTGCCACAGTAAACAATTTACCCTATACCCTCATCTGGAAGCCTCAAGATGGGGGCACTAGTCAACCTCTGTCTCTGATCCTGGAAACTCCACTGGCATTTCTACGACCACACAAAGGGTTTCCCCTTCTTCGTCAAGGCTATTAGTGGTGCTGAAACTCAAGAGAAGTTTGGAAAAAACCTTCGGTAGTATCCAGCCAAACCCAGAAAACTTTATTCCTCTATCACACTACTGGGTGGATCCCAAGAAAGTACTGCCTCAATGTTCACTAGATCTACAGCAACTCTAGCCTCTGATCTGTCATGTCCCGAAAACTAAACCTCTTGGATCTAGAACAGGCACATAGAGAGATTACCATAAATATGGTTCTCTCCAAGTGTGCCCAGTACTACCTGCAAATGATAGGCATGCTCCTCAGAAGTCGAGTAGATCAGAATGTCGTTGATGAAGACCACTACAAAGCGATCAAGGTATGGCTGAAAGATCCTGTTCATGAGTCCCATGAACACTGCTGGAGTGTTGGTCATGTCAAATGCATTAACCAAGAAGTCAGAATGGTCATACCGACACCTGAAGGTCTTCTTCTGAACATCCTCATCTCATACTATAAGCTGGTGATAGCCTGATCTGAGGTCTATCTTCGAGAACCACCGTGCACCTTCTGCTGATCAAAGAGGTCATCAATCCTCAGAAGTGGGTACTTGTTCTTCACGGTCACCTGGTTTAGGAACTGATAGTCAACACAAAGCCTCAATCTCCCATCCACCTTCTTGGAAAATAGAATCGGGGCTGCCCAGGGAGAAACACTGGGCCGGATGAATCCCTTCCTCTACAAGTCAACCAGTTATACCCGCAGCTCAGGAAGCCCTGAGAGAGCCATCTGATACGCTGGTGTAGATATCGGTGTCGTCCCGGGGAACATGTCAATGTAAAAGTCTACCTATCTACGAGGAGGTAGACCTGGAACATCATCAGGAAAACCATCCGCATACTGGTCCACCACTATAGGATAACTTGGACTCTCCACTTCAACTGCTCCGAGGGTAAAGCTAGCCAAATGATGAGTGATTGGCTGCACCCTCCTTCGGGTAAGTCAATCCTGCCCTGAAAATTATCCCTTCTTGCTGGTGAAGGTAAACCTAGTCTCATTCGTGTGGACACACTGTAATTTATGCCTAATACAATCAAACTGAGCATGGACTGTAGATAACTAGTCCATACCCAAGATAACGTCATAAGGCATCGACGTTGCTACAAGGATATCCTACCCGAAGCTCTCGCCTCCTATAGTAAGGTCTCACTACCGAAACTAGTACATAATCATAGAATCCTATCCCATAAGAGTTTCCAGCCATAAGGATCGAGCCAATGGCTCTGTCGGAATCTTCGAGCTCCGAATGAGGGCAGTGGAAATAAATGAATGACTGGCACATGTTTCTATAAGTACTGCAGCTATGGTAAAGTAGACATATCTCATACCACGTATCATCTCTAGAGCACCATGATCATAAGCCTCATCTACCTAGAGCGGAGCTCTCCCCTGTCCTCCCGCTCCCTGTCGTCGGGGTGGACCTCCTGGTGGTGGTGGCGGTAACACCTCAAATCGTCTCCCACTTCCAGCTACACGGTAGCTCCTCTACCACGTTTTTTTTCTCCCTGCAGAACTCCTCAGTCGAACCTATGTCTCTTCCTGGGCGGTCCTTCAACCATCTTCTGATAATCTGTATGACGGGTCAAACAGTCATGAGCCATGTGACTCTGCCCGCCACATTAGTAACACTACATGATCCTGGCCTGACTGGCTCCGTCTCAGGTACCCCACACAACCAAACCTAAGTCATGTAGTCTTCCAACTGTAGTTCTAGTACTCTTGGACCTGTCCAACATCTATCTGATGCCTACGGCAGAAGACTCTGCTATGTGATTACTGGTAGCGGGTCTCGCTGCTGGGGACTACTCATCAAGGAAACTCTCCACCAAGAGGGCTCTCTCTAACACCCCCGCCTGCGTTGAGATGCTGAGTGAGATCACCGAAGCCCCGATCTCCCACCTGGGTCCCTGCTCGAAGGTCTGAGCCTAGAATAATGGGTCCCACACCATATATGTGGATTATCATGAGAGGTCAGTGAAGCTCAATGAATAATAATCCACAGTCATGTTGCCCTACTACAGATGAAGAAGATACTGCCTGCGTAATGCATGAAGATTCACTGGGACAAAATCTGCCTAAAACAGGCTCTCAAAGTCTGCCCAAAGATGTGTCACCTCGTCATGAAACTGGAGCATCAATCTCCAAAATCTGTCTGTTGCTTCCTGTAGAAGACTGAGGGCAAGGATCACCATGAAATCAGCTGGTGTCCCTAACAGTCAAAAAAATCTCACCACAGCCTCCATCCAATCCTCAGCCACATGGGTGTCCGTCTCTCCCATAAACCTGGGTGGTCTCTAGAGCTGGAACTCATGCAATGCACTCAAGTAGCGTTCACCATCTGCTTCTGAGGCTAGTGGCATCAGTGGCCCAATAGGGAGTGGTACCACTGGTGCCTTCACTAGTGCCTCTACTGGAAAAGGTACCTGCACCAAGGCCTTATCGCTTGGTGGGCTATCAGAGCGTACAACCCTCGGAACTCTTGCTGGATGTCTATGTAGAGGAATCCTAAAAAGAAATAGGTGTGCTACAGTCAAAAGTTTATACCTGGTGAGCTGAATGTTATACCTGGTGAGCTAACTCAAAAGATCAAAAAGAAAAGTTTTGAAAAAACACACACAATCATTATTTTCGTTTGCTGAGTTGGATATCAGAAGTCAGGGTCTTGGTGTATGGATACGTCGGCCACCGCACCAACAGTGGACTCCCTGAACTGAAAACCACACTCATTACTCTTAACACTATTGCTTCATAGAAAAGATTATAGTCATATGTTCTATGGTATAACCAACCCCTCTGATACCAATTTGTCACGATCCGTCCCCTGGGGCCCGTGCCATGACTACCACATGCCCGCCTTCCATAGGCCAGGGGATGGAGACTATCACCAAAGGCGTATTCCCTAAAACTGGGAAGGTATTGCCTTTATAACCTGTAAGCACATGAAACCAAGCACACAGTAAGATATGAACTCAAGAAAACTGTATAACCAAAAGATAGTGTTAAAAGAAAAGGGGCAGAAATAAAATCCCAACAGTAAAAGTACAAGTACAACTAAAATAAAATACAACTAATTTAATGGGAAAGTCAGATACTGGGTCATCCTCCAAGGATCCTACAGGAAGGGTAGGTACATATCACCTCCTCAACACACCATGTCCACCCATCTCCTCTGCGTACCGACACACCATATGGTCCACCTCCGAGTACCATCCAGTCTTGGTACTCTCAGCCTCAATCAACGTTTTCCTTTGTCAGCATCCAACACAACAAGGTGTGGTCATAGTCCATGTAGGGTTGAGTATAACGATACTCCGTAGGGACCCCGAGACCCTCAAGGTCTCACAAAAATCCTCCAAGGATAAACCAAAATGTATGAAATCAACATATAAACCTACTTTGGTATATGTCCATAAATATACCTAAGTTATCATGTAATCCATCTCAATCAGGAGGAAAACAGAGAAAAATGGACTCAGTTCAAACAAAGATTTTATTCTTGGGGTAGTATCAAGTGACATCCCTAGTCACATTGTCGAAACCTCAGATGCTGGAGAACTCCTCCTTTATCGAGTACAGTGGGCCCTCCGTGACACCATGACACTTCCCACTAACCTTGGATTACTGAGGTACTCCTCTTGTCGAGTACTGTGGGTCTGTCATGCCACCAAGGCGCTCCCTACTGTGGGTCTACCGCGTCACCAAAGCGCTTCCCCACATAACCTGCTGAGGTACACCTCCTCTCGAGTACCGTGGGTCTTCCGCAACACCAAGGATCTCCCCACTGTGGGTCTTCCACGACACCAAGGTGCTCCCCAATGGGCTAGTCAAGTCACTTCGAGTCGAATCAGTCAGCATTCTTCAGGTCTCAGCTAGCTACTATGTCTCCACACTATGCTCGCTCATCTCCGGGAGGATCCGCTCCACGAGCTGCTTTTGATACTCAAACTGTCACAAAGTCCCATGAAGAAGTACCTCAAATGTATTTCACGTCATAGGAGTCTCAAATCAACTAAAAACGTTTCAATCGGACGCCCGGTCTGTGAGTTATTAGTCTTTTAGTCATCGGGGCCCGGTTTGATTCGTGCTCGATCCAACATGACCATTTTCAATCTCAAACCAAAACCCTAGTGGAGTATACTAAAAGGGATCGTCTCATTCTAAGAATTCCAGCGCCTCCGATGGTTGGTCAAACAGACATTAGGTGCCAAAGTTATGGTTAAAAGAATGTAAAGGGTCGTAGTGGGCCTGGGTCCGGTCCGACCCGGATCAGGTCGACCCAGAGCATTGGGTCCGGACCGGCCTGCGAGGGCCACAAGGGTGGCGGAATAGCCGCGAGGGAACAGAATAGCTACGAGAGTGGCGGACCAGCCGCAAGGCCACGAACCGGCCACAGTTGGGTGGCAGTTCGATCAGGAGGGCAAAGCTGCTTGGCTCGACGGTGCGGTTCAGCTCGAACGATGGCGCGGCACAGCTCAGACGGGGGAACAACTCGGCGTATGGTGGAATGGCTCGGCTAGGATGACGGTGCGTCTTTACTCGGTGTCACAACTCGGCTCGGACAGCGGCACGACTCGGTGGACGGTGACACGGCTCGGCCCAGACGGCGGTGCGGCGATGTCGCGGGTCGGCTGGGGTGGCGTGGTGATGCCGCAGGTGGCGACACTATTGCCTCCGTCGTCTTCGTCGACTTCCTCCATTTTGAAGAACACACCAGAGAAGAACATGGGAGGGGTCGGGCCATGTTTGTTTGGCATGCGCCCTCTGCATTTAGAGTTGTAGCAAGTGGTTCCCAAAGAACGAAGCATGAACGTGAAACCATAATCTTCCGCAATGTTTGTCCCAATCCACACAGGGAAAAAAGGAAGTACATGGAAAGTGATAATCATTTTAGAATAAACCCCTACCTTGTTCGCTTGATTATGTTGGCACAAGGTGGTAGTACAGTTGTTGATTCGTCGTAGATGAGGACATCCCACATCAGAAGAAGTCTCAAGAAAGAAGCTCGAAGTCGAGGTCGATATTCTTCGTCGGCAAAGAGTTCTTCGTGGAAGAAGGCATTCTTCGTTGGAGAGTTTTCTCCCACCAAGAGATCTCTCTCCGTTGTCAACAAATGTTCTCAAAAGAAGAACCCAACAAAATGAAAGCGATAGCCAATATAATAAAAAGTGCTTCCCTAATTAAATCGTTGGCATAATTCATATTGAATTAATTAAAATTCGCTCAATTAAGTGGTGCGTTGGCATAATTAAGTGGGGGAGGGTTGGCACAATTAATACGGAGGAAGCTCAAGAGGCTTCTCCACAGTAATGATGGAGTTAAATAGGTTTCCCTATATTTATGAGGGAGTTGAGGTTTTTCTCCCAATAAGGGGGGGGGGGGGTCAAAAGGTTTAGGCCTCGGGTGGTCCCCACCACCATAACCTATCATGGGAGGTTAGGTTTGGGTGGTCCCCACCACCATAACCCCTAATGGGAGGTTATGGTCTGGTGGTCCCCACTTCTCAACTTCCACATGGAGGTTTAGTTCCGGTGGATCCCACCTGCCAACACCCACATGGGTGTTGCAAATAAAAATAAAAATGTCACACACTCATATTTTTATTTTAATCTTTCACGAAAAATCCAAAAACTAACTTTCACCCTCAACCAACTGTCGTCAAGGTGAAAGTCCCCTTAATAAAAACTAGTTCTACAAGTTCAACGGTGCCCTCAGATTTCAATTCTGAGCACCAGTTTAAAAGTTATAAAAACCCGCTCGCACATTTATTGAAATTACCCAAATAAAAAGTTTAGAAATTCATTCCGGGCACTCCAAGCCTCTGAATAACACGCTGTCAATTTTCGCAGACTCATAAAATTCACATTTATTTAATAAAATTATATGGAAATTTTGAGTATTTACACTAACCAGGGATCACCTGTCCATGTACAGAACCTACTCTATCCCCCCTGAGCACAACTCCATGCTTCTGAACAACAGGATACATAGCCAAATCAAGACCAGAACCCTGACCCATATTTTTTTCTCCAAATGAGAGATCTAACATTAGCTAAGAGAAATCAGCTCCCAGCACCCCTGAAGAAAGTATATAAACCACATCCCTAATCTGAACCCACTTCCACACAGTATTCCCAGATGGCACTGAAGGTTGATTACTCTCATGGGAAACACCCTGTGTATTAATACCATTACCAGCATCTCCAAAGCCATACTTTATGCCATTACTCTTCTTTAAACACATACTCTCATCATGCCCATGAGAGGAAAAAATTGATCAAAGGACAGACCTCTTGAGATTCAAGTTATCTTGACCAATGACCTTACAATTAAAGCATAATTGAGGATTTTTTTCATATTCTAAACACAATTCAATAAATCATTATCATTTAGAGAAAAACTTTTTCAACCAATGTGAAACACAATTCAACTTCAACAATCAATTTTTCATAATGACCGAACCTAGCAAGCTCATTTACCCAGTACATTTTAATAGGGACTCCAATTGTTATAGTAGCAACATGCAGAATCTTACAGTGCCAAAGGATCCAGTTTAACCCATAAAACATTACACATAATTGAACAGAAGAACTACCATCCACCGTGGGATTAAATTTTTAGTCCCACTCAAGGATATATAGTAAATCATGTTTGAAAGACACCAAACTAAAACCGTAGTCTCTCATTTTAAATTCCTCCAAAGGAAAAATAAAATAAAAAAACCTATTGCCCATGGAAACAAATTTCAAATTCATGAATCCCCATATAGGTGAAACACACCCAACCAAATCCATTAATCTCTAGGGATTTGATCCCCCTAGAAGAATCAAACAATAAATTATAGAGTGTTTCCCGAACTGATCCTCTCAAAAATTACATCCTTATTAACAATAAAATGAGTAATATAACCTTTCCTACTAATGCATGCAGAACTTGAATCATTGAATTGGAAAAAAGGACAACGATTCTCAATTTCTAGTCATGAGGCATCCATAACCATCACATAACGAGCCTCCAGCTGCTCTTCCATGTTTTCAAGAATGAAAGATCCATGATCGATTAAGCGGTCACCAGAGAGGATATCTTCAACCATAATAGGTTCAGCCGGGAACAAAAATTATCATCTCAGGTCTGGTGAGTGGACCTGGCGGTCTGTATACCATGAAATGAACTCCATCGAGAAAAAACATGACATAGTTTTTGAGTTAAAATGATTTTTAAAATTCAAATCTGTTTTATTTGAAACTATTAGATGATAATACCTCTACTGTGTAAACCGTTTTAATAAGAAATTGTAAAATGTTAAAATAAAATATGACATTATAAAACATTAATAATATAGTTAAATAAAAATAGTTTAATAATAATAATAAATATATACAAAACATTCAGTTTACATCTTTAATAATAAAATTTTCAGTGCAAATTTATAGTATAAAATTTCAATGCAAATTGAAATTTCATATATGTTTTATAGAAATTGTTTAATATAGAAAATTTTACCATTTTTTAAAAATAAAACAAATAAGGTGTTGAGATATTAAATTTATAGCCATTTTTTTCATTATTCGACATGAAAACTAATAGTGTCTTTTTTTTATAAGAAAAAATTAATTATGTCTTGAAATTTTTTCTTTATTATAAGTTTATAAAATATAATAATGATAATTAAATTAAATTTTTAGTAAAATTTTTTATTTATATTTATATAATAATATGTTTTCAATTTAATTTTATGTGAAAACTTGAACTATAAATTTCGTATTGAAATTTGCATTGGAAATTTCTAATAGAAATTTGTATTGAAAATTTTCACCAAAAATTAAATTATTCATATATTAATATAGTTACACTAAAAATGTAAACATGTATATATTTTAGATTTTATTTAATTAAAATTTCCGTATAATTACTGTAAATATTAAGTGAAAAATTTAACTAGAATCTTAAGTGGGAAAATGAACTGTAATTTTCCATTGTAAATTTGCACTAAAAGTTTTCAATGCGAATTTCCAATGAAAAATTTCATTGAAAATTTTTTATTTTCTTCTATATTAATTTTTTTGTATTGTTATTTTAAGTTGGAATTTGAATTGTAAATTTACAGTAGAAATTTCCACTAGAACTTTACATTTTTTATTTGTGTATTGATATATTCTCACTAATAATTTAAGTGAAAGTCCATATTGAAAATTTAAGTTGACAATTTTCTTTTCAAATTCCCACTATAATTTTCTAGTGAAAATTTGTATTGTTTATTTAAGTATTAATATATTTTTACTTATAAAATTAGTGGAAAACAGAATTGAAAATTTGTGAAGAAAATTTTCATATTATGACCCTAGGTAGTGAAATCAACCTAAAATACATGTAAAATATATCATCAATAGAATCAATATGCAAGGAATTACTTACACTTAAAATAGATCATATAAGGGATTCAATTTCCTCAATAAACGTAGATCTCACTGATATGTTTAAACTTTCACTTTGAGTTTTCATTAGAAATTTTCAATGGGATTGTTTGACTTTACAGTGTGAATTTTTACTTAAAATTATATTGTATATTTATATTTGTATATGTACATATATATGTATGTATATATACATGCATTAAAATTGTGTACTAAAAATTTTCACTATGTTTTTTTGTATAGTTGTATATTAGTAGGGATTTACAGTGTAAATATAAAACACAAAATTTCAATGCAAATTTACATTAATGTTTGTATATACGCACTAAAAATTTTCACCGCAAATTTTCACATGAAGTTTATAATTTAATATTACAATATTTATTTGTATTTTTATATTTGTCTTTGTGTTTTTTTAGCTTTCATTGAAAATTTTCATCATACATTGAAATTTTATTGAAAATTTTCAGTGCAAATTTGCACTATGAATTTTAAAAGATATTGTGTAGTGGAAAATATACATTGAAAATTCCACTGGAAATTTAATATAAATTGAGAATAAAAGTTTCCAATGGAAATTATCACTGAAGGTTTCCAATAAAAATTTACACTAAAAGTTTCCAGTGAAAATTTTCACCAAATACTTCTAGTGTAAATTGTCAATGTAAATTTCCTTTAAAAATTTACATTTTTTATTTTTGTATTAACATATTCTCATTGTAATTTATATTGTGAATTTGATCTAGAATTTTTTATTCGATATTTCCACATGAAATTTGTAGAATGAGGATCTTGAGAATAAAATATATTACTTAAACATGATTCATGAAATGCTTATAGACTCTTAGGAATCCCAAAATTTTACACCAGAATATTTTAATGAAAATTTGGAATGGAAATATTCAGTAAAAAATTTCATTTTTACCTATGTATTAATATATTTTCATTATAATGTTATGTGAAAATTTGAAGACTAAATTTCATGTTTAAATTTAAACAAGAAAATTCCAGGGAAAATTTACACTGGAATTTTTAGTGGAAATTTAGGCTAGAATTTCAAGTGGAAATTTAAAAAATAATTTTCAATAGAAATATAGTGTGGAATTTCCAGTAGTGGATGTGTAAAAAAACCCCATAAATGCATAACGGGGGCATTTTCATCAAAAACCCCACCCTGAGAGTTAGGTTCATATGCCCAACCTTTGACGATTTAAATATGGAGGGGGAAGCCATTGCAAAAAAAAAAAGAAATTGTGAGGATCATCTAAGAATCCATAGTCACCGCAGGAAGAGCTCTCAAAAATCAGGATGGACGCTAGAGTTGGGTACTGAGACAGTGTGCGATTCTGAGGCACTGCGTGTTTGGAATTAATTATATAAAAATGTTAAATATATTTTATATTTTGTGCACATAATTCCGTAACAAAAACAAAATAACTCCTAAATGGTTGATCAAATAAAAAATCAGAGACCACGGTTGGGTCTGGAACATGGTGTTTACCCTAAGCGTGACATAAAATGAGTCATCACTGGACGTTCATAACCCTCTCTCATTGTGGTAGACTAAATGGATTAAATTAATTGATTTATTTGACCTAACATGAAATGTTATAAATACACCACTAAAGAGGATTTTCCAGGATTGGATCATGATTATCTAATCACTGGTGAAGCTCTCCATTCACCCTCTATAGGCGGATTTTGATAAACAATGACGAAATTCTGGATCAAATCAGATCAAGACATAGCGAATTCAATGAGTCCTCCCAAATCATTAGAAAACATGTTCTTCATCTGGGAGCAATCCAATCTTGAGGTAGGACTCATCATTTGGTGTTTCTATAACATTTGATTAAATGTTTGATTAGATCCACTCACATTCTTCAATTAGTTACACCTATGGCCTTTGTATGATATTTTGTACATGATTTAAGTTTGATGGGTATTTTCTATCCCCGGTATACCCATTCTTGATCGTTGGCCAATAACTCTTGGACAAAAATGTTTAAACCTTAGTTTTTCTTGCTTTTATCCTCATATTTCTTTGCATTCTTCACTAGTAGGATCCCTGCGGTCCTGACTAGACTTTCTCAGGTGGTACCGAGCCCGATCAGACTTTCAGATTTGCTGTGGATCGAAGAAACAAGAATGGTTCAGAGATAAAGACATATATCTAGAATTGTCACGGTTCAAGGATGGTCGATCTGTTGGTTTGAGATCAAGAAAATGATGGAGGGATAAACTATGGCTTGCAGAACGAACGTCGACATGTGGAACGAACAACCAAAAAACCTGTGACGAACAAAGGCGATCTTCTAGTGATCGGCGGCCCAGAGTCACATTTTTCAGCCATATCCTTCAGATTCGGACGAGATTGGCATCAAATCTGAAGTGGCATAGCTGGATTTCGGGTGTAGAGTTTAGATCTGAGATTTTTCCAAAAAACTCGACTAGACGCTGTGTTCAATGAAGAACACATCACATGTAGCTCCCTCAGCAGCGATGCTATGGTTTGAGAAAAGTTAATGATGAAACGACGCGTAGCCCTTCCTCACAAATAATGTATCCCTTACCCAGTTGGATAACCAGTGTGACGAGTCACACAAATGGGAAGTTTTGTGGAAGTAAACAACCTAGAGAACATCGTGTACTAAAGTACATAGACACAACCTACAGGCATGGCTCGACTCTCAGTTATCTTGTACACGCAATGTAGTCCACCTACAAGGTGTATACAGCTACACGGACGAGGTTTTGTCTACTGTTCAGGGACACGACCAGACTGTGAAATGTGGCCACAAGTCATGTGGGACCCCTCGCACATCATGTACGTCATAGTTCATTTTCATTAAATTTCAACTTTCCATATCTCCTTCGTTTGAAATTAGATTTGGCCCTCAAGTTGTCTATCTTAAGTGTTTTCTACATAGAGTGTGATGGCACCCTCAGTTGTGGCTTTTGAGATATTATGGAAATTTTCCAGGCACAAAACCTTCTAAGGTTACCCCAATGAAGATAGTGACTAGGAAGGTTACTCTCGATTGGAACCCTCTTACTGGTCTAGGTATGTGTCATTGATGGATTCTAGAGTGGAACCCTCCAGTCGGGCTGGGAATGAGTCCTCTATATACTCCCGAGTGGAACCCTCTAGTTTTCTAGGAATGGGTCCTCAAAGACTATCAGCTTGGAACCATCCAGGTGGGTTGGGTATGAGTCCTCAACCCCCTAAGTGGAACCCTCCTACAGTATCAGGGAAAAGTTCCCTGATTACTCAGAGTGGAACCCTCATGTTGGGCTGGACATGAGTCCTTGACTATGAGAGTGGAACCCACTTGCTGGGCTAAGCATGAGTCCTTAACTATCAATGTGGAACCCTCCATACATGCTAGGAATGGGTCCTCTACCCCCTGAGTGGAACCTTCCTATAGTATCAGGGCATGGGTACTTGATGGCTCATAGTGGAAACCAATAATTAGGCTGGGCATGAGTCCTTGACTATCAGAGTGAAACCCTCCAGCTAGGCTAGGCTTGGGTCCTTGACTGTCAAAGTGGAACCCTCTTGCCGTACTAGGGCATGGGTCCTCTACCAAGAGTTTGTGGCCCCTTGATATTGCGACACAGTGACGATATGTAGTTGGATGTAGCATTGGACTCAGGAGGAAGAGGAGTGCTTTCCCTATTGAGAAACATTTTTGTGACACGACCAAAACCATGTGGGAAAGTCGGTGCCTCCCAAAGAAGATAATATCAAAGTTTAATGAATGATTCCCTTAGACTTGTGTGTTCAGGGAATACATGTGGGATGTTGGGCATCATTGTTCAAATTTTGTAACTATTGGATACTCTTCTTCTTGCGATGATCTATGAAAAGGAGATCCCTATACCCTATCTTTTTGGATTCTTTCAGCTAAGCATATATATATATATATCCTTTTACTATATCCACTCCTAGGATTTTGTTACTCTCATTCCCGAAGAGGAAAAGACGTGCGAGGTATGCCACATACTTTCCATGTCTAGCTTCTCATGGTTGGATGAGTCCACACTTCTACTATAGGTAGTGAAGACTCAATGGGTAGTTCATTGACTCACTATGTATATCCTCTTGTTCTTGAATCATTTTACCTTTACTATTACTAGGTTAAGCATTACTCTTTCATTGTACCTTGTGAATATGCTATATTTCACTTCAATTTTATCTTTTACTGATCCCCCTCAGCTTTCAGGGAATCCTACTAGGTATGTTTATACTCACCCATACATGGACTTTATATGAATCTGTTGTGTATTATGTAGAATACAAATGGGTTGACCGTAACTACATAATATCATAGGGATACTGGTTTCCTGGACCTCATATGGTGGTCATATCTTGAGATTCCAGAGTTGAGTTCTCTCAGCTATTTACTTTTTTCATTTTTCTGTCAGGTTGGGACATATTTTCTAGTTGGGCATGTATTTTTCCCCTATACTTTATAATTTAAACTACCGTACCTTTGTACTATCTAGAGGGTTATGAATTATTGGTCTATTTTATGAAAATGTGTCATATTTTATTCTTTCCCTCTGCACATTTTCATTGAGTAGGATGTGTGTGTGAGAATAGTTACTTAGGCAAAGGCCTCCATGAGTTAGTTATTCCTTCGACGCTTGTCACCACCCCTGGCCAATGGAGGCGGGCTTGGGTTAGTACGACTCGAGCTCCGACATGGTTTAGGTCATGATAGGTTGGTATCAGAGAAAGTTCATTCCTTGAGATGTTGTTCGAACATATCCAATTAAATAGGATTGTTTGGGTTAAGGGAAACAGTGTCAAAGTGTCTCGAGTGCGGCTCTCAGATCAGGGAATCCAGTGATGATGTGGTAGTTGATGTAGCCATTCACTAGGACATTGACTACCTTCTTGTCAACTCAACATTAACATACATTTTTTATAGGGTTAATGGTACAAGCATAATATACGAATGAGTCTTTGACTGTCCTTCTTAAGACATCTCCACATTGTTGTTGATATATATATATATACATTAGATCATTTGACCATGATACTCCTTAATAACTTTCAAGATGTCTCCACTGTGACAGCTATCCAGGATACTGAATCTGGTTTGTGGCAACCCTATGAGGGATGAGGCCTCAGATCAGGGTCCATCCTGTTATCCCCTTCCTTCAAGTGGGCAGGTAGAAACACCTCCCCTTGTCGAGTAGTAGATCATCACAATAGAGTAGACGGAAGATGCACTTAGGCTGAGTGCACTCTGTGAGTTCTAGTGTCAGAGACCACTGTGGTTCTGTGGAAAGCCAGATCCCTAGGTAGTAGAGGATTTTCTAGAGTCAATGGTCCATATCTTCAGGCTTGTTTGGACTCCAATGTATCAGGTGGTGGCACTGGAAGCAAACCTTTTCCACGAAGTAACTATTTATTGGTGGGGCTTATTACATAGATGCATGATGAGTTTGAACTCTCATGGGATGTCTTCTAGAAACTATTTTGTGAGGAGTAATACCCCTCCTTCCTATGTGTAATCCATATCTAGGAGCTAATGGAGCTGAATCAAGGAAGGATTACAGTGGATCAGTACTCATAGACCATACACGTTACTCTATTGGCATGTTTCACAGTGACTACTGTTGAGCACCTATGTTGAAGTAGGGACTCTGCAGAGAGATCCGAGACACCGTTGTACCCTTTTTCATACCCACCAATGTTGGGGTGATAGAGAAGTCACTAGTGATTGAGTGATTTTTGTTAGAGGGACGTCAGATTGCTGGAGTTAGAAGTGGGTGTCATAGAGTTGAGTTGTCTACAATAGTTAGCAGACGTCAGGATCTCAACATAGAAGATCCTTTCATGATCAGACTCATGCACAGGATCAGAGGAAGTTCAGAGGACCAGATAAGACTTGAGATTGGAATTTATTTACTTGTTCTGAGAGAGGTTACATGGCATGATACTGCTCGACTAGAAGTGTAAAGAATCCCAGGTAGATAGCTGATGGACTGCCACGACAAAGGAAATGCTTTGATTAGGGATCTTCTAGGTGTGGACACGGTGGTACCAAAGGAGGGGAATCTGGTAGAGAAGGAGCTATAGGTGGAGTACAATGCTATGAGATCTTTCCACCACCACCACCAAGCATCCCATGTTAGGCTCAGGGAGATAGTAGTCGGGGCCAGGGATAGTTGTAGGGTTTGAATGTTATGACCCCGAAACACACAAGATGATACAAGGTATGATATGTGTTTATTATACTATTTCCTTAATATTATTAGATACATGTGTAAATAATTACTTTTTCACTTGACTCCTGGTGAGAGAGCTATAGAATCTAGTTGAGATGCCATCACAACATCTTCACCTTGAGGTTCCTATAAGGAATGATTCTTCTGTATCTTTTATCTATCGACAATGCGAGATATCACTTAGAGGAGAGAAGTTCATGTCAGACATTTTGGTTATCATGATGGTACCCTATGACATAATCATGGGTATGGATTGAATATCCACAGTCTGATACCAGATTGATTTTCACTATAGAGTAGTCATATGCCTACACACGGATGGGACAAGATTCTCCTTTTCTGGAAAGAGATATCTCATGGAAGGACAAGTGAATTCTGTGAGTAGGAGGTTATAGGACATCACTCATCAATTGGTGAGTATAGATGTTGACACAACAGAATCTTCATGAATCTGGGTTCCTTTATCTATGGAGGAATATATGGACGTCTTCCCCGAAGATGTTTCAGGACTACCTTTGATGTGGGAGATAGAGTTTTTCATTGAATTTCATCCTGGGACTGCCCCAATTGCGAAATATCAGATGACACCTAACGAGTGCTAGGAGCTACGATTGTAGTTGGAAGACCTTCATAATAAAGGTTTCATCAGACCTAATGTGTACCCCAAGGCATCTCTAGTCCTATTAGTTCAAAAAATGGATTGGATATTATGACTTTTTGTGAATTATCATCACCTAAACTAGGTCATGATAAAGAACAAGTACCCCTTTCTCAGGATTGAATACCTCTTTGACTATTTTTGAGGCACAAGATGGTTTTTATAGATCAATCATAGGTTTGGATACCACCATTTGAGGTTTTGTGAGGCTCATATTCCAAAGTTTTAATTCCAATATCGCTATTAACACTATGAGTTCCTAGTGGTTCCCTTTGGTGTGATGAATTCCCAACCAAGTTTATGGATTTGATGAACCAGATCTTATATCTTTACTCAGAACAATTTTTTGTTGTATTCATCGAAAACATACTCATCTACATTGCAATATAGGAGGAGCATGAAAATCACTTTAGGATGCTTCTTGATTTTCTTAGAGATAACCAACATTACAAAAATCTCTAGAAGTGTAAGTTTATAATTCATGAGCTTCACTTTTTGGGTAATGTCATTTCTGAACAAGTTTTAGGCATGGTTCAAGTGAATATCAAAGAAGTTATTTATTGGTAGCCACCCAAGAACGCATCATAGGTGTCGAGCTTCCTTGGTTTAGCGGGGTACTATAGGGGATTTGTGGCAGAATTCTCTAGAATTGAAACCCCTTTGACTACCATGATACGAAAAGGATAATATTTTACCTTGTCGAATTTGTTCTATAGGCCCTTTAAAGAGTTGTGTTAGAGGACAATGATTGCTCCAGTGGTGAGATGACCATAGTAGGGTGCAGAGTTCTTACTATATTGTGACGAATCAGGAGCTAAGATCGGTAGCGTATTGATATAACAGTAGGAAATCATCTCATATGGGTTAAACTGGATGAGACCCCATGATATGAACTATGAAACCCATGACCTAGAGATGGTAGTGGTAGTCTTTTACCTGAGGATGTAGAGACACTACCTTCCATGGGAGTGATTTTTGGTTTACTCAGACCACCTAAGTCTTAGGTACATCTTCACTTAGAGAGGCATGAATCTAAGATAGAAATGCTGGTTGCAGTTCTTATTGGACAAAAACATCAAGATAGTATATACTCTATGGAAGGTAAATGTTTTAGAATATTCCCTTAGAAATAAGTCCCAAGCTCTCTTAGTGAAGGAAGCATTAAAGAAATTGGATTCCCTACAGATGACCCGGGTCGAGGAGGAGGGTATATATTTTCTTCAGTCGATGGTGTTGAATCCTTAGATTATCATGTGTGAGAGAGAGTCCTAGCTGGGAGACATCTACTATAAGATATTTCATAATCAGATATCCATAAGAAACTCACTGGAGGGATATTCTGAATGAGGTAATCATGTCATCTTGTTCTAAGGGTGAATATTGGTTCTAGTCTCATTGAGGGAAGATGTGATGTGTGAGTTCTTCACTTCTCCCCAAGATATACATCCCATTATGGGGAAGATGTATAGAGACCTTCAGCAGTAGTTTTGGTGTTTTGGGATGAGATAAATCATAGTTGAGTTTCTCTCTCAGTGCCTTACCTATCAGTAGGTAAAGGCTGAACACCAAGTAATGTCAGGTTTATTGTTGCCTATCGAGATTCTAGAGTTAAAGTGCGATGAAAAATCCATGGAATTCCATGAATAGAGAAAATCCATGACACCATCTAGGTGACAGTAGACCGACTCACAAATTTAGAACACTTTCTTTCTATCAAGAAGTAGAGTTGGGTGGAGAGTTTGTAGCAGCTGTACATACTAGAGATCATTCACCTTTATGGGGTTCCCTTGACGATTGTATCTAATTGGGACACTCAATTTATGTCATGATTTTGGAGAGGTCTTTAGGAGGAATTCATGACCCAATTGTGGATGATTACAACCTTTCACCCCTAGATCGATGGGAAGAGCAAGCATATCATCCATGTTCTAGAGGATATGTTGAGGGCTTGTGTGTTGAACTTTAGTCAGAGCTAGGAGGATCACCTGTCCTTAATAGAGTTTGCATAAAAATAGCCCCCAATCTACTATCGACATGGCACATTTTGATGCCTTTTACAAGAGACCTTTCAGGTCACCCTTATGTTGGAAAGAGATTGGTGATTCATCTCTGGTTGGCCCAGAGATGGTATGGGTGAGAATAGAGAAAGTCTGGGTCATCCTTGAGTGGATGGGGACGAACCAGATAAAACAAAAATCTTATATAGATTGTCATCGTAGGCCCTTGGATTTCGAGTTGGGAGACCACGCTTTCTTACAAGTCTCCCTATGATTATTATTTAGAAGGTTTGGATGGGGAGGAAAGCTATCCTCTAGGTTCATTGGTCCGTTAATGATCATACAGAGGGTTAGTGAGTTTTCTTACTGCCTCAACCTATCACCACATCTAGAGCAGGTGTACAAAATCTTCTACTTGTCACAACTAAAGAGATATAAGTATGACCTTATGCACGTCAACGATTGGGGAAATCTAGACATCGAGGATAGATCCACCATTTTGGAACACTCGGTGGTAATTGATGATCGGTAAGAGCAGACCCTATGTGGATGGAACATCCGTTTGGTTCTCATGCTATAGCAGCATGAAAATGTGCAAGAGGGTTCCTGGGAGTGGGAGATCTGAGATCTGGCTCATTATCTTGACTTGTTTTCCTAGTTTTTCTTTTCGAGGAAAAAACATGAACCAGAGAATGATGTAGAGAACTGATGTTTACCCTATAAGATTTTTAAATATTTCCATATATATTTTCTTGAGTTAGGTACTAAGACAACACGCAATTGTGAGGAATGATGTTCCCAGAATTAATTTTATAAAAATATTACATATATTTTATATTGTGTGCGCACAACACCTCCACAAAAATAAGATAAATATTAAAACATTGATTGGATCAGAAATACGATACCACAGTTGGGTCCATAATGTGGTTTTTACCCAAATAGCGATATAAAATGAGTCAGTGTAAGATGTTGAGACCGATCACTCATTGGAAGTACGTTAGGTGGATTAAATTATTTTATTAATTTAATTAATTGATTTATTTTACCTAACTTGTAAAGTTTTAAATATATCATTAGAGAGTATTTTCCAGGGTTGGATCATAATTCTCTAATCTTTAGTGAAGCTATCCTTTTCCCCACTATTGGTGGATTTTGATGAACGACGAAGAAATGCTAGATCGAATTGGATAAAGGTAAAATTAAAGCAAATACTCCACCCAAATCATTAGCAAGCACATTCTTCATTAGAGAGTGATCTAATCTTGAGTTAAGACTCGTAATTTGGTGTTTTTACACACTTTGATTAAATGTTTGAGTAGATCTACTCTCATTCTTAGATCTGCGCCACCCATGGCCTTTTCACTAGCCTATGAACTGGATTTAAGTTGTTTGATCAATATTTTCTAATGCTGGTATGCCCATTATTGATCATTGTCCAAGAAAACTTATCCAATGATATTTAAACCTTGGTTTTTATTGATTTTCACCCCATTTTACTTTTTTTTCTTCATTGTTTGGATCGTTGTGGTCTCAGATTGACTTTGTTGGGCGGTACCAATCTCGATCAGACCCCCAGATTCATGGGGGATCAACAAAAAAAGAATGGTTCGATGATAAAGTCATAGATCTAGAATCATCATAGTTCAATAATTCTTGGTCTATTGGTTTGAGATCAAGAAATCCATGGAGGGATGAATGGAGATGTGTGGAATGAATTTCCAAACCCTCATGACGAACAAAGGTGATGTTCCAGGGAGCGGCGGCCATAAATCACATTTTTTGGAAAGATCCTTGAGTTTCAGACAATATTAGCACTAGATATGAATCAATAAATCTCCTTTTGTGGCACATAGTCGGATATGGGATTCTGCAAAAATCCCTACTACATTCTATGTTCAATGAAGAACACATGATGTGTAGCTCCCTTAGTGGTGGCACTAGGGTTTAGGAAATGTTAAGGATGACAAAATGTGTTATCATTCACCACAATTCATGTATCGCTTCCCAAATTAGACAACCCATGTGATGGGTCACATAGGCGGGAAGCCTTGTGAAAGTACACAGCCGAGAGCACATCGTGAACTAAAGTACACAAACAAAGTCATCAGACATGGGTTGGGTCCCGGTTAGCCTGGACACGCCGTGTAGTCCACCTATATGGCCTGTATTGCTACATGGATTGGGTTTCATGTACTGGTCAAGGACACAACCAAGCTTTGAAGTAGGGCCACACACAGTGTGCCACCCCTCACACGCCGTGTACCATATAGTTCCTTTTTAGTAAACATCAATTTTCTGTACCTCCTTCTTTTGAACTCATATTTTGGACCATGAGTAGCCTATCCTGAGTGTTTTTGCACATGGGATTTGATGTCGCCATTGGATGTGGATTTTGATATATGAAGGGAAATATTTTAGCCGTGACACCTTCTATGGTGACCCCAATGATGGAAGCGACCAGAAGGGATCACAAGATTCTTACTCTCAAGTGGAACCCTCCAACTGGGATGGGTATGGGTCCTCGATGGCTTCTAGAGTGGAACCATCTAAATGGGATGGTAATGAGTCCTATAAAGAATCCCGAGTGGAACCCTCTAGATGTGATAGGCATGGGTCCTCAAAAAATATCAGAGTGGAACCCTCTAACTAGGCTGGGCATGAGTCCCCAGCCCCTAAAGAGGAACCCCCTATAATATCATGACATTGGTGCTCGATGAATCAGAGTGGAACCCTCTAGCTGGGATGAGTATGGGTCCTTGACTATTAGAGTGGAACCCTCCAGATGGGCTACGCATGAGTGCTCAACCCCCTACGTGGAACCCTCATGTAGTATCAGGGCATGGGTCCTTGATGACTTAGAGTGGAACCCTCGAGCTGGGCTGGGCATGTGTCTTCAACTATCAGAGTCGAACCCTCTAGCTGGAATGGGCATGAGTCCTTGACTCTCAGAGTAAAAAAATCCTATCATACTAGGGCATGGGTTCTATACCTAGAGTTTGTGCCCCGTTGACTGTGTGACATAGTGATGAGATATGGTTTGATGTAGCTTTAGACTCACGAGGAAGATGTACACTTTCCCCACTGAGATGAATTTTTGTGACATGAACAAAGCTGTGTGGGTGAGTAAGTGTTTCCCAAAGAAAATAGTATAAAAGGGTGGTGACTGAGTCCCCTATAATTGTGTATTCAAGGTAGACATGTGGGATGATGGGTATTATTGTTGTACTTTTGGAACTATCTTTTTATTGGTTTGATCTGTGAGATAGAGATCCCCTTACTTTTTAATTTGGTATTATTTTTACTGAGCATATATATATATCCTTTTACTATATACACTCCTTGTATTTGGTTACAATCCTTCTAAGATATGCGAAGATATGTGGCGTATTCCACGTGCTTTCCATGTCTAGATTCTTGTGGTTGGATGAGTCTACACTTCTGATATTGGTGAAGAAGGCTTGACAAGTAGTTCATCTACTCACTGTGTTTAGCCTCTTGTGCTTGGATGAGATTACATTGAATCTTGTTGGGTTGAGCTTTAATCTTTCACTGTACCTTATGAATATTATATCATTCTATTCTATTTTATCTCTTATTACCACCCCTCATCTTTTGGGGCATCCTACTGTGTATGTTTATACTAACCTCTACATGGGATTTTCCCGCACGTGTCATGCCTTATGTTGATGATGGACAAGTTGACTGTGACTATAGAAGAGCACCGAGATATTGGGTTCTTGGAACATGTGTGACGGTCGTAGATTAGAAATCAAGAGTTAGTTCCTCTCAGCTACTTACTTTTTCCAGTAATCTACCAGGTTGGGAGATATTTCTAGTTGGGCAGGTATTTTTCCCGTTTAATTTTCATTTCACACCACCATACCATTGTACTATCTAGAGGTTAATGCTTTCTTTTTTTTATTTTATAGCAATGTTTTATCTTTTATTATTTCCCTCTGCACTTTTTCATTGAGTTGGATATGTGTGTTCATGTAGGTACTTAGGAAAAGGCCTCCCTAAGTTAGTTATGAATTTGACTCTTGTCGCCACCCCTATCTTTTTGAGGCAAGTTTGGGGTTGTTATGGCTCGAGCCCCAACACGGGTCGGGTCGTGACATTCCCACTCAACCAAAAAGTGGTTTATTGAAAAAAATAAAATAGTGGACCTGGAGGAAAATTGATTAAATATTTAAATAATAAATAACAAATAAATTTAAATAATTAATAAGTAATAATAGATAATAAATAAAAAAGGGTGATTCAACATACTATATGAATGATTCTATTTATGATCAGGGCATGGTTATTGATAGGAAGATATAGGCTTCCAATTTTTCATTCTGGTATTAAAATAATGGATAAGTCTCTCCTGCTTCAGTTAATTCTAAGATTAAAAAAATTTCAATGCATGAAATGTTATAAGGGGATAAGAATATTACTCGTATTTTGAACAATAGGGTGGTAATATGGGTTTCCACTTTCAATTCCTTTTGATGCATTTGAATTCTTAAATCCTAAAAAGCAGGTTATAATTTCAGATTCTTGTATATTTATTAACATTGGCATAAATAATGTTGTGTTAATGGATTAAATAAATCCTATCATGGAAGATGATTCTAATGATCAACTATGGCAACTAGTTAACAATTGGAGGAGAGGTTAGCGTCTAGGAAGCCAGGGAGGTCAGGGCACCCTCCATCACATGGGTACTTGCTCAAAGGCCAAACAATTATATTTTGGAAGGAATCATTTTTGGATATTGGATGATTTGAATGAAGCATTTATTTTTATCATTTATCTAATTATTTCATCTACTTTAAGAATTCATTCCTTTTGTTTTTTTTCTGGACCTGTTTTCAATATTGGTTGCTTCTAGTTTTTCAATCACTAATATTGTCTATTGCCTAATTTGGTCTGTCTCATACTGTTTGCATACTAGGTTGTTGTTTTTATTATTCCACTTATCTCATGATGAGATGAGGTCTTCTAGTCTGGTTTCTGGGTGGATTTTCATACCAATGTTTTTTATTTTCACATGTACAACGTTTCGGGTGAACCACTAGAGCTTTTTATAATGATATGGGCCGAATTGAACGGTCATGCTATTATTTTTTGAGGATGTAGACTATTGCTACACATATTTTAATTACTTTGGATGGATGATGCACTTATATTTTCTAACTTGGAGATGTAACATGCTTCATTATGTGTTGTGATGCATTTTGATTTACAGCTGAAGATTGATTGTAATATAGTTTAGTGAAGAACGTGCCTTCATTGGCAAACATATTGGTGAATCTATGCTATTGATGTTAGGTGTAATAAGAGTATACAGATTGAAATAGAATGCATGAAGATTGGATGGTCATCCACTTTGGGCAGGTTGACATGACCTAGAAGCTCAGAATAGTTGCAATGCAAAGTGCAGTACACTAATGTTGATTTGGTGCTATTTGGGAATAACCACTTCACTCACTATAGGGATACAGATTTTGATGGCCTTGATGCTGGTGGATATATTCTGTTTGCGTACTTTTCTTAGGATTTTATCCATGTAATCCTCTACTATGTATTTATGTGTTTCTGTTTTTTAATAAATTCTCTTGGGATCATGGGTTTGGTTTTCCAAAACCTACGATTCACTTTGTCCAAACAACAACAACAACAACAACAACAATAATAATAATAATAATAAATTATAAATAATTATAAATAATTATAAATAATGAATACAAATTATAAATGATAAATAATAATTTTTAAATAACAAATAAATAAACAATAAAAATCAATATTTAATAATTAAAAAGAAATTAAAATTTTAATTGATCAATAATAATGATTTTTAATTATTACTAAATCATAATTAATAATTAATAATAAATTTACTAATAAATAGTAATTATTAATTAAAAAAATCATTAACAATAATTAATATTTAACAGTTAATAATTAACAAGTAATTAAAATTTTAAATAATATATAATTTATAATTAATAATAATTAATAATTCAAAATTAATAACTGATAATTAATGATTAATAACAGTTAATAATTAATAATAATTAATAATTAATAATAATTAATAATTAATAATAATTAATAATTAATGATTAATATGTAATAAAGAATAATTAATATCTAATAATTAAAAACTAATAATTAATAAATTATAATTAGTAAGTAATTAATAAATATAAATAATAAATAAATAATTATTATCAATAGTTAAAAATTAATAATTGATAGAAAATAATTAATAATTAATCCAGTATTAAAATAAATAATAAATAATAATTTTAAATAAATAATAATTAGTAATTAATAATTAATAATTAATTAAAATCTCAAAAAATAATTTTTGATAAATAAAAAAATATTAATTAATTAATTAATAAATAAAAATTAGCTAAAAATTTAATTCATCATTATTATCATTAATAGTTAATTATTATTAATTTTGGGATGATTTTTAAAAAATTCATCGCTAAAAAAAATTAGCGATGATTTGAACCTTCACTAAGAAGTTATTGCTAAGTAGTATTAGTTTTTTAATTAACTATGTTGAATTAACAACAGCTTTGAAAACCATTTCCAAAAGACAACCACAAAATGATCTTTTTCATTTAGTGGACTTTTGACCAAATTTTCTATTTATCAATAAATTTCACTATTCATCTGTATTGATTATTTTTCGTGCCAGAAATTTAAATTGTCCAACTTACCTAATTTTGATATCCAAATTCTAAATATTAAATCCATTTTATTAGATACAAACTCTACATATAATTTTTTTAATTTTAAATAAAAACTATAGAAAACTATAAAAAACCATTATTATTGATTTTTTCTTAAATGGTGAATAGTTATATTTTACTTATTTTCATTTCCTTATTATTTAAAGGCTGTTAATTATTTTTTATACATGTTAAATGTATGATTACTAATAAATTATTGATTTTTATAAAATAATTATATGCCCATTACAATAATTTCAATATAATTTATGGCTATATATATTCCCAAGGAATATATATACAATCAATGATTCTATAATTATCATATTATAATGAATAATAGTTCATAATTATATTATAAAAGGTCAGTATGAATGATATAATAATGAATTACTATTCATAATCATATAAGCCTTATTAACCTTTAATGAATATAAGGAACCAACACTTAATCTCTTAGTTTTCCAATCTTTCAGTAATATATTTCACTCTAACATTCTTCTTCATGAATTGCACAACCGTTAAAATAAATTCTAGATCCTTATATCCATAAATGTAAGATCTCTCATATTGTTGGAAGAGAGTGTGTAGACACCTTATTATATAATTATTAAATTAAATCACTACAAGTAATAATTATTTAAATAAATGAAAATAGAAATTGAAATTTACTTACATGGAAATAAACTACACCAATAGTATGAAGATATCATCAATAAAAAAACATTCATGATGTCTTTATTAAATATTTATAATGCATAGTCTCTCCCATATGTTTTATTTATCATTGAAAACTCATAATAACCGCCCAACATAAAATAATTCATTGATTTTTTTAAAACTTTATGAAATATGAGAAGTATATGAAGGTGCACGTTCTCAAAGATTTTGTTTCCTTAAAAATTAATCCTTAGATTTCAGATACATTTATATATGGTAAATTTAAGAAAACATTACGTGTAATTAAAAATTAAAAATAAAAAAAATTTGAAGAAACAATACATACCTCATATGTCAACTGACGACAACGACCAGTTGTCCGTGGAAAAAAAATGACCCATACTCTATTAAAATATAGAAACCTCCTAGTTAGTCAAATATACTAGAGAATTTGGATTAATAACATTATAAACCACTAATATTACTTGATCTAGCTGCATACGCTGGTGATGTATGAAATATCTTAAATTATGTAAAACTCTATGCACAAAAATATGTGATTGGAGATCCCCAAAATGAAACTTGTAGTAAAGAATCAAGTCTGAGAGGGGAGGTAGAGGATCTGGATAGGCATTATGGGAAGGTTAGGGAGGCAAGGGAGGCAGCATCCATTTCATGATTTCTGGAAACATATCCTGTATAAATGATGTAACTCGATCTTTTACTGAAAAATTTATCCCCCATAGCTCACCATTCAAGGAATATATTTCTCATCTTTATTGTGTATTTATTGATGCCATACTAAGATAACTAAAAACTTTTCCAATACCAACACCCATCTCATATACTCTTACATGGATTGAACATTCTTTCTTTCCTAAAAATAGTAGCCAAAAATGTATACTTTCCCTCATGGATAAAGGTCCCTTATGTTGTTAGCTCTTGAAATCCATCCTAAAAAACATATAAAAATGTTATATTAGTGCGATGAAAGTATAAATCACTAATATTTAAGAAAACAATAATTATGTTCTTACAATATTATTAATTACTTATAATGATTGATTTATATGTAGCTTACCCATTCTGTCATCATCTACATTTTCCATTATTTATGGAAAGTGTGGGGAAGAGATAAAGGTAAAAACTGAACCACTCAAGATATGCTACTGGGTTTATATTTTAATTCATCAAAATTTCCAATAATCATTTCTCCTATAGTAACTGATACTCTCCACGTGATTAAGTATGATGGTATCCATTCCGCAATTGGGTATCTTAGTGGAATCTCAAAGAGATCTATCATATACGAATAATTGAATTAGTTTTTAGGTAATTAAGAAATAATTTTACAGTTTTATTTTATAATCAGTAATTATTATACCAGAAAAGATTCCTCCCACTGGATGGTGAAAAACATCGCATAAGTATTTTCATCTATAAAACCTCATTTGAGGAATGGATTTTTATTATGTTGTTTCCTACAAATATAATTTGAAGTCAATTTTGTTTTAGAATCTCCCTGTCTAATTGAAGAAAAATAAAACCACTTAATATTTATATGTTTTATCTTGTAAAATCTAAATGGTGTCTATAATTGTATAAATTAAATATTTTTCATGAAATATACAATATTTAAAAAATTGAAAAAAATAACATGGATGAGAAATTATACCATTACAGACTCCCACATCTAATATTTTCCTCTCTTGTCAGCGTTTATCCAATCAAGATACAAAACTCAAATCCTACAACATCTCTACATGGCCATGTAACTCCTAAACTTATTTTAATTTGGTAATAATGAATTATTGTTATCATCAAATTCAATTCTCAACCTTTACTCACCAAGAGAAAGTGAAAATTTGGAAAAAAATATAATCCCACATCTTCTAACTCTAGGTATTAATTCTTACATTTTGTGCATACATTTTTTATGATTTTAATTAATAAAATTTGTTAATAAGGTAATTATATTTTCCTTGATTTCTATTATTTTATTCATTTATGGTAGGGAGCATTAAAATGAGAAATTACACATAAGAAGAGCTAAATAAACTGATAAATCATGGTTCATTCTGTGAATATAAGGTCATTCCATGAACAAGTTGGGCCAGATATCCACTAAAATTCCAGACAACCCATCACATCATGGAAGGATATTTCAGGATATGAATGTTTGAGAGAGGGAAATTATGGAAGAGAGGATATAGTTTTTGCTGTGACACATCAGGTTACCCCTAAACCCATGTCGATAATATATTTTAATATTGTTTGTTTTCTGAATCTATGGTAGATATCATATTGAATTGACTGGAGATCTCTATGTGTGATTGGGATGAAATAAATAAAATATTTTTTACTTCAAGGTCAATATTTGGAGATTTATTTTCTTATAAATCTATAGGTTGGCCTCTACTACTTGGGACTAGGACCTAAATCCATCACATGAACAAGAGAAGGAGTTATACTACAAATATACTATTTCTATACTATTATTTTTGATCTCTCTTTTTATCATACTCCCTCATGAATAACATGAGGGGGTAATTATCCAGGATTCGATCTATGAAATCATAGGGGGGGTGTGTTAGTGTAATTTATTCTCTATTTTAGTCTATTTTTTGGTTATGAATTTATTTTTCTATTTTAAATATATTTCCTTTTTTCTATTTCATGATCATTAAACTTGAATTTGGGAAGTGATTTAAAATTCATGGCTAATTATTTTTAATTTTTCATAACCATTTCATGATTTAGAATGATTATGTTTAAATAAAGTTTCAAGATACCTAACCTAATAATGGACCCATGTACTTGACCAAAAGAATAAGGAAATTATTAAGTTAGATAGGGAGTACCAAGACCAAATACGTTTTTTTATTTCAACAACAACATGACTAAAAAATTGGCATTACACTCCACTAGTACAAAAACCTAAAAATTATAAATCTTGTAACATCTTCTCTCATTGACTCCAAAACCTTTACTTTCATTTTAATTCACTTAATTTTCCTAAATATAAACATAAACCATCTCATGGTTTTGACCGAAAACTCACCACATTATAATTTCAATTAGATAGTATCATTTTCATTAGATAATTTCATAAATTTATAAATTTGATTGGCCTCATATTTTATTACTTGATCTAGAAAGCCCATCTAACTAGTCTTCAAATTAGACCATGGAAAGAACCAAAGGATATTCCAGATCCCTACGGGCTGGCGACAAGAACCAAAGCATCCAATAAAAAGTATAGTGAATAATTTTTCCAAACTGAAACATGAAACATGGAATACATATAGAAAAAACATAAATGAAATATACCATAATAAAAATAGTGAAAATGGTAGTGATACAAACAAAAGTAATAAGAAAAAAAATCCAATGTATTGGTAAAAAAATCCAAAAAAGAAAACCCAAAAAATTAATAGTTACTCCATGTAATACATGGTAAATATCCTAAAATATCCCCATCAAATACCCATACCCACCTCACATAAACCTAACCACCTCATTGTGGTTCATTTTCCTTTCCCACATTTGAATAAAAGGTCTACACAACCCCCAGGGTGTGTGCAAGATGTGAGTTAAACATGACAAGTAGGATCATACGCAGGTGTTCCATAACAAGTCTCTAACAAAGAGTCCCAATATTCTCAATCAAAAATAAAACATGGAATGATAAAAAAATTTCAAACTTATATAAATATCATGATAAAAAATCCCCATTTTTATCATATACAAAACAATTTCAGATGAATAGTTTTCAAATCACATTAATTAAATCATTTTCTATTTATAAAATCATTCTTCATATATCATAGAAAAAATGAACTAGTAAAAAGACAAGAACAATGAAGATCAACCCTATGATATCATGGGTTTAGGATAGCTAGGTCACTCGTACCTCAGTAATGAATTAAGACTAGTGCACACTATACAAGTTTTCTAGAACAAAAGGGACTAGGGAATAAAGGAACACCCCATGAGTAAACCCTATACGAGTTTGGATACGCAATTTCCAAGGACACATGGCCTAGGGAATATAAATACACCCCATGAGTGAACCCCCTATGTAATTAAATAAAATATCAATACTAAACCCTCCACCTAAGTACCCAAGGCTCCCAAATGTT
Organism: Viscum album; assembly: GCA_963277665.1. Taxonomy (NCBI): domain Eukaryota; kingdom Viridiplantae; phylum Streptophyta; class Magnoliopsida; order Santalales; family Viscaceae; genus Viscum; species Viscum album. Next base: position 1,617,349,929 of record OY728125.1, read on the forward strand.
GTATATGTCAAATAATTTAAAAGGGATTATCACATTGCACAATATACTTCCATCAAAAATTGTTATTTGAAATCAATTTTCACAAACCATTTCATAATTCTTTGAAAATAATCATTCTTTTACAAAAACAAGGGGAAACCCATATTTTATCAAAAACCCATTACACATGAATATAAAAACAATCATGTAGGATTCCACTTATTATTTAGAAAACTATTTTGAAAACCAAGAGCATTCATGGTTGATCAAACTTATATTAGATATAGAACCACCTACCACAAACTCAGATCACACATCAACCAAGATGGGATCCACACACACCTATTGGAAAAGGAATGATGGAAAAAATTAAAGGAGGTCCTAAAAAATGATTCTCTCATCTCAGAATCATGTTATGATAATAAAAAGGGTTGTAGGAGAAGATAGATCAACACATAACTCTAATATCACATGTGCCACACCAAAACAAACACAATACCAACCTCCATGAGATGAAAAAATGATGTATCTATAGAAAATTGATAAGTAATCATAAAATGATTGACAAACCCACTAAACATATTATAGATTTTCTACCAACTTCAAGAAGAACTGAAGAACAAAAAGATAATTGAGAAAACTTATCAAAAAATTGACAACCAATCAAACCGAGATCAAAACAACAAGAAAATAAGATGTACGGTGCTTAATATTCCAAAGAGGAAACTCTATAAGAGCTCGGGTCAGATTAGGTTCAAGAATAAGGGATTAAGGGGTTAATTAAGGGTTTCAGGGCATAAAAATATTATCACAACTGAGTCACCTTTGACACCTCTCAAACCTTAAGGAAATCCTCTTAAACATAAAAGAGAGATGTATCTAGGAAAATATGTAATAATTCTCCAAACCATAGGACTATTTATTTCAAGAAAGTCATGTGGGGGAAGGATGTTCTAGAAAGAGGTGAGATCACTACCCCCTTGCCAAAGATTCACCCTCCCATGTATCATGAGAATTAGACCCTTTCCTTCATAAAACTATTAACAATATAATATACTTACCATGTAGAAATTTCATATGAGGATCAATGATCACCATTGTCACTTACACAACTGAAATGTCTAGATACAAATTAATCTCCTCCAAATTCAAAAGGTGGGAAGGATTGGGATGGTACTTCATGATCAAAGATATGAAGAATACATATGAATAACTTTCAACTGAGCCAGTAATTCCAACTGATAAAATACCTAACCAAGATTTTAAATGATCTAAAATATTCCAACATATATCATAGCTAGATTCTTCTATTTTGTAAACTAATAGTGACCCAACCGAGGCGAAGCCTTAAAGAATAATTAGTCACCAATAGAAAGCTACAAAATAAAGAATCAATGATTTGTACATTATTTATTCCCACTCTTATAGCAAACCTATCATTTTACATACAACATTACAAGATTTTATGCATAATTATACATCAAATTACAAGTTAAAGATCGTAAAGTCTAGTGTCTTGGAATATTGGGTACATAAAACTCAAAACATATAACTAAATAAAACATTTCATTATTTAATATTAAAATTGAGCTCCTAAATTCCATTATGCTCAATCATCTTCATAGGTTACCATGGGGAAGATATGAAAAAATTGATGAGATAAATATACTAGTAATGGAATAACCATAAGAACAAATCATTAGCACATGGGATATAATACATGACATGATGATATAAAAAGGCATGTAACATATGGAATTGTAACATATAAACATGGAATCATATAAAAATTGATTCATATTAATGTGGAAGAAACATAAAACATGACTTTATCTTAAGACAATTCAAACCTCCAAGACCATTTCACATGGTAGCACAATCCAAAGCTAACCGCCAAGACTATCCCACATCGTAGCATAAGCCAATGATAATTGCCAAGATCGTTGCACATTACATATCATGAGACTCAACTTTACCCAATGCATTGAATCTATATCTGGGAAGAACCATATTATAATTTCACGAATTTGTTTTCCACATAAATAATCATACATAATCAATCTTATATAAACAAAAGGGTTACCCATGGAAAGAATTGGGTACCACAATCATGTCATGAAGCATAAAAATTGGGTGTATCATAAAAGTTTCCATGAAAGAAAGGAACTATAATATACATGGAAATTCATTATGGAAAATAGGCATGTATCATGGAAAGTTATTTCATGTAGAAGTGACAGCATGCAAGAAAATTATATAAGAAATTTTAGCATTAAAACATTTATGTGCAGTTTTAAGGAAAATACTCTAGAGCCTTTAAAATAAAAAAGGGAAAAATACATTATATAAACCCATAAGTTGACCAAGAAGGTTTTAATAATAAAAAATACTAATTTTATAAAGCCAATGGTATCTTAAAATAGAAGATAGATTGCACTTAAAATTGGGTAAGAATTCTGGAAGTTCCTTCAAAATAGGTTTGCTTATCGGGAAGTATTGAGAATGGAATCACGTAAAAACATGTATATACACAAAAGATAATGATGAAAGGTTATTGATAAATGAATTTGGTAAATTTTCACAACAATAATAAAGTGAAAATAAAAAGATAATATAACTTCATTTTGGTAAACGGAAGATAAGGAAACCCAAAGGAACAAAGGAGGATTGGGTAAAATCCCTTACAGATTATCAACATGGTATTGGGTATAATTAAGAGAGATTAATGAGAGAATAAGGGGTTTATCATAACTTATAAATCAAGATGTTAGTATAAAGGAGGTTTGAAATAATACCCAATCATTATGGATTATAGATAAAAGGGAATAACAAAGAGTAAATTCTTGAATAAAAGTGAAATAGAGAGGATCCCTTATCTTAAGTCTGATGGTGTTCTCCACTTGATATTAATGACCTGAATAATAAAATTAGGTTCATTAATTATTATTTATAGAACCTATTCTATATTTAAAAGATTTATTATAACCTTTTGGTGTTTATTCATGACATTTTTGATGTGTTATGTGGTTCAATTTCAATGTTTGGGTCTGTTTATTTTCTTGGGTTTTACGATCGGTTTACTAATTTTCATGAATGGGGAATCATGTAAAATGGGGATGGTTGTTCAAAATCAGAGTTATATTTTATTATTAAATATCTATAAGGTTAAATGGTTGTAAATTTAATTTGGTTACTTATAGTGAAGTTGAATCATTATATAAAACATTAGTGATAACCTTTTGGGTTTATTGGCAGGTTTTGATCACTACAAACTCATTTTTCATTATAATATTACATCATGTTTAAAAAAAGGTTATATAACCTTTTATAGTATATATTACCTAATAATCTGGTTCAACTATAAAACAATGGTTTCATGACCATAATTGGATATGGTAAAAGAAATTGAAAACCCGTCATCCTTGAATGTGGTAAATTAACATATCTCAGATGGTGTCTTTACTACTAGTATGAAAGAAGTGTAAAGGAGAGATAATAATAACTTATTCTATTATCATAAAAAAGTTACAGTTCATGTTAGCTACTAGAGTTGTCAAAAAATTTGGATGAGGAGAGGTAAGGACAGATAAGACAACAAATGAACTTGAAAAGAAAGTAAAATGATTGAAAATAAGAATTTACCTCTTGAATAAATCTTCCATGAGAGCCTCTTAAGGGGAGATTATTTCATATTTTAAAGATACCAAGGAATGTTGGACATGGGGGAGGAGCTTGGAAAGATATTTGGGAAGAATTTAGGAAAGGAACAAGGCTTGAGAGGCGTGAAGAGAAGAGGTAAGTGTAGGTTTTGGGTGTAGTAGAAGCGCGTTTGTGGGTATACCCAAATTTAATTTTTACGTTGACAATGATCAATTTGAGATCCGTCACAATAATAAAACACCAGATCTTTGGAATATAATGAATAAAAAAAGAAATTAAGGGAGTCCTAGAACCATAGATAGGATCATCATATGTTGGTTATAATCATTTTAATTAAAAGAAAATAATTACCTTGATTGAATTCTCTCTCTGTTGATGTTTCTAGTCATGATTCTATGTGATCCATTGTTTTTTTGTAGAATCCAAGTGTAGGATTCCTCTAGCAGCGATCCACACATGATCCATGTATCTCTAGATGTCACCATAAGGATATCTGGGTTCTAGCACAGAAGATACTTTGCTTGTGATTTCCGCCTTAGATCGCCTTGAGACCCGCTTGCAAAGTGTTCTCCTTGGTCATGTGGAGGTGGATCTCTCTCGTAGCATGATATCATTCTTGGAATAAAAGAAATTCACTGTTAGACTAAGAGTTTTATATAGATCCATTATGCACAACTACAAAAAATGGCTATGCTAATGAGAATTAAATAATTGGGATTTTTAATTAGTTATAATAATAAAATTAATTAATTACTCAAAAACATTTATTCATTTAATATAATTCTTAGTAAGGCCCCATGTCTAATAATAACAGTTGACCATTATCATACATTGACCTACGCCTAGCGAATTACACCAAATATTTTTTAATTAATTAAATAATATTATTTCTCATGAATCCCTAGAAAAACTATACGGCGTGTATATTGATATACACGACATGTACTTTTTTTTCACCATTTTCTTTATTTCCTCCACCACATTTATTAGACCTTGAATAATGGCTATTTATTTCTTAAATAAATATCACTGCATTACTTGATAATAAATATATTATTTCTCCCACAATATATTCTCTCAAATAACCAGTGTAGAAATAAATGTGATCATGCATCCTTGAATAATTATTATACCATAATTGGGAATAATCTTTATTCAACTTGTTAAATTAATATTTATTTGAGATACTTGGACACACACAGTGTGTGACCCTCTAGGCCTCTTTCTTAGTGGAATTAAGTGGAACCTACCTAAAGTCCAATGTTAGTGTCTAGAAACATACCAAATCACCCATAGAGAAAGAAGTTAATTCCACAATGGCGTGTCACCTCCTACGAATGCTTACTATGTAATGTAATCCCTTTTTCTAGATATCTCGAATCAAGCAGGTTGCATGCTAGTTCCATGAACCCATGAACTCGATTATCCTTTCTTTGAACTCCCAGAATTGACCTTGCCCATTATTTACCTTGACCATGGATTTATTTAGGCTATATGAATTCTATAAAAGGGCCTGAGATATCTACTTCTATTATGAAAACATAAGGGACAAATCATTTTCGGCATTATTTATTAATGATGTATTACTCATGATGCACCCAACATATCCTACCTCCCTACGAACAGTGTTTCGTCACAGTTTTCATCAATATATCTAAGTTCATATGTTGTAATACCAATTAATAATAATCTTAACGTCTAAGGAACAATAAACATGTCTACAGATAAGAACATCCAATGACACTATGAAATGTGGATTTAATATTGGTAGGTCTAATTCTCAAAATATCCTCTTGGATATTACCAAGGGTGCACACCATGCGAAGGTGCCTCAAAGTTTTATGAGTCCTCGCCCCTAATGGCCTATATTATTTGTGTCACTCAGATAATATCATCCATCCATAGAATATATATTCAAGAAAAGTGTTATGGAACGTCCAGGTTTTCATCATAGCAGGGATCTGCTATGACTTTTTGGTGCAACAGTTATCCTTAGGACATTATCACATGCATCGTCGCACCAAAGAACATTCAAGATGTGATAAGGTATTTATTAATGAATAAACTACAAAGTAGTTGGTTCTAGGACACCAACTCCAACAGACTCCCACTTGGACTAGAGCCAACTGCTAACAACCTTTAACCTACTACCTCTCACATGATATTGATGCTTCTACTAAGACAAGCCTTCAGTCATGGGGTTTTTCTACGTTCTATTCCGTGGACACTCTACTCATTGCAAATTCACACTTTGATAGAAATCTCTCAAGAGGCTGTACTTTTGAAGTATATTATTTGTCCACTGATGAGACCTTGGTTATTTTTCAAGAGTCACCACTATAGTATTATCACAATACAATGTGATACGATATTTACTGATAGGCACCACATCATCCTCTTGGACAAGGTTATGAATCCAGAAAGATTCATTGACTACATCAAAAGTTGATATATATTAGGACTCCACTATAGAATCGGAAACCACTGCTTGCTTTGATCTCTTCCAACTCACAACTCCTCCATTGAGACAGAAAACATATCCAGATTGCACTTCATATCATTCTGATCTGTCTAAAAACTAGCATCATCATACCTTCTGATGACAAGATCCTTGTCTCCTCCATACACTAAGAACATATCTTTAGTTCTTCTTAGATACTTAAGGATAGTCTTAACAACAGTCCAATGCTGTTGTCTTAGATATGCTTGATATCTTCCAACCATGCTAAGTGCATAGGTAACATCAATCCTGGTATATAAAATGACATACATGATGGATCCTATAGCCAAAGCCTATGGTATCTTACTCATTATATCTTTCTCTTGTTGTATCTGAGGACACATTTTCTTAGAAATATGTAGGCCATGTGACACTGAAACCAATCCCCTCTTGGATTATTCCATACTAAATCTATTTAGTATCTGGTCATTGTAAATTCCTTGACTTAGTCCAAGAATCCTCTTGGATCTATCACGAATGATCTTGATCTCTAAAATTTAGGCTGCTTCACCCAAGTCCTTCATAGAGAAACACTCATTAAACCATTCCTTAACAGACTATAAGACTATTACATTGTTTCCAAAAAGTAATATGTCATCAACATATGCTACTAAGATAATGACTGCATTCCCATTAAACTTCGTATAAACACATGTCTCACATTCATTCTTAATGAATCCAAATTCCTTTATGGATTAATCAAATTGAATTTTCCATGACCTAGATGCTTTATTTGATATATAAATCTATTTCTACAACTTTCAAACCCGTTTGGATTCACCTGGTGTCACAAACCCTTATGGTTGGGTCATATAGACATCTTCTTGAAGGTTCCTATTAATGAATATTGTTTTGAAATCCATTTTCTAAATCTCATAGTCCTGGTAAGATGCTATGGCAAGTAATATTCTTATGGATTTAATCATGGAAACTGGCAAGAAGGTTTTATCATAATAAATTTTTCGATGCTGTCTGAATCCTTTAGCTATTAGCCTTACTTTTTAGGTGCTAACTTGACCTTCCATATCCATCTTTCTTTTTAATACCCATTTGCATCCAATAGGCTTTACATCAATTGGCTCATCGACTAGAAGCCAAACTTGGTTTTGATACATGGAATCCATATCAGAATTCATAACTTATATCCATCTTGAATCTTCTGAGATTTATAATAATTTATTGTAGGAGGGAGGTTCATCATTGTCAAACAATATTGATTCACCATCCTCGATGACTAAGAAACCAAATCTCTCTTGTTCCCTTACCTCTCTTGAGATCCTATGCAGTACTTGTGTTTCTGGAACCTCTTCCATAGGGACCTATGGAACTTGTTCCTATACCAACTCCTGTGTATCTTGAGCATCAACTTCATCAAAGTCAATCTTTCTCCCACTATCCTTTTTGAGGATGTGCTCCCTCTCAATAAAGACTTCTTGTCTGGCGACAATCACTTTCTTGTATGATGGGTTATATTGGTAATATCCTTTTTTTTTCTTGGATATCCTATAAAGATACACCACGTGCCTCAGGGTGCTAGGTTGTTTCCTGAGAAGTCCTTAACAAATGCCTCACATCCCCATACACATGTGTGTGGCAAAACGTGTTTATTTCCATTCCATAACTCGTAAGGAATTCCATTTTCCGACTTATTTGGTACTCAGTTTAATGTGTATGCTACAGTTTGTAATGAATATCTCCAAAAGGATAATGGAAGATCTGCATGACTCATCATCGACCTCACCATGTCCAACAAGGTGCAGTTTCTCTTTTCAATAACACCATTATACTGTGGTGTATAATTAGGAGTGAGATGAGATAAAATCCCAAACTCCAGTAGAATATCGATGTAATATTGGTTTATATATTCTCCACCTTGATTCGATTGAAGTTTCATTATCTTCTTAGCAAGCTGATTCTCCACTTCATTCTCGAATTACTTAAATTTCTATAAGGACTCTGACTTATACCACATTAGGTAGACATAGCCATATCTACTCAAATCATTAGTAAAATTAATGAAGTAAGATTATCCACCTCTATCTTGTATAGGAAATGGTCTACACACATCCGTGTGCACCAATCCGAGAAGCTCTGTGACCATTTCACCCTGTCCACCGAAAGGCAGCTTGGTCATTATACCTTTTAAATAAGCATGACATCTATCAACCGGTTTTAGCTCAGTAGAGTCTAAATAACCATCTTAGAAAGGATTTTCCAAGTGCTTCTCGTTTACATGATCGAGACGGTGATTCCACAACTGGGTGATGTATGAGTCATGTGAGTTTATTTTGTTATTGAATTCCAACACTAGGTTTTTGTAATTTTGATACATACAAACTGTTATTTAAATGTTCCATACCATAAAATATGTTGTTCTTTTAAAAGAAACAACCCTTATTTCCAAACATGAATTAAAATCCATCAATATCCAAACAAGATACATAAATTATGTTCTTGGTAACACTAGGAACATATTAATAGTTACATATAATCAAAATCATTCTAGTTGGCAATGAGGGATGGTAATCACCAATGACCAGTGCAGCTAGCCTCATGCCATTGGCAGCATGAATATCCACCTATCCTCTAGAAATATTTCTAAATCTACTTGGTTCATACATTTGAATACATATGTGGGCCCCAAAATCTATATCAAATACCCAATGTGTATAAATGGAATGATTACACTCGATAAAAAATGCACCTTTAGCATCCCCATGTTTCTGGGTGCAGTTCCTCTTCAAGTTTCCTAGATAGCCACATGCGACACATACCACCTCCCATTCCTTTCCCTACCTCTGGATCTTCTCCTTGTTGGAGGTATGGTGATCCGGGGCTTCATACTGTTTATAAGTCCATGGCCCCTATGCCTTGTCCTTAATTTTCTTATTAACCGTAAGGAATGTAGGTTTGTTATGAACCATGTCCTTATATACCTAGAGAATTAAGGTTAGAAGTTCTGATAGGCTCTTCTCATTTTTTCTCATGTTTTAGTTGACGATAAAGCTAGAGACGGTCTTGGGAAGTTATGATAGGATGAGATCTATACGAAACTCATCCGAGAACTTAATCCCTATGATTTCCATGAATTTAATGTAGCCAATAATATTGACTACATGATACCAAGATGGTGAAGAGTCTCCAATCATAGTTGTGAACAAAGCATTGGAGATCTCATATTTCTCTTGTCTCGCCTTCTCTTGATATAGATTCTTAGGTTGAGACATCATGCTATATGCGTCCATGTTTTCATGTTGCTTCAAGAGATCATCAGAAATGGCTGATAGAATGAAACATTGGACAACTATGGAATCATCCATATGTTTCATATAGAGAGATAGTTCCTCATCACTGACCTCTTTTCCAGGAAAAACTTGAACAAGCTCTTCTAGCACAAACAATTTCCTCTCGTGTTAAAGGATGATGCGTAAACGCCTATGACATTCCTGTAAATTGGTGTCAGTGAGAAGGCTTTCCTTCTCGAGTATTGTTAAAAATGATATGTTTGAATTCATTTTTCTTTCCATTCCTAAAAATTAATATGAGAAAAGGTTTATTATTTTGTCATGATAAAACTGAGACAAATAAATAAATTAATACATATTATCCTCCCACTATTTTATCGAAATATAATAGCCCTCACCACTGAGATCAGAATATTTTGTTTCCTGAATATTCTAGTGTCAAGGATCTGTATTTCCCTTCACATTACCCCAACTACGGTTGTTCAAGAAACATGATGGGGTTTAGGTAGGAATTTCAAATTCCAACTGCATTAACACTCATCTCCTTGATCTGATGAGTGGACTCCCCAATCCTGAAATACTTTTATTTTGGATTTCCTCAACCTTTTCTTCATGGTCACAAAAAGTCTTGTTGTGGTAGTCAACGCTTGATTCAAACCAAGTCAAGTCAACCCAAAACCTTGAATTATAATTCCCTAATCATTGAAAGCACCGAAACTAGGGTTGGTCATGCACTTTGAACTATGATTCTGTATTAAGCAAGATTATGGAAGGCTATACTGACTTAATATTCCTTTGAGGGATTTTATCCTTATATGTAAATATCAAATTTATTATCTTTCATACATTTTTGTTAATATTAAGTGGGATATACTTAAGTGATTAACCATGTATAATATAATATTTCTGCATAAGATGGTCTTATTTTAGTTCCATCTTTCATGCTTGTTTAATTCATTAATTTTGTGATCGTGACTACAGACCCACAATAACTAAACCTTGAAACTGACAGAAATAAAATAAATAGTATGATCATGAGCTTGTTCTATTGGTTAGTTTATCTATAGGTTGATAAACTAACCCATGACCTAGGGGAGAAACACCTTGAGCCTTTTTGGGTTTGTGTTTACATCTTTCCACCTGTCCACCTTTGTATCTCCTTGGATTAGTTTCACCTTGGCTCTTAACTTGAGCCTCCTCCACTAGCTTGGATGTTCCATCCATTACATATGCTTTTATCTCACTCACAGGTGAGGGGTAAAACAAGGTATTACATAAAAGAAACCACGGGCACGCATGCCCTACATATTAATGAGGAGAAGGATCATTGGAAAACAAATTTAATTTAAATAAATAAATTAAAATGAACCATTCACATAAAATGTTCATGTTCTAGATCATGATCATCCATACATGCAATGATATTTATGCATAAATAAACCTCTCATTCAATTATTTAATCATTTTTAAAGATAAATCATTCTTGAATCAATTAATCGTCTTTAACTAATCAATCATTTTATCTTAAACCCTTTTTCTGAATTTCCTTGAGATTCTCATCCATAATAATTTTAAACCAATAAAATCATTTTAAATTATCTTTGTACATAACTTGTACCTTGGAGGCAACCCAGTGAATTACCGTTCAGAACTAACAAATGAGTAGAAATGAACATTACACATATGTTAACTTAAACACATATATATAAAACACCTATCACATGTTGTGCCTCCTCTTTACATCTACACTGTGGTACACGTCTCAAGAGTTTGTATAAGATAATAATAAATTTTAATAAATCTATGTAATTTGGATGAGTACATGGTGTGTAGTTCCAAATACACAGCGTGTACTTTTTTTCACCACCCATTCGAAGTACACGCCCGAGGACATGGCGTGTGGATTTACTTTGGAAATCTTCGGAGTACACGACGTGTTCAGTGTGACACACATCGTGCAGTATCCGCATTACACGATTTCTAGCTAGGAAAGTCGTGTACGAGTTACACGGTCCTACCCAAATCTAAAGGGACTACATGCCGTGTTCCATGGGCCACAGAGTGTTTAATCTGGAAATCGTGTACCACATGTTCCTGGTCAACACACGAAGTCTTGAAGACTTTGATAGGATCCATTGACACAACCTAGTTTGGAGGACCAGTTTGATGCATGGAACTTAGACTACACGTCGTGTACTTCCAAATACATGTCGTGTGTTCTGGTGTTTTATGGACATGAACGTTTTTCACCTCCAGCTGAGATCCTTTGTTTTATTTTAATAAAAAATTAGAATAAAAAATCATTTCTGTAAGGTGAACGAGAAATGAGAGAGGAGGAACAGATCTCAAGATTCAGATTTGCAGAATGATTAACTTGAATTGAAATAACTAAATTATTAAATGTGTAAATCATCAATGAAAACTAAATAATTATAATCAACAATATGAACCCTATAATACCACTTGTAGGTTTCAGGTGCAGCAAAAGTGCTTTTGTGGGTGTACCCAACTTTAATTTTTCCATTAACAACGATCAATCCGAGATCCTTCATGATAATAAAACATCAGATCTTCAAAATAGAATGAAGAATGAAAGAAATGAAGGGAGTCCTAAAACATTATATAGGATCATAATATGTTGGTTATAATTTATATAATTAAATGACAAGAATCACCTTGATGTAATTATTTCCCCAGTGATGTTTTCATTCATGATTTTATGTGATCCGTCATTGTGTTGTAGAATCCAAGTGTAGGATTCCTCTAGCGGTGATCCACATGTGCTCCATGTATCTCTGGACTCCAACGAAGGGATCTCCGGGTTCTAGATAGAAAGAGCCTTCTCTCGCGATGTTTGCCTTAGATCACCTTGAGAGTTGCTTGCAAAGAGCTCTCCTTGATCCAGTGGAGGAGGATCTCTCTCGCAGCTTGAGAGCATTCTTGGGAGAAAAGAAATTCTATCTTAGATTGAGATTTTCCTGTAGATCCAATTTTCACAACTAACAAAAATTGCTAGGATAATGAGAATTATATAATTGGTATTTTTAATTACATATAATAATAAAATGAATTAATTACTCAAAAGAATTAATTCATTTCATTTAATTCTTAGTAAGACCCCATGTCTAATAATAACAGTTGACCATTGTTATTAATTCACATGCACCCAACTAATTACACATAATATTATTTAATTAATTAAATAATATTATTTCTCATGAATCCCTAGAAAAAAATACACGGCGTGTATATTAATATACATGGCGTGTACTTTTGTTTTTTTCTATTTTATTTATTTCATCCACCATATTTATTTGACCTTGAATAATGGCTATTTATTTCCCAAATAAATATCACTACATTACTCGCTAAAAAATATATTATTTCACCCAAAATATATTCTCTTGAATAACGAGTGTAGAAATAAATGAGATCAGGCATCATTGAATAATTATTAAACCACAATCGGGAATAATCGTTATTTCAGTTGTTAAATTAATATTTAACTGAGATACTTGGACACACTTAGTGTGTGACCCTCTAGGCCTGTTTCTCAGTGGCATTAGGTGGAGTCTTCCTAAAGTCCAAGGCTAACATCTAGAAACATGCCAAGAAACCCATAGAGAAAGAAGTTAATCCCACAAAGATGTGTCACCTTCTACAAATTCTTTCCATGTAATGTAATCTCTTTGTCTCGATATCTTGAATCAAGCGGGTTTCATGTTGGTGCCATCAACCCATGTGATCAATTATTATTTCTTTGAATTTATGGAATTGAACATTTCCATTCCTTACCATGGAAATGGATTTATTTAGGCTATATCAATTCAATCAAAGGTCCTAATATATTGACTTCCCTTAAGAAATCGGAATGGACAAATCCTTTCTCACATTATCTATTAATGCTGCATTACTCGTAACACACCCAACATGTCCTACCTTTCTGAAAACAGCGTGTCATCACATTTTTAGTAAATAAATCTATGTAAATGAGTTTTAATACCCATTAATAATAATTTTATAGTCTAAGGACCAATACAAACGTCTGTAGATAAGAACATCCAATGACATTATGAAATGTGGATTTCCTGCTGGCGGGTCTCATTCTCATTATATTCTCCTGTATATTACCAAGGGAACACACCATGAGAAGGTGCCTCAATGTTTTTGAGTCATCACCCCTAACAGCCTGTATTATTTTTGTCCTTCAAATAACATCATCCAACCATAGAACATATACTCAAGAACAGTGTTTTGGCACTTTTGGGTACTCATCATAGCAGGGATCCACTTTGACATTTTAGTGCAACAACTATCCTTATGACATTATCACATTCATCGTCTCACAGAAGAACAATCAAGATGTGATAAAGTATTTATTAATTAATAAATTAATAAATAGTTGGTAGTAGGCCACCAACTCAAACACTAAGGAGGGGTGGTATTTATAGTGGAAGAGAGGATGGTTTTAATAATATTTAATTCCTTAGTTTATTAATTTCCATCATGGCCAAAAATAGTGATGATTCCATGACGAAAAATAGTAATAAGTGAATGTGATTTCAAACCAATTGGGATTCTATTAGAAGAACGTCATCCCTAACCATATAAATCATTTATTTAGCTTAATTTGAAAATTATTGTATTTTACAATTCATAAAAATTAACATATTTTAGAAAAATCTCAAAACATCACCCTAACCATTTTTTATATGTAGAATCCAAAAAATAACTCCATTTTTCAAAAATAATTTTCTAAATATAATTAATTTATTTTTTAATTAAAATAATAATTTACTTGAAAAATATAGATTTTAAAAACAATAACTGATTTTAAAATGTTTTCAAAAATTACACAAGGTATTACAAAATTATCTTAAAAATAGAAGGCATTAAATTGATAATTTATGAACACATTATAAAAAAATACATTTTATTTTTTATTAATTAATTAATTTTTATTAATTATTTATGACTTTCAAAAATACCAATACTTCTACAATGGTCATATTATCACATATAAGATGCATAAATTTTATTTATACATTAATGGGTGAGGTTACTATTATTTTGGAATATTTACTATTCATATGGGTCATATTACTATTCATTAGGGTAACATTACTATTTATAAAGGTCACTTACTATTCACCAAAAATTAAGTTTGTCTCATCGGACTCCAAACATCTTACTGATCGCAACCGTGTATGTCATATTTTTTTCAAAATTCAAATCACAAAAGTGACAATATTATGTTTAAAGATCACATAGTACTTAGTAGTTCATTGTATTATGATATCATGTGATTATATGACATAATTATTAGAAGGTAGTTTATATTGATAAAACTTTAGGTCATTATAAATATGAACTATGACAAAGCATTGAGTTATATCCCAAATCCTCACTGATGACCCCTAAACTATTATAAACTAGACTAGATAACCCGGTACCTTAATACCTAAAACGATACTGACATAACCCAATGGGTGTTATTGATCCCCATAGATAGGAGACTAAAACATAAAATCATAAATGAATAATGTGGGAACATTATTTCCACATAATAGTGTAAATAAAAAATGACACAAGTTGGTATATCAAAACTCTTCAAGGAGAAAGTACCAAAAATCAAACAACTAAAAATGTACCTGAGCATATAGATAAACTAAATGAAACATCAACCGAGACTTCCATAAAAAACCAATAAAAATCTCAAAACCCTATGTAACAAGTGGACCTCAGCTCCACTGGCCACCATTATGACTCCATGGTCCCAAGGACCAAGATCATCCACCACCTCCATGTTTTACTTTTCTTTTGGTCAAACCTATCATACAAAAATCTAAAAACACCTAAGGGAAAAGGTAGAGTGTGAACTATAAATCCCATTAGGGTCTCAAAAAGTGTTTCATAATATATTCCATAATAATAAACCACTCATGCTTCCAATTTAAATAAAATAGGTAATGTTATAATGCATCATTTTAATATTTTAAAAACATGTTTTCTTTTCAATAAATTGAATTTTTTTTAAACATGACTTAGATAAGCATTTTATATAAAATAATTTATATAAATAACTTGTCATGAGTAAAGAAGTTCTATAATTAATGACATATATAATCAATTCATACACAACGAGCACCATAGTCATCTTCCTCAAGGTAAGTTAGTTTATGACTATAGGATCATCACAGTTTATAAATTAGTGATCATTACTAATAATTTGTGCACACATCCCTAAGGCTTAGTTTGAATATGACTCATCAATATCCCATTAGGGATAATCATGAAAAATAGGTTTTTGTTAGTGTTTTCATCACTAATCCATTTCTAGTGGATAAAGATCAGAGCGTACTTGTAACAAATAACCTACTATCTACCCAAATTCAAATGTTATCAATCAGTCAATAAATAGTGGATAGATCATCTCATTTTAAATAAAACCACAATTTATAATTCAATTACCTAACTCTTAGTTTCAATATTCCAATTCAATTTCAAGACCAAATCAAGTGGTTTTCATTATTCCTTTTATTTTCAATCCAAAACTGTTCTTGGGTTTTTATCATTTCAATTTAATCTATTTTCTAAAAAAAATCTCAAATCATTTCATCAACTTCATCATTAATTATTTTTCTCAAAAATCGATCCATCAGTTTCAAAATTCATCCCACAATTCCAATTGCATTAGAATTGGGGGCTTTTATCAAAATCCATGCCATTTTGAATTTCATAATCAAATCATTCCAAACCGAGGTTTTATAAATCAATTTAAATCTATTTCAAAAAAATCAAGAAAATCAAGGTTTCAATTTCATGGAAAATCTCAAATGGAACCACCTACATTTAATTATAATATCAAACAATAAACACCTATAATGGCAATGACAATGATGATCAAGGGTGATGGGGATATATGAATTGAATATAGAATCAAGATTTATCAATAAAAGGTTTAGATTGAACAAAAACAATTTCAGATCCATTTAGAAAATAATTATCTAACACTCTCTAAGTAAAAGAGAATGGAAAATTAGAAAAAAACACAAATGAGTATATCCACTTAACAAAGAGGGATTAAATCATCCACAGACAACTTGATTCATCAAAGGAGGAAGTTGGAGGAAAAAATAACTTATTTAGAGCTTATAAAGACCATGGGTTTGAGATAGGTTTGAATGGGGGTGATTAGAATATTAAACCAAGGGTTTGGAATTATTAAAATTAAATTTTAAGGAGAATAAAACTGTGAACATAGTTTCTTCGGGGGGGGGGCACGGTTAGACAAACCATTTTCCATTTTTTTTGGGGAGGGCCGCATGGTTAGACAAACCATGTTCCCTAACTATGCACCCCTACCAGTATTCTATTTGGGGTGCATAGTTTTTCTATATGGTTTAACTAATTGTGAACCAACCATGCATTCTCAACTATCCAAGAGGTTCATTATTTATATAGGTTACCACATGATTTGGAAAAACCGTGTGCCTCTTTCCAGTGGCTTCCAATAGGGTTGATGATTTTATATGAAAAAATACATGGTTTTCTCTAACCATTCACCAACTATAAACAAATCAAAGGGATTCCAAAATTCTCTAAATTTTACCCAAGACACCTCAAAATAAGACCCAACCAAAAGGATATCTAAACAAGGGTCAAGGAATACCTAAAAAATGTAATATAATGTTACAACCTCTATATAATAAAAACTTTATATCCCCAGAAATCTTGTCAAGAAAGCTCTATATCAATGAGATGAGGCCAAATCCCTCTCATCAGTGCCTCACATTACCATGACTAATAATAATAATAAACATCCTGCCATAACACATGGATCAAAGGTATCATCCTCCATTGTAGTACCTTTTTCTCATAATCAACTATCCTGACTGGGTTCTCAGTCACAGATAAATTAGGCTCAACATTAAGATCCTCCTAGATCACAACATGATACGGGTCAGAAAGATACTTACAAAGCTGTAATACATGGAAAATATTATGTATTGATATCAATTATGGTGAAAGTTATAAATGGTAAGATACTTTACCTACCTTATCAACAACATCAAAAGGTATTATAATATGTGGTGCAAGATTCCCCTGTTTTCAAAAACATCAGTGACTCAACCAAGGTGAAACTCTCAAGAACACCTGATCAACAACCAAAAACTCCAACGATAATTTATGAAAATTAACAGAATATTTATATTTTCTATGTGTTGTCACCATTATCTGAATAATAAACTAAATATTATATATCATCTCTTATACCAAACTTGGTCAAACCAAGGATGATTCACCAATTTCTAACCAACACAACAAATATTGACCTGGGTGTCCATACAAGGCGTCAAAGGGAGCTATATGAATGGATGACTGGTAACTAGTGTTATAAGAAAAATCAACCAGTCCCAAGTGGTTGTCCAAAGATCCACCAAAATCAAGGATGCAATCATGGAACATGTATTGAAAAATATGTATATCTTATTCTATCTGGACATCTATCTGTGGATGATATACCATTCTCAGGCTCGTTTAAGATCCCATTTCCTTCTAGATTCCTCTCTAAAAATGTTAAGTGAACCAGGGATCCCTATCAGAGACTATCATAGATGGAACACTATGAGACCTAAAAAACTCATGTACATAAATTATTCCTATGTACTCAACATTAGTTATATAAAAAATGTAGATAATGTGATCTAATTTGGTCAAAATATTCATCACAATCCACATCACATTATTCTTCCAAGGGGTATGAGGAAAACCCACCATGAAGTATATAGAAATATCTTCCCACTTATAGTTTGACACTGTATGGGGTAGGAGAAAGCCTAAAAGTTTATAGTTCTCAGCCTTGACATGTTGGAAATTATAACAATGTGAAACAAATTCAGAGATGTTCCATCGCACACTTGTCCACTAGAATCATTGCCACATATAATAAAACATCTTCATGGTGCCCGGGTGCACTACCCATTGAGAACTATGAGATTTTCCCATGACAACCTTCCTTACAAAAAAAATCACAACATATAGATTCCAGAAACATAGAATACCCTCTTTTTAAGACCACTCAACGACAGTCTCTCCACCGTGAAGAGAGTCTCTAATTCCAAATTACTCATCATTGTGTTTCTAATCTCAAAGAATCTTATAAAAATATAGAATGTCAACTAAACACTGGAAAAACATCCTCAGATTCATTCTCCTGGAATCCAAAATGCAACTGTGCAAAGGGATCCATGGGAAATTTCCATATTTTTATTTCTAGGATAATCTAATTTTATAGGTTTAGTGGGAAGCCTCATAGTATTTTCAATATATATATATATAAATAAATGAAGTACCAGGGTCATTTCAGTTAGATGGAAGGCCTCTTAGTCATATTAGAAATTCGTCCTTCATCCAAAAAGAATTTATCCATCTTAGGAGCGGCTAAAATCATCCCAACTCTTTTAATTGTGTTTCATGGTTCAGTGTTTACCTTGGGCCTTGCCTTTATAATTTGAAAAAATTCACTCTAATCTCTCATAGTATGATCATTACCATAGAATACACCAAGGAGGATCTCATTAACTTTATTTTCATGAACTACCACCACCAAGGTTGTTGAATTTTTAGTAGACCTCATATTAACAGTAATGGGGGTATTAGAGTAGTACCTTAATTGTAATGATTTGTTTTTATTAATAGCTTCAAATCCCTCACTATCAGTTCCAAAAAATAATTTTTTTACCATTATCCATATAATTATTAATTGGGTTGTCATCAAACTCTGGAGACTTGATAGTACCTTGCAACTGTGCCTGTGTATATTCCTCCTTTGAACACTAATCAGTGTCTTCAGCCACTATCTCCCTACTGCAATTCTTCACATTATCTAAAATAGTGAATACTATTTCAATGTCTACTTTATACATGATCTTCTCAACATCAGCGGTTTCTACACCTAAAGCTACTTAGTGGTTATCATTAGGTCCATTGGCAATACTAGAACCATACCCTTAAACAACATCAGAACCCATGTCATGCTTTAGCTTATTCTAATGATTTTCTGCCAAAAAGGAACCTAAAACATTACCTGATCAGAGTCCATCCAAGATATAGGTACACTCCTCTACTTTATATGGGTTCATTCCTGCTTTATCATTTTCCCATACAACTGGATCACCATCTTTCTTCACCTCCTCCCCTTACTCAACCTACCACATGCCAAAGCTAAGTGACCACATCTTTTGCATTTAGAGTAAAAAAGAGGAAGACATTCATAGTTTAATTCCTAAAAAAACCTTCACTACCATTATTGAACCACAAGAATTGAGGAAAATCCAATGTAAGGTCTAGGATAATATAAAAACGATCTACTGAAGGGTGGGAGTGATTGATTGTCGAGGAGTTAATTTTTATCTAGGATCCTAAAATGATTTCAATCACCAAAAGGGCTTCAGAATGAAAATAATGAAGTGGAATTCTGATGAAACCTACCATGATTAGCATAAGCGAATATTCACAACCCTCTAAGGTGAACAAAGACCATTTAGAGATCTCTATATCGAAATTGATGATTATCTAACTCTATCAACTCCAATATCGATAAAGTTCATCTCGATCCTCAATGTGAAGCACAACACGATCCTAATCAAAATCCCAAAATTCAATTTAGAGATACTAATTACCAATAGATTGTGGAAAGTTGGAGCAAGGAAGGGTCTCCCACTATGTAAAATCCCAACCAGAGTAAGATGAAAATAATTTTCCAAAACTATGACATTATCTTCAATAAACAAAACCGTAGGAGAACCTTTGTACCAAAATGGAGAAGATGAGGTAAGCGTAAGCATAAATAAATATTTGATGTAGTCATCAACTTTAAGAAACCTATTCAACATAGATTTTCCGTGGTTGAGCTTGAGCAGGGGGGACTTCACTGAAGAAGAATCCATCATTGAAATCAATAAAATGGAAAATTAATTAACATAAAAGAGATCCATGAAATTCCACACTTATGATAATTTTTAACACTTTGGTTCAGAGTTTTCCTACTAAGATCATAGAAAATGTCATTCCCCATTACTGGGGTATAAAAAATGTTGAAATCAAATGACTACAGGTACTCCACCCAACACCTCTAAAGGATATACAAATATTTTTTGAGATAAGATATAACACATTATTTTTTAATTAGAATAAATGATAACCCTTTATCTGAAAAGGTGATACTGCTAGCCTTTAAGATTATTCATCACAACTTTGATATTGAGATCATGGGTTGGCAAATTTTTCTCTTATTTACTAAGTTTTCTAGTTCTATAGGAAACAAATTGATCACCCTACATAAGAACACAACATATATCTGAACCAAATGCATCATATAAGACCACATAGCCCTTCCCAGCCTCTATATAAGTCGGCACTGATACATAAGTCAAAAGAACTTTCAAATAAATGAATGAAAACTAACACTTATTATCCCAAATAAACTTCAGTCCTTTCTGAGTCAGATAATTCATTAGAGAAGCTAAATTTGAGAAATCCTTGAAAAACCATCGGTAATACCCTAATAAACCTAAAAGATCATAATCATGAAAATGTTTCATGTATGTTCTCATGTCGAAAATTCTTTTACCCTCCTCGGATCAATGTAATTTCTATGTTCTGAGACCACACGCCCCATGAAATTCACTTCTCGAATATAGAAACAATATTTTGAGTGCTTGGCAGAGATTTAGTAACCTCTCAAAGTTTCTAGCACTATTCTCAAATAAAGCACATGGTCATCCTTTGTTTTTGAGTAAACCAAGATGGAATCCAGAAAGACTAAATTGAAGGTTTCATGGTACTCATGAAAAATATTTTTCATCAAATCCATGAAAACTGTAGGAGCATTGGTTAGACCAAAAGGAAAAACAAGATACTTATATTGTCCATACCTACTACTAGAGGTAGTCTTTGGAATGTAAGATTATTTAATTTGAAATTGGAGGCAGTCATACCAAAGATAAATATTTGGGAGCCACTTTTCTCCTTTCAACTGGTCAAACAGATCATATATATGAGGCAAAAAATACTTATTATTTACCACAAATTGATTGAGATTATAGTAATCAATACATATAATAAGCACATCATCAGCTTTCTTTGAAAAGAGAATAGGAACTGCCTAAGGTGACACACTCGGGCATATAGAGACTTTCTCATGAAAATCATCCATCTGAGTCTTCAAAAATTTCAACTCTATTGGTGACATATGGTAAGAAGGAATTGAAACTAGATGAGTACTAGGTACTAAATAAATAGAAAACTCTATCTTTCTTAACAGTGGAAAGATATAAACATTTTAAGTAAGAATTTTTGGAAACTCGATGAAAACTTGAGGGATATCATCACTAAAATATTATCACTCAAAGTCAAAAGAAAACACTAATATTACCCTACACAAATTTGGGAAATAACATCTCGCTCTACTCAATCTCGGGTCCCATTCTCCCTAAAAGACATGGGCCACCCCATTCGGAATCTTAAAGGGGAACCACCAAAGATAACAGTCAATCTAGGCCTGATGAGTGATCATATAATCCACCCTAATAATGATGTTAGAAGATTTCATATCATGGACCAGAAAATTCTAGGTAATCTTAATCTCTAATAAAGAGAAAACACAAGAAGGCCACCAAAGACCTTTCTCCCTCTTCGCTCAATGGGGTGTAGTAATATCCATCACATAAGATAAAAGCTTCATAGTAAGGGTTGAAAAATAAATAATATGGGATGATATGAAGGAGTGAGATTCATTAGTATCAAATAAATCAACCACTAAGGATGAAGCTATAGTGATGGTACCTCTCACAATCGTTGAACCCATATCAACTTCCTCTGGAGACTCTTCCACTGTATGAAGAAGCTTCATTCCAGATTCTATGGCTAGAACACATATATTCTTGAAAAATATGAATGCATATTAGTAATTTTAGATGTTGATGAGGTCATTCCACTATATGAGTTAGAAAAGATATAACCGAATTTCTAAAAGTGACCTAAGCATCCATATGAACTACATATATTGGGATCCTCAGTGCAAAACCATTTCAAATTTCCAACCTTTCCACACTCCATGAAAGGTAAAGGGACTATACCAGAAATTTCATGAGTTCTAGAAGAATATTTCTATCGTGATCTACCATGAGTCTCATAACGCTACCACTTTCCATTAAATGAGCTCACAATACTACAACTAGGAGGGAAATGAATTCCCTTCAACCCTAACTTACCAGCTTGGTCAATATCATCCATCAAAATTCTATCTAGTACATTATCATAATAATTCATCTTTATCATGAAAACATGGGATTGAATATTATCTTGTAATATCCCCCAATTTGGGACTCTCTCATATGGCCAAAATAAGTTGGTTACATGACCTCTAGCATGCCTCACCATATTATATAGGCTATAGATTATTAGTGGGGGTGTAAAGAGAATAGTTGGGAGACTATACCCCCTAGTATAGAAGTGAAAAGTAGAAGAAGTAAACAAATATACGAGTAAATGAAATATTAGAAACAATATGGATAAATAATCAAGAAACCAATGCGGAGAAAGGAGAAACTAAATAGATTCAAATAATAAAATTATAATATAATGAAAAGATGAATGAAACTAAATGAAATGATGAAATTTATATAGATAAAAGACTAAGCACACTCAAATAAATAATCCAAGACCCCAATTATGACCCCCATGTTAGTCCCATATCCAAGCTTTAAACAATCCAATAATCTATAAATCAACAATAGGGTCCATATCCCTTGTCCAAACCCACATCCATGAAATCTATTTGGTTACCAAATGGATTCCCATCTAGCATGTTAGTAAAATTAGTTGGTTGACATCACCATGTCTAAACATATCTAGTATGAATAATATAGTTCATTCAATAAAGTTAATATAGAGGTATTAATTTAATAAATTAATACTTGACTAAATACACATGCTAACCCTCATGTTCTAGGGTGACACCTACAGCCAGCCGAAAACCCAATTCAGTGTCCTGATGTACATCTCTATCCAAATAAGGATCCTCTTAAATTAGGACACATCACCTAGTTAGTGGTATATTCTCCCATTGAGTATGAATCACACAAACATCAAATTCAAAAAATGGCCTCAGCCTATAGGCTATCTAGAATATCACACTTAGGAATCTAGAATCTCACACTTAGGAATCTAGTTACTATGAATATTATCCTTAGATATTTGATAAAACAATATACTCTACCCTCAAGAATCATGTACGTATGCACCCATCCCTTAGGTGGTACAAAAACATGCACTATTCCCTCAGGTTTCAATATAAATCATGTATCATATCCCGACAACTCAACAAGCCACAAATAGTCTCACCGTTAGAAATCAATCACATTAGTTTCACATAAAAAATAGATATGAAAGAAATAAAAAGTCTAAAAACACACATTAAATATATATATAATCATAATACACACTGATCTATTTATCAATTTATCATTTTTAAAAACAATTATATTTCATTAATTCATTTTCCCAATTATCATCATAATTATATCAAAAATATTTCATTTATTATTTAATACTAAGGTCATTTACATATTAGTAAATATATTTATCCAATTTTAATCTATCATAGTAAATCACACAATTTTACTATTATTCAAATTCAAAAAATTAATCGAGAAATAATTCAATTTATCCAATTTATTATAGGGCTCTAATATCAAATTGAAAAAGTATTAACTAGGTCAAAGATGGAACTCCAATCAGGTGGTTACAGGTCTCAGTCTCCATGCGTATACAACTAATGGGATCCAATGGATGGTCTAAAATGAAAAATTATAGTTTAACAAAGATTATACAATTTATTAGGTCGTGTGTACAATGCAGCAGTATGATCAAACTTATTTCACATATTATGGATAATTGAATCTAATCCAAGGGACATGTTTTAGACCACCCACCTTTATCTGGAAATCATACAATGCTTCCAATAGGTAATGCCAATAAGAAAGAAGGTATATAAGATCACAAGAGAAAAACTAGATAAAAAATACCCAGATCAACACCTATTTCCACAATGATCAATAGTATATTTAGTGATAATGGATAGAATTGAAAGTGAGGAAGGAAAAAAATAAGAAAAACAACTCACATGGGATCAATTTCAGGAATGGGATTTTTAGAATAGAGGAAGGTTCTCCAAAATGTTCTAGGAATCTCTTAGGACTTAAGAGAGGAGGCATGCACATAAGAGGAATGAAAAAAATAAGTTCATGATAGGATTATAATCACTAATCCTAAGAAGTAAATGAAATTTATATGTATTACACAACATGTATTTTTCAATTTAAGAGTACACTGAAATTCACATTGCCCTGTGTAAATATAATGCTACCCGAACATCACACATTGTGTAATGTAGATTCATGGTGTGTAACCAATTCAGGTTATGAACTGGTTCACAACCTGGATTCCTATCATGAAATCTACCTAGAGATAGTTACACATCACGTAATACATTTACATAGTGTGTAAATTTCCTATAAGATAATTTAATCCCATAATCTTTAAAATATTCTAAACCACCTCTTAATCCTCATAAACTCATGGGAAACCATTATAAGCTAATTTAACATGTTTATACCAACACTCCATTAAATAAAAAAAATACATCCCTAAACTTTAGGTCATTTTTCCTAAAAAAAATTATCTATATCTAAATGAGACTCGACCGATGTGGTTAAAAAAAGGAAAACAAAAAAAAAGAGGTTCCATGAAAAACTAAAAGAGGCACAGACCTAGTAAAAGACAACATATTACAACCTCCCCAACATATGTTACCTCATCCCTGATCTTATCTAAGCATAGTTGTGGGGTCTCAGTGAATAAGTATATCGATTGTGCTTGCATATTAGATTTTCTCTCCTAGGTATCCTTCTGAACATTACCATGCTGTAACTACACTTGAACTAGAGGTATGGTCCAACCCTAGAGATACTTCCCACTATGGTCCATAATCTGTATCAGATTCTCCTCAATAGACAAATCTACACAAAGATCTCCATCCTTGACTTATACCATATGATAAGGGTAAGAATGGTATTTATAAAGCTACGTCATGTGAAACACATAATTCCTAGAGCTATAGAATTTTAGAATGGACAAACAGTATTCCACAAGACCAACCCTTTCAACTATATCAAAAGAACCAAAAAACACAGGCACTAACTTCCCTTGTTTTTTTATATGGTATTTTTTCAACCAAGGAAAAACCTAAAAAAAACATTGTGACCAACCTCAAAATCCATAGGTCATCTTCAATGGTCAGTGTATGATTTATTTTAGTTATTCATAGTTACTAACTACATTATGATCAACTAAACCTACTTAGTCATCTCCTGCACAAGACTGGGCCCAACAAGTGCTAACTCATCGACCTCTGACCAACAAATAAGGGAATGGCACAATCTTCCATACAAGGCCTCAAAATAATCTATTTAGATAGTTTTTCGGAAATTTTTATTACAACAAACTCAATGAGTGCTAAATTTTTCCCTATGAACCATTGAAATACAAAACATAGGCTTGAAATATATTCTCAAGAATATGAATAGTCTACAAAGATTCACCATCGGTCTGATGATGGTAGGATAAAATCAGAAGAACCTATGACCCCAATTCCTTATGTATACCCTTAAAAAACCAATAAGTGAAATTTGAATCTTGATATGAAATAATGATCCTCAGAACACCATGAAATTTAACTATATCATGCACATAAATACTATCAAGATCATCAATAGTGAAGGTACCATTGATAGGAAAGTAGTAGGATACCTTCATCAGCTAATCCATAATCACCCATAGTACATCATTCTTGTATGGTGTCCTGGGTGATTCTATCACAAAATCCATAGAGACATCATCCCACTTATATAACAAAAAGGGAAGAGGCTGAAATATACCAACAAGTCTCTGATGCTTGACCTTCACCTACCGATATGTGAAATATCTCTCCATAAATCCTGTTATCTTCTTCTTCATACCTAGACACCAGTAATTTCTATGAAGGTCTTGATTCATATTTGAAATGTATAAATTTACCACCCATCTAGAAGCATTAAACTCTTCCATCATCTCCTCATGCAAACCGTTAGGAACCCATACTCATCCATGATGGTGAAGGATATCACTATTTCCCATAGACCATCCTACTGGTGGATCTCCAATATATATGATTTCCCTTAGAGCTAAGACATCAGGAACATATAACCACTCCATCATGATCTAGTTATGAATCACTAGTAAAAAATATTTCAAAGTCCGAGCTACTCATACCTGGGACTCCCAGACATCAAGATTCATATCTGCAGAGAGTGAAATTACCCGCCACTCATCGCAAGATTCCTGCACTACCTCTGTCTATGTATTCTAGCTGAGGGTGTTTACAATGACATTAATATCTCCTAGTGTGTTATCCAGCTCGAAGTTTAAAGACTACAGATACTCAACCCACATCCCTGGAGAAAGGTTTAAGAAACATTGAGAAAATTTGTACTTGAGGAACTTTTGGTCCATGTACACCTCAAACCTCTCACCCAAAAGATAGTGTCTCCAGAACCATAGGGGTAGTGCCACTACAAATAACTCTATATTTTGAGTAGGATAATTCCTATCAAACGGTCCAAGCTATCTAAACCCATAAGAAACCACATGGTCCTCCTATATTGTAACTACAATGAGTCTAACTCTAAATGTATTACAGTACACAATATATGCCTTACCCAACATAGGTAATGTGAGGATTAATGATGATTTCATTTTACATTGAAGCTTCTGAAAATATCCCTTACCAGTATCTAAGAAAACAAACTTCACGCATTTCTTGGTCAGTCGGGACATCAGTTCTTCCAGATGGGAGAAGCCCTAGATGAAATGCTAGTAATAACATTATAGACCAATAATACTTCGAATCTCAAAGTCATTCTTGTGTATCTCCTATGATACCATGGCATAAACCTTATCCAGTTACAGTGACACTCTAGACTCTGAGATAACATGGCCCAATAAATTCACTCTATCAATACAAAAACTAAATATTGATAGATTGGCATAAAGATGATGCTCCCTTAATATACTCAAGAAAATGTCAAGATATTGGGCATGATTGTTTTCTAGACAGGATTACAATAATAAATCGTTGAAAAATACCAAAAACTAGTACAATAAAGGTTAAGAGACCCAATTCATTAAAACCATGAATACTACCAGTGCATTTTTCAAACTGAATTCCATAACTATGAACTCATTTATTCCATACCTGCTCCTAAAATCAGTTCAGTCTATGTATGATGGTCCAACCCTTAAGTGGTGGTATCCTGAACTCAATTAGATATAATATAAAACCTTATAACCTGTAAGATGATATAATATATCATTAATACATGGAATGGGATACTGGTTCCTGACTATTATTTGGTTTAGTCTTTGATAGTACACACATAAGTACAATGTCCCATCAAGCATCTTGGAGAAAAGAACTGGAGACCCCTAAGAAGATATACTAGGCCGTATGAAACCCTTGGACTCTAGATCTTCCAAATGAACTT
Organism: Viscum album; assembly: GCA_963277665.1. Taxonomy (NCBI): domain Eukaryota; kingdom Viridiplantae; phylum Streptophyta; class Magnoliopsida; order Santalales; family Viscaceae; genus Viscum; species Viscum album. The sequence goes on from OY728125.1 coordinate 1,617,377,960, forward strand.
TAAATTCAAGAATCTCTATTGGTTCCATCCTATAAGGTTGGATAGAAACTGGCTCAACTCCTAGAACTATCTTGACTGTGAACTCACTCTCCTACTTGGGTGGTAAGCCAGAGAATTCTTTAGAAAAACATCTTGAAAAAGGTCTACCACTAGAGGAAAGTATCCTTGTCCCCTAATACATCATCCAAAAAAGGATTTCTATCTAAGACATGAGATTATGTAATCTACACTAAATTTGACCAATGAAAAGAATGAAAACAGTTATTCATTTTGTGTGAATAAAAAATGTGTGGAAGAAAAAAAAATTATCCTTGAACAAGATAATAGACACTGCACACTTTAAAAATTAATAGCAAATAATTTAGCATGCCCTAATTCTAATTTTAATCCTTGTATATTTAATGAGAATAGATTTTGGAAAGTGTGGCAGTCTAATGGGACGTTTCACTGTTTATATTTTCATCCAAATGAAAAAAAATAATCACAACACACGTTCTTTGGATAGTGGGGTATTAGTTTGAGTTCATGGGGTATCCCAAATAAATAGCATAGGTTTGGTGATCATTTTAGTTTTAATATGAGTATTCAAAATAAAATAAAAAAATCCAAATAATAATAATAAATGTGCATGTTGAGTAATGAAATGGCCTAATGCGTGGCTTTTGACACTTGGGGATCCTGACTCTATAGTTTTCTGGCCCAGAGATAGTAAATTTTACTCTATTATGGTAATTTGACTTTGTTTTGTACCGAGTTAACTCGAGATGATGCTTGATTATGTAGGATTCACTTGGTTACCTATGGTCATTGAGCCTAGGAGTCATCGGTAATGTCTCTCTATAGGGGTTGACTCTTTTGAATACAATTTAAATTACCCTAGAAAAAATTGAAAAAAAAACAAAACAAAACCAGAAAAAAATAAAAAACAGAAAACACAATAAAAAATTTGAATATTAATCTTAGTATTAAAATGTTATTCCACCTAGTGCTTCCATCATTTCCCTCTTTAATAATGATGAACCACCATGTCTATTGCAATGCACAACACATCATCACGCTTAATTGATGTTGGATGAAATATGGAGATGAATTTGAATAAAGGAATGGGTTTGGGATTGGGATCTGCTTATGAAAATATCTTTTATTAAAATATTTTTATAGGTTTCATGATTGTTGGTTATAAGGGTTCTGTGTGATCAATGTGTATTAAAGTTTTTTTGGAAAAGGGAATTCCAATTTCATATTGTTGAGATATATTTTACTCAAGACTAGAAGAACTAATGTTGGGGGGTGGGGGTGATTATCCATTGAAAGAGGATAATATTCATTGTTAATATATATAATATTGATGTGATTTATTATTCATATACACCATTTTAGTGCATTTTACACTTTGAACATTATTTCACATTATGGATGTAATTTTTTGTTAAAATGCAGTTTTACATGGTGAATTTTTGAACACCTACAAAAATAAAAAATGGTCTTTATTTTATTATCTCATTCTATAAGGAACAATTAATGATTTTTTAGAACTTTAATATTCACATTGGAAGACCACCAAAATTGATTTTCAAGCCAACACATTTTGGGAAAAGTAAACTGGATAGTAGCCCAATAAAGATATTGTACCAGCCAAGATACAATCCCAATGAATAACAAAAATTCATCTGAAGATAGAAATCAGGGAGAAAATATCATAAAGTAGTGAAATGATCTAATTTGGATGTTTTAATGGAGTTTTTGGTGGCCGAAGTGGAAGATGAAATTCTGGGCCAGATTCTATGGCCCAGAAAAACATTCCACTATTTTGATAATATCTCCGAAAAATCTAGTTGGGCTGAACTTTTATATGAGGTTAGGAGACATATTGATATCCATTTTCGTCTTCTATGGTCCTCTATAATTCGGCTATATATAAGGTCATTTTGACACATTTTTTCGATGGATTCAAGCTGGCTACCACTTCTGGTCAAGGATAAAGAAGTCCACTCTCCCTTACATTCCACCACCCTAGGCTTACCATGCTCATGTGGGATTTTTTGTAATGTTGGAAGCTCAACCCAAGTCTCTTGAAATGCCTATTTAAGGTAGTGGTGGTGGAAGAGTTTATCAACTTTGATCATTGTTTCATTATAATGTTATGCTACCAATTTGATGCGGTAATCACATATCTTCAATTGTAAGTTTTTGAAGCACCTTATCTTCTTTAAAAAAGTTCTTCATATTCACTTTTTATATTATTCTTATTATCACTTTGATACCATTGCCTTAAGGTGAGAGCTTTTTCACACCAAACCTTTTTAGATTATCACACAATGGTGTAATGATAATTATTTCATTGTTTTTTTACATCTTCAATTACCCCCTCACGAGTCTACATCCTACTTTTATAGAAACCATAGGATCAATAGAGGGATAACCCACTTATGGGTTGATCTAAGGGAGTATTAAGGGTATGTATTGGATGTTATTTATCACTCCATTAATCTATAATCACTTCTTTTAAATGAGATTTTTTGATGATTTTAAATCTTCTTCATCCTTATTCAATTTTAAGGCCACTAACTTAATGTGATAATACGAAACATTTCCTTGGAGTGATCATAAACATGATCCTAAAAGTTTATAGGTGATTAGTATTAGAGTGTTTTGGTATGAACCAGGGAGTGATGATCCCATGAATATCGATAAGGGTCCATCCAACAATCTTCCTAATATTTATTAATACATAAAGTATAATTTTATCATTATTAGCATCAAAAGAGGATGAAATTATTATATAATGTTTTTCATTATCCCTTATAAAGTAACACTTGATATAAGATGTCAGGACCTTGAATTTGAGGTCAGGTTCACTAACACTTTCAGACACAGATCGGGACTTTGAATGAAACTCAATTTCATTTTCAATATTTCTCAACAAAATTGGTTCCTTTTGAATAGAATATTCAACCACCAAATTGGAAAGTTAAATTTTAGAAATGGGTATGGACTCAAAGTTTGTGATTTCTCCCAATGTTTCACTAATTGGTGTTTCTGAAAAATCATCAGTGGATCAATAATTGGGACACTTAATCCACAACGTCAAATTTCCCTCTTGTGAATACATGAAATCAATTTCCTTATGTTTTAAAGACCCTTCAAAAATTTATTGATTCAATTGAGATACCCCAAATGCAAAGGTTGTTTATTTAATAAATTCATGAGAGGTTTGTGTAAAACTAGGCACTCTACATAAAGATATAGAATGGACAGTTGGTTTAGGGATGAGTTCCTCACAAGTATTAATGAATTATAGTTATAATCTCAATGATGAAACCTCAGAAATCATTATCTCTATTTGATCACACAATTGTTCAAGAAGTTGTTTGCGATTGGTTTGGATATGAGTTTGTACATAATGAAAATATCTAAGATTGATCTCTTCTACTATCCTTGAGAGGGATAGAAATTTAACCTGTAAGTGTTCATCATTGAAAATATTATACAAGTTTCTGGGTGAGGGGTATTCATTCAAGGGTTGATCAAATAAATTTCATAACTTATGGGCTTCCCAATTTGATTTTAAATTTGATTACATCACGGGTTTATATTGGGGTATTATTGATTATATTCCATTTTAGTTGATTTGAAAATGAGGATTTTAAATTCTTTGGATACACGAAAGAGAAAGGGAAAAAGATAAGAGAAATGGTGGTGAGAAAAGGGAATTTGGGTGAGAATAGAAGGTGAGTGTTTAAGATAACTTACTTCGTTCCCCAACAATGATTCCAAAATTTGGTCTCTCCCAAATTTACACCTGTTTTTAGGGTTAAGCGGTCAAATGTTGAGTTGCTTGTGTTGTCGATTCCTCAGAGACCTAAGAAGAAATCTATAGGAACACACATTATATGGACTGATTTTGGCTATTAAGTGGACAACATTGAGTTTATATTAGATAGATTTAAGTGAACACTATGTGACTTAAATAAAATCAAATTATGAGAAGGGTTGATCCTAGGTTATTACAAGGGTGTATTGGATGAAATTCCTTTATAGTGATTTTAATTTCTTATATTTGAGACGAGTTCATTGGAGGAGATCAAAATACTTCATCACTCACTGGTTCATACAAACACACTCTAATAATAACCATAGGATCATTGTAGGATCATGTTTATGATCACTTTAAGGTAATGTTTCATATTTTCACTTGAAGTTTGTGGCCTTAAAATTCAATAAGGATGAATAAGTTTTAAAATCATAAAAAATATCTCATTTAAAATAAGTGATTATAGATTAATGGAGTGATAAATAACATCCAATCCAGAACCATGATAGTCCCTTTGATTAACCCATAAGTGGGTTATACCTCCATTGATCCTATGGTTTCAATGGAAGCTGTAAGTAGACTCATGAGGGAGGAATTGAAGAAGTAAAAAAATATTGAAATAACGATCACTCCACTATTCTGTGATAATCTAACAAGGATTGGTCTGAACTAGTTCAAACCTTGACGAAACAGTATAAAAGTGATAAGAAGAATAATAGAAAAAGTGAAGATGAAGATCTTTTAAAAAGAAGCTAATGTGATTTAAGAACTTAGAATTGAAGGAATGCGATTACAACATCAAATTGGCAGTATAAAATTAAAATGAAACAAAGATCAATGATGATAAAATCCTCCACCACCATTGCATTAAATTAGAATTTCAAGAGCCTTGGGTAAAGATCCCAAAAATACAAAAGATCCCACAGGATCATGGTAGGCCTAGTGTGGTGGAAAGTAAGGGAGAGTGGACTTATTTATCCTTGACCCGAAGTGGCCGCCAACTTTCATCCGCCGAACAGATGCTTTAAAATTAACTTATAGATAGCTTAATTATAGTGGGACATATAAGAATAAAATGGATCTCCGGATGTCTCCAAACCTCTTGTAAAATTTCAGCTCAAATGGATTTTTTTGCATAATATTTATCGAAGTAGTGGGTTATTTTTCTGTGCCGCATAATTAGGCCCGTAATTACATCTTCCACTTGGTCTGCCTAAAACTCCATTAAAACAACCGAATTAGCTCGTGTCACTATTTTATGAAATGTTCCCCCTGATGTTTTATATCTTTATATAATGTTTGAGAATCATTGGGATTGTATCTTGGATGGTACAGTCTCTTTATTGGGCTGTTGTCCAGTTTACTTTTCCTAGAATGTGTTGGCATGAAATCCCATTTGGGTGGTCTTCCAATGTGAATATTCAAGTGATCCAAAATCATTAATTTTTCCTTATATAATGGTATAATAAAATCAAGAAAATTTTCTATTTTAGGACGTGTTCAAAAATGTACCATGTAATAGTGCATTTTAATAAATAATTACAATCATAATGTGAAATAATGTTTAAAGTGTATAACGCACTAAAATAGTGTATATGAATAATAAATCACTTGAATATTATATATATTAATGATGAATATTAGCCTCATTCAGTGGCTAATCATCCTACATGACTAGCCTAATGATCTCACTCACCTTGGTGATTATAACTACTCCCGTCTGGAGATAGAAATATAACTCACCTATGTTAATAGTCGATATGAGGGTGGTATAAAACTAGAAAATCCATACCAAGAATTAAATAAAATCCTTTCATTTCCATCACAAAAAGTTCCCAAAGTAAATGATTGTAGAGACCCGAAGCCTGACGTACTAGGACATTACATTACTTTTGCGGAATACTTATTACATAACAAAAACACACACACAAGGACCGTAATAGTTTAGGTTTTTGGAAACTCGGAACGTAATCTTATAATCATGGTGAAAGATCTTCAACATCTCCCATAAAGATCTTCCTTTTTTTCATACCTAAAACCTTTCTGTATATCCTGGGGAAAAGAAAACATAAAAGGGTGAGCTCAAATGCTCATTAAGGGTAAAAAAAAAGAAATATCAATCACATCATATTCATAAGAACATAACATTTTGGAAATCTTAACCTGCAAAAGAGAGCATAATTTCATAACATGGGATAAATCATAGTAGTGAAATTTAATCCCAATAATCATAACTTAAAACATGAAACTTTGTGGCATACACACATAGTCATAGAGAATAATTTATTATTAGTCAAGACTCATTGCCAAGACTATCTTAGTGGACAAAGCCCCTTTCTGAACCGAGTTCACTCCTCGTTTCAGTCCTGTTTCACTGAACCGGTATAACCTACCGTTCCAGCCATGTCTATCTCATGAGATATAAAATATTTACCCAATGCATTGGAGGGAGATATAGGTCCCACCCATCTCATAATGATACCATTCTTATGTGTGCCACAAAATCATAAACTATACATCATAGCCTAACCCATGTAATAAAAATGGGATTTTTAAATAACATGACATCATAAAACAATTCATATAAGGTAAAGGAATTCAAATAAGACAAAGGAATTCATAAAAATAATTCCATCACAACATAATCAAATCAATGTAATAATAGGGATAGAAACAGAACCCTATATTATCTTTGATTGAAAATAATTTTGATAAAACACTTGAACACCATTTTTGAGGAAAATATCCTTTCTACTTCAAAATTTTTTTCCTTTCTTAACATGTCATAAAATTTTAAACTAAAAGAAGTTGATTAAAAATAAACTTGAAAATTTGTAAAGGAAGATTCTTGGAAATAATGTTTTAAAAATCCATTCATGCTGTATAAGTTAAAACAAAACATTCTTCTCGTACTTTTGTCGGAAAAGTTAAAAAGTACCTCGTACGAAAAACCACAAAAGATTCCTTACATATCTTTTACTAAAAACTCACTGAAGAGTAAAATTGGATATAAACTATTGTAGAAGGATATAAATATTACATATTGAGGAAACATGGATTTGGATGATAAAATACACCCCAGTAAATACTAAAGTATAAACAATATCAGATAAAAATGAGATTGTGATATTTCCCTTACCTTATGTCTGATATGCTTTGTAAATATCCGAACCTCCCGTATAATGATTTAAATAATGTAATTAACTTATTACAGAATCATATTCATTGTTATGATATCATATATGGTTTACTTATGACTTTATATTACCCGTTCTTTTGTAAATTCCATGTTAAAGAAGCATTTTGGGTAAAATTGTTTCATTTATCGTAGGTGTTTGGACTTGTTGTTCTTGACATTATTATTACTTATATCATGATTTACTTACTTCCAGAATATAAAATATGATTTATATATCATATATCTTCAGTATATATATATATATATATATATATATATATATATATAATAGATAGATAAATGAAATGAAACACACCGTTCATGGAGACGGTAGTCCGTACGTACGCATGAACGCTGTTTTCCTTTCCTTATTGTCTTGAATGGAAGTAAGTAGATGGAATATATATATACATAAATCAATTAGATTTACCATGTCATATATTTCATTATTATTAATTATATACACTTTATAATCATTCTGGAATGGTTAACATGGATAATGAATCTCATCGCGTCGTGGAGACGGTAGTCCGTACGTACGCACGAGCGATGATATCGTTCCCATGGTCGTGGAATTGTGTTGAAGTGTATGTATACTATTTCAGTATCAATATCACTTTATAATAATCATATATAGTTACTCATTACACCATTATTCCCATCAAATTAAGGTGGTGGCAGAAAATAGATTTCACCACGGCGTGGAGACGGTATTCCGTACGTACACACGCGCGGTGATTTCCTTTTTCCGTAGGATGGATAGAAGGTTAATTAGAGTTGTTTCATATTTATAATAACATATCAGTATATAATAAATACTGATGTTATTACTTTGTCATGAAACAACTAAATAATAAGAAGTTGAAGAAGAAAGAAATTGAAAAAGATCGGTAATGGAATTACCTCTTTTTGACGCGCCTTCACTAAATCTCCACTTAAAGAATTAAGGATGGTCTTTGAAGAAGACCAGAACCTCTAGGATGATACTAGGGAAGTGGAGAAGAGATTTTGTTAGGGGTTGTCCGAGCTTGAATGCTCAAATTGGTGTGAGGAGGAGAGGGATGAGGTGCCCTTTTATAAGGGAGGAGAGGGGCACCTTAGGAAAATCTCAAAATATTATTTTATATTAAGGTAAAATTCGGTTAATAATGCTTCCAAAGGGTCTTATTTCGAAAATAAAGTGGTTATGGGTCGAAATCCTCTCATCCAATCGGATTTAGACAAGTTTAGGTTATTATTTTAACCTTATCAATTAGATTTAACTATAAGGTAAATAATTTAACTTTTAACGTGTCTTTTTGTTTTCTTACACTATATGGTCAATAAACTTACCATAAAAATCCAAACAAACCCCAAGTTGTTTATTATTAATATATCTATCCTTATATATGTCATTTGGCCGAACCTTATATTTTTAAGAATTAAATAACAATTAATAATATAATATTTTTTTTAAAAACAAATTTATGTCAATTTTGACACTATTTGGTACATGATTTTTATGAAATTCATAACAGAATGATAAGTTCGAACCAAGTTACTTATATCAACAATAACATGTCATATTAACTTATAAAATTACTGTAAGTCATAAAAAGTCTCAAATTACATTTATTTGGGCATTTATAACATCAATTATGTCAATATTTCATTAATAAGACAATTACTGCATCATCTTTGTGTCATAATAAATGATAATTATTTAATCCCTAAAAATTCAAAATAAATTCCTATGATGTAGATAATTGTATTAGAGTTTTGGATACTATTCATGTTCGAAGTTTCATGAATTTTGTCACTAAATTAAAATTATTATACTTATAAGATTTAAGAAAGTGACATGTTGTCACATTCTTTGGTTTTAATAATAATTAAATTATTTTCATGGACAAAAGTCCATAAAATGAATCTATTCCTACCCTTAGGTTATATGGGTATACTTTTAGCCATCCAATAGGAATTTTCCAAGTGTTAGTGTAATTTTATAATCTTATATTTACCCTTAATTACCCGATTTACCTTTAACAATAGTAAATAAAATTTACCGTAGTTACTATTCACAATGCCCAAAAATAAAAAATAGCTTATTAACATAATTTGGACCCAATGATTCCAAATATGGAATCCATTTTTCCAAATTCAATACACAAAAGATGAACAAATTAAATTAAAATTAATCCCGTTGTCGAAAGAAAACGGGTTTTTTCTTTAAAACATTGCAAAAGATTGAATTGATTTTACCTACGAATTCAAGGTAAAATCAATGCTAATGACATACATTATATTAAATGGTAAAAATATATTCTATTTATACTTTAAAACCATTCAATATTATAATTTAACCACATAAGATATTACGATGAAAAAAATTGTTTTTTTAATTAAAATATAGCGTGTTTTTACTATTCGTTAAAATATGAAAGTTATCGGAAAAATATCAAAACTTTATCTAATGTAAATTTTTATATCCTGATTCAAAAGAAGAATTTTATTTGGTCAAATTGAACTTATAAACATGTCAAAAACTATATTTAAAGTGGGTGCACCATTAAAAGGCGGCAAAACTGCATTTTTTTGAAAAATACTTATTTTACCCGAAAAATTTATTTTGTTCTTATACCATGTTCTAGAAATGTGTAAGATGAATAATAATGTTATAAAATTCCAAATTTAGTTAACAATATTCATAACGGCTAGTTCATAACAATATTATAATAATATATCGTTGTTTAGTAAAACCCGGTATTGCGTACAACACACGCTATCGAGGAAGGTCGCGATTGCGTGTAATGCAAGGCAAGTCAAGGATGCGTGTTGTGCAAGCTTCTTTTGGTGTAGCATACAACACAAGAAATTAATGAAATTAAAAAGAATATTTTTCATAAAATCTCGGGGTGTTACATTCTACCCCCCTTAAAATGAATTTTGCCCTCGAAATTCGTTGGGGTTATAAATGGTTTAGTATTCGAAAGTTTCTTTGATAGAAACCCAAATCGTAAAAAGGAATACCTAAACCAATCTTTAAAAACAAAAGTATGAAACGTAACGGTTACCCAAATAAACTAATCACTGGGTTTCCACATAGGTAAAAATATGGATATGGAAGAGAAATCTAACCATCATGTTCTGATGGAGAGTGGTAGAGAACAGGGCTATGGAAAAGCCAACAATCAAAAAGCCATAAATTTGTGACGATCTAAGGTACCATCTAATTCATTAGAAATAAGATCACTAGGACAACATTTTTTGTTTTCAAGATCATTTCCCTAAAGTTGATGAAATTGGAATTAGAATAAATACTTTCGTAATTTCGGTATAGTCTCACCGTTGGTCGTTCTTTGGACAATTTCCACTTCATCTCTTAAATAAATGAAGTTGAATTTGTCATTCATGTTGTGATAGCAGATCATGTGATATAATGATGGGGCATTCCATTTGTCTCAAACAAATGGTTAGAAAAGTTATCAAAAAATACATAAGTCCATCTATAGTGAGATTAATCATATATGGTTCCTAAAATGGACTTATACTTCATATATCATACTACTTAATATAATAAAACTAGTTTCTACTAAACAGGGACTTCCTGTAGGCCAGTGGTAGGCGATAAAGGCCAGTCGCACTTCGGTTGAGGGTTCGATTCCCACAGCCTTGTCCAACGCGATGGGTTGTCACCCATCCTGCAGGTTGTCCTTTTTATAAAACTATATTACTATAACATCCCATCAATAATATTGAAAAAAATTTTATCCTTAAACAATACTAACTTATGTCCAACATAGTCCATTCCAATCTTTAGTCTTATCCATAATACTGCAGTCCACTCTCATAATATAGTGAAAATGATTACCAGAGATTTAATACCATTTTTGATCCCCATATATCATAAGATATGTATTGTTGGTGACATTCCAAACATTCAAAGGCCTTAATCATGTGTTCTCTTGAATACCCATTGAACCTTAGTGAAAACATGAATGCAGTTAAAAGTTAACACTTTCCACATACCAAAATCCTCAAAATTCTATATACTCAAACCATGATATCAATTAGTCCTTATATCAATCATGAGCTCATGAATACTATCAAATATGTCATTTTCTCATTTTCCCTTCATTATGCGCATATCAGCTTTTTTCCAAAAATATCTCAATCACATTCCATGGTTACCGGTACCATAAAATTATTGAAGACCACAATAGACCAATACATAAATATTCCAATACTCAACATTATTTTGGAATCCCATTAAATAAACACATAATCATTCCACCACATCGTTGTCATATTCAAAATCGCCAATGGTGATTGCATGTGACTTCCCTTTGTCCTTTGCCTTAAGTGGTTTCTCATGTCGATCATCACTAACCCTTGGATTAGGGCATTTATTGCCACAATGTCCCATCTCCTTGCACTTGAAACATTGAAGTGTAGTAGGTTCATTCTGTGTATATCTTCCCTTGTTTGCATCATTAGACATCTTCTTCCCATCATTGCGGCATTCAAATGCCCGATGAACTTCCTTCCCACATTTGAATCATTTTCTTGTCCTTTTAAGACAATCTCCACCATGCTTTTCTCCATACTTTGAGCATAAGGAAACATTCATCTTCTTTTCACCATTATTCTGAGATTTCTCCTTGAACTCCATCTTTCATTTCTTGTCAAAACTATGAGATGGATAAGTAACACCAACTTCCATTTCTACCTTGATAGCACAACGTACAATTTCTTCATAGCTACAGAAGTCTCTTATAGCTAATTCCCTTCGAAGATTTGGTTTTAAGCCACTGAAGAATCGATCAACTTTACTTTCAGGTTGGATGATAAATCCAGATGCATACATTGCAAGCCTTGTAAAATTTGCTGCGTATATACCAAAAGATTCATCATCCTTTTGCTTTATTTCAAGAAACTCCTTCTCCATCTTTGTTCGAAGAATACGAGGGAAGTAATTATTGAAAAATTAGTTCTTGAACTCGTCCCATTCCATGGACTCAATTTCATCTCTTTTCCTCGTAATCTTGATAAGATTCCACCATTTATCAGCTTCACCTTCCAAACGATATACTACTAAGATGACTTTATCATGTTCAGAACATTGAAGAACTGAAAATATCTTTTCAGTAGTACTGATCCATTGTTCAGCAACAAGTGGATCAGAAGACCCACTGAAAAAAGGTGGACATTGCCTCATGAAGGACTCAATAGAATATTGTTCCCTTCTCTACTCATTTGGAAGTCCAAAATGATTCATAGCTTGTGTAAGTATAGCAATAAGATTTTGCTCTCCATCTCCCATAACATTTGTTTGTTCAGGAGGACAATCATTGCATTGATCAACACGGTTCCTTCGGGTTACAACCATCGTCTAAAACCCAAAAAGAATAGTGTGAGAGGCAAAAATCATGCTAGGGAAAACAACATTATAAAGAGGGAGTATCCTCAATATCTAAATTCTTAGGTTAAATTCTATGATCTTTACCGTAGTTCTAGGATTGTATCCTATACGTATACTTATCCTTAGGGACATCCCTAGACATACCTTAGAAATATCTCTAGGGATCTCACTAACATTTTCGCATCCTAGTTTCCAAAGGTTGACTAAACCTTTCCTTTGATACCAACTGTAGAGACCTGAAGCCAGACGTACAAGGACATTACATTACTTTTGCGGAATACCTATTACATAACAAAAACACACACACAATGACCGTAATAGTTTAGTGTCTTTGGAAACTCGGAACATAATCTTCTAATCATGGTGAAAGATCTTCAACATCTCCCATAAAGATCTTCCTTTTATTTCATACCTAAAACCTTTCTTTATATCATGGGGAAAAGAAAACATAAAAGGGTGAGCTCAAATGCTCTGTAAGGGTAAACAAAAGAAATATCAATCACATCATATTCATAAGAACATAACATTTTGGAAATCTTAACCTGCAAAAGAGAGAATAATTTCATAACATGGGATAAATCATAGTAGTGAAATGAAATCCCAATAATCATAACTTAAAACATGAAAATTTGTGGCATACACACATAATCATAGAGAATCATTTCTTATTAGTCAAGACTCATTGCCAAGACTATCTTAGTGGACAAAGCCCCTTTCTGAACCGAGTTCACTCCTCGTTTCATTCCTGTTTCACTGAACCGGTATATCCTACCGTTTCAGCCATGTCTATCTCATGAGATATAAAATCTTTACCCAATGAATTGGAGGGAGATATAGTTCCCACCCATCTCATAATGATACCATTCTTATGTGTGCCACAAAATCATAAACCATACATCATAGCATAACCCATGTAATAAAAATGGGATTCTTAAATAACATGAAATCATAAAACAATTCATATAAGATAAAGGAATTCATATAAGATAAAGAAATTCATAAAAATAATTCCATCACAACATAATCAAATCAATTTAATAATAGGGATAGAAACAGAACCCAATATTATCTTTGATAGAAACTAATTTTGATAAAATAGTTGAACACCATTTTTGAGGAAAATATCCTTTCTACTTCAAAAACATTTTCCTTTCTTAACATGTCATAAAATTTTAAACTAAAAGAAGTTGATTAAAAATAAACTTGAAAATTTGTAAAGTAATCATCTTGGAAATAATGTTTTAAAAATCCATTCATGCCGTATAAGTTAAAAGAAATCATTCTTCTCGTACTTTTGTCGGAAAAGTCAAAAAGTACCTCGTATGAAAAACGACAAAAGATTCCTTTCATATATTTTACTAAAAACTCACCGAAGGGTAAAATTGGATATAAAATATTGTAGAAGGATATAAATACTACATATTGAGGAAAAATGGATTTGGATGATAAAATAAACCCCAGTAAATACTAAAGTATAAACAATCTCGGATAAAAATGAGATTGTGATATTTCCCTTACCTTATGTCTGATATGCTTTGTACGTATCCAAAACTCCTTTATAATGATTTAAATAATGTCATTAACTTATTGCAGAATAATATTCATTGTTATGATATCATATATGGTTTACTTATGACTTTATATTACCCGTTCATTTATAAATTCCATGTTAAAGAAGCATTTTGGGTAAAATCGTTTCATTTATCGTAGGTGTTTGGACTTGTTGTTCTTGACATTATTATTACTTATATCATGATTTACTTACTTCTAGAATATAAAATATGATTTATATATCATATATATTCAGTATATATATATATATATATAATAGATAGATAAATGAAATGAAACACACCGTTCATGGAGACGGTAGTCCGTACGTACGCATGAACGCTGTTTTCCTTTCCTTATTGTCTTGAATGGAAGTAAGTAGATGACATATATATATACATAAATCCAGTAGATTTACCATGTCATATATTTCATTATTATTCATTATATATACTTTATAATCATTCTGGAATGGTTAACATGGATAATGAATCTCATCGCGTCGTGGAGACGGTAGTCCGTACGTATGCACGAGCGATGATATCGTTCCCATGGTCGTGGAATTGTGTTGAAGTGTATGTATACTATTTCAGTATCAATATCACTTTATAATAATCATATATAGTTACTCAATACACCATTATACCCATCCAATTAATGTGGTGGCGGAAAATAGATTACACCACGGCGTGGAGACGGTATTCCGTACCTACGCACGCGCGGTGATTTCCTTTTTCCGTAGGATGGATAGAAGATTAATTAGAGTTGTTTCATATTTATAATAACATATCAGTATATAAGAAATACTGATGTTATTACTTTATCATGAAAAAACAAGATAAGAAGAAGTCGAAGAAGAAAGAAATTGAAAAAGATCGGTAATGGATATTACCACTTTTTGACGCGCCTTCACTTAATCTCCACTTAATGAACTAAGGATGGTCTTTGAAGATGACCAGGACCTCTAGGATGATACTAGGGAAGTGGGGAAGAGATTTTGGTAGGGGTTGGCCTAGATTGAATGCTCAAATTGGTGTGAGGAGGAGAGGGAGGAGGTGCCCTTTTATAAGGGATGAGAGGGGCACCTTAGGAAAATCTCAAAATATTATTTTATATTAAGGTCAAATTCAGTTTATTCTGGTTCCAAAGGGTCTTATTTCGAAAATAAAGTGGGGATGGGTCTAAATCCTCTCATACAATAGGATTTAGACAAGTTTAGGTTATTATTTCAACATTATCAATTAGATTTAACTCTAAGTTAAATAATTTAACTTTTACCATGTCTTTTTGTTTTCTTACACTATATGGTTAATAACCATACCATAACAAGACAAAAAAACTCCAAGTTGTTTATTATTAATATATCTATCCTTATCTAAGTCATTTGGACGATCCTTAGATCTTTAGGAATTAAATAACAATTAATAATATAATATTTGTTTTAAAAACTAATTTATGTCAATTTTGACACTATTTGGTACATGATTTTTATGAAATTCATAACAGAATGATAAGTTCAATAAAAGTTACTTATATCAACAATAACATGTCATATTAACTTAGAAAATTAATTTAATTCATAAAAAGTCTCAAATTACATTTATTTGGGCATTTATAACATCAATTATGTAAATATTTCATTAATAAGACAATTACTGCATCATCATTGGGTCATAATAAATGATAAATATTTAATCCCCAAAAATTCTAAATAAATTCCTATGATGTAGATAATTGTATTAGGATTCTGGAGACTATTCATGTTCAAAGTTTCATGAAGTTTATCACTAAATTAAAATTATTATACTTATTAGATTTAAGAAAGTGACATGTTGTCACATTCTTTGGTTTTAATAATAATTAAATTATTTTCATAGAAAAAAGTCCATAAAATGAATCTAATTCGACCATTAGGTTATATGGGTCTACTTTTAGCCATACAATAGGATTTTTCCAAGTTTTAGGGTAATTTTATAATCTATATTTACCCTTAATTACCCGATTTACCTTTAACTATAGTAAATAAAATTTACCGTAGTTACTATTCACACTGCCCAAAAATAAAAAAGTAGCTTATTAACATAATTTGGACCCACTGATTCCAAATATGGAATCCATTTTTCCAAATTCAATACACAAAATCTGCAGAAATTAAATTAAAATTAATCCCATTGTCGAAAGAAAACGGGTTTTTTCTTTAAAACATTGCAAAAGATTGAATTGATTTAACCTACGAATTCAAGGTAGAATCAATGCTAATGACATAAATTATATTAAAGGGTAAAAATATATTCTATTTATACTTTAAAACCATTAAATATTATAATTTAACCACATAAGATATATCGATTAAAAAATTGTTTTTTTAAATAAAATATAGCGTGTTTTTACTATTCATTAAAATATGAAAGTTATCGGAAAAATATCAAAACTTTTTCTAATGTAAATTTTTATATCCTGATTCAAAAGAAGAATTTTATTTTGTCAAATTGAACTTATAAACATGTCAAAAACTAGATTTAAAGTGGGTGCACCATCAAAAGGCGGCAAAACTGCATTTTTTGAAAAATACTTATTTTACCCGAAAAAATTATTTTGTTCTTATTCCATGTTCTAGAAATGTGTAAGATGAATAATAATGTTTTAAAATTAAAAATTTAGTTAACACTATTCATACCGGCTAGTTCATAACAATATTATAATAATATATCTTTGTTTAGTAAAACCCGGTATTGTGTACAACACACACTATCGAGGAAGGTCGCGATTGCATGTAATGCAAGGCAAGTCAAGGATGCGTGTTGTGAAAGCTCATTTTGGTGTAGCATACAACACAAGACATTAATGAAATTAAAAATAATATTTTTCATAATATCTCGGGGTGTTACAATGATAACCAAAAATTTCAAGAGAACACTTCTTTTAACTTTTAATACCCTATGATCACACTCCCAATGGTGTGTCAATGCTCATGATACCACATATTCTCTCCACATCCTACCATGACTAGACCTAATGAGGCTCAGGATGAAACTAACCCAAGACCACCTCCATAGGCCAGGGGATAATGGAAATCACTGAAATGAATAACTGGTATGGGAGACCTTTTCATAATGTACCTGTATGCACAAACCCAACAATCTCAATGCAGAAGTGAAGAAGAATAAAAGAAAAATATAAAATATCTAGCATAATTACCATGCATGTGAAAACTTTAAGGAATAAAAAGAGTAATATAGTATAAACTAAAAAGTAAAGGGAGGAAAATACACTACTAATCAGAAAATGTGCCAAACTAAAAAAAGTGGAAAAGTAAAATGCTGAGAGAGCCCATTTCCATATCTCTAAGCCTCGAACACTATATGTGGTCAAATTTACTAGGTATCCTTATGCTCTACTGTAATAATTTCTGAATTTTCCATCATCTGCAAGAGACATGATATGTGCAGGAAAATGCCATGTAGGGCTGAGTATATACATACCTTGTATGACATCCCAAAATCTGAAGGGTGGGTAGTAAGAGACATGATATGAATAGATAGCTTAACCCAAATCAAGTGAGTAACAAATATCCAATGACATGGACACACACACACATTCTCAACAAAATAAGCCTAAATGAGAGTGAAATGAAATCTCTATATCAGAACCCAATCTAGGAAATATTCACATCAGTTCCAAGAAGGTCCATAAACGATTCCAATCATCTCACATGTCTGTTTATATATGTTACCCTGTGGAGGGACCAAGGCTCCGAACTATGCCAAATAGTTGAGGGGGTACAATATCCATGTAGAAGACCTATAAACTAGTTTGTCAGGGGGTTGAAACATAGTCTAAGGAGGTATCTCACCCTAATACCATGGGGGACCACTCAATAGATAGAGGACCCACAACCTAATTCCACAGGGGGTACCATTCCGTAGATAGAGGACCCGTACCCAAATTCCATAGGGGGTACCACTAAATTGATAGAGGATCCTCACCCTAATGACATAGGGGTAACACTCAGTAGATAGAGGACCCACACCCTAATTCCATAGGTGGTACCAATCAGTAGATAGAGGACTCGCACCCTAATGCCATAGGGGGTACCACTCAGTAGATAGAGGACTCATGCCCTAGTCCACCAGGGGGTACCACTCTAATGATATTGCCTGATCACTATCATCTTCAAGTGCCACCTAAAGAAGTTTCACACTTGGAACACATCACACCATATTTATAAATCCACCACGAAGGCCACCAACACATTCTATGTGAAAATAAATTAGGATAAGCTACTTATGGGATAAAATCCAAGTCCAAATGAACGAGATATGAGAGGTAGAAGGTTACTTATAAAGGAAGAATGGGTACACGACATGTAAGGGGTCCCACGTGATGTGTGGTCCTACTCCTCTACCTGGCCATGTCCATGATGGTATAAGGTTCACTGACCATGTAGCCTTACAGGACGTGTAAGGGGACTACATGGCACACCTCAAAAACCCAAGGTCCTTCCCGTGCTCTGGGTTATGTTCGTGTAATGATTCCGACGTCTGTGGACTATGGTACATAGTGTGTTTTCCAGCACAGGGTCATGTGTATGTCTTTCAGGCCATGTCTATGTACTCTGTCTATGGGATGGTAAATGGAATGTACCTATCCATGACCTTGTCTGTGTAATTCTAAAGTACATACCAGGTCTCCATTAATAAGTCACATTGTGTGTGGGGGTCCCAAACAACATGTGACATTTAACTAACCCAAAACCCTAGCACCATGACTAGGTGATACACGTCGTGTGTTCTTTAGACTACGTAGTGTGTAGTCAGGTTTTTTCATAAGAAACCTAGATATTATTCTGGTGTTCTAGATCCATGCCTTCCTGAATCTAATCCCATCTTTAGGCTTCCAAAAATCTAATGGGAACCCTTCATTCATCATTGTTTCTATCTCTTTCTTAGAGAACTAATTTTTGATTCGCTCGTATGAAGATTCACATGCCACCGCTGCTTGAAGAACCTACTACACTATGCAAAATCCTTTTATGTATCTATGATCAATGAAGAAATCATTAGAAACCTAAAAATCCTCCAAATCCTTTTTTGATTCACCAAAAAATTCATCTCACATGAAACTTCCATGAATCTAGGTATCTAATCGTGCTCATTCCCACCCAACAATGTCGAATAGTGATCCTATGGTCCAATGATGACTAAAGAGATGAATGGTGTGGAAAAAATAATAAATAGACATGGAACAATCTTTTTCAAAGAATTATTTTCCAATATATACAAATTGGTATTCATGGGGGTGAGAAAACTGAATAAAAATTTATAATTAGTAAGCAAGAACATGAAAAGGAATTAAATTGATACAGACCAAAGAAAAAGATTATCATGATCAATATATTTAATAAATATAAGAAAAATACAAAACTTTAAGATTCATACAACAATTTTTATCATTATTTGATGAATAATGTGTTTGTCAATGAATGAGAGAAGTCATTACGTTCACTGCACCTTCATTCGTTTGGATCTAGAGTTTCATCATGGTGTGATTTCAATTCAACAACAGAGGGTGGAAGAAGCCAATCTTGATGGTGCTAGGGTTATATTTCTAAACCTAGAGATCCTTTATAAAGGTGAACTTTTAGGGTATTCATTTTAGGTCAATTAATAAATTAATTATATTAATTAGAAAATTAACACATTGAATGTACCTCTAATGGCCATTTTATACGAACACCCTATGATGACCCATTTTAGGTCATATATAGGGTAAACCTGACATTTTGGAATCAACCATGGTCATTAATTTTTTTTATCTTAGACTAAATTTATGAGTTATCATATTTTATTTAAGAAACTATGCACACGTGATATAAAATATATAAAATATTTTTATAAAACTAATTTCGGTCATAACAGACCTTGTAATTGCAAACAATTTTAGTGTCTTCCTCTGAAAATATTTCTAGATATATTCAAAAGTCTTATAATAAAAAATAAGGTCTCCACATTATTCCCTCCTTCATTATTTTTTCCCTAAAAAATAAATAAATAAATAAAATCTTAAGATATTGAGCCCTCATCTGCCTCTCCCGCTCCTAGGAGCTCTCATATATGCTCCCTTGCTACCAAAACACACTAATCAAGGGGATGGTGCATCCATGAAGGGTCCCATCCTTCCAATCCTCGATTGACACTAGGTGCTCTGAAAAAGTGTATCCATCCTCAATGTCCAGTTCTCCCAGGTCAATAATCTGTATGGGGTCCTACACATATCTCCTCAACTGTGACACATAGAAGACGTTGTGAACCCATTCCAATTGTGGTGGAAGGGAAAGGTGGTAAGAACCCTTACCAACCCTCTATAAGATCTATAATGGCCTAATGAACCTTGGGGATATCTTTCCTCCCCAGCCGAATATACACAATCCTCATCGTGGGGAGAATCTCAGGAAAACGTGCTATCCTTGCTTGAACTCAAAGGGCCTATGATGTTGATCTGTATAATATTTTATCATGCTTTGGGTTGTCCTTAAATGATCATGGATGAACTATACCTTCTCTTTCATAGACTATACCATCTATAGACCAATAATTGATGCCTCAATGATCTCTTTCCAGCAAAAGGGTGACTTACAGGGTCTCCAATACATGCCCTCAAAAGGTTCCATGTCGATAATAAAGTGGTATCTATTACTATAAAAATGATATAATAATGTAAAGTGATCCTCACAGATCCAAAAAAAGTCTAATATGTAATCCCTTAGCATATCCTCAAGCACCTGGATAACGCACTTGGTCTTTCCATATTTCTATGGGTAGAAAGATATACTCACCCTCATCTGGGTCTTGAATGCCTCCTGCAGTCTTCTACACAATTGTTATGTGAATTTCAAATCATGGTTAGAGAAAATAGATGAGGGAAACCTATGAAGGTGAATAATATCTCATACATACAAATATCCCAAACTCCCCACCATGCTCTTCTCCCTGATAGTGAGTAAGTGCAACAACTTCGTGAGTTAGTCAACTATCACCCAGATGGTGTCATGTCCTTTAACTATCCATGAAATCCATATCACAAAGCCCATGAATATTCCATCCCTCTTCCAATCTGGTATCTTAAGGTGCTATAAAAAAGCTATTGGAACCTGGTAGTCAACCTTCACCTACTAATAGGTGAGGCACTATGAGTGAAACTGTTAGACCCCGAGATTTTATGAAAAATATTCTTTTTAATTTCATTTATCTCTTGTGTTGTACGCTACACCAAAAGGATATTGCACTAAATGTATCCCTGACTTGGCTTTCATTACATGCAATCACGACCTTCCACGATAGCGTGTGTTGTACGCAATACCAAGTTTCACTAAACAATGATATGTTATATAAACTAGCCGTTATGAATAGTAATACCCACTTTTTGAAATTTTATAAATTTTATATTTCGAAATGGACTTCATTTTTGGATTCCGAATATCGAAATTAGCCTAGGGTGAATTTTTGGTAATTTTCTGAAAACATTCAATTTTTGATGAATAGTGAAAACCGTGGGTTTCTATTTAAAACCCGAATTTTTATTTAAATAATAATCTATTTTATTTAAATTTATTTTAGTAAAAATTGATACATAATACCTATATATGTTCAATGTAATTCATTGGAGTCCTTTTATAATAATTTTAGATATATAAAAATTTTATTGAACTTTTCACCAACTTTTACCCACCTCCTAAGGGAATTTGAAAATTTACATAAAAATTAATTTTACCGCTTTAGTGAGTGGAATTTAGAAACTCTTAGAGACATGGCTAATATCAAGGAGTAAAATGTGGTTCAATAAGATAAAAATAATTTTTGGGGAATAGTAACTTTTTACTTTTATTTACCACGATTAAAAGTAAATAGGGTAAGTAAGGGTAAAAATGATATTATTATTACAATAACACATGTCCTAATTCTATTGGATATGTGTAATTCGCCCAAAAACAACCTTAAGAATAAAACATTACCCTTTAGGTCCACTTGGATTAGATTAGGACATTTATTATTTTTTATTTAAAGAATAGTTAAAATAGTTAAAATCAAAGTTTAATAACTAAAACATTTTTAATATAGGATTATACATAAGATAAATTTGACTATAAATATTAATTAGAAATATAACAAGATTTCCTACATAATGGTATTTTATTTATAAATTTTAGACATTAAATAATTTAATTTATTTATGACACAATAATGATGTAGTAATTACCTTATTAATGAAATATTAACATAATTGATGATATAAATACCCAAATAAATGTAATTTGAGACATTTAATAAATTCCACTGATTTTTTTAGGTTAATATGACATGTTAGTATTGATT
This sequence comes from Viscum album, assembly GCA_963277665.1. Lineage (NCBI taxonomy): Eukaryota > Viridiplantae > Streptophyta > Magnoliopsida > Santalales > Viscaceae > Viscum > Viscum album. The sequence continues at coordinate 1,617,400,276 of OY728125.1, forward strand.
CAATTAACTTTTTTAGAACTAATAATGCTGTTATAATTTTCAAAAAAATCAATTACCAAATAGTGTCAAAATTGACATAAAATAGTTTTTTAAAAAAATATTATATAATTAATTGCTATTCTATTCCTAAAAATATAAGGTTCGGAAAAATGACTTATATAAGGTTATATATATTAATAATGAACCACTTGGGGTATTTTTGTCTTGTTATAGTAAGTTTATTAACCATATAGTGTAAGAAAACAAGAAGTCACGGTAAAAGTTAAATTATTTAACATAGAGTTAAATCTAAATGATAAGGTTAAAATAGTAACCTAAACTTGTCTAAAACCTATTTGTTGAGATTATTTCGATCCATCCCCACTTTATCTTCCAAATAAATCAATTTTGAGCTATTATAATCCGAATATGACTTTGTTATGAAATAATATTTTAAGTTTTTCCTATGGTACCCCTCTCCTCCCTTATAAAAGGGCACCTCCTCCCTCTTCTATTTACACAATTTTGAGCCTTCAAGCTCAACCAAACCCTACTGATTTCCCTTCTCAACTACCATAGAAACATTATAGATGTTCTTGTCTCCTAAAATGACCATATCTAGTTCCGTAAGAGGAGGTTATGGAGAGGCGCGTCAAAGAAGAGGTAATATCCTTTACCGATTCAATCCAATTTATTTCTTCTTCTACTTCTTATTCTTTATTTGTTTAATCATAAATTAATAACATTAATATCAGTCATAAAATGATATTTTATTATAAATATTAAACAACCCTATTTCATCTTCTATCCATCCTATGGAAACGAAATCACCGCACGTGTGTACGTACAGAATACCGTCTCCACGCCGTGGTGTAATCTATTTTTCACCACCAACTTACTTGGATGGGTACAATGATGTAAAGAATAGCTGTATATGGTTATTATAACATCGTACTAATTCTCAAATATTATATCATCCAATAATATTCCATTCAATAATTATGGGAACGATATCATCGCTCGTGCGTACGTACGGATTACCGTCTCCACGACGCGATGAGATTAATTCTCCATGTTAACCATTCAATAATAATTATAAAGTATATATAATGAATAATAATTAAATAATAAAGCTACTCGATTTATTTATATATATATTTCATCTACTTACTTCCATTCAAGTAAATAAGGAAAGGAAAACAACAATCATGCGTACGTACGACCTACCGTCTCCATGAACGATGTGTTTCATCTCATTTATCTATATAATATATATATATACCTAATATACATGATATATAAATCATGTTTTACATTATGGAAGTAATTAAATCTTGATATAAGTAATAGAAATATCAAGAACAACAAGTCCAATCACCTATGATAAATAAAATGATTTTACCCAAAACACTACTTTAACATTGAATTAACAAAATAACGGGTAATATAAAGTAATAAGTGAACCGTATATGAAATCATAACCATAAATATGATTCTATAAAATGTCGATGAAATTATTTAAATCATTATACAAGAGGTTCAGATATTTATGAAGCATATCAGACCTAAGGTAAGGGATAATTATTCCAATCTCGTTCTTATCCGAGATTGTTTATTCGCAAGTATTTACAGGGGTTATGATTATCATCCATGTCCATGTTTTCTAAAAATGTTTTCATAAAATGTTTACTATTATTCCATGTATTTTCAAAGTCATTTTTACCCTTTTTGGACTTTTACCACATGGTATGTAAAGAATCATTCTTTTTTTACCATATGAGGTACTTTTTGACCTTTCCGGCAAAAGTACGAGAAGAATGTTTTTTAACTTATACGACATGAATGGATTTTTATTATTTAATAACTAATTTTCTTCAAGAATCTTACTCTACAATATTTCATTATTATTTTCAATAAAATCATTCTCTTTTAAAATTTCATGGCATTTTGAGAAATGAAAATGATTTTGAAGAAGAAAGGATATTTTAATCCAGAATTCATTTCAAGTGTTTCATCAAAACCATTTTCCATATAATATGACATTATTTCGTATGTGTATGTTTCAAGTATAATGTATCTATGATTTACATGGTTTCACTTTTCTTATGATGAAATGATATCTATTTGTTTTATATGGATTATGTTATGATGGGATGATGTTTATGAAACCCATTTTATTCGTTGGGTTATGATGAATGATAAATGTTTATGTTGTGGCACAAGTAAGAATGATTTCATTAGGAGATGGGTGGGACTATATATCCATCAAATACATTGGGTAAAGATTTATATCTCATGATATAGACATGTCTGGAATGGAAAGTTAATCCAGTTCAGTGATACAGGACTGGAACAAGGAGTGAACTCGATTCAAAAAGGGACTTTTTCCACTAAGATGGTCTTGGAAACAATGCCTTGGCTAATATGGAAATCATAACATGTGCTTAATAGTTTCCACAATTACATGTTTTATTCCCATGCTATTTTATCATGGTTAATGTTTCTTTATGATCTATGCCTTACGTACTTCCATGTTTTATGTCATTGCACATGATTTTGATGCTTAAACATTATGTTAAGGTTTTTAAGTTCAAATGTATATGGTTCATTTTATTTTTTCCATGATCACCCTTACTGAGCATTTGAGCTCACTCTTTATATGATTTATTTTCCTTAGGATATAAATAAATGTTTTAGGTAAGAAAACAAAAAGGGGAAGAACTTTATGGGAGATGTTGAAGATCTTTCACCATGATTAGAAGATTATATTCTGAGTTTCCAACAACACTAAACAATTATGGCCCTTGTGTGTCTATTTTTGTTATTTATTAGATATTCCACAAAAGTAATGTAATTTCTATGTACATCAATCTTTGGGTATCTACAGAAACTTACCCATGGTCCATCTCATTCCATCCAACAAAAACAATCACTGAAGGTATCTATAATTATTCCTTACATCAATATGTACAACTAAAAGAGAATTGTAAAACTCTCTCATAAACTCCTCCAACATCATGACTAGGACAACCATCCATACATGGGAAAGGATAAAATGACTTCCTCCATAAAATCTATATGGTGAATCTCATGAGGTTATATGGTTATGAATGACCTCACAACTAATGTCTCCCAACATGGAATATCTCACATGCTAAAGGAGAAGAGGAGTCAACACTATTAAATGAAGAAAAGATGCACCCTCCTACTCCATAATGCCTCATTACCTTTCTGTTAAGTATATTCTAATATTTTATTTTGGTTTCATTTTTTGCTGTGTGAGTAATTATATCCATAAATTTATAGGATACCTATAATGGTGAAGTCAAGTATTTGTTGGAAATTTTCAACATAATAACATGTAGTTTCTACTACTCACTCGGAACTCAAATTCCGTGTAAGTGAAGTACACACCATATAATTGATTCTATGTAGAATCCATGAATTGGGTACATGGTGTTAATGTTTTACACACCTTGTAATAATTACACACTGTGTAAATGTTGTAGTGTTGTTTTTAGGCCATCGTACAAGTGATATGTTTCATTCTTCTCTATTAAGACTTCCTTGATCAACCTAGAGATCTCCCTAGATGATTTTTGGTGACTTCATTACATCTATATCTATTCATTAAATGATTTATCACTATTTAGGATTGATTTCTCCTCTCCAGGTAAGTATTCGTTATGGTTCTTCTTCGGTTTTGGTTGTGGCTGTGGCTTTCTTATGATTTTATAATCAGACTGTGTTTTTTATCAATCCTTTTCAGTCTATTATCATACCTTGGCTTTTGAAGGAAGATCATGGGTTTCTAATCCCCATTTTTAACATTAGTTGGGTTTTCTACATCCTTGTGGTTGGTGGATCTATTCAAGCATTATAATTTTGTTTAATTTAGTATTTTTTATTGATTCCTTGATATTTGATATGTAATTTAATGTTTTTAAATGAAAAAGGGAATGGATTCATGTTTTAAAGGGGATTATCTTTGAAAATAGAATTTCCTTGATTTGGAAAGGAATGAATTTTCAAACCCTAATGTTCATTGGATTGGCTTGAAAATGGTTTTGGTTAAAATGTGAGCGTGTTTTTTAAAAAGGACATTCAACAACATTACACAGTGGGATCCTTGGGAATGTTAATAAATAGACAAGGGTAGCCTTAGTGCCTGTATCACCACTATGAGATAACCTCACGTATATCGATGGACTATGAAAAAACATGATGTTAGGTATATCCAACCTTATTCCATTTTCGTCTCGTGAGTTTCTAGTATGTATTGTCTCACAGGCTATAGTCCGACTAGAAGGTGAATTGTTTTTTCGGGTTGTTTATTGAATAATAGATTATTTCATGTATATTGTCTCACATTTATATTTATATTTTGTTATGTTTTTATATATATTTTTTATGATTGACATGTTTTCTTATTTGGAAAATATAATACGAAATTTATTGAAAACCCAAAGACTATTTGAGATTTTTTTTCAAAATTTTTTTTTCATAAAACACTTGTAATAATATTTTTTTAAACCTAGATCTTGTAAATTGTTGATATTATAACTTATAAATATTCCTTGGTGGTTTCTTACTAGGATATGTTTCTCACACCCTATTATAGAAGGGAATTCTATAGCTTGTTGTCTTACCTTTTTATCACTGTTTTGGTTTGGGGTGGTTTTTGGAGGTGACAGTTGGTCACATGGAGAATTGTTGGTATAGACTTGTTATACCCTTAGTTTACACTATTTGTCTTAGTTGTATCTTCATTTGTATCTTATTTGTACACTAGTTGTATTTATGGTTTTTATTAACTTCAATACTTGTTTTGTTATCTTTTTTTACCTCACCCCATGATGGGATGACTTAGGTAACTGGTTTGGTTGACCTGGATTGGTCTGTTACGATTTGGTATCAAAGGGGTTAGTATGCTTGATGTGTGTCAGTACAACTGGAGTTTTTTCTGTGTCTTCGTATACATGAGCAGGGTCATTGGAATTTCAATAGTAGGTGTAGAAAATGGGCCTGGATAGCTCACTCATGTGACTAAATATGAGTTTCTATGGGTGCTCAAAAAATCTTTACTAAGTCTAAGTCTTGGTATTTATGATCATTTGAATAAATTATTCGAGAAATATATTTAAATTATCCTATAGGTTATGTTTGGGGACTTGGTGTGTGTGAGGTCATTTTAATAAAATAAGATGGGAGTTTATTTAGATAAAACTATTCTTTTAAAAATGTGTATCCATTTTGTATGAGAATTCATAATTTCTTTAACTTCTTATTATTTTAAAACATCATTTTGGATTCTAGAAGTTGGTTCAATGGTTTTGTAGATTTCTTAGGACTGATTGGTTATTTTATTGTGTTTAATATAAAATGACTCGTAGAATAGATCTTACATATATGATAAGGGAATCCATGAGGTAGGTTTCATAGGTGGGACCTTTAGTGGACCATTATTTAGTTGAAGCAGTTATCCATACCATTCAGATTTTGGGTTCATTAGGCACTATAAACGTGAGATGAGTAGTGGATGATGGACCATAATTTACCAAGAATCATCCACCTATCTTCCATGGTGACAAAAGAACCCCAGAATCAGAGGAGTGAATTTAATGGATTGAGAGGATCTCCAACTTTTTTAATACTTCTAAAAATTATCAGGTGGGGTTGTCCACATATATACTTGAGGGGCTAGAAAGAACATAGTGGGAATTCATAGTGAAAGATAATTTATAGGAAGTTCTTACCTGATTTTCTTTCAATAAAATATTTAATTGAATGTTTTATCCTGAGACTTTATGTTCAGAAAAGATCCATGATTTTCTAACCATGGGGAATGGGTATTGTACCATTTTGGAGTACTCCACATATTTTGCTCAGTTGGTGTATCTGGCACCGAAACATGCCACTAATGATTACATAAAGGCTCAGAGGTTTAAGATGGAGATGAGGGTCTATAGTTAGTCGATGCTAGTTCTTTTGTGTCTCCTGACCTTTGTGGAGGTAGTGGATATAGAAGGTTTGTCTAAGGCACACATAGCTTGAAGTACATGTTTTGGAAGAGCTTTAGTTAGTATAGTGGTTAGTGAGGGTGATTCTTCTATCCCTAAAAGGAATCACAAGAGTGGTTAGTTTTCTATAGGGTCAGTTTTAGGGGCTTCTCTAGGGTGGAAATAGGATATCTACTACCAGTGTGGGAGGCGTGGTTATACCAGGCCTCATTGTATAGACTATCCTAGGACTTGTTATCTATGTGGGTGATATGGGAATATGATGAATTTCTGTGATAGAATATTTCATGGTATTAATGTGGGATCCAATTTTACCAAGGAATCGTAGGTTCATGTTGATTATCCCAAGGGTGGTGGGTCTCATTCTCAAGTTAATGGAGATGTCCAGGTGGCTAATTCTAGATGGATTTATGTGGAAGGGTGTGCATGAGGAATCTAAAGTAGGGATACCTACTATTAGAGTTATGGAATTTATTTCATCTTCTATGGTGCTAGATTTTTTTGATACAGGTGAAAGTTATTATTTTATATCTTAAATGTTGGTTGACATGTTGGGTTTATGTTCGGAGCTTATGCCTTTCCCGTTGGATCTTTCCACTCCTTTCAAAAAGTGGTCTGAACAAGGTTTCATGTGCCCCACATGTCAGGTGGTGATATCCAGCTTTGAGGTGGTTTTTTATTTCTTAGTATTTGATCTTGACATATTCAACTTGATTATTAGCATGGATTAGATGATAACTATAAAGAAACATATATACTATTATCACCATCGGGTATAGATCTTATTTTTAGATGGGGACACTCATGTTTTCTAGAGTGAGTGGGACTCCCGGTCGGGAAGGGAGGGGCATGTTATTCCATATCCTAGTATAATCTCATGTTAGTTGCAAATTTTTTTTATTGATGCAATTGACTCTTTCTTGGGCATTCAACTACCTTCTATTGTGTTTGTGTTCCTTAAAGTATTTCTAGATGGTTTTTTGGTTTACTTCCACATAGAGAGGTCATATTTAATATTGACCTACTCCCTAGAATAAATCCCATTTCAATACCATCCTATAGGATGAAACTTTCTGAGTTGGTGAAACTTAAGGGCCATCTTGAGGACCTGGAAGAGAAAGTTTAATGACCCGAACTTTTGAATTATTTTTGTTTCCTAATTTTGTCTGTTATTTTATTTTGTACTCAAAAAAACTATATCATTTTATTAATTAAGTGATTATAATTAAAATGTGACTATTGGGTTTTGACTATTATATCACAATTGTAAACTATAATCTTAATGTTATGATTATTTTTTATAAATACAAATTATCATGGTTAATTAATACATAAAAAGGAGTTGATGGCCTCATCTAGTAGAATTGGGTCGTATGAAGCCTATCTGTCGGAGCTTCGGAAAGAGGTAGCTTCACTATGATTTTCTCTGGACCAATCCCAAGCCGAGAATCAACATATTAAAATTGAATGTAATCATATATGGGAGAAGTTCAAGTTGATATAAACCACCACTCAGACAATGTTGTCTGAGCCGCCCCAAGATTCTATCAACATTGCACACCTTACTCTTAAGTTCTATGTAGGTGTTATATGGGGCTATGTATTGAGGCCTTAATTACTTTTTTAACCTTTTTGTATAAATAAAATTTTTATTTCTTATTATAGTATTTTTTTTGAATTTCAAATGTCAATATAAATATAGGATGAAATTTTAGAAGTCTCATATTACTGAGGAAAATAAAAAAGAGAGTATTTTAAAATATTTATTATACTTTATATAATTAATAATGTGAAATAATTTGGAAAAAATAGTCTTATACAGTTGTGATCACTAAGAAATTTAGAGTCTTATAAGATCAACTTATTTTTAGTGAATAATTAATTATAAATAGTAATATTACTCTTATGAATAGTAATATGACCAATGGAATAGTAACATAACTTAAGAAAGTATAAATATAATTTAGGCATCTTGAATGGTAATGTGATATAATTGGATAAGTAAATAACTATTTTAGAAATTATTAGTTAAGTATTAGTATTTTTTAGGTAAATCATGATTTTACTTAAAAATTAAATATCTCATAATTATAAAATTATTTTCATTAAAATAGAGTTCATTTTTGAATTTATAACATCAATATAAGGTTAGGGTAAGTTTGTGAGATTTTTTAAAAATGTTTTGTTTTTCAGTGAATAGTAAAAATACAGTTTTGAGTTTTCTATGTGTTTTATGACATCATAATGATGTATTAATTAATTTAAAATTTTGTCAAATTATGTAATTGAAAATTTCATATGAGTTTTCCCATCTGACTAGTACCATGGGCAAATACCATGGGCAAGCCAATTGTTTTTCAAATACAACTAATGAGGTGTCCCTTAGAAATTAAAAACTATTCCCTCACTTTTGCTATAAATACGAACCCATTCCTTAATTTATTTCATTAAAAATTAATTCTCAACATATATATGGTATTTTTACCTCCCAAGTAGTCCTCCCAAGGTTCTCTAAAGCCCCCCAAGGTCCCAACATTTGAGTTTTTTAAGTTACTCTTCAAGGTAAGAGAACCTTTCACCCTCCTTTTTAGTCAACACTTATTTTACGTTATATCTTTGAATTTCTATTTTAATATGTTGGGGTATGATATTATGTATCCATATTACTTTCCTTTTTATGTCCATATGACGAGATTCCATTTTTTCTCTCATCAATTCATTTTCTTAATTTTGATGTGATGCCGTTAGGCTGTCGAATTTTCGTAAAAGAAATTGCATCTTCTCATTTCTTTCATGTTTTATTTTCATGTGGTTTGTCATTAAAATATCCATAACATGATATTATTTCTATTTTAGTTTGTTTAAATACTATATTATGAGTTATTTATGTGTGGGTGACCCTTTTACCCCCTCTTCTTAATGTTCTATAAAACCATGTTATATAGCCGGTATGCTGCAGAAATTTCATCTCAAAATCTCTCTCTTTTTTCTCAAAAAATTATATTATTTTTTATGTGAATACTCAAAACTATTTAGTGTCTAGGGTTATTCGTAACTAAATAAAAATGATATAGTTGATTCTATAATTGATATACATGAAACCTTCATTCCTTTTCCATGGGTTATAAATGGCATAACGATCATGTTTTTAAGCACTTTTAAAATGTCATGATTTTGAAATGAAATCAATTTATTTTATTCTATATGAGTTATTTATGAAATGTTTTATTATGATATATGTGCATTTCATAAAAATAAATACATATTATGGGTGCACCCTGATAACACTCCAATTCATTGGGTAATGAAATTAATCTCTAGAGACGAAAAGTTTTATGATACCTTGGTGAGTAACCTTGGTAACTCTTATGAAACCTTGGGGATGTAACTTGGTGATATGTTTATTAATGTCTAAATTAAATATTGTAGACACATTTTCATGTTATTTTTCATGTTATTAATATTATGATATTCATATTTAACATGCCTTTATGATATTCCCTATGTTCATATTGGTATTGCTCAAGTTCACATGTAAATCATTTCACTTGTTTTACGTACTGGGCATTCTTCTCCCCGTTTACTTTGATGTATATCCCTAGGTTATGAGATGAAATAAATACACATAGTATTAAACTTGATTAATACTTTCAAGTGTAATAGAATAATGTTTTAAGTTTTCATGTATCATGTACCTTTTTCCAAGGCACTAAAATTTAAAAGATCCTTTGTCTATAAAATGTTATGAATAGTTATGTAATAAAAAAGGAAGGATTCCATATAAATGATTTATTCATCATAACATGTCACTATGGGATTATCCTATACTCTTTTATATTATGGAAGATGAACGTATCAATATTTTTATTGACTATAAAAAGTTTAATCGGGTGAATGTTAAGAGAAAGTATCCTTTACCTAGAATCGATCATCTATTTTCTCACATTAGAGGGTGTAGTCAGTTTTCTAAGATTGTCCTATAATTAGGGTACCATTACTTGAGATTCTAAGAAGAGGATATACCCAAGATAGTGTTTCAGAGTTGATATAGAAATTTTGAGTTTCTGATTATACTATTCAAACTCACTAACGCTCCTGTGGTATTTATGGATTTGACAAACCGGATATTTGACCAGTTCTTGAACTCTTTTGTTGTTGTCTTCATAGATGATATCTTAGTGTACTCTATGTTGGAGGAGGAACATGGGGACTATTTGTATATCATTTTTTGAACCATGAAGTAACTTCATCTATATGGTTAAAATTTCAAAGTGAGATTTTTGGATCCAAGTGGTGAAGTATCTAGGGAACGTATGTTCTAAGAGAGGAGTCTCAATGGACCCTGAAAAGGTATGCGTAGTTATGTCCTAGGAAAATCCCAAAAACATGTTTGAGATATGAAGCTTCTTGGGGTTGGCTGGTTATTACATACCATTTTTTGGGATTTCTCCAAAAATTCATCTCCAATGAATGCATTGACCCGTAAGGGTGTAATGTTTGAGATGGATGAAAATTTTAAGCAATATTTTGATGAGATAAAATTGGGTATGACTTAAAGACCAATGTTGATTCTTCTAGAACCAGGTTCTGGTTATGATGTTTTCTACGATGCCTCTGGTATGGGTTTTGGATGTGTCTTGATTCAATAGAGAAAGGTGGTGGCTTATGGATCACAATAGTTACAGACATATGAGAATAACTACCCTACCCATGATCTTGAGTTGGTACCAGTTATGCATGCACTCAAGATGTGGATTCACTATCTTTTTGGGGAGCAATTTAGATTGTATTTTGATTACAATATCCCAAATTGTGTTTTTAAATAGAGTAATTTGAACTTGAAATAGATACATTGGGCTGAGTATCTATGGAACATTGATTTTGATATCGTATATACCCCTCTGAAAGGAAATTTTATTTCTGATGCATTAAGTAAAAGTGTACCAATCCAAACAGTGAAGGAATCAATTGAAGAGTAGTCTCTAATGAGTTTTTTTGTTGATACAAGCTTATAAGTTAAGGGGTTTGGTGGAAAGGTTTAATTAGCTTTGATAAACATTGAATCATATTTTTTATGATATATTTCTACTTGAGAAGATGATAAAATCTGAGAGCAGTTTCTTAGGAGAAATCCTAAATGGCGGGGAGATGTTGGGTGAGTGGTCTTGGTCTCCTAGTGGAGTTTTGTGCTTCTTAGAAGGTTGGTTGTTCTATTTTCCATGAGGAATGAGTTTTTATTTTGTGGAAACTAGTGATGTTGGTCCACACACCTTGGGGATACAAAGATATAGAACTATTTGAGATGTCAGTATTGGTGGCTAGGGATGGGGTGGTTAGTTGCAGATTTTGTATCGTGGTGTCTCACTTTTTTAGGGAGTTAAGGCTGATCATAAGAGACCTGCAAGTTTATTGCAACCTTTACCCATTGTTCTATGAAATTGGGATGAAATTTCCATGTATTTATTCATTATTATATCATATAATCCTACTGGGAAGTATATTATTTGGGTGATTATTGACAGACTCACTAAAGAAGTGCATTTATTACCAATAATGGAAATGATGAATGTAGAATATATTTGCGACTTATATGTCTGATATATTGTGATATTTTATGGGGTTTACTCTATAGTTGTTTATGACATGGGCTTGAGGTTAACATCTATATTATAGAAAAGTTTTCAAGAGGAAATGGTTATGCAGTTGAAATTAAGCATGACTTATCATCCCCAGATGGATGGATGGATAAAGGGGGCAATCCAAGTTCTTGAGGATATGATCTGGGATTGTGTGCTTGATTTTGGTAGATCTTGGGATATGAATTTTCCTTTGATATATTTTCATTATAAAAATAGTTATCAAGATTCTATTAAGATAGAACCCTTTGAGGCTTTGTATGGGCAGCCATGTCAATCTCCCTTATATTGGGAAGAGTTGGGAGAGCGGTCATTTGTTGGGCTGAGTCTAGTTCCAGATATTATTGAGATGGTGTAGATGATCCAGTGGCATTTGATCCTAGGGTAGAGTTATCAGAAATCCTATATAGACCATCATCACCGGCCTCTGGAGTTTTTGGTTGGTGATCAGGTTTTTCTCAATGTTTCACCTCGCTTGGGACATCATTGGTTGGGTAAGCATGGTAAGTTAGCACCAAAGTTTGCGGGGACCTTTGAGATGATAGATCAATTGGGGAGGGTGGAATAAGAGTTAGAATTTCCATCTAGTTTGACTTCTATGGATGATGTGTTTCATGTTTCCCAATGGAGTAGGTATATACTAGATCCTTACCATGTGATTAGGTAGGAGGATGTAGATCATGAACCCGATACAACTTCGGTTGAGTATCCAGTTTAGATTATGGATCACCAGGATAAGGTACTATATAGTAAAATGATCCCTTTTTTCTGGTTACTATGGAAGTGAAAAAATTATCACCATGAGATGTGGTTGTGGGAGTCATTTATGAGGTAGTAATGGCCTTTTCTTTTTGTAGATTTAGTATATTGAGCACTTTCTGGCTACATACAACTTTTATATTGGGGAGATTGTAACACCCCTTCACCTATCTATCATGTATGTTTTAATCTTTTATTTTGGTTTCCTTTTTCACTGGGAAAGTATTAGTAACCATGAAATTGGGAGTATACCTATAATGGTGATGTTATGGATTTGTTATATTTTTTTCATCATAAAAACCTATAGTTTCCACTACATGCTAGGAACTTACTTGCTAGGCACTTACTTGCTGTGTAAGTGAAGTAAATTCCATGTAATGGATTCCGGTTATAATCCATGAATTGGGTACATGGAATGAATGATTTACACACTGTATAATTGGTAAAATTTATGTATGTATAAAAATATGGGTTTTAAATAAAAGGTGATGAGTTTCTCAGTGTATACAGATCCTAAGGATTATGTGATGTATAAATGGGTTAAACACCATGTAAATGTTGTAGTTTTGTTTTTTAGGCTATCATATGAGTGATATGTTTCAATAATTCCTTATTAATCTTTTCCCACTCCACTTAGAGATATCCGTAGGTGATTTTGGTTGACTCACTTCTATCCGGATTGATTGTTTTAATGATTGATTACCATTATGGTTGGATTACTCCTATATGGGCATGTGTTCCTTATTATTCTTATTTAGTTTTGGTTGTGGATCTGTTTTGTTTGAATTTTTGTAATCGAAATATGTTTTTAATCAATAGATTTTAGTATATTATCATGTCTTATCTTCCAAAGGTAGATCATGTGGTCTCCATTCCCCGTTGGGAAATGCGGTTAGGTTTTCTACATCTTTAAGGTAGGTGGATCTATTCAAGAATTCTAATTTCTTAATTTTCATATCGTTCTTATTGATTCCTTGGTATTTTAAATTTAATTTCATGTGTTGAAATTTTAAAGGGCATTTGTTCATGTTTTAAAGGGGTTTATCTTTGAAAAATAAATTTCCTTAATATGGAACGAAATGGATTTTCAAACACTAAAGTAGATTGGCTTGTCTTTGAAATGATTTTATAAAAAAGTGATCACAGTTTTTAAAATTAAAATTGAAAAACATTGCACAGTGGGATCCTTGGGTGAATTATGAAAGAGACATGGGTCGAGTTAGTGTGTGTGACACCACAAGGATATAACCTCTTCTTTATCAATGGGTTGTGGTAGGACTCGATGTTATATGGATCGAACCTTATTCCTTTTTAGGCTCGTGAGTTTCTAATAAATATTTTACCATAGGATAGAGCCTGAATTGATGGTGAGTTTTTATTTCTGGTTTTTTATTTCATGATCTATTAATTCATGGATGTTGTCTCACATGCATATTTAAATTTTAGAATGTCTACCTACATTGTTTTATGATTGGCATGCATCTGTATTTGTAAAATATGGCAAGTATTTTTTGAAAAACCCTTGGACTATTTGAGAAATGTTTTCAAATTGTTTTATTTTTAAAATTCATTTAAAACTATTTTTCTTTTAAAGATATAAGTTTTTCATTATTGATATTATAACTTGTATAGATTCTATGGTGGGTTAATACTAAGTTCTATTTCTTACACACTAATTTATCATTTTGGCGGCTATAGACCTTGTTTCCAAAGAATAGGTAAAGACAATGGAATTATGTACCATATTGGCTTATATTTATCTCACCTTTTTGTTTTGGGATGGTTTGTGGATGTGATGGTTAGTTACATGGAGACTTTTTGGTCTAGAATTTTCATACATACAGGTTTATCCTATTTATCTTTGGTATATCTTCCACCATTTCCAATTTGTAATATAGAAGTATGTCTTGTTTTTCTTCTATTCAAGACTTGTCTTTTTATCTTTATTTTTACCCAGATTTTTGTTGGATGACTTGGGTGAATAGTTTTGTTGACCTTGGTTAGTCTGTTACATTCTCAACTAGGGTTATCTATAAAGAAGACAACTGCTCAGGTTCCTCCTACACCAAACGAGCCTGGGACTTCCTTCCAAGGGAATATTCCACTACATATCCCTTCCTAGGAGTATATAATATCTCGAATTCATAGTCTGTAAAGATCTCCAACCAGTGCCTCTACCTTATATTCAAGTCACTTTGTGAGAAGACATACCTGAGGCTTGAATGGTCTGAGTAAACAAATAATCACTCTTCCAAATGATAGTTCCCCACCTCCTTTGATTGGAGACTACAACTGTCAGCTCTAGGTTTTGAGTCTCGTATTTTTTATAAATGGGTCTCAAATTCCTTGACCTATATGTGATAAATTCCTATCTTTGCATCAACACATAGCCAAACCCATCTTCAGTGGCATTTTAATACTCTACGTACTCTACGCCCTCCAGTGATATTCTCAAGACAAGAACAATCATCAGCCTTAACATTAACTCCTCGAAGGCCCTCTCACACTGATCTGTACAGGTAAATTGATACCCTTTCTGCATTAGGGCAATCAAAGGGGTTGCAATCCTTGGTAAGTACGCCAAAAACCTCTTGTAGTAACCCTCCAATCCATGAAAACACCTCACATCTAAGATGTTTTTGGGAGGCTCCTAAGAAAGAACTGTATCAATATTCATCAGGTCCATATAACATCCATGACCAGAAATGACATTCCACAGAAAGTGAACATCCCGAATCTAAAACCAAAACATTGATAGATTATAATAATGATGGTGATCTCTAAGAAAACCTAGGACCATCCTCAAGTGCTCTGCATGCTCCTCCTTTGAGAAAAATATATGAGTATGTTGACAATGAATACAACCACAAATCTATCCATGTATGGTTGGAAGATTCAGTTCATCAAATCCATAAACATGGTAGGGGTATCCATCACAACGAAAGGAATCACTAGGAACTCATAATGTTTTTAGTGACATTGGAATGTCAGTTTAGGTTTATCCTCATTGTAAATTCTCAACGGGTGGTATCCAGACTAGATATTTATCTTTGAGAACCATATCATACCTTTCAACTGATCAAAGAGGTCATCAATCATCAACAAGGGTTTTTTTATAACATCTTGGTTCAGGTGATGATAATTGACACAAAGTAGAAATCTCTTGTTTGCCTATTTCATGAACTACACTAGAGTTTTCTGTGGGGACACACTAGTTCTGATAAAACCCTTCTCTTTTGGGTACTCCAACTGTAACTAAATATCCTAGATCTTGGTAGGGGACATAAGATATGCCGTATAATATATCAATGTGGTATTGGGATGAAAATTGATGAAAAAATCTACCTCATGCCTTACAGGTTGTCCTAGAACGTCCTCAGGGAATACATCCATAAAATCCTCCATGATTTATGAAATTCAAATACTTGATGATCTTGGTGTACTAAGGGATACACATTCCAACTGATGGGTGATGGGATAAAACCTTCTTCTCATAAAACCAACTCATCCCACCATGAGACCCCTCTCACCCATAAAAGAGAATATATTCTCATTATTGTGAAGTCATATTACATGTTTTAGGTGACAGTGCATCTAGGATAAGATGTCGGAAAAATAATCCATACCTAAGATTATGTCGTATAGTTCCATCATGATGACCAAAATGTCCCACAATAACCTCTCTCCACTAAGTGATGGCTAATATTGCCGATAGATAAAATATATAGAATATGCATTCCCTATAAAAACCTCCAGACAAATATGTTGGGATAAAGCCTCAACTGGGAACTCCAGCTCTCGAATCAGGAGTATAGATATGAAGGAATGAATTGAACCTCTGTCTAATAATACTAAATCAAGAGTATACTAAACCCAAATCATACATCTAATCATCTCATGTGACATTGGGTCCTTTCCCTCCATATCCAGCAATTGTCCACAACCCTAACCACCAGCTCTTTGAGCCTAACATGGGCCACCTAATGGTGTTGGTAGAAAGATCTCATAACATCTTCCACCACTCAAAAACCCTCCTTCTAGATCTCTAATTGCTCCTCTTCAAGATCTACCTCCCTAGGGGCCACCCCACCCTCTCCTGGGAGTTTCGTGATCATGGCTCTACCTCTTCCATGGTGGTCCATCTACTATCAGCCCTCCCTCCTTAGTGTGTTGGGTCAATAAATCGAGCACCATGTGACCTTTCCCATCACATTCATAACATCACCCCTCTATAACTTCCCTGGTCCTTTATACTGTCCGTTTTCAACATGAACACATGCCTGAGTCTGGTTATGGAGAGGTATCCTGTATACAGATCCGGCCAACTTGCATATACTAGCTATTGTAGAAAACATATACATGAAACAAACACTACGAGACCTAACACCAGGGTGTCCCTCTGACCAAAATATTTCCGTCACTAGCACCCACTCCAACACCCCGGCATAGGTGGGAATGCACAAGGGTACTACACTTGAATATATATCTCTATGGTGACCCTAATTAAACTTTCATTCCTAGAAGTATCTATCCCAAATCATGTCAAGGGAGTATTATGTATAGTCTGTGAACCTCGAAACATACTCTAAAACATTCCCCCTCTATTTTGTATCTTCACATGATTCTGAATCTAAACTGAGCACAAGAAAGAGGGGTAGTACTCCTCATAGAATAGATTTTGGAAGTCATGCCATGAGAGTGTCGACTCATCATGCTATGTGTAACTCGATTCCACCATCTCCTATCTTCTCCATGGAAACGGATGGCTGCCTGCAGAACCACCTGATGAATAGTTGTCTAGATAAGCCTGAATACATGAGTCACTGACTCTAGAGAATCCTTTATTATCTAGGGATCTAGATCACCATGGATCTTAAGCGGCCACTAGTTCTAGAACTTACAGAGTGTGCTAAGCCTATGTGCATCCTCATACTTCTATGATTGTATGATCATATAATTGATAGGTGGGTGTGTCATTACCTTTCCACATAGAGTAAGAATCTCACAGGATGGAACTTGAACTAAGGAATTACCACTCATTGGATCTTTATCATGATCCAGAACTTGTAACCAAGATGGTTGTCATCATGGAAGAATCCTAAAATATTAATCAATATATACCACAATCAAATGAGCATATATATACAATGAAGAGATGAATCAAGAAAGAAATTCAAAATACTCATTCATATATGATACATGTTACATTGATCCCTACAACCAATGTATTGGTATTCCAAGTTGACTTGTAGGTTGTCAAGGTCTTGGTGAATGGATATGTTGGCTTCCACACAAACATTCAGTTCCCCCGACTAAAAGTCTCACTCAAGAAACTATGACCTTGTTGACCTAAATCCAAACCAAATCCTCATAATGTGACTACTCCAAATACCATCCTAATGAACGAACCACCTCTGATACCAATATATCATGACTTGACCTAATTGGGATAGAGCTGCAACTACCCCAACCTCAACTCTATAGGCTATGGGCTATTGAAAAGTGTTGAAAAGCATAAATTCGATGGGAGGCATTTTCTTAATTAATTTGTATGCACACACTTGACCATCTCAATATATAAGTTCATAGGTATAAAATAAAAATATGCAACATCTAAAGTAATAACCTTTCATGAAAAACCTCTAGGTAATACAAAGAGTACTATAGTAAAGGGTTAAGATACACGCCCAACCAGAAAGGTGTCCCAACCTGAAAAAATTGGAAAAGTAAACCGCTAATAGAGATCAGCTCTAGATCTCCATGATTCGACCACCATATGTAGTCAAATTTACTAGGTGTCTCTATGCTCCTCTATAATCTCTGCAAACCTATCTTTCATTTTCATAAGATAAGACATATGTAGGTAGATCCCATATAGGGGTCAGTATATACGTACCCAATTGGACATCCCAACTGTTTAAAAAGGATAAGTAAGAGACACGATAGGAATAGACATCTAAAACCAAGTAAAGAGAGTAAAAAAATCCAATGTCATGGATACAAATTTACATATTATCAACAAAAGAATCCCAAATGAGAGATAAAGGGATCTCCATATCACAGTATAGCCCAAGAAAGTGTTCCATCAGTTCTAATAAGGTCCATCAATGATTCACATCATCTCGTGTGTCTGTCCATAGAAGTAACTTTGTAGAGGGACCATGTCTCACCACTATGCCACATAATTGGAGGGGGGGGGGGTACAATTTCCAAGAATAAGACCTACACCATAGTCTGTATGGGGGCCCACTTAGTGTAAGGATTACCAAACCCTAATTACATATGGGGATACCACTCAGTAGATATAGGAACCACACTCTAATTCCATTGGGGGGGGGGTACCACTTAGTAGATATTTCACCCTCACCCTAATGCCACAGGGGGTACCACTTAGTGGATAGAAGAAATACAACCTAATTCCATCGAGGGGTACCAATCAATAGATAGAGGACCCACACCCTAATGTCATAGGTGGGTACCAATCAGTAGATAGATAACCCAAACCCTAATTCCATAGGGGGTACCACTATGTAGATATAGGATTCACACCCTAATTCCATAGGGGGTACCACTCAGTAGATAAAGGACCCGCACTCTAGTCTGTCCTGGGGTACAACTCTAATGATTATTCTCATTCACTTCTGTTATTGAGCACTGCCTAAAGAAGAGTCACACTCAAAAAAACTCACATCATATCTATAAAGACATCATGAAATCCACCATCACATTCCAAGAAGAAAAGAACTCAGGGTAGGCTACTCGTGGGCCAAAATCTGAGTCCAAATGAAGAATATTTGAGATGTATGAGGTTCATAAAAAAGGAATATGGGGTACATGGTGTGTAAGGAGTCCCTCAAGATTTGTGGTCCCACTCTTCTACCAGGATGTTCCCTTGTTAGTACACATTTCACTATCCTTATAGCCCTACATGGATAGTATGGGGACTACATGACATGCCTCAGCTACTCTGGGTCCTACCTGTGCTCCTAGATATGTCCGTGTAATGTTGTCTATGTCTGGGCACTATGACACACGACATGCCATGTAACACCCCAAGATTTTATGAAAAATATTCTTTTAATTTCATTAATGTCTTGTGTTGTATTCTACACCAAGATCACCTTGTGCTATACGCAACACCGTATTAGCTTGCAATATACGCAACACTATTCTTGGATCGTCTTACACACAATTTTGATAAAAGTTATTCTACGCAACATTGAGTATATATATATATATATTCAATGTATAAATGAAATATGGTTGGATTCTGTTATACGAAACAACGAAGGATTCTTTCACAACATGCAACCCTGACTTGGCTTGCTTTACACACAATCGCGACCTTCCTCGATAGCGTGTGTTGTACGCAATACCGAGTTTTAATAAACAAAGATATATTATTATAATATTGTTATGAACTAGCCGTTATGAATAGTGTTAACTAAATTTTGAATTTTATAACATTATTATTCATCTTACACATTTCTAGAACATGGTATAAGAACAAAATAAATTTTTTGGGTAAGATAAGTATTTTTCAAAAAATGCAGTTTTGCCGCCTTTTGATAAAGCACCCACTTTAAATCTAGTTTTTTAAATGTTTATAAGTTCAATTTGACAAAATAAAATTCTTCTTTTGAATCAGGATATAAAAATTTACATTAGATAAAGTTTTGATATTTTTCCGATAACTTTCATATTTTAATGAATAGTAAAATCACGCTATATTTTAATTAAAAACAACTTTTTTCATCGTAATATATTATGTGGTTAAATTAAAATATTGAATGGTTTTAAAGTATAAATATAATATATTTTTACCATTTAATATAATTTACTTCATTAGCATTGATTTTACCTTGAATTCGTAGGTTAAATCAATTCAATCTTTTGCAATGTTTTAAAGAAAAACGCATTTTCTTTCGACAACGGGATTAATTTTAATTTAATTTCGGCAACTTTTGTGTATTGAATTTGGAAAAATGGATTCCATATTTGGAATCAGTGGATCCAAATTATGTTAATAATCTTCTTTTTATTTTTGGAAATTATGAATAGTAACTACGGTAAATTTTACTTACCATAGTTAAAGGTCAATCGGGTAATTAAGGGTAAATATAATATTATAAAATTACCCTAACACATGTCAAAATACTATTGGATGACTAAAAGTAGACCCATATCACCTGAGGGTCGGATTAGATTCATTTAATGGACTTTTGGTCCATGAAAATAATTTAATTATTATTAAAATCAAACAATGTGACAACATGTAACTTTCTTAAATCTTATAAGTATAATAATTTCAATATAGTGATAAACTTCATGAAACTTCAAAAAAGAATAGTCTCCAAAAAGCTAATACAATTATATACATTATAGGAATTTATTTACAATTTTTAGGGATTAAATAATTATCATTTATTATGACACAAAGATGATGCAGTAATTGTCTTATTAATGAAATATTGACATAATTGATGTTATAAATGCCCAAATAAATGTAATTTGAGAATTTTTATGACTTAAATTAATTTTATAGGTTAATATAACATGTTATTGTTGATATAAGTAACTTGGTTCTAACTTATCATTCTGTTATGAATTTCATAAAAATCATGTACCAAATAGTGTCAAAATTGACATAAATTAGTTTTTAAAAAAAATATTATAATATTAATTGTTATTTGATGCCTAAAAATCTAAGGTTCGGCCAAATGACTTATATAATGATAGATATATTAATAATAAACAACTTGGGGTTCGTTTTGGCTTGTTATGGTAAGTTTATTAACCATATAGTGTAAGAAAACAAAAAGACACGGTAAAAGTTAAATTATTTAACTAAGAGTTAAATCTAATTGATAAGGGTAAAATAATAACCTAAACTTGTCTAAATCCTATTGGATGATAGGATTTAGACCCATCCCCACTTTATCTTCTAAATAAGACCCTTTGGAACCATTATAAACCGAATTTTACATTAATATAAAATAATATTTTGAGATTTTCCTAAGGTGCCCCTCTCCTCCCTTATAAAAGGGCACCTCCTCCCTCTCCTCCTCACACCAATTTGAGCATTCAAGCTCGGCAAACCCCTGCCAAAATCTCTTCTCCACTTCCCTAGTATCATCCTAGAGGTCCTTGACTTCTTCAAATACCATCCTTAGTTCTTTAAGTGGAGGTTAAGAGAAGGCGTGTCAAAAAGAGGTAATATCCATTACCGATCTTTTTCAATTTCATTCTTCTTCAACTTCTTATTATTTAGTTGTTTCATGATAAAGTAATAACAGAAGTATTTCTTATATACTGATATGTTATTATAAATATGAAACAACTCTAATTAACCTTCTATCCATCCTACGGTAAAAGGAAATCACCGCGCGTGCGTACGTACGGAATACCGTCTCCACGCCGTGGTGTAATCTATTTTCCACCACCACCTTATTTGGATGGGTATAATGGTGTAAATAATGAATATATATGAATATTACAAAGTGATATTGATTCTAAAATATTATACATACACTCCAATACAATTCCACGATCATGAGAATGATATCATCGCTCGTGCGTATGTACGGACTACCGTCTCCACGACGCGATGAGATTCATTCTCCACGTTAACCGTTCATGAATGATTATAAAGTATATCTAATAAGTAATAATGAAATATATGAAATAATAATGATTATGTATTTATGTGTATATATATGTATTTCATCTACTTAATTCCATTCTACTCAATAAGGAAAAGAAAACAGCGTTCATTCGTACGTACGGACTACCGTCTCCACGACGCGATGAGATTCATTCTCCACGTTAACCCTTCATGAATGATTATAAAGTATATATAATAACTAATAATGAAATATATGAAGTAATAATGATTCTTTATTTATGTGTATATATATGTATTTCATCTACTTAATTCCATTCAACTCGATAAGGAAAAGAAAACAACGTTCATGCATACGTACGGCCTACCGTCTCCATGAACGGTGTATTTATTTCCATATCCTGATCTATTATATATATATATATATTATGAATATGTATTATATATAAATAATGCTTTATATTATGAAATTAAGTATTCATGATCTAATTAATCATATGAATAATTACATGTCAAAACACGGACGACAAATAAAACAATTTTACCCAAAATGTTCTTTAACATTGAATTTACAAAAGAACGGATAATATAAAGTCATAAGTGAACCATATATGATATCATAACAATGATTATGATTCTGTAATAAGTTAATGACATTATTTAAATCATTATATAGGAGGTTCGGATACGTACAAAGCATATCAGACATAAGGTAAGGGAAATGTCACAATCTCATTTTTATCCGAGATTGTTTATACTTTGGCAGTTACTGGGGTGTATTTTATCATCCAAATACATGTTTCCTCAATATGTAATATTATTTCCATGAACCTACAATTGTTTAAATCAAAATTTTCCCTTCGATGAGTTTTTAGTAAAAGATATGAAAGGAATCTTTTGTCGTTTTTCGTACGAGGTACTTTTTGACTTTTTCGACAAAAGTACGAGAAGAATGTTTTTTACCTTATAAGACATTAATGGATTTTTAAAACATTATTTCCAAGAAGCTTCCTTTAAAAGTTTTCAAGTTTATTTTTAATCAACTTCTTTTAGTTTAAAATTTTAAGACATGTTAAGAAAGGAAAATGTTTTTGAAGTAGAAAGGATATTTTCCTCGAGAATGGAGTTCAAGTGTTTTATCAAAATTATTTTCCATCTAAGATAATAAAGGGTTCTGTTTCTATCCCTATTATTACATGGATTTGATTATGTTGTGATGGAAATATTTTTATGAATTCCTTTATCTTATATGAATTGTTTTATGATGTCATGTTATTTAAGAATCCCATTTTTATTACATGAGTTATACTATGATGTATGGTTTATGATTTTGTGGCACACATAAGAATGGTATAACTATGAGATGGGTGGGACCTATATCTCCCTCCAATGCATTGGTTAATGATTTTATATCTCATGAGATAGACATGGCTGGAACGGTAGGTTATACCAGTTCAGTGAAACAGGACTGAAACGAGGAATGAACTCAGTTCAGAAAGGGACTTTGTCCACTAAGATATTCTTGGCAATGAGTCTTGACTAATAAGAAATGAATGTCTATGATTATGTGTGTATGACACAAAGTTTCATGTTATATTTTATGATTATTGGGATTATATTTCACTACTATGATTTATCCCATGTTATGAAATTATGCTCTCTTTTGCAGGTTAAGATTTCCAAAATGTTATGTTCTTATGAATATGATGTGATTGATATTTCTTTTGTTTACCCTTACTGAGCATTTGAGCTCACCCTTTTATTTTTTCTTTTCCCCAGGATATAATGAAAGGTTTTAGGTAAAAAAAGGAAGATCTCTATGGGAGATGTTGAAGATCTTTCACCACGATAAGAAGATTATATTCCGAGTTTCCAAAGACACTAAACTATTACGGTCCTTGTGTGTGTGTTTTTGTTATGTACTAAGTATTCTGCAAAAGTAATGTAATGTCCATGTACGTGAAGCTTCAGGTCTCTACAGTTGGTATCAGAGGAAAGGTTTAGTCAACCTTTGGAAACTAGGATGTGAGAACGTTAGTGAGATCCCTAGAGATATTTCTAAGGTATTTCTAGGGATGTCCCTAAGGATAAGTATACGTATAGGATATAGTCCTAGAACTATGGTAACGATCTTAGAATTTAACCTAAGATGTCAGATATTGAAGTTACTCCCCCTTTATTATGATTTTTTCCTCTAACACTATTCTTTTTGGGTTTTAGAAAATGACTGGAAACAAGGTGATTCATGATAATGGAGGATATTATAGACAATGGAATGATATTATTCATGAGAAACCAAATGAAATGGGATTTGGAAGTCCAACCATCATTATTATGCCGAATCAGCAATCTCATAATATGATCAATAAACTCAAATTTGGTAAGTTTCCTGACTCGGCTAATAAGAGAATGATGGAGTTTCATGATGATCATAGAGGAAAGAAAGTTAAATTTCACCTATGTAAATCATGTGGGAAGAGGCATCAAGGAGAATGTTTCAAAGGAACTGGAAGATGCCTTGGGTGTGGAAAAGAAGGACACAAAGCCAGTAAGTATAAAGGAAAAGGTTCAGTTAATACCAGGGATGAGGATAATGATATTTCTACGACATCAACAATGGTTAAATGTTTTAAATGTAGAATGTACGGGCATTATGCAAACCAATGCCCTAAAGTAATGTCTCATGAAGAGAATCAGTGTGGTCGTATGGGTAGTATTTATGTTGATGATGATGAAGAGACTACAAATGATATGTGAGATGAAAGAATTGTTGAATCTCGATCAATGGTTTAAGAATGTAGTGGAATGATTACATGTTTATCATGTGTAATGTTGTATAAGTAATCTCATGGTACTATGGAATAAACAGACATCTAAGGACTGTTACACTGTTGTCTTTCCTTGAGTTTTAAAAGTGTATGATTAATGGTACCAGTATCCATGAAAGATTATTCAGATATTTTTGGAATGTAGATGATATGAGCATAATGAAGGGATAAGGAGAAAATTAAATGTTTGATAGTATTCATGAGCTCATGACTGATATAAGGAAATAGTTATATCATGGTTTGAGTATATAGAATTTTGGGTTTTTGGTATGTGGAATGAGTTAACTTTTGACAGCACTCATGTTTTTACTAAGATTCAATGGGTATTCATTTTTCAAGAGATTACATGATTATGGTATTCACATGACTGGAATGTGACGGAAAAGATATATGAGGGATAAATGATGGCATTCATGCGATCATTTTCTCTATACTGTGAGCTTGGACCGAAGTATTTTGGATAAGCCTAAAGATTGGAATGAATTATGTTGGACATAAGTTAGTATTGTTTAAGGATAAAAACTTTTTCGATATTATTTATGTGATGATATAGTAATGTAGTTTTAGAAAAAGGACAACTTGCAGGACGGGCGACAGCCCATCGCGTCGGACAAGGCTGTGGGAATCGAACCCACAACCGAAGTGCGACTGGCCTTTATCGCCTACCACTGGCCTACATGAAGTCCCTGTTTAGTAGAAACTAGTTTTATTATATTAAGCAGTATGATAGATGAAGTATACGTCCATTTTAGGAACCATATATGATTAATCTCACTATTGATGGATTTATATATTTTTGATAAATTTTCTAACCTTTTGTTTGAGACAGATGGAATGACACATCATTCTATCACATGATCTATTAACACTTCACGAATAAAAAATTCAACTTCATTTCTTTAAGAGATGAAGTGGAAATTGTTCAAAGCACGAACAACAGTGAGATTGTACCAAAATCAAGTAAGTATTTCTTCTAATTCAAAATTTTCAACTTTACGAAAATGATATTGAAAACCAAAAATGTTGTCCTAGTGATCTTATATCTGATGAATCAGATGGTACCCTAGATCATCACAAATTTATGGCTTTGCGATTGTTGGCTTTTTCATAGCCATGTTCTCTACCACTTTCCATCAGAACTTGATGGTTAGATTTTTCTTCCATATCCATATTTTCACCTATGTTCTCCTATGTGGAAACCCAGTGATGAGTTAATTTGGGTAATCGTTACATTTCTTACTTTATTTTTTAAAGCCATGTTTTGGTATTCCTTTTTACGATGTAGGTTTCTATTAAACAAACTTTCGAGTAGTAAACCATTTATAACCCCGAAGAATTTCGAGGGAGAAATTCATTTTAAGGGGGGTAGAATGTAACACCCCAAGATTTTATAAAAAATATTATTTTAATTTCATTAATGTCTTGTGTTGTATTCTACACTAAGATTACCTTGCGCTATACACAACACCGTATTAGCTTGCAGTATACGCAACACTATTCTTGGATCGTGTTACACACAATTTTGATAATAGTTATTCTACGCAACATTGAGTATATATATATATATTCAATGTATAAATGAAATATGGTTGGATTCTTTTATAAGAAACAATGAAGGATTCTTTCACAACACACAACCCTGACTTGGCTTGTATTACACGCAATCGCGACCTTCCTCGATAGCGTGTGTTGTACGCAATACCAGGTTTTAATAAACAACGATATATTATTATAATATTGTTATGAACTATCCTTTATGAATATTGTTAACTAAATTTTTAATTTTATAACATTATTATTCATCTTACACATTTCTAAAACATGGTATAAGAACAAAATAAATTTTTCGGGTAAGATAAGTATTTTTCAAAAAATGCAGTTCTGCCGCCTTTTAATGGCACACCCACTTTAAATCTAGTTTATGACATGTTTATAAGTTCAATTTGATAAAATAAAATTCTTCTTTTGAATCAGGATATAACAATTTACATTAGATAAAGTTTCGATATTTTTCCGATAACTTTCATATTTTAATGAATAGTAAAAACACGCTATATTTTAATTAAAAACAACTTTTTTCATCGTAATATCTTATGTGGTTAAATTATAATATTGAATGGTTTTAAAGTATAAATAGAATATATTTTTACCATTTAATATAATGTATGTCATTAGCATTGATTTTATATTGAATTCGTATGTTAAATCAATTCAATCTTTTGCAATGTTTTAAAGAAAAACCCGTTTTCTTTCGACAACAGGATTAATTTTAATTTAATTTCTGCAACTTTTGTGTATTGAATTTGAAAAAATGGATTCCATATTTGGAATCAGTGGATCCAAATTATGTTAATAAGATACTTTTTATTTTTGGGAATTATGAATAGTAACTACGATAAATTTTATTTACCATAGTTAAAGGTAAATCGGGTAATTATGGGTAAATATAATATTATAAAATTACCCTAACACATGTCAAAATCCTATTGGATTACGAAAAGTCGACCCATATCACCTGAGGGTCAGATTATATTCATTTAATGGACTTTTGGTCCATGAAAATAATTTAATTATTATTAAAACCAAACAATGTGACAACATGTCACTTTCTTAAATCTTATAAGTATAATAATTTTAATCTCGTGATAAACTTCATGAAACTTAAAAAATGAATAGTATCCAGAAAGATAATACAATTATATACATCATAGGAATTTATTTAGAATTTTTAGGGATTAAATAATTATCATTTATTATGACACAAAGATGATGCAGTAATTGTCTTATTAATGAAATATTGACATAATTGATGTTATAAATGCCCAAATAAATGTAATTTGAGACTTTTTATGACTTAAATTAATTTTATAGGTTAATATGACATGTTATTGTTGATATAAGTGACTTGGTTTGAACTTATAATTCTGTTATGAATTTCATAAAAATCATGTACCAAGTAGTGTCAAAATTGACAAAAATTAGTTTTTAAAACAAATATTATATAATAAATTGTTATTTAATTCATAAAAATCTATGGTTCGGCCAAATGACTTATATAATGATATATATATTAATAATAAACAACTTGGGGTTCGTTTTGGCTTGTTATGGTAAGTTTATTAACCATATAGTGGAAGAAAACAAAAAGACACGGTAAAAGTTAAATTATTTAACTTAGAGTTTAATCTAATTGATAAGGTTAAAATAATACCCTAAACTGATCTAAATCCTATTGGATGAGAGGATTTAGACCCATAACCACTTTAGCTTCAAAATAAGACCCTTTGGAACCATTATAAACCGAATTTGACCTTAATATAAAATAATATTTTGAGATTTTCCTTAGGTGCCCCTCTCCTCCCTTATAAAAGGGCACCTCCTCCCTCTCCTCCTCACACCAATTTGAGCATTCAAGCTCGTCCAAACCCTGAAAAAATCACTTCTCCACTTCACTAGTATCATCCTAGAGGTCCTGGACTTCTTCAAAGACCATCCTTAGTTCTTTAAGTGGAGGTTAATAGAAGGCGCGTCAAAAAGAGGTAATATCCATTACCGATCTTTTTCAATTTCTTTCTTCTTCAACTTCTTATTCTTTAGTTGTTTCATGATAAAGTAATAACATCAGTATTTATTATATACTTATATGTTATTATAAATATGAAACAACTCTAATTAACCTTCTATCCATCCTACGGAAAAAGGAAATCACTGCGCGTGCGTACGTAAGGAATACCATCTCCACGCCGTGGTGTAATCTATTTTCCACCCCCACCTTAATTGGATGGGTGTAATGGTGTAAATAATGACTATATATGACTATTACAATGTGATATTGATTATGAAATATTATACATACACTCCAATACAATTCCACGATCATGAGAACGATATCATCGCTCGTGCGTACGTACGGACTACCGTCTCCACGACGCGATGAGATTCATTCTCCACGTTAACCGTTCATGAATGATTATAAAGTATATATAATAAGTAATAATGAAATATATGAAATAATAATTATTCTGTATTTATGTTTATATATATGTATTTCATTTACTTAATTCCATTCAACTCAATAAGGAAAAGAAAACAGCGTTCATGCGTACGTACGGACTACCGTCTCCACGACGCGATAAGATTCATTCTCCCCATTAACCATTCATGAATGATTATAAAGTATATATAATAAGTAATAATGAAATATATGAAATAATAATTATTCTTTATTTATGTGTATATATATGTATTTCATCTACTTAATTCCATTCAACTCAATAAGGAAAAGAAAACAGCGTTCATGCGTACGTACGGTCTACCGTCTCCATGAACGGTGTATTTCATTCCATTTACTGATCTATTATATATATATATATATTCTGAATATGTATTATATATAAATAATGTTTTATATTCTGAAATTAAGTAATCATGATCTAAGTAATCATATGAAAAATTACATGTCAAAACACGGACGACAAATAATTTTTTTTACCCAAAACGCTCTTTAACATTGAATTTACAAAAGAACGGGCAATATAAAGTCATAAGTGAACCATATATGATATCATAACAATGAGTATGATTCTTTAATAAGTTAATGACATTATTTAAATCATTATACACGAGGTTCGGATACGTATAAAGCATATCAGACATAAGGTAAGGGAAATATCACAATCTCATTTTTATCCGAGATTGTTTATACTTTGGCATTTACTGGGGTGTATTTTATCATCCAAATCCATGTTTCCTCAATATGTAATATTATTTCCATCCACCTACAATTTTTTAAATCCAAATTTTCCCTTCGGTGAGTTTTTAGTAAAAGATATGAAAGGAATATTTTGTCGTTTTTCGTACGAGGTACTTTTTGACTTTTCCGACAAAAGTACGAGAAGAATGTTTTTTTAACTTAGACGGAATGAATGGATTTTTAAAAAATTATTTCCAAGAATCTTCCTTTACAAGTTTTCAAGTTTATTTTTAATCAACATCTTTTAGTTTAAAATTTTAAGAAATGTTACGAAAGGAAAATGTTTTTGAAGTAGAAAGGATATTTTCCTCAAGAATGGAGTTCAAGTCTTTTATCAAAATTATTTTCCATCTAAGATAATAAAGGGTTCTGTTTCTATCCCTGTTATTACATGGATTTTATTATGTTGTGATGGAAATATTTTGATGAATTCCTTTATCTTATATGAATTGTTTTATGATGTCATGTTATTTAAGAATCCCATTTTTATTACATGGGTTATGCTATGATGTATGGTTTATGATTTTGTGGCACACATAAGAATGGTATCATTATGAGATGGGTGGGACCTATATCTCCCTCCAATGCAGTGGGTAAAGATTTTATATTTCATGAGATAAACATGGATGGAACGGTAGGTTATACCGGTTCAGTGAAACAGGACTGAAACGAGGAATGGACTCGGTTCAGAAAGGGAATTTGTCCACTAAGATAGTCCTGGCAATGAGTCTTGAATAACAATAAACGATTCTCTATGATTATGTGTGTATGCCACAAAGTTTCATGTTATATGTTATGATTATTGGGATTAAATTTGACTACTATGATTTATCCCATGTTATGAAATTATGCTCTCTTTTGCAGGTTAAGATTTCCAAAATGTTATGTTCTTATGAATATGATGTGATTGATATTTCTTTTGTTTACCATTACTGAGCATTTCAGCTCACCCTTTTATGTTTTCTTTTCACCAGGATATAAAGAAAGGTTTTAGGTAAAAAAGGAAGATCTTTATGGGAGATGTTGAAGATCTTTCACCACGATAAGAAGAGTATATTCTGAGTTTCCAAAGACACTAAACTATTATGGTCCTTGTGTGTGTGTTTTTGTTATGTACTAAGTATTCCACAAAAGTAATGTAATGTCCATGTACGTCAAGCTTTGGGTCTCTACATGCCATCCCATATAGGGTATTTCCCATAACCTTGGGTCATATCCGTGTACCCTAGTTGTGTTCTACTACACAAAATGTACCTATCCATTCTAATGTTATTGTACTTCTAGAGTACATTCCAGGTCATCAATACTATGTCACACAACATGTGGTGTTCCCACACAGCGTATGATATTTAACTAACCCAAAACCCTAGCTTCTAAAGTTAGGGGGATAAAAGCCATGTGTTATTAGGATTATAAGTTGTGTAGTTGTGGTTTTCATAGAAACCCATATCTTCTTCTAGAATTATAGATCCCCAACCACTGCATTAAATCTCACCATCAGGTTACCTAAAATTGAAGGAAAATACTTTTTTTTCATTTCCAGCTGTCTGTTGGCTAGAAAACCGATTTACAGTACACTCGTATGAAGCCACATGTGACTCTTCCTGTCAGGGTGCCTCCCATTCCACAACGAATCCCGATTCATATTTTAGATCTAAAAATAAATTATTTTCAACATGAAAATCCTCCAAATCTATCCATGATTTTCCAAACCATTCATCGCACACAAAATCACCGTGAATTTGGTGTTCCGATCATGCTCTCTCCTGTTCAACAATATCTAATCACGACTCAATGGTCCAGAAATGTCTACCGTGAATAAAGTTGGGAGAAACACACAATACAGAGACGTGAAATGATCATTGAAAATGTTTTCTTAGACAACAGATACATATAATGATGACCAGGGTGAGCAAACTGAATAACAATTTAGAATTGGTATGCAACCACATGAAAAGTATGGGAATTGATATAGATCCGAGAAAAATATAATAATGCTCAATATATTTAATAAATTTTGGTAGAATCCAAAAATTTATGAGTCATTCCTCATTTTAGATAATTTTTCGATGTAGAACGTTCTCACCAATGAATGAGAGAAGTCATTGCATTTGTTGCACCTCAATTCTTCTAGATCGAGAGTGTTAACATCATTTGATTTTGATTCACCAACGTAGGGTGGGAGAAGCTCCTCATAATAGTCTGAGGGTTATGCGGCTAACCATGATGATCCATCATAATGTTTACGTTATTTGTGATTATGTTTATGTTAATTAATAAACTAGTTAAAGTAATTATTTAATCAACCCACTTAACGTACTACCAACAACTGTTTTATTATAACGCCTAGTGCTGGCCCATTTTAGGTCACTCCTAGGGTGGACCTCACATTCCAAATTCAATCGTGGTATCATATATTTTTATCCAAAATCCATTAAAGAGTTATCCCATTTTCTTTAAGAAACCACATGTGCATGATATAAAATATATTTACTATTTTATAAAATTAATTACAGCCACACTGGGCATCAAAATCACACACTGTCTCAATGCATGGATCCAAAAGAATTTCTATATATATTCCAATGTCGTACAAGAAAAAGGGCTTCTAAATAGTGAAACCCAAACCATTTTCAGATGAGTATATATAAAAGAATATGATGCTCCTTTATCAAACAAAACAAAATCTAAAGTAGATGATACAATAATCGTACCTATAACGGTTGAAGGTCCTGTATCCAAATTGGTCAAAGCACACTATATATCACGCAGTTGGATCTCCCTCTAACCGGGCCATCAATCTAAATCCATTGTACTATTCCCTCTTAGTGTTATTGCCTCTCCTCCACTGGGGAACCACATCCCCTGCCTCAACCTAAACAACTAGTGGATCTCCAGCTACCAGTCTACTGTGGGGTAGCTGGGCCCCTTCTAGACTCCTGTATTGATCCCCTACCAGTACTATAATGTGGAAAGTTTCTACAAAACATATGAATATGTCCCAACCTAAAATAGATATAACACCCCACTTATGGGTAAGGACACTACGGGCACTTGTGGACCAACCCTCCACACTAAAATCACTACACCAAACCATGGTCCCGAGGCATAAGTCCACTCCCTTGAATACTCTTCTCACTACTTATTTGGGGATAAATTTCATGGATGTTCTTATTTCAACTAGAAGATGATCTCTTAGTTTACCCTTTTGAAACTATCTAGCCACCACTCGAGGCCTCTCTCAGATTCCCCTCTATGATGAGATCCTGATTCATCACATTTCCATGGATTTTCATGTTAAATGTATTCACCTACAACTTGATCTCATAGTGAAGCCCATTATG
Source organism: Viscum album (assembly GCA_963277665.1). Classification (NCBI taxonomy): domain Eukaryota; kingdom Viridiplantae; phylum Streptophyta; class Magnoliopsida; order Santalales; family Viscaceae; genus Viscum; species Viscum album. Next base: position 1,617,433,217 of record OY728125.1, read on the forward strand.
AAAACAAATCACCTTGTCAATATCATCAACTGCTAAGGATAGAGAAAAGGTTCTGGGTACGTCAATTATTTATGTCATAGTCCATCACTAATAGTATCCCCTGGGCCATGTTCAGAACTCAAGATCCATCTCATCCCTCAATGTCTTAGTATAAAATTGGATTATAAAGTTTTCCTTGAAGTCATTCTAAGATAAATATTATCACTACCTAGATTTCTCCATAATATCCCACCAATGCATGGTGGGTACATAAATAATATATGAAACATGATTCACCCTCCAATATATAGGTGTATCAAGGTGACTGAAGATCATCTAGACCGACTCAATTCAGAAATCAACTACCTAGGGGAATCCCTCCCTAGTGAAATTAGGAAAATTAGATAGCTAAAACTCCCTTGTTATCTCAAACATTGATGGTACTATGTAAATAGTTCTAATTTCCACACATGACCCGCATGAAGATTTCATAAAACTGAACATCCATATGAATCTCAAGAGCTACATTAATCTCTTATTAAGCTGTGTTAGGAGCATGCTGATTATCGCTCTTCTAATTCTCAATTTGAAGATTATGAGGAGACATTTAATATAAAAAACGCACTCCTTAAGACATAGGGTACACAAAATATCAACCTCAACAAGTGATAACAATAGGGAAACACCAGCTCATTGTCTCTATAAACATGGATTAACACGTGTATTGGAGTGAAATAATAGTTCATTTATTCTAATTTATTAGATATAACAGGTGTCTCATTTCACAGTTCATACATCCATATATATCACATGTAATAAATATGTACCTATAATGAACAATTCATTTCAATATATATCCCTATGTGCTTATCATGATTCATACATACACATCTTCTTCCATAATGGTCTATGATTATATATATCAAGAAACAATATCATCACACAATATGTTAATCACCAAAGGGAAAAATATCATCAAACCATAACATGAAAACATCAGGAACAATAATTCCATCCCTAGGGACTCAGATTTCCCCCATACATGGGATTGATACTCCCATGTACATATTCATTACCACATCTCAACACATCCTAGTCTCATTTATACCTTTATCAAATAGTAATCCACCAAAAAATAAAACCTCTCTCTAATAGCACTTTGCAACTTCCTCTTATCTGGAACTCTCTCACATGGAAAAACTAGGTTGGTTACTTGATATCAGACATATATCCCCATACAAAAAAGGATACCGACTAGTATTGCGGGTGTAAAGAGCATAGTGGGGATATTATACCCCTTGGTACAGAGATTCAATGTAGCGAAAGTAAACTAATATCAGAGTAAAAGAAATAATATAAATAATATGGATAAATAAACAGAAAACCAAAGCTAAGAAAGGAAGAATAAAATAGATCCAAATAATAAAAAAATTATTTAATGAAAAGATAAATGAAACCAAATTGCATGATGAAATTCATATTGATAAAATACTAAAAAGACTAAAATAAAGACTCCAAGACCCTGATCTTGAACCCCAAGTTAGTACCATCTCTAAGCTCTAACCTATCCAATAAGCCACTAAACAACAATGTGGTCCCTTTCCCTTGTCCAAACCTACATCCATGAAATCTACCTGAGTTCTGAATGACAGCTCATCTAGGGTGTGATTAAAACACATCAGTTTAACACCACCATGTCTAAACATATCTAGTATAAGAAATATAGTGCATGGAATAAAGAAAATAAAAGGGTATTAATTTAATAAATAAATACATCACATTTAATAAACATAATGACCCTCAAGTTCTAGGGTGACACCCAGGGCCAGTCTTAAACCTTCTTCGAGGCCCCATTTGATATCTCTATCCAATGAAGGATTATACTACATAAAGATAGATCAACTATTTAGTGGATGATTCTCATGCCCAGGATGAATCACAAAAACATCAAATTCATAACTGGCCTCTTCCCATGGACTATCTAGAATCTCACCCTTAGACATCTAGAATATCTCCCTTGGGCATCCAATGAATGTGAATATGGGCCTCAAACATCTAATATAATCATATAATCTACCCTTGGGTATCAAGTACCTATGTTCCTAGACATAAAGTAGTAAAAAAACATGTTTTATGCCCTTAGGTGTCAACATAAATCATGAGTTGTATCCCAACAACTCATAAAGAAATAAAGATTCCGTCTCTTAGGAATCAATCACAACAATGTAATATAAATAGAAAATCTATTCATGTAATTGAAAGGCCACTAAAAAATTTTTCCGATATATTATCATAAGATAAAATTATCAATTTATCAATTTTTTTTTCTATCCAAGTATATTTCTTTAATTCAGGTTCCCAATTATCATCATAATTATATCAAACTTATTTATCTTATAATTAAACCCTAATACCATTAACATATCAATCCACCTGACTATCCATGGTGATTCTATGATAAGAAATAACAAAATATTCTTGTTATGCCAATTTATAATATTAAAATATAAATAAATCAATTTATCCATTTAATTAAAGTGTTTTGATATAAAATTGACCAAGTGATAACAAGGTCTAAGGCTACCACACCAATCGGGTGGTTGCAGGTCTTAGTCTCCATGCCTATGGACCCAATGAGATCTAATGGATGGTCTAAATTGAACAATTATAATTAAATAAAGAATATCCAATTTATTTGGTTACATGCATGAAATTTTGGTTTCATTTCACTTTTTTCACATACTAGGGATAATTAAATCAGATAAAAGGGATATGTTTTAGACCACCAACTTTTGTCTAGCGATCAAAAAATTCTTTACAATAAGTAATTACAAAAATAATGAAATAATAGAAGATCACAAGAAAAAACCATGATAACAAAATAACCATATCAACACTTAATTCAATGATGGTCAAGAGGTTATACTATGACAAAGAAGAGAAATAGAAGATATGAAGTAAAACCAAATAAAAACCACTCACATGGAATCGATTTCTTGAATACGACATCTGTAATGGAGGAAGGTGCACTAAAATCATCTGGAAACAACCTATGTTTTTAGAGTGGAGAGTTTCATGCAAGAGGAAGGAAAAAATAAGCACACAATAAGATTATAATCACTGATCCAGAGAAGTACATGGTGTATAAATGTATTACATGGAATGTAATTATCAATTTAAGAGTATGCCAAAATCGACGTCACCTCAAGTGAATTTGACTATGTCCGAACATTTTACGTCATGTAATGTAGATTTAAGGTGTGTAACCAATTCACAAAATGAACTAGTTCACGACCTATATTCTTTTCATGACATATTCTCAGTGATATTTTTATGTCATGTAATACATTAATGTAGTGTGTAAATGTAGATTAAGATGATTTAATTCCAAAATCCTTCGAAGATCATGAACCACCTCCGAATCCTTCTAATCCAATGATAAACCCTTATAATCCCATTTAAAATGTTTATAACCAGACTCCATTAATTCAAAAAACATACATCCCTAAACTTTAGGTCATTTTCCCCAACAAAAGATCTCTATCTTCGAACAAGACTTGATCAACGAGTTTTAAAGACAACGGAAAACCCAAAACAAAGAGGTTCAAAAAGAGGTACATACTTTAAAAAATAGGGGATCTTACATAGCTCGAAGTCCCATCTCAAACCTTTGCATATTCATGTTCCAATTATTCATAATATCAGGAGAAAAATATAATAGCTCAACAAATAAGTTTGCATAATAAGTCATGATTTTTTTCACTTTGATAGAGATTAGAAGATCCATAAAATTTTCTCAAACCATAGACCTTGGAAATAAATGATCATAAAAAAGGAAATTGATGTATTAACACTCCATGACTTCATGCTTCTTCACCATCACCATTTATCCCACCACCTTTCACATGGACCCTTAATCATGAAGGTATCAAACTTCACATAAATTGAATCAATAATTTCCAAGAACTCAAAACACCACTAAATTCCTTTCAACTAATCCTTAGCCTATTGAGGATCATTAGAGACTTGGAAATATAGTGGTTTTTGGAAAATAAAATCTTGTTCATGATATATAGAGTCATCCCTTCGAGATTCCATCACTAGATCCTGAATAGAAATGGGTGTGGATTCTTTTCCTAGAGCATGGACAACATACACCACTATCTCAATGAGATTATACTCAAATGGAGGGGATTCTTACTACATTTCATCAGAACACCCCTCATTAGTTTGGTTCAAACATATTCTTGGAGGCATGATGCTACACACCATCAATAGACAACAGTAAAAACATTAACCATGGACACTAATATAAAAAACTCAAATGAGAATAATTTTTTTTAATCCCTTCAAATTGAGTTCAAAATTCTAGGATTTTCAGAATACACTAATAAAATAAGTAAAATACTAGAAAAATATCACAGTACTCATTAAATAAACTTTTCCCCACCACCCATAGTGACTTAAAGCTCGTTATGACAAGAGCTATCCAGACACTTGATCATAACTAACTCCCAAGCCCCATAAATCATACATCCTATCTACCCAGAAAATCCATACCATATACCAAAATATTCTCAACCAGCACCTCTAATTCCACTTTTTCATGAACCATCATGAATACCCTAGTACATTGATACCTAATCTGACACTAACATAGCCTGAAGGGCATTCCCGATCACAATGGGGTTTGACTAGAACCTGGCATCATACAAGTATAAAGTGGGAATTTTTTCCCATATAATAATAGAAGCTAAACAAGATACAATTTGATATATCAACACTTCTCATGGAGAAAGTACCATAATTAAAATATTTAAAATAGTACCTGATAAGATAAACAAACAACTCAATGAAACATCAACCCAAACTATCATCAACAAACCAACAAAAGTCTTGAAAACCTATGTAATAAGTGGTCCTAAGCTCCACCGATCACTATAATCACCCCATGATCCCAAGGATCAAGAACATACACCACCTACAAGTAAAAAATTTCCAATACATAGACCTATCATAAGAAAATATACAAATTCTTGAGGGTAAAGGTAGGGTATGAGCTATAAATCCTAGTAGGGTATAACCATGTATTCCATATTAGATTCCATAATAATAATCCAATCATGATATCAATTTAAATAAAATAGGGCATGGAATAATGTATCACTTATATATTTAAAACAAAACATGTTTTCTTCTCAATAGATTGAAAACATTTCAAACATGAATTAAATAAACATTTTATATAAAATAATTTATATAAATCATTTTTCATGATTAAAAAATTTATATAATCAATTCAATATATAATCAAATGATACAAAATGAGCACCATGGTCTTCTTCACTAAATTACATTAGTTTCTAGCTATAGTATACTCACACTTCTGAAATCATTGATCATGAAAAATCATGTGTGAAAGCATCCCTTAGTTTTAATCCAAATGTGACTCCATAACATCCCATTGAGGATAATCATGATGAAGTAGGTTTTTGTTAGAGTTTTCATCAACAATCCATTTTAGGGGATCAAGATCCTAGTGTGATTGTCCCAAATAAACTAATAACTACCCATGATCACATATTTTAAATAAATCAATAAATAATTGTAAAATAGTATTATTTCAAATAAAATCATCATTTACAATTCAATTGACCAAATTTTAGTTTTAAATGCCCATTAAATTTCAAAACCAAAACATGGGGTTTTCAACATTTCATGACTTTTCAACCCAAAACCAATCATGTGTTTTCATTATTTCAATTTATTTCTTTTTCTCAATAAAATAAAATATTTTAATCAATTCCATCATCAAATATTTTTCTCCAAAACTAATCCATCATTTTCAAAATTCACCATACAATTACATTGGAATTGGTGGTATTCTCAAAATCCATTTAATTTAGAATTTCATAATAAAATCATTACAAATAATGGTTTTATAAATCAATTGAAATATATTTCAAAAAAATCATGAAAATAAAGGTTTTAATTTCATTAAAAACTCAAATGGAACCTCCTACGATTAATCATGGAATCAAACAATCAATACCCACAACAAAAATAACAATAATGATCAAAGGTGATGATGATATGAAGATTGAATATAGAATAAAGATCTATCAAAAAAATTTCTAGTTCTAATTAAATGGATTTTAGATCTATCAATAACATGATGATCTAAAATTCTATAAGGAGGAGAGAAAGGAATATCAGAATAAAACACACAAGAAAATATCCACTTACTGGAGAGGGATATTATCTTCCACTAACACTTTGATTTTCTAATGTAGGATGTTATACGAGCCAAAATTTCTTATTGATATCCTCTAAGGACCAAGGGTTAATTATAGGGTTGAATGTGGGTGATTATATTCTTAAACTTGGGGTTTATTATTTTTAAAATTAAATTCATAGGAATTAAAAACTACAAACATGTTTTTCTTAGGGAGGGCCACATGGTTATAAAAACCTTGAACCCTAACTGTGAGATCCTTCTCGTCTTCTATTTGGGGTACATTGTTTAGAAGCATGGTTAAACTAAAACACACCAAACATAAATCCCATACTATATGGGATTCACTATCTTTATGGGTAGAAACATGATTTGGAAAAACTGTGTGCCCATGAAAGTGGCTTCCAATAGAGTGCATAGTTTACTAGGCCAACCCGAACTGGTTTCTCTAACCATGCACCAACCATGTATGACCCAAAGGGATTCCAAAATTCTCTATATTTCACATGAATCACCACAAAATAAGATCTAACTAAAATTATTTCAAAACAATGTCAAGGAATACCTGAAATAATGTAATAGATGTCACATAAATGAATCTTAGACCCACAAGAGAGGCATTAACTACATATGACCCATAAAGAGGCGATTTGAATGGGTGAATATACAATGCCTTAAAGGGATCCATTTTGATCAACTATTGGTAAATATTATTATAATAAGACTCATCCAGTCCAAGATAGATATCCCAAGATCCATCAAAATCCAAGACACAAGCATGAAGCATAACCTCCAAAATCTAAATAATATGCTCCATTTGGACATCAGTCTGTGGATGGTAACCTATAATCAACCTGAAATTATTCCCCATAATATATTGGATACTTTTACAAAACATGGAGGAAACCAAGGATACTTGTTAGAGGAAATGGTACAGGGGACCCCATGTAATGTTGAAACCTCCAACATGTACAACTTACCCAGATCTTCAACCATGGTTGTGTCCCTAATAAGATGGAATTAAATTATTTAAAAAACTGATAAATCACGAACTGGATTCCATTATTCAATTGGGAATTACATGATAATTCAACGATGAAGTCTATAGACACCTCATCCAATTTCCAAACTAGCACTAAAAGAGATTGGAGAAGATCTGAATTCTTCAGGTGTTCTGTCTTAATCTGTTGGAAGGTGTAACCGTGGGACACATAATCAGTAATTTCACACTTCATTCGAAGTCACCAAAAATTACATATTAGGTCCTAATACATCTTTATAGTGCAAATATTAATGAATTATTAAGAACCATTAAAATCATGCAACAAAGAATCCCTAATAGAAAAAATTATTATGGACCGAATCCCATAGAAAAGGATTGCATTAGAGGGGAGAGAACAAATAGAGAAGGTCTCAACACCATATACGAATTATCTGAATCTTATGAAATCATCATCATACTACTAGTATTATAGAGTAGACCCAAGGATAGATGATGAAAACTAAGCACTAGTCAGAACCATACCTAAATCAGCCTCTTACACATCTAGATGAAATTGAGAGAAATACCCTATAAGGTTCCACTCCTCATTCAATTTCTGTACAACTCAATAAGGAAATTTCCCCCTCAGATCATCAGAAATAAAAATTCTCCTTTCCCAGGGTATGAGTGAAGTAGAAGTAAAACATATAGAGGTGATCCATCCAACACCTCAACCAGAGGTTCAGGTCCTTCTGAGAAAAGTTGTAACTCGTGATCATATGATCAATAAGGATTGTTAATCTCTCCCAAAAGAGATATTGTCACCAAAACATAAGATCATGTATACTAGTGGACAGCTCCAAGTCATGATTTGGGTAATTACACTCATGCATCTAAATCAATCTAGAACCAAATGCCACAACATAGTCATCCTTCATAATCATACACCCCACACACACAATATAAGAACTATTGTATAAAACATAGCTCGTATCAAGTTTCAATATGATCAAGATATGATATGATGTCAGAAACTATTTAAAAACATAAAAATATGCCAGAAACATAGCGTCCTATTAAAATTTGACCCCTTTCTTGGTAAGAGTAGTCAATAGTGATGCCAACTTTGAAAAATCATTGAAAAACTATTGATAGTATCCAGATAAACCAAATAATCTTTGTTTCTAAAATATATTCCATGGTGATTAACATAAAAATAAAATGTTCACCCTTATAGGATCAACTGATGATCCATGTTCTAAAATCATGTTCCCCAAGAAACTTACCTCTCTGATCTAGAAATTGCACTTTGATAACTTCCCATAATGGTGGGTTGTCCTTAAAAATTACAAAAACCACATTTATATAGTGCTCATACTCACAATCATATAATAAATAAACTAGGATATCATCAAAAAAATTCCACAACAATGGTATTAAGATACTGGAAGAGTATCTAGTTCCTCATTGATATAAACACTATTATAGGGTCTGTTAGGACAAAAGTCATTACATGATATTCATAGCGGCCATAACTGCTCTTGAAATTAGTCTTCGAGATATATAATTCTTAAACTCAGAGATGATGATAACCAGAATAAATTTTGATTTTTTAAAACTGTATTTTCCCCTTTAACTAATCAAAAAAGTCATTGATACATGGAAAATAATACTTATTTTTAACTATTACCCAATTCATCATCTTATAGTCTACACAGAGATGCAAAGAACCATATGCCTTCTTGGAAAAGATCATGGAGGCCACCCATGGTAAAAAACTAGGATATAAAAATCCCTTAACTAATAATTTGTCGAATTGAAACTAAAATACATTCAAATTTATAGGTTCCATATTATTATAGGGTATTGAGATTGGCTGCGTACTAGGAAACAAATCGAAGAAGAACTCTACCTATGGAAAAAGACAAGAGAAGCATTATGGTAAGACCTTGGAGAAATATAAAACCACCAAAGGAAGGTCATCATGAGAGGAAACAACATCAGGATTAATTATAATGACAGACAAAAGACTCTTGAGCTAGGGGTGAAAAGGTCCCGTACAATCAGACCTTGGGTCCCAATCTCCTTAGAACCCCAGACACCTACCATAAAATACATATAATGAAACAAAATGATGATAAAAATCAATATTTTATTGATGAAAAACTAGAAAATCTATCGTAATGATGATGTTGAATATATCTAGATCAAGAACTAGGATGTCCAATACTGACACAACATCAGCTATCGAAAGAGAGCATAAAGGAAAATAAAACCACGAATCATTTCTCTTAGTAAGAGGCATTACTAACTTCATAAAAAAAGTATTTAGTTTTATAATAATTTTCAATGCATCCACAAAAAGAGGAGATATAAAGGAGTGTAAAGAACCTGTATCAAATAGAGTAATTTCTTTTGAAGATGCATTAAAATTGGTACCTTTCAATATAATCAGGCCTATATTAATATCTTAAGAAAACATATATAGTTCATGAAGGTGCTTCACTCATGAGGCCTATGGATGGATCCCTTTTGACTTTTAAGATTCTAAATATGCCACAATGATCTTTGGATATTAATATCCGTAACTATAATGTGGTATATAAAGAACCTTGTAGAATCTCTGTGGATGATCTTGGTAGCCATAAGCACTTTAATTCTCCAGAGGTGTAGAGAAATATCATTGAGTGTGCCCCACCTTTCTGTGCTAGTAAAATGTTAATGGTACACTTATAGATTCCACTAATGGAGTGGAACAATAAGTTATTGAGAACTACCTATACCACTCTTGTAACTATCATGTCACTTCCTCTTTTTCTCATGTTCACTGCTGGATCTACTATTGGGTGGAAGGGAAGATCCAAAAAAAACTTATTTCCTACCATATCAATTTATTTAATAATATCTCTATCGATCATCTCAGCATAGGTGGGGAGCTTCTGTATATATACCTATTATTGGATTTCAGGTATCAATCCCTTTATGTATTTATAATCCTTTAACTGATCATTCATTACCACCTCTCAAGAAAAATGAACAAACACTACAAAATGGTTGGTGTCCTCTATCAATAAACGATCTCCCTATTTTAGAAAGAGGAACTCCATATACATTTAATTCATCAAATAATTTAGGAAAACTATAAAAATAAGAGGGTTTTGAAGCCATTCCACTGTAATACCACATGCCAATTCTCATGAATTATAGAATCCCACTGCCTTTTTCTTAGACACTAGAGCTTAAATGTTGTGCACTTCACCTTAGAAAATCCAGGTGTCTCTAAGACACATATGGAATTATTGATATTTTCCATTAATTATAATGCCTCTATAGGGTTATTAGTACCTTTAAAAGATTAGGTATTATAGTGTAGGAATTCAATTTCTCAATACTTATCTCCTCCAGTTCTCAATTATGGCTCAACTACTTGGTTCATAACTGGAGGTAAATTCGGGTTCATAGCTTGAAATTCCCACACAATAACCTCTAGGGGATTTTGATCAAGATGAGGATTCCCTTGAGTATCATTATCCATTCTACCATCCTGAGTAACTCTTGGAAGAAATCTCACTAACATGGTTCTATTCACCAAAAATAAAAGGAAACAATCAAATAATGAAACAAACTCAGTTTAAACTCAAGATGACACAAGAAAAAAAATGATTTAGATTAAAACCTGGAACATGATATGAACAACCCAACATCCCATAGTGACTTGAGGATTATCATGATAGGAGATGGATAGACACTAATTACAACCTACCCCCCAAGTCTTTGAAATCCTATCTCTTTTCTACCAACATCCCAAGACTGAGCATAACCTCACTTGATACCAAATTATCATTATCCAACCTGAACAACCCATATAACTAGGCACAAAACCAGAATGAAGAAAATCTTGAATGGTGTTCCCGATCCCCAAGGGCTAACGACAAGCTTCCAAGCATCCAATAACAACCATAAGGAATTATTTTCCAAAATTTAAACAAGATACATGTAATACATATAAATAAAAACAACAAAAAATAAATATTTCATAAACAAAATAGTGATAATGGTGGAAATAAAACCAAAAGTATCAAGATAAAACCCAATGGATAGGTCCATAACTTTAAAAATATGAACAAAAATACCAAACACCACTCCATTTAATACATGGGAAACATCCCACCATCCCACCACCAACCACCCATTCCCAACTAAAATAAAAATCACTGCATCATTGTGGCACCTTTCCCTTTCCTATATTAGAAAAAACATGGTCTACACAACCCCAAGGAAGTTTTCAAGTTTTGAAATAAAAAGGATTAGTAGGATCCCATATAGGTGTTCCATAATAAGTCTTTATAAAAAAATACTAATAAGAACAATTTAAAGTAAAAAATTGAATAACAAATAGTTTTTACATTTATATTAAAAGCTTGGTAAATAGTCCCTCTTTTTATCAGCTACAAAATAATTTCATATAAGTAGTTTCTAAAATACATTAAATAAACAATTTTCCATTTATTAAGAATGTACCATATATCATAGAAAATCTAATGTATTATAAATCCCAGAAAAATGGATATCACCCCTATGATATCATGGGTCTAGGCTGGCTAGGTTACTCATAACCTAGTAAAGAATCAAGAGTAGTGCACAATATATAGGTTTCCTATAAAAATAGGTCCTAGGAAACAATGGGACACCCAATGAGTGAACCCAATACGATGTCAAATAATTAATTACCTTGGATAAATGGCCTAGGGAACAGACGAACACTCCATGAGTGAAACACCTATAGATATAAGGATAAGGCCGAATAAAAAATCCACCCCCTAGGTACACAAGGATTCCATGTTAATTATATATCAAATCATTTCAAAATGACTTATCACATTTCTAAATAAAATTACAAACAATAATATTTCATCTAAAATCATTATTTGAAAACCAAATTCACAAAACAATTAATATTTCTTTGGAAAACATAATTCATTTTCCAAAATAAGAGGTAAAACAAAATTTTATCAAAAAGCCATTACACACACATATCAAACCATTCAAGTATCATGCCAACTATCATTTAGAAAACCATTTATAAAACCAAGATCATTTAAGGTTACTCAAACATAGGCTAGATATTATAACACCCACAAACATGGGTCTCACACCAACAATGATTGGATCCACACACACTAAAAGAAAGGTAATGCTATAGAAAATGAAAGAAGGACCTACAAAATGATTCCCACAACATAGAATCATGTTTCAATGAGAAAAACGGTTAGTAAAGAATATAGATCAACACATAACTCAAAGATCACACACACTGCACCACAACCAACAAAAGATAAAACCTCTAGAAGATGTACAAATGATGGATATATAAGAAACAAGGAAGGAATAATTAAATGATATACATACTTGAATGATGAAGTATAAATCCATTTAAAATTCCAAGAAGAATATAATATCAAGAATAGAATATATCAAACTGAAAAAAACAATAATATCTAATCAAACGAGGATCAAAAAAACCAATTTTGGAAGATCTAAAAAGCTTACAATTCCAAATTGGAGCCTCTCGAAGATACCTAGATGCATTAAATTCAATAGATATAGATAAAGGGGTTAGTTAAGGGTTTTGAGGGAACAAAATTACAAACACCATAGAATCACCTATAACTTTTCATGAACCTAAAAGACATCCTATTAAACGTAAAATATATTTAAACTTAGACCAGGATATTAATGTTTAGGAATTAATGACACCCTTCAAGTGGTCATATTTCTGAAATCATTTCTAGTGATAGTTACCAAGTATATTTTGGAATTTTTAGCGTTCTTATTTTAATTTTAATTGTTTATTTTAATATATTATTATTTGTTTGTTAATTCTATGATTTTTATGATTAATTATTTATAAAAAAATCATTCTACTTTAGCCAAAGTCCAGGATACCATTAACCATGATATCTAGCTAGAAAAAAAAAATAATAAGGCAGAAGAACAAATGAGCAATGATGATTGGGAATGAGTAAAGCGAGAAGGCTATCAGTCATGTACAAAGAAGGGAAACAGGGATGTGAATACTTAAACATTATAGAATACCATAAAACATGGGGTTATAGCCAAGAATTATTGTACCACATGTTTTTACCTACCATTTCCAGATTAATATAGTGATCATCCAAATGATTTCTAACTTTGTTCAATTTTCTAGGTGGCTGTATGAGGACACAAGTACATATCTAGGGAGATTTCTCGATCTCTGTAATACATTTAAATTTAAAAACATCCGTAGTATTGTAGATATATTAAATATATTTATATTTTATTTAAGGGAAAGAGTGTGAGAATGGATACAAGGTCTCCCACTTCATTCCATTACCACATGGGATAAATTGGTAAGAAAAGTTTTTACTAGCCTCTTCCCCCATAAAAATCAATGGATTTTCACATTAGTATTTTAAATTTCAATAAACATAATGAAGAATGTATTTATAATTCATGGAATTGATTCAAGGACTTAATTAGAATATTCCAACACCATTTAATTGAAATGTGGTTATTAATTGAAACATTTTAAAAAGTTTTATAATAGGTAAATAGGTCAGTTGTGGAAGATTCATTGGGTGGATCACTGATGGAGAATTTTTTAGAGGAAAGATAAACCATACTATATGATAAGGTAGTAGTATATTTTAGTAGAAATATATAGGTTTATAAAGTCGGGGTGTCCATATAGTAAATAATAATGAATGGATGGTTTCCTAGATGGATGGCCTATCCAGAAAATGGATTATATGGTGCCCATGCAAGCACCTTAAGGTACACATACTAAAGAAGTAAACTTTGTTGATTATAATCATGATAGTAAATTATAGAGGTGGTATATGTAATAATAATAAGGTAAAGGATATCAACAAAGGGTTCTGGGATTTCATGTATAGAATGGACCTACCCTCTAGAGGCAAATCTGCTTACTACATGAGACTTGGGCCTTATTCCTAACCATAATTGAAGATGATATAAAATATCTGAAACAAATCCAAGGATCAAAACGCTTCATTAAAGAATCTATAATTTCATGTTGTCCATATTTCTATCCAATATAATGAAAGGCCCATATAAGTGTTTCCAGGTGATAAAAAGGATAAACAAAGAGTATAATTGAAGGTCCTAACTTTTAGAAATGGAAAAACCAATAAGGATATCCCTAACATAAGTAAAAATAAGTATGAATAATAAGTATTATAAGAGAAGGAAAAATCTAGAAAATAAAATAGAAGAGAGAATAATGATAAGAAATATTTTTTAGAAGAAACACCACCACCATTCAAACTGAGACTACCATTTCTGGAAAGTCTAAAGTGTGGAAATATGGTTGGAAAATGATGTAATTTTATTGAAACTATTACAAAAGTACACAATAACATTACCTTTATAAAATCATTGGAAAATAAAACTAAATATTAGAAATTTATGAAAGAGTTAGAGTCTAAAAATAAGAGGTTATAAGATATATTCATGATCCCACTCACATGAGAGTGTTAAACTATATTGACGAGGGATCTTCGAAAAAAATAACAAGACCCAAGTAGATTTTCAATTCAAATTAATATCAGTAGTCACAAATTTGGGAAATATTTTTATTGTTTAGGTGTTAATATAAACAAAATATCATACACTAAATTCACGAATATCATACTTGAAGACATGTATAATGCACAAGTTATACTCCATCAAGAAGATTCAATAGTGAAGTACCCATGTGGATCGATTATAGACATACTAAAAAAGGTAGATAAATTATACTTATTTTTTGATTTACCAGTGTTGGATATGTATGAAGAGAGGAAAACACTAATTTTAGGATGAAAATTCTTAGTTATGTAACAATCATTGATTAATGTACAAAGTGGAGATATGTTTTCAGTGGTTTGCAAGTCACTTTTAACATTAATTGGTTGAAAAAGAATCTAGTTGGACAAGATGATTATTTTCATGTAGAAAACACGTCAAATATAGAAGAATATAATGTTGAGGAATAAAAAGTAAAATTTTATACCACCCAAGGGAAAACAAAAGAGGATTTTATTGAAAATAAGAAAATAAGGCTGCAATATAAGACTATGGATAATGGAGGAATGACTGAAAAAATAATTTTGAGGAGATCCAGTATATTTGTTTAGTACATGATTTAACTTTTTAATTTTTAGGGAAAACAAAATACTGGTGGATAGCCTCGATGGAGGTGTAAAAGGTATTTCCCATAGTGTAGCACCCCACCTCAAACATTATGTATTATAATGACTATAAACTATGATTAACTTTCTTAAATTCCCAAATATATTTTAGGTTTACAGTTTTAGATAGTTAGGTAATAAATATTACATAAAAGTCCAATATATATCAAATTGTAAACTTCTAATCAATATCCATTTTTACCACCAAACAATTTTTTTTAAAAAGAATCATGTTTAATTTTCATGAAACATATTCATAGATTTTATCATGACACCATCATTTATCCTACTCATACAATAATCCCTGAGTTTTTTTAAAACATGGTATGAGCATAAAAATATTAGTAATGGAAATAAAAATATAAAATCCATTAGTCTACTGAAAAACATTTTCTAAAAACCATACCTCTTTATCTGAAAAGAGAACTATTTTTCTTATAAAAGATCATTATATTACCTTTTTAAATAAAATTATTTTCATGATAACACATTATTAAGAATAGAAAATTTATATAGGTTCCATGGGACATCATCATCATAGAAACCTTACAAAACCCTTAAATTTGAATAACCATACATTCGAATTCCAATATAACTATCTAGAAAAAATAACCATTCCCTAATGTATTGAAGCGCTATCTATGTGCACCCATCATATAATATATATTATTCTCACCCATGAGATATAATGGGGATCCACCATTCTTATAAGTTGTATAAGATACACTCATGAGCTGTAATTGGGCTCAAACCTTTGTAAGCAATGTCGAAAGACCATATCATGAATAAAACCGTTGAAAAACTCTTTTAAACCCATGTGCAAAACACTTTCATATATCAATATAAAATTTCAATTAAAACCCATTTTTAATACCAAAATAGATAGATAAAGTGAAATAGTGGTTTTATTTAAAGAAAATATAAAATATTATAAAGGAATATAAAAATCAAATATTGTCTATAGTAGTGATAAAAGTGGTTGTTTCTATATCCAATAAAATAAAACATTCCCTTTATCTTTTTAAAGAAAGTATAACATTATGTATATGATTACCTTTTGAAATATTTTTAAAAATAATAATTAAATGAAATATATTGATATTTTATGTCTATAGAAATACATTCATAAATTTTTTTAAAAAAAATACATGAAAGCTAAATATTTTGAAAATAAATCTTTAAAATGTGGTTTTAAGTTAAAGTGTCCCTTACCTCGAGTCTGACTAATAACATATGTTTTTTATCATCATAAATAAAAAAATCATGCTAATTATTTAATTTATTGAGAAATTTTTTTAATTTTATTATTAACTTTTTTTAATTTATTACAACGTTACATATAATTACTTAATCATTTGAGTATATTTCATACATTTTGATGATATTCGATTTCTAAATCCAAAATAACTTCGGTAGGTTGACCATGGTCAAAGATGTCATTAGTAAATCATCTCAAAAATAATATTCATGAAATAATTATAATTTTTTTACATAAATTATACTTTTAAAACCATTCATGAAAGTTGGTTATGAAAAATGAACTATGTTATAATAATAGAGATGGTAGGCCGTACGTACACATGAGTAACATTTCTATTTTTCAATGATCATTATGGAAAGACAATAAGTATTATTTTATATTTATAAAATGATAAATATATAATAAATACCAAATTAGTTCTTTAAAAATATTTATATATATCATCGATGTGATGTGGTGATGAAAAATATATCATCGCTCCGTGGAGGTGGTAGTCCAC
Organism: Viscum album; assembly: GCA_963277665.1. Classification (NCBI taxonomy): domain Eukaryota; kingdom Viridiplantae; phylum Streptophyta; class Magnoliopsida; order Santalales; family Viscaceae; genus Viscum; species Viscum album. The sequence continues at coordinate 1,617,450,407 of OY728125.1, forward strand.
GCACACACTCAAACACCGTTATCATTATTCAATGAATGAAAAGGTAAGATATTAAATGATATATTATCTTTTTAGAATGATAAATATGTCATTAATATCACATATATATATATATATATATATGTATATATATTAATTATATCATTATAACTATATGTGATAGGTGGTGATGGAAGATGAATTACATCGGTTTGCGAGGCGGTAGTCCACCCTACACACGAAGGATGATTTCATTTCCCATTTGATATAAGAGGAGATGGAAATAGGTTTTATAATTAACAAAAAAACACCTAATAATATGGAAGATATTGGTTTTATTATTTAATAATGGTTAAATAATATTTTAAGGGGGTGTAAAAAGAAATAAAACAAAAAACACTTGGTTAAGAATGATACCTCTTATTCAAACATTCTCTTAAGGTTTACACCAAAAGCATTTCTAGGTTGGTTTTTAGGTAAAAAAATCCTCTAGGATGTAAGGAGAGATTTAAGGAATAGTTTTTGTTCAGATATTTTAGGAACCAAAATAGTATTAAATTGTAATTAATTCAGAATAATATGTACCCTTTTATCAAACAGGGGAGAGGCATTCTTTGAATTTCTCAAAATATTTAATTAATATAAATTACTTTTCAATTCAAAATGGATAAAAATTAACTTATTTAAAATATAAGATGATTATGGGTATAAATAATCTAAAAAAGTAGAAATTATAAATATTTTTACTATATTTGTACCTTATCTTTTTATTTTAACCCCTCATCAACCCCTTTCATACTTATCAAAACAAAAAATATTTTTAGACTTTGAGGGTTAAAATATTTACTATAAATGGAAAAAATCCCATAAATGGACCATGGTTGATATTAAAAATAATATACTAATCACTTAGATGAATATATTATTTTTCATAATTTTATATCATTTAATAAAATATTATTTATTATAAAATATCATTAATGTCAATTTTTAGAACAATTCATTACTTTGACTTTGACAGCATCAAGAAAAAAAATGAAATTCAAAAAAATGTATTTCATTACATACACAACCTTTTAAATTAATCTATAAAATAAATGGATCACATTAATTATCTAAAATTATAATAATTATAATATTTCTAATATCATTTATTTAATTTAACCATTAATTGAATAACTACTGCATCAGCTTTATAAAATTATTTAGGGTAATTATTTCTTCAATAAAAAAATAAATTTACATGATGAAGAAAAATATTCCTGATTTCAAAAAAACATTAATAACTAAACATATCCACTTATTATCTCCCTGTTTAAAATATTATAATTATTAAAAAATTGTGTGATATTTTTGACTTTTCTTTACATAAAATATTATACAGTTCATAATCACATAAAAATGGAAAATAAAGGACATATATTTTACCTTTTTGTGATTATAAATTATATAATTTGATCCAATAAAATTATGTAATGTGTTAGGGTCATTATTTAGTCCTTATCATTTTATTTTTTACTCTAATTACCCGATTTACCCTTCACCGTGGTAAAATTTTACTAGGGTTACTATTCATATAGATCAAAAAATAGAATAGAACTATTTACTAAACTTTCAACCACTGATTAAAAATATTCAATCCATTTTTCATGATTCAATTGAATTAAGTGACATAATTTAATTTAATCTTAAACTAACAAAATGTGGCAAGAAACATTTTTTTTCTAGAAAATAACCCTTTTGGAGGAAATTTTTTTTATAATATATTAAGTATAAAATTAATTTGAAATAACATAATTGGATTATTTTAAATCAAAAGGATAAAATAGAATTTAAGAACTCAACAAAAATATAATTTGAGTATGTAAATACTTGAAAATAAATACAATTTTCAAAAAAAAAATCAATATTTTTGACTATAGAGAAAAAAACAATATTTTTTAAAAAATTATAAAATTCATCTTAAGATAATTTTTACATGATGATTTAAAATATGAAATTAATTTCTTCAAATTAGAATTATATATTTTTATAAAATAAATTTTTAAATAAAACCTTATAAAAAAATATTTTAATAAAACTATCTTCTTTTTTATTTAAAAATTACTTAATATTTATACAATGAATATAACTATCTAATTAATGAATGATATAAATAAAGAAATTATTTTTTTATCATTAAATGGGTTGTTACATTCTTCATCCCTTTTGTAAATTGTATCATCAAAATTTTATTCACATATTAAAGAAGGAGAGATATATCTCCCTCATAGCATTTTCAGATTCCCATGTTTCTTCTTCAACCATATGGGTTTTCCAAAAAAACCTTAACTTGGTGAATTACCTTGTTATGCAATAATTTCTCTCTATAGTCAAGAATATGAAAAGGTTGGTCCTGATAAAAAACATATCTTTTAACTAAACTAATTTAGAGCTCAACACTTTATATGAATCCAGAACAAATTTTGTTAACATCAAAACATGAAAAATATTGTGTTCCAGGGATAAACTCAGTGGAAAATCCCCTTAGTATAAAACCAGTTCAAATTTATCCATGATTTCATAAGGTCTAATAAACCGTGGACTTAACTTTCCCCTTTTACTAAAATGAATAATACTTTTCCATGGTCATACATTAAAAAAATATAACCTCCTACCTCTAATAAAGGATCATTTCACTAGTTATCTGCTTAACTTTTCTTACCGCTTTTAGCTATCCTTATGTACTACTAAATCATATTCACCTTCACAACCATTTCCTCAAACATCTCTAGTCCCGTCAACATAATTTCTCTTATTTCATCCCAAAAATCTAGAGACACATATCATCTTTAATATAATGCCTTAAAAGGACCCATTTGTATACTGGAATGAAAGCAGTTATTATAAAAAATCAACCAAAGAAATATTTTGATCCAAACTTCCATAGTAATCCATTGAAAAAGAAAGAATCATGTCTTCCAAGGTCTAAATCAGTCATTCAAAATTCCCATAATATTTAGTATGAAAAGTCATACTGAAATTCAATTCAGTACCCTATGAATTCTAAAGTCCTTTAAAAAAATTAGAAGTGAACCTAAGAACATTATCACATACAATATTTGGAGGAATTACATATAACTTAACTATACCCTTGAGGTATAGTCAATAAATTTGATCCAAATTCATAGTATCTCAAATGGGAAATAAATGCACAATTTTTTTTAATTGATAAAAAACAACCCAACTTACATTATTACCGTGAAATATATTTGGAAATAACACTATGAAATCTATGGATATATTTTCCCATTTCAAATCCAAAACTAGAAAATGTTGAATCAAACCTTTTAGTAATTTTCATTATTCTTTAACCTAATTAAAATTTAAACATTTCATGGTGAAATCAACTATATCTATTTTCATTCCATTCCACCAGTAATATTCACAATTGTTTTTATACATCTTAATGCTTCTAAGATGAACATAAAAAAAGGATTTATGATATTCACTCAACAATTATCTCTTGAACTAGGAAACACAAGGCACACATAATCTGATTCAAAATTCAATAATTACTTCTTTATCAATATTAAATTTATGAGACTTATCCTTCTTTACTAATTCTACCTTTTTCTGTAAAACATGATCCTCTTGATTTTTCTTAATTATATCTAAAAAAGTTGACTACACTAAAACATGAAGAAAAATATAGAAAGTTCATGCATACAAAACATCTATGAAAAAATTCATCAAATCATTAACTAAAGGGTCATGTTCCAAATATATTATGGTTAATGAAACATCACTGTTTATATTGAAATCATCAGCTACTTTGTTTGCCTTTCTAGAATAATAATGAATTATGCAGTCATAAACCTTTATAAATTCCATCCATCTTTTATGCCACATGTTAAACTCTTTTTAAGATAATATATACTTCAAAATATTATGATAATTATATATTCCACACTTGGATCTATATAACTAATGACTCCAAATTTTTAAAGGAAACATTACAGATTCCATTTTGAGGTCATGTGTAGGAAAATTTTTCTCAAGTGGTTTTAATTAATGTTAAGAATAATAAATTACCTAATCATTATGCATCAGGAAAAAAATCCTTTTAGTTAAAAACCACTATATATAAAAATTCACTATTTTTAGAGGTTATAGAAAAAACTGGATTATTCACGAAGACTATTTTAAGTTCCTATAAACAATAATCATATTCTTTTATCTACATGAACTAAAATTTATTTCAAGTTAACATATTTAGTGGGATATATAACTATGAAACATTTATAATAAATATTTAGTAATATCCCAATAATCCAAGAATACTATGAATCTTAGTAACATTTTTTTGTGTTTTCCCATTTTTCAAACTCTTTAGTTTTAACAAGATCAACTGTTTTCTACCTTTATTTTTGATGTGTACATGGAATGAAATCTATTGAAAAAATAAATCAAATATTATAAATTATATGTATAACTTATTTTCTTTCAGGTTTTGTAGAAAAATCTCTATATGTTTTTTATAATCCTCATAAATATTTGAATAAATCAAGATATCATTAGTGAAAATAACCACAAACTTATTTATGGAAGAATCTATTCATAAGATCCATAAATAAATATACGGTAGTTGTAAACACAAAGGGAATAAACACAAACTCATAATGTTCATATCTAGTCCAAAATTCTATTTATAGAATATCTTCCACATTTACCTTCAAATGATGGAACCCCTACCTAAGATCTATCATTGAAAAATAATTTGCTCCCTGGTGGTGATCAAAGAAATTATTGATACGAGGAAACAAAAACATATTATTAATTGTAATACTATTTAAAGATATATAATACTTGAAAATCCTCATGGAAGCATCGCTCTTTTTATCAAAAAAAATAGTATCACCCCATTGTGAATTACTAGGATGAATTAAACCTTTATTAAGAAACACCTGAAACTTATTTTTTAACTACAGAAGATATACTTAAGTTTTTCAATTATGGGGTTTTGAAATTGGCATAGAATCAGGAATTAAGTTAATAGTAAAATCAAATTATTTCTTAGGTAAAACACTAAAAAACTCATCAGAAAAAACATCTAGGTATTCCTTTACCACTGACACATAATTAATATGAATAGTTCCCTAATTTACAATAATATATAAAATATAACTTTCATTTCCATATTTTAACAACTTATATTATTCTTGAGATGTTATCAAAGGTATGGATTCATTCTTTTATACAAAATAAAACTCTTTCAAAAAAATAAATTCTTCATCTCTACAATTTACCATAGCATTGTAAACGAAGAGCTAATCCATACCCAGAATAACATCAAACTATACTATGGGAAGAAAAAAAAGGAGTTTAGGTAAAATATTTCCAAAAAAAATGATTGGAATATTCTTATAATTTCATTTTCCATTAATACCCACCCTAAGTGTTTTTACCATAAGTTCTAGATTCATTTCTTGAGGTTGAATTTTAAATTTACTAGAAAATTTCATATAAAATAACGAATGTGTAGAACTGGAATCAAACTAGAAATTTTCATATTCTGAATAAATATTCAATGTACCTAATGCCACATTGTTTGATAGACCAAAATATACTAAAGTAGTTACAAATAATTTCATCACACATTACTTCATATAGTATACCTACTCCCCACCATTTAGGTTATTATTCAGACATGCATGTGTATAATGAATCATCTCATTAAATTTAAAACACTTTACTACCAGTCTATCAGATTTAGAATTACTAATACCAAGATATTTTTCATTGCAATTATGAGCCATATTCCCATACTTACCACAAAATAAACACACACTATAATTTATAATGCATTAGCCACTGTGATTTTTACCACAACGCTCACAAACTGAAAAATTCATTTTATTACATTAATATTTATTTAATCCATGCATAAACTTTTTCTATCACTTGGAACTATTTTTATGATTGTTTTAAATGTATATATTATCACTAGAAAACTCAATTTCTACCTTATCATCACATCACGCATGTTTCTCAAAACTTTTTGAATTCACCAGAATCTATATTGCATTGATATCATAGCTTCAATCTTGAGTAAAATCAATTAGTTTTTCAATAAATATCCTACATAAAATATGATGCATAACTTTCAAATCAAGTGAAATTTCATTCATACACAACCACTGAATATTCCCATTTTTTCAATTCTAAGAATCAATTTTTTATTATAAGTCGAACTGCCTTAGGAAAATATTTCTGAAGGAAAATACTCTTAAATTCACCCCATTCTGAGAAATTAATTTCCTCTCTTTCCATGATATTATTGACCATTGACCACAAATTTTCGTATTTACCTTCAAAATGGTAAATAAAGACTTACATTTTAGAGATAAAAACAGCCCATGGAATATAATATCTTTTTATGGATTTAATTCATCCTTCATCTACCATTTGGTTAGATAATCCCCTAAATATGGAAGGATGTTGTCTTATTAAATGACCCACTATGGTCATGTTTTTATGTAGATGATCTGGAATCACTCTCTCATAAATAACACCATTATTTATAGCCTATGTAAACTGATATATGAATTTAACAAACCACTTAGATTATATTCTATCCATTATGGGTTGCTGATTTGGAAGGATATCATCCCCTCAGCGACTCCCCACTATATCTTCTCTATTCTTTTTATAGAAAACCATTATGTACAAATATAGTTTAGATAATGAAACATGATAATAATTAAATTATATATTATTTAAACTTGAACATTAAGTAAAATATTTAAAGGATACTCTATTAATATTATACAGACTTACAAAGTTATCTAAACCTTGCTTTGATACAAACTGCAAGGACCCCTCTATAAACATTATATATTATAGTTACTTTAAACTAGACTTCAATTTTTTACATTTCTAATGTTATTTTATGTTTAATTTTTTATTGAGTTAGTTTATAAATATTACATAACAATACAATATATTACAAAGTGTACACTTATACTCAGTATCAATTTTCCCACCAAATATTTTTTTAAAAAGAAATATGCTTTATTTTCATGACATATATTTATAAATTTGATCATGAACTCATCCTCATCCCCACTCATCATTAATTCCATATGATTTTTTTGAAATGATGGATGAGCATAGAAATTTCACTAAGGGACATAAAAAGTATAAAATCTAGTAGTCTAATGAAAACTTGAAAACCCATGAGAAACCTTTTATAAAAAGTATAATTTTTTATCTGAAAATAGAATTAGTTTTCCTTTAAAATATCATTATATTACCTTTTTAAATTTAACCATTTCCATGAAAACTCATTAAAAATTATAGAAAATTCATTTAGGTTCCTCAGGAAATCATTATCATAGAACCCTTATGAAACCATTGGAATTGGAATAAATATACTCACGACTTCTAATATAATTCACTAGATAATATAATCATTACCCAATTAATTGGAGAACTATCTAGATTCACCCATCATATAAGATATATTGGGCTCACCCATGATCTATAATGGGGATGAACCATTCATAAACAATTTTCAATGAATATATCATGAATAAAACCTTTTAAAAACTTATGTACACCCATGTGAAAAACAATTTCGGATATCAAAATAACATTATCTCTTAAAAACCAATTTTCAATACAAAAATAACTAAAAAAGTTAAAGAGGGGGTTTATATGAATAAATAATGAATTCTCGTTAAGGAATCCAAAAATCAAATAACAATTATAATGGAAGGAAAAATCATAGTCGTTGTATACATTAAAATAGAATAATCCTTTTATATTCTGTAAAAAAAGTCAAAAATTCAATAAAAGATTACTTTTTGAAATATTTAAAAGAATATATTATAAAAAGCCCTTTATAGTTCATTTATTTCCCATAAAATAGATTTATAACATAATTTTATAAACAAGGACATTGAAGAGAAATATTTTGAAAATAAATCTTTAAAATGAGGTTTTAAATTAAATTATCTTTTAACTTGAGTCTGACTTATCACATATGTAATTTTTATTCCTGAATAATAAACTCATGTTTATTATTTAATTTCTTAAGAAACTTTTTCAATTTTATTATTCCTTTAATTTCATTTATTACCATGATATATACAATTTTGAAATCATTTAAGTTTATGTCAGATGTTCTAATTGTATTAGGTTCATAATTCCTAAATAACTTTGATAGGTTGAATATGGTCAAAATTTAATTATTACATCATATATAGAATAATATTCATGAAATAATTATCATTTTTATACATAAATTATTCTTTTAAAATTAATTATTAAATATGATTATGAAAAAAGAATGATGTTACAATCATGGAGACGGTATGTCATGTTTATGCATGGGTAACGTTTCCATTTTTAAAAGATCATTACATAATGAAGGTAATTATTATTTTATATTTAAATAATGATAATTATATCATAAATAACAAATTATATCTTTAAACATAATTTTATATACCATACATGTAATTTGTTTATGAAAAATAAATCACATTGCTTTGTGGAGGTGGTAGTCCATTCGTACGCACGAAAAATGTTATATTTTTTCAATAAATGGAAAGGATAGAAAGTAAATGATATAATATATTTTTATAATGATAAATATTTCACTAATATATTATATATAAATTAATTACATCAATATTAAAATCCATTAGATATGGTTATGGAAAATGAAATATATTGGATCACGAGGTGGTAGTCGTACACACGAATGATGGTTTCATTTACCATTTGATGGAAGAGGAGATGGATAAAAGTTTTGAATTTAACATTAAATAAACATTAATATATATAATACAGTGGTGTTAAAATTTCATCATGGTTAAAATATATTTAAAGGTGGTGGAAGAATAAATAAAACAAAAACACTTGGTTAAGAATGATACATCTTCTTCGGACAATCTCCTAAGGTTTACCCCAAATGCTTTGATATGATAGTTTAATGATCAAACCAAATCATATAGGAAGCAATAAGGTATTTAAGGAAGGAAATTTTTATATATTTAATAAAATGATTTTTTAAGTGTGCTGAAATGAGAAGAAGAGGCACCCTTTTATAAAAGAGGGGAGGGGAACTATTGAAATTTCTAAAAATATTAAATTAATATAAATTAATTTTATACTCCAAATGAAAAAAATGGTTTATTTCTAACATAAGATAATTCTGGGTCAAAATAATATCATAAAATAAATATTAGATAATTTTTTACTATGTGATCACCCTGATATTTTGGTTTTAACACCTCATTAACCCCTTTTATACTTATCAATACAATAAATATTTTTTCTCTTTGAGGGTCAAGATAGTTAATGTAAATTGAAAAAAAACATAAATAGACCATGGTTAATATAATTAAACATATTCCAATCAATTTTATAAATATAAGTTTTCTAAATATTTTATTTCATTTAATAAAAAATTATTTATTATAAAATATCATTAATTTGAATTTTTATAACTGTTCATTACTCTGACTTAAATAACATCAAGAAAACAAGTGACATTGAAAAAAAATATTTTATTAAATCCATGAAATCTTATATTAATCTATAAAATTCATGAATCACATTAATTATTGAATATTATATTAGTTTTAATATTATTTATTTGATTTTGCATTACATGAATAATTACAGCGTCATCTTTGTGTAAAAATTTAAGGCAACTATTTTTGTACTAAAAATCAAATATAAATTACCATGATGAAGATAAATATTTTATATTTAGAAAATATATTTATAACTAGACATATCCTCTTTTTATACCCATGTTAAAGATATTATAGTTATAAGAAACAAGGGTGTGACATTTTTAACTTTTCTTTAAATAAAATATTATAAAGGTCATAATCACATATAAATGGAAAAGTCCATATATAAAACCTTTATATAATTATGGATGAGAAATAATTATCGAAAAAAATTAAGTAAAGTGTTATTGTTATTATTTAGTCCTTACTATTTCATTTTTACCTTTAAATACCAAATTTACCCTTCACCATGGTATCTAAATTACTAGTTTTACTATTAATATAAAACAAAAAATAAAAGGGAACTATTTAATAAATTTGGACACATTGATTCTAAATATTCAATACACTTTTAAATATTTAATATATAGAATTGGTAGAATTTAATTTAAAATTAAACTGAAAAATGAAATTACAAATAGTTTTTTTTCAAAAAAATGAATATTTTATTGGAAAAATGTTTTTATACTACATTTAAGTATAAAATTTATTTAAAAAACATAATAAGACTATTATAAATCAATAGTAACTAATTAAATTTTAAAACTCATAAAAAATATAATTAAATTCGTAAATACTTGAAAAGAAATACAATTTTTAATAACAAAATAAGTATTTTCAATTTTCTCTAAGAAATAAAATTTTCCAAAAAATTTCAAAAATTTATCTTAATATAATTTTGAAATGCAGATATCAAAAACAGTACTAATTTTTTAAAATTAAAAAACATAATTTGGAAATTAAGAATCTAAATAAAACCTTATAATAAAAGAGTTTATTAAAACAATAAATTTTTTATATTTAAAAATTAATTAATATTCTTATAATGAATATAACTATCTAATTCACGAATGCTATAAATAGAAAAATAATTTATTCTATAATTACCTAGGTTATTACACACAGGGAGAGTGAACCTAACTTTGAAGAAATTAAAAGGTCTCACCTATGTTAAAAAGAGCCAAATATGACCATTCATTGATCTAGACTAGGTAAATTCATACAAATCATCCGTCACATAAGCTAATAAAAGGTTAAGTCAAGATAATGATGTTAAAAAAAGAACTTATGGTAAGTAACCTGAGTTTCTAGGATTTTTAATTATTTATTTTTAGGTGTAAGATCACTAACCCAATCTTTTTTATGTTGAATTGAAAAGGTATACAATTTATGTTCTTTTTAATTTGAAGTCCATCATGAAGGCCCAAGGAAGAAGTTAATATGACATAAACTAATGTTATTATAGGAACAATTCACACACTAAGATGTGGGATCATACCATGAACAATGGAAAAATAGAACATGTATAAGAGATCATTAGAGTTTACAAACTCAAACTCAAGACACCATTCAAAAAGGGGAGTATGACTTTAATTTTAGTATATTCTATTAATCATCTACATTTCTTCTTAGGAATTTTAAATTGGAAAATTAAAATCCCCACACTTGGATTTTTTGCTTTATTTTCTAATCTAGAAGAAAAAAGTAACTTAAGATAATCATTATGCCACATTTAAAAGTTCATTATATGCATGATTAAATGGGTATAAGGGTGATTAATGAATAGATTTAATAATATTGAAATTAATTTGACAGATCATGATTTAAGGGAATGAGTGGGTTTATATGAATAAAATTTCTCTAAAATTTAACAAGATTTTAATTTTTAAAATTTGGGTTGACTAGTTTCTTTTTAGTTTACATTTCTCTAAATTATTGACTCTTATTACATTTTTCATTCTAGAGAGGGTTCTAAACCAATATTTCCCATTCTTTACTAAGTAAATTTCTTGAGTGATACATGGGAAATGTTTTCTTTTAGAATTTTCTTATCATATTATTGAAGCTATGAAAGTAAAAAGGTCAATTTTAATTTGATTGAGGTTTTTTATTGAATATCCATTTACCCTTGAGATTAACTTTATATCAGTCCTTATATTAGTATATATAATCCATGTATGATCATTGTTAGGAAAAGACACATTACAAGTCCATATTTTCCTTCCTATTATACACTAAGTATTCTGCATAATATTCATTAATTCAAGTGTGTGTGTGTGGGGGGGTGGTTATAGTGAAAAGGGATTTTATTCGTTGATATATAATGTTTGGGGGTGTTCATCCTTGAGTAGTGGGAATAGTTCATGACTTATTTCATTATATTACATTATCACCCGTATTGAAAAAACGGTTTGCATATTGGGTAGGTCAAAAATCACCATTACTTTAGAAATGAACTTTTTATAATTATTATAATTAGTGTTTTTATGAGATCATGTGGGGTTGGGTGATGGATGTGAACCTTTTCAAAATCAAAACTTCAAAAAATGAAAACAAAATTAAAAGAAAAAATTAAACATAGAGAAAAAAGATAAAAAAACAACCTAAGAGGGTGAATCCTTCATAGTTTTTATTGACTCATGATCTTTATTTAAGTTTGGAAGAATTAGGGAGATTCCACTTTTAAAAAAGGTAATTTTTATTTACCTTTACCTTTGAGTATAATGTATTATACTTTATATATTAGCCTCCTTTTTGAGATTTTTTAATTTTACATCATTAACTATATACCTAAAGCCTCAAAGTCATTTGAACCTCATTTCAAAGTCCTCATGGATATTTTTGTACCTTTTTATTTATAGAGTAGAGATAATAAATGCCTTAAAATCCTATATTAATGGGCATGTACTTGAGTTATGAGCATAAATATATTTATTTTTACCTTGAGCGATGAATGAAAAGAAATAATGTGAGGTAGATCATAATGGGCATTCACATTAATGACCAATTAAGAATTATAAATGGAAGAGAGAAGTGGAATTTTCATTTTAATATATGAAGAGTAAAATACATTAGTAAATTTTTTTCCTTGAAATATTAGGAGTTGGATAATTTCTCTTATATGGAACTTGAAATTTTATCTTTAATTGAGAACCATTTGATTTTTTGGCTTGAAATTTAAATATTGGTAAAATGATGTTCCTTTTTGGTAATGTTGAGATTTGATGCTTGAGTGCAAGCAATATTCTATGCGTGGAGTTATTTTATGCTTAAATTTATTTTATACATTTTTCATGTTTTTAATTGATAATTTTTTAATTAGGTTATTTTATTTTCATTGATTTTCTTTGTTTTATTCATTTATCCTAGAGATAATTCAGATAATGAATTATAGATGAGAAAAGCTGAAGAAACTGACAAATCATGGTTCATTCTAGGACTATAAGGTCACATCATGAATGGGATGAGATAGATATATACTAAAATTAGATTCATCCTATCATGATGTGAGTGGAGATGTCAGACCATGAATGTTTAAGCGAGGTAAATTCTATAGTAGAGGGTATGAGTTCACTCCATGACACATTAGTCCATGTCATGACCCTAGAGCCAATATTATATTTTAATTCCAATTTTTACTAAATATTTTGGAGATATTATATTTACTTGACAAGGGATATCTATATGTGATTAAAGTGAATTAAATGTGATATTTTTAACTTCCTGTTCAAACCTTTAAAAAATGTACCTATAAATAAAAGTGTTGGATATTGCTATCATGTATTTTAACCTTGATCCTACACCTACATCAGAGAAATAGTTTTGATATGATTTTTTTAGTACATTTTTGATGTTGTGTTAGATATATATATTTTTCATATTATCATGGACCAACTAGGGTCAACCTTGAATTGGTCATCTGATCTAGTCCGTGATAAGGTCTGAAGGTAATTCCCAATCCCCACAGGTTGTAAACTAATGTTGGGCATCAAAATAAACAAGTTGGGAATTATTAGGACCCAAGAAAAAGAAAATAAATAAATATAAACTAATCAAAATAGATAAACACTAGGAGTGAAAATAAAATAATGTTTCAAAAATAAACATACCTCCATGTGATCTCATGGCTCACCACTAAACACAGAACCAAGATCACTCCAAGAGTGACCAAAAACTGGAAGATCCTGAAACTAATAATATAGAGTAGGCATGAGCACAGAGATACTTGGTAGGAAAACCAAGGAATAACAATACACTATGCCCTCACTTTTAAAAAGAAGCCCAAATCGTGGTTGTTTAAAAAAAATAAGACATAATAAAATAAATTTTTTCATTATTTTAAAATTTAGGTCACAAGTTTTTATTTTCATGGAAAGAATTTCTCTTTCACTAAATTTTCAAAATAGATTCTAGGCATGCATTAACATTTCAAAATGAAAGGAAAGAAATTGAGATTAAAACATGGTTTTCAAAAAAGGGAGATCAAACATGGAACAAACTGAAATAAAAATCACATCATAACACCATGGGAAATCCCTAACCAACTAGTGTTAGTTGGGGACCAAGGATTTTCATACCTCAGTGAAATGTGGTATAATAACCACAAATAAAAGCGTTCTCATGCACGATCTACTAGGAGGGAAAACCCAATGATCCCAGTAGTCTCCAATCATCACAAATGTTTATTTAGTATTGTAGTGTCAATCCTACTAGAAGAAACTAGGACAAACCACTTCTAAATCACAAAACATACTAGTCTTACCCTCCCCAGCTAGGCACTTAGGGTTACCCATGTGTTCTATTCCAAATAGTGGTGATATTTTATCAAGAAAAAATATATAAACATATTAATATATCCAAGACCAATTCAAGCCATGACCTTTGATCTCCTCCTACATTCAACCCCATTTTAAGTCACACAAAATAGCATAAGATTTTTTAATAGGAACAAAACAAAAATAACACATTTAAAATACATTTTATTTTTCTAAAACAAGTGGGGGATCCCTTGATAATGGTTTTTCATTTTCACAAACCATTATTAAAGTGCCAGATGAGACTTATTAATATAAAATGAATACTTTCTCTTTAGGAAGCACTTTCTGAAAACACTTTTAAATACCAATTCCATTTAAAAGATCAAACATGTTATTATAATTTTTATAACAAGATTTTAAAAAAGGAAAAACACCTTTGTAGATTTTCAATTCACCAAATATAATTCATTCATAAAAACAATCAAGCATTCAAGAAGCTTATCATTACAAAACCAACATGGAGAACATACTTTTAGTAGAGAGGACCCATATTGAAAAAAATGAATTGTGATGAAAAACATAAAATAAACAAATTGTGTTCAACATTATATTTTTATACTATTTAATAATTTTATAATATACATAAAACACCCAATAAACACATAAAAGATTATAGTTTTTAATTTAAATGCTCAAACATAGGGAGACCTACATCAAAAAGGAAGTAGACCAAGCTGAGACACTTAGGCTCTTGATGTTTTTGATGAAGATCATCCCAAAATTTCATGCACATACATTATTAAATATATATATATATATCCCTTTGTCAAATGAAAAAATTCTACTTTCCATGAGGGAATGTGTAAAAGGAAGATATATATAGACACACACACACACACATACACGTACCTATGTATGTCAGTGAAACACTTCAAAGAGCCATCAAAAATCCTACAAATAATTTCAAGGAATCCTAAATTACCAAAGGGACCCAAAATAATGTTTCAAAATAAAGAAGCTGAAGAAAACCCTTACCTTAAATGATGGTGACAAGTTGAATCGAACAAATCCACTTGACCTTTGGCGGTGAATGTTAGAACATGCATGAAGGGGTCTCGAGAGACCATTCACATACCCTAACATCGAAGAAAACAATTAAAATTGATTAACCCTAATGCCAGGGTTCAACCAATCTAATTAGGGAAATGAAAGGAGGGTATGTCAACCAAAATTGAGATAAGAGAGGGAGGATAGTGCTTACCTTGATGAGATGACCAGAATACTAGAGGAAATCCATGTGCAATCATCAGAGAAATAGAGGAACAAGGGATTAGAGATGCACGATAATGGGAGAGGGGTATGGACACCTCACATGATGCATAAGAAAGAGGGCGGGAAAGGAAAAGGAGAAAAAAACTCAATTTTTTAAAATTATGTATAACCCGCATAGATTGCACATGGTTTACTAGACCGCATGATAGTTGTGCACTTGTGACTGCCTAAGCCATGAAAACTAATATGGTTACCTTTAGAAAGATGCATGATTGGGAAAACCATGATCTAACTCTGCCAAAAATAAATATATTGATGATAGAACCTCATGCATGGTTGCTGCATGGTTACCCTTAACCGTGTGTAACTCGTACACAACATGTGTGAATGACCCCTCCTTGCTTGAAAATTTTAAAATTTAATCCAAACTGGCTTGCAATCAAAAAATAGGATATAAATAATTAAAATAATTAAAATAATTAATTTTTTTTAGGATGGGGTGTGACAATTATCCCGACCAAAAAAAAATTTATTCCCCCAAAAAGTCACCTAATCAAATGAGGAATCAAAATCAATATCAAAATTGAACAAGGACAATAAAACCATGAACTTGGTGTGAAATTTTATTCCACCAATCACACATGAACAGATCTAAGGGAAATCACAATGAGAAGAACCCTAAGGGAATGAGGATAGTTCTCCCCACCACACAAAATCATCTAGTATTGACCAATGGAAAAAAACCAGAAAAAGATCCATGATGGGTCTCCCAACCATTTAAGAACTATCCATCTTAGAAAAAACTTATAACCTCTAGCTCTGGAAAAATATAGAACTACTAATATGATCTAAATCGGAAACCCCCAACATAGAATAATCTCACAACTCTTTCACAGACCGAACTCCATCATAAGGGGCTCCCAAAGAAAATCTCCAAGGAATGAATCGATCCAAACCACAATTTATCACCTCCAGAGGACATGAGCATCTGTAAAATAAGAAAAACCCAAAACTAAAAATAATCTCCAAATAAAGAACATTTCAAGGGTTCACAACAATAAGTCACAATCACAACTATAAAGATTTACAAGGACACATGGCCACCAAACCTTTCACTACAAAAGAGAACTTTGAAAAAAATTACCACAATTAGGAAACGATCCCTCTAAGCCTATTACAATAAAACAAAACCTTAAAATATGAAGACGTTACAATGTAGACTTAAACTTTCCTATTTGAGCATCAGAGATAAAAGTCAGACCAAAGTCCTCCACACTCCCTATAATTCTTGACTGCATGAATAACTTCACTCCGAGACCATTGGATGATGATATGATGTCATGAAACATATGATACCCCACAGTCATGAGCTAACATCCTACAACCAATATGTTCTCCTTTAAATTACACCACTTATAGAAAATCCCCAAGTGACCAATATAGACACATCATCAGCAAGCATATAGAGGATTTTCACAAGACGATATTCAAATTACCAAAATATCAACACTAGAATGACACATTCAGTTGTCCCAATGAATTAAATGTTGGGACCAATAATAGAGACATACCACGGAAAGGTTCTTCTAGTATATACCCTCCACAAGATGGGGAACCCTCATGGGAACAAAGAAACCAAAATTACAATTGCCTATATTTTATGAACCAACATGGAAAAAATTTCTTATTCACTAACTTCCTAAATATATTTTAAGATGCTACCACTGATGAAAAGAAAACCAACTCCTTAATTCGGTCAATATACCTCATCACTCCCAATTGACCATGATGAGTGCCCACAAGCTCAAGAAAATTTACTCTCTTTTACCTCCTCAGGCACAAATAAAAATATGAAAGTGTTCTTAAGCACTCCCCATGACATCCTAACTTGATACAATACTCAAACTACAACCCTCCACCTATCTAAAGTCAAACCTGTAAAATAACTCAAAACATCTTGAACCCTCGCCACATTGGGAGTTCCTAAAAATGATTTTGACTTTGTTCAGCCACTCCATTATCCCTAAAAACCCTTGACCATCAATGAAAGTGGGAAACAACCAAAACAAACTTGATCCCACCACTCCACTTGGAGTATAAGACAAGGCCAAATAACAAAAGTCACAAGAAGCATCTAGGACCTTTCTGGGCAGTATACTCCGAATAACAATAGAATACAAAAATGAATCAACACTCAATGAAATCTCAACCATAAAGGAAATCTCTAACCAAATTTCAAGCTTATATACCAACACATCAGTAACCAAATAGAAGCCAAATAAAATATAATCCAATATAAAACCACAACAACATCCCAAAACAATCCAAGAACCCTCTTTTAAAAATAACCATTTTCTAAATTCACCCACTTTCAAATTTAATCCCCTTTTGAAATCAAAATTGATTTTCCATTTCAAAAATCATTCGATGAAATCTTCTTTAAAATGAAAAACACCATCATATTTTTCCTTTTTAAACAAAAAATATCTTCAAAAAAGAAGTCCCATTTATAAGATATATGTTTAATTTTAAATATTCACCTGCTACATCCTATGAACTATTACATATGTGTGTACCCCACTTCCTATTATATCATCCAAAAATACATACAAAAATGCACTTTACATACACACATGTACATATGTGAACATATATATAGAATACCAAGGGTCACACATACCCTTTCAAAATCAAAACCAAGCATTTCCAAGTTAATTCTCATTTCACATTTATTAAAACATTTCAAAAATCAAAACAGTTTTTCTTCTATTCTAAAAAAATAAAGGTTTTTTTATTTTTCTAATCCAACCTTTTCAAATCAATCCTCCTTTAATAACACAAGAAAAAATACAAAAAACAAATTAAATTCACACAAACGGAAACCAAACCAAAAAAAAGATGCACTAAAGCATCTAGATGATGAACAAGTGTTCATGCCTCACCCGACTACTTGGTTTAGTAGACCATGCTACAAGAATGCACCAAACACTAGGAGTGTCTAAAACCTTAAACTCAAGATCAAATGGGTATCTACTCCATGTAATCCCATTATAAACCACCAGATCACCCCCTTGGTCATCCCCCATCAATACAAACCAAAACGAAAGACTCAAATACCAGACTACCTCTAGAAACACGAGGATCAGAAGGAGAAAGAGTTCATGATGTTGTTTCCGCACCTACCTATCGAGTATCGACAGTCCTAGTCTCTAAATACCTGAAACCCTAAATAATAAGGGCATCCTCTATTACCATTTTTTCATGAAACAACATGGGTTAACCGTAAATTGGTCACCAAGTCGGTCTATGAAAAGGTCTGAAGGGCATTCCCAATACCCATAGACTAGTAACTATTACCGGGAATCAAAATAAAATATTTGGGAATTATTTGGTCTATAAAAAAGACAAATGAATAAATATAAACTGAAAAAATAGATAAACACTAGTAGAAGAACTAAAATAATGTTTTACAGCTAAACATACCTCTATGTGACCTCGTGGGTCAGCACCAAGCATAGAACCATGCTCAATATAAGAGTGATCCAAAACTGGAAGAACCTAACACTAAAAATATAGAGTAGGACTGAGATGCTCTTTAAGAAATCTAAGGAACAAAAATTCCCTAATCCCTTACCTTTATAAGAAAGCCCAAATAATGATAGTTTGAAAAATAAGACATAATAAATAACATTTTTCATTCTTTTCAAATTCAAGTGAGAAGTTTTCATTTTCAGGAATAGTATTTCTCTTCCACTACATTTTCAAAATAGATTCTAGGCATGCATTGACATTTAAAAATTAATGGAAAGTAATTAAGATTAAAATATGGTTTTCAAAAAAGAGTGATCAAACATGAAACATCTGAAATAGAAATCACATCCCAGCACCATGGGAAATCATTATGCCGGTAGAGATAGTTGGGGACTTAGAATCTTCATACCTTAGTAAAATGTGGTATAGTAACCACAATTAACAGTGTTATCATATATAAGCCACTATTTGGGAAAATACTATTGGACCAATGGTCTCTAATCATCACAAATGTTTAGTTAGTGTTGTAGCGTCAATCCTGCTAGAAAAAATTGGGACAAACCACTTTCAAATCATCTAGCATACTAGCCCTAGTCTACCAGACTAGGTACCTAGGGTTACCCATGTGATCTATTCCAAATGGTGGTGAGATTTTATCAAGAAAAAATATATAAACATGCCACTTTCATTATCCAAAACCCATTCAGCCTCTCACCACCGATCTCCTCCAACACCACCCATTTTAAATCACACTAAAAAAAGTATAAACCTCCTTACTAGGCGCAAAACATAAATCAAACATTTAACATACAAGTAATTTTTATAAAAAAATTGGGGGAATGACTTGAGAAGGGTTTTAAATTTTCACAAACTATTATTAAAGTTATAAATAGGCCTCATTATTTTAAAAGGAATACTTTCACTTTAGAAAATACTATTTACAAACACCTTTAAATTATAAAAAAATTAAAATATAAAACATGTCATTATAATTTTTATAAAAAATTAGTTGAAAGTCAAAAAACCATTGGAAATTTCTAATTCACCCAATAATATTCATTTGGAAAACCAATAAAGAATTCAAGAATCTTACTGTTATAAAACCAATATGGAAGAACATATTTTTAATAAAGCAGACGTATAGTGAAACATAAATATTGTGTTGAAAAACATGAAATAAAAAAATTATGTTCAACATTATATTTTTCTATAAAAGAAAACACCCAATAAAAATCAAAAGAAATTATATTTTTAAATTTAAAGGCTCAGACATAGGGGGACCTACCTAAAAAAGAAAGTAGAAAAAGAAGAGACACTTCAGCTCTTGAAGTTTTTGATGAAGATAACCCCACACTTTCACACACATACATTACTATATATATATATATATCCAATATTCTAATTCATACATTTCCCTCACCATGAGGGAATGTGTACAAGGAAGATATATATAGAAACACACACACACACCTTTGAATGTGATTTAAACACTTCAAGGAGCCACCAAACATCTTAAAAATAATTTCTAAGAACCCTAAATTGCTAACGAGACCCAAAATAAAGGTGTGAATAAATGAAGCGAAAGAAAACCCTTACCTCGGATGGCAGAGACAAGCAGAATTGAACCAATCTACTTCACCTTCAATAGTGAATGTCGAAATACGCAAAAAGGGGTCTTGAGAGACCCTTTTCATACCCTAACTGTAACAACCTGAGATTTTATAATAATTATTATTTTTAATTTCATTGATTCTTTCTCTTGTATGCTACACCAAGATTATCTTACGCTATAAGAAACACCGTATTAGCTTGCAGTATACGCAACACCATTCTTGGATCGTGTTACACAAAATTTCATGTTCATTTGATAGAAGTTATTTTATGAATAATTGAGTGTATATATATATATATTCAATGTATTAATTAAATATGGTTGTATTCTATTATACGCAACAACAAATGAATCCTGCACTACACACAACCCTGACTTGGACATCATTACACGCAATCACGACCTTCCACGATAGCATGTGTTGTACGCAATACCGTGTATCACTAAACAATGATATGTTATTAAAATATTATATAAAATAGCATTTATGAATAATAATACCCACTTTTTCAAATTTTATAAATTTTACCTTTCAAAATGGACTTCAGTTTTGGATTCAGAATATCGAAATTAGCCTAGGGTGAATTTTTGGTATTTTTCTGAAAACTATCAATTTTTGATGAATAGTGATAACACTGGGTTACTATTTAAAAAACAAATTTTTATTTACATAATTATTTATTTTATTTAAATTTATTTTAGGTAAAAATTGATATATAATACCTATATAATTTCTATGAAATTCATTGGAGTCATTTTATTATAATTTTAGATATATAAATTTTTTATTGAACTTCTCACTGCCTTTTACCCACCTCCTAGGAGAATTTGAAAATTTACATAAAACATAATTTTATAGCCTATAGGAGTGGAATTTATAAAATACAAGAGACATGGTTAATATCAACGAGTAAAATGTGGTTCAATCAGATAAAAATAATTTTTTGGTGAATAATAACTTTTATCTTTTATTTACCACGGTTAAAAGTAAATAGGGTAATTAAGGGTAAAAATGGTATTATTACAACCCTAACACATGTCATAATTCTATTGGATAAGTTTAATTCAACCGAAAACAGTCTTTGGAATATAATATAACCATTTAGTCCCACTTGGATTAGATTAGTACATTTATTATTAATTTATTTAAAGAAGGGTTAAAATAGTTAAAATCAAAGTTTGTTAACTAAATTTTTTTTAATAAAGGTTTATACATAAGATAAATTCGACAATAAATATTCACTAGAAATAAAAAACTATTTCCCACATAATGGTAGTTTATTTTTAATTTTTAGACATTAAATACTTTAATTTATTTATGACACAATGATGATGCAGTAATTACCTTATAAATGAAATATTAACATAATTAATGTTATAAATACCCAAATAAATGTAATTTAAGACTTTTTATGAATTACACTAATTTTATAGGTTATTATGACATGTTATTATTGATTTAATTAATATTTTTCAAACTAATAATTCTGTTATAACTTTCAAAAAAATCAATTACCGAATAGTGTCAAAATTGACATAAAATATTTTTTAAAACAAATATTATATTATTAAATGTTATTCTATTCCTAAAAAACTATGTTTCAGCCAAATTACTTATATAAGGTTATTTATATTAATAATGAACCACTTGGGGTTCATTTGGCAGTTTATAGTATGTTTATTAACCATATATTGCAAGAAAACAAGAAGACACGGTAAAAGTTAAATTATTTAAA
Source organism: Viscum album (assembly GCA_963277665.1). NCBI lineage: Eukaryota > Viridiplantae > Streptophyta > Magnoliopsida > Santalales > Viscaceae > Viscum > Viscum album. The sequence goes on from OY728125.1 coordinate 1,617,472,863, forward strand.
TTAGAGTTAAATCTAAATGATAAGGTTGAAATAGAATCCTAAACTTGTCTAAAACCTATTTATTGAGAGGATTTCTACCCATACCCACTTTAGCTTCGAAATAAATCAATTTTGAGCTATAATAAACCAAATATGACTTTATTATAAAATAATATTTTAAGTTTTTTCTAAGGTGCCCCTCTCCTCTCTTATAAAAGGGAAACTCCTACATCTTCACTTTACACAATTTTTAGCCTTGAAGATCCTAAAAAACCTTCAAATTAAAATTCCAAAACTCTCTAGTTATATCATAGTGGTTCTGGTCTTCTCAAAATACCAACTCTAGTTCTCTAAGAAGAAATTTATAGCTGGTGCGTCGAGGAAGAGGTAATCTCTTCTACCGACTCTTTCATGTTTCTTTCTTATTCTACTTCCTCCTATTTAGTTGTTTCATTATAAAGTAATAAAATCAGTATTAATTATATAATGATATGTTATTATAAATATGAAACAACCCTATTTTACCTTCTATCCATCCTACAGAAAACGAAATCACCGCGTGTGCGTACGTACGAAATACTGTCTCCACGCCGTGGTGTAATCAGTTTTTCCACCACCACCTTACATGGATGGGTATAATGGTTTAAAGAATAACTATATATATATATATGGTTATTATAACATGATATTAATTCTGAGATATTATATCATCCACTGTTATTCCATTCAATAATTATGGGAATGATATCATCGCTCGTGCGTATGTATGGATTACCATCTCCATGACGGGATGAGATTCATTCTCCATGTTAACCATTCAAGAATGATTATAAAGTATATATAATGAATAACAATTGTATATATATTCTAATAATTCCACTATATTTTTGTATATGTTATTTACTTACTTCCATTCAAGTCAATAAAGAAAGGAAACCATCGTTCATGCGTACGTACGACCTACCGTCTCAATGAATGGTGTGTTTCATTTAATTTTCTATCTATTATATATATATATAATGAATATATATGATATATAAATCATGTTTTAAATTCTGTAAGTTATTAAATCATGATATAAGTAATAATAATATCAAGAACAACAAGTCCAAACACGTACGATAGATGAAACTATTTTACCCAAAACACTGCTTTAACATGGAATTTACAAAAGAACGGGTAATATAAAGTCATGAGCAAACAATATATGATATCATAACAATGAATATGATTCCTTAATAATTCAGTGAAATTATTTAAATCATTATACAGGAGGTTCCAATACATACAAAGCATATCTGACATAAGGCAAAGGATAACTTTTCCAATCTCGTTTTTATCCGAGATTGTTTATTCGTAAGTATTTACTAGGGTTATATTTTTCATCCATGTCCCTGTTTTCTAAAAATGTTTTCATGTATGTTTAAAGTCATTTTTACCCATTTATGAATTTTACTACATGGTATGTAAGGAATCTTTCTTTGCTTTACGTTATGAGGTACTTTTTTTTAACTTTTCCGTCAAAAGTACGAGAAGAATTTTTTTTAACTTATACGGCAAGAATGGATTTTTAAAGTTTTATAAAGCGTTATTTCCATAAAGTTTCCTATGCATGATTTCATGACTATTTTCAAAATAATCCTTTTCTTTTAAAATTGCATGGAATTTTTTGAAAAGAAAATGACTTTGAAAAAGAAAGGATATTTTCCTCAAGAATTCTTTTCAAGTGTTTTATCAAACCCATTTTCTATCAAAGATGACATTATTTCATATGTGTTTGTTTCAAGTATAATGTATCTATGATTTACATGGTTTCACTTTTCTTATGATGAAATGATATCCATTTGTTTTATATGTACTATGTTATGATGGGATGATTTTTATGAAACCCATTTTATTCTTTGCGTTATGATGAATCATTTATGTTTATTTTGTGGCACAAGTAAGAATGATTTCATTCTGAGATGGGTGGGACCTATATCTCCCTCCAATGAATTAGGTAAATATTTATATCTCATGAGACAGACATGGCTAGAACGGTAAGCTAACCCGGGTCAGTGATACAGGACTGGAACGAGTAGTGAACTCGATTTCGAAAGGGACTTTATCCACTAAGATGGTCTTGGAAGCAATGAATTGGCTACTATGGAAATCATATCATGTGAATAATGGTTTCCACAATTACATGTTTTATTCCCATTCTATTTTATCATGATTGATGTTCCCTTATGATATATGCCTTATGTACTTCCAAGATTTATGTCTTTTCTCAAGATTTTGATGTTTCGATTTTATGTTCAAATGTTTATGTATTGTTTTATGTTCTCTATGTTTACCCTTACTAAGAATTTGAGCTCACCCTTTTTGTGTATTATTTTCCCCAGGATATAAAGAAAGATTTTAGGTATGAAAACAAAAGGGGAAGATCTTTATGGGAGATTTTGAAGATCTTTCACCATGATTAGAATATAATGTTCCAAGTTTACAAAGACACTAAACTATTACGGTCCTTTGGTGTATGTTTTTGTTATGTATTAAGTATTCCACAAAAGGAATGTAATGTCTATGTACTTCAAGCTTTGGGTCTCTACAGTTGGTATCAAAGGAAATGATTAGTCAACCTTTGGAAACTAGGATTCGAAAACATTAGTGAAATCCCTAGTGATATTTCTAAGGTATATCTAGGGATGTCTATAAGGTTAATTATAAGTATAGATTATAGTCCTAGAATTACGGTAATGATATTATAATTAAACCTAAGATGTTAGATATTGAAGGTACTCTTTCTTGATTAAGATTTTCTCCTCTCACACTATTTTTTCGGTTTTAGAAAATGGATGGAAACAAGATGATTCACGATAATGGAGGATATGATGGACAATGGAATGATATTCTTCATGAGAAACCAAATGAAATTGGATCTGGAGGTCCACATATAATTATTATGCCTAATCAGAAATCTGATAATATGATCAATAATCTCAACTTTTGTAAGTTTCCCAACTCAGCTAATAATAGAAAGATAGAGTTTCATGATGATCATAGAGGAAAGAATGTTCAATTTCCCTCATGTAAATCATGTGGGAAGAGACATCAAGGAGAATGTTTCAAGGGAACTAGAAGATGCTTTGGGTGTGGAAAAGAAGGACACAAAGCTAGTAATTGCAATGTAAAAGGTTCAGTTAAGAAAATGTAAAAGGATAATTTATTTCTAAGACATAGACAATGGTTACATGTTTTAAATGTGGAATGTACAGGAATTATGCAAACCAATTCCCTAAAGGAAAATCTAATGAAGACAATCAACATGGTCGTATGGGTAGTATTTATGTGGATGATGATGGAGATACTACAAATGATATATGAGATGAAAGAAGTGTTGAGGAATAAGATGATGAAGATTAGTCAGTGGTTTAATAAGGTAGTGGAATGATTTCATGTTTATCAAAAATAATGTATGGTACTTTGTAATAAAGAAAAATATAACGATTGTTACACTATTGTCTTTACTTGAGTATTTTAAAGTATGTGATGAATGGTACCACTAACCATGAAAAGTGATTGAAATGTTTTTGGAAAGAAGATGATATGCGCATAATGAATGGATAAAGAGAAAATAATATGTTTGACAGAATTAATGAGCTCATGACTGATATAAAGAAAAAGTGATATCATGGTTTGAGTATATAGAATTTTTATAATTTTGGTAGGTGGAAAAAGTTAACTTTTGACAGAATTCATGTTTTTCACTACGGTTCCATGGGTATTCATTTTTTTCAAGAGAATACATTAGTAAGGTATTCATATGTTTGGAATGTGATCAAAAAGATATATCTTATGATATATGGAGGATAAATGATGGTATTCACTTGCTTATTATGTGACCTTTCCATTAATCATTTTCTTTATACTATGATCATGGACCAAAGTATTTTGGATAAGCCTAAAGATTGGAATGAATTACTTTAGACTTAAGATAGTATTGTTTAATGCTGGTACTTTTTTTCGATATAATTTTTGTAATGTTATAATAGTGTAGTAATAGAAAAGGACAACCTGTAGGATGAGCGATAACCCATCGCATCGGACAAGGCTGTGGGAATCGAACCCGCAACCGAAGTGTGACATGCCTTTATTTTCTACCACTGACCTACAGGAAGTCCCAGGTTAGTAGAAAATAGTTTTATTTTATTAAGAAATATGATAGATGAAGTATAAGTCCATTTTTGGAATTCTATACGATTAACCTCACCATAGATTGACTTTTGTACATATGATTACTTTTTCTAACCTCTTTTTTGAGACAGATGGAATGACCCATCATTCTATCACAGGATCTGCAAACACTTTAAGAATGAAAAATTCAACTTCATTTCTTTAAGAGATGAAGTGGAAATTGTTCAAGGCACAAACAATAGTGAAATTATACCGAAATAAAGTAAGTATTTATTCTAATTCAAATTCATCAACTTTAGGGAAATGATCTTGAAAACCAAAAATGTTGTCCTTGTGCCCTTATATCTGATGAATCAGATGGTACCTTAGTTCATCACAAATTTATGGCTTTGTGATTGATCGGCTTTTTCAAAACCATGTTCTCTACCACTCTCCATCAGAACTTGATGGTTAGGTTTAACTTCCATATCCATATTTTCACATATGTTCTCCTATGTGGAAACCCAGTAATGAGTTAATTTGGGTAACCGATATGTTTCATAATTCACTTTTTAAAATTATTTTTTAGTATTCCTTTTTACGATGTGGGTTTCTATGAAAGAAACTTTCAAGTAGTAAACCATTTATAACCCCAACGAATTTCAAGGGTGAAATTCATTTTAAGGGGGGAAGAATGTAACAACCTGAGATTTTATAAGATTTATTATTTTTAATTTCATTTATGTCTTCTTTTGTACACTACACCAAGATTATCTTGCGCTATAAGAAACATCATATTAGCTTGCAGTATATGCAACACTATTCTTGGATCGTGTTAAACAAAATTTTAAGTTCGTTTGATAGATGTTATTTTACGCAACATTGAGTGTATATATATATATTCAATGTACAAATGAAATATGATTAGATTATATTATACAAAAAAAAATGAATCTTGCACTACACACAACCTTGACTTGGCTTTCATTACACACAATCATGACCTTCCATAATAACGTGTGTTTTACGCAATACCGAGTTTCACTAAACAACGATATGTTATTAAAATATTATATAAACTAGCTGTTATGAATAGTAATACGCACTTTTTGAAATTTTATAAATTTTACCTTTTAAAATAGACTTCATTTTTGTATTCAGAATATCGAAATTATCCTTGGGTGAATTTTGAGTATTTTTCTGAAAACTATCAATTTTTGATGAATAGTGAAAACACTAGGTTACTATTTAAAAAACAAATTTTTATTTAAATAATTATTTATTTTATTTTAATTCATTTTAGGTACAAATTGATATATAATACCTATATAAGTTCAATTTAATTCATTGGAGTCATTTTATAATAATTTTAGATATATAAAAATTTTTATTGATCTTTTCACCGTCTTTTACCCACCTCCTAAGAGAATTTTAAAATTTACATAAAACGTAATTTTACCACTTCTGTGAGTGGAATTTCGAAAATCCCAGAGATACGGTTAATATCAAGGAGTAAAATTTGGTTCAATAAGATAAAAATTATTTTTTTGTGAATAGTAACTTTTTACATTAATTTACCACAGTTAACAGTAAATAGGTTAATTAAGGGTAAAAATGGTATTATTATTACCGTAACACATGTCCTAATTATATTTTATAAGTATAATTCGACCAAAAACAATCTTAGAAATAAAATATGACCATTTAGGCCCACTTGGATTAGATTAGGACATTTATTATTAATTTATTTAAAGAAGGGTTAAAATAGTTAAAATCAAAGTTTAATAACTAAATCATTTTTAATATATTGTCATACATAAGATAAATTAGACTATAAATATTAATTAGAAAGAAACAAATATTTCCTAAATAATCGTATTTTATTTATAATTTTTAGACATTAAATAATTTAATTTATTTATGACACAATGATGAGGTAGTAATTACCTTATTAATAAAACATTAACATAATTGATGTTATAAATTCCCAAATAAATGTAATTTAAGACCTTTTATGAATACCAAAAATTTTATAGATTACTATGACATGTTATTATTTATTTAATTAATTTTTTTCGAACTAATAATGCTGTTATGATTTTCACAAAAATCAATTACCGAATAGTGTCAAAATTGACATAAAATAGTTTCTAAAACAAATATTATATTATTAAATGTTATTATATTCATAAAAAAATAAGGATCATCCAAATGACTTAGATAAAGTTATTTATATTAATAATTAACCACTTAGGGTTCTTTTGGTAGTTTATAGTATGTTTATTAACCAAATATTGTAAGAAAACAAGAAGACACAGTAAAAGTTAAATTATTTAACTTAGAGTTAAATCTAAATGATTAGGTTAAAATAGAAACCAAAACTTGTCTAAAACCTATTGATTGAGATTATTTAGACTCATACCCACTTTAGCTTTTAAATAAATCAATATGGAGATAATATAAACCGAATATGACTTTATTATTAAATAATATTTTAAGTTTTTCTTAAGGTGCCCCTCTCCTCTCTTATAAAAGGGCACCTCCTCCCTCTTCTCTTTACACAATTTTGAGCCTTGAAGCTCGGCCAAACCCCGATAAATCATCTTATAAAACTCTCTATTTATATCATAGTAGTTATGGTCTTCTAAAAATACCAACTCTTTTGCCCTAAGAAAAAGTTTAAAGGAGGTGCGTCGAGGAAGAGGTAATCTCTTCTACCGACTCTTTCAAGTTTCTTTCTTCTTCTACTTCCTCTGCATTAGTTGTTTCATTATAAAGTAATAACATCAGTATTACATATATACTGATATGTTATTATAAATATGAAACAACCCTATTTCACCTTCTATCCATCCTACGGAAAATGAAATCACCGCGCGTGCGTACGTACAGAATACCATTTCCACACTGTGGTGTAATAAGTTTTTCCACCACCACCTTACTTGGATGGGTATAATGGTTTAAAGAATAACTATATATATATATGGTTGTTATAAAATGATATTAATTATGCTATATTATATAATCCACTCTAATTCCATTCAATAATTATGGGAATGATATCATGGCTCGTGCGTACGTACAGATTACCGTCTCCACGACGCGATAAGATTCAATATCCATGTTAACCATTAAAGAATGATTATAAAGTATATATAATGAATAATAATGGTAAATATAACATAATAATTATACTAGATTTATGTATATGTTATTTACTTACTTCCATTCAAGTCAATAAGGAAAGGAAAACATCATTCATGCATACGTACGGCCTACCGTCTCCATGAACGGTGTGTTTCATTTCATTTATCTATCTATTATATATATATAATTAATATATATGATATATAAATCATGTTTTAAATTTTTGAAGTTAGTAAATCGTGATATAAGTAATAATAATATCAAGAACAACAAGTCCATACACGTACGATAAATGAAAATATTTTACCCAAAACGCTGTTTTAACATGGAATTCACAAAAGAACAGGTAATATAAAGTCATGAGCGAACCATATATGATATCATAACAATGAATATGATTCTGTAATAAGTAAATGACATTATATAAATCATTATACAGGAGGTTTTGATACATATGATTCATATCAGACATAAGGTAAGGGATAACTTTTCCAATCTCATTTTTATCCGAGATTGTTTATTCGTAAGTATTTACTAGGGTTATATTTGTCATCCATTTCCCTATTTTCTAAAAATGATTTCATGTATTTTTAATGTCATTTTTACCCATTTATGACTTTTACTACATGGTATGTAAGCAATATTTCTTTTTTTTTACGCTTCGAGGTACTTTTTATAGACTTTTCTGGAAAAAGTACGAGAAAAATATATTTTTAACTTATATGGCCTGAACGGATTTTTACAGTTTTATAAAGCCTTATTTCCATGAATCTTCCGATACAAGATTTCATAACTATTTTCAAAAAAATCATTTTCTTTTAAAATTTGTTGGAATTTTGTGAAAAGAAAATTAATTTGAAGAAGAAAGGATATTTTACTCAAGAATTCATTTCAAGGGTTTTTCAAAACCATTTTCCATCTAAGATGACATTTTTTCATATGTGTGTGATTAAAGTATAATGTATCTATGATTTACATGGTTTCACTTTTCTTATGATGAAATGATATCCGTTTGTTTTATATGGATTATGTTATGATGGGATGATGTTTATGAAACCCATTTTATTCATTGCATTATGACGAATGATTTATGTTTATTTTGTGGCACAAGTAAGAATGATTTCATTATGAGATGGGTGGGACCTATATCTCCCTCCAATGCATTGGGTAAAGATTTATATCTCATGAGATAGACATGGCTGGAATGGTATGTTAATCTGGTTCAGTGATACAGGACTAGAACGAAAAGTGAACTCGATTCAGAAAGGGAATTTTTCTACTAAGATGGTCTTGGCAGAAATGCCTTGGCTACTATGGAAATCATATGATGTGCTTAATGGTATCCACAATTACATGTTTTCTTCCCATGCTATTTTATAATGATTAATGTTCCATTATGATATATTCCTTATGTACTTCCAAGATTTATGTCTTTGCTTGAGATTTTGATGTTTATATTTTATGTTCAAATGTGTATGGATTGTTTTATGTTCTCTATGTTTACCCTTATTGAGAATTTGAGCTCACCCTTTTTATGTTTTCTTTTCCCCCAGGATATAAAGAAAGGTTTTAGGTAATAAAAAAAGGGAATGATCTTTATGGGATATGTTGAAGATCCTTCACCATGATTAGAAGATTATATTCCAAGTTTCCAAAGACACTAAACTATTACGGTCCTTTGGTGTCTATTTTTGTTATATATTAAGTATTCCAAAAATGTAATGCAATGTCTATGTACATCAATATTTGGGTCTCAACACTAACATTGAAGAAAACAACACAAATAGGTTTACCATAACCTTAGGGTTTGGCCAATCCAAATAAGATGATGTGAAGAGGGGAAATCAGCTAGAATAGAGAGAAGATAGAGAGGATAAAACTTACCTTGAGGTGTAGACAAAAAAAACTGGAGGAAATCAGGGGGAATCGCCAGAGAAAGAGAGGGCTAAAGGAGGGGAGATGCGCGGTCATGGGAGAGAGGGAGGTGCACCTATTGTGATGCATGTGAAGAATAAGAGGAATGAAAAAATAGAGGGAAAATAAAATAAAAATAAAATGAAAACTAAAATTTTAAAATTTTAGGCAACCTGTATGATTTGCACATGGTTTAAAAGACAATGTGTTAACTATGTGCTGACCACTTCCTAGGATAGACATCATCACACACTTACTTATAGACAAACACGCGATTAAGAAAACCATTATCCAACTGTGCCAAAAGAAATTTTCCCAATGATAGACCCTCACACACAATTTTTATATGGTTACTCTTAACTATGCATAACCCATGTGTATGACCCCTCCTTGATTGAAAATTTTAATATTTAACAAAAACTAACCTGTAATAAAAAATGAGGATAGAAATAATTTAAATAGTTAAAATTTTGAGGTTAGGGTGTGACACATACTCCCTCATGAATAACATTAGGGGTAATTATTCATGTTACAAGTGTTATAATCAAAGGGGGAGTGTGTTAATGTAATTTAATCTTTATTTTAGTCAATTTTTGGGTTATACATTTATTTTTATATTCTAAATTTCTTTCAAATTTCTTATATCATGATCATTGAACTTGAATTTGGGAATTTATTTAAAATACATGGATAATTGTTTTTAATTGTTCATTAACATTACATGATTTATATTGATTATGTTTTAATAATTTTTTAAAAAACCTAACATAATAATAGACCCTAGTAATTGATCATAATAATGGGGAAATTATTAAGTTAAAGAGTGAATACCAAAACCAATGACCTTTGTTAGTTTTATTATGAAAACAACATGGCCAATAAATTTATCACTACACTCCACTAACACACCTAAAAATTAAAAATATTGGAAAGTATTCTCTCATTCATTTCAAAACCATTACTTCAATTTTTATTCAATTAATTTTCCAAAAAAATATACTTAAACCACATTTTGGGATTGACCTCAAACTCACAACATAATAAATTAATTTATATTTTATTACTTTCGATTGAGTATTTCATAAATTTATAAATTTGATTAGTCCTATAAGGATTAATGATGCCCTATTGGTGGTAAAATTTTTGGAACCTTTTTTGGGGATGGTTTCCAGGTAGATTTATTAATTTTATTTGTTTTTATTTTAATTTTTATTGTTAACTTTTATATATTACACTTGGTGTGTTTGTGTTATTATTTTGAGGATTAATTATTTGTGCATGATTATTCTACTCAAGAAAAATTCAAAGAGATACTTGTATATGATCCTGAGTTGGGAAAATTATTAGGAGGGTGAATAAAAAAATAAATTATGGATGGGAAAGACCAAGGGGAACAAGATACAAGATATGATAAAGTAATAAAACTAGGGATGTAGATGTTCATAGATTATATAAATCTATAATAAAATGGGGTTATAGTCAAGAATTTTGGTACCACCAGTTATAACAAACCATTTTGATATCAGAAAAGTGACCGTCCAAATGATTTCCATCTCTATTTAATTTTTTAAGCTTCCTAATGAAGAACTGAATACACATCTCAGTAGATTTCTTGAACATTATTTAACATATAAATTTTATAAAATCTCTAGTTATTCATTTAAATTATGTTTATTAATATTTTATTTAGTATAAAGAGTGAGAAAATGGATATAACGTCTTTTAGCACATTCTATCACCACATGGGATGAGTCAGAGAGAAACTTCTTGACATGATTATTCACCCCATAAAATATATATATATTAAAATAAATATTTTAAATTTTAATTAATATGATGATGAATAAATTTATAATGTGTTGTAGAAATTCAAGGACATAATTAGAAAATTCATGCATAATTTCAATGAAATTTAATTATTAATTTTAGAATTTTTAATAGTTTATCATAGGGAAATAGGTCAATTATTGATGTTGCAGTAAGAAGATCACTGATGAAGAAGTCATTGGAGAAAATCTACACACTACTAGATGATATGAAAATTAATAGTTTTTAGTGTCAATATGAATTAGGAAAACGTATGTGTATCAACATGGTTAAAAAAATGAATAGATAATGGCCTAGATGGATTCCCTGACATAAAAAGGGATTCTATGATGGATATGTGAGTACCTCAAGGTATGTATACTAAATAAGTAAACCATATTGATTATAATTGCGTTAACAAATTACATTTGGGTTTTTAAGTGTAGAAAAATGCCTTCTCACCATATTCAAATACACTCACTAGAGTAGAATTTAGAAATATTTATAACCAAAACCAGGGATCCTATAAATGAGCTAAAAAAATACTCCAATGATCAAAATGATGTATTAAGAAATCTAGAATTTTAGGGTTACCAGATTTCTGACCAACTTAATGAAAGGCCTAGAGGTGTATTTTTGGATGATTCAAAGGTCGACCCAAGAGGATAATTGAATTAAATAAACTAGAGAAATGTAAAAACAACTAACTATAGTCCCAAAATAAGAAAAATGAATAATAAAAAGAAGAAGAGAAGGAAAATCTAAAAGATAAGAAGTAAAAAAGGGGAAGTAGTTGAGGAATAACTTTAAGAGTAACCATATCCACTATTCAAGCTAAGAATACCTATTTTGAAAATGTTAAAGCAATGAAATATTGATGAACAATGAAGTAGGATTATTGAAAATATTAAAAAACTGAATATTAATATTCTATTTGCATAATACTTGACCAACATACCAATATATGAGAAATATATGAAATATTTGGGGTACAATAAGAAGAGGCTAGAAATGATAGGCGTGATCTCACTCACAATAGAGTGTTTAATATTGATGTTTAGGGATATCCCAAAGAAACAACAATAAATGTATAAATTATTAATTCTATTTAATTTCAGGACAAAAAATTTTAGGAAATATTTGTGTGAATTATTTTCTAGTGTGAATTTAATATCATACACCACAGTAAATAACCTCAGACACGAAGACATGAATACTATATGTGTTTCACTCCAGCTAGTGGATTCAACATTGATGTACTCAAAAGGAATTATTAAAGACATCTGAGTAATGGTGGATAAATTCCAATTCCCTATGGATTTCTTAGTATTAGTTATAGATGAAGAGAGAATCCCAATAATTTTTCGAAGACTATTATTGACTATGGAATGATGGTTTCTTGATATAAAAAGTATAGAGTTGTTCTTGAGAGTCGGTAGTGAGAAATTAATTTTTAACATCCATGAGGAGATGCAGAATATATTTGAAGAAAATTATAATCTCAATGGGTAAATTATCATGAATCCTAAAGTAAATATTATTATTTAAGAAAAATTAGAAGTGGATATAGTCCAAGGGAAAGTGAAATATATTTATCTTGAGAAGAAGAAAAGAGGACTACAAATAAGATTGTAGACGATGGAGGAATGAATGTAACAAATAATTTTGAGGAGGTATAGTAAGTTTGGATAATATAATATTTTACTTCTTAATTTTTATGGATAACAAAGTACAAGTGTATTGGCCTGATGGAGGTTGGAAAGGTGATGTCCATAGGGAGTGTGATTGTGACTTCAAAGAATTGAAAAGGGACCACCTATGTATAAAAGAACCAATAGTTACCATCCCTTGATCGATATTGGGTAAATTCATACCAATATTTCATCAGTTGTGCTAATAAGAGGTAAGGTAGATCCAATTATGTTAAACAAAATCACTTCCTTAGAAAACCTATGTTTTTGGGATATTTAATTCTCTAATTTTTTGTGTATGAAAACTTCACTAATCCTTTTCTAGTTTAAATAAAAGGTTCCATACTTTAAATTGTTTTTATATTGAGGTCCATAAAAATTTCACAAGGAATAAGGCCACAATGAATAAATTGTACAGGCTGTAGGAACAATTCACACCACGAGATGCAGGTTAATGTCATGAACAATAGAAAAACAAAACCTCTAAAATAGATCATTATAATTCAAAACCAAAAACCCTAGAAATTATTATGGGGTAAGGGATGGTTATAATTATATTATTTTAAATTACTCACCTATATTTCTGCTTTGGAATTTTAAATTGGAAAACTACATTCCCCACACTTGTTTTTTTTCATTTTCTTTTTTATGTAGGTGAAAAAAAATTAAATTCAGTTAATCATTTTATCATGTTTTAAAGTTCATTTCTAAAAAGATTATATGATTAAAATGGGTTATTAGTGAATAATGTTTGGAATAAGGGAATTAATTTGACAAATCGTGATTTAAGGGTATGCGTCAGTTTATGGAAATTAACTTTTTTTTCTAAGTTTGGAATGTTTTTAATTTCTGAAATTTTTATTGATTAATTAGTTTCCAATTTTCAATACCCTGAATGATCGACTATTTACCATATATTTTCATTATGAATAAGATTATAAACCAATATTTACCATTATTTTATGATTAAATTTCATGATTTATACACGGGTCATGTTTTATTTTATAATGTTAATTCCATATTATCAATTATATGAAAGTAAAAAAGTAATTTTTAATAAAGGACAAGTCATTTTTTTATTATCTCTTTTTTTCTTAGACCTATCCATTCATTAATCCTTATTATATCCTATAGAATCTATTGATGAAAGTTTTTATGAATATTCACATTAAAAACCGATTTTTCAATTCTTTCCATACTCCAAGTATTCCACATGATATTATTTGATTCCTGCATCAGAGGATTTGATATTAAAAAAGTTATGATTCATTGAAAAATAAAATGTGGGGGTTTACTTCATTTGTATGTTTCAAAGGTTCAAGATTTGTTTTGTTGTATTAAATTATTACCCCTATTAAAAAAATGGGTTGCTATATGGGTAGGTCAAAAATCACTATTACTTGAACAATGTACATGTTATAACTATTAAAATTAATTTCATGATGAGATCTTGTAGAGTTGAGTTATGTATGTGTGACTTCTTGCAAGAAAAAATTAAAAAAAGAGAAAAATTAAAAAGAGAAAAAAATAACACAATAATTGGGTGGATCATTCGTTGTTTTTATTGCTTCATGACCTTTCTTTGAGTTTGAGTGAAGTGGGGAGATATCACTTTTAAAAAGAATAATTTTTTTAGGATTTACTTTTGAGTATCATGTATTATACATTATAGATTAACCTACACAAGAATTAATGATTTTTTACACCATTATCCACCCACCCAAAGCCTCAGAGTCATTATAACCTCATTTTAAATTCTTCATGATTATTTTATAAATTTATATTTATGGTGTAGAAATGTTAGATTCTTTACAAACCTATATTAAGGGATTTATACTTTAGGTATGAGTATAAATTTATTTATTTTTACCTTTCGTGACAAGATAAAAGAATTAATTTGAGGGAGATCTTGTTTTTCAAACACATTAATTATGAATTGATAAATATGAATAAAAGAGAGGAGAGGAATTTTTATTTCAACTGAGTAATAGAAAAATTCATGATTAAATTTTTTCCATGAAAAACATGGATTTGGATAATTTCTCTTGTGTAGTTCTTGAAATTTTATCTTCAATTGAGAATCATTTTATTTTTGTGGCTTAAATTTTAAATACTGGTAGAATGATATTCCATTATAATGATGTTTATATTTCATGTATGAGGGAAAAAAATATTATTAGTGTGGGATTATTTAATTATTACAAGTTGTGAATAACTTATTTTTGATTTTAATTGATAAATTTTGTTAATAAGGTTATTATATTTGACTTGATTCTGATTTTTTTTTATTAATTTATTGAAGGGATCATTCAAATTATGAATTTTCGATAATAATATCTGTAATAAAATTATAAATTATTGTTAATTCCATGACTATAAGGTCACACCATGAAGGGTTTGATCCATATATCTATCAAAATTTAAGCTGACATGTCACGCCTTGAGAGGATCTATCAGGCTGTGAAAGTTTGTGTGAGGCAAATTGTGACACCATAAATCTAGTAACCCATAGCTAGTGATTAGTTTACAACATTGACCCAAAATGCAAGGTATCACATCCTAGAGGTTGGAATAGTTTAGTCATATTAGGAGACTAGATACGAATACCATTCTCACATTATATCTAAAAGTATAAAATAAAACATAAAATTATTTTGATATATTTTTTATTTACTCTAGTAAATCTTTAAATTCAGTCATAGATCAATTCTTAGTATCACAAGGAAAGAAAAACAGAATAAAAGGTGAGATCATATGCTCAGTAAGGTAAAGCATACAACATAAGCTATGTTATAATAAATAAAGTGTGAATATCATGACAAAGATAAATATTAATCAAATATTTCATATAATAATATCATAAAAGGGGTCTAAATACATGGATGACATAAAAATATAAATAATCACATGGATAAAAACAACTAGTTTCATGATGATATAATTTATAATGTCTGACATCTTAATCTTACCATTAAGGTCTTATGCCAAGGAATCATTTATAAATAGGTCAGGTATAAGAAAAATAGCCAAACTAATTTATCTAATGATATATACCAATGAATCAGTGGGAAAAAATTTACCCTAATAATCACTTAATATATCAAATTCATTCAACATATAAAAGGTATGGATAACAATTCAATATATATTTGAGTTAAACATTCATATTAAAAAAATAATATACAAAATGTTTATATTTTTCCCAATAAATAAATATAATAAAATTACCATAAGACATCTATATAAACAAGGTGGATGGTAGCATTATATTATATCCATAGTAAATCATTATATTTATCAAGGATGTTTACATAGAAAAAAATAATTTTAGAAGATCACCGAAAAATTTCATGAGGAAAATAATATTTCCATTTTGAAATGAATTGTTTAAAATATGAAAATTTATAGGATTTTAGAAAAAAACATTATTTGAATTTAACAATGAAAAATTTTGAAGTAATATTCATAAAAAATAATATTCATGATGATGGACAAATTCATTTGTGCGGTAAGTGTTAAAACAAATATTTCATTCACGCCTTCGGTAAAAAGCACCTTGTTTAGAAAATGATAAGAAAATAAATTTTAAACCAATTTATAGAATGTCAAAGATGGATAAAAATAAATTTTATAAATAATTGGATAATATTAAAAAAATTCTTGAAATCATTTTAACGAAAATATGGACATATAAGAAAAATATTTCTGACTAAATGGGAAAACAAAGTTGGTTTTCCTTAAAAATATTAATTTGGACTTTTTGAGTGCCAAAGAAAGTAAAAAATGTAACAAATACTTGAATAAAAAATGAACAGTAGAGAATAAAATATATGGATTTTAATATCCAATTTATCATATAATTCCTCCAATATGAACTTAAACATAAAAAATCTTGAATAAGGATGAGATTGTAGAATAAACCCCTACCTCAGGCCTAACTTGTTTGGTAAGTGCTTTTAAGCTCATTTTTAATTAATTTAAATTTATTATAATTATATACCAAAACAATATAAATACTTTTATATTCTTTTATTATCCACTTATAACTTTTCAACATCTATTTATTAATAATCCCATATTAAAATCACTGGTTTTGAGTATTATCTGTTTCATTTTTTATGTAAATTTTGATTTAGTAGTTTTGATCCTTGCAACTATATCATGGTTAAATCATCTAATTTTTTTTAATAAAGATATAAATATCAAATATATTTATTATATACACATTTATAATCATGAATGAAATGAATCCATGAAATTTGAATCACATCATTTCATGGTGGTGGTAGTTCACACGTACGCAAGAGTGACATTATCATTTTCAACAGCTGTAAGAGTAAGAAGGTAAATGATATATAATATCTAAAGATTAATAATTATTTTATAAATATCATAAATATTCATTAGTTTCATATTTATATCCATCCAAGTCAAGTGGATGTGAAAAATGAATTACATCGCTACGTTGAGATGGTAGGCTGTATGTTCACATGAGTGATGTTTTTTGTTTTCTATAGGATGGAAAATATATGAATAAGGTTTTTGAAACACATATAATAAAATTTTAGTATATTTTATATAAAAATGTTATTATATTATCATGTTTATAAAATATTTTAACATGCTATAAGATGAGATAAAATGAAAACACTTAGTTAAGAACTATACCTCTACTTTAAAAAAACTTTTTTAAGTTTATACCAAAAGAATTATTAGGAAAATATTCTAATAAATAAAGGTTTTATAAGGTATGGGGTTTTGTTTTATAAAATTATTTTTTTGGTATTTAATTAACTATGAGGCTATTTAAGTGTGATAAATATAGGATAGGTGGTGTGCTTTTATCAGTGAGGGAGATGACATACTTATAATTTTTCAGAAGATTAAAATATATTAATGTAATAATCAAGAAAAATGGATTAAAAAATAAATAGTTTCAAATATTATAAATTTATGGTAAAATAAATCCAACCAGTTACGTTTAATAAAGTGTTTTTTGTTATATTTAAGCCTTATCCCTTTATTTTTAACACTTTAAACCCATTTTATCCTTAATTGAGGTGATACATATTTACAATAGATACTATTCATTACAGAAAAAACATAAGTTGAAATTACTATGTATTATTAATTATTATGATTTCAAATATGTAATAAATTTTACATAATTAAAATCCTATAATTTTTATAAATTATTTTTAATATAAGTTCACAAAACATGATGAAAATCAATTTTCTAGAAAAATGAATTTTTAAGTATAAAAATGTTTTTATGCAAAAAACTAATAACAAAGAAAATTAAAATTAAATTAATTTGATTATGTTCAATAATAAGGAATTAATGAAATATAAAAATAAAATTTTAATTTTTAAATACTTAAATGGAAAATAAAGTTTTCTATAAAATCATTATTTTTTTCTCTATTCACTGAAAAGTTAATATTTTTATAAAATATCCCAAAATTTTATCCTAATATAATAATGATATGATGATTTAAAAGTTGATATAATTTTTATCAAATTGAATTTATAAAATTTGGGATTTTATGTTTTAATCGCATTCTTTTATAAAACTATGGGAATTATACTATTTTTAGAACAAAATCTTACTTACTATAATTGAATCCTTGGTGTTGCATTCTTACCCCCATGAAAAATTTCTCCCAAAAAATTTGTAGAATATCACCTCATTAATAGATGTGGGTAGTTATTGATCACAACTTCTTTGGGTTCCCATGTCACCTATTTTATCTTATAATTTCTCAAAAGTTGCTTTACTAGGTGATTCATTCGATTTATCAACACTTGTTCTTTAGTTTACATAATCATGATAATCTCTTAATAGTATGATAAATATAGTTCCAATCATATTTCCTCATAGGTTAGATAATATGTTGGGTCAAAAATTTACTTACTTAATAAAGAGATATGAAACACATCATGAACTTTAGAGAGGCTATGTGGAATTTCTAAACGATAAGCCACATCTACAATTCATTCGATAATTCCAAAAGGATCAATGTTCTTATGAATTAATTTACCTTTCTTTGAGAACATTATAACTCCTTTACATAGAGATACCTTCACGAAAACATGATTTTACACTTAAATTTTCAAATTCTTCCTTAATTTATTGACATAAATGTTTTGTAAAATTTGAGATACCATAATATTATTCTGAATAGTCTTCAATTTATTTATTGTATCTACCCTGAGATATGGGACTAAAATATTCCTTTCACCAACTTCATCACCTAAAGATGGAGTATGACACCTCTTTCAATACAATACCTTATTTGATTCTATTTTCTTTATTGAATGGGATATATTATTATATAAAAATTACATTAAAGGTAAATAATGATCCAACATACCTGGAAATTCAATATACCATGATCTCAAAATATATTCTAATTTCTAAAAATAACTTTAATACTACTCATCGGTTCGAGGATAATTGGTATTTCTCAAATGTAGCTCATTGTCAATATCCTTGTAAATGCTCTTCTGTAATTTCAATGTACACCGTGGTTCACAATTAAATATAATAGAAAGAGATACATCATTAAGCCTCACAAAATTATTAATATATATTCATCTGTGGTTCACATGAGGTTGATATTCCCTTATATAAAATATTTTGTGGACTTGGTTAGGTGATAGAAAATAACCCATATGGAATCATTTTTTCTTGAAGTATTTTGAAATATAGTGAATAATTACATAGTAATATCATCATATTTCCACACAAGAATATGTAGAGGTTTCATGACTCCTTTAGGATTTCATATTTTAGACTTCACTTATTGAGAAACCAATAATATTGATACATAGAATTTAATTTCTCATTCTATATTATCCCACCAAAAATTTTCTTCTAAATCTCGATACATTTTGGTGCCAGCAAGGTGTATAGAGATGTTTAAGCTTGATCTCCATCTAATAATATAATTTCCACTCAGTTATGAATGAAACATAGAGCCTCTTTCCAAATTTCAAAATACCATCTTCATAAATTAAATCCACCAAATTCTCATCATTTATGACTTTGATTTTATTTTGAATATTTTCATCATCAAGATGAAAACATTTTGTTTTATTTAATAAAGATTTTTTGTAAATAATTTGGAATATATGTGATGTTTCCACTTCCTTAATGATTACCATATTTAAATTTACTAAATTGGTGAATTTAGGATATCTTTCAATCCGCATTTTAGTCAAAAATCTATGATCATTCCTAATAAATGAATCAACCACCTTATTTTCCTTCCCATGGTGGTTGGGTATTGATCTATCATAATACTTGAGTAGTTCTAACCATTAACTTTTTCTCATTACTAGAATTTTATATAAAAATATGTATTTAAAACATTTATGATACATATAAATTTCACATATTTCATCATAAAGTTAGTGCCTCTATATCTTCAATACAAATATTATGATAGCCAAATTAAGATCAAGAGTTTCATAGTTCCATTCATTAATCTTGAACTACCTTGATGCATAATAAAAAATTATATATTTATATATAAGGACAAATCCAAGTCCTTTCATTGATGAATCACTAAATATCACAAATACATAAATTAAAAACTATAAATTCAATATCAGTGCCTTGACCAAACAACACATTAAATATTAAAAAAATTAATTACATTTTTATGATCAAATAAACTCAACCCCTTTACATTCCAACATGGTTAATGGGTTATCTAATAGAGTAAAATTTTAAAAAAAATTTCAATTGTAACATATTAATCTAAGGAAACTACGTAACTTAGTTATATTAATTAGAGTTTGTCATTCTATCACTATGTTTTTCATTGAAGGATCAACTAATATTCCATCATTGGAGACAATATGGCCAAGAAAAGAAGCTCCTTGAATCATAATTTTTCTAGATTTTCTATATACCTCATTTTCTATGAGATCCATAATAATTATTCTATAATGGATCTTATAATCATAATAAAATTTAGATTATATCAATATATCATCAATATATACTGCAGTTAAATTGTCAAGATAATCCTTTAATACTATGTTAACAAGATCTATAAAAAAGAGAGTGCATTAGTCAATCCAAAAGGAATTACTATAATTTTTCAATGTTCACAACACATATGAAATATTATCTTTAGAATATCCTCATTATTTACTTGTAGTTAATGATACCTAGAATGAATATAAATCTTTGAAAAATATTGATCTCCTTGAAGTTGGACAAATAAATCATCAATACATGGAAATAATTCTTGTTCTTTATATTAGTTGAATTTATTTACCTATAATAGTTTCACAACCCCATAAAACCATATTTATTCTTAAAAAAAAATAGGGGATCCCCATGGTGAAATACTAGGGTTTATAAATCACTTACCACAAAAATATGATAGTTGTGTCTCCAGTTCCACTAATTCCACTATATCCATCATGTAGGGAGTCTTAGATATATGTTTTTCATCAGGGATGAGATCAATAGAAAACTCAAATTTACTCTTAGGTTGGTGCCTAGGAAGTTTTTTAAGAAACACATCAATGTATTCCTACCCAATAGGTAAATACTCAATTCTAGGGATACCTTTTCCATTCATAGGTTGTGTTTTCTCTTATTCTCTATGATATTAATTAAGGGGAATTACTATAGGTGGATTAATACATGATTTAGAAGATGTATTAATTAATATAAAGAGAAGGGATTCCATATATCTATTACAAATTGTAATATCCTTCTCCTAGTAATAAATTATGTCATTATAATGTTAAATCCAATCCATAAAAATAATTTTATCAAAGTAAACCATAGGTATGATAATTAATTTTACATAAGGGTAATTCTCTATGTCATAATGGGAACTGACTGACATATCCTCATTGTAGTAAGATTTAAACTCTTAATTAATGACTTGGGTCAATTTTTATGTATGTTTTCTACATAATTTTGTACATATTTTGATGATTTTATATATGTAAATGAGTTAATTATGGAGAAATTATGATTCTATGTCAATGATATTATTATTTTAATATTAAAATGAAATCATATGTTTTTGGAGAATAATTTTTAAAATGATACATGGTTCTATTTTATTATATTTTAGGATAATTTTTTTTTCTGATTTAAAGATTTAAATTGAAATAATCACTTTTCAGGACACTATATGTGGATAGAATTCATAT
Source organism: Viscum album (assembly GCA_963277665.1). Classification (NCBI taxonomy): domain Eukaryota; kingdom Viridiplantae; phylum Streptophyta; class Magnoliopsida; order Santalales; family Viscaceae; genus Viscum; species Viscum album. Next base: position 1,617,494,742 of record OY728125.1, read on the forward strand.
TTGTCACTATAAGAAACTATACTTGAAATATGATGTGTTTTGATGGTTTTGTGTTTCTAAAATTTCATTCATTGATTTTAAATTTCTCTTTTGAAATTATTTTTTAAATTAAATTGATTATGGGAATTGGTTTTTAAAATTTATTTTATTCTTAGTGGGTTTACAATATTTAATTTTGTTTGTATAGTAGTGTGTGTGTTGTTTGGAATCCATCCCAAAAATATAATTTTTCGGGGACCTGTAAAAGATTTTTCCCTACTGTTCCCGTAGGATAAATACCCCATCTAGGATTATAGTGGTTGCATAATATTTATTTTAAATTATATTTGTCTAGATAAGTTAATTTCTATAGTTGTTATCATAAGATAATTTCAACTCTATTAGAGGATTTAAGTGAATTATCATCATGCCACGTAAGAGATTTATATAGTATGTAAAATAATCTCATAGGTGTTTCTATTATCATATGATAATTATCATATCTTTCAGAGAAATTTACTAAGGATAAATCGAGATCGACCATGACTTGATTTAAAAATACTCCAAGACCATGGGAATCTTGGTGCTTCTCTAATTTAACTAACACCGAGCCAACTGAAACTATGGTTTAGGATAATTTTTCATATGACTAATTTTTCAACTATTAAAGAAAACCAATTGAAGATGGGTATTTATGCTTGATGAAATTGGTTAGAGATAGTCCTGAGATAGAAGATGAATGAATGAGTTTCACTTGAACTGAGTTGTGATTTTTAAATAAAGAAAACCTGAATCTATCATTAATTAAGTTTTATGGATTTTTAGATCCATGAATGAGAATAAAAATCAATACCAGGATCTGATAATGTTATTCGGATTATGGTAGATCGATACTAGAGAAAGGTTTATCCTTGGATTTGTTTTTGATAAATTATGTGATGACTACTATTTAAAGTCAAATAAAGAAGTTTAATATTGGTAAATATAAGGATTTTGATGTTGATTCCATAATTCTAAGATTCAAGGGGGAGAAATGTTTCAATCAGTTATTCTAAGAAATTTGAAGTACGAATCAAGGAGGAACCCGATGAAGCCAATATAAAGTCATTTATAAAGATGATGAATAATTTTAGTGATGATATAAATTGGTAGATCTAGGTTAATAGATATTTAATTGGATATAAGTTTATTTATAAATTTTCAGACTAATAAATGGAACTATGATGAAGAAAATGGGGTCCTTGCATGTTCCAAGATTTATGGTTATTTGGTTGAAGATATTCAAGCATCAGGCATTTACTAGTTTTTATGAATAGTGACAAGGTAAATGAAAAAGATATTGGAGGTGGGGGTGTTGATCATTTCCAAGTCATAGGTTATAAGGATGAAGCTTATTGTACCGTGGATATTAGTTTAACTATCTTTGTGGAAGAGGTTGAGTATTTATTGAAATATGAGTTGAGTTTGTTGGAAGTGACTGGATATGTTGCCATTGTTCATGCTATAAAATTTTGATGTGGATATTGGTTCATGAATTATTAATAAATCTAATTTATTATAATTTTTTATTAAATAGTTTCACAAAATTGTAGGAAACTGAAGCTGGATATATGTTTCAATTGGTGAACCAAGTTGAATTTTTTTTGGCTATCACTTGGTTCTAGAAAAGTTCATACATTACTATACCATGCTGATATCACTAACTATAGTGCAATAAATTTTACAAGAATTTGTTAGAAATGGTTGGTGATTTTTATTAATGAAACAATCATAGTGTATCAATGAGTGAGATTTGATTCTCACATCTTATAGTAAAAAAATGGATGTAGGGGTATTTTTTCTATGAGGCAGAGTAAAAAAAGGAGATAATCTATTTTTGAAAAAATAATTCATTAATAATTTAGAGACATACACTTTTTTCTGGAGAATTTTGGAGTAGAGCCAAAGTAATCAAGGAAAGACTCAACATGGAGAGAAAGTGCTCATTTAGAAGATGAAGATCATGGAAAGTATCCTTGAATTCTTCAACTTCTATGTTTAATTTTATAGTTCTTATTATTTATTTTTGGTTTTTTGTGAAATCATAAAATGATATATGGGAAATCATTGATTGGGTAAATAATATTTTTGTGATTCATATTTTTTATCTTCATTTGTTTGATCATTTTTAAATTGGAATCAACATATTTATCTTCATAACTGAATGAATTTTTATTTGATGAAAAACAAATTCATCTTATTTTTAGTCATTATACTCAATTGTAATTTTTTTTTATTTTTTAATTTTTTATATAATTATATTATTTCAATAAAATACATATATTAAAAGAAAAATCAAAATTTACCTTTTATTTCATCTTTGTTAATTCTTTGCATGTCTATCATGTAACATTGGGTTTTGTTTAATCTCATTCAAATCATCATCTTATTACAATATTCTATTATTAAAAAAATATATTTATCACTTTAGGCTGTATGCAACTATTTTTCTATTTTTATTTGATTTTATATTTCTTTCTTAGACTACAATCATAATTTCCTTCCCTGAGGTTCGATACCCTACCCACTAATATCTTTGTATTTTCTTGGTTTGGAATTTGATATATTAAATTATATATAATTAAATTTTTGGAACAATATTTTAGGAAGATTATTCATTTATAATAAAAATATATTAAAAAAACTAAAAACACATTACAAAATCTATTTCAGACAATTTAAAACTAATTTAAATCAGAATAAAAAAAACTGATTAAAAAAACTAAATCTATATTTTTTTAGAAATTTATCATAAAACATAGTTCATTAAGACTAGGATATACTCTAAAGAGTTAGAGACTCTAAATATTGAAATATAAAATAAATTTTAGTGCTAATAAAATAAAAATTTCAAACAAAAAAATTTGAGAGAGAAATAGTTTATGAAAATAATGAAAAAAATATTCAAGTAGAAATCATTCAATAAAATACTTAATTACATAGAATGAGAGAATAACAATCCCTTATGTTCCAAGTAGTCTTTCTTCCATTAGACGTAAATCTAGATCCCAAAACTATGACCATAAACAATCGCATCTCCCACAACTACCTATATTGAAATGAATTCGTAATAAAGACTCTTCAACCTTTATTAAGGATTTTTAAAATAAACTATAGCAAGTTTCACTAAAAGGGATAAGAGGGGATGAACATAAAATGAGATTGTTTTCTTTTTTATATAAAGGTAAATGCAATGATTTTTCTTTCTCTTGATGAAAATATTTTCGAAATCTGGTAACAAGTGTAAGATTCCTTTTTTATGAAATTCTATATAAAAATGTTAAAAGAAGAGTTTTGAAGTAAAACAAAAAATTTATTTAAAGAGTATGGAGAGTATTTCTTTGAATCATGTTATAGGGTTATAGAACTTTTTATGAAGTTTACTCATCACTAAATTCCTTCCCAAATACTTATGGATACCTTTAATTAAGATTTTTTACCTTTTAGACAGAATTTAGTTGAACAATTTTCTAGAGAGAATTAAAATGATAAAAATTATTAATAGACTTAGAAAATTTTCTTTCCATTATTTATTAATTAATATAAAATAATCAAAATAAAAATATTTGATAGAGGGGAATTTAACTCTATTTTAGTGGGATAGGTGAATTTATAATTAGATGAAATGTAATACAAACTTCAATTTATAATGAAAAAAAATTTCACGAAATTTTATAAAAAAATATTATTTATAAATCATAATCATAATCTTATAGATCAATGTCATTAAATTGGAATGTTTGGACACCCAATCACATATTTTAGAAACTTTTACTTGCCAAAAAAAAACACTAGAATATTCTAATATTACAGGATATGGTCATAGGATGAAAACTAAAGATGATCCATTTTCAAATAACTATAACCCTATATATAGTAAATAGTCTAATTTTCCTAGAAAGAACAAGGAATGATTAAACACACCACTGTCCCTAGTTTTCAAAATTAGTCAAGACTAGAATTTCATAATCATATTAGGTACGAGTAATCTAATTTTCAATAGAATGTGTGAGTTATGTTTCAGTATTTTTAGGGAAATTTGAATCACAGAAGGCTCAATATAATTCATAAAATGATGAAACTGATGATAAGATTCACAACATTGAGTTTAAAATGTGTTAATTAGCTAGAAATTTAACTTCAAGATATAAAGAGAACCTCTCAAGCACAACTGAAATAAACCCTAGGGATAATTCCATGGTTTTGGATACTAGGAGTGGTTTAAAGACTCAATATAATGTAATAGATAAACCTAGTAAATTACAAAATTATATTATGGAAGAACATGTAAACTAAAATCTAAGTAACACTAAATCTAGAAATATGGACTGCACTGCAAAAAATCAAGTAAATTTAGCTATTTAAGCTTAAAAAATTAAATAAAAATAATCTAAATAGAATAATAATAAATGGGAAGAAAATATTATAGATTAAAATAGGTAAAATAGTTATTTTATTAAGAAATTTACCCATCCACCCCATTGTCACAAAGTTTTAAACACAAAAATAATAAACCATTTTTTTCTAATTCATAGAACCTTTCAATAATGTCTAAGTGAAAATTAAATTCATCCATGATTTAATTCAAATTCCATCATATCTATAATATTTTTATAAAATTGTATCAAATAAAAAAATATTAAATTAATTTTCCACTTACAACCTCACATAAGAGTGTATCATTTTCTATAAAAATAAAATCCCTCCCAAAATTAATGATCGAGGGAGTTTTGTCATTCCCTACACCACAGTGAGTAATGGTTAGTTTAATTTCCTTTTTGATCTTGCTGGAAGAACAAATATAATTCATTTCTCACTATTTCAATAGTTGGTGTTAGGAGAATTACAACCCACCACTTTGGTCTAACAACTGGATTACTGATCATTCATTTATCCTTTAGAAAGACTAGATAAACTTCTTGTCAGATTTGGTAAAATGTTATTACCCACTGAATTTATTTTTATAGATATGGAGTGAAACCAAGAGGTACCCATCATTATTTTTATTTTTATCATAGACAATGGATGTATTATCAATATAGAAGAAATAAAATTTATTTTTAAATTTGGTGAGAAGCATAAATAGTTTCATGTTTTTAGAAATGTTAACGAACAAACATTTGTTAAGAACTATTCAAGAGTGAAAATGATTAAATTTGAGGAATCATTAAATCAACATGAAGAATGTTTTAAACAATACTTAATTAAATAAACTCATTGTGAAGATGTGAATAATTTTTCTCAACAATTTGAACATTTTATAAATGAAAATATTGATGGTTTTATATAACTAGAGAGAATCTATATTCCATCTTTGGAGACCTATTTAGAAGATGAATTCTCTATTATCGATCTTAGGAATTTTTCAGTAAATATTAATGTTGATTTTACCACTCTAAAAATGTTATGAATATTTTGATACAAATGTGGGATATATTTTACAAAAGTATAATTTATTTTCTAATTAAAACATCTTAAAAACTAATCTGGACACAAAATGTAGTGACCTATCCACTTCAAAAAATAATAAGGAAATTTGTAATTACAATATTAAAATTAAGAACCTATGAAATATTCACACTAAATTTAAGAAAAATATTAAATATCTTAGATCTAATAGGCTTAAGAGTCTTCCACACTATAAAGAATCACCAAAAATTGTGTTTAAAATAATATCTTCACACCTAAAATATTCATTTTTCGGTGAGTACACTTCACTTCATGTCATTATTTCTTATAAATTAGATAAAAATAAAGAGTAAAATCTATTAAAAGTATTGAAGAAGTAAATAAATACCATGTGATAGAATATTTTTGATACAAAATGGATCTATATTTCATTCTGATTATATAGGATCCCTATGGAATCTGATTATAAACAGATATTTGACCATTAATGTAGATTAAATTCAAACATGAAATAAGTTATTAGAGTTTATATAATCAATATGTTAGATGCTGGTATCATTTACCCTATATTGGATAGCTCATGGTTCATCCCGATCCAAGTGGTTCCCAAGAGGGGGGGGGGTTCAGTACTATTATAAATGAGAAAAATGAAGACATTTAGGTTAGAAAATCTAATAAGTGGAGAGTATTTATAGACTATAAGAAGATTAATTATTCTACTTGGAAGGGTCATTTTCTAATTACTTTTTATATCAAATGTTTGAGAGGCTAGCTGAAAATAAATTTTTTTGTTTCATGGATGTTTACTCTGGGTACAACCAAATTCCTATAGACCTATAATAATAGAAGGAAACCACATTCATATGCCCCTCTAAGAAATTGTTTACCAGGTAATTACATTTGGATAAAGTGATGTGAGATCTATTTTTCAAAGATACAAGATGGATATATTTTCTTATATGATTCATAGAATTATTGAGGTCTTCCTGGATAAATGTCCTATAGTTGGAAAAACATTTGAGAGATGTTTGCTAAATTAAAAACTTTTTTTAGAGAGATTCGTAGAAACAAATAAAATTATTAATTAAGGAAAATGTAAATTCATGGTTACCAAAGGAATTTTTCTTGGTCACAAGGTGCCTAAGAGGGATATATAGGTAGATAATTATAAGTATGTGTTATTTAAAATCTACCCCTCCTATGATTTTCAAAGGTGTTAGATGTTTTTTATGACTTATAGGTTTTTTCCAGATATTTATAAAATATTTTTCTAAAATAAATAGCCATATTTTACCACTATTGGAGAGATATAAACCTTTATTATTTGATGAAAAATGTCTTGAATCATTCAATATTCTTATAGATAAACTATTTTCTTTATTGATCATCACCACCCCTAACTGAAAAATTTTATTCGAACTTATGTATGGTTCCGTTGATGTGATTTTTGAGTAAAATTAGGATAGAGGGAAGACAAGAGGTTGTATGTGGTATACAATTTTATCAGGTTTCTAGATTATTCTCAAATAAATTAAAACACTACTTAGAAAGAGCTATTGGATGTGGTGTTTTCTCTAGATAATATTAGGGAGCACTTTATATGGTCTAAAGTCATTGTTTTTATAGACTATTATGCCTTGAAATACTTACATGCCAAAAAAGTGGACAAACCTCGATTAATTAGATGGATAATTTTGCTAAAATTTTTGATTGAGAAAAAATGGATAATAATGGGTTTTACAATGTAGTGTAAAATCATCTTTCTAGGTTGTCTAGTACTTAAATTGATGATCCTAGGGAGATAGATTATTCTTTTTAGGATGAAAAACAGATTACTTTTAAACTCAAAAATTCTTCTTGGTAAGTATATTTTTAAAACTTATTGAATGTTGGGGGCATTAGTAGATAATTCACACCAAACTGAAGGAATAAATTCATTTCTGAGTTAAATTACTACATTTGGAATGTCCCTTTTCTATTTATGAGGTGTGCTAATGGTATTATTAGAAGGGTTGTTAATAAAGAGGTGATGTTCCCCATTCTTTAAAGTTATCATTATATACCACATGGTGGCTATCATGAAGGAGAGAGGACTAGTGAAAATGTACTTTAATATGAATTTTATTCTTCTATAGTATTTAATATTTCAAAGTGTTTTGTTATTAGTAGTGATAAGTGTCATTGTCTAGGAAATATTGGTAAGAAACAAGTTCTACCTAAAAAATTACTTTTAGAATTTTTTTTGATATTTTTGGATTAGATTTATGTGAACATTAACATATTTTTATGATAATGGGTATATCTTGGTTTCTATAGATTATGTTTCCAAATAGGTTCAAGTAGCGACACTCCCAAATAATCATGCTAACAGTGTTATAAAATTCATTAAGAAGAATATATTCTCCATATTTGGAGTCCCAAAAGCTTTTACTTTTCGATTCTAGACATAGAAATTTTCTTATAAAGCTTACATCCAAATGGTCTAGACAATTCACTATTCTTTGAGTGCTAGTCAATATATCCAATGAGTTGGTAGGAGAAGAGAATTTTGATTGCTTAGATAATGGTAAATGAATTAAAATTTTATTTTAGGGAAATAAAAAGGGTTTTCTTTCCATCACTCTCTTTTAAAATTGATTATTCATTGAGTTTGGATGAAGAATATAAATTTTGCAATGCATTAGAGGAAACCTATGGTTGTTATTCTATTTTATATTGAATAATTATTAAATATGATTTTATTTTTTCCTTGGTTTCACTTGTTTATTTTCTATTATAAGGAAAGAAGATATTTCCACACATGTATCTCATGGATAGAACTTTCAAGATCTTGGATTAGAATTCTGATAATTATTATTGTCATGATGAGATTCTTGTTATAGATTTTATGATTAAAACCCCCAAACCTCTATCTCTAGTATTTTCTTTCTTAAACATAAATTCTAGTATCATATATTCATCTTTTCATTTTGTAGGTGCTACAACACACTGATCAAAGGTCTTTTATCAAAGCATAAATATGAGTGTTAACATGAACTCGTGTGATTAAAGCTTCACTATTGAGGGAGGTTTATTTCTCATTCTTCTTTGAATAATATTATTCTATATCTTCTTTAATATTTTTTTATAGTTGTATTTTGTTAAAATATTCTCACATTTTTAAGATAAATGTGTGGGAATTGCCCTTATTATTTGAAATTGTTAGGAGTGATAGATTCAATGCTTAACATGCTTTATAATGAATCTAATTAAATATTAATTTGTCTTTGCAAAAAAATGTGTGTATATTTTAAATTATATTTCACAAATCTTTTGAAATTGTGGAAGCATGGTTTTGAATTATCTTTCACCCCTTGAATATTCTTTATAATGTCTCAAACGTATATCCCTTAGCAATTTAATTTTTTGTAAAATGTTTCTTCTACTTTTGAATTCAATATTAGGGAAAATGTTGGTTTTTATGTGTGGGGTAGGCTTCTTAATTGATCTATGATATATAAATTTATTTACCCATAAAAGACCTTATTTTTTTAAAAAATTGGATTTTGTAATGATTTTATCTTCATTTTTTGTAGGTCAATTTTTTTATTTAGATTTAAGGTTGGGATGTGACTTTGAGGTGGTTAATCTATATTACTACATGAATTTAATCGAGCACATCATTTTATTTTTCTATTAGAAGAAATTATTTTTGATAAAAATATGATTAATGTTATATAAATATCATTTTATTTGAACTTTTTAGTTTGAATTAAATTCATAAGATATGCATCCAAATGAGATATGAAATGACAATCCTAAACCAGGCTAAACCCAATGTTCTTTATCGTTTTTACGGATGGATGGGTTAATTATTCATTCTTTTTAATTTTTCTCACCCATCATTATAGTTGTATCTATTTAATCTCTATTTAATATGTGTGTTGGATTACATAGATTTAAATATAAGTTTAGATATTCTAGTTGGATGTAAATTAAGGTTTTCTTAATTCTTTAAAAAAAATTAAGTTTCAATCATTTTTGTAAAATAAGAAATCAACTTTATGCTGAAACAATTCAATTTTTTGTGTGGAAAATCACATTTTTAACTCCAAAGAGTCCAAGGGGAAAATTTATTTGATAACTAATTCTTTATGGAATTCCAATTTTTAACTCTAGATATTTTTTAATTTTAAACTAGAATTGTATAAGCAATAGCTTGAAGAAAATAAATATGTATGTGTAGGGGAATTTAATGTGACTCTATTTCTATATATTTTCTACATATAATTTTAGTTATATTTTAGTGATTTTAAGAGCCTAAATGAGTTAATTAATTAAAAATGATGGTTCTAAAGCGCGACTAATCAAAACATAATTAAAAAAAACACTTCAAGGCCATGTGAAGATCAGTGCTTCCCAAGTTGAACCAATGTTGAGCTAAATAAAACTCAGGTCAAGGATTAGTTTTCCTAGGATAAATTATATATCTATGTAATAAAAACAATTGAAGAATGGTATTTGATCTTGAAGAAAATTGAATAAAGGAATTCTTGAGATAGATGAAGACTAGATGTGTTGCACCTCAACTGAGTTGAGATATCAAAATAACGAACAAACATAGATGTCATTGATCCGAGTTTATAAATTTTTAGATCTATGAAGGGGAATATGAATCAATAATAAGATATGACGAATATTTTATAATTACATGACACTGATTCCTGATTAAGGTTCTTCCTTGGATCTAGTTTTGATCGACTATGTGATGGAAACTATTTCAAGTCTAATTAAGAAGTTAAACACAAGTCAAGATAAGGTTGTTGATGCTGATTCAGTAAGGCCAAGATTTAGGGTGAGTGATGTTTCAATTAATGATTCGAAGTAAGTTGAAGCATCGATGAAAGAGTAAGACAATGAATCTAATCTTCATCCATTTATAAATATTATGAACACTTCTTGGTGATGACAGTGATTGGTACCTTGAGGGTAATTTAGAGGATATTAGATCTAGCCTTTTCATTCATTTTTAGACTAATTATAGGAACTATAACGAGTACAACGGGGTCATTGCATGTACCAAGAGTTTTGGTTTTTTGGTAGAAGATTCTTACGCACCTAGTGTTCACCAATTTGATTGAATGAACCCAAGGTAGATGAAAAATATATTAGAGGTTTGCATTGATCATTTTCAACTCACAAGTCATAAGGATGAATCTCATCACACCTCAAATATTGGACTAATTTATTTTGTGGAAGAGGATGAATTTTTATGGAAATCATATTTGAGTATTTTGGAAGAAATTGGTGATGTTTCCTAAGTTCATGATTTGAATTTTTGAGGTGAGGATTTTTTTGTGTCTGCTTATGAGGTCCAATGTGTTGTCACTATTAGTTACCTGTTGTCACATACTTATAGGACACTGAATATGAATCTGTGTCACAATTGGTAAACAAAGTTGATCAAAAGTTTGGTTCTCACTGGGTTCAAGTAAATTAAAAAAATGATAATTTCCTGATGATGTCACTGATATCTAGTATCATAATTTTCCTAATCAAGTGGTAGAAATAGTTGGAGAGTTTTATTAAAATTAAAACATAGTGGATCATGGGGAGAGATTTTATTCTCACATCCTTTGGCGATGAAGTAAAAGTGGGATATTTTTTTAGTGATCTAGAGGAAAATAAAAGATATATTGTAACAAACCATACTTTACATACATTGTTATTACTTCAAAATTGAAGCACACTTATTACAACATATAACAAAACCAGGAAAGGGTCGTATAGGTATAGTGTCTTTAGAAACTGGGAAACATAAACAACTGGTTCATAAAGCGTCTACACTGTCTCCCATTTACTTCATCATATCTATAGTTCTTTTTGGCATATCGTACTTAATAACCATCTTCCTGACCTGGGGAAAGAAAACATACAAAAGGGTGAGCTCAAATGCTCAGTAAGGGTAAAAAAAAAGAAATATCAATCACATGATATTCATAAGAACATAACTTTTAGAAATCTTAACCTGCAAAAGAGATCATAATTTCATAACATGGGATAAATCACAGTAGTGAAATGAAATCCCAATAATCATAATGCAAAACCTGAAACGTTGTGGCATTCACACATAATCATATAGAATCATTTTTTATTAGTCAAGACTCATTGCTAAGGCTATCTTAGTGGACAAAGTCCATTTCTGAACCGAGTTCACTCCTCGTTTTAGTCCTGTTTCACTGAACCGGTATAACCAGCCATTCCCGCCATGTCTATCTCATGAGATATATAATATTTACCCAATGCATTGGAGGGACATATAGGTCCCACCCATCTCATAATGATACCATTCTTATGTGTGCCACGAAATCATAAATCATACATCATTGCATAACCCATGTAGTAAAAATGGGAATCTTAAACATCGTGACATCATAAAACAATTTATATAAGATAAAGGAATTCATTAAAATAATTCCATCACAATATAATAAAATCAATTTAATAATAGGGATAGAAACAGAACCATTTATTATCTTATATGGAAAATAATTTTGATAAAACACACGAACTCCATTTTTGAGGAAAATATCCTTTCTACTTAAAAAACACTTTTCCTTTCTTAACATGTCTTACAATTTTAAACTGAGAGAATTTGATTAAAAATAAACATGAAAACATGTAAAGGAATATTCTTGGAAATAATGTTTTAAGAACCCATTCATGTCGTATAAGTTAAAAAAACATTCTTCTTGTACTTTTGTCGGAAAAGTCAAAAAGTACCTCGTACGAAAAACGACAAAAGATTCCTTTCATATCCTTTACTAAAAACTCACCGAAGGGTAAAATTGGATTTGAACAATTTTAGTTGGATGGAAACAATATTACATATTGAGGGAACATGGATGTGGATGATAAAATACACCCTAGTAAATACCGAAGTATAAACAATCTCAGATAAAATGAGATTGTGATATTTTCCCTTACCTTAGGTCCGATTTGCTTCGTAAGTGTCCAAAACTCCTGTATAATGATTTAAATAATGTCATTGACTTATTCCAGAATCATACTCATTGTTATGATATCATATATTGTCATATTCTTAGCTTATTATTAGTAATATTTCATTACTACTTGTTATTCGGGTGTTTATTACTTTTTGTTCTTATGCGTGTTTTGTGGAATAAATTATCATTATTCTTTTTACGTTATAGATACCTCATTTCCAGAATGGTATTAGTGTAATATATATCATATTTATTCATTCAATTCATTTATATAATCATTATGCAATGAAGATCATGTTGAACGAGTCGCATCACATCGTGGAGACGGTATTCTGTACGTACGCACGAGCGATGATATCATTCCCATGATCGTGGAATTGTATTGGAGTGTATGTATACTATTTCAGAATCAATATCAATTTACAATAATCATATATATTTATTCTTTACACCATTATACCGATCCAAGTAAGGTGGTGGTGGAAAATAGATTACACCACGGCATGGAAACTGTATTCCGTACGTACGCACACGCGGTGATTTCATTTTCCGTAGGATGGATAGATGGTGAAATAGGGTTGTTTCATACTTATAATAACATATAATTATATGAGTGATACTGATGTTATTACTTCATGATGAAACAACTAAAGAAGAAGAAGTGGAAGAATAAATAAAGATGAAAGAATCGGTAACGGGCATTACCTTTTCTTTGAAACGCTTCTTTGAGACCTCCTTTTAGGGCACTAAAATTGGTCTTTGAAGAGGACCAGGACCTATAGGATGTCCCCTGGGAAGTGGAGAGAATAAATTGTCAGGTTTTGGCCGATCTTGAAGGCTCAAAGTGGTGTGAGGAAGAGAGGGAGGAGGTGTTCTTTTATAAGGGAGGAGAGGGGCACCTTTGGAATAACTAAAAATATTATTTTACTATAAAGCCAAATTTGGTTTTAAATATCTCCAAATTGATTTATTTAGAAGCTAAGGTTGGGATGGGTCGAAATAATCTCATCCAATAGAATTTAGACAAGTTTAGGATCCTATTTTAACCTTATCATTTAGATTTAACATTAAGTTAAATAATTTTACTTTTACCGTGTCTTCTTGTGTTCTTACACTATAAGGTTAATAAACATACTATAACAAGCCAAACGAACCCCAAGTTGTTTATTATTAATATATATAACCGTATCTAAGTCATTTGGCCGATCCTTATATTTTTAGGAATAAAATAACATTTATTAATGTAATATTTTTTTTAAAAACTATTTTATGTCAATTTTGACACTACTTAGTAATTGATTTTTGTTAAAATTATAACATAATGATTAGTTCAAAAAAAGTTAATTAAATCAATACTAACATGTCATATTAACCTATAAAATTAGTGGAATTCATAAAAAGTATCCAATTACATTTATTTGGGTATTTATAACATCAATTTTGTCAATATTTCATTAATAAGATAATTACTGCATCATCGTTGCGTCATAAATAAATTAAATTATTTAGTGTCTAAAATTTATAAATAAAATACCATTATGTTGGAAATATTTATAGATTTCTAATAAATATTTATAGTCGAATTTATCTTATGTATAACCCCATATTAAAAATGATTTACTTATTAAACTTTTATTTTAACTATATTAACCCTTCTTTAAGTAAATTGATAATAAATGTCCTAATCTAATCCAAGTGGTCCTAAATGGTCATATTTTATTTTTAAGGTCGTTTTTGGTCGAATTACACTTATCCAATAGAATTAGGACATGTGTTAGTGTAATAATAATATCATTTTTACCCTTAATTACCATATTTACTTTTAACCGTGGTAAATAAAATTAAAAAGTTACTATTCACCAAAAAATTATTTTCATCTCATTGAACCACATTTTACATACTGACATCAACCGTGTCTCTCAGATTTTCGAAATTCCACTCACAGAAGCGGCAAAATTAAGTTTTATGAAAAATTCAGTTTTTTTAACTACCACTTAGTGGTTTCACTATTCATAAAAAATTGAATTTTTTCAGAAAAATACCAAAATTTCACCCTAGGCTAATTTCGATATTCCGAATCCAAAAAATGAAGTCCATTTTGAGAAAAAATTCAAAAAGTGGTTATTACTATTCATAACGGCTAGTTTTAATAATATTTTAATAGCATATCATTGTTTAGTGAAACTCGGTATTGCGTATGATGCAAGCTATCGAGGAAGGCCACGATTGCATGTAAAGAAAGCCAATCTAGTGTTGTGTGTAGTGAAAGATTCCATTGATTAGTTATAAAAACAAAATATTCCTCATAAAAGTCTCGGGTGTTACATTCTACCCCCCTTAAAATGAATTTCGCCCTCGAAATTCGTCACTTTGTAACATAAAGATGAGGATACCTCTCCCTCATCATATCCTCATGCTCCCATGTAGCTTTTTCTAATTGGTGGTTCCTCTATAAAACATTCACCAAGCGAATGGTCTTGTTTCTTAAGATTTTTTCACTACGATCCAGAATCTCTATCGGCTGTTCTTCATAAGAAAGATCTTGCTCCAGCGGTACAACTTCTGAGCTGAGTACATGTGAAGGATCAGGTATGTACTTTCTCAGGAAAGATACATGGAACACATCGTGAACTTGAGAGAGATTCGATGGAAGCGCCAATCGGTAAGCTACCTTTACAACACGATCTAGTATTTCGAAAGGACCGATATATCTAGGGCTCAACTTCCCCTTCTTTCAAAATCTCATGACCCTATTCCAGGGAGATATTCGTAAGAACACTTTATCACCCACTTCAAACTCTAGGTCTTTTCTTCGGTTGTCGGCATAACTTTTCTGTCGACTTTGAGCTGCTCTAATGTGTTGTTGAATAGATCGGACCTTTTCTTCCATCTCATCAACAAGATCAGGTCCTAAGAGATTTCTTTCCCCAACTTCATCCCAGCAAGTTGGAGTCCTGCATTTCTTTCCATAGAGAGCTTCATAACGAGCCATCTAAATACTAGAGTGAAAGCTATTATTATAAGAAAATTCCACCAAAGGTAGGTGTGGATCCCAACCACCTTTGAAATCCATAGAGCAAGCTCTCAACATATCTTCTAGAGTTTGAATTGTTCTCTCAGACTGACCGTCTGTCTGAGGATGATAAGCAGTGCTGAAACTCAACTCTGTATCCAGAGTATGCTGAAGACTTCACCAGAACTTCGAGGTAAATCTCGGATCCCGATCAGATATAATAGAAAGTGGTACTCCATGCAATCTTACCACTTCCTTTACATATATCCTGGAAAGCTGATCCAGAGAGAAATCCTCTCTAATAGCAATGAAGTGTGCAGACTTTGTTAGAAAATAAACTATGACCCAGATAGCATTATTACCTTTGGATGTTTTAGGAAGTCCTTTGACAAAGTCCATTGTGATGTTTTTTCCATTTCCATTCGGGTATGGGTAATGGTTGTAACATCCCCTTAGACTTCTGTCTCTCAGCTTTAACTTGCTGACAGACCAAGCATCGTGAGACATATTCCTCAACATCTCTTTTCATGCCATCCCACCAGAAGTACTCTTTCAGGTCCCTATACATCTTCGTGCTTCCAAGATGAATAGAGAATGAAGAACTATGAGCCTCATCCAGCAGCTCCTTCTTTAATTCTGGGATGGGAGGAACAAAAACCTGATTCTGGAACTTTATTATCCCATCACAATCACGGATGAATTCAGGAACATTTCTCACCGTGTTTTGTAACTCTACATCTTCTTTCCGGGCCTCTTTAATCTTCACATGTACAGATGGTTGAACATTCATTTGAGAAAGATATGATTTCCCCCTTCCAATATAATTCCAAGATCCATCCTTTGTAAATCCATAAATATAGGATCTTTTGTGATCCTCATCATGGATAAGCTAGCATGGTCTTGTCGACTTAATTCATCTGCCACCTTTTTTTCATTCCCAGGGTGGTAATGAATTGAGCAGTCGTAATCCTTAATCAGCTCCAACCATCTTCTTTGGTGCATATTCAGCTCCTTTTGTGCGAAAATGTACTTAAAACTTTTATGATCAATATAAATATCACACCTTTCACCATTAAGATAATGCCTCCAAATATTTAATGCAAAGATTACCGCAGCTAACTCCAAATCATGAGTTGGGTAATTTTGCTCATGGATTTTCAACTGTCGTGAGGCATAAGTTATCACCATATCATTTTGCATAAGAACACACCCTAATCTCTTCTTGGATGCACCACTATAGATCAAAAACCTTTCTCCACTACAAGGCAGTGTGAGCACAGGTGCACTGGATAATATTTTTTTCAACTCCTTCAAATTCTCTTCACATTCTTCCGTCCAAACAAACTTGACCCCTTTCCGAGTCAACTTGGTGAGTGGATTAGATAATCATGAAAAATATTTCACAAAACGTCGATAATATCCAGCCAAACCAAGAAAATTTCGGATCTCAGTTACAATTGTTGGTCTCGACCATCTTTCTATAACCTCTATTTTTGCTAGATCCACAGATATCCCCTCTTTTGAGATTATGTGACCAAAAAAATGAAACTTTTTGAAGCCAAAATTCACACTTGGTAAATTTGGCATAAATTTTCTCCTTTCTCAGGGTCTTCAATATAATTCTCAATTGATCTTCATGTTCTTCCTTGATCTTTGAATAGATAAGAATATCGTCTATAAAGACTACCACAAACTGATCATGATAGTCTCCAAAACTCTATTCATCAGATCCATGAAGATAGCAGGGGCATTAGTAAGACCAAATGGAGTCACTATAAATTCATAGTGTCCAAACCTTGTACAGAAAGCCGTCTTTGGTATATCCTCCCTTTTGACCCTTAATTGATGATACCCTAAACGAAGATCAATCTTGGAAAAGTATTGAGCTCCGCGTAGTTGGTCAAATAAATCATCAATGCGTGGGAGAGGATATTTGTTCTTGATATTGAGATTGTTATGTTCTCGATAATCAATGCAGAGTCTCATTGATCCCTCTTTCTTCTTAACAAACAGAACAGGTGCTCCCCAAGGTGATGCACTAGGGCATATGAAACCCTTATCAAGATTCTCTTGGAGTTGCTTCTTCAATTCCTGCAACTCAATTGGGGCCATTCTATAAGGTGTCTTTGAAATAGGCAAAGCACCCGGTACGAGTTCTATTGAAAACTCAACTTCACAATTTGGTGGAAGACTCGGCAATTCCTCCTGAAAGACATCATCAAACTCCCGTACAATGGGAATATTCTTAATCGTGAGTTTCTCACCAACCATTTGAGATAAATAACCTTCATTTAGTAGAATCAAGACCCATAAGATGGAAGAAATTTCCACTGGAAGGTTATGTTCATCCTTGCATCGATAGATGATCATAGATTGATCTTGAATATTAAATGTGACTTCCCTTATTTGGAAATTGATATGAGCTCCATATAAAGAATGCCAATCCCTGCCAAGAATCACATCAAATTCCACTATAGGAAGGATCACAAGATTTCCAGGAAGCACCTTTCCAAAAACTTCAATCAGAGGAGAATTATAAACTTTTGATGCGACTGTTGTGCCAGTAGTTGTTGTCACAGCTAACTCAACATATAATTGTTGAGGTAATATGGTGATACCCTTAGAAAAATCTTCAGAAATAAAAGAGTGGGTGGATCTAGAATCAAATAAAACATTTGCAACTTTAGAGTGGATGGTAAGTGTACCTTTCACCACATCGTTATCGTACTCCACATCACTGATAGAAATTGCATGTGACTTTCCTTTGTCTTTAGCCTTAAGAGTTTGTTGACGTCGACCATCATAATCAACCCTTGGATTCGTGCATTTATTGGCATAATGCCCCATCTCCTTGCACTTGAAACATTGAAGTGTAGTAGGGTCATTCTATGTATCCCTTCCTTTTCTCTCATCATTAGACATCTTCTTCCCATCATGGCGGCATTCAAATGCACGATGACCTTCCTTTCCACATTTGAAAAATTTACTTGTCCCTTTAAGACAACTCCCTCCATGTTTCTTTCCACACATTGAGCATAAGGGAAAGCTCATATTCTTTTCAGTGTGCTATTTAGATTTTCCTTTGAGTTCCATTTTCCTCTTCTTATCAAACCCATACGACTGATGGGTTACTCCAATCTCCATCTCAACTTTGAGAGCACATCGAACGATTTCCTCGTAGCTATTGAAGTCCCTTATAGCTAAGTCCCTTCGAAGAGTTTGTTTTAAGCCACTAAAGAATCGATCGATCTTACTCTCAGGTTGGATAATAATACCAGAAGCGTACCTAGAAAGTCTTGTAAAATTTTCTTCATAGGTACCAACAGATTCATCATCCTTTTGCTTCAGTTCAGGAAACTCTTTCTCTATCTTTGTTCGGATAATACGAGGGAAGTACTTATTGAAAAATAAGTACTTGAACTCGTCCCATTCCATGGACTCAATTTCATCCCTTTGCCTCGTATTGCTAATAATATTCCACCAGTGATCAACATCTCCTTCCAAACGATACACTGCTAGGATGACTTTATCATGTTCAGAACATTGAAGAACTGAAAATATCTTTTCAGTAGTACTAATCCATTGTTCAGAAATTAATGGATCAGTAGACCCGCTGAATGAAGGTGGATGATGCCTCATGAAGGATTCAACAGAATGTTGCTCCTTCCTTTGCTCGTTTGGAAGTCCTACATGATTCATAGCTTTATAAAGTAGTGTGAGCATGGCTACAATATTTTTCATTCCAGCTCCCATAACGTTTGGTTGCTTAGGGGGACAATCATTGCATTGCCCGTCGCATTCCGCATTAACACGGTTTCTTCGGGTTCCAGCCATTGACTAAAAACAATAAGAATAGTGTGAGAAACACTAATTATAATAGGAAAACCACATAATCAAGAATAAAATTTCAAACTTAAGGTCTTATCCTAGGTTATTCATGGTAATTTCTAAAACACTAATATTGTGTTCTATGCTTATAATTTTCATTAGGGTTCTTACTAAGGCTTTCACATCCTAGATTCCAAAGGCTGACTACACCTTTCCTCTGATACCAATTGTAACGACCCATACCTTACATACATTGTTATTACTTCAAAATTGAAGCACAATTATTACAACATATAACAAAACCAGGAAAGGACCGTATAGGTATATTGTCTTTAGAAACTGGGAAACATAAACAACTGGTTCATAAAGCGTCTACACTGTCTCCCATTTATTTCATCTTATCTATAGTCCCTTTTGGCATATCTTACTTAATAACCTTCTTCCTGACATGGGGAAAGAAATCATACAAAAGGGTGAGCTCAAATTCTTAGTAAGGGTAAATAAAAGAAATATTAATCACATCATATTCATAAGAAAATAACTTTTGGAAATCTTAACATGCAAAAGAGATCATAATTTCATAACATTGGATAAATCATAGTAGTGAAATGAAATCCCAATAATCATAACTTAAAACATGAAACATTGTGGCATTCACACATAATCATAGAGAATCATTTCTTATTAGTCAAGACTCATTGACCAGACTATCTTAGTGGACAAAGTCCATTTCTGAACCGAGTTCAATCCTTGTTTCAGTCCTGTTTCACTGAACCGGTATAACCTGCCGTTCCAGCCATGACTATCTCATGAGATATAAAATACTTTCCCAATGCATTGGACAAAGATATAGGTCCCACCCATCTCATAATGATACCATTCTTATGTGTGCCACAAAATCATAAATCATACATCATTGCATAACCCATGTAGTAAAAATGTGAATCTTAAACATCATGACATCATAAAAAAATTCATATAAGATAAAGGAATTCATAAAAGATAATTCCATCACAACATAATCAAAACAATGTAATAATAGGGATAGAAACATAACCCTTTATTATCTTAGATGGAAAATAATTTTGATAAAACACTTGAACTCCATTCTTGCGGAAAATATCCTTTCTACTTCAAAAAGATGTTTCCTTTCTTAACATGTCATACAATTTTAAACTGAGAGAATTTGATTAAAAATAAACATGAAAACATGTAAAGGAAGATTCTTGGAAATAATTTTTTAAAAACCCATTAATGCGGTATAAGTTAAAAAAACATTCTTCTTGTAATTTTGTCGGAAAAGTCAAAAAGTACCTCGTACGAAAAATGACAAAAGATTCCTTTCATATCTTTTACTAAAAACTCACCGAAGGGTAAAATTGGATTTGAAAAATTGTAGGTTGATGGAAAAAATATTACATATTGAGGGAACATGGATGTGGATGATAAAATACACCACAGTAAATACCAAAGTATAAACAATCTCGGATAAAATTAGATTGTGATATTTTCCCTTACCTTAGGTCCGATTTGCTTCGTAAGTGTCTGAACCTCCTATATAATGATTTAAATAATGTCATTGACTTATTCCAGAATCATACTCATTGTTATTATATCATATATGGTCATATTATTAGCTTATTATTAGTAATATTTCATTACTACTTGTTATTCGGGTGTTTATTACTTTTTGTTCTTATGCGTGTTTTGTGGAATAAATTCTTATTCTTCTTTTTAGGTTATAGATACCTCATTTCCAGAATGTTATTAGTGTAATATATATCATATTAATTTATTCAATTCATTTATATAATCATTATGCAATGAAGATCATGTAGAACGAGTCGCATCACATCGTGGAGACAGTATTCCGTACGTACGCACGAGCGATGATATCGTTCCCATGATCGTGGAATTCTATTGGAGTGGATGTATACTATTTCAGAATCAATATCAATTTACAATAATCATATATATTCATTCTTTACACCATTATTCCCATCCAAGTAAGGTGGTGGTGGAAAATAGATTACACCATGGCGTGGAGACGGTATTCCGTACGTACGCACGCGCGGTGATTTCATTTTCCATAGGATGGATAGATGTTGAAATAGGGTTGTTTCATACTTATAATAACATATCAGTATATTAGTGATAATGATTTTATTACTTCATGATGAAAACACTAAAGAAGAATAAGTGGAAGAAGAAATAAAGATGAAAGAATCAGTAACGAGCATTACCTCTTCCTTGAAACGCTTCTTTGAGACATCCTTTTAGGGCACTAAAATTGGTTTTTGAAGAAGACCAGGACCTCTACGATGTCTCTAGGGAAGTGGAGAGAAGAAATTGGCAGGGGTCTACCGAACATGATGGCTCAACATGGTGTGAGGAAGAGAGGGAGGAGATGACCTTTTATAAGGTATGAGAGGGGCACCTTTGGAATAACTAAAAATATTATTTTATTATAAAGCAAAATTCGGTTTTAAATAGCTCCAAATTAATTTATTTCGAAGCTAAGGTGGGGATGGGTTGAAAGCCTCTCATCCAATATAATTTAGACAAGTTTAAGTTCCTATTTTAACCTTATCATTTAGATTTAACATTAAGTAAAATAATTTTACTTTTACCGTGTCTTCTTGTGTTCTTACACTATAAGGTTAATAAACTTACTATAACAAGACAAACAAACCCCAAGTTGTTTATTATTAATATATATCACCTTATCTAAGTCATTTTCCCTAAACTTAAATTTTTAGGAATAAAATAACAATTAATAATATAATATTTGTTTTATAAACTATTTTATGTCAATTTTGACACTATTTAGTAATTGATTTTTGTTAAAATTATAACAGAATGATTAGTTCGAACAAATTTAATTAAATCAATACTAACATGCCATATTAACCTTGAAAATTAGTGGAATTAATAAAAAGTCTCATAGTACATTTATTTGGGTATTTATAACATCAATTATGTCAATATTTCATTAATAAGATAATTAATGCATCATCGTTGTGTCATAATTAAATTAAATTATTTAATGTCTAAAAATTATAAATAAAATACTATTATATTGGAAATCTTTTTAAATTTCTAATGAATATTTATAGTTGAATTTATCTTATATTTAACCCCATATTAAAAATGATTTACTTATTAAACTTTGATTTTAACTATTTTAACCCTTCTTTAAGTAAATTGATAATAAATGTCCTAATCTAATCCAAGTGGGCCTAAATGGTCATATTTTATTCCTAAGGTCGTTTTTGGTCGAATTACAATTATCCAATAGAATTAGGATATGTGTTAGGGTAATAATAATATCACTTGTACCCTTAATTACCCTATTTACTTTTAACCGTGGTAAATAAAAGTAAAATGTTACTATTCACCAAAAAATTATTTTCATCTCATTGAACCACATTTTACATACTGACATCAACCGTGTCTCTCGGATTTTCAAAATTCCACTCACAGAAGCGGTAAAATTAAGTTTTATGAAAAATTCAGTTTTTTTAACTACCACTTAGTGGTTTCACTATTCATCAAAAATTAAAAGTTTTCAGAATAATACCAAAATATCACCCTAGGCTAATTTCGATATTCCGAATCCAAAAATGAAGTCCATTTTGAAAAACTAAATTTCAAAAAGTGGTTATTACTATTCATAACGGATAGTTTTAATAATATTTTTATAGCATATCGTTGTTTAGTGAAGCTCAGTATTGCGTACGACGCAGGCTATCGAGGAAGGCCGCGATTGCGTGTAAAGCAAGCCAATCTAGTGTTGTCTGTAGTGAAAGATTCCTTTGATGATTTATAAAAACAAAACATTTCTCATAAAAGTCTCGGGTGTTACAGATATTCTATGTTTGAAAAAGGATTCATTCATCATTTGGAGACAGACACTTTTTTCCGAGGACTTTAGAAAAGATAATTAAGAAGTAAGGGAAGACTCAGTAAGCATACACTATAGAAAAAACAGTCTTCTGCGATGGGGTATTTGGGATGGGATTAATTCCAGTTGCAAATGGTCCATCCCAGGGGTTGTTTGGGATGAGGGGTTTGTCTCATCGCAGAAAACAACCCATCAAAAAAGGTAATGCGCGCTTAGGTGCGGGGAGGTTATTTGCGATGGGGGGGGGGGGTCCCGTCGCAAATATTGTGTCGGTCGGAGGGTATTTGCGATGGGACCCGTCGTAAATACCAGCGGTGGTAAATGAGTTTTTGCGACGGGATGTTGTCCCTTCGCAAAAAGTGTGTCGGTAGGTCACTTTTTTGCGACAGGAACGTCGCAAATAACCTTTTAACTGCTGCCCGTAATTAATGCGGTATAAGGTATTTACAAAGGGTCCAATCGCAAAAAGTACTATTAGCGACGGAAATCCCTTCGCTAATAGACCCATCACAACTACTCTGACCTATATATATCCCCTCAGTTTTTCTTTCCCTTCCTCTCATTTCTCACTTCCTCTCTCTCACTAAACTCGAATTTTAGAGTGAAAATTTCTCTCAATTAATTTTTTCTACAGAGAAATTGTGAAGGCACTTACATCAATAGGAGATCAAGTTTAAAGGTATTTATGTTTTATTTAATTTAGTATTTATTTAATTTTTTGTGTTAATTTTAATTATTGTTGATTAGTTGTAATTAAGTTAGATTTAAATTGTTTTATTATTGGTATTTTAATAACAAATGGTAATAATTACGAATAAATATGAATAAAAAGGAATAATTAGCAATAAATAGAAATAATTAGTAATAATTAGTAATAAATAGAAATAAATATGTATAAATAGGATTAAATTGGAATAATTAGTAATAAATAGTAATAATTAGTAATAAATATAAATAATTAGTAATAAATAGGAATAATTAGTAATAATTAGTAATAAATAGTAATAATTAGTAACAATTAGAAATAAATTGTAATAATTAGGAATAATTAGGAATAATTAGATATAAAAAGGAATTAATAAGAATAAATAGTAATAAATAGTAATAAATAGGAATAAATAAGAATAAATAGGAATAAATAAGAATAAATAGGAATAATTAGTAATAATTAGGAATAATTAGGAATAATTAGGAATAATTAGTAGTAAATAAGAATAATAAGTAATAAATAGAAATAAATAAGAATAAATAGGAAGAAATAGGAATAAATAAGAATAAATAGTAATAAATAGTAATAAATATGAATACGTAGTAATAAATAGGAATAAATAGGGATAATTAAGAATAATTATGAATAATTTGCAATAATTAAGAATAATTAACAATAATTAGAAATAATTTGCAATAATTAGCATTAATTATCAATAATTAGCAATAATTAGCAAAAATTAGAAATTATTATGAATAATTATGAATAATTATGAATAATTAGTAATAAATAGCAATAAATAGCAATAAATAACAATAAATAAAAATAACTAGTTATAAATAGTAATAAATAGTAATAAATAGTAATTAATAGTAATAAATAGTAATAAATAGTCATTAATAGTAATAAATAAGACAAACTAAGAATAAAAAGAAAGAAATAGGAATAAATAGTAATAATTAGGAATAAATAAGGATAAATAGGAATAAATAGTAATAAATAAAAATAAATAGGAACAATTAGTAATTATTAGTAATAATTAGTAATAATTAGTAATAATTACTAATTATTAGTAATAATTAGAAAAAATGGTAATAATTAATAAAAAATAGTAAAAATAGTAATAATTGTGAAAAATAATAACTTGTAATAACTTGGCACAATTTTTAGTGGATGAAGAGACTCTTTTTGGTCGATGACTCTTCTCTTTTCAACTTTCACTGACTCAGAACATTATAAAAAGTATACTTCTACACATGCACGAGTTTGAATATGCATTCGTATGACCACATTTTCCATAATGTGTTCGGGCGCTGACAGTTGCAATAAGATGATTCATCGATGAAAAGGGGGCTCTTTTGTCCAACGACTCATTTATATTTATGTTTCTCACACAAGAATCACAATGAAGAATCTGATCGAAGGTACACTTATAAATTCTCGTATGCATGAGAATGAATATGCATACCTATGAGAAGATTCTTTATTGTGATTTCAGTGAGAGAAATTTGCAGGTAAATGAGCCACCAGACAAAAGGGAAGCCATCAATCCACTAAAAATCGTTTAGTCTAAAATTTGTTTTTGCGACAGGAAATTTTGTAACGGGATCCCATCACAATTAATCTAAATATAATTTTTTTTAATATCATTTGCAATGGGCCCGTCACAAATAGTATTTGTGATGGGGACGTCGAGAAAGGTTTATATATATATTATGTATATAATCAAAGGCTTAGTTGCGACAGGGCAGTTTCCTGTCGCAAAGAGTATTTGCGACGGGCCGTCGAAATATGTTAATTTAATATATAATTTATATAATCAGAGGGTTATTTGGGACGGGGACCTTTCTCGTCGAAAATTCTTTTTTGGGTGATGAGCCCGTCACAAAAAATAATATTTGCGACGCCATTTTCTGCAACAAGCTATTTGCGACGGGGCCCCATCGCTAAAGCCTATTTGTGACGGGATCCTATCGTAAATAGCCTATCACAAATAACTCTAATTTGAGTAGTGATAACAAGAGCTCATTCAAAATCTGAATACTAAGGGAAGGATAATCATCATATTATTCTTCTATATTTCATTTTGTAGTTAATTTTTGCTGATTAATGTTTTTTAAAAAACTTAAAATGATTTAAAACTAATCCTTGAGAAGAGAAATAAGATTGTTTTAGTTTAACTTTTTTATCTTCATTTTTCTGATAATTTTTAAATTGGGATTAACTTATTTATCTTCACAATTGAATAAATTTTTATGTGAAGAACTATAAATTTAGATGATTTTTGGTTATTATAATTTATATAGGTTTTTACTACATTTTTTGTATGATGATTCAATTATATATTTTCAAATGAAGACATTCATTAATCAGACAATCCAAATTTACCTTGAAATTTATATTTAGTAATTCACTGCTTATTCTTTTAACATATGTTTATGATTCATCTCATTAAAATAATTATAATATTCTTATATTTTTTTATGAAAAAATATATTCATCTCCATAGGTGTAACACCCTGAGATTTTGTGATTTTTTCTGATTTAATTTAATATTTTCGATATTTTCCATTTTAGACAACACTGAATATAGATTTTGTTATAAGAAAGGACTATGTTTGAATTACGTTACACACAACACCCGGTTAATATTTAACTATATCAAACACATATATTTTTTCAGTACATACAACACCATTTTGGTCTATTGTTATACACAATATCGAGTCCATTCTATAGAATGTGTTATGCCCAAGAACATGTTTCACCAAACTACAATATATAATAAATATTATTATTAAAATATTATTATAGTTAACAAATCTCCATTGGAATTGAAGTTACAAATAATATTAACTAAAATTTTAAAATATGATTTAAAAATTAATATTAAATTAATGATTTTTTTATCAATTAGTAAGAAATTAATTTAATAACTAATTAAAAATATAATTTCTTTTCTAAGAAAACAATTTTCTATGTACAAACAAAATTTTATATCAATAAATTAAAAATATCTAATTTTGCTGAATATTTTTAATAAAATTTATATATTATATATTCAATAAATATTTTTGATAACCATTCAATAGATTTTATTGGTATAAGATAAGAATAAATCCAATTTTATGAATAAAAAAGATGTATTTTTCTAAAAGGTAATTTTACCGCCTTATAAGGGAGAACCCATTATAAAAATAAATTTTGACACATTAATAATTTTTATTTTACATAATAAAAATATTTTTTAAATTATAATATAAAAGGTTAGTTTTG
The DNA here is from genome assembly GCA_963277665.1 of Viscum album. Lineage (NCBI taxonomy): Eukaryota > Viridiplantae > Streptophyta > Magnoliopsida > Santalales > Viscaceae > Viscum > Viscum album. Next base: position 1,617,521,885 of record OY728125.1, read on the forward strand.
TTGATTTTTTGGTATTTTTCTAAGATGTTTAATTTTTGATGAATAATGAAAAATATTGAATTTTAATTCAAAATTTATATTTCATCTAATTTATTTATATAATTAAATTATATATTGATTTGGTTTTAAAGTATAATTAGATAAATTATAAATCAATTAATAAAATTTAATTCATTGTAACAAATTTTATATTGAAATTGGATATAAAAATATTTCAAACTTTTGGACATTTTGTCTTTAAAAACCCGCTTTCACGACACGTTTACGAGATTAATTTTAAATTAATTTCTACCAATTCTGTGGTTAGAATTTTAAAAAATGTATTCAATATTTTTAATAAAAAAATTTAATATATATATTAATTTCAACTTAGATTTTGACCAAAATTAATAGTTAAAGTAATCAAAATTTATTAATATGATTAAGGTAAAAACAAGTTTACTTAGTGTTTAAACTTTAAATTAAAAGGGAAAATACCCTAGAAACATGAAAAAAATCCATTATATGAGAATATTTTATAAACTATACTCCATTTTTTCTAAAATGGTCAATTAGTGAACATACATGATGTAAACGAGACAACTCAATAGTTTTTACTTTTTTATATTTACAAGAATGTCACTCCTCCTTCATTATAAAAGGGCACTCAGCCCCTCACTTCCTCATACCTCTAAATCCAATTTGGATCATCCAAAACCTGACTAAAAAATCACAAATATTCCCTCATTTAAACCTATAGGCCTCACATTTAGTAAAAATAAATCTAATTTAGTCCTTTGTGGTAAACTAAAAGGAATTACCAAAAGAAGATGTAACATCCTTCCACAAGCTATTTTATTTTATTTTAATTATATAAACTCTAAATTATTATTATTACATTATTATATAATAAAATATCTATAATAAATATACTTATATTCTTATATTCTATGGTTTTTACCTATACCTAAACACACTTTCATCAAATGGGTAACGAACTTGCCACTAGTGTGTACGGTGGGCTACCACCTCACGAAATGATGTCATTCTTTTTTTCCTTTTCCACATATTATGGGTGGAATTATAATAGAAATAATGTTTTTATATGATGTATATTATTTTTAGGATTCCTTTATTCTTCATTAATTATTACATAAAACATACCTTCATGGATTCTATTTTATGTAAATACGATAACTTAGTTTGTGGATGTGCGGAATACCGCTTCCTCAAATCGATGTGATTCGTTTACACTTTACATGGAATGAATTAAAGATAGTTTTAGTAAAATTATATAATATATATGAAATAACAATTATACTTCAATTTTAATATATATATATATATATATATTCATATATTTCATTTACAAAAATTCATTGTAGTGACCCGAAGCTTGACGTACATAGATATTACATTACTTTTGCGGAATAATTAAAACATAACAAAAACAGAAACACAAGGACCATAATATTTTACTGTCTTTGGAAACTTGGAATGTAATCTTATAATCGTGGTGAAGGATCTTCAACATCTCCCATAAAGATCTTCTAATTTTTGTTTCCTTACATAAAACCTTTCTTTTAATCTCGGGGAAAAATAAAACATAAAAAGGGTGAGCTCAAATGCTTGGTAAAGGTAAGCATGGATAAAAAAACATACCATATACATTTGAACTTAAAAACATGAACATAATGTTTAAAATAAAAATATTGAGAAATGACATAAAACATGGAAGTACGTAAGGCATAGATCATAAAGAAACATTAAGAATGATAAAATAGCAGGGGAATATAACACGTAATTGTGGCATCCATTAAGCACATGTAATGATTTCCATAGTAGCCAAGGCATTGTTGCCAAAACCATCTTAGTGGACAAAGTCCCTTTCTGAATCGAGTTCACTCCTCATTCCAGTCCTGTAATACTGAACCAGATTAACTTACCGTTCAATCCATGTCTATCGCATGAGATATTAATATTTACCCAATGTATTGGAGGGAGATATAGGTCCGACCCATCTCATAATGAAATCATTCTTACTTGTGCCACAAAATAAACTTAAAACATTCATCGTAACCCAAAGAATAAAATGGGTTTCATAAACATCATCCCATAATCATATAATCCATATAAAACAAATGGATATTTTATCATAAGAACATTTAAACCATGTAAATCATAAAGACACTATACGTGAAACATACACATATGAAAATAATGTCATCTTAGATGGAAAATGGTTTTGATAAAACACTTGAAATGAATTCTTGAGGAAAATATCCTTTTTTCTTCAAAATCATTTTATTTTCACCAAATGTCATGCAATTTTAAAATAAAAGGATTTTGTTGAAAAAAGTCATGAAATATTTTGGAGGAATCTTCATGAAAATATGGCTTTATAAAACCGTAAAAATCTTTTCATGCCGTATAAGTTAAAAAAACATTCTTCTCGTACTTTGGACGGAAAAGTCAAAAAGTACCTCATAAGAGAAAGATTCCATACATACCATGTAGTAAACATCAAAAATGGGTAAAAATGACTTTAAACATACATTAATCAACTTTTATAAAACATGGACATGGATGATAGAAATAACCCCAGTAAATAGTTACGCATAAGCAATCTCGGATAAAAATGAGATTTGCAAAATTATCCCTTACCTTAGGTCTGATATGCTTCGTACGTATCCAAAATTCATGTATAATGATTTAAAAAATGTCATTGACTTATTAAAGAATCATATTCATTGTTATTATATCATATATGGTTCACTTATGACTTTATATTACCCGTTCTTTTGTAAATTCATGTTAAAGTAGCGTTTTGGGAAAAATCGTTTCATTTGTCGTTCGTGTTTTAACTTGTAATTATTCATATGATTACTTAGATCATGATTACTTACATCCAGAATTTAAAACATGATTTATATATAATATATATTCATAATATATATAATCGATCGATAAATGGAAAGAAATACACCGTTCATGGAGACAGTAGGCCATACGTACGCATGAATTCTATTTTAATTTCTTTATTGAATTGAATGTAATTAAGTAGATGACATGAATATATATACATAAATCCAGTAGTATTATTATGTCATATACTTCATGATTACTTATTATATATAATTTATAATCATTCTTGAATGGTTATCATGGAGAGTGAATCTCATTGCGTCGTGGAGACAGTATTTCGTACGTACGCACGAGCGATGATATCCTTCCCATGATCGTGGAATTGTATTAAAGTGTTTGTATAATATTAAAAAATCAATATCAATTTAAAATTATTATATATATTCATTACTTTCACCATTATACCCATCCATGTAAGGTGGTGGTGGAAATTAGATTACACCACGGCGTGGAGACAGTATTCTGTACGTACGCACGCGCGGTGATTTCGTTTTACGTAGGATGGATAGATGGTGAAATATGGTTGTTTAATACTTATAATAACATATCAGTATATGAGTGATACTGATGTTATTACGTCATAATTATGCAACTAAAAATAATAAGTGGAAGAAGAAATAAAGTTGAAAGAATCGGTAACAGACATTACCTCTTCTTTGAAGCACCTCTTTGAGACCTCCTCTTAGGGTACTAAAATTGGTCTTTGAAAGAGATTAGGACCTCTAGGATGTTTCTAGGTAAGTGGAGAAGAGAAGTTTTCAGGGGTTTTCCGAGCTTGAAGGCTCAAAGTGGTGTGAGGAAGAGAGGGTGGAGGTGCCCTTTTATAAGGGAGGAGGGGGGCACCTTTGGAATAACTAAAAATATTATTTTATTATAAAGTCAAATTCGGTTTTTAATAGCTCGAAATTGATATATTTATAAGATAAGGTGGGGATGGGTATAAATACTCTCATCCAATAGAATTTAGACAATTTTAGGTCATTATATTAACCTTATCTTTCAGTTTTAACTCTTAGTTAATTAGATTGACATTTACCATGTCACTTTGTATTTTTATATTATATAGTTAATAAACATACCATATACATCCAAGAGACCCCCAAGTGGTCCATTAATGATACACCTATCATGATATAAGTATATTGGCCGAACCATATATTTCTAGGAATATAATAACAATTAATAATATAATATTTGTTTTAAAAACTATTTTATGTCAATTTTGACACTATTTGGTAATTTATTTTTGTGAAAATCCTAACAGAATTATTAGTTCGAAAAAAATTAATTAAATAAATATTAACATGTCATATTAACATAGAAAATTATTTTAATTCATAAAAAGTCTCAAATTACATTTACTTGGGTATTTATAAAATCAATTATGTCAATATTTCATTAATAAGATAATTACTGCATCATCATTGTATCATAAATAAATTAAATTATTTTAAGTCTAAAAATTACAAATAAAATGCCATTATGTTTTAAATCTTATTGGCTTTCTAATGAATATTTATAGTCGAATTTATCTTTTTTATAACCCAATATTAAAAATGATTTAGTTATTACACTTTGATTTTAACAATTTTAACTCTTCTTTGTGTAAATTGATAATAAATGTCTTAATCTAATCCAAGTGGGCCTAAATGGTCATATTTTATTCCTAAGGTTGTTTTTGGTCTAATTAAACTTATCCAATAGAATTAGGACATGTGTTAGGATAATAATAATATCATTTTTACCCTTAACTACCCTATTTACTTTTAACCGTGGTAAAAAAAGTAAAAAGTTACTATTCACCTAAAATTATTTTCATCTCATTAAACCACATTTTAGTCCTTGATATTAACCGTGTCTCTCGTATTTTCGAAATTCCACTCATAGAAGCGGTAAAATTACGTTTTATGAAAAATTCAGTTTTTTTAACTACCACTTAGTGGTTTCACTATTCATCAAAAAATGAAAGTTTTCAGAAAAATACCCAAAATTAGGCCTAAGATATATTTTATATTATGAATTCAAAAATGATTTATATTTTACCAAATTCAAAACATATCAGTTACTTTAACTAATTTAAAATTTAATTCCCATCGTCAAAACAAATAGCATGTTTTTAAGAGATAATAACTATCAAAAGTTTGACACTTGTTTATGTTTGGTTTAAATGTGAAATTACATCCAATGAAAAAAATTGTATTAAATTGTAAAAATATATTCTAAATATACTTTAAAACCACTCAAATGAATAATTTATCACTATTAATTATTTCGATTAAAAAAATTGTTTTTAATTCAAATTTAGTAATTTTAACTATTCATCAGAATATGAAAGTTATCCGAAAAGTACCAAAATTTCACCCTAAGCTAATTTCGATATTCCAAATCCAAAAATGAAGTCAATTTTGAAAGATAAAATTTATAAAATTTCAAAAAGTGGGTATTACTATTCATAATGGGTAGTTCATAATAATATTATAATAATATCTCGTTTAGTGAAACTCGGTATTGCGTACTACACACGCTATCGAGGAAGGTCACGATTGCATGTAATGCAAGGAAAGTCAGGGATACGTGTTGTGAAAAATCCTTTTGGTGTAGCGTACAACACAAGATATTAGTTAAAAAGAATACTTTTTATAAAATCTCGGGGTGTTACATTCTACCCCCCTTAAAATGAATTTCGCCCTCGAAATTCGTCGGGGTTATAAATGGTTTACTACTAGAAAGTTTCCTTAATAGAAACCCACGTCGTAAAAAGGAATACCAATACTTGGCTTTAAAAACTAATGTCTGAAATGTAATGGTTACCCAAATTAACTCATCATTGGGTTTCCACGTAGGAAAACATAGGTGAAAATATGGATATGGAAGAAAAATATAACCATCAAGTTCTGATGGAGAGTGGTAGGGAACATGACTATGAAAAAGCCACCAATCACAAAGCCATAAATTTGTGATGATATAAGGTACCATCTGATTAATCGGATATAAGAGCACTAGAACAACATTTTTGGTTTTCAATATCATTTCCTTAAAGTTGATGAAATTGGAATTAGATGAAATTATATTGTGATTTTGGTACAGTCTCACCATTGGTCATTCATTGGACAATTTCCACTTCATCTCTTAAAGAAATGAAGTTTAATTTGTCATTCGTGATGTGTTAGCAGATCATGTGATAGAATGATGGGTCATTTCATCTGTCTCAAACAAAAGGTTTGAAAAGTTATCAAAAAATACATAAGTCCATCTACATTGAGATTAATCATATATGGTTACTAAAATGGACTTATAATTCATATATCATACTTCTTAATATAATAAAACTAGTTTCTACTAAACAGGGACTTCCTGTAGGCCAGTGGTAGGCGATAAAGGCCAGTCGCACTTCAGTTGTGGGTTCGATTCCCACAGCCTTGTCCGACGCGATGGGTTGTCGCCCATCCTGCAGGTTTTCCCTTTTCTAAAACTATATTACTATAACATCACATAAATAATATCGAAAAAAACTTCTATCATTAAACAATACTAACTTATGTCCAACATAATCCATTCCAATCTTTAGGCTTATCCATAATACTGCATTCCACTCTCATATTATAGTGAAAAAGATTACCAGAGATTTCATATAACATGCATGTTAATACCATCATTGATCCCCATATATCATAAGATATGTCTTTTTGGTCACATTCCAAACATTCGAAGGCCTTAATCATGTATTCTCTTGAAAAATAAATACCCATTGAATCTTAGTGAAAACATGAGTGCTGTCAAATGTTAACTCTTTCCACATACCAAAAACCCAAAATTTTATATACTCAAACCATCATATAACTATTTCCTTATATCAGTCATGAGCTCATGAATACTATCAAACATTTAATTTTATCCTTATCCCTTCATTATGCGCATATCATCTTTTTTCCAAAAATATCTCAATCACTTTCCATGGTTATCGGTACCATAAAATTATTGAAAACCACAATAGACCAATACATAAATATTCCAATATTCCATGATACTATATACAACATTATTTTGGAATCCCATTACATAAACACTTAATCATTCCACCACATCATTGTCATATTCAACATCTCCAATAGTGATCACATGCGACTTCCCTTTGTCCTTTTCCTTAAGTGGTTACTCATGTCAATCATCACTAACCCTTGGATTAGGGCATTTATTAGCATAATGCCCCATTTCATTGCACTTGAAGCATTTAAGTGTGGGTGGTGCATTCTCTGCATTCTTTTCTTTATTCACATAATTAGAAACACTTTTTCCATTACTTCAACACTCAGCTGCTCGATGTCATTCTTTTCCACACTAAACAATTTCTAGTCCCTTTAAGAAAATCTACACCATGCTTCTTTCCACACTTTGAGCACAAGGAAACAATCATCTTCTTTTCACCATTATTCTGAGATTTCTCCTTAAATTCCATCTTTCGTTTCTTGTCAAAACCATGAGATGGATATGTAACACCAACATCCATTTCTACCTTAATAGCATGACGCACAATTTCTTCATATCTACTGAAGTCTCTTATAGCTAATGCCCTTAGAAGATTTGGTTTTAAGCCACTGAAGAATCGATCAACATTAATTTCATGTTGGAGGATAAAGCCAGATGCATACCTTGCAAGCCTTTTAAAATTTTCTTCGTATATACCAACAGATTCATCATTCTTTTGCTTTTGTTCAAGAAACTCCTTATCCATCTTTGTTCGAAGAATATGAGGAAAGTACTTATTGAAAAATATGTTCTTGAACTCGTCCCATTCCATGGACTCAATTTCATCTATTGGCCTTGTATTCTTGATAAGATTCCACCATTGATCAGCTTCACCTTCCAAACGATATAATGCTAAGATGACTTTATCATGTTCAGAACATTGGAGAACTAAAAATATCTTTTCAGTGGTACTGATCCATTGTTCAGCAACAAGTGCATCAGAAGACCCACTGAAAGAAGGTGGACATTGCCTCATGAAGGACTCAATAGAATATTGTTCCCTTCTCTGATCATTTGGAAGTCCAGAATGATTCATAGCCTGTGTAAATATAGTAATAAGTTTTTTCACTCCATCTCCCATAACATTTGTTTGTTCATGAGGACAATCATTGCATTGTCCATTGCATTGATAAACACAGTTCCTTTGGGTTCCAGCTATCATCTAAAACACAAAAATAATAGTGTGAGAGGCAAAAATCATTCTAGGGAAAACAACATAATAAAGGGGGATTACCTTCAATACTTAACATCTTAGGTTTAATTCTAAGATCGTTACCGTAATTCTAGGACTATAACCTATACGTATACTAATCCTTAGGGACATCCCTAGACATACCTTAGAAATATATCACGGATTCCACTAAAGTTTTCGCATCCTAGTTTCCAAAGGTTGACTAAACCTTTCCTATGATACCAACTGTAGAGACCCGAATCTTGACGTACATAGATATTACATTACTTTTGAGGAATACTTAATACATAACAAAAACAGAAACACAAGGACCGTAATAGTATAGTGTCTTTGGAAACATGGAACATAATCTTCTAATCATGGTGAAAGATCTTCAACATCTCCCATAAATATCTTCCACTTTTTGTTTCCTTACGTAAAACCTTTATTTTAATCCTGGGGAAAAATAATACATAAAAAGGGTGAGCACAAATGCTCAGTGAGGGTAAGCATGGATAAAGTAAAACATACCATATACATTTGAACTTAAAAACATGAACATAATGTTTAAACATCAAAAGCTTGAGAAATGACATAAAACATGGAAGTACGTAAGGCATAGATCATAAAGAAACATTAAGAATGATAAAATAGAATGGGAATAATACACATAATTGTGGAATCCATTAATCACATGTAATGATTTCCATAGTAGCCAAGGCATTGCTGCCAAGACCATCTTAGTGGACAAAGTCCCTTTCTGAATTGAGTTCACTCCTCGTTCAAGTCCTGTAATACTAAACCGGATTAACTTTTCGTTCCAGCCATGTCTATCTCATGAGATATAAATCTTTACTAAATGCATTGGAGGGATATATATGTCCCACCCATCTCATAATGAAATCATTCTTACTTGTGCTACAAAATAAACTTAAAACATTCATCATAACCCAAAGAATAAAATGGGTTTCATAAACATCATCCCATCATCACATAATCCATATAAAACAAATGGATATTTCATCATAATAAAATTCAAACCATGTAAATCATAGAGACACTATACGTGAAACATACACATATGAAAATAATGTCATCTTAGATGGAAAATGATTTTGATAAAACACATGAAATGAATTCTTGAGGAAAATATCCTTTTTTCTTCAAAATCATTTTCTTTTCACAAAATGTCATGCAGTTTTAAAAGAAAATGATTTGTTGAAAATAGTCGTGAAATATTTTGGAGGAAGCTTCATGAAAATATGGCTTTATAAAACCGTAAAAATCTTTTCATGCCGTATAAGTTAAAAAAACATTATTCTCGTACTTTAAACGGAAAAGTCAAAAAGTACATCGTAAAAGAAATATTCCATACATACAATTTAGTAAAAGTCAAAAATAGGTAAAAAGGACTTTAGACATACATGAATACACTTTTATAAAACATGGACATGGATGATTGGAATAACCCCAGTAACTACTTACGAATAAGCAATCTCGGATAAAAATGAGATTTTCAAAATTATCCCTCACCTTAGGTCCGATATGATTCGTACGTATCCAAACCTCATGTATAATGATTTAAATAATGTCATTGACTTATTACAGAATCATATTCATTGTTATTATATCATATAAGGTTCACTTATGACTTTATATTACCCGTTCTTTTGTAAATTCATTTTAAAGTAGCGTTTTGGGTAAAATCGTTTCATTTGTCGTTCGTGTTTTAACTTGTAATTATTAATATGATTACTTAGATCATGATTACTTACATCCAGAATTTAAAATATGATTTATATATAATATATATTCATAATATATATAATGGATCGATAAATGGAAAGAAATACACCGTTCATGGAGATGGTAGGCCGTACGTACGCATGAACGCTATTTTTGTTTCCTTATTGAATTGAATGGAATTAAGTAGATGACATGAATATATATAAATAAATCTAGTAGAATTATTATGTCATATATTACATGATTACTTATTATATATACTTTATAATCATTCTTGAATGGTTATCATGGAGAGTGAATCTCATCGCGTCGTGGAGACGGAATTCCGTACGTACGCACGAGCGATTATATCATTCCCATGATCGTGGAATTGTATTAAAGTGGTTGTATAATATTATAGAATCAATATCACTTTAAAATAATCATATATATTCATTAATTTCACTATTGTACCCATCCATGTAAGGTGGTGGTGGAAATTAGATTACACCACGGCGTGGAGACGGTATTCCGTACGTACGCACACGCGGTGATTTCATTTTCCATAGGATGGATAGATGGTGAAATATGGTTGTTTGATAATTATAATAACATATCAGTATATGAGTGATACTGATGTTATTACCTCATAATGAAACAACTAAAATGAAGAAGTGGAAGAAGAAATACAGTTGAAATAATCGGTAACAGACATTACCTCTTCTTTGAAGCACCTCTTTGAGACCTCCTCTTAGGGTAATAAAATTGGTCTTTGAATAAGACCAGGACCTCTAGGATGTTTCTACGGAAGTGTAGAAGTGAATTTCGGAGGGGTTGGCTGAGCTTTAAGGCTCAAAGTGGTGTGAGGAAGAGAGGGAGGAGGTGCCCTTTTATAAGGGAGGAGAGGGGCACCATTGGAATAACTACAAATATTATTTTATTATAAAGTAAAATTCGGTTTTTAATAGCTCCAAATTAGAATATTTCGAATATAAGGTGGTTATGGGTCGAAATAATTTCATCCAATATAATTTAGACAAGTTTAGGTCATTATATTAACCTTATCTTTTAGTTTTAACTCTTAGTTAATTAGATTGACATTTACCATGTCACTTTGTATTTTTATATTATATAGTTAATAAACTTACCATATACATCCAAGAGACCCCCAAGTGGTCCATTAATGGTACACCTATCATGATATAAGTAAATTTTCCAAACCCTATATTTTTAAGAATATAATAACAATTAATAATATAATATTTGTTTTAAAAATTATTTTATGTCAATTTTGACACTATTTGGTAATTGATTTTTTCTAAACTCATAAAAGAATGATTAGTTCTAAAAAAATTTATTAAATCAATATAAACATGTCATATTAACATAGAAAATTATTGGAATTCATAAAAAGTTTCAAATTACATTTATTTGGGTATTCATTACATCAATTATGTCAATATTTCATTAATAAGATAATTACTGCATCATCATTGTATCATTAATAAATTAAATTATTTAAAGTCTAAAAATTAGAAATAAAATACCATTATGTTGGAAATCGTTTTAGCTTTATAATTAATATTTATAGTCGAATTTATCTTATGTATAACCCTATATTAAAAATTATTAAGTTATTAAACTTTGATTTTAACTATATTAACTCTTCTTTAAGTAAATTGATAATAAATGTCTTAATCTAATCCAAGTGGGCCTAAATGGTTATATTTTATTCCTAAGGTTGTTTTTGGTCTAATTAAATTTATACAATAGAATTAGGACATGTGTTAGGGTAATAATAATATCATTTTTACCCTTAATTACCCTATTTACTTTTAACCGTGGTAAAAAAAAGTAGAAAGTTACTATTCACCAAAAAATTATTTTCATCTCATTGAACTAAATTTTAGTCCTTGATATTAACCGTGTCTCTCGTATTTTTGAAATTGAACTCACAGAAGCGGTAAAATTAAGTTTTATGAAAAAATTATTTTTTTTAACTACCACTTAGTGGTTTCACTATTCATCAAAAAATGAAAGTTTCCAGAAAAATACCAAAAATTAGGCCTAAGATATATTTGATATTATGAATTCAAAAATGATGTCTATTTTACCAAATTAAAAAAATATCATTTACATTAACTAATTTAAAAATTAACTTCTGCCGTCAAAAGAAATAGCATGTTTTTAAGAGATAATAACTATCAAAAGATTGACACTTGTTTATGTCTGGTTTAAATGTGAAATTACATCTAATGACCAAAATTGTATTAAATTGTAAAAATATATTCTAAATATACTTTAAAACCACTCAAATTAATAATTTATCACTATTAATTATTTTGATTAAAAAAGTTCTTTTTAATTAAAATTTAGTAATTTTCACTATTCATCAGAATATGAAAGTTATCCGAAAAGTACCAAAATTTCACCCTAAGCTAATTTTGATATTCCGAATCAAAAAATGAAGTCCATTTTGAAAGATAAAATTTATAAAATTTCAAAAAGTGGGTATTACTATTCATAACGGCTAGTTCATAATAATATTATAATAATATCTCGTTTAGTGAAACTCGGTATTGCATACTACACACGCTATCGAGGAAGGTCGCGATTGCATGTAATGCAAGGCAAGTCAGGGATACGTGTTGTGGAAGCTCCTTTTGGTGTAGATTACAACACAAGACATTAATTAAAAAGAATACCTTTCATAAAATCTCGGGGTGTTACATTCATTCAATATAATAATAAAACAGAAACAACATTCACGCATACGTACGACCCACCATCTCCATGGACGGTGTATTCTATTTCATATTTTAATATTTCACAATTTGTTATAAATATTTATATAATAAATATATATTATATTTAAATCATGTTTTACATTCTGAAAATAAATAAATAACGATCTATGTAATGGGATCAATAACAATAAGTCAAAACATATACAAAAAAAGAAGATATTACGCAAAAGGTAACATTAACATGAAATTGTTAATAAAAGCATAATATAAAGTAATAATAAAATAATATATGGTATTATTTATGATAATATAGTTCTTTGGTATATTATTAATAAATTTTTACTTATTATATAAGATTTTGGAATGTGTACGAAGAACGCCAAGACTTAAGGTAAGTGTTTTTCTCATCTTAATTTTATTTTTATGAGACTTATGCCTTATTCAACACTCATTTATTAGGTGTGGTGTATATAATTCCCATGAATTTATTAAATTATTATTATATTTAAATTTATTATTATTTACATTTCCATTTTATAATATTTCTTTCATTGGTTTTATTGTTCAAAAGTTACTGAATCGGTAAAGTAATTTTCGTCTCTATTTGCCTTCTAAGAAAGAAATGCTATGTTATGTGCCTATATTTTTCTATAGAGTGTATACACTAACATTTGAAATGTTATATCATAAACATAATTCTTTTCATAGTATATTAAGCTTCATTTCATGTTATTATAACTTGGTTATTATGATTTAATGTTACTAAAGTGGCAACTCTTCATTACTACAATCTCATAGTTTATCGAGATTATTTATGATTATTCTTCCATTGATAGAATATTATGATCTATATCTCAAGAATATCTTGAATTTCTTTATCCTATATCTATCAATTATATCTTAATGTATTGGTACCATTTCAAACTTTTTTGGTACTTAATATAATTAAAAAAGTGTTTTTAAAAAAATATGACATTATTTCTCTCTTCAGTCAGAAATTATTTTTATTCACAAAACCATGTTTACTAAAAAATATTTTAAAAATGTTTTACTGTGATGTGTAAAATACATTTTGACCCATGATTTAATATTTTCAATAAAAAATATTTTAAAATGAATCTCCTTGTCATGTTCCAATCAAGTCACTTTTCTAAACTTTTTACGGTGAAAAGGAATGTTTGGAAGGAATGGATTTACCCGCCATAATGTCCGTCATTTCCTGGAAACTTAATTTAAAAGTTTACAAGGTTATTTTTGAATATTATTTTCCCTAATATTATATAAATTCCTTGTTTTTATGTTTTTTCAAAGAAAAGGGTTTCCAAAAAGTTTTTATGTCTAAAAAGTGTTTTAAATGATTTTCAAAGATTATTTTATATTTTTTCAAGTATATTTTCAAAGAAAAATAATTTCAAAATATTATATGATTTAATAATATTTTTTCAGAGTGGAAAGTATTTTTTCCCCAAGAAATTTTTTAAATTATTTAAAAATAATAATTTATGTGTTTTTGAGTGTTTTTTAAAGAAAGGATTTTGAAAATGAATTATGTTTTTATAATTCATTTTCAATGAATGGTTTTTTCATCAATAAATTATTCATGCGATCCTTCAAAATAATTCCCCATCAAAGTTTACATACTTTGATATAGTTTATTATTACTGAGGATATGATCCAAGGAAACCATTCATATACTTCTTTGAATAGTTTATTTTAAGATGAAAATTTGTTTGTGAAACCCATTTTTCTTCCCCAGGTTATACCATGGTAAAATGATTATGAAACCTACTTCATTTCATAGGTAATTTTGCGATAAAATTATTATGAAACTAGTCTATTTTTCACAAGTTATGATATTATGAAATGTTTACAATACCGATTTCATTTCATGGGTTAAGAGATTATATTTATTAAAACCATATTTTTAATAGGACATCATATGATTAATGTTTTTTGATCTTGTGGAACATTCATGTATGATTTCATTACGTGATGGGTGAGTCCTATATGTCCCTATAATGAATTGGGTAAAGATTGATATCTTATGAGATAATGATGAGAAACAATTCAAAGGGCTTGATTCACGTGGTTAAACAGGTGTGTCCTAATACACAATGGGAAACGGGTGTGTCCTGATCTAACATTGGAAACATGTGTGTCCTGATTGAAAATGAGAAACAAGCGTGTCTTGATCCACTATGGGAAACATGTCTGTCCTGATCCAAAATAGGGAAACATGTGTGTCATGATCCACTATGTTAATGGTCTTGGTATTTAACCTTGACACATGAAATGGTTTTTTATATTTATAATGGTTTCACACATATATGACATGAGATTTTGGTTCATGATAGATTTATGATGATTTATCTATTATTTATGAATATAAAATGTAACATAAGATGGGTTGAATTGTGTCTTTTCAAAAATATTCCATAACTTTGTATTTTTACACCCAATGTGATTTATGGATATAAATAGTGTTTTATTATGTATGAAAAGATTATGAAGTAGATAAATAGAAATAAGAAACACAACATTTTATAGTTGTTAGGGGCACACAGATCTCATAGTCCACTCTACCAATCACTCCTTATGAGCATAGTAAATTTCACAAGAATGGCCCTCTTATCACAAGACCATGAATTCACAACTTAGTGAAGATAGTTGAGACCGTAAAAATATTAATAATAAAGCATTATGGTTCTATAAAAAATAACTAGTTATCCATATATTAGATATAGAAGCTAATACTCCACAAAAACTAAGTACGAGCAGTTGAAACTCTAATAAATCAAACAATTTTGATTTGTGGATTCAGGTTGTTCTTCACAGTTATAGCAGCAACATAGGAAATATGATAAATCTTCTTCTTTAGAAAATAACATCTTCAAGAATGAAATAATATAAATTGAAAATTGTTAAAAAATTATCTTCAATAAGGTAGAAACATAAACAATAGTTTTAATGTAACACCCCAAGTCTCCACAGTACGTTTCCCTATGAATAATATAATAGCTTATTTCGTATGCAACTTCGAGTTCAAACTCACCATAACCTATCAAACTAGCAGTTATGAATGGTAATACCCATTTTTTGAAATTTAATAAATTCTATCCTTCAAAATTGACTTCATTTTTGGATTTGGAATATCAAAATTAGTTTAGGGTGAATTTTTGGTATATTTCTTAAAGCATTCAATTTTTGATGAATAGTGAAAAACACTGCGTTATTAGTTAAAAAAGAATTTTTATTTAAATAATTATTTATTTTCATTAAATTTATTTTAGGTAAAAATAGATACATAATACCTATATAAGTTCAATTTAATTCATTGGAGTCATTTTATAATGAGTTTAGATATATAAAAATTTTATTAAACTTTTTACCATATTTTACCCCCTTCTAGGAGTATTTTCAAATTTGTATAAAACATAATTCTACCACTTTTCTGAGTTGAATTTGAAAATTCCAAGGGACACAGTTGACATCAGTAAGTAAAATGTGGTACAATAAGATGAAAATAGTTTTTGCTAAATAGTAACTTGTGACTTTTATTTCCCAAGGTTAAAAGTAAATAGGGTAATTATGGCTCAAAATGATATCATAATTACCCTAACACATGTCATAATTCTATTGGATAAGTATTATTCAACCAGAAAAACCATATGAATAAAATAAGACCCCATTTCGTCCACTTGGATTAGATTAGGACATTAATTATTACTTTATTTAAATAAGAGTTAAAAGAGTTAAAACCAAAGTTTAATAAGTAAACCATTTTTAATATAGGGTTATACATAAGATAAATTCGACTATAAATATTCATTAAAAAGATAAAATCATTTCCTATATAATTGTATTTTATTTATAATATTTATAAAATAAATAATAATATTTATTTATGACACAATGATGATGCAGTAATTACTTTTTTAATAAAAGATTAAAATAACTTGTATTATAAATATCCAAATAAATATAATTTGAGACTTTTAATGAATAAAAATAATTTTATAGGTTAATATGACATGTTATGGTTGGTTAAATGAATTTTATTGGAAGCAATAATTTTGTTATAAATTTAACAAAAACAAAATACCAAATATTGTCAAAATTGACATAAATTGTTTTTAAAACAAATATTATATTATTAATTGATATTCTTTTCCTGAAAATATAAAGTTACCCCAAAGGGATTAAATAATATTATATATGTCATTAAGGACCCACGTGAGGTTCTCTTAGAAGTATATAGTATGTTTATTAACCATATAATATAAAACTACAAAGAGACATGGTAAATGACAAACTATTTAACAAAGAGTTAAATCTAAAAGATAAGGTAATATGATGACCTAAACCAGTATAAACCCTATTAGTTGAGAGTTTTTAGACCCATCCCCACTTTATCTTATAAATAATTCATTTTTTAGAAATTATAAACTGAAAATTATTTTATTATAGAATAATATTTCAATCTTTCCTAAGGTGCCCCTCACCCCTCTTATAAAAGGGAACATCACCTTCTCTCAAATTCACACTTTCAAAGCCATTTGGCTCGGCCAAACCCACACCCAAATATCCTATAAACTTTCATACCTTAATCCTAGAGGCTTTCCATTAGTCAGAAAGCCATCCTAAGGATCCCTTTTTATCAAATCAAAAGAAATAACCCGGAGAAGTGGTAAATATTTCATCACCTCTTTCAAGTTCATTTCTTCTTACACTTCCTCTTTCTTTATTGTTTCCATTATAAAAAAATTACTCCAGTATACTCTATATAATATGATGTTATAATAAAAATTGTACAACCGTATTCATTATTCTATCCATCCTATAAATGACAAAGTCACCTTACCTGCGTACGTACAGACTACCGTCTTCACATCGTGGTGTAGTTTGTTATTCATACACTACATCATTTGTATGGGTATAATAATGAGTATAAATGATGTAAATAATAAATATAACATGATAATTATTCTGTATATATGATATAAAATCCAATTATATATGATTTTAATAACAAAATAATGATATTGTCGCTCGTGCATACATATGGATTACCATCTCCATGAACGTGATGAGATTCATTCCCTATCGTATCCATTCAAGAATAATTTTCATTTGATGATTAAAAATTATGTTTAAAGAATTAATATAATTATGAATATGAATAAGATACATACTATCCATAACAAACATTACTTATGTAACAAATCATATAAAGGAAAACAAATTAGTTAACACCCGAAACGATGATACTACTGAAATATCATTAACAAAGCAATATTAGAAGATCTTATATGATATCAAATTTATGTATATAGTTATTGCATAATTTAATAACAATGATTTAACTATTATACATGAGTTTAGCATACCCTCAACCAAAGAAAAGTATAAGTTAAGGGTTAATTTCACAATCTCTTTATTATCCGATGTTGTTTTTATGTAAATATCTACTGGGGCCTCTTTATCATCCACATCCATGTTTTCTTAATAAAATGTATTTCAATTTTTTTTTACAATTTACAAGACAATGGGTTAAAGTCATTTATACTCTTATTTGACCTTATATGTTTTGAAAGGAATATTTCCACCATTTTCCAAACAATGTACATTATGACCTTTTTTGAAAAATTAAGGTAAATACGTTTTTTTAACTTATACGGCGTGTGAGGCTATTTTCCGCCATTATAACATCATCAAAGCTTTCCATACAATCTTATAAGAATATTTACAATATAAATGTTTCATTTTAAAATTATATTACTTTTAAATGATTTCAAAATAAAAAGTGATATTTCACTAAAAAAAGTTTTGATTGCATCTATGTCAACATCTTTTGAAGGATATTAAGCTTTTTTGAAGTTGATTTATTATGATACAAAACATCCATATTGTATTGAAGGTTTTGTGATATTTTTTACTATGGATGCATTATTTTTACACCATTCATTGTTTAGGGATAATGTATTGACATTTAGTATGCTATTTTTAATATGAATGTCTATGTTATGTTTAAAACTTTTCATATGAGGAATGCATTGGATTTAGTAAGTAACGGGTGGAGCCCGCTATAGCTCGTAGTTGCATCGGTAGGTCTCATGAGACAAACTAGTGTCTCGGAATAGGTCCTTGAAAAAATTTTATTGTTAGTCTTGGCACAAGGCCATTACTATGTAGTTATAATGTATGGAATTTTTCATTCCATCATTATGAAATTGTCTATTGAAATTACATGTGATTATTATACTAGTATAATATCCATGTGAATAAGTAAATGGAATTATTTGATTTTTAACTTTTCCATATTTTGATTAATTTAATGTTTAAAAGGATTTTTTAGTCTTATACATTTCCTTAAATGGTTATTCTTATTTATGAATGTTTTCGCTATATATTTATACTTACTGAGCATCTGAGCTCACCCATTTCTATGTTCTATTTTTTCCCAGGATGCGAAGAAGTATATTATGACCGACCTACAGGGATAGTATAAGGAATATGAGTGTGGCCTATGGAGACTATGTTGTTGTTATTTTTCATTTCTTAATTTAATGTAAAACTTATGAATGTATCTAGTACTTCAAGGCTACTAAACTAATCAATCTTTCGAGACTTGATTTTTTGTGATCATGAAAATATTATGTAATAATGCACCGACTCTAGGTAACTGGGGTTGGGGAATTACAGTTGGTATCAGAGGAAGTTTAGTACAATCCTTGGAAGCTAGATTTAGGAAAAATCTGATTAGAGAACATTACCCTATGATAGAATTAGAGTATTAGTATTGAACTTCCTAGAATTTTTTTACTATAGATATTTTGTGAGTTTTATAATAAATACATACCTGTCTAGATACAAGTAGGTAGAGGTGGCTCTGGAACAGATGTACCTAGGGGTAAAACCTGAAAACACCGGTTTGAGCTAGACTCGAATGGGAACTGGTGCACGATAATTAGCCTTGTCGCACTCTTGGTTACGACACTCATGGGTGACATGATTAGGATAATTATCTTTTAATCTAAAAACCATTATGAAGGGTTTATGAGTATATACTTTCTTAATGAAACCATTTTTTTTTGTTATGCATTATATCCATAAACTGTTTAATTTATGTTAACTATTTTACAAGTGTGGAATTAAGTATTGTGATTAATAAAATAATCAAGTCAACCCCATTGTTTAGAAATGGTGCCTAGTGGAAAGAATGAAAACCATATCGATGCACGTAATCCATGTAGGGATTTCACACCTACTCAAGATAATTATAGTGGATCTGGTGAATCAACTGGTGCTGATCAGCTTATCACCATACTAAGAAAACTCACTCAGGTTATGAATAATAACCTAACCCGTATAGAGCACCCTGATCCGCAATGTGGAGGATTAATGTTATACTGATTCATGAGGCAACAACCAGAATTCAATAGGACTAAAAATTCATTTTCAAATGAGTAATGGATAAGTTCTTTAGATAAAATATTTCACACTTTGGGGAGTAGCAAAAGGGAAAAAGTTGTCATGGATGTTTATCGCCTCACAGGAGTTGCAATTCAATAGTGGTCAATGATTTAAAATACAAAGGAAGATGATAAAGTATCAAATATGGAATGGAGGGAGTTTAAAGAGATTTTATTATAAAAATATTTTATTTGTGACCATCGAGTGGATATGGAAAGGTAATTTTTGAGTCTCAGACAAAATGAGGATGATAATGTCGCAAAATATGTGGATAACATTACAAGGTTAGCAAGGCATGCTACAGATTATATACGTAACCCAATAAGAAAGATTGACCATTTATTTTATGGGTTAAAACTATTTCTCCATCAAGCATTAGCCTCATAATCCATCTTTTCATATGAAGATATTATCTCATGTGATATGAAGATAGAAATAGGATTCTATAAGTATTATGAATTTATAGCAAAACAAGGGAAGAAAATATCTACTAAAAACACTGGAAATAGAAATAATCCGAACAAGGGAAAAGTTGAATATCCATCCTATAGTAAATGTGGGAAGAAACACCCTGGTACTTTCCAGAAGGGAATGGGATTCTGTTACATGTGTGCTGAAAAAGGCCACCAAGCTCATCATTGCTAGGGGAAGAAAGAGGATGTCAATATTGAATGATAAAATTATAGAGAAAGGGGGGATAATAAAATTGAATGTCCTAAGCGCCAAGGAAACATAACTCAGAAAAGGCCAATGGATCATGGCTAAGCTTATGTTATCATTACTGTTGAGGTTAAAGCTCAAAAAGACATAGTGGCATGTAATTTAATGATTTCCTCAAGTTTATAAAATGATTTATTTGACTCTGGATCAACGCATTGTTTCATATCTTCCCAGTTTTCTAGGAAAATTAGATATTTTCAATTTGACTTAACATGGGAGTTGTCAGTCAAAACACCTAACGGAAGTATCATAAAAACAAAGTTTTGTGAATCAGTTCCCATTAGGGCATATAAATGTTCTTTATATTCTAATCTCATCGTGATAACAATGATTGTATTTGATATAATCCTCAGTATGGATTGGATTTCAAACCATGATGCAAAAAATTATTGTAAGAAGAATAAGGTTACAATTCTCGATGATGATAAGTAGTACCTTATCTATAGAGCAGAAACGTCTCCACCTAATTCTTATTTAGATCCACCCCCAATAGCTCAACAAAATTCAATTATTAGGGAGAAGAGAATGAAATAACTATTGCTGAGGAAAGGAATGTTCAAATAGAGGATGTAACTATTGTGAAAGAATAAGTTGATGTGTTTCCAGAGGATTTACCTAGACATCCTCGAGAATGATAAATTGAGTTTTCCATTGATTTAATTCTTGGTTCAAGGCTCATATCGAAGACCCCTTATAGAATGGACACTGTGGAATTAGTGGAACTAAAGAAACAACTACAGGAATTGAGTAAGAAGAGATTTATTCACCCTAGTGTTTCTCCTTGGGGATCCCCTGTCCTTTTGGTTTAAAAGAAAGACGGATCTATGAGGTTGTGCATTGACTATAGGGAGATCAATGCTATAACAATAAAGAACATGTATCCTCTACCCTGCATTGATGATTTACTCGACCAAATTCATGGAACTTGGTATTTTTCAAAGATTGACCTATGATATGGATATCATAAATTGTGTGTAAACAAAGAAGAAATTCCGAAAACAGAATTTCAAACCAGGTACGGGCATTAAGAGTTTACATTAATGCCTTTTGGGTTGACTAATGCACCCTATGTCTTTATATATCTAATGAATAGGTTTTTCAAGGAATATCTTGGTGAATTTGTACTGGTATTTATTAATGATATCTTGGTATAATCCAAAATATACTAAGATCATGAAAATCACTTGCGCATTATTCTAAAGACTCTTAGAAGAAATGAATTATTTGGGAAATTTAGCAAGTGTGAATTCTGGCTTCAAGAAATTTATTTTCTTGGCCATACTATCTCCAAGGATGGAATCTCTGTTGATCCTTAAAAGACCAAGGCAATA
Source organism: Viscum album (assembly GCA_963277665.1). NCBI lineage: Eukaryota > Viridiplantae > Streptophyta > Magnoliopsida > Santalales > Viscaceae > Viscum > Viscum album. Next base: position 1,617,543,982 of record OY728125.1, read on the forward strand.
TATGAATTTCCAACACCAACAAGAATAACCAAAGTATGCAGTTTTATTGGTTTATTAGGTTATTATCGACGATTCATCAAGAATTTTGTCTGGTTTGCTAACCCATTAAAAAATATCCCATGTAAAGGGGATAAATTTGTTTGGACAAAAGAGTGTGAAGAATGTTTTGATGAACTGAAGAGAATATTATTCAACACTACTATCTTGACTCTACCACCAGGGAATGATGGGTTTGTTATTTATAGTTATTCTTAAAAGAAAGGACTTGGTTGTGTCCTTATGAAAAATTATAGAGTTATTGCCTATGAATCACAATAGCTAAAAATTCCTAAGAAAAACTATCCTACTCATGATTTTGAGTTTCCAGTTGTAATCATTGCTTTGAAGATATGGAGACATTATCTATATGGTGAAAATGTGAGACAAATACCGATTACAAGAGTTTGAAGTATATTATCTCACAGAAAGAACTCAACCAGAGGAAAAGGAGATGTCTTGGAATAGTTAAGGATTATGATTTCACAATACAATACCACCCTGGGATGGAAAATAAGGTGGTTGATGCTTTGAGCAGAAAAGTTCATGGAGTTTTGAACAAGATGAGAGTTGAAAGGGATGTTATTTTCATGGATCTAGTTGAAATGGATATGGGAATAATCATGGAAGGTGAAACATCAATAATTTTTCAAATTGTTTCCAAACTGTATTTATTAAAAATGATAAAAAGTTATCAGGAAGATGATGAGGAGTTTCAAAAGAAAATTATAGCTATGAATGATGGGAGATTGATCAAATTTATATATGGAGACTGGATTTTTATATTTGGGAAGAGAATTTGTGTTCCCAATATACCTTATCTAAAAAGGGGATTGTTAGATGATTCTCATAGGTCCAATTTCTCTATACACTCTGGTAGCACCATGATGTATATTGATTTAAAAAAACATTTTTGGTGGGACAACATGAAGAGAGAGTTTGCAAATTTTGTGTCAAGGTGTATGGTTTGTCAAAAAGTGAAAGCTGGAAGGCAATATCTTGGAGGAGTCATGAAACCTCTTCCCATACTTGAGTAGAAATGGGATAATATTATGATGGAATTTTTCATGGGGCTACCAAATAAACCAAGAAGGAATGGTGAAAAATGGGTTCTTTTTGATCGTCTTACTAAGTAAGCACATTTTCTTACTATAAGAAAAGATTTAACACTTGAACATTCAGAAATACTATATATTAATTAATTTGTAAGACTTCGTGGAGTAACTATATTAATTGTTTATGATCGTGATCCCTATTTTACATCATGATTCTGGAAAAGTCTTCAGAAGGCCCTCGATACTGAACTTTGTTTAAGCACTGCCTACCACCCTCAAACTGACAGAAAATTAGAATGGACTATTTAAACCTTAGAATACTTGTTGAGATCTTGCAAACATGACTTTCAAGGTTTATGGGATCAATATTTACCTCTGGTATAATTTTCCTATAACAATACCTTCCATTCAAGTATTCAGATGGCACTATATGAAGCGTTTTATGGTAAGAGATGTCACACACCAACTTGTTGGGATGCTGTTATTGAAAGAAAACTCATAGGACCAAAACATATTGAAGAAACGATGGAAAAGGTGAAGGTTATCCAAACCCACATCAAAGCAGCACAAAGTAGGCAGAAGAGTTATGCCGATAATCGAAGGAAAAAATTTATAATTTTAGGTAAGAGATCATGTTTTTTTTGAAGGTATCTCCATGGAAGAAATTATACAATTCAGTAAGAAAGGTAAATTGAGTCCCAGGTACATTGAAACTTTCGAAGTTCTAGAATGAATTGGGGATGTAGCTTACCGTTTGACAGTGCCACCAAGTATTTCCAAAGTTCACGTTGTGTTCCACATAACACTGTTGAGGAAATACATGCATGACCAAACACACGTACTCGCCTATGAGGAAATTAAATAGGAACACGATCTGTCTTATTGTGAAGACCTTGTCAAAATTATTGATACCGGCGAACAAGTGCTGAGAAACTGGACGACTCGTCTGGTGAAAGTTCTATGAAGAAACCATAAGATGGAAGAGGAAACGTGGGACCCCAAGGAACTTATAATGAAGAACCACACAAATATTTGTATGCTGTAATATTTAAAAAAAATTATGGACGAAATTATTTTAAGGAGATGGGAATGTAACACTCCAAGATTCCATGGTACTTTTCCCTTTGAACAATACAATAGTTTGTGTTGTACGCAATTTTGAGTTCAAACACACCACAACCAATCAAACTAACTGTTATGAATAGTAATACCCAATTTTTGAAATTTTATAAATTTTATATTTCAAAATGGAATTCATTTTTGGATTTGGAATATCTAAATTAGCATAGGGTGAATTTTTGGTATTTGTCTAAAAACTTTTAATTTTTGATGAATAGTGAAAAATATTACGTTATTGGTTAAAACCATCTTTTTATTTAAATAAATATTTATTTTATTTAAATTTTCTTAGGTCAAAATATATACATAATACCTATATAAGTTCAATTTAATTCATTAGTGTCATTTTATAATGATTTTAGATATATAAAAATTTTATTGACATTTTTACCGTATTTTACGCACCTCCAAGGAGCATTTGCAAATTTGTATAAAACATAATTTTACCACTACTGTGAGATGAATTTCAAAAATCAAAGAGACACGGTTGACATCATTAAGTAAAATGTGGTTAAATAAGATGAAAATAATTTTTGGTGAATAGTAACTTTTGACTTGTATTTACCATAGTTAAAAGTAAATAGGGTAATTAAGGGTAAAAAGGATATCATAATTACCCTAACACATGTCCTAATTCTATTGGATAATTATAATTAGACCTTAAAAACCTCAGGAATAAAATATGATCCCTTTTGGTCCACCTGGATTACATTAGGACATTTATTATTACATTATTTAAAGAATAGTTATAAGAGTTAAATTCAAAGTTTAATAACTAAACCCATTTTAATAAAGGGCTGTAGATAAGATAAATTCAACTATAAATATTTATTAGAAAGATAAAACTATTTCATAAATAATGGTTTTTTATTTATAATTTTGAGACATTAAATAATTATATTTATTTATGACACAATGATGATGCATTAATTACCTTATTAATGAAATATTAAAACAAGTGATATTATAAAAATCCATATAAATCTAATTTGAGAATTTTAATGAATTCTACTAACTTTTTAGGTAAATATGACATTTTATGGTTGATTAAATTAATTTTATATCGATGTAATAATGCTTTTATGAATTTACCAAAAACAAAATACAAAATAGTGTCAAAATTGACATAAAAGGGGTTTTAAAACAAATATTAGACTATTAATTTATATTCTATTCCTAAAAATCTAAGGTCCAGAAAAATTGCATAAAAAATATTATATATGTAATTAATGAACCACTTTATGTTTTCTTGGAAGTTTATAGTATGTTTATTATCCATATAATATAAAAATATAAAGAGGCATGGTAAATGTCAAAGTATTTAACTAAGAGTTAAATATAAAAGATAAGGTTAATATGATGACCCAAACCTGTATAAAACCTATTGGTTCAGAGGTTTTCGACCCACAACCACTTTATCCTTTAAATAATTCATTTTGGAGCCATTAGAAATAGAAAATAATTTTATTATAAAATAATATTTCAATCTTTTCCTAAGGTGCCCCTCACCCCTCTTATAAAAGGACACTTCCCCTTCTCTCAAATTCACACATTGAAAGCCATTTGGATCAGCCAACCCCTACCCAAATATCCAATAGACTATCCTACTTTCATCTTAGAGGCCTTCTTTTAGTCATAAAGCCATCCAAAAAATCCATTTTGAAAATATCGAAAGGAAGAACCCGAAGAAGAGGTAAATATTTTATCACCTCTTTCAAGTTATTTTCTTCTACCACATCCTATTTATTTGTTGTTTCCATTATAAAATAATAACTCAAGTATATCATATATACTATGATGTTATTATAAAATTGGTACAACCATTTTCATAATTCTATCCATCCTATAAATGACAAATTCACCATACGTGTGTACGTATGGATTACCGTCTCCACATCGTGGTGTGTTTTGTTATTAAAACACTTCATCATTTAGATGGGTATAATAATGAGTATAAATTATGTAAATAATTAATATAACATGATAAAAATTCTGTATATATGATATACCATCCAATTATATAAAATTTTAATATCAAAAGTAGGATATTATTGCTCGTGTGTACATACAAATTACCGTCTCCATGAATGCGATGAGATTCATTCCCCATCGCATCCATTCAAGACTAATTTTCATTTGATGATTAAAAATTATGTTTAAATACTTAATATAATCCTGAATATGAATAAGATACATCCTATCCATAAAAAACATTACATATATAACAAACAATATAAAGGAAAATGAATCAGTTAACAACTGAAATGATGATACTACTGAAATATCGTTAACAAAGCAATATTACAAGATAATATATGATATCATATTTATGTATATTTTTATTTTATAATTTAATAACAATTATTCAACTATTATACATGGGGTTAAATTACCCTCGACCAAGGAAAATTAAAGGTAAGGGTTAATTTCTCAATCTCTTCATTATCTGAGGTTGTTTTTATGTATCTACTGGGGCCTCTTTATCATCCACATCCTTGTTTTCTTAAAAAAATGTATTTCAATTTTTTCTACTATTTACTAGAATATGTGTTAAAGTAATTTATACCCTTATTTAACCTTATATGTTTTGAAAGGAATCTTTCTATTATTTTCCAAACAAGGTACATTATGACCTTTTCGACAAAATTAAGGTAAGAATGTTTTTTTAACTTATACGGTGGGTGTGGATATTTTCTGCTGTTATAACATCGTCGAAGCATACCATACAAGCTTAAAAGAATATTTTAAAAATAAATTTTGTATTTTATATTTATATGAATTTTAAATTATTTCAAAATAGAAAGAGATATTTCTCTAAAAAAGTTTTGATTTCATCTATGTCAACATCCTTTGATGGATATTAAGATTGTTTGAAGTGGATTTATTATGATACAAAACATCCATATTGTATTGAAGGTTTTTTGATATGTTTGACTATGGATGCGTTATTTTTACACCATTCATGGTTAATAGATAATGTATTGAAATTTCATAGTCTAGTTTTAATATGAATGTTTATGTTATGTTTAAACCTTTTCATATGAGGAATGCATTGGACTTAGTAAGTGACTGGTGGAGCCCGCTATAGCTCTTTGATGCATCAGTGGGTCTCATGAGACAAACTAGTGTCTTGGCACAAGGCCTTGATAAAATCTTATTTTTAGTATTGGCACAAGGTCTTGACTATGTGGTTATGAAGTATCGCGTTATAAATTCCATCATTATAAAATTGGATATTGATATTACATGTGATTATTCGAATAGTAGAATATCCAGGTGAACAAGTAAATGAATTATTTGATTGTATCTTTGTAATATTATTCTTAATTTCAAGTTAAAAGGCTTTTTTAGTCTTATAAATTTCCTTAAATTTTATATTTATTTATAAAAGTTTCCACTATATTGTTCTCCTTACAGAGCATCTGAGCTCACCCCTTTCTATATTGTATTTTTTCTCGTGATGTGAAAAATTATATTATGACTGACCTATATGGATAGTCTAAGGGATATGAGTGTGGCCTATAGAGACTATGTTGTTGTATTTTTTCATTTTATAATGTAATGTACACTTTATAAATGTATCTTGTACTTCCAAGGCTACTAAACTATTTGGTCCTTCGAGACATGGTCTTTTGTGATCATTCCAATTTTATGTAATAATGCACTGACTCTAGGTAACTAGGGTTGGGGAATTAATTCTAATCTTATAATAGTAAAAGATTTAACATGTATATCTTCAATGTGTAACTTCTTTTATAATCGATCATTCGTTGCAACAACACTGTAAAAGATAATTTCAATAATATAGTCGCATATGTGAATCGGTTATCACACAAATTTTTTATGAGATAATCTGGAGAAATATATAAAATAGATACCATTCATCAAAATTATAGATCTAAAAGAATAACTTGATTGATTTTGGAAATTCGAATTCAAATTGACCATGAGAGTCGAAACTTCCCTTAGGAATATGAGTTATTTTATCCAATGAATACAATTCATTGAAATAATAATATTGATCCTTGAGTTGGTATTCAATTATAACTTTATCATTGTCTCAATATTAGATTAAAAATTCAGCTTAAAAATATCTTCGTAGCAAACACAACGTAGGGTTCAACTGCGTAGCATAGGGTTCCTTCACGCATCGTAGAGTTCCTTTTCCTAGCATAGGGTTCCTACCAACATATGGTTTCTTAACCATACTTTCATTATCACGTAATGTAAGTAACAGAAGTAGTATGTGGATGATAATATTTATTTTTATCTTTTTAGAATAAGATCCTAAACATATGATTGATTAACCATAAGTTAAAATTTTAGAATTTAGGGTTGATGAATAGTAATCCCAACATCCAATGTATGGTTGATGATTTATACGTTTAAAGATTCACTAAACATAAGGATTCCAATCCAGAAAGAAACTATTTATAAGAATAATGTAGGGTTGATATCACTTGCAACTATTAACTTTTCATCATAACATAGTGTTGATACTATTCGTTCATATACTGAATGTAGAGTTTTGAAATAGTGTTTCTAAAGTAATTCTCGTAATGTTAAATTACTTTAACCTGAACATAAATTAATGTAAAATCACCCAAAAAACTTCATTAGAAAAATAAAAAGGGTATTTGTGAGCATCAAAATCATTACAATTTATTGAGTATTGTTGAGAAAATACATGACCAATAATCCCCCATTTTAATGATCACAAAACACATAACATAATTCATTAAAAAAGTTAAAGAAAATATTGGATTTGTAAACATAAAAAAATTAGATAGAAGAAATATTTTGATATTTCTATTTCATAGTAAAATTTATTTAAAAGAAAATAAATACATGTAAATTAAATATTTTTTATTCTAATGAAATGTTGTGAAAAAAATTCTCCACCTTTTTTTGATATCAAAAAGACGGTTTAAAAGAATAAATGATACAAACCACAGTAAATGTAACACTATAATATAAATAAATAGTTATAAAAACTAATAAGAGAATTAAATTTAATATTGGAAGTTAATTATTGAACTTAAATAAAAGTGAATAAATATTAATCAGAATAAACTAAATTGAATTTAAAATTAATTCAAATGTTTTAAAAATAGAGTACAATCCACAAATAGTGAATGTTTTTCTTCAAAATGAGAGATAATGATTAGAATCATCAGAGGTCGAGGGTGTATATGGATAAGGAATGCATTGGATAAAACTATTAATATCAATGAGATTCATTAGAAAACTCTAGAAATGAGTTTTGAATACGTCTGAACACTATTAAAGATGTTCTTCGAATCATGACCAATCTTCAGATTCTCACCCAAATTAACCTTCATAAAATCATTTAAATATTCCTCGGACTGAATAAATGATGTCAAATTATCAATAACTTGATTATGTACTAATCACAACCAGGATTCATTTTATGTTAGTTGACTGACAAGATGTCTTTGATTATCTAACAAAACATTTAAAGGGGTACTGCCACACTTAAGAGTGTGAAACCTATCATTGAAATTATCCAACACTGAAGTAATTGCTTCAATCCTTATAACAAGGTCTTGAGGTGTCTGTTGAGAGGAGGTTGATGCTCAATTGATTTCTCTGATATATTGAAATTATCTCCCTATCATTTGCCTGAACTCATAAAAATGTGACTTTTTGACAGATTCGTCTCTTAATAAATTGAACTCTATGGACATTTTCATATTAACTCTTTAAGGTCTCCAGAATAAATAATATTGTCTTTTAATTACTTTAGATGGATATTCTGAGCCTCAAGATTTGATATTGTCACTATAGTACTTTTTAGTTCATTAAATTTCTTTTTTTTGGCTTCCAATTATTCTCTAAGAAATAAGTTCGGAGCATCTGATTGATTTATGTTTATAACCAAGGATTCAACATGAGAATCAGATGATTTAGAAGATTTAGTTCTAGGGTAAGTGATATTTTCCATTTTATGAATTTCTATCAAGTCAAAACTTTCCTCTTCATTATCAACTAATCTGTCTCTAAAGAAAGATCCTCTAGTAGATTCAGAATAAAGAACACCAAGATATTGTGATTGATGATTAGGAACACCTCTCCTTTGATGTTCTTGAATATAAGACTCTTTCCCAACATTATCTTCTAATGGATTCTCACACATATCTCTAATAGAAACATTATATAAATTATTTAAAATATCGAATTTTATTATTATTCTTCGAATAATACTTTATTCTGGACTAGATTTAGCCTCTTAATCAGGTCTATATCAAATAGATCCAACTGAAGGAATCATTCATTGCTCCCCCTAAACAGCTTTCATAAGCCTTTGTTCTGGGTCCACACGAACTAGAAGAAGTCTATTGTAATAATTGATAAAAAAATCCTAACTTCTTAACAATATCAACATTTAAAATTTGGCCGTGATGACATGTTTCACCAAACAAATATCAACAAAATTTTCTTTTTCTTCACAATAAAAAGAAAATAATCCTCTCATAGAGATAATATCCTATTTTGGAATCCTTATCGAAGAAATGGTTTAGATACCTTATCATAAATCGATAGAAATTGAACATGATGTGATTTAAAAACAAAAAAAAAACATACATATCAGGATATATGAATTTCTCTAGCTCAATAGTCCATGGAAAAATCTTATATTGAATGAATTTCATCATTACATGGAAATCAAGAGTAAGATCTTTCATAATTACCTTTTTTCTAGTTCTCATTAAAAAAAAGAAAACATAATTTCATCTCAAAAATATTTTCCATTACCTATATTCCTTAAATCAAACTGAAACTCCCCATTATGGGGACAATGTTACAACTCATCCATTTCCACAGAAGAGATAAAAAATTCAGTATTGTTAATCTTAGAGACAATAATATCTTCATCAAATCCGGGACTGAATGAAGAATCTATGAAAAATTACTTTACATCAATGTCATAGACTACATGCATGTTATCTTCTCCAAAATCATAAACCAGTCCTTGAAATCTCATTGCTTCCTTGATAGAAAGATTTTTAGAATCTAAATAGTTGAAATCAATTACCTTTCCTTGGAGCACTTTGTGATCATTCCTTGATGAATAATTAGCCACATAAAACTCATCCTTTTATGATATTAAATAGGTTTCCATCTATTAAGGTTTTGAGATTGAAGGTCTTGAAGGATTATGGTTTTGACAAATGGGAAGTGAAAGAGTGGGAGAGATATTCTATAAACTGAAGGGACCTGTAGGAGAGGTGAAAGAGAGTGGGATAAGGAAAAATGTTTTATCATTCTGATTGAAAATGTACTTATTATGTTTAAAATTTTGAAAAGAAATAAAATAAAATTCTTTTAAAACATTATTTACACGTAACTAAATAAAATAAATAATAATAGAAGTTTATATACAACATATACAATATTTGAAATATAAACAGTTAGATTAAAATAAAATAAAATAAATAAATAATTCATTTAAAAATTAATTAATCCTAACTCCCCCTTAATAAAATCAAAACTTGAATTGGGAAGTGTTTAAAAAAATATCAACTAATTGATATTAGTTATTAACAAATTCTAAAGATATATCATTTTTAGGACATGATATCTTAGAAAATGATGCCATATATCAATGTGATTAGTTCTAGAATGACTTATATGATTTTTTTGATATATTCATAGAAATATTATTATCACATAAAATAGGTATACTATTAAAATTTAGACCAAATTATAGTAGAGTGTTTTCAACTACAACAACTTCCAGTAGAAACAAATTATTCTTTAGCGGTTGACAAAGCAACTGGGTGTTGTTTCTTTATAGACCATGAAAATAAATATTTTCCAAAAAATTGATTGGTTCATAAGGTGTTTTTTTATTCTAATCTACAACTTCCAAAATTATTATCGGAATATGAAATTAAATTAAAATTATAAGTTTTTGTGTAAAGAAGAGATTGAAAAATAGTTTCTTCTATATGCTTAAAAATTCAATTAACAGAAGTAAGATGGGAATATTTTGGATTTAATTGAAATATAGCACAAAGACATACAAAAATAATAATTTTTGGTCTACTAGTAGTAAGATATAACAAATTTTTCATCATAACTCTATATAACATATTGTCTACTAGTTTTATAGTTTAATTGATATCAATTTTTTTATTGTTACACGTGGGAGTTGTACATGTCTTGTTATTTTCAAGTCCAAACATTTTCAGTAAATCAATAATATATTTCATTTGATTTAAAACATTTCAATAATCTTTTTGATAAATTTTAAATCCCAGGAAGAAATTTAGTTCCCCCGTAATACTCATTTCAAATTTGTTTTGCATTAATTTTGAAAAATTATTATAAAACCTTTTATTAGTTAAATAGAAAAACATCATTAAAATAAATTTGAACTAATAATATATTTAAGCAAACAGTTTTCTTAAAATGTTTTGGATCTTCTAATCAAATAGTTAATCTATTTTTTAAAATAAAAGTACTCAATCTATCATACCATGCTCTAGGTGCTTGTTTAAGGACATAGGAAGACTCAATAAGTTTAAAAATAGAATTTGGATTTTGAGGATTTTTAAAACCAGGGGTTGTTCAACACACACTTCCACCATTAAATAACTATTTAAAAAGGCATACTTGACATCAATATTGTATAATTTAAAGTTAATATGAGTTACATAATATAAAAGTATTTTTATGGATTCAAATTTTTCTATAGGGAAAAGGTCGCATCATAATATATACCTTCTTCCTGATTACATATTTTAGCTACTAATCTATCTTTATTTCTTGTTTTTGATCCCTTGATTATAATTTTTTTTCTAAATCCTCACTTAGTTCCTATAACTGGATAATTGGTTGTTCTTTCTACTTGTTCCCTAAATTCTTTCCTTTTGAATTGGTTTAGCTCTTCCTTTATTACTAGCATCCAACTATCATCTTCCAAGGCTTATTAAATAATAATAGGTTCTAACTGAGATAGAAAGGTAAAGAATTAAGCTAGGTTTCCTAAATTTCTTATAGTTATAATTCATGTGTCCAGGTCTCCTATAATAGTTTATTGAGGATTTTTCATTAATGTTATAGACTTTCTAGGCAAGACACTTTCAGGAATTTCAATATCATGTTCTTCTAAATAGGGCTGATATTAATTAATATTATTTTTAAAATCCTTTTAGGGGTTTTAAGTGTCATGTTGTCAAAGGAGTCAGTGACTTCATCTGCTTGACCTTTCTCTTTAGTAAAAGGGCCAATTTCCTCAAACATCACACAAAATTATTCTTCAACAATCCCTGACATTTTATTAAACACTATATAAGATTTAGAGGTATCAAAATATTCAAAAAATATTCTACATCAGCTTTTGAATCGAACTTACCATGGTTGACATTGGTATTCAAGATATAAAACTTACATCTACGAAAATTAAAGTAATTTACTTTAGGTTTTTTGTTATTTCAATGTTCATAGGGTGAATTTTTGAAAATAGGCCTTATTAAAACTCTATTCAAGATATAACATGCTGTTATTATAGCTTCTACCCAAAAATAGGAAGGAAGACTATATTCATTCATCAAATACCCTTCAATTTCATAAATAGTTATATTTCTCCTTTTAATAATTAAATTTTTAGGCGTTCTTGGTTCAGAGAAGGTGTGTTTAATACTAAGATTTGAGAAAAGAGAATTGAATTCTGGATTTACAAATTCTCCACACAATAAGACGCACTACGATGCCTGATCATGAGAGGAAGTAGGTATGACAATTGTTTATAAGTTTTCTTTACGACTTACACTTTATTTTGTTTTCTAAATTATATAATAGTTTGCTAATGTTTTCATATAACTTTAGTTTTCAATGTCATTTTAGAGGTGAATACAAAATATTCAAGGACGTGTGCCTTGACCAAAATCGGTTGGCTCTAGTAGACAGAAAAAGGATGGAAGTTCCATCAATAAAACGACTCCGCAGCAGATTGTAAGCTTTAATCTGTTGAATTTTTATTTTCATATATATAATTTTTAAATTAATGATATATTTATATTTGTAAAAGGATGCTTTAGAGGCCCTCGATGCCCAAGAACCAGAAAATTTTGGGCCAACAGATCACTTACATCAGGTGTTGGGAGAGGAGCATTCTGGTAGAGTACGCTGCCGACTTAGGACAGCCCTGACGATGTATTTTCCCTCCTCAAGTACGAGCTGTAGCAATTTAGGGCACCGAAAGAACAGGCTAAGAAAGGGGCCATAGAGACGGCATAACAGTCTGCTAGGGAAAACATTGTGTTTATGAAATTTATTGAAGTTCTACGTCCAACACTTCCAGCAGAGGCCAGACCGGCTTTTGATGAATAAATGTCATCAATATGTTCTATATATGGTGCACCAAGTGGCAATTCTACTGGTTGTCAGGACGATGTCCAGCTTGATGATGATGATAGAGAGGAGTCTGATGCGGAAGAGGAGGGAGAGGAGGAGGGCGAGGCAGGTGACGAGGGCGAGGAGGAGGGAGAGGGCGAGGAGGAGGGAGATGAGGAGGGCGAGGACGATGATGGGGATGAGGATGAGGGTGATGATGATGGTGATGATGGTGATGGTGATGTGGGACAAATTTATCCATTACATTTTTGACTAATATTACTGAGATTTGATATTTAATCTATTCTAGTTGTTGGTTTTATCTAGATTCGTAGTAAAGTATTGGAGTTGATTTATTTTTATATATTATCTGTTTTTATGGATGTTGTTGTCTTTTAGTGGTTGTGTGTCCGGGAACCCCCTCCTTCCTGAACCCTGGACAACCCCCACCATCCTCCTTGGACCCGGACACCCCCCCAGAAAACCCCCTGAACGGCCCCTCGGATAGCACCCCCACCCTCCTCCCTGGACCCCGGACAGCCCCCCAGACATCCCCTCAAACATCCCTCAGACAGCCCCCCACTCTCTTCCTTGGACCCTGGACAACCGCCCGAACTGCCACCGGACAGCCCCCAGACAGTCCCCAGAACAGCCCCCCCCCCCACCCTCCTCCATGGATCCCGGACAGCCCCCCAGACAGCCCCCCCCCCCAGATAGCCCCCTGGATAGCCCCACCACCCTCTTCCTTGGACCCCAGACAACCCCCCAAACACCCCTAGATAGCCCCCGGACAGCCCCCCGAATAGCACCCCGGACAGCCCCCAGCCAGCCCCCCGGACAGCCCCCCACCCTCTTCTTTAGACCCTGGGAACCCCCCCCCCCCCGAACACCCCTCAGACAGCCCCTCAGACAGCCCCCCGAACAACCCCCCGGACAGCCCCCCGCACAGCCCCTCCACCCTCCTCCTTGGTCCCCGGACAGCCCCCCGGACACCCACCAAGCAACCCCCTAGAAAGCCCCGCCGGACAGCACCCCCACAATCCTTGATTCCATTTAATACTAGAAAATCTATAATGTATATTTTATTTATTTACATTATGATAATCAATGTAAATTACATTTACACATCTAATCAATATCATAGATTCTTGGTATGTTATAAAAGAGACGTATTCATTGGGCATGACATTGTTAGCACCGAAATGATTCATAGCATGATAAACTAAAATCCAATCCATACTAAGAATGATATAAAAATATTTTATATGAAGGTCCACAAGATTTTATGTAAATACCATTCCACTAATAGAAACATGGGGATTCATATAAAATAGACAACATTTTAAGCACATATGGAAAACTGAACAAACGCATTTGGTTTCCATTGAAACTTTTGGAGAACGATCCATGGGTCATATGTGATGTGTACGACTCAACCCCGCCACAATCTGAGACGCGGTGTGGCCGACACCACTCAAAGTGTCTATCTTTTGTTTCAAAAGGACATCATTTTAATTGAAAAACATCAACTGGTATACGGAAAACCAACCAAGCGCATTCGGTTTCCGTTGAAGCTTTAGTAGAACAATTCATGGGTAATATGTGACGTGTACGAGTCAACCCTGCCTCAATATGAGATGTGGTGTGGCCAACACCACTCAAAGTGCCTATCTTTTGTTTCAAAAGGACGTCATTTTAAGTGAAAAACATCAACTGGCATACCGAAAACTGACCAAACACATTCGGATTGTGTTGATACATTACAACAATAATCCATGGGTCATATGTGATGTGTACGTGTCAACCCCGCCTTAATCTGAGGCATGGTGTGGCCGGAATCACTCTATGTGGCTCTCTTTTGTTTAAAATGGACAACATTTTTAGTACATACGGAAAACCGACCAAACGCATTCAGTTTCCATTGAAACTTTAGGAGAACGATTCATGGGTCATATGTGACGTGTATGATTCAACCCCGCCTCAATCTGAGATGTGGTGTGGCCGGCACCACTCAAAGTGTCTGTCTTTTGTTTCAAAAGGACGTCATTTTAATTGAAAAACATCAATTGGCATACGAAAAACCAAACAACTGCATTCGGATTGTTTCAACACTTTAGCACAACGATCCATGGGTCATATTTGACGTGTACGAGTCAACCCCACCTCAATCTGAGAGATAGTGTGGCCGCCACCACTCAAAGTGTTTGTCTTTTGTTTCAAAAGGATGTCATTTTAAGTGAAAAACATCAACTAGCATACGGAAAACCGACCAAATGCATTCGGATTGTGTCGATACTTTAGTACAATGATCCATGGGTCATATGTGCGTGTATGAGTGTACCCCGCCTTAATCTGAGGCACGATGTGGCTGTAATCACTCTAAGTGGCTCTATTTTGTTTAAAATGGACAACATTTTAAGTACATATGGAAAACCGACCAAACAGATTCGGTTTTCGTTGAAACTTTAGGAGAACGATTAATGGGTCATATGTGACGTGTAAGAGTCAACCTCACTTCAATCGGAGACGTGGTGTGGCCGGCACCACTCAAAGTGTCTGTATTTTGTTTCAAAAGGACGTCATTTTAATTGAAAAACATCAATTGGCATACGAAAAACCGACCAAAAGCATTCGTATTGTGTCGATACTTTAGCACAATGATCCATGGGTCATATGTGACATGTATGAGTCAACCCCATCTCAATCCGAGGCGAAGTGTGGTCTCCACCAATCAAATTGTGTGTCTTTTTATTTCAAAAGGACGTCATTTTAAGTGAAAAACATCAACTGACATACGGAAAACTGACCAAACATATTCGGATTGTGTCAATACTTTAGAAAAATGATCCATGGGTCATATGTGATGTGTACGAGTCATCCCTGCCTTAATATGAGGCACGGTGTGGCCGGAATCACTCTAAGTGGCTCTCTTTTGTTTAAAATGGACAACATTTTTAGTACATACAGAAAACTGACCAAACGCATTCGGTTTCCATTGAAATTTTAGGAGAATGATTCATGGTTCATATGTGATGTGTAAAAGTCAACCCCGCCTCAATCTGAGATGCGGTGTGGCCGTAACCACTCAAAGTTTCTGTCCTTTGTTTCAAAAGTCTGTCATTTTAATTGAAAAACATCAACTAGCATACAGACAACCAACCAAACGCATTCGGATTGTGTCAATACCCTATCACAATGATCCATGGGTCATATGTGACATGTACGAGTTCACCTTGCCTCAATCCAAGGTGTGGTGTGGCCGCCACCACTCAAAGTGTCTGTATTTTGTTTAAAAAACAACGTCATTTTAAGTGAAAAACATAAACTGGCATACAGAAAACTGACCAAACGCATTCGGATTGTGTCGATACTTTATAAAAAATATCCATGGGTAATATGTGACCTGTACGATTCAACCCCGCCTTAATCTGAGGCACGGTGTGGCCGTAATAACTCTAAGTGGCTCTCTTTTGTTTAAAATGGACAAAATTTTAAGTACATACGGAAAACTGACCAAATGCATTCGGTTTCCCTTGAAACATTAGGAGAATTATTCATGGGTCATATGTGACGTGTACGAGTCAACCCCGCTTCAATCTGAGACGCGGTGTACCCGGAACCACTCAATGGGTCTGTATTTTGTTTCTAAAGGATGTCATTTTAATTGAAAAACATCAACTGGCATACAGAAAACCGACCACAAACATTCGGATTATGTCGATACTTTAGCATAATGATCCATCAGTCATATGTGACGTGTATGAGTCATCCCCGCCTCAATATGAGGCGCGGTGTGGCCACCACCACTCAAAGTGTCTGTCTTTTGTATCAAAAGGCCGTAATTTTAAGTGAAAAACAACAACTGGCATACAAAAAACCAAACAAACGCATTTAGATTGTGTCAATACTTTATCACAACGATCCATGGGTCATATGTGACGTGTACGAGTCAACCTCACCTTAATCTGAGGCACAGTGTGACTGGAATCACTTTAATTGGATCTCTTTTGTTTAAAATGGACAACATTTTAAGTACATACGGAAACCCGAAAAATGCATTTGTTTTCCGTTGAAACATTAGGAGAACGATTCATGGGTCATATGTGACGTGTACGAGTCAACCCTACCTCAATCTGAGACGTGGTGTGGCCGGCATCACTCAAAGTGTCTGTCTTTGGTTTCAAAAGGATGTCATTTTAATTAAAAAACATCAACTGGCATACGAAAAACCAACCAAACGTATTCAGATTGTGTCGATACTTTAGCACAACGATCCATGGGTTTATGTGATGTGTACGAGTCAACCCTGCCTCAATCTGAGGCGCAGTGTGGTTGCCACCACTAAAAATGTTTGTCTTTTGTTTCAAAAGGACGTCATTTTAAGTGAAAAACATCAACCGTCATACAGAAAACCGACCAAATGCATTCAGATTGTGTCGATACTTTAGCACAATGATCCATGGGTCATATGTGATGTGTATGAGTCAACCATGCCTTAATATGAGGCATGGTGTGTCCGTAATCACTCTAAGTGGCTCTCTTTTGTTTAAAATGGACAACATTTTAAGTACATATGGAAAACTGACCAAATGCATTTGATTTTAATTGAAACTTTAGAAGAATGATTCATGGTTCATATGTAACGTGTAAGAGTCAACCCCGCTTCAATCTGAGACACGGTGTGGCTGGCACCACTCAAAGTGTCAGTCTTTTGTTTCAAAAGGACATCATTTTAAGTGAAAAACATCAACTAGCATACGGAAAACTGACCAAATGCATTCGGATTGTGTCGATAATTTAGCACAACTATCCATGGGTCATATGTGACGTGTACGAGTAAACCCCACCTTAATCTGAGGCACGGTGTGGTCGGAATCACTCTAAGTGTCTCTCTTTTGTTTAAAATGGACAACATTTTAAGTATATATGGAAAACTGATCAAACGCATTCGGTTTCCATTGAAACTTTAGGAGAACGATTCCTGTGTCATATGTGACATGTATGAATCAACCCCGCCTCAATCTGAGATGTGGTGTGGCCGGAACCACTCAAAGTTTCTATCTTTTATTTCAAAAGGACGTCATTTTAATTGAAAAACATCAACTGGCATACAAAAAACTGACCAAACGCATTCGGATTGTGTTGATACTTTAGCACAACGATACATGGGTCATATGGGACGTGTAAGAGTCAACCTCGCCTCAATCCGAGGTGCGGTGTGGCCGACACCATTCACATTGTCTCTCTTTTGTTTAAAATAGACAGGATTATAAGTGAAAATAACAACTAACATACGCAAAACCGACCAAACGTATTTGAAATTTGTTTATGCTTTAGGAAAATGATCCATGAGTGATATGTGACATGTATGAGTCAATATCGACTTAATCTGAGGCACAATGTGGTCGGAATTACTCTAAGTGGTTCTCTTTTGTTTAAAATGGACAACATTTTATGTAAATAAGGAAAACCGACCAAACGCATTCGGTTTCTGTTGAAACTTTAAGAGAAAGATCCATGGGTTATATGTGACCTGTACGAGCCAACCTGGTCTCAATACGAGTCACGTTGTGGCCGAGATCAGTCTAAGTGTCTCTCTTTTGTTTAAAATGGACACCATTTTATGTACATACGGAAAACCAACCAAACACATTCGGTTTCCATTGAGACTTTAGGAGAACAATCCATGTGTCATATGTGACATGTACAAATCAACCCCGCCTCAATCTGAGATGTGGTGTGGCCGACACCACTCAAAGTGACTATCGTTTGTTTCAAAAGGATGTTATTTTAATTGAAAACATCAACTGGTATACGGAAAATCAAGAAAACACTTTAGGAATATGTTGATATATTAGGAAAATGATAGATTGGTAATTTGTGACCTGTACGAGTCAACCCTACCTCAATCTGAGATGCGGTATGGCCGGCACCACTCAAAGTGTCTGTCTTTTGTTTCAAAAGGACGTCATTTTAAGTGAAAAACATGAAATGGCATACGGAAAACCAACCAAATGCATTCAGATTGTGTTGATACTTTATCAAAACAATCCATGGGTCAAATGTGACGCGTACGAGTCAACCCCGCCTTAATCAGAGTCACGGTGTGGCTGAAATCACTCTAAGTGGCTCTCTTTTGTTTAAAATGGACAACATTTTAAGTACATATGGAAAACCGACCAAACGAATTCTTATTGTGTTGATACATTATCACAACAAACCATGGGTTATATGTGACATGTACGAGTAAACCCCGCATCAATCCGAGGTGCGGTGTGGCCGACACCATTCATAGTGTGTCTCTTTTGTTTAAAATGGACAAGATTATAAGTGAAAAGATCAACTGGCATACGAAAAACTGAACAAACGCATTCAAAATGAGTTGATTATTTAGGAAAACGATCCATGGGTCATATGTGACATGTACGAGTCAACCCCGCCTCAATCCGAGGCACGGTGTGGCCGACACCATTCACAGTGTCTCTCTTTTGTTTAAAATGGACATGATTATAAGTGAAAATAGCAACTGACATACGAAAAACCGACCAAATGGATTCGGATTGTGTTGATGCTTTAAGTCAACGATCCATGGGTCATATGTGATGTGTAGGAGTCAACCTGGGATCAATTTGTGGCACAGTGTTACCGGGATCACTATAAGTGGCACCCTTTAGTTTAAAATGGACAACATTTTAAGTACATATGGAAAACCGACCAAACGCATTAGATTTACATTGAAACTTTAGGAGAATGATCCATGGGTCATATGTGACGTGTAAGAGTCAACCCCGCCGCAATCCAAGGCGTGGTGTGGCCGCCGCCACTCAAAGTGTCTGTTTTTTGTTTCAAAAGGACGTCATTTTAAGTGAAAAACATCAACTAGCATACGGAAAACCGACCAAACGCATTCAGATTGTGTCGATACTTTAGAACAATGATCCATGGGTCATATGTGACGTGTACGAGTAAACCCCTCCTCAATCTGAGGCGCGGTGTGGCTAAAACAAATATAACTATGTCTCTTTTGATTAAAATAGACAGGATTTTAAGTGAAAAACATCAACTGGCATACGGAAAACCCACAAAACGCATTATTATTGTGTCGATAATTTAGATCAATGATCCACGGGTCATATGCGACGTGTAAGAGTCAACCCCACCTTAACTGGAGGCACGGTGTGGCCGGAATCACTCTAAGTGGCTCTCTTTTGTTTAAAATGGACAACATTTTAAGTACATACAGAAAACCTACCAAACGCATTCGGTTCCCATTGAAACATTAGGAGAACGGTCCATGGGTCATATGTGATGTGTACAAATCAACCCCTCCTCAATCTGAGATGTGGTGGGGCCAGTACCACTCAATGTGGCTGCCTTTTGTTTCAAAAGGACGTCAATTTAATTGAAAAATATCAACTGGCATATGGAAAACGGACCAAACACATTCGGATTATGTCGATACTTTAGCACAACGATCCATGGGTTATATGTGATGTGTATGAGTCAACCACACCTCAATATGAGGCGTGGTGTGGCCGGTATCACTCTTGGTGTATGTATTTTGTTTAAAATGGACATAATTTCAGGTAAAAATATATGTTATACAAAAAACCGATCAAATTATGAATTGACTTGTGTATTCCACATATAATTGTCATCTAAATTTTAAATTGAATTCTAAATGAATTATGTATATTTATAATTACGTTATGAATTATAATTTAATTATGGATGTGTATAGTTCTAGGATTCATTATATGTTAAATGTGTATGAATTTGTTCTCTATATTTATGTGTTAGTTGGTTATTTCATGTACAATAATTGTATATGTATGTGTTAGTTTATTGAAGGTAAAATAATTGGATTGAAAATGGGAAGGAATGCACAAAATGAGGCCTGCTGTCCAAATTGCAGACCTGTTGTGCAAATTGGAGGTTGTTGTGCAATTTTCACAGCATAGGTTATGCCAACGGTTTCAAACCGTAGGCATAACATCTCTAATGCTTTTTTACCAATGGTTCATTGAAACGTTGGTAAAAATCCTTTCCCAATGGTTTAGAAACCGTTGGGAAAGAGGAGAAACTTAGGATTTCCCAACGGTTCATGCCAAACCGTTGGGAAAAACTATCCCAACGGTTTGGCAAAACCATTGGGATAGGTTAGCTTTCCCCCACTGTATACCAACAGTTCATAGTAAACCATTGTGAAAATCATTCCCAATGTCTTACTTCCCTACGTTTTGCAGAAACGTTGGTATAACATATGCCAACGGTTCTATAGCCTTACCCAATGGTTTAGAACTATTGGGAAAGACTGTATTTCCAGTAGTGTTTTCTGTGTGTCACACCGAGGTTGGGGCACAAGAGGATTAGGATACAAGGTAAGCTTTCGCAGAGGTATGTCGAGCCGTTTGAGGTTTTGTAAAGAGTTGGACTAGTTGCTTATCGGCTGCAGTTACCTCAGAGGTACCGGGCTATGCACAACGTTTTTCATGTTTCTTGGCTCTGACATTACTTTTCAGACCCATCTCATATCTTTCAACCTGAGTAGGTTGAGCTTGAAGCAGATGAATCATTTGAGGTGTAACACCCCGAGCTTCCACGATACGCCTCTCTTTCAATAATGCAATAGCTTGCATTGTACACAAGTTCGAGTTCTAAAACACCGCGACTAATCAAAGTGGCCATTATGAATAGTAATAACCACTTTTTAAAATTATAGAAATTTTATAATTCAAAATGGACTTCATTTTTGTATTCGTAATATCGAAATTAGCCTAAGTTGATTTTTTTGTAATTTTCTGAGATCTTTCAATTTTCTATGAATAGTGAAAAATACATAAAAACAAAATTTTTAATCAAAATAATTTATAGTAATAAATTATACTATTGAGTGGTTTTAAATTATAATTAGAATATATTTTTACCATTATATCCAATGGTGGTCATTAGAATTAATTTCAGTTTGAAATTGGACATTAATAATTGTCAATCTTTTGATATATATCGTTTCTAAAAAACACGCTATTTGTTGTGACAGCGGGAATTAATTATGAAATTAATTAATGAAACTTATATGTTTTGAATTTTGTAAAATAGACATTATTTTTGAATTCAGAATATCAATTATAGCTTAGGATGAAATTTTGGCATTGTTCTGAAAAACTTCAATTTTTGATGAATAGTAAAACCACTAAGCGGTAGTTAAAAAACTGATTTTTCATTTAAATGAAACATTACCACTTCTATGATTTGATTTTAAAAAATAGGACATACATGTTTGTCATTAAAAAGTAAAATGTGGTTCAATGGGATTAAAATAATTTTTGGTGAATAGTAACTTTTAAGTTTAATCAATCACGATTAAAGGTAATTAGTGTAATTTAAGGTAAAGATAATGTTATAATAATATGAAATGACCTTGACACTTTTCCTAGCACTATTGTATGAGTCATTGCCGACCAGGAAAATCCATGGGTCATCTTGGGGACCCCATGGAGCCACTTTGGTAGGAAAATTACATTAAAAACTTTTTATTTAATGTTAAAATAAAAATGTCACAAACAAGAGTTGTTTTACTAAAACAATTCTTAAATGGGGTTATACAAGTCATATTTTTGACTATGAATATTCATTAGAAAGATAAAAATATTTCCTACATCATGATATTTTTTTTATAATTTTTAGACATTAAATAAATTAAATTATTTATGACACCATGATGATGCAGCAATTACCTCATTAATTATCCATTTAAATAAAATGAAAAGACAATGTAAAATCTAAGAATTAAACTTGTCAAAAACATATTGGATGAGTAGATTTCGAACCCTTATCACCTTATCCTCGAAATATATAATAGTGGGAATTTTAGAATTCGAAAAATAATTTCATAATAAAGTAACATTTCAATCTTTCCAAGAGTGCCCCTTCTCTCCTCTTATAAAAGGCCCCCACCACTACCACCTTATTCACACATTCAAGCCATTTGGCTCGGCCAAACTCTGACCAAATACTCTCCCAACTTCCCTCTCCTACTCTTAGAAGCCTCAATTTGGGAATAATTTTTCCCAAGGAACCCTTTGGCTAAAATCATCAAGAGTTACCCGATTTTAAGGTAATGTCTTCTCTTATGTTATTTTGTTTTATTTTACTTCTCCAACCCCATAAAATCTTTTTATTATTTTATTTTGTAACAAAACCAGTATCTTAAATATACTAGGATGTTTTTATAAGAATTATTTTATTTACACTTACACACACCTTCGTCAAATGGTTAAAGAACATACTGTTTCTGTGGGTGACGAATTACTGCCTCACGAAACGATGATTGTTCAATCTTCTTTTAACACCTCTAATGGTGGACATTATATTGACACTATTTTCATACACGATATATATTATTTTTATGTTTTACTTATGCTTCTGTATTTTTCATTTATGGCATACATTTACGATTTCCATTATGGGTAAACGCGATAATTTCATTTTAGGAAGTGCGGACTACTGCCCCCTCAAAGTGGTTTGAATCGTTAATGCCATATGTGGGATGTATAAAGGATGTATTAAATGGTATTATACATTATATTATATTGGAATTATAGTATACCTTTATATAATTATAATTTCATTCCATTAAATATGAAATATAAATGAAAGTAGTGTTCATGCGTACGTACGGCTTACCGTCTCCATGAACGGTGCCTTTCATTTCTTACCTCTAAATGTTATGTAATATTATAAATTCATGTATATACTGGATATATATGATATATATGATATCTACAACATGAGTATAATTCTGGATATAATGGATATTTCACCACATGAACAACTTGTAATTATAAGAAGTTTATTATTGACTCAAGTACCAAAGATCGACAAAAATGACTGTTATTAACTTAAATAATTACATAATGTTCATAACATGGTAATAAGTGATATAAATTGAATAATGAACACGAAAAAGGTTCTTAAGAAAAAATAAATTAACTCTAGTTTATTATTCAGGAGGTTAAAGAACGGTCGAGTCAAGACAGGACGCAAGGTAAGGGAACTTCTTAACCCAATTTCCATTCTTTGGGTTAATCTCCTACTTTCAAATTATTTCATTATATTATTATGTCCTATCTTGTATTTTTATATTCTTTAGGTGTACCTATAGTGAATACACATAATAGATCTACTTTATTTTAAAAAATGATCTTTTTAAGGGACTTCGTCTCAATATCCTTTCATTGAGGCATATTTGGTTTTATACACAACTTTCCTTTATACGGTGTATAAACCCCTTTGTCTTTTACGTTTATTAAAAAGGAATATTTTTATAGGAAGCGTTTACTAAATGACAAAAGGGAATGTTTTTGTCATATGTATGTGGCAACAACGACTTCTCTGCCGCTGTGACCATTATTTGAGTTTCATCTTCCTCTACAAGCCATACCTTTTTTTAAAAGAAAAAAAATACCATGTTCTACTTTTCTTTTATTTTGGTATTGATAATGGTTTTGAAAGTGTTTTTATTATATCAATTTGTTGTATTGATATATTGTTATTGAAATGTGGAAATGTTATGTTTTCTTTTATGCATGTTT
Organism: Viscum album; assembly: GCA_963277665.1. Taxonomy (NCBI): domain Eukaryota; kingdom Viridiplantae; phylum Streptophyta; class Magnoliopsida; order Santalales; family Viscaceae; genus Viscum; species Viscum album. The sequence continues at coordinate 1,617,568,148 of OY728125.1, forward strand.
TATGTGATGCGATTATGTTATGGTTTATGATATGTTTAAACCTGTTCATATGAGGAATGCATTGGACTTAATAAGTGACGGTTGGAGCCCACTCTAGCTCCTCAATGCATCAGTTGGTCTCATGAGACAAACTAGTGTCTTGGCACGAGGCCTTGACAAAATCTTATTTTTGGTCTTGGCACGAGGCCTTGGCTACGTGGTTATGATAGTCTGGCATTATGCATTTCATCATTATGAAAGGGGTTATTGATATTTCATGTGATTATTGGACTAGTAGAATATCCATGTGAGTAAGTAAATGATATTATTTCATTTTACTTTTGCCATATTATGCTAAAGTTCAAGTTTAAAAGGCTTTTGTTTTAGTTATACATTACCTTAAATGTTAATGTTTATTTATGAAAGCTTCCACAATATTGTTATCCTTACTGAGCATCTGAGCTCACCCCTTTCAATGTTTCAATATTTTCAAGGATGTGAAGAAGTATTTTATGAATCACCTGTAGGGATAGTCAGAAGAGGATATGAGTGTGGACTATGAAGACTTTTTTATTGTAGTTTTTCACTTTGTGATGTAATGTAACATTTATGAATGTATCTAGTTTTTCCAAGGCTACTAAACTAACCAGTCTTTTGAGACTTGATCTTTTGTGATCATGCCAATGTTACGAAGTAATGCACTGACTCCGGGTAACTGGGGTCGGGGTGTTACAGTTGGTATCAGAGGTAGTTTAGTACTAACCTTGGAAGCTAGATTTAGATAAACACTGATTAGAGAACATAGCCCAAAGATAGAATTTGAGGATTAGTATAGAAGAACTTCCTAGAATTTTGGTATTATAGAGATTTTATGAGTTTTCCGAGAAATACATCCATGTCTGGATACGAGCAGGTAGAGGCGGCTCTGGCACAGATGTACATAGGATTAAAACCCGAAAACACCGCTTTGAGCTAGACTCGAATGGGAACTGGTGCACGACAATGGGCCTTGCTGCACTCTTGGTTACGACACTCCCGGGGGATATGCTTAGTATAATTCTCATTTTCTTTACAAAACACTATGAAGGGTTATGAGTATATACTTCCTTAAGGAAAACTTTTTTTATGATTATGGATTATATCCATAAATAGTTCAATTTATGTTAAGTATTCTACACGTATGGAATTATGTATTTTGATTCGTAAACTAATCTAGTTTATGCCATTATTTAGAAATGGCGCCTAGTAGAAGGAATGTAAACCGTATCAATGCACACACTCCATGTAGGTATTTCCCTCCTGCTCAAGATAATTATTCTAGATTTGAAGATACAACTGGTGCTGATCAAATTATTACCATACTGGGACAACTCACTCAGGTTATGAATAATAACCTTAATCCTATGGAGCACCCTGATCCGCAACGTGGAGGATCAATGTTAGACCGTTTCATGAGGCAACAACCACCAATATTTAATGGGGGTACAAATCCATTAGTAGCTGAGCAATGGATAAACTCCTTAGAGAAAATATTCCACGCCTTGGGGAGTAGAGAAAGGGAGAAGGTTATCATGGCGGTTTACCACCTCACTGGAGATGCCGATCAATGGTGGTCATTGATTCAAAATACAAAGGAAGATGAAGAAGTATCAAGTATATAATGGAGAGATTTCAAAGATATTTTCTTAGAAAAATACTTTCCACATGACAATCGAGCAGATATGGAAAGGCAATTTCTGAGTCTGAGACAAAAGGAGGATGAGAATGTCGGAAAGTATGAGGCTAACTTTACAAGGTTAGCGAGGCATGCAGCAGATTATATATGTAACCCAAGAAGTAAGATTGATCATTTCTTTGATGGGATAAAACCATTTCTCCGTCGAGCTTTAATATCACAATCTTTCTCAACATACGAAGATATAGTCTCATGTGCAATCAAGATAGAAATGGAATTCTCTATGTTTTAAGACAATAAAGTAAAGCAAGAGAAGAAGAGAACGGTGGAACAAGAGATGGATAAAGGGAAAAAGGGAAAGAAGGATTTTCCATTATGTGATAATTGTGGTAAGAATCCCCCTGGTACTTGCCTAAAAGGAATGGGAGTTTGTTATAAATATGGAGAAAAAGGTCACCAGGCGCGTGATTGCAAGGGAAAGAAAGAGGCTATCAATGTTGAATGCTATAATTGTAGAGAAATGGGGCATTATGCAAATGAATGTCCTAAGCATCAGGGAAACATACCTCAGAAAAGGCCAAAGGATCAAGGACAATATTATGATGTTACTACAGTTGAAGCGGAATAATTAATGTATTGGTGCTTTTGGAAACAAGGATTATATTCTGGTTATAAGATTAATGTGATATATATAAGGATTGTACTGCAGTACTTGTTTTTTCATTAAAGTTTTAATATGATGAAGGTAATCATATTTTAAATATGTGACAATAAGAGAAACTTTACTTTGTTTGGGGAATCTAATGTTTCAATTGATTTTGGAATTTAGAGACCTTTTAGAAAAAGTATGGACAGAGGTATTTTGGATAACTATATAGGTTGGAATGGATTAAGTTGATCCTTCGATAGTATTGATTAAGGTTAAAATATTTATGAAGATTATTTTTGGAATATTATAGTACTATAGTTTTAGGAAAAGGACAACCTTCAAGGTGGGGCATAACCCGTTGCATCGGACAAAGCTGCAGGAATCGAACCCACAACCATAGTGCGGCATGCCTTTATTACCTACCACTAGCCTACAGGAAGTCCCTGGTTATTACAAAATAGTTTTACTAATCTAAATGGTATGTGTTAATATTTCGAACCTTATACAATAAGGATAAATAGAATATTTTTGAGTTCTATTACCTTTTAGAGTGAAAGATGGGTTTGTGGTAAAAATTTATTAAAGAATGAAAGTCTACATGACAATTATGTATATTCCCTTACGTTCTTAGTAAATCTCCTTAATAAATTCCTCAACTTTATAAAAGGTAACTTAAAACAGAAACGTTTTTGGTTAACTTTTCCAACTGGGGAATCAATGACCGTTTAGCCAATCACAAGTTTGTGATTTTCTTATGGTTAACATTCTCCTAATCCAGTTTTCTACAACTCTCCATTAGACCTTGATGGTTTGTTTTTCTTCCATATCCATATTTTCATAGAATCCTAGTATGGGCTATCTCGGGTGACCTTTGTATTTATCTTTCTTTTTTTAAAGTTATATTTTTATTAACCTTATTTCCGATGTGGGTTTTCCACAAAGGTATTTTCTATTTTCAACCTTTTATTTTCAATGAAAATTTCAAATTGCGAGGACGCAATTTATTGAAGTAGGGGAGAATGTAACACCCCGAGCTTCCACGATACGCCTGTCTTTCAAAAATTCAATAGCTTGCATTGTACGCAAATTCGAGTTCTAAAACACCGCGACTAATCAAAGTAGCCATTATGAATAGTGATAACCACTTTCTAAAATTATAGAAATTTTATAATTCAATATAGATTTCATTTTTGTATTCGTAATATCGAAATTATCCTAAGTTGAATTTTTTGTAATTTTCTGAGAACATTCAATTTTTTATGAATAGTGAAAATACATAAAAACAAAATTTTTAATCAAAATAATTTATAGTGATAAATTATACTATTGAGTGGTTTTAAATTATAATTAGAATATATTTTTACCATTATATCCAATGGTGGTCATTAGAATTAATTTCACTTTGAAATTGGACATAAACAATTGTCAATCTTTTGATATATATTGTTTCTAAAAAACACGCTATTTGTTGTGACAGCGGGAATTAATTATGAAATTAATTAATTAAACTTATATGTTTGTAATTTTGTAAAATATACATCATTTTTGAATTCAAAATATCAATTATAGCTTAGGGTGAAATTTTGGCATTGTTCTGAAAAAACTTCAATTTTTGATGAATAGTGAAACCACTAAGTGGTAGTTAAAAAACTGATTTTTCATTTAAATGAAACATTACCACTACTGTGATTTGATTTTCAAAAATCCGACATACATGATTGTCATTAGGAAATAAAATTTGGTTCAATGGGATTAAAATAATTTCTGGTGAATAGTAACTTTTAAGTTTAATTAATCACGATTAAAGGTAATTAGTGTAATTTAAGGTAAAGATAATTTTATAATAATATGAAATGACCTTTACACTTGTCCTATCCCTATTGTATGAGTCATGGCCGTCCAATACAATCCATGGGAAAACTTGGGGACCCCATGGAGCCACTTTGGTAGGAAAATGACATTAAAAACTTTTTATTTAATGTTAAAATAAAAATGTCACAAACAAGAGTTGTTTTACTAAATCAATTCTTAAATGATTTTATACAAGTCATATTTTTTACTATAAAAATTAATTAGAAAGATAAAAAGATTTCCTACATCATTATATTTTTTTTATAATTTTTAGACATTAAATAAGTTAAATTATTTATGACACCATGATGATGCAGCGATTACCTCATTAATTAACAATTTTAATAAAATGAAACGATAATGTAAAATATAAGACTTGAACTTGTCAAAAACCTATTGGATGAGTAGATTTCGAACCCTTATCACCTTATACTCGAAATATATAAGTGTGGGACCTTTAAAATCTGAAAAGTCGTTCCATAATAAAGTAACATTTCAATCTTTCCAAGAGTGCCCCTTCTCTCCTCTTATAAAAGGCCCCCCCCACTACCACCTTATTCACACTTTCAAGCCATTTGGCTCGGCCAACCTCTGCCCAAATACTCTCCCAACTTCCCTCTCTTACTCCTAGAAGCCTCACATTGGGCATAATTTTTCCCAAGGAAGCCTTTGGCTCAAATCAAAAAGAGTTACCTTATTTTAAGGTAATGTCTTCTCTAATGTTATTTTGTTTTATTTTATTTCTCCAACCCCTTATACTCTTTTTATTCTTTTATTTTGTAACAACACCAGTATCTTAAATATAATAGGATTTTGTTATAAGAATTATTTTATTTACACTTACACACACCTTCATCAAATGTTTAAAGAACAAACTGTTTCTGTGGGTGGCGAATTACTGCCTCACGAAATGATGATTGTTCAATATTCTTTTAACACCTTTAATGGTGGCCATTATGAGGACACTATTTTCATACATGATATATATTATGTTTATGTTTTCCTTATGCTTCTATATTTTTCATTTATGGCATACCTTTACGATTTCCATTATGGGTAAACACGATAATTTCATTTTAGGAAGTGGGGACTACCGCCCCCTCAAAGTGATTTGAATCGTTAATGCCATATGTGGGATGTATAAAGGATGGAGTAAATGGTTTTATAAATTATATTATACTGGAATTATAGTATAACTTTATATAATTATAATTTCATTCCATTAAATATGAAATAGAAATGAAAGTAGTGTTCATGCGTACGTACGACTTACCATCTCCATGAACGGTGCATTTCATTTCTTACCTCTAAATGTTATGTAATATTATAAATTCATGTATATAATGGATATATATGATATATATGATATCTAAAACATGAATCTAATTCTGGATATAATGGATATTTTACCACATGAACAACTTGTAATTATAAGAAGTTTATTTTTCACTCAAGTACCAAAGATCGAAAAAATGACCGTTATTAACTTAAATAATTACATAATGTTCATAAAATGGTAATAAGTGATATAAAAGGAATAATGAACATGAAAAAGTTTCTTAAGAAAATAGAAATTAACTCTACTTTATTATTTAGGAGGTTAATGAACGGTCGAGTCAAGACAGGATGCAAGGTAAGGGAACTTCTTAACCCAATTTCCATTCTTTGGGTTAATCTCCTACTTTCAAATTATGTCATTATATTATTATGTTCTATCTTGTATTTGTACTTTCTTTAGGTGTACCTATAGTGAATACACATAATAGATCTATTTTATTTTAAAAAATGATCTTTTTAAGGTACTTCGTCTCAATATCCTTTCATTGAGGCATATTTGGTTTTATACACATCTTTCCTTTATACGGTGTATAAACCCCTTTGAATTTTACGTTTATTCAAAAGGAATATTTTTATACGAAGCGTTTACTAAATGACAAAAGGGAATGTTTTTGTCGTACATATGTGGTGACAACGACTTCTCCGCCGTCGTGACCATTATTTGAGTTTCGGCTTCCTCTACAAGCCATACCTTTTTTTAAAAGAAAAATAAATACCATGTTTTACTTTTCTTTTATTTTGGTATAGAAAATGGTTTTGAAAGTGTTTTTATTATATCAATGTGTTTTATTGATATCTTGTGATTGAAATGTGGAAATGTTATGTTTCCTTTATGCATGTTTTATGTGATACGATTATGTTATGGTTTATGATATGTTTAAACCTGTTCATATGAGGAATGCATTGGACTTAATAAGTGATGGGTGGAGCCCGCTATACCTCCTCGATGAATCGGTAGGTCTCATGAGACAAACTAGTGTCTTGGCATGAGGCCTTGACAAAATATTATTTGTGGTCTTGGCACGAGGCCTTGGCTATGTGGTTATGATAGTCTGGCATTATGCATTCCATCATTATGAAAGTGGTTATTGATATTTCATGTGATTATTCGACTAGTAGAATATCCATGTGAGTAAGTAAATGGCATTATTTCATTTTACTTTGTCCATATTATGCTAAAGTTCAAGTTTAAAAGGCTTTTGTTTTATTTATACATTGCCTTAAATGTTTATGTTTATTTATGAAAGCTTCCACAATATTGTTATCCTTACGGCGCATCTGAGCTCACCCCTTTCAATGTTTTAATATTTTCCAGGATGTGAAGAAGTATTTTATGAATGACCTGCAGGGATAGTCAGAAGAGGATATGAGTTTGTACTATGAAGACTTTGTTATTGTAATTTTTCACTTTGTGATGTAATGTAACATTTATGAATGTATCTAGTTTTTCCATGGCTACTAAACTAATCAATCATTCGAGACTTGATCTTTTGTGATCATGCCAATGTTACGAAGTAATGCACCGACTCTGGGTAACTAGGGTTGGGGCATTACATGAGGAGCATCTTATCTAGATTTTTGATCGTAGTACAACAGTTCTCTATTCCCGGTCTGTTCCTCAGGTACGAGTGCTATGACATCATGGGAAAGTACAGCACACGACATGGGGGAGGGTGGCCAATGTATGAGCACAGTGGCCATACTGTTCGAGGTTTCTTCCTCTACATCGCACTAGAGAAATTCGGGGATGAAATATTTTAAGGGGGGAAGATTGTAAGAACTCGGATCTTCTTTTCAGGTATGTTTTTCTTTCTCTGGTCGTTTTTTAGAATAAGAGGAAATTCTAGAATTTTTCTAAGTACACGCCGTGTACATTATGAGTACACCCCGTGTACTTCTTTGCTGCATGAGGACGTGTGTTGGCTGTATAGTAGCCACACACATGGTTATGTGGGAGTGACTTGGAGGATGTTTAAAGCGATGTACAGAAACGGTGAGTACAAGACATCTACTTCAAAAGTACATGTCGTGTACTTTATTTTTTTTCATTAAATGCACTGGGGTCACATCTAATTTCCATAACTCTCTTCTTTTATGTCCCATTCGATCGAGATCTTCGTACGACCACGAATCATGACGACCCCCCAGCATATGTCCATCCTCCAAATTGAACACCGTCGGTTGAGATGGAATCGACTCAGTGAGTTCTCTCTTCTCATTGAGCAACGTTTCATGATTCCTCTTCTTTCTCAAGTTATCGTAGGTTGAAAATTATGGATTTTTTTGTATATATTCGGCATTATAGGGTGAATCAATCTTCGAGGCTCACATATAAATATCTTCTAACATCAAGGTAGCTGGTTTCTGCCTTTCCATTCAAATTATTTGAGTTTTATGCAAAAATTTCACCAATACCCTTGAATGGGGTATTGCGTCTTTGTCGTTTTACCCCTGTTGTTTTCCTACCATGATTGTATTCTTGTGTAAAGGTTATTTGTATATGAATAAGGTTTATTTCTATTTTTTGGATGTATTTACCTTTCATGTTCTGTTTATGACCGTTTGGTCAGTTTATCCAGTTTGACTGCCATGCCTGTTTTCCATGCCTGTTGCTGTAGGATGGGAAGTTTGTATTCTGAAATGCTTGATATGTTATAGACTGTTTAGACAAGTAGTTATATAGGTTTAATTTGACCATATTGTATTTTTTTTCTCGTTGACCTACATAAGGCCGTGAGAACCCGGTGGAGTAGGCTACAAGGGGAATTGACCGAGGGAGCTTCCTCAGAGAGTCTTTTAGCACTTTAGACTAGAAGGGGAATTGACTGAGTGAGATTCCTCCGAGAGTCTCTGACTTATTTTGAATTGATTTAGAATATAAGGGGAATTGATGGTGAGTTCTTACTCAAAGAGTCTATGAACGACTTGGGCTATAAGGGGAATTGACCGTGCGAGCATCCTTAGAGAGTCCTTGACATTGGGGCTATAAGGGGAATTGACTGTGAGTGCTTCCTCAGAGATTTATTGACTACCTTAGACTATAAATGGAATTGAATGTGAGTGCTTCCTCAGAGAGTCTTTATATACTGAACCACATGGGTTAGGATGAGTGTACTACCCAGTGTGTGTCCTGTAATTGTTAGGTAGGACCATAGGGGATGGTTGTGAGTACATCCCATAGGGTTACCTGTTTGTGTTTAGTTGTTTGTCTCACCGATTTCTTGATTTTGAAACTGTGGATTGTTTACTACTGAGTACTTTCCTATTTGTTGTTTTCTGTACTGCTACCTGCCATATATTCATTGACTGTTAGGCACAGATCTTTAGGTGGTTGCCTACTTGGATTTAGTCTCACACACTATTTGGGTCATGCCTTTTGGCGCAAACAGATTATATTACTGTAGGTATAGATAAGGGCCATCACCCTTTTACTTTAGGTACTTGACATGCTATGGAACTGGAGAACATGGAACCAAGCTTAGGCTTACGATGCTGAGGAGCTGTTTATATTTTTCTTTTGTACCTTGGATTAGCACTGTTTGTATTTCTAGCATTGTGAATTGTTTGTCTGCTTTCCTAGACATACGTATCATGTATCATTATATATATATATATATATATATATATTCTCTAGTTGTTTATTATTGCAGTCTTTCACAGTTTACTATTGTTGGATATTTACAGCTTCTGCTTTTGTGCGTTGTTTACTTCCACTGTATACTCTTCCAAATGAGGGAATTGTTTCCCCACTATCACACCCAAGCCCTCGCTGCTAGTCGGTAGCCTCTGGCGAGTGGAGAAATGCGCTTTAGGCTATGTGACTAACTAGATACGGGGCACCTCTGGGTGGCTTCTAGAACCGAGATGTTACACCAACCATGCTTATCCTCGACACGGTAGCCAGACCAATCGCTACATGACCTCAAGAGCTCTCCCCATACGTCAAAGGCTACTGACTAGAAACAAGAGACTATTGATAGTTACTGGGGAGACCATACATGCATATTCAGAGTGTATAGAGGAAATGGATAAAGAACATAGACAATAGCAGAATCATATGTAAAACAATAAACAACTAAATTATGAAAATGGACAACACCAGTTTATACAATGCATACATGTCATGTTGACACGTTTCTAAAAAGATTAAAAAAAATTAATGCTTTAATTCCAATACAGAAATAAGGAGAAGACTCAAATCCCCAATGGTGATCTTTATGAGCATCCCGAGCTCCCACTTGGTCCTTTTCTCCAAACTCCCATGTATAACAAAAAAACAAATTCAAAGTACATAGTTCTACAAACAAGAAGGTCTAATAGAGTACCCCAGTGTAATGGCATCCCGAGTAGGATGTGAGATATACATATTAGTAGGTCAAGACCACCAGTTTTCTAGATCAATCTAGATAATCAAATATAAGAAATGGTGTTTAGATATAATAAGGAATAAAAAAACTGAATAAATAACCAACGAACCTTCTAGGTTCTATAGGGACACCTGACAATGATACTTGCTTCGACCCATATCCGAAATAAGAGTTTGCACAATAATCATACAATCATATTTATCAATCATAAATATCTTTCAACACTTTAACAATTATTATCTATTTAATAATTTATTATATCCAAGTTTCCCATGATTTACCATACCTCAATACCAGCTTCTTCTCTTTCTATAATTCTAAGCATTCACAACCATTCTTTATTTAATCACAATTAAATCGAGTTTGATCCAAATCTCTCATTCATTTCAAAATTCATTATTTTCATTCATTTGGTGTTTTAACTCCATTTGAAACACCATAATTCACATTTGGTGTATATTTCCTTGTCTAACACCTCAATTCTCATCCGGTGCAGATCACCATGTCTAACACCCCAATTCTCATCCAGTGTAGATCTCCATGTCTAACAACCCAATTCTAATTTGGTGTATATCACCATGTTTAACACCTTACATTTAATCACTTAGATAACTATTATGGAGGAACTTCATGTCCAATTCCCAACTTATACATTGGTCTAGAATGACATGTCTTGCACCCACATTCTCATTTATTTAAATCATTTGACAACTATTGGAGAGGAATACCATGTCAAAGTCCAAACTTCAACATTGGTCTATAAATCCATGTCTAGCACCCACATTCTCATTTATTTACATCATTTGATGACTATTGGGGAGGAATGCTGTGTCCAAGTCCCAAATTCTACATTGGTATAGAATTCCATGTCTAACACCTAATTCTCATTCTTTAATTAATTTAAAAAATAATTAAACCAAGCCCAATAATTAATTCCTCAAGAATTATCCAAATTAATTATCTTAATAATCCAATGATTAGTGAATTCTACCAAAACCATTAGTTAACCCCACAATTATCTAATTCCACAAATTCTATTAATTAATTCATGAATTAATTATTCTATTAACACAATTCTCATTCCATAATGAATTCTTTACAATTAATTATCCAATACAAATAAAAAAGCATCATAATTAATCTCAAAATTAATTATCTTAATCAAACATCAAGGCACATAATTAATCCACTATTAATTATCTAATCATAGAAAATTCCACATCTCATAATATATCCCCCGATTAATTATTTATATTAAAATTTCAAGAATGTAGTTAATTCACAATTAACTATTCCATTATAAATCTCATCATTCCATAATTTATTTCCACAGTTAATTATCCAAAACATTACTGCAAAAGAACATAATTAATTATCTCAATTTCAATTCTCAAGGTTCATAATTAATTCAGAAATGAATTTTATTGACTTATCCAATTCACTATCTCATAATTAATCTCCAAATAATTACTTAAATTACAAACTCAAGGAATATAATTAATTCAAAATTAATTATTATAAATACACCACACAATACTCATAATTACCACTTAACCCATGTGCGTTAACATAGAAGAATGGAAATAGAAAAACACATATCAATAAGCTAAGAGAACATATCAATCTAAACATTATGTTTTTATCTTGAAGGAATAGAACCTCTACTGGAGGGGTTTTATTAAAAAAATGTGATTTTGTAATCTAACAAATAATTTTATTAAAATAAAAACATTTAATCATAATTTTCAAGTAAATTAGTCATCATTAGTGATTTAACAACTATTTTATTTTATTAATTGAGAAAAGTAAAGGACCCTAACTCAAGGAATTGGCTAGGCTAATGCTTTCAATCTTAAACCATTATCTTCTCACATACACCCACCTCAAAAATAGCGCGCGCGCACTCATAATTTGTTGCATCACCTTACAAAGATAACCAAAACCAACAATTAGTGCAGCGAGGACCAACACACCTCCAATTAATTAACCTTAACCCAAAATAAAACATAAAAACCTAATTAAAGGGGTGAGAAACCAAGTATAAGGTATATGGCATTACTGAAATATGACAGTGGTGAACCAAATCAAGCCAAACCCCCATGCCTTAAGTGATGGTTTTTGAAATATAGACCAACAGGTCTTGAGACACCCTCTGCACTACCAAGAATTTAAAGGAAGGAAAAAACCAAATTAATCCTGGGTATTAGGGTTTGGGACTAAAGGAGACCAAGAAAAGCATATATGAGATGGCCGATGTAAAGAAAGAAACATGTAGAGAAGGACTTACCTCGGAGATATGGACAACATCCATCACAGAACCACCATGATCTGACATGTGGAGAGGAGTCGAGAAGAGAGTGGTGGTGCGCCTCCACCATGGGAGAGGAGGGGGGTCACACTTCACATGGGAGGAGGAGATGGGGTGCACCTCCCACTTATTTTCTCCATCAAATAACCCCAATTAGATTTATAATAATTAATATAATAATAATAATAACAACCATATTATTATTATTATAATTTAATTTAAACTCTTATTTGATAAACACCATAACTCCCCCATTACACATCATTTCATTAAATTCTTCTAAAAATAATTTAATTAAATAAAATATCAAACTCATAATTATTTTATATAAATTTTAAAAACTAAATTTAATTAAATAAATTCCCCCACTCAATAAAAACCAGTTAAATTCATTTCATCACAATTATATTAATTCTTTATCCTCCATTTCATCCTCATTTAATTAAATTACATTCACCTATATTTAATTAAATTAAACTCCAACTCATTATCATTTAATTGAATTCTCTAAAAATTAATTTAATTAAATGGAACCCCATTTCAAATAAATTAATTAAATTCCTCTTAACAATGAATTTAATTGATTTAAACCCCCCATATCACAACATTTAATTAAACCCCTCTCAGTAAGGAATTTAATTAAATATATTAACCAGAAACCTAATATTGGGTAAGCCACACAGTCTAGAAAACTATGCACCAATTGTGTGGAACCTTTTTTCTAAGGAATCTCAATTTTCACGGTCTAACACACATGGTTTTCCAAACCATGCATAGACAGTGCGCGTGTCTCTGTTTAATAAACTCACATCGCAGAGTTTGTCTAGCATGGTTTTCCTAACCGTACACAGACTGTGAGAGCACCTCTGTTCTCCCAAAATTATGTTGCATGTTTTACTATAGCATGCCACATGGTTGAGCAAGTTTTTCATCAACTGTGCACTCTATGTTGTTCCTTAAAAACATGACTTTTCACAATCCGATGCTCTCGAATTCCAATAATCCATCTGGTAAATTCCTTGAGCCTTTACCCAATACTGGTATAAATATGTTTAAATGATCCTAACTAAAAAAAATCAACCCAAATCTTGGTTTTAAGACTGTCCCGTCCAAAAAAATAAGTTTTTTTAAAAGTTTTTTATATTTTAACCTCCTTCAAAAACACAGGACTTTACATTTTACCCACCTTAAAAATTATCATCCCTGGGAAGCTATTAGGAACTAATACAACATTAACCAACCCACCATGTTCATAAATTCTCATTTGAACAATTACATTTCATTTCTAAGCATCGAACAAACCTTTAAACAAATCACATTCCCAATATATTAAACTTTTAATCCTGAGCCAAGGCTCCAAATCTAACCAAAAACATCAAAATGACACATAACCAAGCCCACAAAACTGGAGACATGATATCGTCATCATATCCTTAATTTATATTTTCATCCCAATAACCTACACACACTCTTAACCCAATGATATGCCTTTAAATCAATTCCATAACCATCCACATGTAACCAAAGTCCTCACTTGACTTTTGGTGACCACTCCAAGTTAAGCCATCATAAGGCTCCCTTAAAATTGTCAATCCCCATAAAAACTAGAGGTCTAACCAAATGACCCATGCATCCCACATACATCCTAGATAAAAAAATATCATTTGAACTAACATCAGTCAAATATTTTCAAAAAGGCTTTGATTCTTCTGACGACACGTCATAAACCAAACCTCGATTCCTACATCACCCAAGTCAACCATGTTCCATAAAATCATAACACTAAAACACTTCAAAAAAGTTACTGATGTGACATTACCCACCATAGGAGTGTCTATTTTATCAAAGAAAAAGTCATTCGATCAGAATATTACTATTTCAGAAACACCTTAAAAACATGCGTGATCTTCCACGAACCGTGATCACCATGTCAATATCATGCATGAAAGTCGAAACATAAATCTATCATCCTGTCAACACACCTGATTCCAAAATATTCTACTAATGGAAACAAAACTTTAACGACACCATCATCAAAAATATCAGAGTATAAAAAAACTTCTCAAGCTCTAAGGGTGCTACCGACCATGGTCTAGCCCCTTACAAAGAATATGTGTCAACCCTAGCTCTTGGTTATGCAAAACCGAACTAACTAGGCTCAGAATCCCCCTTTTAATTTTTTATCCATTTCATTAATTCAATTCTACCTCAAAACATTTAGAAGAATTTTAACAAACTCACAAGCACCATTACACAATAAGGAACTTGGTTTTCAGACAATGATCCTCATCCCAAATAGGTTTTCTATAAAAAACATACTCTTAAACATTTAACATTTAGTGTCATTTCATTTTCAAATGGAAATTTAGCATCAAAATTTACTTTAATCAGAAGGCGACCTTTGAGGGTGCCATTTATTCAAAACATCTATGTTTTTATAAAAGTTACCCTATAATAGTTCATTTCACAAAACTCATCAATTTTACATTTATAACCATTTTCCATCTCATTGTGGTTATGCAAGGCCAATAACATGAGTGGCCATCTACTAATAGATAAGGCACCCATACAACTTACCATTTCCATTTGGATCCCATTTATCATATTAAATTTCAATTCAACATTTTAACATTAGAATACAATTTTTAAATTATTTCAAAACATGAGTTACCATTTTCCCAGTTATAAGGCACCTGTACACCTTATAACAGAAATTTGATCTTGTTGTAAACACAATCAATCAATTTTCAACTCATTTTTTCATTTAAACATTAAAAAATCTGTAGAATTTTATCATAAGTAGTAACAAAACAGTATGATATAACAAAGAATCATGGAACTGCATAAAGAAATAATAACAAAAGAGGAATCATGGCATATAAACACCAAAAAATGCTATATCTATCAGCAAAACATTCTATCTAAAGGGGAATTCTAAAGAAAATAAAAACTTGGCATTCCTCCCAAGGCACACAATCAAAATTAGTGGGAGTCCTACTAATGCAACTACATGGCATGTTATATGCACGATAAGTGAATCATTAAGTGCCTAAGATGATGTATGTAATGAATTTACTTACCATATCAGACCAATGAAAATTTTCAAAATTCTCAAAATCAATAAGTAGTAGGAAGTACACTAGTCACTCAAGGTAAAATCATATCAACTGGAATATTAAGAATTATAAACATCAATTCCCATCCCTAGACACTTGGTCATTTCCCATACATGGGGTGATCAGTCCCATGCACAGATATAAACTGAGCATGGATACATTCCTCGTCAACTTTCTACAAATGAAAAATAGAAATACAAATGAAAAAGAAAGAAAACTTGAACCTCTGATACCACTTTGTAAAATCTCTACCAGACATACCCTCAAAATTGTAGCCAGAACAGTTTCTACATGACCTCAAGCACATCTCCCCATACTCTAGAGTCTACAGACTAGAAACGGGGGTCAATTGATAGTCAGTGGGGAGACTATACCTTCATATTCAGAGTGAACAGTGGAAATAGAAAATAAACTCAGACAATAGCAGAAGCAGATGTAAAACAATATTCAACTGAATAATGAAATTTGACAATTCCAATTTATACAATGATTCAATGTCATGTAGAAACATATCAAAAAGTAGTAAACAAAACAAAATGATTTAAATTCCAATACATAAATAAAGAAAAGACTAAATCCCTAAGGGATAGCTCTACGAGCATCCAGATCTCCTACTCGGTCCTTTGCTGCTAACTACCATGTATATACTAACAACAATGTCAAATTCCATAGTCTTGCAAACAAGAATGTCTACTCGGGTACCGCAATGAAATGACATCCTAACTAGGGTGTGAGATGTATATATCAGTAGTTCGAGAACACTGATTTTCTAGCTCAATATAGACAATGAAATATGACAAATGATGTACAAATATATCAAGGAAATAACAGAACTGAATAAATAACCAACAACCCATCCAGCTTTCCAAGGGACACCTGATGGAGAGACCTGTTTAGCCTATAGCTGGAATAAGATTCTACACAAGAATGGAACATGAATATTTACCAATCATAAATATCTTTAAACACTTTACAAATTATTCTCTATTTAATCATTTATTATCTCCATGTTTCCCAGGATTTCCTATTGCTCAATACTAACTTCGGCTTGTACTAGAATTATAATCATTCTTAACCTTTATTTATTTAATCACATTTAACTCAAGTTTGATCCACATCTAACTTCCATTTTATAATTAATTATTTTCATTCATTTGGTGTTTGAACTCCATTTCAAACACCCCAATTCTCATTTGGTGTAGATCGCCATGTCTAAAATTCTAATTCTCGTCTAGTGTATATAGACATGTCTAACACCCCTATTTTTATCTGGTGTAGATATTCATGTCTAACACCCCAATTCTCATCTGGTGTAGATCTCCATGTATAACAACTTTTATCTCAGTGCTTAGATAATTATTGGGGGGGGGGGAATTCCATGTCCATGTACCAACTTATACATTGGTCTAGAATGCCATGTATAACACCCACATTCTCATATATTTACATCATTTGATAACTATTGGGGAGTAAGGGCCATTTCTATGTCCCAACTTCTACATTGGTCTAGAACACCATGTCTAGCACCAACATTCTCATTTATTTACATCATTTGATTTCTATTGGGGAAGAACGCTATGTCCAAGTCTCAAATAATACATTGGTATAGAATTCCATGTCTGACACCTAATTCTCATTAATTAATTAATTCAAAAAATAATTAATCCAAGTTCAATAATTAATTCCTCAAGAATTATGCACATTAATTCTATTAATAATCCAATAATTAGTGAATTATACTAAAACCATCAGCTAACCCCACAATTAACTAAGTCAACAAATTCTATTAATTAATTCATCAATCAATTAATATATTTACACAAATCTCATTCCATAATCAATTCTTGAAAATTAATTATCCAATTCAAATAACAACTCATAATAATTAATCTCCTAGTTAATTATCTTAATCAATAATTAAGGAACAAGATTAATCCACCATTAATTATATCATCATAGATAATTACACAACTGATAATTAATCCCCTGATAAATTATGTATATTACAATATCAAGCATATAAATAATTCACAATTAATTATTCCTTTCTAAATCTCATATTTCCATATTTAATTTCCACAATTAATTATCCAAAAAATTAATTCAAAGGAGCATTATTAATTCAAAATTAAATATCTCAATTTAAATTATCAAGGTTCATAATTAATTCACAAATTAATTATCTTGACTTATCCAATTCACTCTCTCATAATTAATCCCCAAATTAATTATCTAAATTAAAACCTCAAGGCATATAATTAATTCAAAATTAATTATGAAAAAATTTCCCACCCAATAATCATAATTACCACTTATCCCAAGTGCGTCAACATGTAAGGGCGGAAATTTAAAAATACATACTAGTAAGCTAAAAAAACACATCAATCTAAACATTAAGTTTTTTTATTGAAGGAAACACACCTTCATTGGAGGGGTTTAATTACAAAAATGTGGTTTTTTAATCTTTAAAATAATTTTATACCAATAAAACCATTTATTCATCATTCAAAATTTAATTCAACATCATTAGTGATATAACAACTATTCTCTTTTATTAATTAAGCAATGTTGAGGACCGTACCACAAGCAATTGGCCTAGGTAATGATTTCAAACTTAAATGATCATCTTCTCATTTATATGCAACACAAAAATAGTCCATATGCACTCGAAATTGGTCACATTGCCTTATAATGACAGTGGAAATCAACAATTAGTGCAGAGATGACAAAAAAACCTCTAATTAGTTAACCACAACCCATAATACCCCATAAGCACCTATTTCAAGGGGTAAGACACCAAGTATTAGGTATATGGAATTACTAGAATATGAAGGTGGTGAACCAAATCAAGAAAAATCACCAAAACTTTAGAGATGGTTGTCGAAATACAGACCAACAGTTCCTGAGACATCATCCGCACCACCTAGACTTGGAAGGAAGGAAGAAACTGAGATAATCATAGGTCTTAGGGTTTGAGCCTAACAGAGACTGGGAAAAGAAGAGCCGAGACAGCTGATGTAATGAAGTAAACATGTAGGGAACTTAACTCAACGATATAGACACCTTCCGTGAAGGAACCATCACAATCTGGAGTCTTGAGTGGAGTTGGGAAAAGGTGGTAGTGAGCCTCCACCATGAGAGAGTAGGGGGTCACACATCATGTGGGAGGAGGATATGGGGTGAACCTCCCTCTTATTTTCTACCTCAAATAACCCCAATTAGATTTGTAAGAATTAATATAATAATAATAACAACAATATTATAATTATTACCATTTAATTTATACGCTTCTTTGATTAACCCCATAACTCCCCCATTACACATCATTTAATTAAATTTTTCTCGAACAAATTTATTTAAATAAAATATCAAACTCATCATTATTTATTTAAAATTTTCCAACCTCAATTTAATTAAATCAATTCCTCCATTATATGGAATTTAATTAAATTATCTTTAATATAATTAAATGAATTCTCTATCCACCATTTTTCATCATTTAATTAAATTCCATTCACTTGGATTTAATTAAATAAAATTCCAACTAACTATCATTTAAATAAATTCTCTAAACATTAATTTAGTTGAATGGAACCTCGTTTCATTTCAATTAATTAAATTCCTCTTAACTATGAATTTAATTAATTAAAAACCATTATATCATTACATTTAATTGAATCCCTCTCAGCTGGAAATTTAATTAAAAAATAAACCCGAAACCCAAAAATGGATAAGCCGTATAGTTTGGCTCACACAGTCTGGAAAACCGTGTGCCCACTACGTAGAATCTTCTGTCTATGGAACCATACTTCACATAGTCTATCCCACACAGTTTGACTAACCATGCGTAGACCGTGCGAGCATCTCTGTTTAAGATGATCACCTTGCATGGTTTACCCCGTACGGTTCGTTTAACCATTCATAGACCATGAGAGCACCTCTGTTCTCCTAAATTTATGCCTCATGGTTTTTTGTAGTATGAATCACGGTTTAATAGGCCATGTTCTAACCATGCACTGTCTTATATTCCTAAAAAACCAGACTTTTGTGATCTGACACTTCCAAATTCTAATCATCCATTTGGTAAACTCCTAGAGCCTTTACCCAAGCCTAAAATAAATTTTTTTAAATGATCACACCTCACAAAACATCAACCTAAATCTTGGTTTTAATCCCAAACCATCCAATAAAAGAAAAAGTCAAAAAACATTCGTATTTTAACCTGGTTAAAACACATGGGACTTTACAGATACACTATCTTCAACTAGATTTGTAGTTTTTGGGTTTAAAATTTGATATATTCAATGAAATATCATCAATTTTTTGATTTGTTTCCTAGGTATGGCTTCACATAGAAAATAATAAAATCCTAAAACAAAAACACAAAATGAATATAAAAAATCTATATCTAAAAATCATAAAACATTTAAATAAAAAAAATTAACAAAATTGAATTTGATGTGTGTTGCTAAAAATTTCTCATATCCCTTAGTGCATGCACTCTTGAACAACATATAAATAGTTATAGACTCTAAATGTTGAAAAATAAAATCTAATTTAATCTCCAATAAAAATAAATAATTAAATGGAAAATTTGAGTGAGGGAGTTACTGAAAATAATGAATAAAATATTCAAATAGAAAATATTAAAGAAAATGATGAATAACATAATATGAGAGTCGTACAACTCCCTAAAGAATATAGTAATCCTTCTTATAGAAGACTTACATTGAGATCCTAAAACTATGAGCATAAAAATTCAAATCTTTGATAGATTTATACATTTAACATAATTCTATTATGAGGTCTCTTTATCCTTCATTAATAATTTTGACAATATATTAAAGAGTCTACCACTATAAGGGATGAGTGAGGATAATATTAAAATGATAGTTTTTACATATTTTCTACAAGGAAATGCACAGAATGTGTTTTTCACTCTTTATGGATATATTTTTGAAACTTGGGAACAAGTGTATAACTCATTTGTTATGAAATTATATCCAAAATGGTCGAAATGATAATTAATAAGTAAAAAAAATATTGTGATGATTGAGTGATATTTTTTGAGGTCTGGGATGGGTTTAGGGACCTACTTAGGAATCTTTATCAATACCAACTCCCTTAACAACTAATTATCTAAATCCTTTATAAAGGATTGTCACCCTATAGTCATAACTTAGTTGACCAATCGGCTAGAGAAAATTGCACTGTTAAATTTGATGAAGAGAATATGAAAATTTTCTATAAATCATCTATTAATTAAAAGTACAAAAACTCAAGGATAATTAGAGTGAATAGATTTAAATTTATCTCTTGTTATGGGCTAGAAATTAATTTTAAATTGGAAGGAATAAATGACAAACTTCAATCGTTAATAAACCAAAATTTTAAGAAAATTAATAATCAAGTTGGTTGTCAAAAATCAAAAATCAAATTCATAGATAGAAATGTGAACAATGTGGTATGTTTGGATAATTAATAACATGTTGTGAAAATTCTGACATGCCATACCGACCGCTATAATATTCCAATTTCATGGGATATAGTCCTAGGATGAAAACTAGATATGATTCATTTTCAAAAAAATGCAATCCTAACTACATGAAACCTTACAATTTATCTTGGAAATAATAAGGAATGATTAAACAACCCACTATCGCCAATTACCAAAATCATTGAAGACTATAATTTCAAAAATCAACCTCATGTCAGGTCCTCAAATTTTCAAGAGTAAGTGAGTTATATTCCAACAATTGTTAACTAAATTTTACTCACAAATGGCTCAACATGATTGAAAAAGTCTGAAACTGTTTCTATGATTCATAACCTTGAGTTTCAAATGGGTCAATTGGATAAAAATTTAACTTTAAGGGATAAAGGAAAGCTCTAAAGAACAACTAAAATGAACCCTTTAGATATTTCCATGGATGTGGTTACTATGGGTGGTTTCATTACTAATGATAATGTAAAATATGACTATAGGAAAGAATAATATGAGAATATTGAAGAACCTATACACCAAAATATGGAGAACCAAAAATTTGAAAATATAGAATACACTTCTAAAACACATGTAAATTCTAATATTACCCTTGGAAAAACATATAATGAAAACTCTAATGTGAATAATAATAAAGGTAAAGAAAATATTATATAATAAATTAACGAAATTCATTTTATACTTTGGAATTTCTCCCCATCCATATAATTGCCTCAATGATTGAAAACAAAAAATAATAAACTATAGTTTTTTCAATTCTTAAGGATTTTCATCATGCTCCAAGTGAGCATTCCTTTTATCACTGATTTATTCAAATTAAATCATTTTTAGAATCTCTCAAGAAAATTTTCTGAAATAAGAAAACCTCAAATTAATTTCCACCTTCACCCCACTGAAGATTACAACTCTATCATTCAAAAAAACCTCAAAAATATAAATATCCAGGGATTTTTCAATAACCTACACATTGGGAAATAGTGGTCAGATGAACTGTATTTATGATCTTAGTAAATGCATAAATTTTCTTCCATTCTATCTTTTTCAAGTTATTGGTATTAAGATCATTAAAAGACAACACTATGGTATTGTAATTGGCCGACTGATCGTTCACACATCCTTTAGGAAGAGTATATAATATTCTTATAGGAGTTGGTAAGTTTTAATTTCCCATTGAATTTCACATTCTGTATATATATTGTGACCAAGAAGTCCCATAAATCTTGGTAGGTAGTTTTTGGCATATATTGATGTAATAAAATTCTTTAATCTCTCATTGATTTTGTTGCTCACAAATACCCTCATATATTTTACCAATAAAGTTTCTTTAAGTGAATTTCATTATTATATTTATTTCATTCTTAAATTAGTTGGGTTTAAATTTTTATAATTATTTTGGATATTTTTATAAGGATTATTGAATCAAAATTTTGAACCATATATTGTGGAGAATGTTTGGATTGGGAAGCTAATTTTTGGTAAAGAATACTACTTTTATACCCTACATTTAAGCTAATTGTTTGTATTGGTAACCATGTTTTATAAATAACCATACATTCATGTATGTAATGTTTTGTTAGTTTTCCAAACATTTATAATCAGTGGTACATTTTGAACCATAATTCTGATGTTATACCTACATAGAGAAACCCTATAATTGAAGTAGTTATATGGGTAATTTGAATTCAAAATATTTTCAAAGTATTCAACAAATATATAGATGGAATAAATATCTAAATAAATTATGTTCAAAGATCAATTAAAAGGAGTTTAGTCGATATATTTAATAATCCATATTTATAAGAAATGTTACACTTTTTAGTGGGGATTTATACTCAAATTTCTAACATACTGAGCATTTTGAGTATCATGATTTATCTGGTGATATTTCCAAATCTTTTTGACCAAGATCAACTCAATGATATTATTTGTTCTTAGTAGATTTATTATTTTTATGAAGAGATTATAAGACTAGATCTATGATTTTGAAGTGATATTGTACAGTAAATTAGAATGAAATGTTTTTTTATTGAATCTTGATAATCAAATATCCTATTCTATTTTTCATTAGATTTAACTTTTTATAAAGGAATTTGTTTTTCACTAAAGAGGATATGATATATTGTTTTGTTATTTTAATTCATTCATCTATGATTTTAGGACTACACTTTGGAAATAAACATTTTATAATATACCATTTTGTGTTTACCCTTCTATTTTTCAATGTTACTAATCTATTGTTGTATTTATTTGACGATAATCTTCAAATGAGGATCAATTCATATTTTTAATTACTTAATGATCTTATTATATGAAGAATAAGATCTGTTATCTTTCAATTTCTACTACAACTGTACGATGAAACTATTATTCAAAAAGTAATTAATTTTGTTCTGTTAGACTCTTGATTGCTTATAGTCAATCATGGTGGAGTTTCAACTTCTCATACTAATATATGGATAATAAGGGTTCCTATAAAAAACCTATATTTTTATAAGGTTTCAGGTACCTATAATTATTTTTAAAATTATTGTGTAAAATAACCTTTTTATTAAAAACCAATAAGCTTGCAAAGAGAAAATTAGTGGAGTGGTCTAGGGGATCTTTGTGTTGGATCAGATTATAACAAATATACAGAAGAGGGGGGGTACAGTTTTTCTTTTGAGAAATCTTCACGAGATATTGTTCTGCTCTTTTAATTTAATTAGATGAATTAATGCAGCATAAATATGAAGTTTAGAGACACATGATGTATAGTTGTTCGGGGAACAGAAGGCCCCTAGTCCACTCCACCAATGCTCTACTCCATGAGCTTGGTGATTTTCACTATATGGTCCTCATTTCAATAGACCTTTCAACAACTTATTACAGGAAGTTGACACCTTTACAATCTAAGGAAAAACAATGCCCTCTGGTTCACTCATAGAACCTACACAACGTAGTATGAGAAGTCAGTCACTCAAGAATAGAAAAGAATGATGTTTGTATTCTGAAAATACTTTCCAGATGTTCTTTATAATTGCAACAACATGAAATTGACAGTAGATAGATCATCACCTTCAGAAATAAGGATCTTCACAAAAGAGTCATTTTGAGTTGATCCTATTGCAGAAGATATAGAAATATAATTCCCAACTTCAGCAGTAGCAGATTCAGAATAGATTTTCGATGTAGAACAAATGAAACTTCAGTCACGATTCTTCTTATTCAATAAACAAAGCTTTTCTCGTTCTTCTTGAATCACTAGATCTGTGTTTTATGATAGTCTCTGTTTTTTCCCTTTTTTATAAATGATCGAATGTGATTGAGAGAGATATTTTTTTACTATTTGGAAAAGCTCATATTTATATATAATAACGACAAACACTTCTTCTGAAAATTTAGATCCACAAAAGTCACCTTCTAACTCGTAATATTCAAACATTTGAATTTACAGAGTAGTCGTAACTTCCCTGATGACTCAGTATAAAAAGATACTTTTAATTCAATCGTTAACCCATTGATAAAATGGATTTGAATAAGTCAAAGTCGCACTTTAAAATAAACTTTAAATCATACTTTAAATTTACCAAATAATCAGCTTGCTGACCGTAGCATAATAATATCAACTTTAAATTCTCCGACGTCAAATGTAAGGTTGAGTTGTACAGTATGCAACCTCTGAATGTAACATAGATCATAAACGTAATGTTGATGACGTAGCCTTCATATGGAGGATTGACATCGAATGGTTGATCACAAACTGACAATTGGCCAACCATACTTTTCTCTTCAACATTCAAAGGTATGATGAAAGATCAATACTTTTACTTGATCCATACTTTTCTAAGAACGTATGGTTGTTTACAAAATTAAGGTTGATGAACCATACTTTTGAAAAAAAATGTAATGATTAACACTTAGGTATGGTTCTCCTTCCATACTTTTGATAAACAAACATAATGATTAACACTTATGTACGGTTCTCCTTCCATACTTTTCTAACATCCAAAACATAGGGTTCCTTCCTAACATAGGGTTCCTCTTCCATACTTTTCTGATAAATCATAAATTATAAACTGCTTTTCATCCTTATGCTACATTTTTCCACATAGGGTATGAACAGTGTTTCTAGAACACGCTAAATCAGACCCCGAATGGAGCATGAACAGTGTTTCCAGAACACGATAAATGGAAATACCTTAGAAATTAATTCTCATTGTTCAAGAATTTAAATATTTTGTCTAGAAATAAATAAAACAAAAATTAATAATAAATTCAAGAAATATTCTTAAAAAATAATTAGAAAATAATTAAGTGTTCTTGTGAGAATCAAAATTATCTTAAAGAGATAGAGTATTGTTTTTAATAAACTCTCGCTTTAAACAAAAACAATATGTATTGCTGAAAACAATACTTTTTCAACAATCTCCCCCCGTTTTGATGATAAAAAAACCCATAAAATAACCAATGAAATTAACTTACAAAAATTAATTACATATAGTCTTGAATTGAGAAAATAATTTCTTAATTTTAATTTCTCCCCCAATATAAAATGAAAAAATGTTGTGTTTATCAAAATTTCTCCCCTTTTGTGCTATCAAAAAAGAACAACAGAATATGGAATATAACACAGATTAATGTAGCACTGAATGTAAATAAATGCTATAAGTAACTATTTATCAGCTAGTGAATCTGAATTACTAGCTTAGAAAAATGAAGACAGTAAAACAAAATGAATATATTGAAATAGATTTCCATTAAAAATACAAAATTGATAAACACAAGAATCAAGGATTGGCAGGGGTCAGATAGGTTCTATCTTATTCGAATGACTTCCTTGATTTCTGAGAGATGATCTCTGAGTCTTCTCATCATTCCATCACCAAGATTAACAATAAGATCCATGTTCTCTTGAGTCATATGAATGTCTTCTATGATTTTGACTCTGAAAACTCATGATGTCTTTATTTTTTCTCGATAAATATTGAAACTTATCTATGAATTTATTTATGATAGATCTGATTCCTGGTTCACATGAGGTCAATTAATCAACCATAAATTTTTGATTGTCTAACAAGACTGATAAATGAGCATTGTTGCATTAAAGATCTTGCAATCTATCATTCATGTAGCTCATTGCAGCTGTGATAGCTTGAAACCTTCTGATTAAATCAGCTAAAGTACCTGATGCACTAGCAACACTAGTCCCAACAGATGCAAATTGTGTCTCCATAAACAATTTAAGATCTGATAAATATAACTTCATAACAATTTCAGAAATTAATTTTTCTACCACATTCAGCATATCCTTCTTAAAAATTTCACCTTTTTTCTTGGAAACTATACTTCCTTGAAGTCTCTGAAATTTCTACTATTCTGATTCTATGGCTCTCCTCAGTGTAACATTTTCAGATTCCAAATGAGAAACCTTTCTGTATAGATCTTTGACATCCTTATTACTTGAATTAGAGGCACTTTGTGATTGATTTTCATTCTTAGTTCCAGTGTGATGTAGCAGTACTAAAGGTAGCGAATCTGCATCAGACTTGTCTTTTTTCCTTCTCTTGAGCAGGTTGATCCACATATTTTTCCTCATAGTTCTTTCCAGAATCTTCTATAGAAAAATATTCATGAGGTACTTCTATTTGAAATTTAGAAATAGGCTCATCACAAACATCAGAAATTGTTTCTCCCATTAGAGTTTCTAAAAGAATTGAATCTGGAGTTTCCTGAGGTTTGGCCACTTTCTCACCAGGACCTAACTCTTTTTCCTGTTGTAGTTTAACTTCAACATCAACTAAAACTTATTCCTAAGTCTCTCTTTAGCTTCTTCTTGAATTCCAGATTGAATCTGAGGTCCTTCCACTGGTTCTGACCTCTCAATAATAGCTTCCATTTATTTTTTCAGCAACATATTCTCTTACAAATCTTTAAAAGAGTAAACCAATTGTTGTCAGTACAGGGGAAACAAGTTCCTCATTAATATTTCTTTTTCTTTGAGTCTAAAGTCCCTTCTGAATTCTTTCTTCCTCAGTGTCTTCCATTTCAAATCAGATTCTTCTTGCAGCAGTGCTAACTCTCGATTCAGCCTGTCTCTCTTTGGACTTAGCAGACTGAGCCTGAGCACTCTATGTTTCTTCCTTAGCTTCTACTGGAAAAAGTTTCCCTTTTAAGGTGATCCAGATGTAACATCCTGGCCAAGCTTACAATCGAACTGGTGGCCGAACCGATAGGTCACTTGGCCTCAAGCACGTCTCCTCGTATTTTAGAGGCTGCCGACTAGCAGTGAGGGTCTCAGGAGGTGATCGTAGGGAGACTATACCCTCTTATCTGAGTTCACAATGGTATCTTAGAGTAAATAACACTAGTAGAAGATCTATTAATAGAAGAACAATGAACAAATTGTAGTGGAAGAGAAATAGTGATCATTTTTATAAAAGGTGGCCAAAGACAGTTTAGACAATACAGGGATGATGAATGATACAATGTGAAAAAAGGAAACAATACAACATGCTTACAATACAGTGAAAAAGAATAAGGAAAAGATAGAAAGGCCTGATGGGTGATCTCTCGAGCATCACAAGCTCCCACTTGGTCCTTTGCTCTTAACTCCTCAGGTACAAACAGAACATCACACAAACCCGGTACGACAAGCAAGAAGGGTCTACTCGGGTACCCATGTGCAATGGCGGCCCGAGTAGGGTGTGAGATATAAATCTTAGTAGGTCGGCACCACCTTTGTCAAACCCAATCAAGACAGTGTAATATTAATTAAAGCAGTAATCATATATAACATGATTCAATAAGCAGGACAACTTAGATAAAAAAACACCCGTCTAGGTTACCTAATGACTCCCGACGGCTATACCAGCTTCAGCTCATTGGTGGTAAAGTATCCTGATCATGTCACTATATAAATATAAATATAAAAGAATTTAGATCATAGATCGCGTGGGGTAAGAATGCCTCCCACCCATTAATCGAGATTAGTAGGCACGCGGTAAGATTTCTTCCCATCCCTATTGGTCAACTGACAAGGGGTAAGAATGCCCCCTTCCATCACATTAATTCAACCGGCATGGGGTATAACTGCCTCCCATCTATCGCATTAATAATACTTGCATGGGTTATAACTTCCTCCCATCCAGACATGTAATCATCAACAGAGTCAACTAGCAAGGGGTAAGAATGCCTCCCTTCTAGACATGTAATCATCAACAGGGGTCAACTATCAAGGGATAAGAATGCCTCCCTTCCAGACATGTACTATCACACTAGAATGGGGTATAACAGCCTCCCATCCAACCATGTATCTGTCAAACTCACACTCTGGTATGATGTATAACTATCTCCCATCCAGACACGCAATAATCACCAGGTGGCATTAGCATGTGCCCACTCACATTACAACCCTGTTTATATTAAACTACTTATGGAATTACCCTATATGCATTCAAAAGTCATATCACAGTCATAAACAATCATACAACCCATATCCACGTAAATGGATATAATCACACCCATACAAATATACCTAATTAAAACCATCTCGAGTATCATTATCATATTAACAAAAGGTACATGAGACAACCCGCTCATGTATGGTATAGGCTAACCCCAAATTCATTCTTCGTTCCTCTTATATCATTCGAAAGACATATAGGGATTTACAAAGCATACAGAGGTGCTATGGACTACCCCTCCTAGGTAAGTCCCATTAACTAGATCCATTCCAGTAACATAAGTCCTACTTATTCCATTTTCCTAAGGCATGGTCTTACCACCATAACCCATTTCATCAAAAGAGGACAACTGTCATGCCTCAACCATTTGGTATAATTCAGTGGAAACATGAAATCATGAATTATCACCAAATCACAATAAGAATTTAGCAGGCAAGAATAATAATCTACTTCCTACATTTATCTTGAAGACATCGCACCTCTAATCGAGGGGTTTATTATTAAATAATTAGTTTAGTGACCAAGCAACCATTTTAGTCTTGTCCCTGCAATTCACACTCCTTGCACAAAATCATTTAATTGAAACTAAACTTCCATGATTAACATACTAAAGCAGTATGGAAATAACTCACTATCACTTCACTTTAAATTAAAGGCAAGGAGAGGGATCATAAATCAAGGTGGATCCATCTGTTCACTCCGGCTGTTGGTGATTTCAAACTAAGAGCTGCTGCTGCTCCCCTATGAGGCATATGTGATTTCACATATGACATATGCCCACACA
Source organism: Viscum album (assembly GCA_963277665.1). Classification (NCBI taxonomy): domain Eukaryota; kingdom Viridiplantae; phylum Streptophyta; class Magnoliopsida; order Santalales; family Viscaceae; genus Viscum; species Viscum album. The sequence continues at coordinate 1,617,597,160 of OY728125.1, forward strand.
GGCAAGCCTCCTATGCTCCGGCAAAGAAACACCATTCCAAAAGCCTAACACACAAGGCGAAACACACAAGGATCTCTTTAACAACCTAAGACATTAATTTAGAGGATACATAAACAATAAACATAAAAAACCCTTACCTCAAAATCAACCAGGAAGACTAAAACAACTGTGATCCACCTCGCCTTTGGCGGCAGATGTCATACTCACACCAACGGGGTCCCGAGGGTCCTTTCGCACCCCTTTACAAAAGAAGAAACATGAATGAAACGAATCAAACCACAAACCTTAAACATGGGGGTTCGGTCAAATTAGATTAGGGAAAAGGGAAGCGGGAAAATCGGAAAAGAAGGATAGGGGAAGAGAGGAGTGACCTACCATGGAGATTCAGAAGAAGAGTGGTCAAGAACAAAGGAGAAACGAAGGCGGAAGGAGGTGCGGCTGAGGGGGATTGCGCGCGAGGCCGACAGCTCCAAGGGGGAGGGGTTCATGATGGTTCTGTGAGGAAGAGGGGAGAGGCTTAGTTAATTAGGTTTTTGTTTTGTTTTTTCTTTTAATTTTAAAACCATTTAAAATATTTCAAAAACCCAAACAGGAGGGCCAGACAAGGTTTGACCCGCACGGTTTTCCAAACTGTGCGCAAGACTTGAGGCCTCTACTAGACACCCCAGGCACCTCGCATGGGCTAGTTGCATGGTTTGGGAAATCGTGAAAAATCCGCGCGGACTCTTCTGCCTCCCTATTTTAAGCTGCATGGTTTCGGTCACATGGTTTGGGGAACCATGCACCAACCGTGTGCCTTCTGTTGTTCTTTTAAAACCAGCATCCTTTAGGTACCACGCACCTGAAACACCTCAAGAAACTCGGGAAACTTCTCGGGCCTTCACCCTACCCCCAAAACATTAAAAATAATGGTTCAAACCTTCAGAACCTCATTCCAAATCACGATTCTAAAAACGACCAGTTCAGTAATTGAAAAAGTTCAATTTCCCCCACTTTTTAACTTGCTTTAAAAAGCAGGTCATTACAACCTTCCAACTTTAGAACATCTCATCCTTGAGAAGCCATTGGGAACAACACACACCTCACTCGACCTACAATGGTCCTAAAGCGTCTTTCGAACGATCGTATTTCGTTTCCAAATGTCCCACACTCCAACGAACATCCACTTAAGCACACGACACAAAAGCCGTCAACACCCGATCCAACACTCGTTTTCCATTCGAAACACCCAGACGACTCTTACCCTAGCCCATCATAACAGAGACACAAACTCATCATCGTCTCTCCAAGAAACCAATCAATGGTACTTCCCACCTTAGATTTTTAACGTTATGTGGTCAAAACTCAAACCACAGCTCCATCACCTTTCAAAAGGACTTTCAAAAGCATGATCCAGGAATTCCAAAGACACACCTAGCATGATTTTGAAATGATCTAACAGTTGATTTCCCCATCAACCTCAAAGCCCAGGACAAAAACAGTCAAGCCACTCCGGCTGACAATTCAAGAAGATGCACGGCTTAGACGGTCGACGTTTTATAAGCTGAACAACGATGCCTCCGCCCAAGGCATCTCACACTTACTACGAGAATGTTCACTGAAGCTCATATCCAACTCCCGGTGATGTCTCAAAGATCGAACCATAAGAAAAACACGCATCTCGTGTGCCACTCCCAAATTGAACAACCAAACTATCTCTACAGATTTCTAAAACATTAGTGCGGCGTAAGACTGACGCTCTCTTAGTGCATTCAGGACGAATGCAAGATTGGGGACATGCTCGTCACGTAGCAGAGTACACTAAGAGAATTTTAAAAGGATTCCTGTTTTTCATACATAAAAAACTGGAAAGGAGAATAGTAGGACCACCCTTGGTCGACTCTAAATAATAAACTCAGATTCACCTATAGACACATCATGATTTCTAAACCGATCACAATGCCTTTTTCCGCACAAGGAATTCCATGATCATTCACGGCTTACCATTGAGGTCCTCCCCGACTGATGGTGTTTCTTGAAAGGGGTTGTATACACCGCCAACTAGATTAAGACGTGTTGTCGAGCAAGCATCGATGCATAACAAAACATGCAAGCCTCAAAGGCATTCAAACAAACCCAACTATTCCCAAATGGTCTTTCATGATGTGTTCCTTCTACCCGGAAGAACACACTTGACTAAACCGACGTGACACTTACCATCTTAGAAGCGTCGATGTCACCAAATGAAGAAAATACCACCTTTTAATTAGTGAACTAGTTCATCAACCACTAAACGGATGTATGTCGCTCCTCCGAGTCATGATCACCACACTGAAACGTACAGGGAATCTAAAGCAACAAGACCAGTGTGTCAACCACTAGAGTCTTCCAGAAATCATCCCAAGCATTGGGAAAACTTGATCACCAAATGCTCAGGTCACTCTACCATGGAGGTGACCCATGACCGTACACAAAAGCACAAGATATTTAATCGAAGGTCGTATCACCTTATACGACCATTCACATGGATGACGTCTTACCAATCGTCCATTACATAAGGAGTAGAACACCCAACAAGAAACCAACCAAGGTCGAGGCATGTCCAAAAATCATTTATTGATGTTCAATCCCATAACAATATCAAAAGAAGCAGGACCACCCATCCCAACAAGGGTGTCATTAGAAACTGGAAGTCCTACAAGGGACAACGAAACCCGAATGGTACCAAACGTTAGAAGACTCACAACGCTAGTAAGGCATGAAGGCTCTAAGGGCACTACCTACCACGGGATAACCCCTCATGAAGAACAAGCATTGACTCAAGCACTTGGTCACGCCCAAAAAAAATCATTGGGCTCAAGCCTAACATTCAAGTCATTTCCAAAAGAAAACAAACACCTATGGAAAACACCTACGGTTCCGTCTCAAGGCACTCACAAGAAATACTTAACTTACCCTCACAAGAGGTTTCAACAGAGGACACCACTACATGTTCCTTTTCCAAGCCCTTTATATTTAATCACGTTCATTATTTTAATCACTTTAAAAGATTAAATTCAAAACTTCATGTAACCTTTCAAAACCAAAAATCACTAGGCACTTGATCATTTTTAAAAAACAGCTCAAAGAAAAGCAGACAAGTCTCAACAAAATTCCTTTTAACCAATAAACATTTATCCGAAATCCCATCTTATTCCGTAAAGTTATCATAATAAATTCATTCGGTACAAATCAGGCGACCTATGAGGGTGCCAACAAGCCAATTCACATCAGATCAAAATCAGAAACCGTTTACACAACTAAGCATTTCGCAAAGCATGCTGCCATCAGATTCATTACGAGTTTCCATTTTCAAACTCATAAAGCATCCATACACTCCATGGGTTAAAATTTGGCTCCCATTAGATGAACCAAATTACATTCAAGAATTAAACACGCTTAGAGAAATCATCCAGTCATACGGGTGGCCACCTACCAATCTGTAAAGCGCCCATACACTTTAATGTTTGGAATTTGGCTCCCTTTTATCAAAACCAAACTCATTTTAAAATTTGAATTTAGTATCCCCTTTTTCTAGAAATTCAATCACACATGTTACCCTTTCCCAGCTATAAGGTGCCCATACACCTTACAACTGAAAATTGGCTTCCGTCGTAATTGCAATCATTTAAGTTGGTCAAAACAACCAATTTTATATTAACTGAACCTAGCATGTTATCAAAAGCTGTAGCACAGAAAAATGATATACTACATAAGCATGGAATAACTACCACAACACCTATCACAACAACAGGCATCGAGTAATGCATCCTAGATGGTATGGAATAATGGATGTTATGTGATTTCTAACAAAGTGCCTATATGATGCATATAATGGAATACCCTCGTATCATCAGGTTGAAACAGAAATGGAATCCACAATTGCTTCAATAGTATCAACATAAACCATGCGCATCACCCAATGGTGAAATCAAATCAACCGTAATAATCAAAATCACTAAAACAACAATTTCATTAGAGGCAATTTGGTTTTTCCCTATAGACAGGTTATCTACTCCCGAGCATAGCTTACTACCAAATTCCTTCTCTTTTCTATCCCTGTCTACTGTCTCCAAATAGTAAAAAAACAAGAAGAAGAAACTCCTCTAATACCACTTTGTAACATCCCGACCCGGCTTACCATCAAACCGGTGGAAAAACCGGTAGGTCACATGGCCTCAAGCGTGTCTTCCCGTATGCCAGAGGCTTCCGACTAGCAGCGAGGGTCTCAGGAGGTGATAGTGGGGAGATTATACCCTCTTATCAGAGATGCACAACAGTATCTCAGAGAAAATAACACTAGTAGTAGATTAAATAATAGATGAAAAATGAACAAACAGCAGCGGAAGACAAATAGTGATCCTTTTCATAAAAGGTGGCCAATGCCAGTTTACATGATACATGGATGATGAATGATAAAATGTGAAAAAAGGAAACAATACAACATGATTACAATACAATGAAACGAATAAGGAAAGGACAGCAAGGCCCGACAGGCAATCTCCTAAGTATCCCAAGCTCCCGCTTGGTCCTTTGCTCCTAACTCCTCAGGTACAAACAACACATCACACAACCTAGGTCCTGCAAGTAAGAAGGTATACTTGGGTACCCCAGTGCAATGGCGGCCCGAGTAGGGTGTGAGATATAAATCTCAGTAGGCCGGAACCACCAGTGTGAAAGCCAATCTAGACAGTGTAATATTAATTAAAGTAGTAAGCAGGTATAACGGGATTCAATAATAAGGACAACATAGATAAACAACACCCATCCATGTTCCATAAGGACACCCGACGGCTATACCAGCTTCGACTTGTTGCCAGTAAAGTAGCCTGATCATGTCACCATATATATATAAAAATAAAAGCATTTATATCATAGATGGCATGGGGTAATAATGCCTCCCACCCAATAATCGATATTAGAGGGCACGAGGTAATAATGCTTCCCTTCCCTATTGGTCAACTAGAAAGGGGTATGAATGCCTCCATTCAATCACAATCATTCAACCGACATGTGGTATAACTGCATCCCATTTTTCACATTCATAGTACTGGAATAGGGTATAACTGCCTCCCATACAGCCACGTAAGCATCAATAGAGTCAACTGGCAAGGGGTAAGTATGCCTCTCTTACAAACATGTAATCATCAACAGGGGTCATCTAGTAAGGGGTAAGAATGCCTCCCTTCCAGACATGTACTGTAACACCCTAGGTAAATAAAGAATATGACATTTTTATATTTATCCATATTTGTGAATAAAATATTAATATTACTTTAAAGGGGATGCTATGCACGATGGCGTACCCAATACGCAACAATGAGTTTCTTGGAAATCTTGAATTGCACTCTAATAATAAAATAATATTATTTTAAATGGTAGTTAACGCCTAGTCGTTGTAATGGCGGGAATGAATAGAACTAACTAAAAAATGATTATATATGTTTTTCAAATATTTTTACTCTTTATAATAAATGTTAGAGGATTAAAAATGTGAATGAATCAAATTTTAAGCATAAACATTCTAATATTCTTTAAAAGGTCGATTAACTGCCTTTTGATGGTGAACCGCTTTTAAATCCACTTTTTGACAAATTTATGTGTTATATTTGACAAAATAAAATTCTTCTTTAGAATCGGGACATCAAAATTTACTTTGTGTAAATTTTTGGTATTTTTCTGAAAAAGTTCAATTTTTAATTAATAGTGAAAAATGTTGTATTTTTATTCAAAACCTCTTTTTAATCTAATTTATTTATATGATTAGATTATATTTTTAATTGGTTTTAAAGTGAAATTAGAATATATTTTTACCATTTAATCCAATAGTGGTCATTGGAATTAATTTCACTTTGAAATTGGACTTAAACTAGTGTCAATCTTTTGATAATTATTGTTTCATAAAAATACGCTATTTGTCATGACAGCGGGAATTAATTTTTAAATTAATTAATGTAACTTATATGATTTGAATTTTGTAAAATAGACATAATTTTTGAATTCAGAATATCAAATATGGCTTAGGGTAATGTTTTTGTATTTTTCTGAAAAACTTCAATTTTTGATGAATAGTGAAACCACTAAGTGGTAGTTAAAGAAACTAAATTTTTTCGTTTAAATGAAACTTTGTCACTTCTGTGATTTGATTTTCAAAAACCCGACATACATGGTTGTCATTAAGAAGTAAAATGTGGTTCAATGAGATTAAAATATTTTTTTGGTGAATAGTATCTATTAAGTTCTTAATCGCGATTAGAGGTAATTAGTTTAGTTTAAGGTAAAAATAATGTTTTAATAAAATGAAATGACCTAGACACATGTCCTACCCTAATTGGATGTGTCATGGCTGACTAAAAAAATCCATGGGTCAACTTGGGGTCCCCATGGAGCCACATTGTTTGGAAAATGACATAAATACCTTTTTATTTAATGTTATAATTAAAATGACACAAACATAAGTTGTTTTACTAGAACAATTTTTAAATGGGGTTATAAAAGTCAGATTTTTGACTATAAATAGTCATTGGAAAGATACAAAGATATCCTAAATCATAGTATTATTTTTATAATTTTTAGACATTAAATAAATGAAATTATTTATGACATCTTGATGATGCAGCGATGACCTCATTATTTAACGATTTAAATAAAATGGGAAGATAATGTAAAATATAAGACCTAAACATGTCCAAAACCTATGGTATGGGTTAATTTCTAACCCTTATCACCTTACCCTAGAATTATATAAATTTGGGACCTTTTAAATCTGAAAATCATTTTCAAATAAAGTAACATTTCTTTACTTTCCAAGAGTGCCCCTCCTCTCCTCTTATAAAAGGCCCCCACCTCTACCTCCTAATCCACACTTCCAAAGCCTTTGGCTCAGCCAACCCCAGACCATTTTGTCTCTCAACATCCCTATATAACTCTTAGAAGCCTAACTTTGGGCAGAAGTCTTCCCAAGGAAGCTTTTGAGCTCCAACCAAAGGGAGTTACCCGATTTTAAGGTAATGTCTTCACTTGAGTCCTTTTGTTTTATTTTGCTTCTCCAACCCCCTAAACTCTTTTTATTCATTTCTTTTGTAACAACTCCAGTATCTTAAATATACTAGGATGTTGTTATAAGAATCATTCTAGCTACACTTACACACACCTACATCAAATGGTTAAATAACATACTGTTTCTGTGGATGGCGAATTTCTGCCTCACAAAATGATGATTGTTCAACAGTCATATAACACCTTAAAAGGTGGCCATTAATATGTCAATATATTTATATATGATATATAATATGTTTAATTTATATATAAGCTTCTGTATTTTTCTTTTGTGTCATACCTTTATGGTTACCATCGTGGGTAAACACGATAATTTCATTTTAGGAAGTGCAGACTACCGCCCCCATAAAGTGATTTGATTCGTTAATTACATATGTGGTATGTATAAAGGATATATTTAATGATATTATATATGATACCATACTGGAACTAAAATACTATTATATATCATTATGTTTTAATTCCATTAAATATGAAATAGAAATGGAAGTAGCGTTCATGCGTACGCACGGCTTACTGTCTCCATGAACGGTACATTTCATTTCTTATCTCAAAATGTTATGTACTATTATAAGTAAATATATATAATGGATATATATGTAACATATTACATCTAAATTATGGATATAATTCTGGAATTATAACATATATTTATATATCTCATTTTGTTTTAATTCCATTAATCTGACAAAAAAATGAAATTAGCGTTCATGCGTACGTACGACCTACCGTCTCCATGAACGGTGTGTTTAATTTTTATCTCCAAATGATATGGAATAGTATAAAATGAATATATACTGGATATATATGATATTTAAAACATAAATACTATTCTCGATATGATGTACCTATAACTACATGGAAAATTATTTTCCAACAAGTTCAATTTTTAACTCATGTACCAAACATCGACAAAAACATCTGATATGAACTCATATTATTAACCAATTATTATACCATTAAAATATGTGATATGAACTGAATAATAATATTTATAGAGAGGTACTTAAGAAATTATCAATTGAACAATGTTTATTATTCAGGAATATAAATAAACGAACAAGACAAGTTGGACTTGAGGTAAGGGATCCTACTCCTCTCTTTCTTTTTAAGTACACTCATTTATGTCATTCCATTTAAAGCTCATATTTCTTGTTATTGGGATGTTATTTTATATTAATCTTACTGTAATTTTTATGTTCATGTGATGAGAGACCCTATTCTCTCTCATCAATCCATTTTGGATGTTTTGAGTGGCGCTGTTAGGCTGCCGAATTTTTATAAGAGATCTAACCTCTCTCTTTCTTTTTAAGTACTCTCCTTTATGTCACTTCTTTTAAGCTCCTCTTTGTTATGTTGGGGGATGTTATTTTATATTACTATTTCTGTAAACTTTATGTTAATATGATGAGAGACCCTATTTGATCTCATCAATCCATTTTTGTATGTTTTAAGTGGCGCTGTTAGGCTGCTGAGTTTTCGTAAGGGATTTTTCATCTCACTTTTATTCCCGTGAGATTTATGCTACATTTTCCACAATTTCCTTTAAGTGGTGTATGTAATTCCCATTATTATACACTTTGTGTAGTATAATTTCATTTATGGGTATTCACATCTTCATTGTATGAGCCTTCTTCCATGGGGTGTACATTTCGAAAGTTACCCAACTCGGTAAGGGGACCTTTCACCCTCCTCTTTTTAAAAGACTTCTTTTGTTATGTCTTTTAATTCACATAATATTATTTTGGGATATGTTATTTTATATCCTTACTGATGTAAATTTTATGTCCAAGTGATGATTTTCCCTTTTTATCTCTCATCAACTCATTTTATGAATTTTGAAGTGATGCCGTTAGGCTGTCGAATTTTACCAAGGGAACTTTTTAACCCAATTTCGATTTCTTTGGGTTCAACATGTAGTTATTGGATATGTCATATTTTGAATATGTTTGAATGAACTTTTATTGTTTTAAACTTAATATCCACTTATATTGGGTGTATTTATATTTGTCACACATAATTTTGAGATTGAATTATCCTTAATTTAAGGATACCTTCTTTATAAGGGAATTCATCACATTTGACATTTCTATTGAGACTTCATTGTTGTTATGCACCAATTCACTCTTATATGGTGTGTATACTATCCTTTGGAATATTATATCATGAATCCATTTATACTCATGATATTATAATGTTCTGCTAAATGTTATTCCTCAATTGTTGTATTCAAGTGCGTCTAATTTTGGTAGAACCCCTTTAACCAAAATATCGCTTTAAATGTTTTAATTATTTGTTCTTATTAATATCCATGTTTTAAAAATGGTTTTAAGGATTTATTTATATGGATATTAATGGTTTAAAATTTTAAAAGCTTCAAGGTGCTATGGGACACTTTGATTCCAAAATCTATTTATTAAATGTTTTAAATGGTTTTGGAAATGGTTTCTTTTTGAATGGATTCATTATTTCAATATACTAAAATGTTATAATGTGATTGAAATGTGGAAATGTTATGTTTCCTTTATGCATGTTTTATGTGATATGTTTATGTTATGTTTCTTGGGCATTGTTATGAAAATGGGTGGTTCCGTGATAAACTAAGGGCGGGTGATCCCGATATAGCTCTCCAATGCATTGGGTAACGCGAAGGAGTGAAACGTTAAGGTTTCTCCGAATAGATTTAGGGAATATACTGTGGTGGGTATTCCAAACATAACCAAGAGGGTTACTCCCTACGTAAGAATGTTATGAATGCCTCAAGTTACCTTTATTTCTTATGATATCTATGATTTATTCATGATTTTTTAGGTATGTTAAAGTGCTTATGTTTTATGGGTAAAGTATGATTTCATTCTTATGTATACATGTACTCTTGTTTCCATTCCATATTTTTATATCCCTTACTGAGCTTTTTCTGCTCATCCCAAGTTTTCGAAATGTTTTTCACATGTCAAGGGAAGGGTACATGATATGATGATAGTGTCAAGGAAGTGTCAAGAAAGAATCCATGTTTTATTTTAAATATGTTTCCGTTGATGAAAAAAATAAATACTATATTTTATGTAACCACTTTGTTTAAATGTGGAATGTAATGCAAGTTTTATGATCTAATTCTCTAAAACTCTAAACCTGAAAAGATCCTCAATGTGTAATCTTGTAATAACTCAAGATTAAGTAAGGTTTAAGGCTGGGGCCTTATAGTTGGTATCAAAGGGAGGTTTAGATAACTTTAGAGTTTAGGGTATTCTTTAAGCATAAGTGACATTACCATAATGGTTAAAATTTCAGAAAGAGTCCTAGTTTTAGATAAAGTGAATGGTTAAGTATATCTCAGTGTTTATCTTCCTCATTAGTACATGATGGTTTTGTTGATATACTCACACTGACATTTCTGTTTTTAGTGAATGGATGGATCTAGAAGGCACCAAAGTGACAACAGGTTTGAAGGAAACTGTGGTGGTTCTCTGATTAAGATACTAGATAAAATGGGGTATTTAATGAGGAAACTCGTGGTGGTTCTAAACCAACTATCAAGGAGTCATGATCAACCACTTGAACCTTGGTATGATCTGTAATGCATCATGTACGAGATGACAAATCGATGTGGAAGTTCAGGTAATAATTATAAAGGTAACCATTAGAGATTATTTGATCCTTACTTTTGAGGTAATTATGGGTTATTATATGTTATGATGGAAAATGAAAGGCATGAGATAAACTTGAGGTTAAAATATATTATGATAATTTTTGAAGATTTTATCTCGTTTTGGGGAATGTTTTAAGAATTATATAGTTTTGGAAAAAGGATAACACACAGGCCGTGTGACAACCCATTGTGTTGGACAAAGCTGCGGGAATCAAACCCACAACCAAAGTGTGACTGGTATTTATCGCCTACCACTGGACTAAGTGAAGTCCCTGGTTAGTTTGACAAATTATTTTTAGTTATATGATTTTTGGAATCAATAGTAAGTTTATTTTGGGTTATCTATGGAAATGATTAACCTATCATCGAGGATATGTGATTAGGTTAATTAATTTTCAATATGAGAATTTAAGAGCAACTGATGTTATTTGGAGATAAAAGTTAATTTATACCTTGGAAGACTATGTGACTAAATCCTTAAAATATTTGGGTTTCAATCTTAGTTTGGTTTACTTTGATGAATTTTATGGACAAATTGTTCATCAAATGGTCCCCGTTGAACTTTGGGTTTTGTTGGACAAATTTTGGAGATTAAGAATATATTTTTTTATAAAGTGTTATCCTTTTCTGGATTATCTGATCTTGTACTAACCATTTTGGTTTTGGTTTTGGTTTTGGTTTTGGTTTTGGTTAAAGTATAAAGACATGGAAAGTATATAGTTCTCTTTTTTGGATTAGGTGATTCTCAAGAAGTTGATTATAGTACTCTTAATGTGAACAAGTCTTCCTAAAAACTCGTCTTTTGGAGAAAATATGTGTTTGATTAAGGAATCTAGTAAAAGTTGAAAGTCTACGTGACAAGTAAGTATGTTTCATTATGATTTAGTTAAGCTCAAAAAATAAATTCCTCAATGAAGAGTAACTTAAAACAAAAATGTTATTTGTTAACTTTTCCTACTGGGGAATCGAATACCGTTTAACCCATCACAAGTTTGTGATTTTCTAGTGGTTAAGTTTCTCCTAGACATGTTTACTATCACTCTCTAGCAGAACATGACCCTTTGTTTTCTCCTCCATATCCATATTTTCATACCTGGAATCCAAGTATGGGTTAACTCGGGTGACATTTGTACTTCTCTCTCATTCTTTTAAAGTGATTGTTTTACCAACTCTTATTCTGATGTGGGACTTTCAAGGATGTTTCCGCGCCCAATTTAAAAATTGCGAGGATGCAATTCCCAAAAGGGGGGAAAGATGTAACACCCCAGGTAAATAAAGAATATGACATGTTTATATTTATCCATATTTGTGAATAAAATATTAATATTACTTTAAAGGGGACGCTATGCACGATGGCGTACCCAATACGCAACAATGAGTTTCTTGGGAATCTTGCATTGCACTCTAATAATAAAATAATATTATTTTAAATGGTAGTTAACGCCTAGCCGTTGTAATGGCGGTAATGAACAGAACTAACTGCAAAATGATTATATATGTTTGTCAAATATTTTTACTCTTTATAATAAATGTTAGAGGATTAAAAATGCGAATGAATCCAATTTTAAGCGTAAACATTCTAATATTCTTTAAAAGGTTGATTAACCGCCTTTTGATGGCGAACCTCTTTTAAATCCACTTTTTGACAATTTTATGTGTTATATTTGACAAAATAAAATTCTTCTTTAGAATCCGGACATCAAAATATACTTTGTGTAAATTTTTGGTATTTTTCTGAAAAAGTTCAATTTTTAATGAATAGTGAAAAATGTTGTATTTTAATTCAAAACCTCTTTTTAATCTAATTTATTTATATGATTAGATTATCTTTTTAATTGGTTTTAAAGTGAAATTAGAATATATTTTTACCATTTAATCCAATAGTGGTCATTGGAATTAATTTTACTTTGAAATCGGACTTAAACTAGTGTCAATCTTTTGATACTTATTATTTCATAAAAACACGCTATTTGTCATGAAAACGAGAATTAATTATTAAATTATTTAATGTAACTTATATGATTTGTATTTTTTAAACTATACATCATTTTTTAATGTATAATATCAAATATGGCTTAGGGTGAAGTTTTGGTATTTTTCTGAAAAACTTCAATTTTTAATGAATAGTGAAACCACTAAGTGGTAGTTAAAGAAACTAAATTTTTTCGTTTAAATGAAACTTTGTCACTTCTGTGATTTGATTTTCAAAAATCCGACATACATGGTTTTCATTAAGAAGTAAAATTTGGTTCAATGAGATTAAAATAATTTTTTTCGTAAATAGTAACTTTTAAGTTCTTAATCGCGATTAGAGGTAATTAGTGTAGTTTAGGTAAAAATAATGTTTTAATAAAATGAAATGACCTAGACACATGTCCTACCATCATTGGATGTGTCATGTCCGACCATGACAATCCATGGGTCAACTTGGGGACCCCATGGAGCCACTTTGGTTGGAAAATGACATAAATACCTTTTTATTTAATGTTAAAATTAAAATGACACAAACATGAGTTGTTTTACTAAAACAATTTTTAAATGGGGTTATACAATTCAGATTTTTGACTATAAATATTCATTGGAAACCTAAAAGGATTTCCTACATCATAGTATTTTGTTTATAATTTTTAGACATTAAATAAATTAAATTATTTATGACATCATGATGATGCAGCGATGACCTCATTATTTAACGATTTAAATAAAATGGGAAGATAATGTAAAATCTAAGACCTACACATGTCCAAAACCTATTGGATGGGTGGATTTAGAACCCTTATCACCTTATCCTCGAATTATATCAATTTGGGACCTTTTAAATCCGACACTTATTTTCAAATAAAGTAACATTTCTTTACTTTCCAAGAGTGCCCCTCCTCTCCTCTTATAAAAGGCCCCCAACTCTACCTCCTTAACCACACTTCCAAAGCCTTTGGCTCGGCAAACCCCTTCCCATTTTGTCTCTCCAAAAATCTCTCTAACTATTAGAAGCCTCTCTTTGGTCAGAAGTCTTCCCAAGTAAGCCTTTCATCTCCAACCAAAGCGAGTTATCATATTTTAAGGTAATGTCTTCACTTGAATCCTCTTGTTTTATTTTGCTTCTCCAACCCCCTAAACTCTTTTTATTCATTTCTTTTGTAACAAATACAGTATCTTAAATATACTAGGATTTTTTTATACGAAGAATTCGAGCTACACTTACACACACCTACATCAAATGGTTAAAGAACTTACTGTTTCTGTGGATGGCGAATTTCTGCCTCACAAAATGATGATTGTTCAACACTCATAAAACACCTTAAAAGGTGTCCATTAAGATGTAACAATATTTATATATGATATATAATATGATTATGTTTTACGTAAGCTTCTTTATTTTTCTTTTGTGGAATACCTTTATGGATCCATTGTGGGTAAACACGATAATTTCATTTTAGGAAGTGCGGACTACCGCCCCCTCAAAGTGATTTGATTCGTTAATACCATATGTGGTATGTATAAAGGATATATTTAATGATATTATATATGATACCATACTGGAATTAAAATACTATTATATATCATTATTTTTAATTCCATTAAATATGAAATAGAAATGGATGTAGCGTTCATGCGTACGCACGGCTTACCGTCTCCATGAACGGTACATTTCATTTCTTATCTCAAAATGTTATGTACTATTATAAGTACATATATATAATGGATATATATGTAATATATTACATCTAAATGATGGATATCATTCTGGAAATATAACACATATATATCTATATCACATTTTATTTTAATTCCATTAATCTGACAAAAAAATGAAAGTAGCGTTCATGCGTACGTACGGCCTACCGTCTCCATGACAGGTGCTTTTAATTTTTATCTAAAAATTCTATGGAATAGCATAAAATGAATATATATGGGATATATATGATATTTAAAACCTAAATACTATTCTCAATATGATGTATCTATAACTACATGGAAAATTATTTTCCAACAAGTTCAATTTTTAACTCATGTACCTAACATCGACAAAAATATCTGATATGAACTCATATTATTAACCAATTATTATAACATTAAAATATGTGATATGAACTGAATAATAATTTTTATAGAGAGGTCCTTAAGAAATTATAAATTTACCAAAGTTTATTATTCAGGAATATAAAGAAACGAACAAGACAAGTTGGACTTGAGGTAAGGGATCCTACTCCTCTCTTTCTTTTTAAGTACACTCATTTATGTCATTCCTTTTAAAGCTCATATTTATTGTTATTGGGATTTTCTTTTATATTACTCTTACTTTAATTTTTATGTTCATGTGATGAGAGACCCTATTCTCTCTCATCAATCCATTTTGGAAGTTTTGAGTGGCGTCGTTTGGCTGTCGAATATTCGTAAGAGATCTAACCTCTCTCTTTCTTTTTAAGTACTCTCCTTTATGTCACTTCTTTTAAGATCCACTTTGTTATGTTAGGGAATGTTTTTTATATTCCTCTTCCTGTAAACATTATGTTAATATGATTAGAGAACCTATTTGATCTCATCAATCCATTTTTGTAAGTTTTAAGTGGCACTGTTAGGCTGCCGAGTTTTCATAAGGGATTTTTCATCTCACTTTTATTCCCGTGAGATTTATGCTACATTTGCCACAATTTCCTTTTAGTTTTGTATGTAATACGCATTATTATACACTTTGTTTAGTATAATTTCATTTATGGGTATTCACATCTTCTTTGTATGACCCTTCTTCCATGGGGTGTACGTTTCGAAAGTTACCCAACTCGGTAAGGGGACCTTTCACCCTCCTCTTTTTAAAAGACTTCTTTTGTTATGTCTTTTAATTCACATAATATTATGTTGGGATATGTTATTTTATATCCTTATTGATGTAAATTTTATTTCCTTCTTATGAGATTCCCTTTTTATATCTCATCAACTCATTTTCTGAATTTTGAAGTGATGTCGTTAGGCTGTCGAATTTTACCAAGGGAACTTTTTAACCGAATTTCAATTTCTTTGGGTTCAACATGTAGTTATTGAATATGTCATATTTTGAATATGTGTGAATGAAATTTTATTGTTTTACACTTAATATCCACTTATATTGGGTTTATTTATATTTGTCACACATAATTTTGAGATTGAACTATCCTTAATTTAAGGACACCTTCTTTATAAGGGAATTCATCACATATGACATTTCTATTGAGACTTCATTGTTGTTATTCACCAACTCACTCTTATATGGTGTATATACTATCCTTTGGAATATTATATCATGAATCCATTTATTCTCATGATATTTTAAAGTTCTGACTAAATGTTATTTCTCAATTATTGTATTCAAGTGTCTCTAATTTTGGTAGAACCCCTTTAACCAAAATATCGCTTTAAATGTTTTAATTATTTTTTCTTATTAATATCCATGTTTTCAATATGGTTTTAAGGATTTATTTATATGGATATTAATGGTTTAAAATTTTAAAATCTTCAAGGTGGTATGGGACACTTTGATTCAAAAATCTCTTTATTAAATGTTTTAAATGATTTTGGAAATGGTTTCTTTTTGAATGGATTCATTATTTCAATATACTAAAATGTTATATTGTGATTGAAATGTGGAAATGTTATGTTTCCTTTATGCATGTTTTATGTGATACGTTTATGTTAGGGTTCTTCGGAATTGTTATGAAAATGGGTGGTTCCGTGATAAACTAAGGGCGGGTGAGCCCGATATAGCTCTCCAATGCATTGGGTAACGCGAAGGAGTGAAACGTTAAGGTTTATCTGAAGCGATTTAGGGAATATACTGTGGTGGGTATTCCAAATGTAACCAAGAGGGTTACTCCTTATGTAAGAATGTTATTAATGCCTCAAGTTACCTTTATGTGTTATGATATCTATGATTTATTCATGATTTATTAGGTATGTTAAAGTGCTTATGTTTTATGCGTAAAGTATGATTTCATTCTTATGTATACATGTACTCTTGTTTCCTTTAAATATTTTTATATCCCTTACTATGCTATTAATGCTCATCCCAAGTTTTTGAAATGTTTTTCACATGTCAAGGGAAGGGTACATGATATGATGATAGTGTCAAGGAAGTGTCAAGAAAGAATCCATGTTTTATTTTAAATATGTTTCCGTTGATGAAAAAAATGAATACTATCTTTTATGTAACCACTTTGTTTAAATGTGGAATGTAATGCAAGTTTTATGATCTAATTCTCTAAAACTCTAAACCTGAAAAGATCCTCAATGTGTAATCTTGTAATAACTCAAGATTAATTAAGGTTTAAGGCTGGGGAATTATATGTACTGTCACACTGGCATGGGGTATAACTGCCTCCCATCCAACCATGTATCTCTCACACTCATCACTCTGGTATGGGGTATAACTGCCTCCTATCCAGACGCACAAATATCACCAGGTGGCATCAGCATGTGCGGACTCACATTACAACCATGTTTATATTATACTAATTATGGAATTACCTCATAAGAATTCAAAAGTCATATCACAATCACAAACAATCATACATCACATATCGACGTAAATGGTTATAATCACATCTATACAAATATTCCTAAGCCAAACCATCTCAGGTATCATAATCACATTAACATAAGGTACATGAGGAATCCCTCTCATGTATGGTATATGCTAACCCTAATTCATTTTTTGTTCCTCTTATATCATTCCAAAGACATATAGGGAATTTACAAAGCATATAGAGGTACTATGGACTACCCCACCTTGGTAAGTCCCATTCACTAGATCCATTCCATTAATATAAGTCGTGCTTATTCCTTTCTCCTAAGGAATGGTCTTACCACCCTAATCCATTTCATCAAAAGGGCACAACTGTCATTCCTGAACCATTTGGTATAATTCATAGGAAACTTGAAATCATCAATTATCACCAAATCACAACAAGAATTTAGTAGGCAAGCACATGCATCTACTTCCTACTTTTATCTTGAAGAGATCGCACCTCTAATCGAGGGGTTTTATTATTAAATCATTAGTTTAGTGACCAAACAACCATTTTAGTCTTGTCCCTGCAATTCCCACTCCTTGCACAAAAGCATTTAATTGAAACTAAACATGCACGATTAATATAATAAAGTAGTTCGGAAATAAATACTTAACACTTCACCTTAAATTACAGGAAAGGAGAGGGATCCTACCTCAAAGTGGATCCATACGTCCACTCCGGCTCTTGGCACAATCTATGTAAGAGCCGTTGCGGCTCTCCCACGGGGCATATGTGATTTCACATACGTCCTATGCCTACAAAGGCAAGCCTCCAAAGCTCTGACAAAGAAAAACCATTCCAAAAGCCTAACAAAAGGAAAAACACACCAAGAGCTCATTAACAACCCATGACATTAATTTTGAGGATGCACAAACAATAAATGGGAAAAAATATTACCTTGGAATCAATCCAGCAGATTGAAACAACTACGATCCACCTCGCCTTCGGCAGCGGACATCATACGCACACAAACAAGGTCCTAAGGGACCTTACACACCCATTTACAAAAGAAGAAACATGAATGAAACGAATCAAACCCTAAATACTAAACATGCGGGTTCAGCCGAATTAGATTAGGGAAAAGGGAGGAGTAAAAATCAGACAATGAGGATATGGGAATAGAGGGGTGACCTACCATGGAGATTCGGAATAAGAGTGGCCAAGAACAAAGTAGAAACAAAGTGGAAGGAGGTGCAACTGAGGGGGTTTGTGCATGAGGCCGACAGATCCAAGGGGAAGGGGTTTGTGTGGGTTCTGTGAGGAAGAGGGGAGGGGCTTAGTTAATTAGTTTTTTTTATGTTTCTTTTAATTTTAAAACCATTTAAAATATCCAAAAAACCCAAACAGGAGGGACATGCACGGTTTGACCTGCACGGTTTTCTAAACAGTGTGCATGCCGTACGACCTCTACTAGACACCCTAGGCACCCTTCACTGGCTAGTCACACGGGTTGGGAAACCGTGCGTATGCCGTGCAGACTCATCTGCCTCCCTATTTTAAGTCGCATGGTTTGGGCCTCACGGTTTGGGAAATCGTGCGCCAACCGTGCGCCATCTACTGTTCTTTAAAAACCAGCATACTGTAGTTATGACTGACCCGAAACACCTCGAGACACTTGGGAATCTTATCGTCCCTTCGACCAACCCCAAAAACATTAAAAAGAAGGGTTCAAACCTTCAGAACCTTATTCTGAAGCCTGATTCTTAAAACGACCGGTTCCTTAATTGAAATTGCACCATTTACCCCACTTTTTAACCTGGCTCAAAATGTGAGTCATTACACCAAAAATAGCCAATTTATCTTATGGTTCCAGCACCAAAGGTGTTATTGTGATGGCATCTTACTCGGGATTCCACTAGCCTTACCATATCCTTTTTGAAATGAATTTTTGAGAGGAATCTACCAAACAGATAAAAAATCATCCTAGCCTCACTTTGACTGCAGTAGTGAAGATACCTTATCATTTACCTAGGAAAGTTTAGCTTTATATCACTCATGAACCAAAACATTAATTACATATCTGGATACAAAATTTTCTCCATCCCAAACATCCTTGGTGAAATAATTGTTTGCACAAATTTTACTAAAATTCTCTAATCTGGCTCCCGGTCCTTTATGAACATCTTCTTCATAGAAGTAGAACTAAAAATAAATGAAATAATGTCCTCAGATTTATGCACAGAATCTCCTATATTGTTCAAATCAAAATGAAACACTCCCTCATAAGGGCAGTTCAGAATCTGACC
The DNA here is from genome assembly GCA_963277665.1 of Viscum album. Taxonomy (NCBI): domain Eukaryota; kingdom Viridiplantae; phylum Streptophyta; class Magnoliopsida; order Santalales; family Viscaceae; genus Viscum; species Viscum album. The sequence goes on from OY728125.1 coordinate 1,617,616,674, forward strand.
AACTTCCACAGAGGATATCGAGACCTCTCTATCTTCTATCTTAGCAACCATAGTATCCTCATTGTCTCCCAGACTTAATTGTAAATACTTGAAGAAATATCACAGTTCTATTTCATACAAAAGCTCAGACTTCTCACCATTGAAGGTCTGCTCTATATTTGGAAAAGTGAGAGCTTGTTTCAACAGAAGATTCATCTGACATAGCCATTCCAGGTCTATGACCTTTCCCTGAAAATTTTTTCTTCCTTCTAAGCAATGTTTCTTGCCATTTCTGGCCTCGACCTCATCAACTCTCTTAGTCATTTCCATTTTTGTGAGAATCTCTGAAGTTTGGAAGGTTAGGGTTTCATAGGATTGAAGAATAGGGTTGATGGGAAGTGGGGAGGTTTTGCAGGTTTGAAAAGGTTTTGGTATAAATGAAACGGTTTAGAAGTTTGAAAGGTTTCTAATAGCCTTGATTCTCATGTTTTTATTAATCATTAAATAGATTTGAAATATAAATAAAATATGTTACGCAGGGAAAAGAAGAAGAAAAAAACATATTCTGTTTAAATAACTAAATTATTTTAAACACTATTAAAAAATATAGAAACAACATAATAAAATAAAACTTTATTTAAAATTAAATAAACATAGCTCCCCCTTAATAAAATGAAACCTTACAGTGGGATGTGGTTTAGAAAAATTATCAGCTAATTAAATTTCAGTACTTAAAAATTCCAAAGATATATATTTTTTAATAACATGATCTCCTAGAAAATGATATCTGATATCAATATTCACAGTTCTAGATTGATTAATAAGATTTTTTGAAATATTTATAGCACTAGTATTATCACATAAAATAGGCATATTATTAAAATTTAGTCCAAATTAAATAAGAGTGTTTATCATTCACAACATTTGTGCACAACAACTGCCCACAAAAACAAATTCTGCATCAGCTGTTGAAAAGGAAACTGGATGTTGTTTCTTACTTGACCACGACACTAAGGATTTCCCTAAAAAGTGACATGTTCCTGAAGTGCTGTTCCTATCTAGTCTACAAATTCCAAAGTTGGCTTCTAAATATGGAATTAAATTACAATCAGAACTTTTGGGATAAAGTAAAATTGAAAATCAGTTCCTTTTATGTATCTAAAAAATCTTTTAACAGTAATTAAATGAGATTCTTTAGGATTTGATTGAAATCTTGCACAAAGACACACTGAATACATTATATCTGGCCTGCTAGCAGTAGGATATAATAAAATACAAATCATACCTCTATATAACTTTGTTGTCAACTCGTTTTCCAGTTTCATCCAAATCAATCTTTATATCAGTACACATAGGAGTTGTATATGTCTTGCTGTTTTCAAGTCCAAATTTCTTTAAAAAATAAATAATGTATTTCCTTTGATTCAAAAAATATCCAAAATCTTTTTGATAAATTTGAATTCCTAAAAAGAAATTTAATTCTCCAATCATGCTCATTTCAAATTATTTTTGCATTAACTTTGAATACTCATGACAAAGGGTTTTATTAGTTGATCCAAAAATTACATCATCAACTTAAATTTGAACCAATAAAATATTAGAATTTACAATTTTCTTAAAAAGTGTTGGATCTTCCATTCCAACAGTAAAATCATTTTTCAATAAAAAAGATATTAATCTTTCATACCAACCTTTAGGTTCTTGTTTAAGACCATAAATAGCTTTAGTATGTTTAAAAATAGAATATGGTTTTTGATAATTTTCAAAACCAGGAGGTTTCTCGACATAAACTTCCTCCATTAAATAACCATTTATAAATGCAGACTTAACATCCATCTGAAATAATTTAAAGTTCATATGATATGCATAGGCTAAAAGGATTCTAATGGCTTCTAATCTAGCTACAGGTGCAAAGGTATCATCATAATATATACCTTCTTCCTGATTATATCCTTTAGCTACAAGTCCAGATTTATTTCTTGTTATTATTCCTTGATCATATTGCTTATTTCTAAAGACCCATTTGGTTCCTTTCACGGGATAATTCTGTGGTTTTCAACTAATTAACAAAATTCATTTCTTTTAAAATTGTTTAATTCTTCTTGCATTTCTATCATCCAGCTTTCATCATCTAAAGCTTCTTCTAATGATTTGGTTTCTAATTGGGATAGAAAGGATGAGAATTCTACAAGATTCCCTATATTTCTTCTAGTTTTTATTCCTATTTCTATGTCACCTATTATAGTTTTTAAAGGGTGATTATTTAGAGTTATAGTCTATCTAGGCAGTACACTTATAGGTTATGCAGTATCATTTTCTTCTAAAATGAACTGAATTTCATTTATACATTTTTCAAAATCATTTTCATGTTCTGAAGTCTCATGTTATCATTAGAGTCAGATTCATCCATTTGATATTTCCTTTTCTCAAGGGGATCAGATTCATCAAATTTCACATGAACTAATTCTTCAAAAATTATTGACTTCTTATTATAGACTCTATAAGATTTGGATGTAGCTAAATATCCTAAGAAAACGCCTTTATCAGATTTTGGATCGAACTTACCAAGATTATATTTGGTGTTAATGATGTAAACCTTGCATCTAAAAACTTTAATGTAATTTACTATAGGTTTTATTTTATTCCAAAATTCAAAGGGTTTCTTTCTCAAAATAGGTCTAATTAAAACTCTATGAATTATATAGTAGGTCGTGCTTATAGCTTCTGCCCAAAAGTAGGTTGGAATACTGTATTGATTTAGTATAGTCCTAGCCATTTTTTAAATAGTCTTATTTCTTATTTCAACAATTCCATTTTGTTGAGGTGTTCTTGGTGCATAGAAGGTGTGTTTAATACACATATTTGAGCAGAAGGAATTTAATTACTGATTCTCACATTCTCCACCATGATCACATCATAATGAAATTATTTAAAAACCTTTTTCATTTTGAACAGCTTTACAATAACTTTCAAATAAAGTAAAAGCTTCATTTTTAAATTTTAAAAAGAAAATCCATGTAAATCTAGAATAGTCATCAAATAAAACATATAAATATAATTTACAACCCATGATTGCAACTCTTGAAGGTACAATAAAATCCATATGGATATGTTCTAGAGGTTTAGATTTAGCAATTATGTAAATATATTTAAAGGATGATTTGTGTTGCTTGCCAAGTTGACATGCATCACAGAATCTGTCACATTCAAATCTAAGACTAGGAAAATCAGAAACTAATTGTTTCTTAGATAAGTTATGTAAAATATATACATTACAATATCCAAGTCTCCTATGAAATATCCAAGATTCATTCACCATAACAGTTAAGTATTTTACTTGTTGTTTACACAAGGAATTTAAATCCAGGGTATACACATTGTCAGTTTAGGTGCTCTAAATTTCAGCAGTTTATTTTTGAAAATAGAACAACAGTTGTTACAAAAATCAACAACATAACCATCATCACATATTTGAGAGATACTTATAAGATTATGTTTAAATCCTTGTACATAAAGTACATTGTTGATTGAGATAAATTCTGGATCTCCAACAGTTCCAATTCCAATGATTTTCCCTTTGGCAGTATCACTAAAAGTGACAAGTCCACCATCTTTTTGAGTGAGTGTAGAGAAATTAGATGAGTTTCCACTCATATTCCTTGAGCCACCACTGTCTATATACCATATGTCCTTTTTTCTTTTGTGACCTACTCCCTGCAAAGGCATTAACACAATTTTCTTGTATACCCATATTTTGTTGGGTCTAGTGGTGTTAGCCAGCAGAGATCGGGGAATCCCGACATGCTTTGTTTTTATAATTTCACAAGTCTCTAATAAATCATTTGATAAAAAAACCTTCTTAATACCACTTATTTAGGGTTGTCTTAAGAAACAGTTTTCAGAAATATGTCCCAATGTTCCACAGTAACAAAAATTTAACATTTTTGTACTTAGAATAAAATAATTCTTGTATAGGTGAGGTTTTTTACCTTTACTGCCAATTCAAAATCCTTCCATTTTAATGAAATGTTTCCCAAGAATTTCATTTAAATTATTTTCTCCTTTAGTAAAAACAGGGCTGCATTTTTATAAGTTTCCACTTCAGTTTGCAGTGATTTTATCTATGATTCATAATCTGTGTTGTTAGTGTTAATTTAGTCAAACTTTTCAGTTAACTCTTTATGTTGTTTCAGCATTGTATCTATTTCATCAGAAAAAGCTTTATTAATGTTCTTTAAAGACATATGCTTCTAAAATAGAGATTTATATTTTTCTAAAAGCATATTGTAGTAGGCTGCATGTTTTTTATTAGAGTAACTAGATTTAGAACTGGAGTCAGAAGAGTATTAAGATTGTACCTCATCTGTTTCTATAATTAAACACATGTTAGCTTTCAGATTTGATTCTTCCTTTTCTAAGTCTAATTCAGAAGTACTATTGGAGTCTTTAGATACACTCCATATATCTTTTATGGATTTCATATCCTTATGTTCATAATCATTTATTTTTAATAATTTCTTTTTCTTGTCTTCTTTTAGCTGAGGACAGTCAGGTCTGATGTGTCCCATTTTCTTGCACTCATAACATCTGACTTCCTTGTCATCCTTTTTGAAGGATTTTCTGACGCTCTTATTATTTCTATAGAATTTAGTGAATCTTTTGGCTAGCTAATCTAGATCCATATCATAATTTGATAAATCCGAACTTTCTGATTTCTCTTTTACACTTTTCTTCATCTTTCTGTTTTTTTCTCTCGGATGACACTTTCAAGGAAATGTCTTCTCTTTTGATAAGAACTTTATGTTCATTTTCTTTATCTTCCATCTTAGCTTTATATATCATTAGGGTTCCAATCAGTTCTCTCACGGTTAAGTCTTTGACAGGTGTCGACTGTCTGATTGTAGCAAAGATTCCATTCCATCTTGTAGGTAGTACTCTCATTACTTTTAACGCTTGATTAGCTTGTTTAATGGGATCTCCCAAAGCAGCTATGTTATCGATAGTGTCATTAAATGTTCCATTCATTTGATTAATACTATCACCTTCAACCATTCTAAAATTATCAAATTTAAGCTTAGTAGTTGCATATCTTATTTCCCTGATATTGTTAGTTCCTTCAAAAGAAACAGCAATAGTTTGCCACATTTCATATTTTTTCGAGCATTGAAAAACTCTGTTAAATTCATCAGGACCTTGAACACATATAATTGAATTCCTTGCCTTTTATTTCATATCATATTCTACTTGAGTAGCTAGAATCCATGTTTCAAGTTTTTCTGGTTTTTCATATGGAGTCAAAATTTTAGAATATACTCTGTATCCAAGGTCTTTCAGATAGATAATCACTCATGACATCCAGCATCCATAGTTTTCTCCATTGAATTACGGTGCTATAACCATTGATATTCCCTCTCTTGTATCAGTCATCTTTCTCTGTGTATAATCACTTTCAGCTTGTTAAAGCTTTATCAGAAAGCTCAACCTCTGATACCAATTAAAGGATTAGATTATACCAAATATACATAAGAGGGGGTGAATTGTGTATTTTCAGAAATCTTCGTGAGATTGTGTTCGGATATTTTAATTTAATTAGATGAATTAATCCAGCGGAAATATGAAGTGTAGAGACACATGATGTATAGTGGTTTGGGGAACAGAAGGCCCCTAGTCCACTCCACCAACGCTCTACTCCAAGAGCATGGTGATTTTCACAATCTGCTCCTTGTTTCAATAGACCTTTCAACAACTGAGTACAGGAAGTTGACACCTTTACAATATAAGGTAAAAAGCCTTCTGGTTCACTCATAGAACCTACATAGCATAGTACGAGAATCATGTCACTCGATAATAGAAAAGGAAGATTTTTGTATTCTGAAAATACTTTCCAAATGTTCTTCAGAATAGAAACAGAATGCAATTGACAGTAGATATATCGTCACATTTAGAAATAATTATCTTCCCAAAAGAGTCGTTCTGAGTCGATCTCATTGCAGTAGATATAGAAATTAACTAACAACTTCAGCAGTAGTATATTCAAAATAGATTTTCAATGTATAATAAATGAAAATTTAGTTGTGATTCTTCTTCTTCAATAAATGGAGCTTTGTCATTCTTCTTGAATCAGCAGATCTGTGTTTTTTGATAGTCCCTATTTTTTTCTTTTTTATAAATGATTGAGAGAGATTGAGAGAGATATTTTTTTACTATTTGTAAATGCTCATATAAATATAATAACGACAAACAATTATTCTACAAATTTATTTCCACAAAATCCGCCTTCTGACTCGTGATATTCAAACATTTGAATTTATAGAGTAGTCGTAACTTCCCTGAAGACTCGGCATAAAAATATCCTTTTAATTCGATCCTTAACCCATTGATAAAACATCTTTGAATCAGTCAAATTCGCAATTTAAAATCAGCTTTAAATCTGGCTTGGAATCAGCCTAATAATCAGCTTGATGACCGTTGCATAATAATATCGACTTTAAATTATCTTATGTCAAACGTAAGGTTGAGATGTACAATATGCAACCTATTAATGTAATGTAGATCATAAATGTAAGGTTGATGAAATAGCCTTCAAACTTAGGGTTGAAAATGTATGGCTGATCACAAAATTAGGGTTGGTCATCCATACTTTTCTCTTCAACTTTCAAATGTATGATGAAAGCTCCATACTTTTACATGATCCATACTTTTCTAAGAACGTATTTTTGTTTTCAAAAGTATGATTGATGAAGCATACTTTTGAGAAACAAACATAATGATTAACACTTACATACGGTTCTCCATCAATATTTTTGAGAAACAAACATAATGATTAACACTTACATACGATTCTCCTTCCATACATTTATAATTTCCCAAAAATAGGGTTCCTTCCTAACATAGGGTTCCCCTTCCATACTTTTCTGATAACTCATAAATTATACACTACTTTTCATCCTTACACTACATTTCTCCACGTAGGGTATGAACATGGTTTCTAGAACACACTAAAGCAGATCCCGAATATGTAGAGCATGAACAGTGTTTCCAGAACACGCTAAATGTGAATACCTTAGAAATTAATTCTCATTGTTGAAGAATTTAAATATTTCATCCAGAAATAATTAAAACAGAAATGAATAATAAATTCCTGTAGAATTTTTTAAGAAAATAATTAAAAAATAATTAAGGGTACTTGTGAGCATTAAAATTATCATAAAGAGATGGAGTATCCTTTACAATAAACTCCCCCTTTAAACAAAAACAATATGTATTGTTGAAAACAATACATTCTCAACACATTGTTCCCTGAACCAAAATAAATATTAATATGATTTTATTATCTATTTTTTGTAATAAATTTATTTATATAAAATAATACTATATCACATCACAAAGGGGGATTAATTTTAAATAATCCATGTGTTTTTTAAAAGAAACAAATTCAACCCCCTTGCATCATCACATTTTATGAATAGTAATTGGTACCAAGGGACTGCTCTTTGAAGAAATTTGATATGATCTATAAAGATTGAGTTTAATACATATGTGAAGAAAATATGTATATGGATGATCTCAAATAATGAATTTTAATTATAAGGGAACAATATTTAAATAGAGAAAATCATGGGTTCTTGAAATAAAGAGTGATTATATATTTTAATAATATATGTTTTAATGTTTATATGAATATTTTCCAACATTATAATATCCCTATAGATCTAGAAAAGTTGAATATTCCAAATAAAGCTGAATATGATGTAAATTAAAAAGATATTACTGTTATCACATGTGGGCATGGTCTGAATGATTATAATCAAATTTATCAATGTTATACTTCCTATGAGATGAGGAAGGCTATACCAGTTTCCTCTGATGGAACTAAAAATGTTAGATAATTGAGATGCAACACTACTAAGATGAAGTTTGAGACTTTTAGAATGCATGATACTAAAATAATTACTCAAATTAATGGAAGATTGAATAAAATAGTCAATGGTGTTTCTTCATTGGGAGTTCCAATTCAAGAACCACATTATGATTTAAAATTACAGAGTTTTATCTTTAAATTGAAGTTATATCTCTACTATTATCAAACAATCCAAACTTATTAAAGGATTTTGAATGAAATAGTTGATGGTACATTAATTATGTATGAATATAAAATGAAATTTTATGTAGAAGATCATAAAATGTTCAAAGGGGAAAATACTTCTCTGAAATCTACTGCTCTCAAAAGAGATAAGAAGATTAATTAGGATGTTATATCCTCCAGTGATTCAATATTTTAAAAATACAAAGAATAATTGGAGAATATAACTAAAGGATTCAATAAATTATATAAAATAAAATAGGATTATGTAATTATTATAATGATTCTATAAATACAGATCCTGGACTGAAATAATTTAGGTGCCATGAATGTAAGAAAATGGGGCATATCATACATTATTTCTTGTATGTGGAAGAAGAAAAGGGAAAAATCCAAAATAAATGGAATAAGTTAGAAAAAAAATCTAGTAGCCCATACCTAGTGGGTACTTTATTATATTTATACTAAATACAACCAATCACATCCTAAAGGAAAAAAATAGTTACTAGTCCTTGTAAACTAGATACATAATTGAATCCCACATTATATTTGAAAAAATAAAATAAAACATAGTATTTTCCTTAGGATCATATTTATTCCCTCTAGAATATACCTTCATATCAATCATAAAACATTTCTTGACATCCTAGGGAAATGAAACATAATAAGGGGTTGTTCTCAAATGCTCCGTAAGGGAATGCATAAAGTGGAATCTAAATAAGGCATGGATAAATGATGACAAAAAAATGTCATAGAAATAATCACATGAATTTGAAACTGATCCACATATAAAAAAGATATTAAAATAAACTCTTGAACATCAATACATAATTTCATAATAATGGAATATATAATTATATACATCTGAAATCACTATTGAGGCCTTTTCCTAAGACATCTTAAAGTAATTTTAAGGCCTCATGCCAAGAAACATGTTTAAATGGGTAAGGAATCATGAAATAACCCAGTTTATTTTGTATCATTATACATATTGATACATGAATGGGCTATGTAATTCTATTCCCCACCCATAACATAATAATTCTAATGAATTCATTGTATTAATAAACAATATAACTAAATCAAAATGCCTTAAAAATCAGTAATTATCCACATTGGAATAACTAACATACTGAATATCAATACATTGCCTGGTCAAGATGATCATAAAACATATGGAGAAATATAGTGGATGGTAAAATAAGATTCTAAACTCATTAAATCATAGGATTGAACAAAGGATGTTGTCATAGGTGAAAGTACTTTCAGAAGTTAAATGTAAAATTTCTTACGGAAAGTACCATGTTCACTATGAAAATAGATATTAAAATTTTATACAATATTTAGGAAAATATTGTTTTTAAAAATAAACTTGAAAAACTATAAATGAATCCTTAAATAAATGAGTTCTCATGATGGTGAGAATTATTTTTCTTGCTGTATAAGTTAAAAAACATTCATCTGACACTTTTTGGTAAAAATGATATAAAATAACTCATTCTGAAAACGACATGAAGATTAATTTGAAACCATTTATTAAAAAAAATTAAAAAATGTATTCAAATTTATTTAATATATTATTTTAGTATCTAAAAAAACCTAATTTTATACATTTTAGTGAATATTTGGACATGTAAGAGAAAGATTCCTGACTGAATAGAAAAACAAAGTCAATTTTCCTTAAAAACATTATTTGAATTTCATGAGTACTTAAAGAGAATACATTTAAAGAAAAAAAATTAATTTATGTAAATACACATAAAGGAGTAAAATATATTGTGTTTAATATATAAATATAAAATAATTCTCTCAGTAGAGACTTAAAGATAAACAATCTTGAATAATTATGAGATTGTGAAATAAACCCTTACCTCATGTCCTTCCTCCTACATATATTTCCAAACCCCCTATATTATAAATATAGATTTATTATAAATATATTATCTAACTATAATAATATATATCATATAATATATTATTTAATTATAATATTTTAACACCCATTTATTAACAATTCATTGTTAAAATCACTATTCTGGGTAATAATTGCATCTTTATTGATGTATGTTTTGTTTTGGTAGTTTTTTCCAATAAATTTTTAATGGTTATATAATATATATAATTTAAACCATTATATAAATATATTATATATAAATTATATATTTATTTATATTAATCTATAAAATAAAGTGATTGAAAAATGAATTACACCATTGATGGAGACAGTTGGCCATACATACGCATGAATGTTGTTTTCACTTTTTGAAATATTGAATAAATGAATGGTAAATAATAATTCATTTTTATGTAATAATTATTATAAAATATACATCATATATGTTTATTAAATCTATCCTTATTACCATCCATCTAAAATGGAAATTAAGTACGGATCACATCGCTTCATAGAGGTGGTAGTCCACACATATGCATGTGCGACATTATCATTTTCTAACATATTGGAAGGTAATAAGGTATATGAATTATTATAATTATTTCATAAATATAATATATTAACATTAAAACCATCATAATATTCATCCATAAAATATGGTTATAGAAAATGAAATATATCTCTATGTAGAGACGGTGATTCATACACAGGCACGAGCAATACCTTAACTTTTCATTTGATCAAAAAGAGGGTAGATAATTGTGGTTTAATAATAATAATAACATTTTAGAATAATAATTATGTTTAATTAAATATTTATTATAAATGAAATTGATTTATAGGTGGTAAAAGAGTAAATAAATTGAAAGAGGTCGGGTAAGATGATTACCTATTCATCAGGAGACCTCCTTTAGATCATATCTTATGAAACATAGGGTTTGTATTTTGAGGATAAAAAACCTATTAAAATTGTTTAAAGATTTTTATAATATAAATGGATATGGCTTGGATGAGATATGTGTCTCAAGGTGGTGTAAATAAGATATGGAAGGGGTGTCCTTTTGTAAGGAAGGGAAATGACACACTTGGAATTATCAAAAATATGAAAATATAAATAAGGAATTATCAATACAAAATAATTTCAAATGAACATATATTTTAATATAAGGTTTTATATGGTTGAAATATAAGCAAATAATAAAATTTTATTTAGTTTTTGTGGTATTTTTGATCTTATATTTTTTTAACTCATTACTTAACCTATTTTAACCTTAACCACAGTAACATATTATTCACACCCAAGGGGTTATAATTTTACATATAAGGTGAAAGTTTTCTCATAAATGGAAAATAAATAAGATTTTATACTATATACTATACTCATTATACTATTTCATGAATTTAATGTTTTATAAATAATTTAATTAAATATATTTTCATAAAATATCATTATTTTCATTTTTAAAACAAATCATTTAATTTGAAATAAAATATATCAAGACAATGTTTTAATTAAAATAAAAATAATTGAACATATCCCCAATATGTTATATTTAACTAAAAAAATCATTTTAAAAAATAAATCACCCAAATTGTATTACTTTTAATATTTCTAAAATCATTTATTTTATTTTTCCATTAAATAAATAAATACAATGTCATTATTGCGTATGCATTTAAGGTGATTATATAATAAATAAATATTAAAACCAAATCACCATAATGAAAATAATTATATTATTATAAAAATAACAATATATATTCATTCATAAATTTATTTTTCTACTATGTGACATAATATATGTTTACAAGTATGAGAGAAACATTTTTTTATTTTTTATTGCATTAAATACTATATAGGTCATTTTCATGTACAATTGTCACTTAATGAATTAATATTTGACCATAATGTGATTAGAGTCAAATGAAATTCATCCAAGAGAAATATGTATGGAAAATGGCGACTTTAACACTTAGTCATAACCTATATTAACCTGATTTACCCTTTACCAAAGTGATAAATTTTTCCACTGTTACTATTCACAAAGCATAAAAATAAAACAGAACTATCTACCATATATGAATCTTATGAATAAAAAATGGAATCCATTTTTTAAAATTCAATACTTAAAAGTAGAAGGAGGTAATTTTAAAATAATTTTGAAAGACATGATGCAACCAACTTTTTAGAAAAATAAAATTTTATGCATAAAACTAGATTTATTCATATATCATGCCTAAAAAACACTATATGAGTGTTAAAATTTCTTATTTAATATATGACATATAAATTCTATTAAAATAATTATTCAATAGTGATTAATTTAATTTATTAACATAGAAAAATATTTCTCTATAAAAATTATTTTTTATAAAAACCTGTCCTCTAATTTTAAATTATTTTTACTTTTATTTATAATAAACTAATAATTAGTGAATTTCTTTTATAAATACATTTTGTAATTTATTCCTATTTGTACCCAAAATAATAAATATCTAGGTTATAATGCTATACTATATTATGGTTCATTCATATTCAGTGTTGTGTGTATCACATGATTTTGAAAAAAATTATTTAAAGAAAAACTTTTAATAAAATTATAGGGTGTTACATTCTACCACCTTTAAAATGAATTTCATCCATAAAATTACGTCACTATAATACAGTAATATGTTTATATATCTATTTACTTACATCCTTGGATTCTTATGTATCCTTATCAAATTTTTTATTCCTCCATATAACTTTAAGCAGGTGAGTATTCTTGTTCTATAATAGTTTATCTCTATGATCCAAGATTTATACTCACTATTCCTTATAAGAAAGATCATGATCCAATGGTACACTCTAAAAGTTTAATACAATTAGAGGATCTAGTATATACTTCATTAGGAGAGATACATGGAATATATTATAATATTTAGAGGGATTTAGTGTATGTACTTAATGAAAATATACTATTTTAATGTTATCAAGAATTTTAAAGGGACTGATAAATCTTAGGCTCAGATTCTTCTACTTTCCAAATCTCATAAACTTCTTACATGGATAAATTCATAGAAACACCTTCCCACCAACTTCAATTTCTAGATATTATTGATAATTTACAACATAACTCTTCTCTGTCTTTTTGATTCCCTTATGTGCTATTGAATGGCTCTAACCTTCGCTGTTATTTCCTCATTTTGATTGGGTCATACTAATATTATTTCACAACTTAATTCTAGCACATTGGAGTTCTAAAATTCTTGAAAAATTGGGATTCATATGGATCTATCGAAATACTTGAATGAAATTTATTATAGTAAGAAAATCCCACTAAAGGAAGGTGTCGATCCCAAACAACTTTGAAATTCATAGAGAAAGATATCAACATATCTTCTAGAGTTTTAATAGTCTTCTCAGACTAACCATCTATCTGAGGAGGATACTTTTTGATGAAATTAATCTTTTTATTTGATATTTCATAATATTTCTCCACATATTCAAGGTAAACCTATAATTTTGATAAAATATAATATATAGTGGTACTATATATTACCTCACTACTTCTTTAATTTATATTAAAGATGACCGATCAAGAGATAAATCTTCTCTAATAGCAATAAAGTGTGCTGAATTTATAAGGTAATCGACTACAACCCGAATAACACTATATCATTTTTATTTTTTAGGGAGTCCACTGAAAAAATCCATGGTGATTATTTTCCATTTCTATTATGGTATGAGTGGTGGTTTTAACATCGCTATATAATTTAGCGTATCAGACATAATTTGATGAAATACGAGACACCAAGATATTTACTCTATAATATTTATCTTCATATTGTCCCACTATAAATACTCTTTAAGATGTCAAAAATCTTCGTACATCCTGGATGAATATAGAATGATGAACTATGTGCCTCATTCAACATGTCATTATACAAGTATGGTATTTATGGGACACATACTTGGTTCTTAAACCTTATCAATCTTGCATGGTCATGGTTGAAATCAGGAATATTTCTCACCTTATATTTCAATTCCACATCTTCCCTCTATTCCTTATTAGTCCTATCATGGATGTATGTTTTAACATTCATTTGAGAAAGATAATATCTTTACCCTTTCCTCATTATTTTAATTTCCATCTTATTTATATCAAAAAACATTATATCTCTTTCAATTCATGTCATAGAAAATATTGTATGGTATTTCTGACTCATAACATTAAACACCTTGTTCGACTTCCTAGGGTGGTAATGTATTGAGAAATCAGAATCTTTTATTGACTACAATCATGTTTTCTATCACATATTCAACTCTTTCTATGAAAATATATACTTCAATATTTTATGATCATTATATTTATCACACCATTCATCATACCGAAAATGACTTTGTATTTTAATGAAAAAATTACCATTTCTAACTCTAAATCATTATTAGGGTGATTTCTCTCCTGAACCATTAATTAGTGTGAGTAATAATCTATCACTATATCATTCTACATAAGGATACATCCCAATCCCTTATTTTATGCATCACTATAGATCTTAAACCCTTCTCTATTGTAAGGTCGTGTAAGTATAGGCACACTGACCTACCTTTTCTTGAGTTATTTGAAACTCTCTTCACACACATCTATCCAAAAGAACATAGCCCTCTTCCAATTCAACATGGTGTATGTATTATATAGTCATTTAGAATATTTGATAAAGCATTTATAGTATCTATCCAACCAAATAAAAATATGGATTTTGATTATTGTGGTTGGTGTAGGCCATATTTTAATAACTTCATTGGATGAATGATTCATTGATATACCCTCACATGAGATTATATGACCCATGAATGAAAATTTATGAAGCCCAAATTCATACTTGGAAAATTTATCATACACCATTTCCTTCTTCTGGGTCTTAAACATAATTATAAAATTTTCTCCATGATATTCATTACTTTTAGAATATATTATAATACCATCTATAAATAATAACAAATAATTATCAATTTATTATCTAAATAATCTATTCGTTAAATCCATGAAGATAACATGAGCATTGGTAATTCCAAATTGAATTTCTAGGAATTCATAATGGCTATAACTCATATTAAAGAATGTATTGGGTATATCCTCCTACTTTATCATTAGTTTATGATGTCTAGATTGAAGATCAATATTGTAAAAACATATAGATACTCATAATTGATCCAAAAAATCACGAATATGTGGTAGATGATACATTCCTTTAATAGTGATTTTGTTATGTTCCCAATAATGAATGAAACAAATTCATTGACCCATATTTCTTCTTAATAAAAAGGATAGGTACACCAGGTGGTGAATAGCTTGGATGAATGAATCCATTATATATATTATTCTATATTTCCTTCTTCAATTCATTTAACTCAATCGAGGACATTATATATATAGTCATTGAAATAGATGTAGCACTAGGTATGATTTCTATTGAAAACCAAACTTGATGATTTTAGGGAAGAATATGAATGTATTTAAGAAATACATCAGCATATTCTCGAATGATAGACACATTTTCAATATTGAGTTTATCCCCAAAAACTTGTGATAAATATCCCTCATGATTAAGTATAAAAACCCATATGATGGAAGTAATTTCTATTGGGTGTTCATGTTCCTCCTCATAGTGATAGATGATTAAATTTTGGTTCATAAACTGAAATATGACTTCCCTTACTTGACAATTGATATGATATATATACTATAAGAGACAACCAATACTGAAAATTACATCAAATTTAACTAGATAAATAAAAACAAGATTCACATGAAGAATCATGCCACTGAATCTTATCTGAGAGTAGTTATAGACTTTATATACGATCATTTCATCATTAAGAGTTTTTACCACAAACTCATTATCTCATCATGGAGGTGGTCATATGATACCCTTGGGAAATTATTTATATATAAAAAAGTGAATAGAACTAGAATCAATTAAAAAAAATTTAATACTGGAGTGGATGATAAATGTACCTTTCAAAACATAAATAGAAACACCCACATTTGTTGTAGTAATTGCATAATCTTGTGCTTACCTTGGCTTATTTTTTGGTAAGTTACCTTGATGTTTGCATATTGGTTGGAATAGTGACCCATATTTTTATAGTTAACATATTTTACATTAATATATTCTCCCGTACAATTACATTAATGAGAAGGATAGAATTTTCCTTCATACTTGAAGCAAATTCATTTTCCTTTTAGTCATGTACCAAGGTGTTTCTTCCACAGGTATCACATGTTGGAAAATTATTCTTTATCTTATTACCATTGTATTTTTTTATCTGAAAACCTCTTATTTTTTTTATATTCCATAAAATTCATAAGGCATGGATAATTGTTTCTTTGTCTTTCCAACACATGATACTATATCTCCATATGATGAAAAGTTTTGGGAGACAAGTTACCTTCAAATGATTATATTTAACACATAAAAGAAATAGTCAATATTACTCTTTGGATTATGTACAAAGTCCAAAGAATGACTTTTCAACCATGAAAAGTTATATTTATACATAGAAACCTTTTCCTCTTCCTTTTGAGGTAGACTAAAGAATTTCCCCTCCATAACATCTTGTTTCTTGGGATGAAAATATTATTCCTTGAAAAGTTCCTTAAAATATTTACATTCCATTCTTGATATTTCCTCCTCATACTAAGTGTTTTGAATCAATAACCACCATTGATATGTATCCCCTAACTAAGGATAAACTACCTTGACAAATTTATACCTTCCATTACATAGTGAATTAGGAAATATCTTCTCTAAATAACTTATCCATTGATGAGCCACAAATTTATTTATTTTCCTATGGAATGATAGTGGATTTTGATGCATGAAGTGGTATAACATCATTACACTACATTGTATATTATCATTATGATGTGTATAAACAAGGTTGTTGGTCATAGACTGAGTCAAGTATCCAATATAGTTATAATTGTTTTAGCTCTAGCTGCAGATCTAACTCTTACATTATTATATTTCTGAGGTTGAAAATCTCTATATGATTACATGAATTGATTCAGTTTCCATTCATTTCACTAGGTGATATTTCTAAACAATGATAAAACTAGATTAAATAATGACATTATTAATCATAATGTATAATTTTTAAACAATTATAATAATTCATTTAAATTTAAAATTCATATATAACTAATATTAAAACACTAAGCATTGTTTCTTTAGGAATATTCTCAAGGACTTGCATAAGGTTAAGTTACCTAATCTGTGTTTTTATAAGTCTTGTTCCCAAGGTTTCTTCTTAACATACTCTAATAACAACTATAAAGACCTTGACCCAGGTATGCCAGAGCCGATGGTTACTTTATTACATTGGCACTAAATAAAAACAATTTCATCGCAAAGGATTGAATATATTAGTAGTCTTGGTAAACAAGAATCATACTTAAATCTCACAAGAAATTTGAAAACATAAAATAAAAAAGATTATTTTATTTGGGGTTATAATTATTTTCTCTAAAATATCCCTACATATTAATCATAAAACATTTCCTGGTATCTTGGGGAAAGGAAACATAATAAATGGGTTGATCTTAGATACCCATTAATGGAATTCATACAACCGAAGATCAATGTGGCATGAATAAATGATGATCAAATAATGTAACATAAATAATCACATGAGTTTTTATATTTTCCATGGATACAGAAAAAATTCAAGTAAACTCAAGGAAATCAATAACTGGTTTTATAATGATGAAATTAATTGTTTTGGACATCATAACATACCATTATGGAAATGTGACAACATATCTAAAAATACCATCAAGTCTTAATGGTAAGACATCTATATAAATGGGTAAGGCCTAGAACAAGAAACTAATCTATTTTATCTCATGATACCTACTGATTAATCAAGGGGATATGTAATTTAGGGTCCCACCCATCACTTAATAAGTCCAATTCATTCATCATATAAATAAACTACATAACATGATCAACATTACTCAAAAATCAATAATTGACTCTATTGGAATAACTAACATACATAATATCAATACTTTACCTAGTCAAGAAGATCATAAACCATCTGGATTAATATAGTGGATGGTATAATAAGAGTTTAACCACAGTAAGACATAATATTCCACAAGGAATTTTGAAATAGTTGAAAATACTTTCAAAGTATCATTAAAAATTTTATTGGTGAAAATACCCATTTCACTTTGAAAACAATTATTAAACATTTCACATATGTAAAGGTAAAAAAATTATTTGAAATTAAAATTTAAACCTATAAATTAATATTTAAATCAATTATTTTTCTTGATAGATAGAAATTATTTTCATGCCATTTAGGGTAAAAAAATAATCATTTTTACACTTTTTTTAAAAAGGTCAAAATGAACCACATTTAGAAAATAACAAGAATATTAATTGTATAAAATATTTTTAAAAAGTAAAACATGGATAAAAATTTCTATAATAGATAATTATATAATTTTAAAAACATTATTTTAGAAATTGTTAGGAAAATATGTATATGGAATAGAAATATTCCCGACCAAGTAGAAAAACATGGTTGGTTTTTGTAAAACAATATTTTGGTATCTTGAGAACATATAGTGATGTAAATGGAAGGAAAAATTATAATTTATATAAATGAAAATATTATAGGTAAATATATTGTGTATAAGGTAGAAATATCAAATAATTCTCCGAGCATAGGCAGAAACATAAACAATTTTTGAATAGCGATGAGATTGTGAAATAAAACCTTACTTCTCGTTTAACTTCATTAATATTTGTTAGAACCTACTAAATAAGAAATATATATTTATTATAAATATATTACATAAAAATAATCATATATATCATACTATATTTTATTTAATTATAATCCTTTATCACCAGTTTATTAACAATTCTTTGTTAAAATCAATGTTCTGGATAATAACAGATTCGTTTTTCATGTATATTTTTGTTTGATAGCTTTAGTTATTTACATTTATCATAGTTCCATCATTTCAAAAATATTAACCATGATATAAATATCGTATATAATAATTGTATATTTATTTATATTAATCCATAAAATATAGAGATATAAAAATGAATTATACTATTCCTAGAGACGGTAGGTCGAACCTAGGCATGAATGTTGTTTTCACTTTTCAATAAAAGGAATGAATGAAATGTGAATAATACATCACATTTTCAGAATAATTATCATAACATGTACATAATATATATTTATTAAATCAATCATTTTTACAATCTATTTAGAAAATAAATGAGAAATGTATCACATTGCTTAATAGAGGTGGTAGTCCACATGTACACAAGAGCGACATTATTGTTTTCCAACAAGTTGGAGTCTTATAAGGTAGATATGGTTTTATAATTAAAAAAGTGTAATTATGTGAGAAATATAATATATAAACATTAAACCCATCATAATAATCATACATAAAATATGGTGATGAAAAATGAATTGTATTGGTACGTGGAGATGGTAAGTTGTACGTACACACAAGAGATACTTTCACATTCCGTTTGATAGAAAAGAGTACATGTAGTTGCGGTTTTATAGTAAGAATAACATTTAATTATTTATATAATACTTGATTAATTATTTAATAATAAATACCATATATTTAGAGGAGGTAAAAGAAGGATTAAATTGAAATAGTTCGGGTTAGATGATTATTTCTTCTTTAGGAGACCTCCTTTAGTCCAATTCATATGGAACCTAGGGTTGGTATTTTGAGGATACAATCACCTATATAACGTGGATTATGATATTTAGAATATAAATGGGAAGGTATTTGTCCATTTAGGATTCTTAAATTTATGAAAATAAGAGAAGGAAGGGGTGTTATTTTGTAATGGAGGGAGATGACACACTTGGAATTATAAAAAAGATTAAAATATAAATAAGTAATTATCAAGAAAAATGATTCCAAATAGACATAAATTTTAGTATAAGGTTTTAAATGGTTTAAATATCATCAAAAAATAAAATTTGGATAGGATTAAGTTGTTTTTTAAAACATATATTTTGGTTTAACCCCTTAGTTAACCAATTTTATGCTTAACCATGAAAACATATTTTTCGTTAATAAGGGGTTATAATTTTACTTATAAGGTGATAATTGGATCATAAATTGAAAATTTATGACATTTGATACCATATATTATTGACCTTATCCTATTTCAAAACATTAATTATTTTTAATTTTTTTAATACTATTGTATTTTCTTCAAATTCCATTATTGTCATTTATGAAACTATTCATTTAATTTGACTTCAAATACACCATGAAAAAGTTGAAATTTGAATATAAACATTTAAAATATATCTATTGTGTTTTATTTATATAAAAAATTAATTTTTCCCAATAACTCACCCAAATTTTATTACTTTTAATATTTTTAAAATCATTTATTTTTTTCATTAGTTGAATAAATATTGTTACATTATTGCGTAAGAATTTAAGGAAATTATATAATTCCTAAAAATTTTAAATAAATAACCATAATTAAAATTATTTTATTATACTGAAAATAAAAATATATATTCATTCACCACATGATTTTATCCCGACATGAACAGAAAAGATATATTTAAAATTAAGAGCATGAAATTTTGTATTATTCATTGCACTAAATATTAGATAGGTCATATTCATGGAAAAGTGTCAATTAAACAATTAAATTTTGAGAATAGGGTTATTAGGGTTTAATTCAATTAATCCAATATGAAATTTTATGGAAAATGGTTACTTTAAGAATTAGTTTTGACCTAGATAAAATCAATTTACCATTACTCAGATTATAAATTTTACCATAGTCACTATTCTTAATGCCTAAAAAGAGACCTAATTACTAAATTTGAACCATATAATTAAAAATATGTAATTCATTTTATCAAATTAAATACATATAGTTGGTATAAATTAATTTTACAAGAAGTGTCCAAACATGATGAAAACTACTTTTTAGAAAAATACATTTTAAATTATAAATGTTGATTTATTCATATCCCATGCCTAAATAAAAAATTATATGAAATCTAATTTTTTTATTGAATATGTAACAAAAAATTTTCTTTAAAATAATTCACTAAAAGTTGATAATTTAATTTGTTAGGATAAAAAAATTTTCCACGTATATATATATTTTTTAAAAACACTTTTTTATTTTCAAATATTTTTTATTTTTAAATGATTTTTATTTTCCTTTATAATAAATTAATAATTAGTGAATTTTTTAATAAATAAATTTTTAAATAATCAGTTATTACTATTCAAAATCACAAATTTAGTGACTATGTTATAATGGTATACTATATTATGGTTCATTTAGAATCATGGTTGTCTCTATCACATGATATCGAAAAAAAATTAATTTAACAGAAATATTTTATAAAATATTTGGGTGTTACAAGAAGTACTAAATTTAAAATTATTATAATAATAAAAGTAAAAAGGATATGATGGATATATAGAGTATTTTTTTAAGACTCTAACAACTCTTCTAAATTTGATTCATAGAAGGAGCCGTCAAATTTGAAAGCCAACATATGATTTATGGAAAAAGAAAAAGAGGTAAAATACTAATATTCGTCTACTTATAATTATGAAGGATGATTAAGTCCATAATTATATGAATATTGTTATATTTTTCACATAAAATATGAATTCATATTTAAGGCACATGAATCCATGAAAAAATTTCATAATTCTTTTATTAGTGAAAAAAATGCCATGTTAACGCAACACTTGGAATTAAAATAAAAATTAGTAAATATGATTTAAACAAAAATTTTCTTTAAAATATAATTATAGTGTTATATAGTTAAGTATAATCCTTTAAAATTTATTCTAGTATATTAAATAATGTTGAAGAATACATTAACAAAATTCATAAAAATAATGTTTTCAAGAAATAAAAATATTGTATTGGAAGTAATGGTGACAAACCTAAGTTATACATAAACTATTTTGTGCTTAGTTCAAATCACCATAGCATGAATAAGGTTAATTATTTTTATGTTGAGTTAATGTCCATTATGATAAAAACTATTTAGGGAAAAATCCTTTGATTAGTTGTATAAATAAAAATCTAATTTCTTGATGTTCATCTTATGTTAATTCTATAAATTTTAGAAACATTAAATAGAACTGGTTCTCCAGATCATTATTTTATAACATTGCTGGACCCAAGATCATTTGGATACTAGAAAAATATTTTATTTGATATTTTTATTGGTAAAATGGCATCGAAAAAGAAGTAGAATATGGTTCATGGATTGTGGTTGTTTGAGATACCTAAGTGGGGACTTTTCAAATTTTTATGAACTATAAAAAGTAGATAGAGGATTATTTACCTTTTTAGAAAATGTTAAAGAAAATATTATTTGATTTGGATTATTCAGAAATAAAAAAGTATCATGATAAAAAATTTATCTATGTTTAGTGGTTGAAATAAAATCTGATAATAATTTCTCAACTTTATGATGGTGAATTCTTAGTTTATTTTTTAGAACATGCCAGTGTTTTTTTCAAAGAAAAAATTTCATAAATTTAGATAACCTAGAGATAAAAATGTTTATACCTTGAACCTTATTTCCTTATGTGAAAAGAAAGTAAATTTTTTAAATGATTAAATAAATTAATCTTGGATACGGTATAAGAGTCTTGAAAATTGTAATATATTTTGAATATCTAATCCATCTAAGAAAAATAATGATTAAAAACTACATATTATTAACTTTTATGAGAATAAACATTGTGATTAAAGACAAATATGAATGAATCATAAGTCATATTTTAAATATTTTATAAATGGTTTCAATATCCAAACCATTATAAATTATCCATATCTATTTATTTGGACCCTCAAGAGTAGAAATCTTGAGAGGAATATTCATTGATTTTATTTTAGTTAATTATTTTTATTTATTTACCTTGGGTTATTTATTTAAATTTAAAAGTGACGATTTCTCAGATTTTGTGAGTTTTTTAAAATAATTCAAAATGAAAAAGATTAGAAAAATAATTTCATTAAGAATTGATCATGGAGGAGAGTTTCATAATTTAGAATTTAATTATTTTTTTCTCAGACTAGGGTTTTAAACATGATTTCTATACTCCAAGAACACCTAAAAATGTAAAATTAAAAATATGAAATAAGACTATTAAAGAAATGGTATGAACTATGTTAAATGAATATTGCGTTCCTACCAAATTTTGGGCAGAATCTATTAGTAAAAATTTCAATATCATGAATATAGTTTCAATCTAGTAATTTATCAAAATGAAACCCTAAGAGTTATTGAATAACAGAAAACCTAATGGTTGATAGTTTAATGTTTTTGGATGCAAGGTGTATATCATGAAAACTAAGGACAAACATAGTAAGTTTGATATAAAGGATGATGAAGAAATATTTCAGGGATATTTTGATACTTGTAAATATTTCATAGTGTATAATAAAAAGCCTATTATATTTGAAGAATTCATTCATGTGAAGTTTGATGAAATTAAACATTTTGATCACAAAAAAAATCAAATTGGTGAAGTAACAAATTCTTGGAATAACATGAGTCTCTGCTCTCCTAAATATTTATTTATAAATAAATTAAAATATAATGGGATTCAATTTAGTTCATAAGAACGTGAAACTCAAAAACCCAAAATTGTATTACCTTGAAATCCTATAACCTTAAAGGAAAATCCTTTAAGGACTTTTATAGGTTTACTAGATACAAGAGTTTGGAATATAAGTAATGTAGGAAACATAACCGAGTTATCTACCCTCATATCATAATGTTAACCTAATCTATAGAAGATGCATTATAAGATGAGAGTGGGATGAAAACTATATTTGAAGAACTGAACTAATTTAAAATAAATTATGTTTTGAAATTAGTTGATAGGCCCACAAACCATTCTATGATAGAAACAATTTTTTTAGAAATAAGCATGATGACCAAGGAATAATAACTAGGAATAATGTTAGACTAGTCGCTAAAGGATACAACTAGGAGGAAGAAATATATTAAAAAGAAACTTTTTCTATAGTTTCTAGGCTATATGAAATTAGAATCCAGTTGGAATATGCATCACATATGAATTTTAAATTATATTAAAATGGATGTAAAATATGATTTTTAAATGGTTATTTAGTATATTAAGTCTATTTTGAATAACCTTCTAATTTTAAAAATCCCCATCCACCAAATTCTGTTTTGAAAATCACTAAAGATCATTATGGACTTAACAAGAACTATGGGCATGGTATAAAAGATTATGTTTTGTTATTGTGAAATATAGTTTTTGAGTGGGGTTGGAAGATCTTAACGTTTTTAAGAAAAATTATTGTTTTATTTATTTTTATAAAAAAACTATTTAGATGATGTTATTTTTGGATAAACTAATAAAAATATTTGTAATTATTTCTCACACTACAGAAAAATGGATTTTTGCGACGGTTCAGTTTTGATGGGAACTCGTTGTAACTGCACTTTTGTGACATGGTCCCATAGAAAATGAACAATTACGGAAAATATCATTGGAAATACTAACTTTTATAACAGTCCATCACAAACAGTTATTATTTGCGATGAGCAGTGGTACCATTGCAAATAGGATTGACGATTTTTTTTAAAAACCATGTTGTGAAGGGTCGGTCACCCATCGCAAATAGTTTTCCTGATTTTTTAAAAACCTTTTGTGAGGAACCCATAATAAATAGTAATTGTGATGGTCCATTGCAAATACTGAGTAAAATACAAATAATTAAAACCTTTTGCAATGGGTCCACCACACATAGTTGAAAAGTATAACAAATATATTAATAATAATATAATATTAATATAATTGAAATTATACTATTAATATTAGAACAATAAAATTATTTATAAAACAATATTTATAAAAATAACCATAATAATAATAATATAAATGAAATAATAATATTAATATTAGTAAAATAAAATTAATTAAAAAATAATTAAAAAATAATAATATATTATTATTATTAATATTAATGAAATAATAATAAAATTATTATTAATATAATACAAACCTTAGTATTCTCAAAAATATAAAAATATATTAATTAATAAAATAATAAATGAAATAAAAAAATTAAATAGATAATAAAAACTATAATATTCAAAACAATATAAAAACACACTATTTAAAACATTAATTTGTTAATTTTACAAAAAATTTACATTCAAATGTTTCACTATAAAATAAAAATACATCACTGAGTGGGAGGGTTGTCTGGAGGAGTTGGAGGAGATGGTGGAGGAAAATATTTCCCTAAACTACGAGTCAAATGCCTCATGTACTATATCAGCTCATGATCTTGCTGGTGATACCATCAACACATCTCATCCGGCATCTCTTACTACTATTGTTGTCATAGGAACTCATCCTACTGCTACTGCTGCCACTAACACATCTCCTCATACTCCCTAAGAATAGTCACTAAAAGCTCACTCTGAACTCGTAGCTCCTTCTGATACTGTGCATGAGATGATGATGAATCTTAGAGATCTCCTCTCAATCTGGACACTAACATCATAAAGGAGCTATAAAAATCCCCATAGGTCAATCGAGAGCTGATACCAACAACTCGGTCTTTCTTGAAGGGGTACAAGTTTGACCATCAGTCTCATCCAGAATCTCACTATGTGTTTGAGATTTCCTAAACTCAAATGACTCCTTCAATTGCAATTTAAAATTAAAATAGCTAAAATATTGTTGGTAGTTAAATTTAAAACTCAAAAAGAAATTATACAGATCACAATCGGATGCTGGTGAGAACGTCCAATCTCTTCAGTGTCAAGATCATTGTACATTATCCTATAAACTTCGTACTTTGTAATATTAGGTTATGCGACTACTTATTTATATATAAAATAAACCATTTATATTTAACTTAAAATACAATATTTTAAAAAATATACTTACCATATGCTCTATATGTGTAATAAATGTATGACTATTCGCTCAACTTGTCACCTCCCATCTCCCCCAATTTTTCCAACCTACTAATGATTTAATATGAAACTAAAAACATAACTAGTGTTTACATAATCCATCCTAAACATGAGATGAAATATAATCAGGTCATTGGATGCAACATGTTTCATCAAATACTTTCACTCCTACTTTCTCCATTTATTTCTTATTCAAGTTCTATAAAAATTGAGTGCAACGCAAACCCATATATCCCTATCATTCCTTACAGATATCTTCATACATGATCTCATCAATGGGACACCATAAACCCTACAAATAATTTATAATATCAAGTTATAGATTAAATTAATTTTAAAATAAATATTATTTATTTACGTATTAGTCAATGCTTGAACATGTAGTGTTATACATCAACAGAAACATGATCCCTTGAAATCCATGCATCCAAAAAATAATAATGAAATATAGCGCAGCTCTGTATGACAACTATATTCGTAAATCTATGAAAAAATAAAAATTAAGCAAAAAATTAGAATATAAACAAATTAATAAAAAATAACTAAAATACACAGGTAAACATACCTCTGCATGTATGGATCGAACCCAAGATGTGGACGTCACTCGGGGATAGGGTCAGGAATCATCATTCGGGCAAGACCACGCCCCCTCTGAGTGCCCCATGAACCGCCAGTAGTCTGAGGGTCAGTTGATATAACATCCTCTTAATCCAAAGGTAGACCAGCCTCCAACAATAGATGATACATATACTCATCTATATGAAACCTGAAATGATTATTGTTAGAAAACAGTTGAAAAAACTATTATATATGATTATAACTAGAATTTAACTATGTCAATGTTCATCTTCATCATCATCTTCATAGCCATAGATGTAAATTTCATCATCTTCCTCCTTAACATCATCAATTTCACTATTTTTTTCAGTTTCATCAACCTCTTGTAATTTCGAATTCATTAGTAACATCACTAACATCATTTTCACCATTGTCCCTTAACTGTGGGGTGTCATCAATGATTTTCTCATCTCTTCATGAAAAATATGGACTCAGATGAGTCTCTTGAAAAATTTCAATTCCTTTCACTTTAGTAGATGCACGTTCACTTTCAGTAAACTGATTCTCTTGAGCATTTAATTTATATTATGCTCCACAAATCACCCAACTCCATTTAAGTAGAAGAGTAATTTGCATAATAAATTTTATGTGCTTTATAAGATAATAAAAATGGTTCATTTACTACAAGAATGATTTTATATATAATATCAATGATTCCATGGATAATATGAACATGTAAGCCTCTCTTAGTATCCAGACACTAACATTTAAACATCGTTATGTAATTTTGTTCGAGATAACATAGTTCCAAGATTTCTTCCAGTATGCTGTAAAAGTCATCATAAATTTCTCAATGATGAGATACTATGTAGTAAACACCACAGTTCATTGTTTTTTGATTCCCCATATGTACATGTTTGAAATAGAAAACCATTCACCAAATATTCATTATATGATTTAACAATTTTTTTTGATGGGTTACTCAATACACACAATCAATTAGCAATCTTATCAACATGTTGAGATACCTAAAAATTTGTAAAATAATTATCTCTATAACAAGTATTATATTTATTTTTTATATGAAATCGAAAATAATTTATGTTACCAGTTTTTGAAACCAGTAAGAATTTTTTTGACGACATTTTTAATGATCATCTGCTATAAATTTTGGAAACTGTTTATAGATATGATTATCATATTATCTATAAATAAAAATAGATTAATGTACAATTACAAAAATTATAAAATAAGTGATAGGACCACTCACAGTACAAATGGGTTCATTTCTTCATAGTTGAGAAGAATATATATATTATCTCTGTGATTTTCATCATTTGGAAGCCATCATTCATGAATTCCACCTAATCAAGGTTCGATCTAATTAAAAATTGATAATTGATTGCTCATGTTATTGTCATCATTTCCCTCGATACGGCTCATGTAGTTGTGTTTTGAGGGATATTCAGATTGAATGTAATGAGAGAAGAAAAAATAAATTTCGTCTTGCAAATAAGTTTATGTAATTAAGCTTTCCACTGAAGCTTTTTACGTACTTTTTTTTTCAATTTCTTCATGCATCTCTCAAATTGGTACATCCATCAGTACTATACTGGACCTCCACATTTTTTTCGTGCAGAAAATGTAATATCAAATATTTCATTGAGTCAAACAAACTTGGTGGGATGTTTTTTTTTCATTTTCAAAAAGATTAAAATGACATCTTCTTGTAGTTTTCATACTAAATCATAATCTGTTGCCGACATAAAAATTTCTCAAAAAAAAATGAAATATCTGCCAGCGTATCCCAAATAATATTATTTAATAAAACATTTTTTAAAATTGATAGAAGTCTTTACATTAAAACATGACAATCACGACCTTTCAATCTGGTAATAAACCATTTCTAACACATCTACCCAAATTGGAAGCATAAACAGCTGGAAGTCTCAAATCTATAATCCACTGACAAAATAATAAGTGACTCTATTTAGACAGTGTATAAGCTTTTTTTGGCTTCATTAACTTCTGTGATCATACATTTTCATATAATTCATGTTCCAGTCTCTTGTAAATTTGCGCAAGATCTAATTGTGCATTTACATTATCCTTGATCCTACCTAGTGTATAAAAAACTATATGAAATAAATTATAATAACAGTTCTTCTCAATATGCATCACATCTAACATGTGGTAGACCAACAAATCAGACCTATGTGGAAAATACCAAAAAATAATTTATTTTACCTGATTGTTCTCTTTTCCAAACCCATCAATTTTGTGTGGCTTTATTTTTTGTCCAAATGTGATCAAATGTAATGAAGATATAATTTATTTTAACTCTATACCTGAGAACATTTTTGTAAGAACCTCTTTTTCAACTGTTCCTTTTCGGAAATTATATTTTTTTTCTTTTAAAAGGATGATCGGTTGGATGAAATCTGCGATGAAAGTCGAAAAAACAGTTTTTTTCCATTTATGAGCATAAATGTTTTGCTGTCTCTCATATAGCACAAAAATTATTTTAGACCATGTATACTCTAGTTAGATAACTATCCATATACTGGAAAGTTATTAATTATCCACAAAAATACAACTTTCAGTACAAAGTGTTGTTTCACAGTAACATTATATGTACTGACACCATTAATCCACAGTGAATTTAATTCATCAATCAATGGTTTCAAATATACAAAAATATTTTTTTTGAATGAACTGGAATTAATAAATTCAAAAATAAAGATGGCTCATTCATCAACATTCAAGGAGGTAAATTGTATAGAGTTATAAAGAAAGGATAACATAAATACTGACTACTGTAAGAACGAAATAGATAGAAACCATTAGTATAAAGACTCAATAACACATTTCGGGCTTATAAAGAAAAATATGGACGCACTTGGCCAAAATTTGTCCATGAATTACCATCATAGGGATGATTTAAGTTTTTACCAGTTGAAATGTTTGTTTTGTGCCATTATATCAATGGTGTTGTGTTACGAGACATAAATAAATGCTGCAATATGAGTGTGATTGAGAAATATCTCAACTTTTTTACATAAATAAATCTAGAACTCCCTGGTTGAGATTTTTTATACCATGATTTTCCACATATAGTAAAAATATTCAACAACACATTTTCACTATAATATAAGATACATCCATTTGAACTAGCATGAATCTGTTGATGAATAAGTCCCATATTAAGAACAAACCTCTTACTCTCATAGAAATTTGTAAGCAACACATTTTTTTAGGTAGCAGTGTTTTTAAAAAGGATAACATTTCATCAAAACTACTATTTCACATTCCATTTTCTGATTTAATAGCCATAAATTTAGAAATTACTTTAAGCATTCTTATCTTGCAACTAGGATATAAGGAATCCTCAACGGACCTCAACAACTCATATAAATGAGATGGTTCCAACATAGGAGATAAATCAATATCATCTTGAGTTTCATATTGTTGTAAAGATGGACTTGCCACATAATGTACAAAATTTTTAAACCATGCTGGATCTAGAACCAAATTATTAATATATTATCTGGAACTGTGTTCACCATGTTGATACCAAAAAACATAATTTGGTTCAAAAACAAAATGCAATAAATGAACTCCAACATTGTCAAATGTGTTATAAGTCCTCAAAGCACATTTTTTATAAGGGCACTTAATTATCCCTTTATAAACAAATTTTATTTTTGATGATGCAAATGATATGAAATCTTGAACACCGTAAATATATAAAAGATTTAATCTAGAACTATTTGGATTCTGGAATAGATTTATCCAAGAAAGATCATTTAATAATGAATTTTTTTGACTTCCTTGTGCCATATTTTTCAAAAAATATTATATAATTAGTTATTTTGTATAATTAGTTATATGATAAACACTATAAAAAAATGAATATAATTAAATTCTTTTTTCTATCAATTTATAATAATTTCAATTATTTTATAGTTATTTATATTATTTTTTAAGATTTTATATTAATCTACACTCATTTATAAAAATTTATACTAATTACCACTAATTATTATTAATTATAGGTATTTTGTACTAATTATTGTTAATTACCAGTGGAACAATTTTCCAACAGATTGGAGGAATCACTTTTACTCGACGACTCATCCACTTGCAACTTTCTATGACTAAAATCACTATGAAAATTATGCTATGTTGTATGAATATCGATTTTTGTATGCACAATGATGGAGGGTAGGGAGGCCTCACCACGCTGCTCTCCATGCTTGTGCGTGTGAAATTTGATATCTATACATTAGAGAATACATTTCATAGTGATTTCAATCAAAGATGTTCCAAGGAGATGAGTCGTCAAGAAAAAGATCTTTTTTTGTCCAACAGATCACCTCTTTGCAACTTTCTTTGAATTAAATCACTATGAAAAATCTGCTCCAACGTACATTAGAGAAAATTTTTTATACTGATTTCAATCGAAGAATGTTGTATGAAACTGAGGCGTCCATTAAAAGTAATGCTTCCAATCCGCTAGAAACTGTGTGTATTTATCAATATACTTGAATTTATTCTAATTTATTACTAATTAATCCCAATTATTACCAATTAATCCTAATTATAACTAAATAATCCAAATTGTTACTAACTAATCCAAATTGTTACTAATTGTTAGTAATTGTTATTAATTGTTACTAATTATTACTAATTATTACTATTATAACTAATTAATCCTATTTAATCCTAATTACTTCTAATTAATTCAAATTATTACTAAATAATCCTAATTATTAGTAATTATTATTAAATATTACTGATTACTAATAATTAATCATAATTATTACTAAATAATCCTAATTATTACTAATAATTACCACTTATTACAATTTATTATAATTTATTACTAATTATTACTAATATTACCAATTATTACAATTTATTACTAATTATTGATAATTATTAGTAATTAATTATAATTAATGACAATTATTACTAAATACAACAAATTAATTCTAATTAATGATAATTATTTATAACTATTACTACTCATTAAAATTTATTAATAATTATTACAAATTTATACAAATTATTAAAAATTATAACTAATTTTTACTAATTTTTACTAATAATTACTATTTACTACAATTTATTACTAATTATTACTAATTATTGATAATTATTACAAATTTATAAATAATTTTTACTAATTAATTATAATTATAACTAATTAAACCTATTTATTGATAATTATTACTAATTATTACTAATTATTCCTAAATATTACAAATTATTTCTAATTAAAACTATTTATTACAAATTATTACTAATTAATAGTAATTATGACTAATTACTGCTAAATCCTATTTATAGATATTTTTTACTAATTATTAATGATTATTACTAATTATTACTAATTATTACTAATTATTACTAATTATTACTAATTATTACTAATTATTACTAACTATTACAAATTATTTCTAATTATTACTAATTATTGCCAATTATTACTAATTATTAATAATTATTAATAATTATTACTAATTATTACTAATTATTACAAATTATTACTAATTATTAATAATTATTAAAATTTTTTATAATTATTAAAAATTAATTATAATTATTACAAATTATTTCAAATTATATCAAATTATTGAAAGTTATTACTAATTATCACAAATTATTAGAAATTATTAAATTTTTTAATAATTATTACTAATTATAATTTATTATTAGAAATTATTACCTATTATTACAAATTATTACAAATTATTAGAAACTATTACAAATTATTACAAATTATTACAAATTATTACAAATTATTACAAATTATTACAAATTATTACAAATTATAACAAATTATTACAAATTATTACAAAGTGTTACTAATTATTTATAATTATCACTAATTATTATTAATTATTATTAATTATTACATATTATTACAAATTATTATTAATTATCTGAAATTATTACTAATTATTACAATTTATTACTAATAATTATAATTTATTACAATTTATTACTAATTATTACTAATTATTACAATTTATTACAATTTCTTTAAAATTTATTACTAATTAAAACAAATTATTACTTATTAATACTAATTAACACTAATTAATACTAATTAATACTAATTAATATTATTAATACGCATTAATCATAACTATTACTAATTAATCCGAATTATTACCAATTAATCATAATTAATACTAATTAATCCCAATCATTACTAATTGATCCTAATTATTACTAATTAATCCTAATAATTATTAATTATTACAATTTATTACTAATTATTACATGTTATAGATAATTATTTCAATTTATTACTAATTATTTCAATTTATTACTTATTATTTCAATTTATTACTAATTTTTACAATTTATTACTAATTATTACAATTTACTAATAATTATTACAACTTATTACTAATTATTTCTTAATTAACACTTAGACATAATTATTCATAAAAATAAATATCAAAAAACAGTTTTCTAATTCTAATTTAATTTAATTCCATAAAATTAACAAAAAATATGAATATTTTAAAATAAAGTAATTTAACTTAATAGTTAACAAATAGAAAGATGCCTTGAAACTAAAGCTATCTGAGTATAAAAGCCACAGAATATGCTCTGATTTAAAAGTTGAAACTAAGAAAATTTTAGATGTAAAATTTCTAGAAGTGATAGAGAGAAGTTGAGAATGGAGTAGAATGAGAGGAAAAACACATAGGGGGTTAATATAGGTTAAATTATTTGCGATGGGATTATTTGCGATGGTAATCCTGTCACAAATGCACTCTGCTCGTATTAATTACAGTCGGTCAAAAAACGTTATTTGCGATGGGTCCCATCACAAATTGGTACCAGTCGATAACAATTTGCGACAGGACCAATATCCCATCGCAAATACTAAAAACGGATGCAAGGCATTTACAACGGGAATAGGAACTCGTCACAAAGACCCCTGCCCACGGTTTGGTGCACATTTTGTGCCAAACCTTTTTCAACGAGTCTTAATCCCTCATCACAAATATCTATTATTCGCAACGAGCGGATTGTGCTGTCGCAAATAACACGCCGCATATGGCCATTTTTCCCGTAGTGTCAAAAGTTATCCATGAAGAATTTGAAATGGGTATGAAGGGAAAATTATTTTTTTTCTTGTTTTATAAATCTATCAAAAATATTTTAGAAATATTTTGTATCAAATATAATATATTATTGATTTATTGAAACAATTTAGGCTTGAAAATAGTATGAATTATGTAACTCCCAGGTGTACTAATATAAAACATGAATTGGATGAAGATGGGAGAGTAGTTTATAATAAGTTATGTAGATATATGATTGGTGGATTTCTATATCTTACTACCAGTAGACCATATATTATGTTTTCTATTTTTATTCGTGTAAGATTTCAAACAAACCCAAAGAATCCCATCATACTGCTCTTAAAAGATTTTTTAGTTATTTAAATGGAACTGTTTTTTAATCTCTACTTTATTTAAAAACATATGCTTTTAATTTATTCATATGATGGTTTTTGAGGGTATATATTAAAGCAAAAAAGTACCCTAGGTACTTATCTTTTTTTAGGAAAGTCCGTAGTTTCGTGGTTTAGTAAGAAGCATCATGTAGTTATATTTTCAATAAATGAGGTAGAATATACACCTGCTTACAATTTCTATGCATAAGTGTTGTGGATGAAATACTCAATTATAGACTTTATAATTAAATTTAATTGTATACTAATTTTATGTTATAGTACTAGGGCTATTAATATTTATAAAAATCCTCTGAGTCACTCTAGGACTAAATATATTGATATAAGACATCATTTTCTAATACATATTTTCCAGAAAGGGGATATATCCTAAGAATTTGAAAATACTGTGTATCAAATTGAAGATATTTTCACTAAACCACATCCCACTAAAATTTTTGACTTTATTAATGGTAATTAGGTTTATTTGATTTTAATTAATTGTTTTATTTTTTCCTTGATTAATCTCTATAGAATTTTTTATTTTTTATTTATTTTTTTACTTTTACAATTCTATTTTTAATATTTATTCTATTTATTTAAATTTTAAAGGTTAAATTTTTATTTGTTTATTTATTTCTATTTGATTATTTAAAATTTTGTCATTTAAAATATCATTTACATTATATTTTTTAAATATATTTTCAATTTTAAAATACCAATTAATTACTTTAAAATTTTTTCCTGAGAAGTTGAACTGTCATTTAGAAACCATTAGAGAAAAACCCTTATCTATAATACCTTTGATCTCACACCCTTTCAACCTTCTATTCTCTAAAAATCCCTCTCAAACACTAACCTTAGAACCTTCAACCTTTTAATTCCTAAAATGGTGATTATTAAGAGAACTAATTAAGCTGAACCTAGTGAATCTATGAGGAAGAGGCCTTCTAGTTGAGAAAGAAGAGTTGTAGAAGTAGAAGTAGTATATTTTGAATGTTTATTCTTGATTAATCTTATACTGATGCTTTCCATAAGTTTTCATGTACTATAATATATGTTTAATGAAAAAATAAAAATTATATCATTCAAATAACAATGAAATATTTCTATGACTATATGGAGTTCAGTTTCAAAGACACTAAGTATGTCATCTCTATAAAAGTAAAATATAAATAATGTTCTTTCTGAATAGTTGAAATAGCTCAGATATTCAAATTCCTTCCTGAAGGTGTGTTCCACTTCAATTTAAGATCAATTGGGCATTATTTCTATATGTTAGATGAGATTATATCATTATTTATCAGAACAACCCTAATCAGGATGATGTTGGTAAATGAATTATAAGTAAACCAAAAGGTATTGGTCAAGTTCATCAAATCTCCAGTAGTTCCAAGAATAGTAGAGGTGGAGAAAATTATTTTTCCAAATATATATGTGATTTTATTTAGTTTTATTGACATAAAATTTAATTTTAGCAGATTTATATTGAGAAACATCCATTACTACTTATAGAGGGATGTTATAAAATCGCTCTATCCATATGGTAGGTTAATTTCTCTTGTTTTATATAAAAATATTAGATGGATAAAATTATTTCATGTATCAAAATGTCACCATAGTAATGCTCTATCATATGGGATGATGATAATTTTTTTCGATCAAATCTAAAAGAAATTTTATGTCTATGGGAGCCATGGAGAAAGATCTACTGAGAGCTGGTGATTTGGGTGAAAAAAAGTATGAAATTGGCCGGTTCTACAAGACATGGGGGAAAATAATTTGGTGAATCTAGAATAAAAGGAGTTGGAAGATTGGAATCTTCTTATATTGTCATTGAAAGAACATCAATATCTATATGGTGAAGGAAAATTGTTGATGAAAAAATACCTTCTATGATAAGGGTAGTTTTCCAAATCCCTAAATCTTTTCGAGAACTTATGATGAAGAAAATAATGTTTCTCTAATTTTAAGACAAAGAAAAAGATAAGAACTGTTTGAGAAGGTTGTAGTCCCTAGAGATGAAGAAGTGAATCAACCAGTTCCAATTATTAAAGAAGGAATATAGGAAGTTAGTGATGGTTCTTTAGCAATGAAAGAGTTGATGAATAATCTGTAGAGCATAATGGGTTGGTTTATCATGTTAAAATGAAAGATGTTAATAGTGATCATTTTGATGAGCATGCCAATACCCCTATATCTGAAATAACTGATCTAATCAAGGATCAGAAATTACATCTTATTGAGTCCTTATAAATTAATATTGAATTTGACGGTGGTGAAGTTGCTGATGTTCTTGGAGATCTACCCGATCCATCTGATGCAAAATTTGATGTATATTCACTTCAATTAGTTGAAGCGAAAGGTCCTTATGTGTGACCAAATTAAGGATCCTAAGCTACTAAAGGTGATTTGAATTTTAAAATTATACCCATAACTTTACTTTGGTATGATTGATAATTATAATAAGTTGATAGAATAAGTTGTATGGTTATAGACTGAGTTATAGGGTGACAATAATTCATATGAATATTAGAGAAATTATTCTGCTTCAAGAATATAATTAGAATCTCTTCAAGATCATCTTTAAATTTTGAAATAAATTTCAATTTCAATAAGATATTTTTATTTTTTTAGAGATAAATGGATGATCCAAATATAAAAAAAATCAATGAAAATATATTTTAATGCTTTATTTTGGAGACCTAAAGAAGTGTTTGGGGAGAGAATTTGATTCATTCAAAGCTAATATAATCCAAGATAGAGCTTCTATTTCTCGTGAAACATTTATAGATTTTATAAGGATATTATAGTCTCTAACTACTATTTTGTATGTTATGAATGACATAATTTAATGTTTTTAGTCTCACGTTATTTTACTTCAAATTCTATTAGTCAATCAAAAAGTTCATGTTGAAAAATTTACCTTCAAAGAACACAATGTTCAAATTTTAGTTAATAATATTAGTGAAAATATGGATACATTTATCCACTTAGCACAATATATTCAAAATTTTCTAAAGTCAAACCTAGTGTAATTTCTAAATATATTTCAAGGATCAAGGTCTTCATTGAAGGAATGGGCTGAGCCACAAAATCCGAATTTTGAGTTATTTATGGAAGAAATCAAGGCTATATAACAGATTGAATGTGATTTCTTAACCTTGGAATCTTCTTATGAACATATTCTTGAACCCTCTTCCCCTCATACACCTTACTGTTTTTATCATCAATCAAAAAAATTCTTATAATCAATAATGATTAATGAAAATAAATTCTTTTTTTTATATTTGGTATCCTATTTTTACTATTTATTATAGTTTTATGTCTAATCCTATTAAAATTTTAAGATACATTTTTTCCGATTAGCATAAAATTCACATAAAATTTATGCTACATTGAATTTGTTTTTATATATTTCATAATTTATTTTTAATATCACAAAATAGGGGATACATTTCGATAAACACAACATTTCTATTAACTAATATTGTTAAGTTGAAATGAAATTTTATTTTCTATCTATTTGGATAAACTAAATATTGTCATTCTTCTTGATTTCATATATCTTTGTTTTTTGATCAATTAATTAAATCCTATGTTTTTTGTTTATGTTTTTATGGGGTTTGTTGTCACGACCCGTCCTCGGGGCCCATACCGTGACTACCCCAAGCCCACCTTCCATAGGCCAGGGGCTGGCGACTAGCACCAAAGGCATAAATCTCTAAGCTGGGAAGGCATTGCCTTTATGGAAGTAACACACACACAAATAGAGTAAGTTGGAAGCAAAGAACTAAGTGAATACTATATACAAAAGAAAGTACTGAAAGGAAAAGGGGTCAGAAATACAAGCCCAATAGTAAAGTACAGAACAACTGAAAAGCTAGTACAACTGCAGTAAAGTAAATCAACAACTACTGAGTCATCCTCTAGGAATCCCACCTGAAGGGTGGGTACATATGGCCTCCTCAGCACCCCAGGTCCATCCTTCCTCTCCATTTACATCTCACAAAGTGGTCCACCTCCGAGTACCATCTAGCTCCACAAGTCTCTACCTCGATCAGTGTTGTTCGTCATCTGCAACAAACACAATGAAGTGAGAACACAACCCGTGCAGGGGTGAATATAATGATACTCAGTAGGGACCCCGAGACCCATGAAGGTCTCCCAGAATCAATGAAGGATAAACCACAGAATAAAGATACAAACACGAAGTGTCAAACAACTCTACTTAGGTATATGCCCATACATATACCTAAGTTATCAATCTCAGTTCGGCTCCAGCTCTCGATCCCAAGCATAACCCTGTCCACACAGGAAGTAAGGTCAATCACACCGATGATAATGATTGAAATTAAATACATAGCTCACATTGGTATACATATTTTTTATAGTGATAAATATGATAAGATGTAGTAACTGATTCATCTAAGATGTCGGACCCACAAAGGATACAAGACCAGCTACTCTGTCGGTCCCATATAGGATACAAGTACAGAGGTCAATACTATCATACCCACATAGGATACAAGAATAGTAGTCATCGCCGTCAAACCCATGGAGGATCACAGTACGGTAGTCATCACTATCGAACCCACATAGGATCCCAGTACAGTAGTCGTCGTAGTCGCAGCCAGCTTTAGGTTTCCCGCACACAACACACTCGATTTCGAGAGGGTCCGCTCCTCGAGCAAAGGGGTCGATACATAAACTATCATGAAGTCTAGAGTTGATGTATCCCGATGTTTTGTCTCATCAAAAGAAACCCAACGTGACTGACGACACGTCAATCAGACGGCCAGTCTAAGAGTTATTGGCATTACCGTTCCAGGGGCCCAGTTGGAATTACGCTCATTCCAAACCCGACTATTTTCCAAATTTGACTAAAAATTAATTAAAGTATCTCAAAAGGACCGCCTCGTCACGAGGATCCTAATTCCACAGACGGTGTGTCGATCGGATATGCGGTATAGAAGTTATTCACGTTTAAGTAAAACGGGCCAAGCCCGTCAAGCCCAGTGGGATGGCGGGTCTGCCCGACCCAGTGGAACGAGGCCCACCTAGGAACTCGGCCCGATGGGTCCGACCCGGTGAGGAGGTCGGCCCGACATGGAGGGGAGCGGCCCACACATGGACCCGACATGCAGTTGCGGGCCGGTTCGGCTCGCCCGGAGGCGCCGCCCCTTCCTGCTACCTGGTTGGCCGAAGCCGGTCGGTTTGTCCGGTGCGAGTGGCATGCGGTTGCGGGTTGCGGTCCTCCACATCACGACGCCAAGAGGTGCCGCGGTCTTCCCGGCCCGGCCGGCAGGCGGCTGGTCGATTCTCCCACCGTGCGCCCGGTGGAAGGGGCTCACGTCTTCTTCCGCAGCACGGTTCCAAGAGGTGATGCAGATCTCCAGCCCGACCAACTTCGGCCAGCCGATTCTTCCAGCAAGCAGCCTGTGGGTGCGGGTCACACCTCCTCTGTGTGGCACCTGTGGGTGTCGTGGTTCACCAGCCTGGCCAGCTACTGCGGTCCAGTTCGGTTCGTCTGAGCGGCCCACGATAGCGTGCTGCAGTTTCCTCAACGTGGCCAGTGCGCAGCCACCGCCTCTGGTCACCGCCACCTCTAGATTCCACTCCCTCCGAATGCCGCCTCCAAAATATTCAATAACCAACGGAGGGTCCTCGGGCCGTGTTCGTTCATCCCGCGACGTCCGCGTTAGGCGATAACAAAAGGCCAGAGACAATCCATGGTTTTAAACGAAGAACGAGGTACAATTTTATTCAATTAAAATTGATCAAATCCCCCTACCATGATTTCGAGTTCACATGTTGTGTCGTGGAAAGAGAATCTAAATAGGACATCGATTCATTGACGTCGAGGTGCGTTCGAGGAGGAAGTATAGTCGAAGTTCCTCGTGGGTGGTGTCTTCTCCCTTGATGCAGATGAAAAAGAAAGGTAGATGGAGTTCTTTGTGGCATCGCCTTCTTTCTTTCCCCAGTTGAAGAAGTGGAGAAGTTGATTCATGTCCTTCGAGTCATGGAGTGTTCTTCACGTTCTTCATTGGGAGAGTATGTGATTCTTCGTGGGAAGAACTCTCCCTTTCCAATTTTCCCAAAATTCTCCCAACACAACAAGTGCCAACCCAAAATAATATCATAGGCTATTATTTTATCCTCACATGATTTTAAAATTATTTCAAAAATTAGAGGAGCCAAAAATAATTGGTCATTAATTGAAATTGTGTTGGCACATTCATAAGAGGGGAGGAATATGGAGAGTTTAAAATAAAATAGGATAGGTGGAGAGTTTAGGAGTTAAGGGAGGGGTGTGTGGTTTCAAGGAGTTTAAGGGAAGTTGATGGGTTAGATGCACGTGTGGTCCCCACCACATATTATCCTTCCATGGGAGGTTATGTGGGTGTGGGCCCGACCACCAACCTCCATTTGGAGTTAATAACCACCAACCAAATAAAATTGTGTAACACAACAATTTTATTTACTTTATTATGAATCCCCAAAAATATAAATTCTACTCTTGACCAAACGCAACTGCGGTAAAGGTCTCCTTAAGCGAATACCAGCACTACAAGTTCATCGGTGTCTTCAGATTTCAATTCCGAGCACCGGTTCAAAAGTTAGAAATTTCCTCTCATACATCTACTGAATATCCCCG
The DNA here is from genome assembly GCA_963277665.1 of Viscum album. Lineage (NCBI taxonomy): Eukaryota > Viridiplantae > Streptophyta > Magnoliopsida > Santalales > Viscaceae > Viscum > Viscum album. The sequence goes on from OY728125.1 coordinate 1,617,657,341, forward strand.
AAAAAAAACTTCAGAAAAGTATTCCGGGCACACCGGACCTCAGAATCAGGTGCTGTCGAAAACTGCAGACTCGTAAAATTTCGATGAATTTAAGAAAATATTTTCCTTCATGTTTCTGGGTCTTAAAATTACCCCCAACTCAGGTATTCACATCCCCGTAAAGTTAAAATACACATTAGGGAAATAAATGAGGGTACTGAACACGCATCTGAGCCTCCTGCTCCCATATTCTCTATTGGAGGTTCTCGTGCTACCAGTGAATGCGCACCAAAGGAATCGACCATCTGCATAGGACCCACTCCTATTGATCCTCATTCTCTAATGGGACCTCCATGAATGTTGCCCCGTCATCGATGTCTAGCTCCCCGTGGTCGATGATATGGGGTGGGTCATGCACGTATCTCCTCAGTTGAGATACGTGGAAGACGTCGTGCACCCGGTGCAACTTAGCTGGAAGGGCCAGGCGGTAAGCCACCTCGCCTACCCAGATGAGGACCTGGAATGGTTTGATGAATCATGGTGATAACATTCTGCCTCACCCAAATATCCATAGACCTTGTAGAGGTGAGACCTATAGAAAGGCGTGGTCGCCATCCTCGAACTCCAGTGGTCTCTGTCTCCTATCAACATAGGACTTCTGTCTGCTCTGTGCAGTCTTCATCTGATCCTGGATGATATGCACCTTCTCCATTGTAGCCAGCACCATCACTGGTCCTACAAGTGCTGACTTCCCTGGTTCAGTCCAATAGAGAGGTGATCTGCAAGGTTAGTCGTACAGTGCCTCCTAGGGTGCCATCCCGATGGTGGAGTGGTAGTTGTTGTTGTACGCAAACTCCTCTAATGGTATGTGATCCTCCCAGCTGCGACCAAATTCAAGGACACATGCATGAAGAATGTCCTAGAGAGTCTGAATGGTTCTTTCAGTCTGGTCATCCGCCTTAGGAAGGAAGGCGGTTCTCAGATGTAGCTACAAGCCAAATTCCTCCTACAACCCCTTCCAAAACCAAGATGTAAAGCGTTCATCCCGATCAGAAACGATTATCGATGGTACACCATGAAGTAGTACGATCTCATGTATGTAGAGGCGTCCCAAGCTCTCTACTGATCTCTGCTCTTTGATCGGTAGGAAGTGTGATGACTTGGTGGGTCGGTCAACAATTACCTAGATAGAGTCGTGTCCTCTGGATGTACGTTGAAGCCCAATCACGAAATCCATGGATATCCCATCCCACTTCCACTCGAGGACCTCTAAGGGTTGTACCAAGCCTGCTGGTACCTGGTACTCTGCCTTCACCAGCTGACTAGTGAGGCATCGTGAGCCAAACTCTACTACAACCTTCTTCATACATGGCTACCAATGCTATCGTCTGAGGTCCTGATACATCTTCTCCACTCTTGGATGTACCGCTAGAGTGGAAGTGTGAAACTCCCTCAACAATTCCTCCTATAGTGTAACTCGTGCAATGGTACATCCTCTAATGAGGATGACATGCTCCCCAACTTCAGAAAACCCATCAGGTCCCTACCTTAAGGATATCTAATCACGTGACATCGCATAGTCAATGTCCTCTCGCTGTGCCTCCCTGACTCAATGAAGAAGTGGAGGAGTGACTGTGAGATACTGAAGAAAGGATGCTCCATCTCTATCCACAAAGGATATCTGCAACGCGGCTAGCAGCTACGCCACCTCTCCTAATATCTGAAAATCCGATCTCCTGCTGAGAGCATCTACTACAACGTTCCCCTTCCCAAGTGTATAGACTATCTCAAAGTTATAGTACTGGAGGAACTCGAGCCATCACCACTGTCTCAGGTTCAGGTCCTTTTGTGAGAAGTTATACCTGAGACTCCGGTGGTCATAGTAGAATGTGAAATGCTATCCCATAAGATAATGATGCCACATATTCAATAAGAAGACCACTGTTGCTAACTCTAGGTCATGGGTAGTGTAGTTCTGCTCGTGCAGTATCAACTACCAAGAACCATACACAATCACTGCTCGCTCCTGTATCAGGACACACCCCAGTCTGGTCACTGATGCATCGAAGTAAAATGCGTACCCAAATCTCTTATCTGATAGCCTCATGTTGGGCGCACGAGTCAACCTCTGCCTCATCTTCTGAAATATCTACTGGCATCTCTCTGACTATACTAAAGGTTGCCCCTTCTTCCTCAAATCTGATAGTAGTGCTGCAACTCTGGAGAAGTATGGAACAAAGGTAAGTCTAAGCGACTCCTTAGTGATTGACTACAACCACTGATGCATGATTCCATCCTGTGATGCATGGGTTTTCCTTTTCGCCGACCAAGGAAAACCCCATCCCAAAGATGTAGATAAACCACAACCTTTTTTCCTAATATAGTCAATCTGTGTATGAAGTGTGGTTTCCAAGTCAATACCCAAACTAACGTCGTAAGGCCTCGATGCTGCCACCAAGAGGTTCCAACCAAAACTCCCACCTCAAGGGTCATATCACACCATCGAAGTATGTGTGATTATCGAGTCTCCTCTCAAAGGTATCTCCAGACGTGAGGGTCATGTCAATGGCTTAACTAGAATCTCTAGGTATGGGACAAGATCCATGGAAGGAAGGAATGATTTGTACCTATTTCTATTGAAATGACAGCTAGTAGTAGACACAGTCCATACCTCAAATCATTCATAGAGCCCTTGGGTCACACTCCTTGACCACATGCAGCTACTTTCTTCCACTCCCCTCCAGCTCCATGAGCCTAGTGGGGACTAAAAAGACGGGTGGTTGTAACATGTCGAAATATTCACCACCTCATGCTTCTCTCCAAGCTCTGGTTCCAGATCTACTACCCTGCAGATTCATCTGTCATTAACATGTCCTCTTCTCGAAACATTTTACACACTAAAGTCTCAAAGACTGATGCCAGTTTCATGCTTTCCAACTGCTGACATTCACTGGCAATATCCGCTCAGCCAATGAACATTCAACCACAAAGGTTCTCTCTAGCACCCTAACATAAGTAGGAATGCATAGAAGAAAATGTTCTGGTTTATATATCCTTAAACACACCTCGCTCAGAGGTACGAGCTCTAAAGAACTGATCGAATCATATTTATCGAGTACCAGTTAAGATCTGTATGCCTCGATGAATACTCAGATACCAACACGTCGTCCTACTGAAGCTGTATAATCTCTAGAAAACTCTCAGCCACCTCCTCAAGCCAATCTTCAACCGCCTGTGGGTCGGGATCACCTCAGAACTTGAGGGATATCTGGTGTTGAATCACATGTAAGGCACTAAGCCTACATGTGTCCTCTATCGGTACGGCCGGTAGTGTATGCCGACCAACGGGCAGTGATATCGTTGGCACACTGCCCGAAGCTACCAACTCAGAAAATGATCCAAGTACCGAAACTTCATCATTATGCAGACCATCCTCACGGTCACTCGCTGAAAACGATTAGTAGCTAAGATCAAAATCTTCTCTACTAGTGTTTCAACTAGGCGGAAAACTCCAGTAATCGCCTCCATCCAGTCCTCTACAGCCTGGGAATCTTTCTCGCCTCAAAACCTCAGTGGCCTCAGCCACTGGAACTCGTGCAATGCTCTCAGTCGGCAAGCACTATCCGCTAGTTCAGCTAGTGGCATCTACTACCCAACGGGTGGTGGTGCTGCTGGTACACCACCTAAAGGTTACAACATAGTAAGAGGGCCCTGTAGCGGAGCCTCGTCACTCGGTGGGCCATCATCGTGTACTCTCTCTCGGGAACCCTAGCTAGTTGTCTTCGCAGTGGCATCCTGATAAGGAATATGTGCTCCACGATCAATAATTTATACCTGGTGAGATGAATAAAAGAGACCACAAAGTAAAATCTTGAAAGACACACGCAAGAAGTGTTTCTATGCAATAAGATGGGAATCAGTGGTCAGGGTCTTGGTGTATGGTTACGTCGACCGCCACACCAACACTAGACTCCCTGGACTAAAGAGAATACTCAATACTCTTAAAACTATTGCCTCACAGAAATGAAAGATCAGAGTATTAAGTTATACAGTAGAACTGACTCCTCTGATACCAATTTTTCACGACCCTTCCTTAGGGCCCGTGCCGTGACCTCCCCAAACCCGCCTTCTATAGTCCAGGGGCTGGAGACTAGCACCGAAGGTGTAAATCCCTATGCTAGGAAGGCATTGCCTTTATAGAATTATCACACACACAAATAGAGTAAGCTGGAAGAAAATCACTAAGTGAATACTATATACAATAGTAAGGGTTGAAAGGAAAAGGGGTTAGGAATACAAGCCCATCAGTAAAGTATAGTACAACTGGAAAACTAGTACAACTACAGTAAAGTAAAACAACAACTACTAAGTCATCCTCTAGTAATCCCTCTTGAAGGGTGGGTTCAGATGGCCTCGTCAACACCCCAGGTCCATCCGTCCACTCCGTGTATGCATCACAATGTGGTCCATCTCCAGGTATCGTCCATCTCCACAAGTCTCTACCTTGATCAGTGCTGTCCGTCGTCTACAACCAACACAAAAAAGTGCGGGCATAGCCTGCGTAGGGGTGAGTATAACAATACTCAGTAGGGAACCCGAGACCCACAAAGGTCATCCAGAATCCAAGAAGGATAAACCACAGAATAAATATACAAACACGAAGTGTCAACCAACTCTACTTAGGTATATGCTCATACATATACCTAAGTTATCAATCTCAGTTCACTCAGCTCTCGAGCCCATGCACAACCCAGTCCACACAGAATGTAAGGTCAATCACATTGATGATAATGATTAAATGTCAATATTCATCTCACATGGGTATACATTTTTTATATAGCGATAGAGATGATCAGATGTAGTATCTGATTATTCTAAGCTGTCAGACCCACACATGATACAAGACCAGCTAAGCTGTCGGACCCACATAGGATACAAGACCAGCTACTTTGTCAGACCCATACAGGATAAGAGTACAGAGGTCAATACTGTCGGGCCCACACAAGATACAAGAACTATATTAATGGCCGTCAAACCCATGGAGGATCCCAGTATGGTAGTTATCGTTGTCGAACCCATAGAGGATCCCAGTACAGTAGTCGTCGCAGTCACAGCCAGCTCTATGGTTCCCGCACACAGCACACTCGATTCCGGAAGGTTCCGCTCCTCGAGAAAAGGGTTCGATACATCAACTATCACGAAGTCCAAAGTTGATGTATCCCGAATTTCCGTCCCATCAAAAGAAACCCAATGTGACTGACGGCACGTCAATCAGACGCCTGGTATGGGAGTTATTGGCTTTTCTGTTCCAGGGGCCCGGTTGGAATTACGCTCATTCCAAACCAGGCGATTTTCCAAAGACATCCAAAACTCACTTAGAGTTTCGAAAAAGGACTTCCTCGTCGTGAGGATCCCAATGCCATAGACGGTGTGTTGATCAGAAATGAGGTCTAGAAGTTATTCACGTTTAAGTGAAAAGGGGCCACCCCGTTAAGACCAGTGGGCTGGCGGGACGGCACGGCCTGGTGGAGCACGGCCCACCCGTGGACCCGGTCCGCAGTTGCGGGCCGGTTCGGCTTGCTCGGCGGTGCCGAGTGGCACCACCACTTCTTTCTGCCTAGCTGGCCGAAGTCGGCGGCTTTTTCTGGCATGAGCGGGCCGCGATTACGGGCCGCGGTTGCGGGCCACGGTTGCGGGCCGCGGTCCTCCAAAGCACTGCACCAAGAGGCTCCGCACTCTTCCTGGCCCGGTCAGCAGGCGGCCGGCCGGTTCGCCGGCCATGTAGCCAGCGGAAGCGGGCTGCGTCTTCTCTGTAGTGTGGTTCCAAGAGGCGCCATGGTTCTCCAGCCTGGCCGGCTTCGGGTGGCCGGTTCTTCTATCAAGTGGACCGTGAGTGGGGGCCACACCTCCTCCACGCAGCACCTGTGGGTGCCGCAGTTCAGCAGCCCAGCCGACTACGTACGGTTTGGTTCGTCCGAGTGGCCCATGATAACGGGCCACAGTTTCGTCCACGCGGCCGGAGCATGGCCGCCGCCTCCAGTCACTGCTGCCTCTAGTCGCCACCGCCAAAATATTGAAGAACCAACAAAGGTTCATCAGGCGGAGTTCGTTTGGCTCGGGCCCTCCTCATTAGTCAATAAAAAAAGGCTGGAGACAATCCAAGGTTTCAACGAAGAATGACGTACATTTTTATTCAATTAAAATTAATCAAATCCCCTACCTTGATTCTGATGTTCGCTTGTCATGTTGCGGAATGAGAATCCAAAGACGACGTCAATTCATTGACGTCAGGGTGATTCTACAGAGTAAGCGTAGTTGACGTTCCTCGTGGGCAGTGTCTTATCCCTTGACATGAAGGAAGAAGGAAGGTAGATAGCGTTCTTTGTGGCATCTCCATCTTTCTTTCCCTAGTTGAAGAAGTGGTGAAGTTTCTTCACGTCCTTCGAGTCTTGGAGCGTTCTCCGTGTTCTTCGTCGAGAGAGTATGTCATTCTTCATGGGAAGAAATCTCCCTTTCCAATTCTCCCAAAATTATCCAAATACAACAAGTGGCATCCCAAAATAATATCTTAGGCTATTATTTTATCCTCACATGATTTTAAAATTATTTCAAAAATTAGTGGAGCCAAAATTAATTGTCCATTAATTGAAAGTGTGTTGGCACATTCATGAGAGGGGGTGGAATATGAAGAGTTTAAAATAAAAGAGGAGAGTTAGAGAGTTTAGGAGTTAGGAGGGTTTCAAAGAGTTTAAGGGAAGTTGAAGTGTTAGATGCATGTGTGGGCCCCACCACATAATATCCTCCCATGGGAGGTTATGTGGGTGTGGGCCTCACCACCAACCTCCCTTTGGAGATAATAACCACCAACAAAATAAAATTGTGTAACATAAGAATTTTATTTAATTTATTATAAATCCCCAAAATTATAACTTCTACTCTCGACCAGACACAACTGTGGTAATGGTCTTCATAAGAAAATATCGGCGCTGCAAGTTCATTGGTGTCCTCAAATTTCAATTCCGAGCATCGGTTCAAATGTTAGGAATTCCCACTCATACGTCTACTGAACGTACCTGAACAAAACTTCAGAAAATTATTCCCGGCACACCAGGCCTCAGAATGAGTTGTTGTCAAGAAACTACATACTCGTAAGATTTTAAAGAATTTAAGAAAAAAATTTCATTCAAATGTCTAGGTCTTTACATTTATGATCATCAAAAATCAGGAAATTGTGGTGAATATGTTGATACAACAATATTATTTAATCTCTCATTGATTTTGATGCTTACAAATACCATAATATTTTTTACCAGTGAGGTTATTTTAAGTAAATTTTAGGAATATATTTAATTTATTTTTAAATTATTTTTGTTGAAATTTTTCTATGTATTTTGGAAATTTTTCAAACGGTTATGGAATAACTAATATGAAGCCCTCATTTTTGGAGAACATTTGGTTTCATAACCAAAAATTTGGTAAGGAACACTCCCTTTTCACCCAATGTTTACTTTAAATGATTGGACTAAGAACCATAATTTTTTAAATAACCATATGTTCAAGTATGTAACATATGATTAGTTATCCCAACGTTTCAATTGAATAGTACATTGCGAACCATAATTTTGATGTTCTACCAATGTACTACAACAATACATTTGAAGTCAACATCTACAGAATTTTAAATCAAGATATTTACTAAAATATCAACATCAATTTAACAATAATAAAAATCTCATTAAAATCCAATAAAATATCAATTTAAATGATTTTAGTTAATGGATTAAATTGTAACTATTTCTATGGTATGTTATAATTTTCAGTGACAATCTTAAAATAAAATTTTAAATGCATTGTGCATTTTAAATATTATGATTTTTCTAGAGATATTTCTAGATCTATTTGAGCAGTATCTACTTAGTGTTCTTATTTATTCTCAATTAATTTATTACATTTTATAAAGATACAATAATAATAGATCTAGGATTTTGAATTTCCATGATACAGTGAATTATAATGATTTACCTTTTCAAATAGCATGACTATTGAATATCATAATCTATTTTTCATTGGATTTATCTTTTTATAGAGGATAAATTTTTTCTATTCACTAATGTTTCTATGATATCTTGTTTTATTATTTAAATTTATTTGTCAAAGATTTTAGGACTACAATTTGGAGTTATGCATGTTTTAATATGTTGCTGTGTATTTATCCAGATACAGTTCAAGGTTATTTTTCAATTTCTTTATTTCTTTGAAGATTATTTTCAAACAATGATCAATTTTGATCTCTAATTAATTTAATTTTTTATTCTCAAAATAATAAGATCTATCATATGTTAGTTTCTATTGAAATTTTGGGAGAAACTTATTATTCAAAAAATAAGTCATCTTTTTTTTTTGATGTGTCAACCACTAGTACTCAATCATGGTACAATGCCAAATTGCACTATTAAGCTGTGGATATTATGTTTCCCTAAAAAGGAACCTAAATATTTGTAAGGTTTCATCTTCTTTCACCCATTTATAAAGGTTTCTAGTAAAATGAACTCCTTATAGAAAATCACCAAGCTTCCAGAGAGAGCCTTGGTGGAGTGGAAAAAGATATCATTGTGTCCTGAACAACTAAAAAAATTGTGGTGTTATTATTATATTGTTTTATTATGATCAATATATTTGAATAAAATAATACTGCATTACATCACATAGGTGGATTAATTTTAAATTATCATAATATTTTTAAGAACAACACAATTCACCCCCACCCGTGTCTTCACATTTTATGACCAAAAAGCCATTTTTATCTATAAGAAGAGATGCTATTTTTATAGGATATATAAAAATAATTTTTAAATTTTATGAAAAAATAAATAGTTTAATGTTTTTAAAAATGTTAAAGAACCAAAATTTTCTGAGAAATATTCTATAGTGAAATGCTTGAGGGTTAGGACATATGAATTCATCAGGATAAATTTTTTAAACAATCAAAAATTAAATAATTTCATTTGGATTATGTGAATAATTTTTCATAATATTTTAAGCTTGATAAAAATGAAAATCTATATTCTTTTCCAAAATTGAATGATAACTTTGTTATAGATTTAGAGAGATATTTAGAAGATAAATTTTCTATTGTTGAGTTTAATATTTTCTTCGGAGAGTTGGAGGCTTATTTTCATGACTTTAAAAAGCTTGAGGAACATTTTGATACATGTGAGGGAGATATATTAAAATTTTCTGATGAATTTTATAACAAAGTAATATTAAAACAAAATATAGACATTGATTATAGTGAGTTATCCACTTTGGATTGCATTTACGAAAAGTGTTATTATGATCTTGAAATTGAGAACCTATTGAATTTTCCAAATAAATTTAAGAAACATGACGAATATAATACACCTACTAGGCCCAAGAGTCTAACATACGATGAAAAAGATGTAAAAATTGAGGGTAAACCTTTTCCTTCACACCTGAAATATTCATTTTTAGGTGAGAAGACTTTTCTTCTTATCATTATTTATACTTAATTATATAAAAAAGTTTAAAAGTTATCAGTTGTGTTAAATAAGTATAAAACATCGACATGTTTTACAACTTATTACATGAAAAAGATTTGTCCTTCATTTTATATGAATAATATCCCTATGAGACCTGATAATAAAATGAGAGTTGATGGTCAAGGATGATTATATCAAAACATGAAACAAGTTTTTAGAGTGGAAGTAATCAAGCTATTAGATACTAGTATAATTTAACCTATCTTAGATAATATATGGGTCATCCTAGTCTATGCAGTTCCAAAAATATGAAGTTTTACTATAATTATAAATGAGAAAAATGAACAAATTTAGGTTATAAAATCTATTATGTATAGATTCTATATAGATTATAGGAATATTAATTTTTCCACTTGAATGATCATTTCCCAATGTCATTTTTAGATTAAATTCTTGAGAGGCTAGTTGTAATTGATTTTTTATTTCTTAGATAACTATTATGTGTACAACCAAATTTTTATAGAACCATAATATCAAGAGAAAACCACTTTCACATGCCCTGTTGAGACATTTCCTTGCCGGAGAATTTCTTTGGCTGGTGCACCAAATACTCTTCAAAGATACATGATGTTGATATTTTTTGATTTTATTTATAGAATTATTGAGGTCTTCATAGCTGATTTTCAAATATTTGGAATTACTTTTGAGAGCAATTTAAAAAAATATGTAGCTTTTTTTAGAGAGATTTATAGAGACCAATCTCGCTTTTAATTTGGAGAATTGTCAATTCATGGTTATTTAATGAATTATTATTGGTCACAAGGTGTCTAAGTGGGGTATAAAGATAGATAATGATAATATAGAGGTCATTTAGAAGATTACCCCTCCCATGAATGTTAAAGGTGATATATGTTTTTTAAGACACATTGATTTTTAATAGATATTTATAAAAGATTTTTCTAAAATCACTAGGACTATTTTCTCCATACTAATGATAGATACATATTTTTTGTTTGATGAAAAAGGTCTTAGATCATTGGATATTCTTAAATATAAAATCACTTCTTTACCCATCATCATTTCCCATAATTAGAATCTTCCATTTGAATATATGTTTTATGGTAGTGATGTGGATGTCGAAGAAATTTTAGGATATAGGAAATACAAGAGGTTTCATGTGATGTACTATGCTAGTATGTTGTTAGATGATTCTCGATAAAATTATACTACTACTAAAAAGATGTTTTTGGCTATTGTACTTTCTCTAGATAATTTTAGGAAATAATTTATAGGTTTTAAATTCATTGTTTTTATAGACCATTATTCCATGAAATACTTATTTTCAAATAATATTCCAAACCTTGATTGATTATATGGATAATTTTTCTATATAATGTCTTTTATAAATCAAGGATAATCATGGGTATAATATTGTAGTGGTAGATTATTTTTCTAGGGTGTCTCATACTCAAACTGATGATCCTAGGGAGATAACTTTTTCTGTTCCGGATGAAAACTTATTTTCTATTAAAGTCAACCAATCTACTTGGTATGTATATTTTTTACATTTATTGGCTGCTGGAGTCATTCATAAATAATTCACACAAATCCAAAAGAAAAAATTCATTACCAAGTTAAAGTACTACTTTTGGGATAAACCTTGGCTATTTTGGAGGTTCCCTGATGGTATTATTATGAGACGTGTTCCTAAAGATTATATGCTTTACAATCTTTAAATTTTTTCATTGTACAACATTTGGTGGGCATAATGGAGAAAGAGGACTGCTCAAAAAATTCCGTTAAGATTGATTTTATTGTATTACTTGTTTAAGGATTCTAGGAGTTCAGTCATTGTTTGTGATAAGTGTCAGAGTCTATGATGTTTTGGTAGGAAACAAGTGATTTCTCAAAATAGTATTATAGGATTTAAAATTTTTAATACTTGGAGATTAAAAATTATGGAATCATTACCAAATACTATTGGGAATGAGTACATCTTGGTGGATGTTTATTATGTTACCGAATGGGTTGAAGTGTTGAAAATCGAAAATAATCAGGATAATACTGTGATAAAAATCACTAATTTGAATATATTATCTATATTTAGAGTACCCAAAAGTTTTATTATTAATAATAAAACTCACATTAATAAGTATAAGTTAAAATATTTAATGAAAAAATAAATATGTCTTCACAAAACTAGAACATATTACCATCCACAGTATAGTTGAAAAACTAAAAATTAAAACACATTGCTAAAATAAATTTTAGAGAAAATTGCGTATATTTGTAGGAAAGACTAGTCTTCAAAAAAAAATATGCTTTTTAGGCCTATACAGCAAATTTTAACCCCATAAGAATATATCCATATAGAATTTTTTTTGTGAAATCACATCACATTCCTATTGTGTTGCAACAAACATATTTTTTGTTATTGAAGGCCCTAAATTTTGATTTTATAACTCTTTTGAGAGAATATTTATTTATTTGAGTGATATTGATAAAATTAGGAGAGAGACCTATAAAAATTATAGAATTTAAGAAGACAGTACTGAAGTATATCATTATTACATCAAAAAATAGAGATTTTATGGCTAAAAAAATGTTTTTCCTTTCGATCCCATGTTATAAATTTTTTTTGGTAAGATTAAATAGAAATCGTCTAGACCTTTAACAAGATTTTGAGAGATATTCAATATAGATATCGAGTTGGTAAGAGAAGAGAATTATCCTTTCATGGTAAATGATCAAATAATAAAAAATTTATTTAGGGGGAAACAATTGGTTTTTCTTCCATCTATCTCATTCAAAATTGAGAATCCATTGATTTTGGATAAAGATTATAAATTTAGTGCTACATGGGATGTAAATAATAACTCTTTTTTATTGTCATTTTAATAAGTAATATATATTCTTTCATTTTAGCCTATGTTTTTATTTTATTTTCAATTATTGAATGGAATGAAGAGATTGATGAAAAAGTATATGTTTGAAAAAACATTCAATATATTAGAGTGGAATTCAGATAATTCTTATTGTTAAGATGAGCTGCTAGTTAGAGATTTCAGAGCTAAACCTCCAAAAACATTATCTCTAGTTCATAATTTGTTTAACATTATATTTTGTTATCTTATGTCCATTTTTCATTTTTAGGTGTTGTAACTTAATGATTAGAGGTTTTTACTCAAAGCATAAAGGGGAGTGTTATCATGAACTCATGTGGTTAATGATTCACTATTATAGGAGTTTTATTTTTTCATTCTACTTTGAATATAATTGCTCTAAATATTCTTACATACTTTCTTACTAGTTGTATTTTGTTATGATCTTCTCAAATTTTAAAGACAAATGTGGGGGGAATTTCCCCTATTTTTTATACATTTTAAGAGTACAAGAGTCAATACTTAACATGTTGTATCTTGAATTTAATTGAAGATTCACATGTCTTTAAAAAAAATTATATAGATGTTAAATTATTTTTTGTAAATATTTTGAAATTTTGGAACCATGACTGTGAATTATTTTCACCCCTTTATAATTATTTGGAATCTTTGGAATGAATATATTTTTGAACATTAATTATTTTGAAATATTTCGTCCATTTTAGAATTACATATTGGGAACAATTTTGGGTTTTTAAGTGTGGGATAGTAATCTTAAATTCACTAAGATATATTAATTTTTATACCCATCCAAAAACCATATTTTTTTTAAAATTTGGTTGTTTTTCAATCTTGTATCTTCATTTTTAGTGGGTCAAAAAATTTCTTAAGATTAAAGATTTTGATTCCACTTTGCATAGGTTAATCTTTATAAAACCATGTATTAAATTGAGAATATCATTTTATTGACCCCTGTAATGAAATTTTATTTGGTAAAAATGAGATAAATGTTATAAAATTATCATTAGATTTGAAATGATTCGTTCTGAAATAAACTCATATGATATGAATTAAAATGAGATAATAAATGAAAAACCTAATTTGTTTTGAGCCTTTAATTCTTTATTTTTTATTGATGTATGGGTTAATTATTAATTCATTATAATAATTCTTTCCACCCATCATTATTTTCATGTCTATTTAATCTCAATTTAATCACATGTGTTGGATCTCTTGGAGGCAAAGAGATGTTTTTAATTTCTATTTGGATGTAAATTGATTTTTTTAATTATTTTCTAAATTTTCAATTCAATCATTTTTGTAAAACTTAAAACAAACTTTGTGGTAAAACCATTTATGTTTTTGGGGAAATCACATTTTTAACTAGAGAGATCCCATGAGAAATATTTATTTGAAGACTAATTATTTGTGTAATTAAATTTTTTCACAATTGAGATTTATTACTTTCCAATAAAATTGACTAAGAATTTTTAAGAGGGTAATAATCATTTAAGTGTGGGGTAATTTGATGCATCTATATTTTTAGATATGTTCTTCAAATAATTTTGGTTATATTTTGATTATTTTACTTGCCCAATTAAGTTAATTAAAGGGAAATGTTGAGTTTGTGTCAAATATATCATTATTTGAATATTTCAATAAAATCATGTGTTTGTGGTAATTAATTGTTAAAATGTTCATTGTTTCTATTTTATTATATTTTAGGATACATTATTTTATTTTTTATTTATTTAAAATGAAATAATCATTTTAAAGAACACTATATAGTGTCAAAATGAATCGTTTTCACTATAATGAATTCAACATGAATTATTAAGTGTTTTGATGATTTATAAGTATCTAAAATTATATAATTTGATTTTAAATTTTTTTATTAGAATTTTTTTGAAATAAATTGATGCCGACTATTGTTTATTAGAATTTATTTTAGTCTCATTGAGTTTACAATATTTAATTATGTTTGTGAAGTAGTGTGTGTGTTTTTAGGATGTCATCCCCATGAGATAATATTTGGGGTATCCATATGATATTTTTCCACTGATGACAACATATGATAAATAAAACATCCAAAATTGTAATATATACATAAGATAATTTTTTAAAATTTATAGTATTTGAGATATGTTAATTTATAATATTTATACCATTAGATAATTTTACCCCTATTGGAGCCTGTAATAAGGTTCTTAGTATGCCATGTAATTCAATAATCCTACGTGTAAAAATATTTATTACAAACTATAGATATTGTAGTATAATTTTAAATCTTTTAAGAAAAAATTAATAAAGATAAATGAAGACCGACCATAACTTTCATTAAAAAATACTTAGAAGTTGTGGGAAGCTAGGTGCTTTCTGAGTTCAACAGACACTGAATCGAAGAAAACTAGGGCCTATATATTAAAATGTTTTATGATATGTATTTGAGATTAATGAAATTTATTATAGTATAACATGATATAGAATATGATTAGAAATGTTTTTATGTAACCAATTTGAGATCTCCAAATGAAGAAAACCTGAATCTTTCCCCGATCAAGTTTTAGTTATTTTTAAATCTATGTGGGGAAGATGAATCGATACCGAGATATGATGAAGCTATTCTTATTTAGGGAGACCAATGATTAAGTGAGTTTTAGAAGTGGATATGGTTTTGATCCATCATGTGATTCCTACTGCTTCATGTACAATGAAGATGTTGAGCACAATTCAAGATAAGGTTACAGACTCTCATTCAATAACACTAAGATTCAGTAGGAGTGATTTTTTAATTAGTTATTATAAGAAATTCGAAACATATATAGAATATGAATCCAATTAAACCATGATCAATCTATTTTTGTGGATGAAAACTAATTTTTTTGATTCTCTTTATTGATAGCTTGAGGGTAATTAATAGGCTATGGGATCTATGATTTTCATTTTTTTAGACTAATTAAATGAACTATGACAATGATGATGTTGGAAATGTGTTTACTAAGTGTTGTGGTTGTTTGGTTGAGGATCCTTTCACATTAGGTATTCAAAAATCTATTTGAATGAACCAGGGGTTGATGAAAAAGTTACCAAAGCGAGGATTGGATCATGACTAACTCGCCGATCATAAGGATGAAGCTCAACACATCCCAGTTGTTAGACCAATTACCTTTATAGAAGTGGTTGAATTTTTATGGAAACTAGATTTGAGTGTTTTGGAAGCTACAAGATATGTTTCATATGTTTAGGATCTGAAAGTTTGAGGTGGTGATTAGTTCATAACTTCTTAGTTGGAATAATGTGTTACTACTGCAGGTTTCATGTTTTCATAGAATTTTATGTACCTAAAGCTACATTTGTGTTTCAATTAGTTAACAAAATTTATCAATGTTTCGTTTTCACTGTGTTCTTGGAAATTTTCAACATGATGATGTAATACCAACATCACTAAAAACTAGTGGAATAAATTTCCTAATCAAGTATCAAAAATGGTTTGAATGTTTTATTATAGTGTAAGGGAAAGTGACTCAAAGAGTGAGTTTTGATTCAAACATCCTATGGTGATGAAAGGGAAGAAGGGGGAATTTTTTAGTGAGATAAAAGAAAATAAAATAGATAATCTATGTTAGAAAAATTAATCATTCATCAGTTAGAGACAAACACTTTTTTTAGATACTTATAGAGTAGAGCCAAAGGAATAAAGGGTAGACTCAATAAGGAGAGTAAGAGTTCATTATGATGATAACGGTCATTGGAAGACTTCTTATCATCTTCTTAATTTTTCCTTAATTTTTTAGTTCTTGGTGTATATTTTATTGTAAAATCTTAAATTTTTTTTCCATCTAATCATTGAGTGGGGAAATAATTTATTTCATTTCATATTTTTATCTTTATTTGTGTAATCATTTTTAAAATGGAATCAACATAATTATCAACTAATTTTAATGATTTCTTATGAGATTAACTATATATTCAGCCAGTTTTTTGTCATTTTAGTCAATGGATATTTTAACAACATGTTTTTATTTTTAATTTAATTATTTTTCTTTTCAAAAATGAATATATTAAAAGGATAACATAAATTTTATTTTCATTTTATCTTTGGTATGCCTCTTCTTAATTATTATTTAACATATATTTTCAATTCAACTCATTAAAACAATCAACATCATCTAAAATTTAGTTCCTAGAAAAAATTTATTTATCACCATTATAATTATTTTTTATATTTTTATTATTTTATTATGAATTTAATTCATGGGTTGCACTCACAATTTCATTCATTGAGATTTGATACCTATCCACCACTATATTTGTATTTTTTTGGTTTAAAATTAGATATATTTAATGAAATATAATCAATTAACAATTAAATTATTAATATTATATGGAAATATCTAATTTTTTTAGAAAACATGGAAGATATAAAAGGGTTTGAAGATATGATATTAAATTAATCATTATCTAAATATTAGGCTATGATAAACATACGTGATACTATATAATTAGGAAATTCAATCATAGTTGTAGTTATTATATAATATTGATCTTGATCCTATGTAATTTTATAAGGAAACCTTCTTTGATGCTTAAGGCATTCATTTTCATAGTTCCCCATCTCTTTACAGTTGAAACATTGATCATTTTTATCTTCTTTCTTTCCATTTGAATCCGGAGCCTGATGGCCTTTCTCTCTACATTTGAAGCAAACTCCCATTAGAGCAAGCATATTCCATGGGGTTTTTTTCTAAAATTATTAAAAGATATACATTACTCCCTTCCCTTATTCACATTTTCACAATTTCTTTTTAAGGGTGATCAACTGCCCACTTTTTTTATTACTTTCCATAGAGAAAAGAAGAATTAGAAAATTTTTATCTATCCCGATGTCACTAAATACAATATCCATATATATGGAAAATTATAGAGGTATTAATTTTATTTATAAGTCTAGGATTCATCCTATAAAATAAATGATTAATACACCTCTTGTTATATACATAATCCACACTATCAATTTTTTACCTTATTAAGTTAGCTTCATATTCAACAAAATTTTCTCCTTCCTTTGTCCATATATTATGTAATTTTATATCTATATTATCACATTTCTCCCAAGGAATGTATTTTTTAAAAAGTTTGTCCTTGAACGTATTCTATAGAATATAATTTATTTCTTCTAATTCTTTAGTGTTATTGATCAATGACCACCATTAAGTAATGTCTCGTTTATCATGATGAGCCACCATGATA
Source organism: Viscum album (assembly GCA_963277665.1). Lineage (NCBI taxonomy): Eukaryota > Viridiplantae > Streptophyta > Magnoliopsida > Santalales > Viscaceae > Viscum > Viscum album. The sequence continues at coordinate 1,617,674,952 of OY728125.1, forward strand.
ACATTCCCACTTTCTATTTACCAAAGCCAGAAATATATTCTCTAGGAACATGATGAATTAATTAGTTATGAATGTATTTGTAGTATCATTGAATGATGGAGGTCACTTCCACATGAATAAGAATATTATTATTACATAATGTTGGGGTTTAGAAGGTTTCTTTATATGGGAATGATTATTAGTAACAACCAGAGTCACCTAACCCAAAATAGTTATATTTTTCTTATCACTATCTTCAGTTATAGATTTGGATCAAGCTTCATTGTCTTTCAAAAAAGGTAAATCCATTAATAGATTACATTCATTGATACAGTTTCTATTCCTTCCACTAAGCGGTAATTTCTAAATAATGGCATATACTGAATTATCTCATAACATAAAACTATTGAAATCATAGTCAACAATTTTAAATCTGGTCTAACACTTAACATTAACTAAAAATTTATGCATATCCAATCCAAGAATAACAATCCTAGTATATTTGGGAATATCATTAAATAATATAATTGGTTAAAAATATTTCATAATGGTTTTATAAAGAGAATAAAAATTAACCAAAACATATCCCAAAAGAGAGTATAGCTAGGTGTGAAGTCATAGATCTACTAATCATGAATTGATGATGATTGATTTGATACCCAATCCACCACTTTTAGAGTTATTACCCCTGGGTGCATCCCTTCCACAACCGCATCTATTTTCTAGTATCCAAAAGGATATATTTTCTTGGAAAAACACAAAATTTCTACTTTACCAAAATTTTATGATATCATTAAATAATTAGGCTTATCTTTAGAGTCTTTTATCTGGTTATTTTCTCTAATATATGTTTTCATTAATCTAGTTCCAAAAGTTTATACTAAAATTTATTTAATACGAACTATAACACCTTGACTCCAGTAACCCAAAGATAATGGTTGTTTTACTACATTGACACAAAGTAAAAGGGATCATATTTAGAAATTTCGAATATTTTAATAATCTTGGGATACTATTAATATATAATTCTAAAAATACATGAAAAAGAACAAAAAAACTTAAAAAACCTAAAAACTCTCAAGATAATTTTATTATTTTTTCTAATTAATCCCTAAATTTATTCATATATCTCTTCTTGGTATCCTAGGGAAAGACAAAACATAATAAAGGGTGATCTCAAATTCTCAGTAATGGTAAGTGTACAGTAGATGCTATCAAAAAATAAATAAATAATGAATATTATGTAAGAGATAAATAATAATCAAATATAACATATGTCTAATATCATAAAAATATTACTAAATAAATATATGACATAGAAACTTAAATAATCAAATTAATAATAATAAATAGTTTTATAATGATATAATACATTTTTATAGACATCATAATATTACCCCCAATTCTAGGTACCAAGACATCATATGTAAATAGGTAAGGAATGTGCCAAATCCCCAAGATAATTTGTCTCATGAGACCTAACAATGATAAAGGGGATATAAAAGGCCTCACCAATCACTTTATAATACCAATTCATGTATCATATAAAAGAGGTGATTACAAATTCAACACATAATCAATATAAACATTCATGTTGAAAAAATACCATAGGAAATGTATATATTTTTTCCAATAAATTAATACAACAAAATGATCTTAAGCTATATAGAGAAATAAGGTTGATGGTAACATTAGAGTATATTCCCAATAAATCATATGATTTATGAATGATGATGACATATATGAAAATTCTTTTAAAAGACCATTGTAACATTTCTTAAAGAAAATACACTTTCCATTTTGAAATCTATTTTTAAAATCAATTAATTTTCAGAATATTATAAAAATCATGATATTTAAAAATAACTATGGAGAATTTTCAAGTAATATTCACTTCAATGAATATTAATGATGTAAAGAAAATCCTTTTACATGGTAAGTATTAAAACAATGATTTTGTTCACACCTTCAGTAAAAAGTACCTCATTCAGAAAATGATAAGGGGATTCCTTTTAAAACTTTTACATAAAGTAAAAAATGGGTAAAAAAAACTTTAATAAATCATTATATAATACTTAAAATATTATTTAAAATATTTTAAATGAAATATAGAAATAGAATAAAAATACTAGTGACCAAATAAGAAAATTCAGTTTACCTTAAAAATATTCATTTCGTCTTTTTAAGTGTTGAAGAATGTAAAAAATGAAAAAAATACATGAAAACCCCATAAATAACTAGAGAAGAATAAAATATATGGGTTTTAATTTATAAAATTGCTTATAATTCTTATAATAGAAACTTAAACACACTCTATATTGAATAAGGATGCGATTGTGTAATAAACATTTACCTTAGATCCGAATTGTTTCATAAGTGATTATAAATTTTTTTATAATAAATTAAAATTTTATTATCATTATATAATAGAACAATATAAATACTTATAATATCATCTATTATCCACTTATATCATTTAATCATCCATAAATTAATAATTCTTTATTAAAATCAACATTTTCGAGTGTTAGATATTTCATTTTTCATGTAAGTTTCAGTTTAATAGTTATAGTCCTTGAATATTTATCATCGTTAAATAACTTACATAATTTTAATAATTATATAAAAATTATATAAATTCATTATATATATTCTTAAAATCATTATTTAATGGTATACTTTAAAAATGGATCACATTACTTTGTGGAAGTGGTAATCCACACATACATTTGAGCGACATTATCTAATTTAATAAATGGAAGTGAAATAAGATAAATGATATATTATATTAATAGAATCATAATTATGTCACAAATATTATATATTATCATTAGTTACATCTTTGTAACAATCCAAGTGAAGTATGATTAAAAGCAAAGTACACCATAATGTGGACACGACAGGCCGTACGTATGCATGAAAGATGTTTTCATTTTCCATTGGATTAAAAAGAGATGAATAAGGGGTTTTACACAAGTATAATTAAGATAATTATTTTATTATATGGTCATTTGTATATAATATTTTAAGGTGAAAAAAGTGGAAATAAAATTTAAACACTCGGTTAAGAGCTATACCTCTTCTTCAGATAACCTCCTTAGGTTTATACATAAAGCCTTATTAGGATAGTATTATGATAAAAAAAATGAAACAATACGATGTGTTTAGTGATTTTAGGAAATGATTTGGGTTGGGATTGTCTAAACTAATATTCCATTGAAATTTGAGGAAGATTGGATAAGTTGCGTCCTTTTATAAGTGGGGGAGAGGACACACATGGATTTTTTCAAAAGATTAAAATTTATAAATGTATTACTTGAGAAAAAATGTATCTAAAATGACATATATTTTGATTTTATATGCATAATTTATATATCAAACCAACCAATGAGTTTTAGAAAATTTATTTGTGTTATCTTGAAGCCTTATCCATTTATTTTTATCTGTTTAAACCCATTTTACCCTTAACTGAGGTAATAAATACTTACCATTGTTACAATTAATTATAAAAAAACATTAAGTTGAAATCATTACCTAATATTAATTTTGGTGATTATAAAATTTTAATCCATTTCACATGATTCAACTCCTATAAGTGGAATAAAATGCTTTTAATATAAGTTTACTAAAAATGATGAAAAATGATTTTCTATAAAAGTGATTTTTTATAAATAAAAATGTTTTTACAGTAAAATTACAAAGAAATTAATTATATTTTGTTATTAAAAAGGAACCAATGAAATTTTAAAATTAATTCAAAACAAAATGAGACTTTTTAAATAATTAAATAGAAAATATTATTTTCTATAAAATAGTTATTTTTTAAAAAAATCCCTGAAAAATTAATCTTTTCAGGAAAAAAATATTATTCTAAGATAATTTTTATATGACGATTTAAAAATCAATATCCTTTTTATCAAATTTAGTTTATAAAATATAAATTTTTTTCTTTAATCACATTCTATAATAAGGCTATATGCATTATGCTATTGTTTCATTAGAAAGAAAGATTACTTCTATAATTAAATCTTGAGTGTTATAGAAATTATATTGAAGATGCCATGGGTTCAAAAAATGAAACATATGGTCACACCATGGAACAGAGTAAGTATTATATTTTAATTCAAATTATCTTCATGTGTTTGTCATATCTCATATTGACTTGATTGAGGATCTATATGTGTGACCAAGATGGATTTAATGAGATATTTTTTTGTTCAAGGTTGAACCTTTGGGAATTTATTCTACTATAAATAAAAGGGTTGGTCAGTACTATAATGGATCAGAATCAAGAGACTACAATGACACCTAAGAAAGAGTTTTGTTATAAATTTTTTATTGTTTCATACGCTGCTTCATTAGATTTCTCGTTTTCTCATACTTCCGTATGACAAGAATGGGGGGTTAATTCTTCACGTGTCAAGTGATGTAATAAAAGGGGGAGCATGTTAGTGTAATTTATCATCAAGTTTAGTCCATTTTTTGTCTATGAATTCATTTTTATATTTTAAATCTCTTTCCTCTTTTCTATTTCATGATCATCGAATTTGAATTTAGGATGTTTTCTCAAATAAGGCTAATTATTTTGAATTATGAAAAAAAAATAAATGGTTTATAATGATTATGTTTAAAAAAGGTTTGATTATTCATAACCTAAAAATAGACCCATTTTATTGGCCATAATAATAAAGAAATTATTAAGTTAGGGAAGGAGTAGAAAAATCACGTAGTTTTTTATTCTGATAACAACATGGCTAAACAAATTATCATTTCACTCCACTAACATAGAAATCTAGAAACTAAAAAGCTTATAAAATATTCTCTCATAGATTAAAAAACATTTAATTTCATCTTCATTCAATCCATTTTCTTAAAATTATAATTAAATGTTTTAATAATTTTAAAAGATCCAAATATATTAAATAAACCGATCAAAATAATTCCATTAAACATTGTAAATGATTTCTATAAAAATCACAATAAGATTGATTTAGAATAAAAAATGGATGCATAAACTATAAACACACTTTTAATAAGTATTTAACATATTAAAAACACATTGAATCATTGAATCATATTAATAAATAATTTAGAAACAATTAAAACCAATAATTATAGCAATAATAAATAATTTTAGATCAAGCAGAAAATATGTTGTTTGTTTCTACAAAACATGAAGAATAAATTAAAATAATATTTGAAACATGTTTAAAACATTTTAAAACTATTCACACAAACTAAATATGATTAAAATATTATTGTAGATTAAAGAAAATGATAAAAAAAATTATTATAAACATGCATTATTTAAAATATTGAAACATAAAAAAATAAAGCATCATAAAATATTTAAATATAATTTAATTAAACTAAGTAGTGGTAGAATAAAAAGTGTGATTCTATAATGTTGTATCATCATAGAAATTTATTTAATTATAGAATATTATGAATATAGAAAAAATAACAGGTTTTCATAAACTTTTGAATTGGCAGTCATAGACATTAGAACTGGTAGTAGTAGGAGTCTGCTGCTGGTATCATTGATGACCTCTGGTGTGATACTGGTCGAATATGGGATCGACCACTACATGAAACTTTTGGTATGAGATTATACCTCTATATGATGGAAAATATGACAACGTATTATCATATAGAGAATTTTCACTATGCTTGGTGGAAGATATGATAATATATCTTGAAGGGAGTGTTCTACCATTAGACTTATATTAATACAACTAATTGTCAAAGTGAGGATCACACTACTACCATGACACCTGATGCTACCTTTTAACTTGATATTGGTTCCAACTACCATCGAAGGAAGAAGAGAAGCATTGTCATCCTGCGTTGTGAGGGCATGCTACTACTGCAAAAATTAATAGAAGCGACGCAGTGCTACAATGGGTTAAGAAAGAGTACATCCTTCACCAATCAAATAAACATATATATCTTTGTAATGAGGGATAGGGTGGAGGACAACCCTAGAACACGGTAAAACAGAGGAGGATACATGTATGCGTTACTAAGAGACGTGTGGAAGAGTTCAAGTAGTTCAAAAGGCTTGTTGTGAAGACTTTTGGAAGAAGAGGTGTTCAGCCAAGCATACATTTGAGTTCGATACTGGAATTGTGAATGAGAGAAGGCTGCTAAGGATCTTGGCTACAAAAGTAGAAGAGATCGATTTTTGTTCTAGTGTGTCAAAGATTCAAAGTAGGAGGAATCACTGTAAATATAGACACACACACACACATATGCATATTTTACTGTAGACGTGAGAGTATATATATGTATATATATAACAATATAATAGTAAAATATATTTTATTTGTTAAAAAAAACATGAAAACATATATATATTTATATATATTAAAATATGTTAAGCTATATATATGTATATCTTGAAACACTAAAAAATAACTATAATAAAAAAATACAAATACTATCACATGAAAATGATATGATATCAAAAATTTACACTAATGAAAAAACATATAACATATTTGAATACATTATTAACATAAATTAACACATTTGATATATAGAATAATTAAGTAAAATAAACATAGTAAAAAATAAAACAATGAAGCACACATGAGGAATTATATTAAAAAAATATTATCAAATGGATATAATCATTATTTGTAATTAGAAAACAGAAAGTACATGAATATGTACAACATAACGGTATCATGGGTGTGGCTGTGAACTCACCATATAACACAATCATTTAGATATTAGAACTTTTGTTTAAATAATTCCAAAATATATAAATTTTTTTATACCCATGGGAATTAACTATTTCTTATGGGTGGTCAGGTATCATTTTCTCATGAGAAGAATAATAGCATGACATATGAGACACACTAGTAGTGTTATAAATATTTTGGAAAAAATAATTAATTTCATTAAATAATTTTTATATTACAAATATATTAATATGAAAAATATGAACATACTTGGTAAATGTCCCTCTACCTCAATGTTCATCATTTAAAAAGAAAAATATAACAAAATTATATGTACCAATATTTTATTATATTTTAATTATTATTAGAATTAAAAAGTTTGATATTTAATAATAAAACTAAAATTATATCTATTATGTTAACTAATATAGCTAAATAAAAATGAATATTTAAAAAAGATAAATACAAATAAATATTCAAAAAAATAATGAAAACTTGATTCATTAACCATAAAATTTGTAATGAAAATTTATGAATATATAAATTAATATAAAAATATCCTAATTGATCAATAATTATCAATTTTAATATTGAAGATAAAAAAAATAATGGCATTATATGTGTAAGTTTTATAAAAACAATAATGACATTAGGCTTATTCAACCAAAAATGCGTAAGTAAAACCGATGAACATAAAAATTAATTCAAAGATGATATAAATGATCAATATTTAGAAATTTAAATATACCATTTAAAAAGTGTTTTAAATTTGTATGTTAAAAAAATAATGATATCATTTTTTTCAATAAAACAATATTTAACTAGAACTGATGTATCTATCATTTAATACAAAAATGAATAAGGATCAATATATTTAGATTTGAATATCCAATATAGAGTTTTTACTTGAATAAATTTAACTAAAAAAATGAAAATTGATATTTACCTAAATAATTAGTAGAGTAACATAGTGGTTTCTTATATCCTTTCTATGCGATCACCTCATATTGCATGGACTACATCTGTATTATAGACATTGATATCCTTAAGTAATCTGGTAATAGATAAATTAATATCACATAATCCCTCAATATAAAAAAAATTATCATTACCCAAATGAATTTATTCCCACACAAAACTATGGACCACTAATTATTTGATTGGTCAACAATATAAAATATATATTTTTAATGCATCAGCATGATAAATGATTCCTCTTTTTAACTAAATCTTCTCAAATAAACAATTCTAAATCCATAATCACCAGGTTTCACACCACTATTATTATCAAACCATTTACACATAAACACTTTTAATCAATATTTCATACAACTAATATTCCAAAAATCCTCAATAACCCCATGATTTTTTGTTAATACATAAATTGGGTTTTTATCTTTGGCACTAAAAAATGAAGTTATTCAATAATGACCACTACATCACTATTTTGAACGGTACTCTAGTCACCTTTATTTTTTTTATAAAATATTTAACTCTTAATAAAAACCCAGACCATGTCATCATAGTAACACATGGTCCCATTTATATCTATTTTAATGTTTCTAAAACAGATAAATTGAATTTGAATTTCATCTTAAACCATGAAAAATATATTTTTATATTCATTATTAAACCACTTTTTAATTCTTTTCAAATCTCATGGTTTCAATCCAAAAATATGTGATCATATATATAGTATAACCTCAAATATATTGTTCAAATCATATAAATGTGCTTACATAATTTCATCACTTGGAATTAAATTTACCTTCAATATGTAGATACCTTTTTCTTTACTATCAACATTCAAATGATGTGATATAGTTTCACCAACGTGATCCAATTTATTTAAATAATCTGAATAGAACTCAATCACCTCTTTCTATATATATTGTTTAACAATATATTACTCGAATTGATGTATATTTTTAACACAAGACTTCAAAATTTTCATATATATTCCAAAAGGATACATTAAATTTAGTTGAACAGGACCATATATTTTTATCTCTCAATCCAAAATAATTCTCAGATGAACCGTTATAGCAAAAAACTATGGTTCTAAATACATTAATAATTTAAAAAGTATGTGGATAACTTCATTCTCTAAAACATATAAAAAAAATTGGATCTATGAATTTATAGCAATTGGAATAAAATAAACAAAAACTGATGATAGACCCTTTGATAAATTTCAATAATATTATAGATACAGTAATAGACAATAGCTATTTCATATGTACTATCACGAGCCACCATCAAAAAAAAGAGGGACGGTCCAAGAAACTACCAGAACCTTTTTTGTTCATGTTTAAGGAGAGATAATGAGCCTCGAGTCCCGCCTTTATTAGGTCTTGGGGTGGCGACTAGCACCAAGGGTATAGAATCACACGTAACATGGAAGGAATTACCGTTTTTATAGAAAATGATTGGAATATAATATTGTAAATCTCAAACAACTCCAAAAACAAAATGTAAAGGTAAGGACAAAACCCCTTTTCCCACATGCATGTTCAAAAAAATAAGTGCTCTAATTTTCAAGAAAACACAAAAGGGAAAGTACCAAAAGGAAAGAAAAAAACAACAATTATCCCATTGCAGAGCTAGTAAATTCCGGCATAGTCCTCCATGTTCTCCTAGAAACCTAAATTATATTTTTATATACGTAGGGTGTGTACACAGGTTTACTTAGTAGGGTAAACAAAAAGCTCGCATGCACAAGTGGGGAGGCATTCTAATGCCCAGTGAGAAAGTAAGGGTAGCCAAAACACCGAGCAAGGGAAACTACCCACCCAGCCTCACCAAGGCACAATCCCCAAATAAAAAAAATAATGTAAAGTAATAGTAATAGTAAATCGATATTTGGGTACCCCACACTCCTTTCCCACTGGTTATTGACAATATCCTACACGTTAAACCTCCCCCACCATTTTCAATGCAGTCCCACTACTACCTCAAAAAAAACCTTTTGGGCCACCACAACCACGTATCCCGCCCGAAGACACATGGGCCACCACAAACATACGTAAACATTCCCACAGCCACCGAGGACAGAACAACCACTGCTACGCCTGCAGACACCTGGGCCACCACAAACATAGGTAACCACACTCGCAGACACATGGACCTCATCCCAAAGACACTTGAGAAATAATCATGCCCGACACACCTGATCCAACCACCACAACATACCTTGCCCGAAGAGTCTTGAGATATAATGGACCTTAGGATGTCAAAACCTTCCCAAATAATCATGGGCTACCCAAAAGAGGGATCATAAAGGAGCTAATAACCATCTACTCATAAGAATGTTGGAAAAAACACCCTCCCCCATGAAATGGGGGTGTTCGGCATGAAGTACTCAACTTGGGTGGGGTGAGAATAAGAAACAAAAGAACTCGATTTATAAGTATTGTTGAACAAGCACTCATCCCAAACTAATGGGTCTGAAACCAACCTATATACAAACACCCTAATTACTATTTATACATGCACAAATACACAACATACACAACCATAGCACCACCCCTTATTCTTATCATGTTTAAGTGATTTAATTATAAAAACAATTCTCCACTACTGGGATACTAATAGACACATCCACAAGTCAAAACAATTCTGGACTAAAGAAGAAAATAGAGAAACAACAATTTAAGCATTCACATCAGGTTCTCATGTAAATTTACAACAACAAAAGGGATATGTGAGATCCATAGAAGTACTATAACCAAACCAAGCCCCTGCATACGACCCCACATCGCCTTAGATCAACAAACCAAAAACTGAACAATAGGGGATCCCATCCCCTCCCACTTCATCCCACAATAACCAAGCAGAATAGAGAAAAGAAAGGGGGTTTTTGGATTTAACCACACCATTTATCAAGTTCATTCTTTTGGTTTGGTTAGTCAGGGTGATCACAAATGTATTCCTATTAATTGGGAATAAATTTAATCAACTAGGTTTATGCGATTTACTAGTTTTCATGTTATATCCATGAAATCACAAGATCATCAGGAAAAAAGAGGTTCATTATTGTGCAAGAAAGGACCACCAATAACCATGATTTCTTTTGGGTATAAGCTCATATAGTTCACAACATATAAATGAAGACAAAAGAGTAAAATATCATCATCATCAAACATAACCATTAATTATTAAAAAACAATTATTATATTTGTTAAGGTTCATTTTCATCCATGCCTCAAGGAAAAATTATCATACCCACCCCGCATGATACACAATAAAGAAAGATGAAGGAAAACCCCTACCAAGATGATCAATGATTGAATATTTCTTCTCGCGCTAAGAACAGGGGACGTGTGACTTGAAATAGAAGATCTCCATGGACTCTAGGGGTGTGCAATAAAGGCTCTAGCATGGGCGCATGATTCGTCTTTGGAAGGGGGAATCCAAACACACCAAGGAATGGAAAGATACCAAAGAAGAAGAATATATTTGTGTTAAAAGGCCCGATCTTGGAGTTACGGAATATGAAATCTCGAACATCTAAAAAGGTGGATCATGGTTTCACTATGTGGTTAGGCAGTTACACACGATGGAATTAATTTAGATTTAATAAATTTTTTGGATACTGTGAAGATATACCAATCGACTTGATAGATATATGTTAAATGGAGAAAAAACTTTAGAGGGGCTAAACTGGAAATGCGACTAAGGTGTGACATGGGTTCACTCCACTATTATAGGATTTAAGAAATCATTTATGGGATTGAATAACCTTAATAAATTTTAAAAGAGTTAATATAACATAAAACAGGAGTTATGGGAATGCTAGAGGAAGGACCCCCCCCCCCCCGACCATGGCACTCTTCGAGATTGAAACCGATTGGTGAGACCGATCAGTGACACACTGATCTGTCCTACCGATCTATGACACCCTACGACCAACTACAACGCCCTCCTCAGTCACCGATGGGGTCTAAGATGACCCAAACATCATAATTTGACAACGTAAAGGTGAACGATGGTCTAGACTATTACATGTACTTGAAAATATTAATATTTCATACCTATTAAATTTAAATTTTTAAATGATAATACAATTTTCAGATTTGAAGAAAACAGACTAGGTAATTTAATGCCATGCAGACATTGATATTTGTTTTTCTCACTCTTTATTATTAAGTGAAAAGTCAGAGGTAAATATATTCGATTTTATTTCATAATGGGATATAACTCCAAACTTATTTCCATGGATATTAATCCCAATATTTAATTCAATTCATTTTTTTCTTTTGTTTTATTCACAACAATGTTCTAATCCAACAACTCATATGTTTTTCTCAACATACATGATTTCAATGATACATTTTCCCCCTAAAAATATTCTATATTGTAGCTCAATTAAGATGGATCATTTTTTCGAATTTTTTATGATAAGAAATTACGTTCTTTACAAATGTGACATTAATGATTTTCTATAACATCCCGTTACGTTTTTAGCTACTTTTGATTTTTCTAGGTACTTCTATTTTGGAAAGATGACTTGGGGTTGCGCTTGGGTGGATTTTTTAGAAAAAAAGGGCAGTGTCTTGTGCAAGGGTTGCACACGGATTGAAAAACCGTGCGACCAAACCATGCCAACCAAGTAGCACTGGACAGGGGGGTACTCACGGTGTGCACACAGTTTGACAAATCGTGCGACTAAACTGTGCGGACTGTGCACCTCTGGACAGCGAGGTCCGCACGGTGTGCACACTGTTTAACAAACCGTGCGCCTTTGCCCAGAAACCGTGCGTGCAGGTTTTTAATTCCAAAAATCTATTTTAAAACCACCCGAACCCTCGAGACTTCAATTATTTCGACCTTGGCTCGGGCTTGGCTCATTTTAGGTCTCTCCTAAGATTCCAAGAGAGATTCCAAGGTGATCCGTACAACATTCTTCGAGAGTGAAGGCTCGAATTAAAGATCCTCTCTCCTCCTCGTAAGGGGTTTTCATTCCGTCGCATTTCTCATTCTTTCCTCAATCTTTCCTTGATCTTTTCATGGGAGTTTTCATTTGTTTCCATGGATCTACACCTATGAGTTGAGGTATAGATATAGGTTTGTGAATCTAGATCTAATCTTTCAGGATCTTGATCTCGTGAAACTTAATTTTGGTTTTAGGTTTATAAATCGGAAACTTGATTGGCGACGTTGTGCCGCTCAGTTTTTTGGGGCTTCTCTTTGGGTTATCTTCCTACAATAGATCAAGGTAGGTGGTTCCGTCCCGACTTTCCAAATTTTTTATCATTTTATTTTCTTGATTTATTTCAATTATTGATTTAAATTAAATGGCCCAAGTTTTTTTCAATTTATTGATAAAAACTCGATTTCATTGAATTGAGATATTTGAAATGGATTTGGCATAGAAATTTGGGAAAAATCCCAATTCCATTGAATTGTGTGTGTTTATGGAAATTGGCTGATTTAAATTATTGGATTTAAATTGTGGATTTGATGGAAATGTTTTCAATTAAATTGTTGAATTTAATTATGGAAATGAAAAGTGTAAAGATGAAATTGGTTTTGAATGGATTTCAAACTTATGAAAATGTCTTAGAATGATTTGATAGAAACCCATTGGATTTACCTCGTGAAAAAGGCATGTTTCGAATAAAACCTATTTTGGTTTTAAATGGAATGAAATTGGAACTTTTGAAATGGAAGAATGGGATTGATAGTATTTTAAGCATTCTTAAAATAGTACACCCATCATTTAAGAGCGCATGAAAGCCTTGGGTAGTTAGTGAGTTATTTGGATACACTTTACGCTACGAGAATGTTCTAAAACATACATGTAGTTGGTCACATCCCCGACGGGTTGGTGACGAGTCTCCTTTGGCCATTTTCATAGGGACGTGTGTATACACATCTTGTTGAGTTCACATAGGGAGTGCAGAATACTATAACTGGTTAATACTATCGTACCTTTTGGCAGATGACCATGTTGCTCGCTTGTTTATTTATATTTGAGATATAAATGTATGCCAATGATTTTGAACTACTTTACATTCCTGCTGAATTTATATAAACCATTTTATATAAAATTTTTTATTAATCCATTGTTTTAGAAATATTCCATCATTTGTAAAACCATTGTTTAAATTGTTTTTTATCATTTGAAAATGTATATCATGTTTTTGTTAAAATATTCTTTTGAACTTCCAAACCAGTTTATTTGAAAAGGGAAAGCCTTTCTTGGGATAATCTATTTTTGGCATCTGTTATGGAATCTTTGGTGGTATCCTCCTAGGCATAGGCTCACATCCTACTTTTGCCTTTGGGTGTTTGTCGACTTTCTCCTTCCAGGTTCGAGAAAAGGGAAGGGATCACTTAGAGGTGGATCTAGTTTTTGATCTATGGACTTGGTGAGTTGTGTCCTTTGGGACCTTGGGACTGTTTTCCTTTTTTGTACTTGGGTTGTAGTAATTTGTCTTCTTGTGCCTTTTTGTATTCTGGTACATTACCCCCAGTGGATTTTCTTTTGTTATGCATACTGTTTTGTTTTTCTCTTGCATCCGCATTCTTGTGGCAAAATTGTTCCCACTTGTATGATGTATGATGCCAGGTGCTCGTCGCTGACCCTTGGGGAATGGGAATACCCTTCGGGCTATGTCAGGGTCGGCTCTTTATCGGGTTACCAGGGTTCCTGGGCTGGTTCATGACAAATTGGTATCGAAGGGAGGTTTATCATCTTTCCTTGTTGACAGTATGCATTTGAGTTTTCCTTTCGGGACTTTGGAGGTAGTTGTGATTGAGTGCCTGGCCAGCTCTCACCACAATGAACCTTATGTCACTAGGGGTGGTTAGGGAAAGGTGACTTGTGGATTAGTTCTAGTCTTTTCCCTGTTTTGATTTGGATTGAGTGGGATCCAAATCTTTTTTATTACTTCTTTAAAGAGTAGTTTTCCTTGTTACTCGATTGGTGTCTTAATCTATGAATTTTATGGTGTTGTATAGAATCATGCCCTCAAAAATACGTTGGAATCAAATTTAAAAAGAGGGCGCTGCAGAATCTCATCAAGAAAGTCCTATTGTGAATCTACTTAATATACCCATGGAACTTTTTTCTTGTGCGATGGATATTACAACACCTCTTGGTACGGTGAGAGAGAAGGGTCTTCGTAGCCCTGCTTGCATCTTCTTTCAATCACATGTCGAGCTTGTTTGGGAATTTTTGGTTATCGACATGAAATATTTTGACGTCATATTTGGGATGGATTGGCTCATCGCCAATTAAGCCTGGACTGATTTTCACCTCATATGGGTGTACCTTGCTACACCCAGTGGTGTGCCTCTTTTTTTTCAAGGAGAATGGGACCCCAGGTCAGGCAGAGCTGGAACTTCTTATCCAGAGCTGGGGAAAATTAAATCAGTGATTTCTTTTGATCTAGAGAAAGATCCAACGAGTGGTGAACTTTCTCCAGTCGTCACTAAGATTCCAGACCTGTTTTCTTCTGACTTCTCTAGTATTCCACCAGTAAGGGAGATCGATTTTTCAATTGAGTTAATTCCTAGTACTCAACAGGTTTCTATCCATTCTTACTGAATGGCTCTAGTCGAATTAAAAGAACTGAAGTCTCAGTTGGACAATATTCTTGAGAAAGGTTTTATACGCCCGAGTGTGTCACCTTGGGCAGCACCAATTCTCTTCGCCAAGAAGACCGATGTTTCACTACGCTTATGTGTTGATTATTGAAATCCCAATCGAGTTACGATAAAGAAAAAGTATCCATTACCGCGAATTGATGATTATTTTGACCAATTGAAAGGGAAAAAGTGGTTTTAAAAAATTTATCTTCGATCTGGTTACCATCAGTTGAGGATAAAAGAGTCTGACATTCAGAAAACCACCTTTCGAAGTAGGTATGGCCATTATGAGTATCTTTTCTTGCCCTTCGGCCTAACAAATGCTCATATAGTTTTCAGGGCCTTGATGAATCAAGTTTTCCATGGGTATCTAGATACTTTTTTGGTAGTCTTTGTGGATGACATCCCTGTATACTCCAAGTCTGAGGAAGATTATGTGCATCATCTGAGAACAGTTCTGAGTATTCTAAGGAATCACCGTCTTTATGCCATGCTTTCAAACTGCAATTTCTGGATTCAGGAAGTAAAATTCTCGGGACATGTCATGTCAGAACAAGGAATATCAGTTGATCCTGAAAAGGTGAAGGATTTTATGACTTGGGAACAACCATGAAATGTTTTTGAGATTTGGAGCTTCATGGTCTTAGCAAGATATTATCGCCATTTTGTCAAAGATTTTTTAAAGATAGCTTCTCCAATGACTGCTCTGACTCGAAAGGGAGTGAAGTTTTCCTGGAATGACAAATGTCAAAGATCTTTTGTTGAGCTAAAGCGTGTTTTGACTACTGCGCCAGTGTTAACACTTCCTGAGGCTGGGTTAGGTTATGTGGTCTTCTGTGATGCATCGGGATCAGGTTTGGGATGTGTTCTTATGCAAGGTAATCATGTTTTTGCTTATGGATCACGTCAGCTTAAGCCTCATGAGAAGAACTATCCTTCCCATGACCATGAACTTGCAGATGTAATTCATGCACTTAAGTGTTGGAGGCGTTACCTTTATAGAGAAATTTTTACTTTGTATTTAGAGAACAAGAGCTTGAGTTATATCTTCTCTAAAAAATATTTGAATCTATGCCAAAGGTGTTGGGTGGAGTACCTGCAATCTTTCAACTTTGAAATTTCTTATACCCCAGGAAAAGGGAATGTAGTTACAGATGCGTTAAGTAGGAAACCTTCATCTCAGGACATGAATGAATCTTCAGAAGAGTGGATTTTGATGGCTCTTTTTACTCAGATGCATATTAGAGTTCAGTGGAAGGGGAATGAAGTTTCATTAACCAGTGTTTAGTTGACTTCTGCTCTCTTTGAGTTAATTCTTTAGGAACAACAACTGGATGATGACTTCCGTGGAAATAGGGACTCTCTTTATGGTGGGGAGACCGACACCTTGTGGTCGTTCTCTAAAGAGGGTGTTCTGTGTTATCAAAACCATTACATTGTTCCATTATCGGCAAGGAAGGATGTGATGAGAGATTTCCATAACTCTCAGTGGGTTGTGCACCCAGGGACCACGAAGATGTTCTATGATATGCGGCGATAGTTCTGGTGGCCAGGTATGAGATGAGACATTGCTGAGTTTGTATCTCGTTGCTATACATTCCAGCAGGTGAAATTTGAGCACCAAAAACCTTAGGGTTTGCTTCAACCACTTCCAGTCCCTACATGGAAGTGGGATGAAATCTCAATGGACTTTTTGGTTGGGTTACATCAAACCTAGAGGAAGAAGAATGCAATATGGGTTGTGATCGACAGACTGACCAAGTCGGATCACTTTATACCTATTCAAGATACAACCATAGTTGAGGAGTTGGGAAATATCTATGTGAATGAAATTGTTCGTTTTCATGGAGTTCTATCTGCAATAGTCTCTAATAGGGATCCTCGGTTTACATCTCGCTTTTGTAGAGGCCTTTAGGAGGAATTGGGATCTCAGGTCCATATGAGCACAACCTACCATCCACAGTCATATGGTCAGACAGAGAGAGCTATTAAGATCCTTTAGAATATGCTCCACACATGTGTTCTCAAATTTGGTAGGTCTTGGGATGATCATCGGGAGCTAGTTGAGTTTTCTTATAACAACAGTTATCAATCTGCGATCAAAATTGATTTTTTTTGAGGCATTGTATGGACATCCTTTTAAATCTCCCTTATGTTGGTCGGAGATTGGTGAAAGTTCTTTGGTAGGACCGAGTTTTTTCCAAGAGACGACAGTTAAGATCCAGTTGATTTATCAGAGAATGTTGAAAGTACAGAGCCAGTACAAGTCTTATGATGATCGTTGACATAAACCTTTAGAATTCTCAGTTGGTGACTAGGTGTTCTTGAAATTTTAACCCCAGTTATGTCATCGAAGGCTTGGGAGGAAAGGGAAGCTTGCTCCTCATTTTGTGGGACCTTTTGAGGTTGTTGGTCTCATGGGGGAAGTCGCTTACCATTTAGCTCTACCACCACAACTGACGTCGATACATAACGTGTTCCATGTATCGCAGCTACGAAAGTACATCTATGATCCATCCCATGTTGTGAGGGGGAGTGATCTTGAGTTTGAACCAGATTTATATGTTACTGAGCGACCAGTCAGGATTGTTGATTCTGAGACCAAGGTACTTTGAGGGAGAATGATACCTCTGGTCTGTGTACTTTTTCATCATTGTTCAGATTCTCATGAGACGTGGGAAAGGGAGGTACTAATGAGATAGCAGTGGCCTCATATTTTTGACGTGGAGGTTTCGTCATAGTCTTTCTGGGGACATAAAGTTCTTATGGTGGGGAGGTTGTAACATCTGGTGTTTTCAGGCACTTTTGATGCTTCTCGGTACTTCTATTTTGGAATGATGAATTGAGGTTGCATTTGGGTGGATTTTTTAGTAAAAAAAAGGCAGTGGCTTGTGCATGGTTTGCGCACGGTTTGAAATACCGTGTGACCAAACTGTGCCAACCAAGTAGCACTGGAAAGGGGGGTATGCACGGTGTGCGCATAGCTTGACAAACCGTATGACCAAACCGTGCAGACCGTGCACCTCTGGATAGTGAGGTCCACACGGTGTGCGCACGGTTTAACAAACCCTGCGCCTTTTCCCAGAAACCGTGTGTGCGGGTTTTTAATTCCGAAAATCACTTTTAAAACCACCCAAACCCCCGGGACCTCCATTATTTCAACCTTGGCTGAGGCTTGGCTCATTTTAGGTCTAACCTAAGGTTACTAGAGGGATTCCAAGGCGATCCAAACATCATTCTTCGAGAGTAAATGCTAGAATTAAATATCCTCTCTCCTCCCAGTATGTGGTTTTCATTCCGTTGTGTTTCTCATTCTATCCTCTATATTTCCTTGATCTTTTCATGGGATTTTTACTTTTTTTCCATGGATCTATACCTATGAGTTGAGGTATAGATCTAGGTTTGTGAATCTAGATCTAATCTTTCATGATCTTGATCCCATGAAACTTAATTTTGGTTTTAGGGGTTTAAATCCAGAACTTGATCAGTGACGTTGCGCCGCTCGGTTTTTGGGGGCTTCTCTTTGGGCTATCTTCCTACAATAGATCAAGGTAGGTGGTTCTGTCCTGACTTTCCAAATTGTTTATCATTGTATTTGCTTGATTTATTTCAATTATTGATTTAAATTCAATTGCTCAAGTTTTTTTCAATTTATTGAAAAAAACTCGATTCCATTGAATTGAAATATTTGAAATGGCTTTGGCATAGAAATTTGGGGAAAACCCCAATTCCATTGAATAGGGTGTGTTTATGGAAAATTGGTTGATTTAAATTGTTGGATTTAAATTTTGGATTTGATGGAAATGTTTTCAATTCAATTTTTGATTTTAATTGTGGAAATTAAATGTGTAATTATGGAATTGGTTTTGAATGGATTTCAAACCTATGAAAATGGCTTATAATGATTTGATAGAAACCCATTGGTTTTATCTTGTAAAAAGGCTTGTTTTGAATAAAACCTATTTTGGTTTTAAATGGAATGAAATTTGCACTTTTGAAATGGAAGAATGGGATTGATCAAATTTTAAGCATTCTTAAAATAGTTCACCCATCATTTAAGAGCGAAATCAAGCCTTAGGTAGTTAGTGAGTTATTTGGATACACTATACGCCACGACAACGTTCTAAAACATACATGCAGCGGGTCACATCCCCGACGGGTTGGTGATGAGTCTCCTTTGGCCATTGTCATAGGGACATGTGTATACAAATATTGTTGAGTTTAAATAGAGATTTCAGAATCCTATAACTATTTAATACTATTGTACCTTTTGGAAGATGACCATGTTGCTCACTTGTTTATTTATATTTGAGATATAAATGTATGCCAATGCTTTTGAACTGCTTTACATGCCTGCTGAATTTATATAAACTGTTTTATATAAATGTTTTTCTTAAGCCATTATTTTAGAAATATTCCATCATTTGTAAAACCTTTGTTTAAATTGGTTTTTTTATCATTTGAAAATGTATAGCATGTGTTTGTTAAAATATGATTTTGAATTGGCAATCCTATTTATTTGAAAATGGAAGGCCTTTCTTTGGATAATCTATTTTGGGCATCTGTTATGGAATCTTTGGTGGTATCCTACTCGGCTTAGGCTCACACCCTAATTTTTCCTTCGGGTGTTTGTAGACTTTCTCCTTCCAAGTTCGAGTAAAGGGATGGGATCACTTGGAGGTGGATCCAGTTGTTGATCTTTGGACTTGGTGAGTTGTGTCCTTTGGGACCTTGGGACTGCTTTCCCCTTTTGTACTTAGGTTGTAGTACTTTGGCTTCTTATGCATTTTTATATTCTGGTACATTACTCCCAGTGGAGTTTCTTTTGTTATGCATACCTTTTTGTTTTTCTGTTGCTTCTGCATTCTTGTGGAAAAATCGTTCCCACTTGTATGTTGTACGATGTCAGGTTCTGGTCGCCAACCCGTGGGGATTAGGAACTCCCTTCGGGCTGTGTCAGGGCCGTCTCAGTTTTGGAGTTACCAGGGTACCCGGGCTAGTTCGTGACATTTTCTCCATGTCATGATATTATTTATATGAAAATGGGTAGGGATAAAAATCATACCCTTATAAACCATTAAATTACTTTTTAAATATAAAACAAGGATAACCCATTCAAATATATATTATATGTACCATGTACAAAATATTTATTGCATTCAGTGATTGATGATATTAAGTAACTTTTTCATAAATTGGAAATGCTTTATGACCCTTAACACTGTATCCAAATATGATTTCATATACAGAAAATTTGTTTATTATGAACAGTACTATAGATCATAAAAGAAAACACCCGTTTCATGCATGCATAAAAACTACAACACCTTCTTCCTAGGAATTTTCAAATTTTCATTGAATGGTGATTGATAGAAATCAATATCATTTCCAAGTTGTTTTGGTTCATAAATCATTAATCTGATCATAATATATATTTTCTATAATTATATTTGTGGGGATAAGTTATACACTCCCAACATAATAGGATGTGATCTATATTGGCCATTGAGGCTTTGATATGGATTCATTACCTCTATGTGAAATAGAATTATAATATATATAACATCATTTCCAAAATATATATATTTTTTATCAAATATATTTCATTATGATGAATCAACAAGGAGATGTAGGTTTTCATTAGAGATTCATTCATC
The DNA here is from genome assembly GCA_963277665.1 of Viscum album. Lineage (NCBI taxonomy): Eukaryota > Viridiplantae > Streptophyta > Magnoliopsida > Santalales > Viscaceae > Viscum > Viscum album. The sequence continues at coordinate 1,617,695,869 of OY728125.1, forward strand.
TGTATTCCATCTATGACACTTTTTATCATTTGAATTTTCAAATAGATTCATAAAATGTGGAATTATGGTAAGATACTGGATTACATTAGAAGGAGGTTTGGTGCTTGTTATTAAAAAGTAATTTCAATTTGGTTCCACGTTCATTTTATATTGTGATGTCCTATATTTAGGACATTCAGAAAGAAATTTCATATTCCTTCTTAAAAAACACAATTATTGGGTTAAGAATTTAATTTCATAATCACTAATCCCATTAGACATAATATTTTTTTTGTATCATAATTGGAATCTTGAATCATGTTTCTTTCTAGAAGTAAGTCTTTAAAAGGTTCAAGAGATTTAATGAAACCTTTTTTTCCACAAACATTTTTTATTTGAAGTTAACTAATCTCATTATTTTTGTTAAAACTGAAATTTTAGTGTAACCTAGGTACAATGGTTTTTTATAATCTCTATAAAATTGTTCTACACTTGCTATTTTTCAATGGTTTCAATGCTTACAACATGAATTAATTCTTCATGATTATCCCATATCTCATGTTGAACATATTCATCAAAATTAGATCATGACTTCTATTTTATTTCATTATACCAGATCCAGCATGTATAACTATGATTAATAATATAGAAAACCATATGGTCTTTGATTTTTTTGTACCCTAATTTTCATGTAATCAAAAACTCCAAGCATAGAGAAAAATCATATTTCTGTTTTTAATATTTTATTTAATAGATTTTATGAAACCATAAACCCTTTTATCATATTTTTCAATATTGTTTCATTCATTTATCCAATTATGATTCATTAATTACCTAAAATTAAAATATATTAGATTAATATATTAAAAAAGATAAACATTTGAGCATATATATAAACTAATAAATTTAAAACATATAAATTTATGAAATTTTTAAATTTAAAATACATATATTCAAATTATATATACATATATATAAAATTTATTATATAAAAAAATCAATTAAAAATTTATTCACAAGCACTTAATCAAAGAAAAAAATTATAGAAAATAAACATTAATATAATAAATAAATATAACATAATATAGTAAATAAAATTCAATTATTTAATATATATGTAATAAAAAACAACCAAATAAATATTTATTCATAAATATTTAATCAAAAAAACATGTGTAAAATAAAAAAATTAATATAATAAATGAATGAATAGAATATAATAAACGGATAGAATATTTGTATCAATATTAAATAAGTTAATAAAATTTAAAAATATTAAATATTTAATAAATATTTTAAACAATGAAATGAAAATTTTAACTAATAAAAAATGTAGAGACACATAGTATATATATAATGAATATAGTCAAAGTAGTAGTAAGTGAACATCAGATTTCATTAAATTAAATGGGATTATGGTCAATAATTAAACAATAAATAAAGTATAAAAATAAGAATCTTTTTTTTAATATTATTGAAAAATAAAATAAACCATTAATTAATAAAAAATGTAAATGTATATGATATATCTATGAATAAATGATACAAAAAATAGGGAATGAATTTCAAATTAAGTTAAATTAGATAGGGTCATGGTTAAATATAAATAAATAAAACCAATTTACAAATCACAAACACATAATAAAACATCTAAACAAATAAAACAGAAACATTACTAAAATAATATAGACATTGAAAATAAATCTGTGATAAAGGGAGAAAGAAATAGTAATATTGAACACAATTAAGTGGGAGTATGGTTAAAAAACAAAATCATTGATGATAATGGTGGAAATCAATGTAGAGATAAATAATTACATGTGGTTGGAAAAATAAAATAAAAAATGATGAAATGACAATGAATCAAGTGTAAAATCATGAAATTTGGGGATGAAAATAATGAATCAATATGAAGAAACAAAACAATGTGTTTGGGCCTTCTAATGATAGAATGAAGCTGTAAGTCATGGAATTTCTAAATTTTTTTAAAAAATTAATATTGGTTCCTTGAATAACAGATGCTAAACATAGTTTTTAGCATTAGTTATTAGAGGAACTGATGTTAAAATATTTTACCAATGTTGTTTTCACATTAGTGATTAGTATAAACGAAATAGAAATGTTTAGAATTGCGGTTTTCATGTTAGTTATACAAAAAACCGATGTGAAAACCTCCACTAATGGTGTTTTTAAATCGGTTTCTATAATAACATAAGTGAAGACCAAAAAAGTTGAGTATTTTATATCGGTTACTAATACACAATTATAGATACCTGATGTAAAATATAATGTTTACACTAGTGTCGTTATGTGGTATATGGTACCCAATGGAAGTCCCAATTGATCTATTTTTCTTGGGGCTACTAGGTTGATGGTGTTGATATACCATGTATCTAAGGATACATAGTTCAATTTCATTTTAATAGAGGGAATTTTTTTTCCTTTTGGGGTTTTTATTTTAAACCCCTTATGATGTAACTTGGTTTTAGATATCCAAGAAGGGGATGGACACCTCCATATCCCCCTTATATTCCCTCATTTCCCCTATGATGTCAAATGGATTGGAAGAATTTTTCTATGATTTAGTGAAATATTTGGTACCCTTATTCTCCATTATCCCCTTACCATTATTTTTTTCTAATTTTTATTGGGTTTCATATAGAGTTTCAAAACTAATTCCTCTAGAACATGACAGAACTGGCGATGAATGGAACCATGTTTCTGATTTTTGGGCTTCCAAGGTTTCTTAGAAAACACCTAACATGGTGTTCTCTATTATTGGTTCCCTCCCCCTAGTTGTGTTGATATTGTTATTAGAAATAATCATGACCTTTATTTTTTCATAACCCCTTGATCTTGTATTCTACATCTATTTTGAATAAAATAATTAAATTTCTTGTATGGTGGAATTGTATTGGGATGATAGGGATTTGGAGTCGCTTTTTTAGTGGAGTCTTTGAGAGGACATGTTCTTGTGGTTGTAAGTGGTTTCACTATATGTAATCCACCATCCTTTTTTATTTAAATATTTTTGTCAAATTTGGAATCATTTGGTTGTTTTTTATATTAATAGTTAGTTCCTTTATTGGAAGTGGGGTTGAGGGTGTGTCCGGAGTGATATTCTCCATTTTTATTGAGGTTTTGGTATTTTTACATCATAGTGTGTGATATCAGTTTGTTATTACTAATTTAATTAATATGGACTATTATGTTAAAAGATTATAATTTTTTTTGATAATTAATTAAATGGATGTATAATGGATCTAGGGCCTTGTGGATATGGATGATGGCTAGTGTTGGATTAAATAACATAAGGTGATTGTGGTTGAGTATCACTTGATGGGATAAATCTATTTTTAGGTAGGTGGTCCCAAATCATTTTTTATGGTTTATGAATGTCTATTATGATGTGTTAAATAAGATATCACTAATAGTGTATGTTTGAAATAAAACTAAATTTAATTTCTTTCCCATGACCTACATGAGTTGGGTAAATGACTAGGTCCATGATAGACTCTCCAATAGATCTTCCTTGATTCCTTAACCACCTATGGTCATAGGATTGAACCCAAATGTGTATAAATTATACCCAGGAACCCATTAGGGTATTAACATGAGTTATGTAACAATGGATAGGATCATGATTAGGTAATTTATCCTCCTTGGACATAATAAAGTGTGTAAATGAGAGAGGGTGATGTGATCCATTTCATGGAATATTTTTTCACTACTTGTTATAGAGAGAGGGTGAGTATGTGTTATCATGTCTATGATTATCCATTCATTTTTAACATAGCCTAATTCCATGCACTCCTAAGTCCATGATGTGGAAATTAATGTATTGGGAATTATGGACTTATAACTAAGAGGAGTGTATCCTTGAAAGTATATAGCCTAATGAACCTAAAATAGGTACTCCTGGGTCTACTGACACTGAGTGGTAGAAGTAGGGTGTGGAAAACAAACTTGGATCCACTAACACTGAGTGGCAGATGTAGGGTGTAAAAAACAAACTTGGGTCAAATAACACTTAGGTTTTTTAAGTCCCATGTTTTCTTTTCACACCCCGATTCTACCACTCAGTGTCAGTCAACGATGATTCCCCTCTTTCTAATGGTGGGAGGGGGGATAAAGAACTATTCCTACCACCTATGAGCTCATGGAAGCCCTTTATTCATTTTTCTAAATTAACTTTCCTCTCGGATTTCCCAAGGATTTCGTTAAGCCCAATGGTTCTTGATTTTCATCTTGGTGGCCCTCAACTACCAATTATTCTGTCAGAGTTATATGAAGCCTCTAATTATCGTGATCTAACACTAGTAGTGCATTTAAATATTTTGAGGCCCGCGGTTGATGATTTTCATTGGTTCGTCTTTGGTAAATAGTACTTGCAAGACTGTGCAGTTTTCGGTCTTCTTGATAAGCAAAACTTCATGATTTAGTTTGATTCAAAAGATTATATGATTCAGGCCTAGTAAAGCACTCTCCTTTGATGTAACAACTGCAAGTTCTTCCTTCTCTGATGGTATTTTGATATATGTGTGAATCACAACCCATACTCCATTTCAACATGGGTAAACCTTCCTCAACTCCCTCTACCATTTCCAAATCTAGAAATTATTCATATGATTGGAAATATGATGGGTCGATATATTTGTTCTAACATCCTCACATCCACTATGAGTCACCCAATCAACCCACGCATATGTGTTGAGGTGGATGCATCGAAACCTCCGGTGTAGTAGATCTAGATCATAGTCGGTGCAATGTTTATATGGAAACAAGAAGTTATTTATGAATCCTGGGACTACTAATGTTAGGCCTCCTGTCAAATGGGGAATTTGGAATCTATTTTTTATAGAGAAGGAATTAATATGAGGACATGTGATACTTCGGTGAGGCCATGTGAGGGACAGAGGCGGATTATTACAGTGGATTCTGGAAATGCTTTTGGTTTGGTGAATTATGGTGCATCGGTAGTGGGAAAGGATGCAGAGGCCTCTTCCAATCCGATAGTCTCTGAGTTGTTTGACCAGCATAAGAATGATTTTATGTGGGGGATGGTGTGAAGAAGGTTGATGCTAAGTGTGCCTCTAGTGCTAAATTAATGTTGGGTTATAGCATCACAAATGATGTTTGGATCAATGGGACATACCTTGTGGTAGTGGAGAACCTGGATTCTGCGGTGTATGATGATGGTCTAGTTGTGGGGACTTCAGATGTTTGTGTTTATGGGTTAATTATCCAGGATGATGATGATGAAGGTGTGATTATAACAGTTTCTACGGGTAATCATTTTCATGATTTGGAGCATGTGGATGTGGAGGAGGTTACTTTAGTAAATAATGGTGTCAAAGTGAAGATTGGTCTCCCTTCTTAAAATGTTCCTACTAAAAATGGAGGAATGGAAATGGGGATACATGAAGGTCATGAACTGGTGGAATATCCACACTGTTTAACATTTATTAACACTAACATTCAACTTCAGTAAAACCAGCCTGTGAATTATCAATAGTTGAATATCCATGGTAAACAAGGGAATATTTCTAAGAGTGATAAAGAAAATTGTGATGTCATGGTCATTCCCTCGTATAGAAATACTTTCTAGGGAGGGGAGAAGAAGATTTCTAGGAACTAGGAATCTATGATTACTTCACCATGAAGAAGTATAAGGAAATATTAATCCATTTTCCCAAAGCTAGTGTACACTAGGTCATCTGTCAAAAAAGAAGTTGGGGGAAATCTGTAGATTTAATAAGGGTATACATCCTCCTAATGAGTTTATCTCTTTGGAGCGGTTGAATCTTATATGAAAGTACGCCAAAGCTATGAAGCATTATGGAAGCTCAGACTAGGAATCTACTACTACAGAGAAATCATTTTAAAATTGATGTGGTGAAGAGGATGGTTATTATGATTTTTAGATTTTGTTTTTGGGATTTTGGTATTTGTTTATTGATATTTTCTTTTATTTTAATAAATGGTTATAGGTTTTCCTCTAACTGAGCTTTCAGGTAAATACTTAAAACCTTTCAAAAACCACCATTATTTAAATAATCCTTTTGAATCTAATTTTAGAAAAACACTAAACTCACACCAAATGAATAAGATGAATGAAACAATATAATAAAAGTAGTAAAATAACATAGAAGATGAACTAGTGGGATAAGTCATAACAGAATCATAACCCAGGGAAGAAATAATGAATCCAAATACAATAATCAGGAAAACATAAAGGATGAATAACAATGGGAAATTACGAAACATCACATAACACGATCCTAGATATACTTAGGTTGGAACCATTTGTATGATTATCGATGCATCCCTATTTTAGAGCCAAATATATACTCTCTACTAGCCTCACCTGTGGAACTCCTCCATAGTATATTCATATCCATCTCCATGGGGGATATAGTATATCAAATTGGGATTAAGAATGTTTTAATTTTTCTAGAATTAGACCAAGTCTATCATAATATAGTTTGTTTTTGAAAAAATGTTTCTAGACCCAGGTTTTTCGTATTCAATTACACTAGACACAGAAGAAGTTAGGAAAATTTTCTTATTGATCAGACAGTTTATCATATTTAGGTCGATAGACAAGAAATTTAAAACAACCAAATTTAAAAAAATCATAGAATGAATGAATTTTATGAAGTGTTTTGAAAGAATAAATGTGACGTTAAGAGTTATAATGTTTTCATAATTTATAAAACGAAATTAGACGGTGATTTTATGATCAATAAGTTCTCATAAATCATGAAAATTATCATGGTACAATATTTTGAAGAAATAGAGGAGAGGTTTGAATAATTTTAGAGTTGAAAATGATATTTTCATTGTAATGGTGTCCATATTAATGGGAATTACATTATACTGAGATGAGAATGAAAACAATTTTACTGACCCTAAGGAAGAATAACCTCATACTGAGATTTTCATTCTAGGAAAATCATACTGATATTTTTATACTTTTATTTTTTTTACTAAGAGTTCTATAATGAAGACATCATACTAAAGTACTCATAATAAATATTTCCTACTAAGAAATAAAAATATTGTGATGAGATGAGAAAGAAAAATGCCTCAATGAGATGAGAAAGAAACAGATCATAATAAAGCTGTGAAAGACATAGATTGTAATGAGATGATAAATTTATAATGAATTAAAGTGGTCACACTTGAATTTCAATTTTTTGAAAATCATAGAGAAATTTAAAGAGGTTTGAATAAATTAAAGGTGATGTTTTAGATGTAAGAGACTTTTAGAGGTTTTTAGATTTGAGGAAGTGAGGAATTTTTCTATATTTCCCACCTTTGTTTTCTAAGTTGCCTATAAATACTTCCTCATATCATTCATTCATTTACAACGTTCACATGCGCGCAAAAGGTGGAGAACTTGAGAATTCAAAGAAAGAGTTCATATCTGATTGAAGGGGAATTATACTGATCATTCTAGTAGAGTTTTAGTTTTTCATATAGAGATTGAATCCAATGTATCAAATCATTGTATTGGGAAAATAGGACCTATGATTCATCGTTATCGTACTCATAAAATCATATCTAGGATCTAGAATTATCATATTTGGAGAATCAGTTCCAAAATAATTATACTTAGAAAATCATATCCAAAATCCAGCAACATTGTATTGGGAAAATCAGATCTAGAATCCAGTATCATTGTATTCAGTGAATTAGATTCATAATCCAGCATTATTGTATTCAGATAATTGGATACAGAATCATCGTACTTAGAATTTGATCCAGGATCCTGCAGTATTGTTTTCAGAGAATCAGATCCAATATCCAGCATCAACGAATTGACAAAATCAGATCCAACCAAATCAAACTAAATATTCGAACTAAGCAATTATGGACTAGATTAAACAATGTAATTATTATTTTTTTGGTTTAATTATTTTATAAGAAAAAATTATAAATTGATGTGAGTCAGTATAATCATTCATATTGGGAGATAGAAGGTGTCTAATTGGAGCTATCACAAGTTTTATTCACTTATTCTTAATATTAGATTTCCATAGACCCAAGGTAGTGAATATAGAAAAGATGTAGGTTCTCATACTGAGGTCAAACCTTTTAAATATTACGTGGTTTACTATCTTTACTACCATTTCATGCATAATTATTTACTAAAAGTTAATATGGATATAAATCTTAACAGTTTTCATGGGTTATGTTTTGAAAATAATTGAAACTTATTAAAGTGAACAACTGACTCAAATACCCTTCTCATTAGTTATTATATCCTTTAGAACATCAATTTTTATTAGAGCAAATTTTCCTTTATTGAATCCTTATCATGGATAATATCTATTCTATAAATAGTAAATGAATTCCGGTATTTGATGGAAAAAATTATTATGGATAAAAAAATAAGATAATTCTGTATCTCCTATATCATGGCCATGATGTTTTTGGCGCTACTACTATTGGTTTTCCCCCTTTTGAGAAAGACGATCCAATGAATTTTTTTAATAAGATAAATATTGAAGTTGCTAGAAATTCTAAAAATACAACCCTTATGTCCTTATTAGAGAATGTTAATCCGAATTTGATGGGTCTCAAAATATCAAAACATATGTGTTATAAGATGGAATGTGCTTTCAAAGGGAATACAAAAGTTAAGGAATATAATATATAAATCTAGTATAGTAAGTATGAAGACATCAGAATTAGAGATGAAGAAACAATTTATGAAAACCTCACCAAAGTAAATGATTTGTTTTCCACATCAGCATATTCAAAGAAGCCATGAAAGATTATACAATTGTAAAGAAATATATGAGAAACATTTTGGATAGGTTTGATTATAAAATCTATTCTTTATAAGATAAATATGATTTATCTCTGGATTAATTATATAAATTTCTTGTCACTTATAAAATGAAGAAGTCTCTAATTTCTAAAAATAAGATGAAAGATGAAATGGATTTTGAATCTATGACAATGTTAAAAATTCAAGATGTTGAAGATGTGATCCTCATGACTCTGAAGGTAAATGGGATGGAAATTTGAATGAAAAAAATCATGTCTCTTATATCCAAGAACTATCTAATAGGAAGAGGAAAGTATGGGTGTAAACTTCCTCTAAAATGTTTTTAGTGTGGTCAACTCAGACACTTTGCTATGAATTTACTCAATAAGAAAGTTGGAAAATATCGAGAGGATTTTTATAGAAAACCATGATGGAAGAAATGAAACCAAAATTATAATGAAAAAAGTCTTTCAATAGATAGATGAAGATTTTTACTGAAAAAAAGTGTATTTTCAGTATGAAATTTGAATTAGAATCAACTAAAAACAATTTTTATGAGGATGAATGTTCAAAACAATTCATAACCCTCACTGAAAAAGTTGAGAAAAGAAAAGATTCCTTACAAAGTGAAGAACATTGTAAATAATCTTATAAAGAGTATCAACTCAAAATAGAACATGTTTCATTTATTGAGAAAAACAAAACACTCAAAAAAGAAATTTGTGTAATGAAGAATGATTTTGAAAAAAAAATCAGATGGAGGAAAAGATGTAATAAAGAAGGAGGAATAATACATCAAAGAGATTTGATGTTAAAAAATTAGAATTTATAAACAGGGAAGTATGATTGAAGATATTAGTAAGAATATGGAAACTAAGGAAAAATAAAGTTTACAAATTTTAATAAAAACTTTTTGAGTTTGAAATCACATTGAGGAAGATGAATGAAAAATTCAACAATGATTTTGATGTAAAATCTAAGACTTCTTTGCTGAGAAGGATCAATATGAGAATCTAGTGAAATATTCTCTTACCAAAAATAATGTTTCATCTAATTATTTCAATATTTAAACTTCTAGAAAATGTTTTGGGAAAGCATAGGTGGAAAAAAGTGATAAAACAATAAAATATACAAAATTATAAAACCCAATGAAAAGAAAACATTTCCACATCTTGAATATGCTAGAGCTGAATGAAATTACCAACCTCAATAAAGCTTCAATAGAGAGAGACCTTATTTCAATATAATATAATAATTCGATGGTTCTTTATGGTGTTTTGGAATATATAGGAATAGGTATTATGATTGTTGGAATAACATAGCATTACCTATAATAACGTTTTAGAAAAGTGGAAGAAATAGCTAATGTTGAATGAGAAACAGTCCTAACTTATAGAAAGATAAAAAATTGAATTATCGAGATGTTAGAAACATTAAAATAAGAAATTAATATGAATGTTTGGATGAATTTTGTGTAATATGTGACTATTCAGGTCTTCATGCTGAATGATGTATGACACTCTTTCCCAAACATGTTTTTTATGACAAAAAATAAATGAAACATGAAAAGAAGAAAGATGTGGAAAGATATTTTATTGTTTAAATAGCTCTAAAATAACGTAAAAGGAAAAAACCTTGGATAGTTGATAGTGGTTTATCTTCACATATGAAAAGTGATATATAAATATTGAAACTTATTTAATGTCTTTATGGAGTAGAAGTTACATTTGGTAAAGATAGTTCCTTAAAAATCATTGTAATCAGAACGACTGAGATTACAGCTGAAAAATTAAAATCTAATGAAGTTTTATTTATTGATGGTCTGAAACATAACGTACTTAGTGTCACTAAACTTTGTGATTATGTAAAAGTAGTTGTTTTTATAAAATATCTTTATTTCATAAAAAGTGTGAACGATGGAAAATTCATTACAAAATGAGAAAGAACCAATGGGAATATCTTTTAAAATAGAGAATTTAATAACTCCTATTACATGAGTGCTGAAGATACAAAAAATTGGGGCATCGAATACTTAAAAATCATCGGTATAAAAATATTAATAAACATTCATAATTTTATGTTGCATGTAATTCTTTAGAATTGAAAAGAATATATGAAGATGTTTTTATTACTTTCAATAAATGAAAGATGACTAAAAAAAGTCATAAAAGAATTGAGATTCAATATACTAGACCACATGAGCTTATTCATTCTGATTTATATGGGCTGATGAGACATCAATTAAAAAAATAAGATTTATACTTTATCACTTTCATTGATGATTTTATTTTGATGACAAACATCATGTTTATGAAGTGCAAGTCAGATTCTATTAAAATGTTAAAATTCTTCAGAAAGGACGTTGATAATGAAATTGAGTTTTCCATTAATAAGTTGAGAATAGAAAATGGTACCAAATTCAAGATATTTTTTAAAAAATTATCTGAGAAAAAATGGTATCGAACATTATTATATTTCTCCGTATAATCCACAAAAAAAATGAATTAGAATAACGAAAGAATAGAATATTAGTGGAAATGGTAAGAAGTATGTTACCAGAATACAAAATTTCAAAGTTATATTGGAGTGAAGGTTTTAGTACTGCTATACATATTCATAATAGATGTTTATTTAGGCTGGAATCTAACACAGCTCCTTATGAAATTTTGTATAAAAAAATCATCATTGAAATACATCAATGTTTTTTGGGAGTCTATGTTTTCCAAAAATAAAAAAACCAGATTTGGGACTATTTGATGAGAAAGATAAGGAAATTTTATGGGATATCTACCAATTAGATTATGTTTAAAATGTTGGAACAAATGTTTACCAAAGATAGTGGACTCATATGATGTGAAGGTAATACAAAATCAATGTTTCTTAATAAATTTTTTCAGATTGCTGAGGATGATACAATGGAAAATTCTAACAATAGTGAATGTTATCAAAAACATCCTTTTCAATATTCAGATGAGTCATGAGGTGTGGAAAGTGATGTTTTGAGAGAGACCTTGAAATTTACTAACTTATAAAAACATTTTGAGTCTGAAAACATTATTGGTAATTAGAAGGATCCAGTTTAGGCCAAAAAAAGTTGAGATTAGAAAATCAAACTTCAATTATCCCAAAATTTGAAAAAGAATCAGTTTTAGATGCTATTAAACATACATAATAGGTGAATGATATGAATGAAGAGCTGGATCAAATTGAGCATAGTGAAACATGGGAACTTGTTGCAATTCCATCAAATGAAAATGTTATCGAGACTAAGTGGGTTTGTAAAAAAATTGAATGAGCATGACTAAGTTTCATGAAACAAAGCAATACTTGTTCGTAATTGATATGCATAAGTCGATGGTGTGTATTTTGATGAAAATTTTCCCCCATTTTAAGACTAGAAACAATTTTAATGTTTCTTGTAGTGGATGTTCATCGGAATTACCAAGTTTATCAAATGGATGTAAACTCATCTTTCATAAATGGTGAGATTGAGGATAAAGTTTACATTGAAAAACCTTGTGGATTTAAACATGACAAGGATGAAGGAAGAGTTTCTAAATTGAAGAATGAATTGTATGAGCTAAAGCAAACTCCACGTGCAAGGTATTATAATCTTGAAAATTGTTTGAGAATGCTGAAATTTTCTAAAGGAAAATTTGATAGAAACTTGTATGTTAATGATGTTGACTCCAAAATTCTAATTCTAATTGTTTATGTGGATGATATAATTTTTAATCGGGGATAGGTAATATGCTTGAAAAATATAATCTTGGGAAATGAAGAAGAGTTTTAAAATGTCTATGTTGAGATAATTAACTATCTTCCTTGGATTACAAGTTCAAAAAAAATAAAAATACATTTTCTTATATCATTAAAATTATGATAGGGAATTGTTAAAGAATTTTGGGATGACAGAATCCCACAAAATTTCAACTCCTATTTATTTGAGCACAAAGTTGAGTAAAGATGAATCTGTAACAAGTGTGACTAATAAAATATTTCATAAGCTAATATGATTTATTCATTACCTTATAGACTAAATGCCTGATATTTTTTATGTTGTGAATTTGTGTTACATGTATCAAGTAATCTAAAATAATATCATATGTTGGAAGAGAATAGGATTCTAAGATATGTCAATTTAAAACTATACATGGGTTGTTACACAAAAGAAAAAGTAATATGATGTTTCATGGTTATACTAATTCAAATTGGGTTGGATATTATAATGATATTAAATCTACCTCAGGAGGAAAAGTTTTCTTGGGTGAATGATGTGTGAGTTAGTGTACTAAGAAAAAAATTTCCCTAACTTTGAGTTGAGTTGAATCCAAAAACGTTGCATCTACCCAATCTTTTACTCAAATGGTGTGCATGAAAGTTCAGCTGAAATATTTTAAAGTAAATGTAACATCCCAAGTAAGTAATGAATAATAGATATTTTTATCTATGCCTATTAATGAATTAGATAGTGTTTTAGAGGCTTAAAATGAAAATAAATCCAATCTTAAGCATGGAATACACTAATATTTTTAAAAGATTGTTTTACTGCCTTTTAATGGAAAAACATTTTTAAATCTATCTTTTGACAATTTTATAAGTTATGTTTTCCAAAATAAACATGTTTTTTATGATTGGGACATCAAAATTTACTTTTTGTGAATTTTTGGTATTTTTCCGATAAAGTTCATTTCTAAATGAATAGTGAAAAATGTTGTATTTTAATTCAAAACCGCTTTTTAATCTAATTTATTTATATGATTAAATTTTCTTTTTAATTGGTTTTAAATTTAAATTAGAATATATTTTTACCATTTAATCCAATGGTGGTCATTGGAATCAATTTCACTTTGAAATTGGACTTAAACTAGTGTCAATCTTTTGATACTTATTGTTTCATAAAAACACGTTATTTGTCATGATAACGGGAAATAATTATTAAATTAATTAATTCAACTTACATGTTTTGAATTTTGTAAAATAGACATCATTTTTGAATTAGGAATATCAAATATAGCTTAGGGTGATGTTTTGGTATCTTTCTGAAAAACTTCAATTTTTGATGAATAGTGAAACCACTAAGTGGTAGTTAAAGAAACTGATTTTTCATTTAAATGAAACTTTGCCACTTCTGTGATTTGATTTTCAAAAATCCTACATACATGGTTGTCATTAAGAAGTAAAATGCGGTTCAATGAGATTAAAATAATTATTTGGTGAATAGTAACTTTTAAGTTTTTAATCGCGATTAGAGGTAATTAGTGTAGTTTAAGGTAAAAATAATGCTTTAATAAAATGAGATGAGCTTGACACATGTCCTTCCCTTATTGGTTGTGTCATGGCCGACCAAGAAAAGCCATGGGTCAACTTGGGGACCCCATGGAGCCACTTTGGTTGTTAAATGAAATAAATAACTTTTTATTTAATGTTAAAGTAAAAAAGACACAAACATGAGTTATTTTACTAAAACAATTTTTACATGGGTTTTACAAGTCAGATTTTTGACTATAAATATTCAATAGAAATCTAAACAGATTTACTACATCATAGTATTTTTTTATAATTTTTATACATTAAATAAATTAAATTATTTATGACATCATGATGATGTAGCGATGACCTCATTATTTAACGGTTTAAATAAAATGGAAAGATAATGTAAAATCTAAGACCTACAAATGGCCAAAACCAATTGTATGAGTTTATTTCGAACCCTTATCACCTTATCCTCTAATTATATCAATGTGGGACCTTTTGAATCTGAATCTCATTTTAAAATAAAGTAACTTATCTTTACTTTCCAAGAGTGCCCCTCCTCTCCTCTTATAAAAGGCCCCCAACTCTACCTCCATACCCACACTCCCAAAGCCTTTGGGTCGGCCAACCCCAGCCCATTTTTGCTCTACAAATCCATCTCTTACTCCTTGAAGCCTCACTTTGGGCCAAAGTATTCCCAAGGAAGCCTTTGAGCTCAAACCAAAAGGAGATACCTGATTTTAAGGTAATGTCTTCTTTTGAGTCCTTTTGTTTAATTTTGCTTCTCCAACCCCCTAAACTCTTTTTATTATTTTCTTTTGTAACAAATCCAGTATCCTAAATATACTAGGATGTTGTTATAATAATTATTCTAGCTACACTTACACACACCTATATCTAATGGTTAACGAACATACTGTTTCCGTGGATGGCGATTTTATGCCTCCCGAAACGATGATTGTTCAACATTATTTTAACACCTTCAAAGGTGGCCATTAAGATGTAAATATATTTATATATGATATATAATATGTTTATGTTTTCCTTAAGCTTATTTATTTTTAATTTTGGGCATACCTTTATGGTTTCAATTATGGGTAAACGCGATATCTTCATTTAAGGAAGTGCGGACTACCGCCCCCTCAAAGTGATTTGATTCATTAAATACCGTATGTGGGACGTATAAAGGATGGAACTATGATATTATATATGATATTATATTGGAATTATAATATACCTTTATATCATTATGATTCCATTCTATAAAATACGAAATAGAAATTAAAGTAGCGTTCATGCGTACGTACGGCTTACCGTCTCCATGAACGATGCATTTAATTTCTTACCTCTAAATGATTATGTAATATTATAAATGAATGCATGTACTGGATATATATGACATATATGATATCTACATCATGAATAAAATTCTAGGTATAATGGATACATGAAAAACTTGTAATTATAAAGGGCTTATTTTTTTACTCAAGTACCAATGATTGTCAAAACGACCGTTATTAACTTAAATTATTACATAGTGTTCATGACATGGAAATAAGTGATATAAAAGGAATAATGAACATGAAAAAGGTTCTTAAACAAGAAGAAATTAACTCAAGTTTATTATTCATGAGATTAAAGAACGGCCGAGTCAAGTCGGACCCGAGGTATGGGACTTCGTCTCAATCTATTTTCATTGAGGCATATTTTGTTTTATACACAATCTTCTTTTATACGGTGTATAAACCCCTTTGACTTTTACGTTTATTCAAAAGGAATCTTTTTTATTATGAAGCGTTTACTAAATGACAAAAGGGAATGTTTTTTTTGTACGTATGCGGCGACAACGACTTCTCCACCGCCATGACCATTATTTGAGTTTTGGTTTCCTCTAAAAGACATACCTTTTTTAAAGAAAAATAAATACCATGTTTTACTTTTCATTTATTTTGGTATTGAAAATGGTTTTCATAATGTTTTTATATCAATATTTTGTATTGATATCTTGTGATTGAAAGGTGGAAATGTTATGTTTCCTTTATGCATGTTTTATGTGATATGATTATGTTGAGGTTCTTGGGAATTATTATGAAGAAGGGTGGTTCCGTGATAAACTAAGGGAGGGTGAGCCCGATATAGCTCTCCAAAGCATTGGGTAACACGAAGGAGTGTAACGTTAAGGTTTCTCCGAAGAGATTTAGGGAATATACTGTGATGGGTATTCCAAACGTAACCAAGAGGGTTACTCCCTACGTAAGAATGTTATAAATGCCTCAAGTTACCTTTATGTATTATGATTTCTATGATTTATTCATGATTTGATGAGGTATGTTGAAGTGCTTATGTTTTATGGGTAAAGAATGATTTCATTCTTATGTATATATGTACCCATGTTTCCTTTCCATATTTTTATATCCCTTACTGAACTTTTTATGCTCATCCAAAGTTTTTTTGAAATGTTTTTCACAGGTCAAGGGAAAGGTACATGATATGATGATAGTGTCAAGGAAGTGTCAAGAAAGAATCCATGTTTTATTTTAAATATGTTTCCATTGATGGGAAAGAATAATACTATCTTTATGTAACCACTTTGTTTATATGTGGAATGTAATGCAAGTTTTATGATCTAATTCTCTAAAACTTTAAACCCGAAAATATCCTCAATGTGTAATCTTGTAATAACTCAAGATTAAGTAAGGTTTAAGGTCGGGGCCTTATAGTTGGTATCAAAGGTCAATTTAGATAACTTTAAGAGTTATAATTATATTAAATGATTATCCAAAAATATTTTTTTATGGTCAAATTGAAGTGATATAGTATTTGAATATTACCATGTTGCTTCATCTAAGACATGTTTTTTCAGAATGGTTTTCCGTAGAGGAAACAGGGAAGCAGTGCTAGGAAGACATACAGAAGGAAACAACATTCCAAATCAGAATCATGAGATGGTCGGAATTGGAACTGAACAGTTTGTTGCAGTAATGGCACAGTTGACTCAAGCGATAAATGGTGGTGGTATCCATGCACGAGATCAGCCAGATAAACCGTAGAGGAACATGTTAGTGGTTGAACATTTCATGAGGCAACATCCCCCATCATTTAGAGGATCATCTGACCCTGTGTTAGCTGAAGGGTGGATTAAAGCACTGGAGAAGATTTTCGATGTCATGGGGTGTTCATAAAATCAAAAGGTTAGTCTTCCTTTTTACCGTTTGGAGGGTGAAGCAGATCAGTGGTGGTCGATGGTTAAAAATATCAGGGACACTGATGAGATTGATGCTCTCGACTGGGATGAATTCAAAGGTATGTTTCTTGAGAAGTATTTTCCTAAGGCTGTTCGACTTAGGATGGAAAAGCATTTCTTGGAATTGAGGCAAGAGGAAGACTCAGTGGCTACCTATGAAGAAAGGTTCACTCGATTGTCAAGGTATGCTCCAAATTTTATCTGAGACCTTGATAGTAAAATCAATCATTTTTACTCAGGATTAAAGCCAAAATATCGAAGGGAATTAGATTCTTGTTAGTTTAAAAGTTATGAAAAGCTTGTTCGATGTGATGAGAAGGTGGAAATGGAGTTTGCCGATGATCAAGTGTTCTGTAACAACCAACAGAAGAAGAGACCGAGGTGGCAGGAGAAAGGTAAGAATTATTCAAAAAAGTCTGATGGTAAGAAAACTAAGTTTTCAGTTTGTGATAAATGTGGAAAAAGTCATGTTGGGGAATGTCTTCTGAATTCTGGAAAGTTCTACCGATGTGGTAATATGGGACATAAGGCTTGTGATTGCACTGAAAAGGATCAAGGTGAAGGTAAGACCAAATTTGATTTACAGTTAGTGAAATGTTATAAGTGCAATGAGATTGGTCACTATGCAAATGAGTGTCGGGCCATCAAATGAAGTTGTATCAGGTACTTTGTTTGTTTTTTTCAGATTATGCCAGTGTGTTGTTTGATTCGGGGTCTACACATTCATTCATCTCAGAAACCATTTCTTGTAAAATGGGAATACCATCTCAAGAAATGACTCCTGAACTTTTGGTAAAAACACCTGGGGAGAATGTTGAGGCAAAAAGAATTTATAAGAATCTTCCTATCCATATCTGTGTAAAGAACCTACTTGCAAACCTTATTGTTCTACCTCTAGTAGATTTTGATGTTATCCTGGGTATGGATTGGCTCTCTATTTACCATGCTAAGATTGACTATAGAGCTAAAGAAGTTTCTTTTCAGAAAGACTTTCAGTTTGTGTACAAGAATGAACCCTTAATGTTGATAACATATCAAGAGGCCAAGAAACCTGTAAAAGATGGAAATGAATGTTACCTTGCACACATCGTTGAAAATAAAGGAACTGTTCAGATTAATGATGTGCCAGTGGTAAATGAGTATCCTGATGTTTTTCCTGATGAGTTCCCTAGAATAATACCAGATCGGGAAGTTGAGTTTACTTTTGACTTAGTACCTGATGCTAAGCCAATTTCAAAACCCCCTTATCGAATGGCTCAAATTGAACTTTTAGAGTTGAAGGAGCAATTGCAAGATTTATTAGAGAAAGGTTTCATTCGACCTAGCACATCACCATGGGGTGCTCCTGTTGTATTTGTTAAAAATAAAGATGGTTCAATGAGACATTGCATTGATTATAGAGACTTGAATAACATCACTGTTAAGAACAAATATCCTTTGCCTCATAACGATGATTTGTTTGATCAGCTCCAGGGAGCTCAGTATTTTTCAAAGATTGACTTGAGATCGGGGTACCATCAGTTGAAGGTAAAGGAAGAAGTCGTTCCAAAGACTGCGTTTCGTACAAGATATGGCCATTATGAATTTGTAGTAATGCCTTTTGGGCTAACCAATGCACCTGCTGTATTCATGGACATAATGAATAGAATTTTCCATGAGTTCTTGGATATGTTTGTGGTGGTTTTCATTGATGATATTTTGGTGTTTTCGAAAAGTAAAGAGGAGCATGAAAGACATTTAAGGGTTATCTTGCAAACCTTAAAAGAAAATAAACTGTATGGGAAATTCGGCAAGTGTGAGTTTTGGTTGCAACAAATTTCTTTCCTTGGTCATATTGTTTCTATGATGGGATAACTGTTAATCCTATAAAAACCAAGGTTGTTGAAGAATGGCCAAGACCCACAAATGTAACATAGATTCGTAGTTTCCTTGGTTTGGCAGGCTATTACCGAAGGTTTGTTAGATATTTTTTAGGGTTATCTAGTCCAATGAATAAGCTAACTCGGAAGGGTGTCAAGTTTATCTGGAAAAAAGAATGTGATGATTGTTTTCAGGAACTGAAAAGAAGATTGGTGAATGCTCCAGTTATGGCACTACCTTCCAGGAATGGTGAGTTTGTTATATACAGTGATGCTTCATTGAAAGAACTTGGTTGTGTCCTAATGCATAATGATTAGGTAATTTCTTATGCTTCATGACAGTTGAAAACTCATGAGGTAAATTACCCTACACATGATTTGGAATTAGCTGCATTTGTTTTTGATTTAAAAATTTGGAGGCATCATTTTTATGGAGTAAAGTGTGAAATATATACCGATCACAAAAGTTTAAAGTATATATTCACTCAGAAAGAGTTAAACATGAGACAGAGGAGATAGCTGGAATTAATCAAGGATTATGATTGTACAATTCATTACCATCCGGGAAAAGCAAATAGTGTGGCTGATGCTTTGAGTCGAAAAAGTAATGCTTCATTAGCAATGTTGCGTTTGGAACGTGATCCTTTGGTTAAGGATTTGATGAAATTTGGCATAGAAGTTGTTGGTGCAGGAAGTTATTCTGTTTTGTTTTCGGTATCAGTGATATCATCTCTATCAGATAGAATCAAGCAAGCACAGAAGAAAGACAACGAGTTGCAGAAAAAGGTAGAGCTGGTTCAGAAAGGTAAGTTGCCTGAATTCAACATTGATAATGATTGCGTTTTGAGATTTGGGAAGAGATTGTGTGTGCCTTGTGATTCACAGTTGAAGAGAGAGTTGTTATGTGAAGCTCATAGTTCTTCGTTTTCAGTTCATCCGGGAAGTACTAAGATGTACAGAGATCTGCAGGAGTATTACTGGTGGGATGGAATGAAAAGAGATATTGCTGATTTTACTCTAAAGTGTTTGACATGTCAACAGGTTAAAGCAGAGCGGCAGTTACTGAAAGGGATGCTTCAGACTTTACCAGTGCCAGAGTGGAAATGGGAGAATATATCCATTGATTTTGTTGGGGGATTACCGAAGACATCTCGAGGTAATAATGCAATCTGGGTTATTGTTGATCGCTTGACCAAATCTGCTCATTTCCTTGCTATACGAGATACTTTTTCCCTAGATCAACTTTCCCATTTGTATCTTAAATAGATAGTCAGGTTACATGGAGTTCCCCTCTCCATTGTATCTTATCGTGATCCCAGGTTCACTTCTAACTTTTGGAAAGGCCTTCAGAAGTCGTTGGGTACTGAATTAAATTTTAGTACAAATTTTCATCCTCAATCAGATGGGCAGTCGGAATGAACAATTCAGACCATGGAGGATATGCTATGTGCTTGTTCGTTGGATTATCAGGGAAGTTGGGACCAACATCTTTCTTTGGTTGAGTTTTCATATAATAACAGTTTTCATTCTAGTATACAGATGGCACCATTTCAGGCATTATATGGGAAGAGGTGTCGAACTCCATATTTCTGGGATTAAGTGGGTGAAAAGAAGTTGATGGGACCAGAATTGGTAGAAGAGATGGCAGAAAAAGTTCAGCTGATTCAGAAACACATGAGAATAGCTCAGAGCAGGCAGAAGAGTTATGCAGACAACAGGAGGAAGGATCTATCTTTTGAGGTAGGTGATCATTTTTCTCAAGGTTTCCCCATGGAAAAGTGTGATGCGATTTGGTAAGAAAAGAAAGCTGAGTCCAATGTTCATTGGACCATATGAAATTCTGGAGAGAGTTGGATCAGTTGCATACCGGGTGGCTTTACCTCTTATTTTATCTCAGGTACACAATGTTTTTCATGTTTCGATGTTGATAAAGTATATGAAAGATCCATCTCATGTTTTGAGTCCAGAGGTAGTTCAGCTGGAAGAGAACCTATCTTACGAGGAACAACCGGTCTAGATTCTTGACTACAGGGAGCAAGTGTTACGGAATAAGGTGATTAATCAGGTAATGGTTTTGTGAAAAAACCACAGGATGGAAGAGGCAACATGGGAATCTGAAAATGCAATGTGGGATAAGTACCCCCATTTATTCGATAAGTAAATAAATTACGAGGACACAATTTTCTAAAGGGGGGAAGGATGTAACATCCCAAGAAAGTAATGAATAATAGATATTTTTATCTATGCCTATTAATTAATTAGATAGTTTTTTAGAGGCTTAAAATGAAAATATATCCAATCTTAAGCATGAAATACACTAATATTTTTAAAAGATTGTTTTACTGCCTTTTAATGGAAAACTATTTTTAAATCTATCTTTTGACAATTTTATAAGCTATTTTTTTCAAAATAAACATATTCATTATGATTGGGACATCAAAATTTATTTTGTGTGAATTTTTGGTATTTTTTCGATAAAGTTCATTTTTAAATGAATAGTGAAAAATGTTGTATTTTAATTCAAAACCTCTTTTTAATCTAATTTATTTATATCATTAGATTATCTTTTGAATTGGTTTTAAATTGAAATTAGAATATATTTTTACCATTTAATCCAATGGTGGTCATTGGAATCAATTTCACTTTGAAATTGGACTTAAACTAGTGTCAGTTTTTTGATACTTATTATTTCATAAAAACACGCTATTTGTCATGACAACGGGAATTAATTATTAAAATAATTAATTCAACTTACATGTTTTGAATTTTGTAAAATAGACATCATTTTTGAATTTTTAATATCAAATATAGCTTAGGGTGATGTTTTGGTATCTTTCTGAAAAACTTCAATTTTTAATGAATAGTGAAACCACTAAGTGGTAGTTAAAGAAACTGATTTTTCGTTTAAATGAAACTTTGCCACTTCTGTGATTTGATTTTCAAAAGTCCGACATACAAGGTTTTCATTAAGAAGTAAAATGTGGTTCAATGAGATTAACATATTTTTTTGGTGAATAGTATCTTTTAAGTTTTTAATCGCGATTAGAGGTAATTAGTGTAGTTTAAGGTAAAAATAATGCTTTAATAAAATGAGATGAGCTTGACACATGTCCTACCCTTATTGGTTGTGTCATGCCCGACCAAGACAAGCCATGGGTCAACTTGGGGACCCCATGGAGCCACTTTGGTTGGTAAATGACATAAATAACTTTTTTTAATGTTAAAGTAAAAATGACACAAACATGAGTTATTTTACTAAAAAAATTTTTACATGGGGTTATACAAGTCAGATTTTTGAATATAAATATTAATTAGAAATATAAAAGGATTTCCTACATTATAGTATTTTTTTTATAATTTTTAAACATGAAATAAATTAAATTATTTATGACATCATGATGATGCAGCGATGACCTCATTATTTAACAATTTAAATAAAATGGAAAGATAATGTAAAATCTAAGACCTACACATGGAAAAAACCAATTGTATGAGTGGATTTAAAACCCGTATCACCTTATCCTCGAATTATATCAATGTGGGACCTTTTGAATCCGAAACGCATTTTAAAATAAAGTAACTTATCTTTACTTTCCAACAGTGCCCCTCCTCTCCTCTTATAAAAGGCCCCCACCTCTACCTCCTTACCCACACTCCCAAAGCCTTTGGATCCGCCAACCCCTTCCCATTTTGGCTCTCCACATCCCTCTATTACACTTTTAAGCCACACTTTGGGCAGAATTCTTCCCAAGGAAGCCTTTGAGCTCAAACCAAAGGGAGTTACCCGATTTTAAGGTAATGTCTTCTATTGAGTCCTTTGGTTTTATTTTGCTTCTCCAACCCCCTAAAATCTATTTATTATATTCTTTTGTAACAACTACAGTATCCTCAATATACTAGGATTTTGTTATAATAATTATTCTAGATACACTTACACACACCTACATCTAATGGTTAACGAACATACTGTTTCCGTGGATGGCGAATTTATGCCTCCCGAAACGATGATTGTTCAACATTCTTTTAACACCTTAAAAGGTGGCCATTAAGATGTCACTATATTTATATATTATATATAATATGTTTACGTTTTCCTTAAGCTTCTGTATTTTTCATTTTGGGCATACCTTTATGGTTTCAATTTTGGGTAAACGTGATATCTTCATTTAAGGAAGTGCGGACTACCGCCCCCTCAAAGTGATTTGATTCGTTAAATACCGTATGTGGGACGTATAAAGGATGGAACTATGATATTATATATGATATTATCATGGAATTATAATATAATTTTATATAATTATGATTCCATTCTATAAAATACGAAATATAAATTAAAGTAGCGTTCATGCGTACGTACGGCTTACCGTCTCCATGAACGGTGCATTTCATTTCTTACCTCTAAATGATTATGTAATATTATAAATGCATGCATGTACTAGATATATATGACATATATGATATCTACATCATGAATACCATTCTGGATATAATGGATACATGAACAACTTGTAATTATAAAGGGATTATTTTTTTACTCAAGTACCATTGATTGTTAAAACGACCGCTATTTACTTAAATAATTACATAGTGTTCATGACATGGAAATAAGTTATATAAAAGGAATAATGAACTTGAAAAAGGTTCTTAAACAAGTAGAAATTAACTCAAGTTTATTATTAAGGAGATTAAAGAACGACTGAGTCAAGTCGGACCCGAGGTATGGGACTTCGTCTCAATCTCCTTTCATTGAGGCATATTTTGTTTTATAGACAACCTTCTTTTATACGGTGTATAAACCCCTTTGACTTTTACGTTTATTCAAAAGGAATATTTTCTATACGAAGCATTTACTAAATGAAAAAAGGGAATGTTTTTGTCGTACGTATGCGGCGACAACGACTTCTCCGCCGCCGTGACCATTATTTGAGTTTCGACTACCTCTACAAGCCATACCTTTTTCAAAGAAAAATAAATACCATGTTTTACTTTTATTTTATTTTGGTATTGAAAATGGTTTTCATAATGTTTTATATCAATGTGTTGTATTGATATCTTGTGATTGAAAGGTGGAAATGTTATGTTTCCTTTATGCATGTTTTATGTGATATGATTATGTTGAGGTTCTTGGGCATTATTTTGAAGACGGGTGGTTCCGTGATAAAATAAGGGCGGGTGAGCCCGATATAGCTCTCCAATGCATTGGGTAACGCGAAGGAGTGTAACGTTAAGGTTTCTCCGAAGAGATTTAGGGAATATACTGTGATGGGTATTCCGAACTTAACCAAGAGGGTTACTTCCTACATAAGAATTTTATGAATGCCTCAAGTTACCTTTATGTCTTATGATTTCTGTGATTTATTCATGATTTGATGAGGTATGTTGAAGTGCTTATGTTTTATGGGTAAAGTATGATTTCATTCTTATGTATATATGTACCCATGTTTCCTTTCCATATTTTTATATACCTTACTGAGATTTTTATGATCATCCCATGTTTTTTTCAAATGTTTTTCACAGGTCAAGGGAAAGGTACATGATATGATGATAGTGTCAAGGAAGTGTCAAGAAAGAATCCATGTTTTATTTTAAATATGTTTCCATTGATGGGAAAGAAGAATACTATCTTTATGTAACCACTTTATTTATATGTGGAATGTAATGAAAGTTTTATGATCTAATTCTCTAAAACTCTAAACCCGAAAAGATCCTCAATGTGTAATCTTGTAATAACTCAAGATTAAGTAAGGTTTAAGGCTGGGGCCTTATAGTAAATTTTTCTAAACCACTGAAGATGCTTTGAGTTAATCAGAGTGAAATTTATCTTTATAATAATATTGTATAACATTCAAGATCAAAACACATTGATATGAAGTTTCACTTTATAAAAGAGATAGTATCTTCTGGATATATTTTTCTAGAATAAATTTCAAAACATTTTTATATTTATAATACCTTTACTAAAGAAATTTCAAAATAAGGGTTTGTAGGGTTGAGGCTGCAACTTCATGTTAATCCTCCACTCATGTCTTCTTAAAACTCACAAGGACATACACCCACCATTCATTAGAATATTGTGAAAGATGGGGAGATAAATTAAAATATTTTGATTTTTTAGAAAGTTTTTACTTATCTCTATTTTATGAATCTAAAGTTGTGATTATCATAAAATGGTTGAGAGAAAATGAAAGTGTGATAATAAATAATGGGAGATAAATAAATATAGTGTAAAAAGAAATGTGAGGAGAGTTTATCTTTACATGGCCTCAAAACATTCTTGCCACTGAGGGATAAAATTACATCAAAAAAATTACATCATCCAATAGTGTGGTGTGAATAAACTCTCTTTTGAGAAAGTATTTGTTTTCATAAACTTCAAAAAACATGATTTCATTAAAAATTTGAGTTGTGAAAATTACCGAGTTGGAAAAGTTTTTAACATGTGTTCTTAACAAATAAAAACGGGGATATTGAATAAATCTTCTGAGTAAACTATTTTAAATAATGTTTTTTTTTATTTTTTTATAACTAATTTTTTGTTTAAGAATGTTTTTTTTCTAGGAATAGGACCCAGTCCATCGTAATGCGGTTGTTTTCTAGACACAAGTTTCCAGACCCAAGTATTTCGTATTCAGCTACACTAGACATAGAAGAAGTCATATTGATGAAGTTATTGATCAGAATGTTCATCATTTTCAGTTTCATCGACATGGAATTGAAAATAATCTAACTCAAAAGAATTAGAGAAATAATGATGTTTCTGAAATAGTTTTGAATGAAGAAATTGAAGTTTGAAGTTAGAAAGTTTAAATATTTTCTAAAACAAAATTAGATAACTCCTTGCTGATAAAGAAGTTCTACTATATCATAAAAACTATCGTGATAATTTTTTTTAAGAAATGTTGGAGAGGTTTGAATAAATTCAGAGTTGAAAAATGAAATGTCCATCGTAATTTGATTTCTATCATAATTGGAATTACATCGTAATGAGATGATAAAGAAAACAATGTTTATGAGCTTAAGGAAGAGGAAAATCATACTGAGATTTTCATACTAAGATTTTCATACTAGGAAAATCATACTGATATTTTTATTCTCATATATATTTTACTAAGGGTTGCATACTGAGGAAATAGTAATGAATTATTCATAATAAATAATTTTTGTTGAGACTATAAATATCACAATGAGCTTAGAAATAAAATTAACATAATGAGATGAGAAACAAACTGATCATAATGAAGTTGGGAAATAAATAGATCATAATGATCTGAGAAAGGCATAATGAATTAAAGTGGTCATACTTGAATTTCAATTTTTCGTAAATCTCAGAGAAATATAAGGACGGTTGAAGAAGTCAATGTTGATGTTTTAAATGTGAGATATTTTACGAATATTCTTATATTTGAGGAAGAAAGGAATGTTTCCAAGTTAATCACCTTTGTATTATGAGCCACCAAAAAAATACTTTCTCAGGTCATTAATTCATTTGTAACTTTTACACATGCACAAAAGGTGGAGCGCTAGATAATTAGATGTAAAAGTTCATATTTGATTGTTGAAGAATTATATTAATTATTCTAGAAGAGTTTCAGTTTTTCATATTGATAATGAATTCATTGTATTGAATCTTCATATTGGGAAAATTGGATCTAGGATCCAACATTATTGTAGTAAAAAAATCAGATCTACGAACATACATAATTGTATTTGTAGAATCATATCTAGAATCTATCATCATTGTCTAGAAAAAATATTATCTAGAATATCGAATCATAGTATTCAGAGTATCATATACAGAATCCAGTATTATTGTATTTATAGAATCATATCCAAAATCATCATTCATTGAAATTCGGATCCAGGATCCATCATTATCATATTCATTGAATTGGATCTAGAATCTAGCATCATCAGTTTGAGAAAATCAGATCCATCCAAATCAGACTGATAATTCAAACTAAGAAATTATGTAGAATATTCAATAAACTCAATATTATTTTATTTGGATTAATTATTTTATAATAAAAAATTATAAACTGATGGGAGTCAGTGTATTATTTCTATCAAGAGATATATAGTTTTTAATGGGAGTTGGCACAAGTTTTATTAACTTATTTTTAATATTGGATTTCCATAGAACCATAGGAGTGGGTATGGTAAGGATGTATGTTCTCTTAATGAGGTCAAATCATTTAAATTTTGTTTGATTTAATTTCTTTCCTACTATTTCATGCATGCATATTTACTAAAATTTAATAAGGATATAAATAATACCAAGTTGTAGGGTTTTTTTGAAAATAATTGAAACATATAAAATTTAACGACTGATTCAACCCCCCTATTAGTTGTTTTTTGATCCTTTGTAAATTCACTTAGGGTGGTTCAACAAACATTTTCTAGGCTATTATCTCAATATGATTGAACTCATCCAATAAATTTTTTCACTCAAGATTTAGTTATGGTATTTAGACTTTATCATAGTCATGGGAAAAGACCATTGGTGTCATCTCCCTTAGAAGCTCTGATAAATGGAATTTATATGGTACAATACCATTGGTCAAGTACAATGCTTATTTTTTCTATAAAAATTAGACTTTATCACAACTTTTAATATATATGAATCATACCAGTCACTATATAATGACAATATTATGAATGTTTATGATTAATAATGGTATTTTAAATTTGACATTTTATATTTTATAATTGGTCTAAAATAACCAAAGTTGTACATGCATTTTCTATAAATATATGGAATATAATCAATCAAAAACGGAATAACATTTATAAAAGTATGGGTCCTTACATTATTCTTCCATAAAAATTCCACCCTATAAATTTCATTGCATACACTAAAAAACATATGGGAAATTTTATTTCATTACCTCTTTCAGTTCCCACATCTCTTCTCAAACATTAGATTATGCCATAGTTCATTGACCAAGTGAGTTATCTTATTTCCAAAAACATTGTTTCAATAATTTAATATCTTCACTGGCTTCTCCTTATATAATAGATTATTACTTAAGGGTTTTACCTCTAGATTAAATCCATGTGAGCGGTACAATATATACTTCCTTAAGGGGAATATATGGACCATATCATTTACATAAGTTATGTTAGGTGAGAGAGATAGTCAATAGGTCGTATCTCTAATGAGATCAATGATCTCAAAGGAGATTTTGTATCGTGTTCTAATCTTTCACTTATTACCAAACCACTAAATTTCTACCATATATATATATATATATGAAGGAACACCTTATCTCTGACCTAAAATTACATGTATTGTCAGCAATTTTCTTTATTGGTTTTTTTCTTACCTTTTATGAATTTCCTATAACATTGAATGGTTTGAGCCTTCTCTATCACCTCTTGGAAAAGAGTAGTTCTTATAAGCATCCACTCTCTATCCTTATCCCGCATGTTGGAGTCTACCACCACTTCCCATATAGAGCCTCATAAGGTGACATTTTAATTCTAGAATGAAATTATTGTTATATGAGAACATCTATTTGGAAAGGTGTTGATCCAAACATCCTTCGAAATACATTAAGCATGATTTCTATATATCCACTAGAGTTGGAATAGTTCTTTCAGACTAAACATCCAAATGAGGGTGATAAGTTATACTAAAATTCATCTCTATACTTAGTGAGAGTTGTAGGATTCACTAGAACCTTGAGGTAAATCTGATATCTAGATAATATATAATCGATAGATTCACTCCATAATGTCTTACCACTTTCCTTATGTATTTTAGTGACTTGTCTAAAAGATAAATCTTCCTTGATATCAATGAATGTTTCTTACTTTGTAAGGTAATTAAATACCACCTAAACATTGTTATTACATTTAGATATCATGTGGAGTCTTATAACGAAATCCATGGGTGTGTTTTCCAGTTTACATAATGGTATGGGTAATGGTTTTATCATACACATAGAATTATATCATTTATCCTTGAAATTATGTTATTGCAAACATAAAGATACAAAATTTTCAATCTCCCTCATCATGTTATCCCACTAGATGTTTTTGTTGAGATCATTATACATCTTAGTGCTTCTTGGACAAATAGAGAAGGATGAGCAATGTGAATCATCTAGAAGTTCCCTATTTATTTTTAGTTTTAATGGGAAATATATCTAGGTCCCTATCCTTATAAATCCATATTTAAAAAATTTAAACTCGGGATTATTAAATACCTTTTTTTGTAGCACCTTATCATCCATTTGGGCATATATGATCTAATCAATAATGGATGGTTGAGAATAAATTTTTTCATGGTAGGATGTATATCCTTTTATTATTCCCATTTCCATCCTTCTTTATATCAGGGAAGATTATATCCATTTCAATCGTCATCATGGATAGGGTTGCATGATCCTTTTTACTTAGTGAATCTAATAATTGGTTAACCTTACCAAGATTTTAATGGATTGAATAATCACAATCCTTGATCATCCTTGACCTCCTTTGTTGGTGAATATTGAACTCCTTTCGTGTAAATATAAACATGAGGATTTTATGATCTATATATAGGTCACACTTTACCCAATAGAAATTATTTCACTAAATATTTAATGTGAAAATCACTACATACAATAATCGATATAGATTTTAGTATTTTTGATCATATATATTTAAGTAGTGGGAGGAATAGGCTATCAATTTTTCATCTTTCATTAGTACAAATCCCATTAATTTTATGATCCTTAATTGTAGATAACAAACACATCCCTACTGGTTGGTAGTGTGAGTATAACTCTTCATTAACTCTTTGAAGATCTCCTCAAATTCACCAGTCTAGAATAACATCACTCCCTTACATGTTATATTGTTTATTGGACTTATAAATTATAATAATTTTCCCATATCTCGACAATATTACCCAACTAAAATAAGGAAACTACATATCTTTTTCATAGATACTGGTATGGTTCATCCCTAAATTTCTTCTATTTTTAAAGGTTCCACATATATCAATTTTCTAGGGACAAAATGACCCATGAATATTACATGTTCCATCCAAAATTCTCATTTAATATAGTTTTTAATTAAATATTCTGTTAAACAAGTTGTTATTAAAAAATACAAATGTTTCTCATGTTCTTCCATTCTTTCAAAGTAGATAAGAATATTGTCTATAAAAAATACCACAAATTTTTCAAGGTAATACAAAATGGCACTATTCATTGATTCTATAAAGATAACTACAACATTAGTGATTCTAAATGGAATCAATATGATCATGTATTGCCTATACATTATATGAAAAATACTCTTAGTTTTATCCTCCTTATTATGCTTTACTTGATAATATCTCGACTAAATATTCACCTTAAAGGAGTACTAGAATCCACATAGTTGATAAATTAAGCCATTAATCTATGGAAGAAGATACTTTTTATTTATCATTATCTTTTGGAACTCATTATAATCAATGAAGATGTACATTGATCAATCCTCTTTATTGATGAAAAGGATTAGTGCACCCCACGGTGAAACACATGGGTGTATAAAACCTGTATCTATATTATCCTATAGATGCTTCTTCAGCTCATCTTGTTCAATAGTTTCAATTCTATATATAGTATTTGATATTTTTAGTGATATAGGTATAAGATCTATTGAGAAGTAAACCACTCATATTGAAGGAAGTATTTAATATTATTATGGAAACACGTCAGCATATTCCCTCAAAATGGGCTTGTCATCAACGATGATATTTCCCTTATTCTCAATCTTTTCAACTAGATAAAGTTAATTATAAGGAAAAAATATACATTCATAAGATAATGATACAAAATTATATCCCTAATCCTCATTGAACTTGTATATAATTAACAAATGATTCACAATATGAAGGGTAACTCACTTTTTCTGATAATTTATGTTTACTCTATACAAGGAAAGCTCATTCAAATCTATAATTTAATCAATTTTCACTAAAGGGAGACTCACATGGTTCACTGGGAAATTTATCTTGAATATATGGTTGAGGATTAATCATATGCTTAAAATGATATAATTTACCCATTTTCCATTTTCAGTGATATATCAAATTCCATTATTTAATGTGGTTTTGGAATAGTTCAACTAAAATTATGTGATATGAAATAATGTTTCAAACCAGAATCAAATTGTACATTCACTATTATTTAATGAATAACTTATGTACCTTCCACCACATTATTGTGATGATCCACCTTAGTATTATTTTGGAATAATATTTCCCTTACTCTCTGGGTATTGTAGGTTGTTTTTGTAGGTTATAATTGTCAACAATTATCTTAGTGCATTTATTTTTATAGTTTACTTGTTCCATGTATTATAAAAAATGGACATAAGGTTGAGGGATGACTGGATAATTCTTTTCTTCAATCATATTAGTGGCCTTCTCTCACCATCATTACCTGACTATGCGACCTTCCTTCTCACAACAAAATCATTTCCTTATATCCTTCATGAAATTATAAGTATTATTCTTATCACACCATTGATAAGTGGGATGTTGGAATTTATTATTAGCATAATATTTATCCATCACTCCATCATGATATAAATTTATTTTATACTTCTTATATTATGACCATTGAGATTCACTTACCTTCATTTTTAATTTAAGGGCCCATAATATAATTTCCTCACAGTTGTTAAAGTCTAAAATTTCCAAATATCTTTATATATTTGGATTTATACCACCAAATATTTGGTAAAATTAACTTATGGGTCCAATGAGAATGTTAAAAGTGTATCATATAAGAATTTTGATGTTTATCCTATAGGCCTCGATAGATTTTTCGACATTCTACTTTAAGCCAAGGTAACCCCTCTTTATTTTTAGTAGGAGAGTATGAGAAAAATATTTATAAAAAAACATTTTTCAAATTTCTCTCCAATCTATTGATTCAATAACCTCCTCTCAATTTATTTTTTATCAAGATCATTCATTGATCATATTCTAACAACATATGATAAACAAACAAAACATAATTTTCTTTCTTAGATCATTGAATTATAGAGAATACCATTTCAATGGATTTGATCAATTGTTACATGATTTAAGGGATCATAGGGTCTACATAATGTCAATGGATTTTATTGCATATCCATCTTAATTGAAACTTTCTCTTTCTTAGGGAGATGTGGATTTCCCTATAATTTTTTTTCAGAAAATTAGTTAATTGAGTAAGTATTGTCCTGAATTTGTTTATTACTTCTCTAATCTATTTGGGAATCCCACTTGGGCAGTGATAAAATAGAATATTAGGTTTATTTTTATTTTTTTCATAATGGTTAAGAACAATATTTTTAATTTACCAAATAATATCCCCTGATAGTGTCAAAATAGTTGTAAAAAGGCCTCTTTTTTATACACTCAGTGGAAATTGAGTCAAATACCAATGCATCCTTTTAAGAGTTATTACCCATAGGTACAATTTTGTCAATGCCACATCCACTTGTAGTATCAACATAAGTATTTTCCTTCTTGGAACCACATACTCTATAATTTACCATAATTTAGTGGTGTTTTTATATTTATTCGTATCCATAATGAATTTTGTAAATTTTTCTAATCCCAATCCAGAAAATAACTAAACTTTCCTCTGATACCACATTTAAAAACTTTAATACATAATGAACCATAATTCATGATATATTAAATAAAGATACACATATTATAAATACAAAGGATTGAGTGGACTAGTGAATTTTGTTAATTATATAAATAACATAATAAATTGAAACATGGATTAAAAACATTATTTCAAACTCCTTAAAATACTCTAAAAATTTCATCTCTTTTTTAAAACTCCATAAGATAACCTGGAGACATTTATAAGAAATGGGGGAGCTAAAAAGAAAAGTAAGGGAATAATCAATGAATTAAATGATGAAAGTAATGTATGTTACTTGGGAGTAATATCAAGGTGAAATAAAATGTTATAGAATCATAGAAATGATCATTAAATCATGATATAAGATGATAATATCAAGGAAACATATGAATGTGGAAACAACATAAATCATGACATCATAAGTATAAGTCAAGTCTAACCACCATGAAATAAAATAAAAATGTGATTAGTATAACCAATTGTGCATCATAAATGGTAAACCATGAGATAAAAACATTACCCAATGCATTTTTGGGACATATAATTATAATATGACCCATCACATTTATGTATTGTATGTGCATTTTTTTACAGCATAGATCATACCACAAAAGAATTTATTTCATCACTTTTAATATCATGATTAAATAGTGTGATTTATACACATGGTAGTCCAAAATAAAATAATGATTTTTTAATATAGGTTAATAACCTCGGTGTAAATGGAGATGGGTATTCACATTACAAATGTTTTACATTGAAAATAATGGGATAATTTTGGCATCATAATGGGTGGACATAAAGGTTCATGGAAGTGATTAATGCGTATTAAAGGTGGTCTATAATTAAACATTCATCATAAGGTTACTAAAAGGGATCTGTAAAAAAATATTACAACATGAAAAATTAGAAATCAAACTTCCTGGTTTTAACACACCAATATCATATGGTATGTCTCTTTTAAAACATAGCATCTTTGATAGTTTATTTTTCACACAACACCGAGTTTAAAATAGTAATATACTATTAAATATTTTAGTTGGAATATTAATGTGACCATTTAGAATAGTAATATCACCAATATGATAGTAACTTCACCAATGAAATTATAAATAAAAATTGTGTAACTTATAAATAAAAATATGTTATATTTATATCATGTAAAAAGTAAATAAATGTTTTAAAAACCATAAATTAAGTGTTGATATTTTTGGGAAACATAAATATTTATTTAACATTTTATAAATAATATATTTATTTAAAAGACAATAAATTATATAAAATATATTCATAAATAAATACTTTTTGTCTTATGATTATATGATAATATTATGAGACCTTAATTAATTTTTCTAAGTGTTATAAAAATAAGTTATAAATTTAAATTAGGTTTTTTTCAAAGATGATTTTAATTAAAAAATAAATTTATTATATTTAGAAAATTATTTTGATTAAATGGAGTTTATTTTTGGAATCATATAGATATAAAAATTGTTAGAGTAAATTATTGGTATTTTTCTAATATAATTGATTTTTTGGTGAATATTGAAATATTGTAATTTTTTGTAGATATACATTATAAGGTAAATACACAATTTCCTGAGTCATTTATGATGTTATAACCATAATATTGAAATATAAATCTCTATTTATTGTATTTATTCATGTTAATCAAAACAATTTATAGTCTTGATCCAAAATAATTCACTAATGAATAAAATAATAATAAAACACCACTCTCTTGAACTATAAATATTACCTCTCACAGACACTTATCCTCACACATCCAAATAATTTTAGATTGTCATATTTCTACCCAATACCTATACCAAACCTCTACCCCACATTATAGCCCTTTTGGTCTCTCCCAAAATTCTATTTCAATGTTCCTTAAGGAGGTTCTCAAGGAGAGGAATTCAAGAGGAAAAATCCCCTTTCATTATTTTTATTTTATTTCTTATTTTATTTTATTATCCTTTCCTTATATACTCTATAAAAACAATAATATTTACTCCATTATATTATATATACAATAATTATATTATGTAAATGGATTATCAACCATAAATTCTCTTCTCTTATCATAATTGTTATAAAAATGAAAACATCATATGTGAGGTGATGATTTACTTCCTTCATGGACGATGAGTTTCTGTTTTTCAAATACTCCATCTATAATAGTTATAAAACCATTATTATTGTTAATTAATACTTCAATATATGTAATGAAACTTATTTAATGTTCTGGAACCATAAAATATACATAATATTAATACATAAGACCAAACTAGTTTGTGATAATTAAAAATATGCTAAAATAATCTATATAGTTATCATTAACACTTTATCTAAAGAATTATCCTCATATCTAAAAATAAAATGATATATAAGACCATTAAATAACCTTGAAATATATTATTAACATATAATTTCAATTTGGGAAAACTATTCCCATTTCACGTGATCTTTTTTACATATATACATAAGAACTAATCATGAAAACTAATGAAATGAACACTCTTGAACTATGAAATCATTTGTCATAAATCATCAAAAAATCCATAAATGAACTTAATAAAAATATAATCAATCAATTTTTTTTGAATAGGTTTAAAATTAAATTATTAAGGAATATAATTTTGTCATCCAGGACATTAAGTGCAAGTGAAAAACACTTTCGTACATAAAGTAAGGGATTCTCCTTGAACCTCAACATTTCATTTAGGTTACACTTTGTCTCTATTTACCCTAATTTCAGTATTAATTATTTTTAAAAACTTCTTATAATTTATTTTTATATGTTCCAAAATCATGTATCTAGATCATCTCATCTTTATTAGATGGAATGATACATGTTTTATAAGGTTCCCTTTTCAATTCCTCCTAATATGCAAGCCCAGTTAAATGGTACTTCCAAATTTCTTACCAATTTTCAAGTACACTCCATTAATTATTTTAAGAAAAAAATATTATCTAAAATCCATATTTTTATCATGAAAAACTATCTTATCTCTTTATTGGTTGTATGTAAACAATTAAACCTTTTTAATTTTTGAAGACTTATATTTTCTCTAAATTACACTAAAGGGGCCCATTACTAAAGTCTCTTAAAAACTTTTTTTACATGTTTTCACTTATTTTGGACATCATTTATTCCTCAAAAATAATTTAATTGTCCTTAACTTTTTTTGGGATATATATGTTCACATTCTGATTTTTGATAAATAAAAATGATTATTTTCAAAATAACTCTTCTTTACAAAGTAAAAATTGTATTTCATTGAAGAATTCCTTGATTATTTTATTAGAGTATTTTCATCTATTAAAAACCCTCTATTTAATTTTACTATTAATTGGGATCTATATTATACGATATCATATTCCATATTTTATTATATGGTTT
Source organism: Viscum album (assembly GCA_963277665.1). NCBI lineage: Eukaryota > Viridiplantae > Streptophyta > Magnoliopsida > Santalales > Viscaceae > Viscum > Viscum album. The sequence goes on from OY728125.1 coordinate 1,617,732,014, forward strand.
ATGATCAGTTTGACTATGGATGTGTTACCTTGATACCACTTACCATATTACTCAGAATGGTTAGTGATCATGTTTAATGATTGGGGAAAGTAATATAATTTTTTATATATATGTTGATTAGGTTTCTTCTCATTCATATGTGGAATTAATTATGAATACTAAGTGATAGTATTGGCCAGCTATATCCCCACAATATAACGACTATATCTTAACATACATAGACAGTGGATTTTTAGAATAGTTAAAACATTACAAAAAAAGACACACAAAGAATGTATTAGTTTATTGTCATTGTAAAATTGGATAAAAAATATTTTAAATTAGTGAAATATATTCAGTGTTTCCCAAAAACATATTACCCTTAAGTATTTATACTTAAATACCTTTCTTCATATCCTGGGGAAGAGAAGCATAAGAAAGTGTTGAGCTCAAATTCTTAGTAAGGATAAATAAAGGAAATGCGTAAGCATATCATTAACATAATGATATGAGAATGCGATCATGATAATTATAATATCATACCCTATGTATTAAAAATCATAAACATGAATCATGGAATAAATATTTATAGCTCATAAGACATTAATCATCGTGAAAAAAAACATGATCCTAGAAGTCACAATAAAAGAATAAATCATGGAATTGTGGACACATATAGGAATATAAAAACACTATTGAAAGGATTTTTACCAAGACCATTATAACATGTTAGTCTTGGGATAATAACCTATGTACCATTTTTGGGCTTGGGTCTCCCTCCTGTGTACCCTCTTGTTTCGGTCTTAGGATATCCTCCTGGGTACCCTCTTGTTTTGGGTTTGGGATTCCCCCCATGTACCCTTTGAGATTATAAAACATTTATCATTAACCAATTCATTAGAGGGAGATATATTTATTATCTTTCACATAATGAAATAATGCATTCATGTTCCAAAAAGCATTCATCATATCATAACCCATAAAAATTTATGGGTTCTATAAACATAATATCATAACACATTAAAAAAATTAGTATCATTAACATTTTACCACATCATAACCGATAGAAAAAAGTTTGGTTTCATAATAATTTAATCAATTAATATCCTTTGAAAATAGTTGGGTTTCAAAAGAATATAACATATCGAAAAGAAATAGATTTCATAAGAATCATTCCAACAAAACATAAAAAATTTAGAAAAGAATATGAATATAACCTATGATTCATTTCCTAGAAAGGTATGAGTAACATCAACAGATGCCATCTTCGATAGAAAATCTTTTAATAAAATATTTTAAAAACATTTATTGAGAAAAATATTTTTTCCTCTTTGTAAAATTATTTTTAAAAACATAAAAACTTTTGAAATCCATTTTCATGAAATCGTATAAATAAATATTTAAAAATACATTGAAAAACTTTTTCTTTGATAAATTATCGAACACATATAAATAAAAATTGAAATTTTATTTACAGAAATTCCATTAAAAATTATAAATAAATCTTGGAATCCTTTTGAATGACATTTTCCTTGAAATTTTACAAAAGAATCTTGAAAACATTTCGAAAACAATTTCATTGAAAACATTATAAAATAACCTTGAAAACATTTTGAAAACAATTTTTCTTAAAAAGTTAAAAAGTAATATTGATTATTTTTTTTGAAAATTGATTCGAAGAAAATATTTTTAAAAAAATTGACATTTAAAACATGAAGAAGAAGCTTTACAGAAAGGATGTCGGGTAAAACTGTTCATGTCATATGAGGTAAAAAGAACATTCCTTTTGCACGGTAGAAAGGTTAAAAAAATATCTTGTTTAGAAAGAGACAAGAATATTTCTTTGAAATCATTGGTAAAATAAAAAAAGGGTAAAAATTTATCTTTAATATTATAGGATAATATTATAATATTCTTGGAATCCCTTTTAAAAAACATGTTTTTAAAAGCTTTTGGATTTCCAACTGAATAGAAGGTAAAGTATGGCTTTCTCAAAAACATATTATTAACTATTTTATGTACCAAAGAGTGGAAAATGGTAATAATACATGAATATATCATTAATAACTAGAGGATAATAATATTAACTATTTTTATTGAGATATGGATCATATGATTTCATCAAAGGATGTATAAACATAAACAATATCGAAAAGCGATGAGATTGTTATAATAAACTCTTACCACATGGTAACTTTGAACCATACTCCCAGTTTAAACAATAAAATTAAATGAAGCTAAAATTATTATAAAAATAAAAATATTTATGATGTAACATTCAAAGTTAGTAAATAAACCTCATAGAATAATATAGGTGCATAACATGGCATGTATCTCAAAGAAGGAAAAAATAAGGAAAAATTACATTACTGATTTGGTAACTATTGAAACATAAACCCCATGAAAGAATAATAATAAAATGGATATTTAATTATTAATAAATTTAGTTATAATTTTAATATAATACATTCATATGTATTATATACACCCCAAAAAATAAGTGCATGTTGAATAATGCATGTATCTCACAGAAATAAAAAGTGAGATGAAAATATCTCACCTTCTTTCTTGACTCTCATCATACTCATTTAAAAATCTTGAATAATAAATTTAATTTTATTATAAATCTTTTAAAGAACTATATTATTTTATCTAATACAATATGTGGTTTTATTATGACTTTATATTACCTAGTTGTTAGCAATTTTGTGTTAAGGTTACGATTCGGGTAATATTCGCTTTGTTTTTCTATTATGTCTTAATTTTTTATATATTTTCTTCTTATAATTATATAATGATTTATAGAATTTAAACCATGATGATAATATAATATATACTCATTATATTTTTATTATAATAATATATATAATATATAAGTATTAAATTGAATACATGGTTTATGGAGACGGTTTTTCGTACATACGCATGAACGATGTTTCTGTTTTGTTATTGTATAGAAAGAAAGAATGAAAATGAAATATATGTATGTACGTATATAATATTTTTATAAAATAATTATTATGTCTTATATATCATATAATTTCACTAAACACATCCTTAATACATTCCATGTAGCACGTAAACAAATCACATCTCGTTGAGGGGGTGGTAGTCCACACTTGCTCAAATGAAATTATCATATTTACATAAAATGGAAAGTATAAAAATATGTGTTATAAAATTATTAAATAATATTAAAACCATAATAAATATAATATATAACATATATATACATATTTTACATAATATTTTCCACCATGAGGGATGGTAAAAGAAAAAACTAAACAATCATCATTTCGTGAGGCGGTAGTTCACCGTACAAGTAAACAGTATGTTTGTTACCAACTAGATGGAGGTGTTTGTAAGTGTAAGTCGAAAAATTAATTTAACTCTCAGAATATTTTTTATATTTTAATTTTTATATAATAAATAAATAACGATATTTTAAGGATCTGGATAAAGAAAATAAAATAATAGATCTTGAGGAAGGATGTCACCTCTTATTCAGGTAACTCCTTTTGGTTTCTGCCAAAGGGATTCCTTGGATGGATTTGTGCCCAAATGGAGGATTCAAGGAAGAAGGGGGATTTTGAGGATATATTTTTCATAGCTTTTCCAAACATAAGTGGCATGAGATGTTTGTGGGAGTGGGAGGAGAGGAGGCCTTTTTATAGTGGTGGAGTAGTGACATTCTTGTAAAATTTTAGAAAAGGAAAAACCCTACCCATATTTTTTTATTGAAAGTGGATAGAATAATGGATCCAATTAGTTATAAGGATGTATAGGGTCTAAATATTTCTGAATGTGGATTTTGGACAAGTTTATAGATTGTTTTGGGCCATAATCTTATGGTTTAGTCCCTTATTTAGATTCATTTAACTTTAATTATTGTAATCAATTTTAATTACATTCACTAACATTTTTGGTCAAAAAATTATTTGACCTTATTAGACATTATAATTTTTTCTTATCCCAAATATGGATTTTTTTTTCAAATTCAATACACATAATTGACAGAAATTAAATTAAATATAATCTCGCGTACGGGATGACAATACAAATTTTTAAAGTAAAAACATTCCAAAGTTTACTATGTTTTTATAGTCAATTTCAAAGTGAAATTGATTCCAATGACCAAAATTCTATTTATTGATAAAAATTCAACCTAATTAAAATTTTAAACCAAATAACAATATATAAATAATTTATATGAAAATTCTATTTTAATTAAAATTCTGTATTTTAAACTATTCATTAAAAAAATAAAACATAACAGAAAAATACAAAACATTCACCCTAAGATAATTTTAATTTTTTTTAATTTAAAAAATGATGTTTATTTTGAAATAAAATATTAATATTTATAATAGGTTCTCCAACAAAAGGTGATAAAAGTGCCTTAATAAAAATATATGCTTTATGTATAATATTTGAATTGTTCTTATTTTTTCCAATCAAATATATTGGATGTATATCAAAAAAATTGATTGAAGAAATTATATATATATATATATATAAAATTAATATCACTCAGTAATTGTAATTAATTTAATTTCATATTACAAAACATATTTTTGATAATAAAAATAGTTTTAAATAAAAATATTTCTTTTATATTCAATTGGTTTATTTTAACTAATGAATTCAATTTATATTTGTGTAAACTATGGGTTTTCATAAGTTAGTTATTAAAATTTATAACCGTTAAGTTATCTTCTTGGTTAAGTCTTAATATATTAAATAATAATATTTTAATAATATATTTTTGGTTTGGTAAAACATTGACTTTCATGTTATGTAAGACATCGAGGAAAGCTAGTCTTGCATGTCACATAAGTTAAGATCAATGTTCTGTGTAGAGAAAGATAAAAATTATGTTTTATTTATTTCATGATTTAATTGGAATTGTGTATAACATAATACAAACATAGAGATTTAATATAAAATAAACTATATTTAGTGTCACGTGAAATGAAAAATATCAAATAGATTAAATTAATTTGAAAAGGAACATTTCATAGAATCTGATGTGTTACATTCTACCCCCATAAAATGAATTTTACCCTTGAAATTAATTTGTGTTATCCAAGGTTTAACACTTTAATGTTCGTTTAAAAGAAAACCACATCGTAAAAATGAACACTAAAACTTCCTTTAAAATAGAAATATGGAACCATAACGGTTACTGAGAGTAACACATAAATTGGTTTCCAAGTTGGAGAACATAGTTGGAAAGTTAAAACATGGACATGGAAGAGAAATATTTGTAACACCCCAGGTAAATAAAGAATATGACATTTTCATATTTATCCATATTTTTGAATAAAATATTAATATTACTTTAAAGAGAATTCTATGCTCGAGGGCGTACCGAATACGCAACAACGAGTTTCTTTGAAATCTTACATTGCACTCTAATAATAAAATAATATTATTTTAAAAGGTAGTTAACGCCTAGCCGTTATAATGGTGGGAATGAGCGGAACTAACTACAAAATGATTATATATTTTTTTCAAGTATGTTTACTTTAATCAAATAAATGTTGGAAGCTTAAAATGCAAATGAATCCAATTTTAAGCATAAATCTTCTAATATTCTTTAAAAAGTCGATTAACCGCCTTTTGATGGAGAACCCTTTTTAAATTTACTTTTTACAATTTTATATGTTTTATTTGACAAAATAAAATCCTTCTTTATAATCTGGACATCGAAATTTACTTTGTGTTAAATTTTTTATTTTTCTGATAAAGATCATTTTTATTGAAAATGTTGCATTTTAATTCAAAACCTCCTTTTAATCTGATTTACTTATATGGATAGATTATATTTTTAATTTATATGAAAGTGTATTTAGAATATATAATTTCCATTTAATCTAATGGTGTTCATTGGAATTAATTTCATTTTGAAATTGGACTAAAACTAGTGTAATCTTTTAATATATATTGTTTCTTAAAAACACAATATTTGTTTTGACAGTGGGAATTAATTATTAAATTAATTAATTCAACATATTTATTTTGATTTTTTTTAAAATAGACATCATTTTTGAATTCGGAATATCAAAAATAGCTTAGGGTGAATTTTTGGTATTTTTCTGAAAAACTTCAATTTTTGATGAATAGTGAAACCACTAAGTGGTAGTTTAAAAACTGATTTTTCATTTAAATGAAACTTTAGCACTTCTGTGATTTGAATTTAAAAAATCCGACATACATGGTTGTCATTAGGATGTAAAATGTGGTTCAATGGGATTAAAATAATTTTTTGGTGAATAGTAACCTTTAGGTTTTTAATCGCGATTAGAGGTAATTAGTGTAATTTAAGGTAAAAATAATGTTTTAATAATATGAAATGACCTATAAACATGTCCTTACCACATTGGATGTGTCATGTCCAACCAAGACAATACATGAGTCATCTTGGGGACCCCATGGAGCCACTTTGGTTGGAAAATGACAAAAATAACTTTTTATTTAAAGTTAAAATAAAAATGTCACAAGCATGAGTTGTTTTACAAAAACAATTCTAAAATGTGGTTATAAAAGTCATATTTTTGACTATAAATATTCATTTGAAATATCAAAATATTTCCTACATCATGATATTTTTTTTATAATTTTTAGACATTAAATTATTTAAATTATTTATGACATCATGATGATGCAGCGATTACCTCATTAATAAAGGATTTAAATAAAATGAAAAGATAATTTTAAAACTATAACATACACTTGTCAAAGACCTATTAGATGAGTATATTTCGAACACTTACAACCTTATCCTAGAAATACATCAATGTGGGACCTTTAAAAACTGAAACTCATTTGAAAATAAAGTGACACTTTCTAAATTTCCAAGAGTGCCCCTCCTCTCCTCTTATAAAAGGCCCCCACCTCTACCACCTTACCCAAAACTGTCAAGCCTTTGGATCAGCCAAAACCTGCTCATTTTGTCTCTAAAAATCCCTATATTACTCCTAGAAGCCTCAATTTGTGCTGAATTCCTCCCAAGGAAGCCTTTGAGCTCAAATCAAAGAGAGATACCCGATTTTAAGGTAATGTCTTCACTTGTGTTCTTTTGTTTTATTTTGCTTCTCCAACCCCCTAAACTCTTTTTATTAATTTATTTTGTAACAAATAAAGTATCTTCAATATACTAGGATATTTTTTTAAAAAGGATTCTAGCTACACTTACACACACCAACATCTAATGGTTAAAAAACATACTGTTTCTGTGGATGGTGAATTTCTGCCTCACGAAACGATGATTGTTCAATATTCTTTTAACACCCTCAAAGGTGTCCATTAATATGTCACTATATTTATATATGATATATAATATGTTAATGTTTTACTTAAGCTTCGGTATTTTGTATTTATGGCATACCTTTATGGTTTCCCTTATGGTTAAACGCGATATCTTCATTTTAGGAAGTGCGGTCTACCACCCGCTCAAAGTGATTCAATTCGTTAATACCATATGTGGTACGTATAAAGGATAGATTTAATGATATTATATATGATACTATACTGAAATTATAATACTATTATTTATCATTATGTTTTAATTCCATTAAATAAGAAATAGAAATGGAAGTAGCGTTCATGCGTATGTACGGCTTACCGTCTCCATGAACAGTGCATTTCATTTCTTACCTCTAAATGTTATGTAATATTATAAATGCATGTATATAATGGATATATATGATATATAGGATATCTACATAATGAATATAATTCTGGATATATTATATATTTTACCACATGAACAACTTGTAATTATAAAGAGGTTATTTTTGACTCAAGTAGCAATGATCTACAAAACGACCATTATTAACTTAAATAATTACATAGTGTTCATAGCATGGTAGTAAGTTATATAAAAGGAATAATGAACATGAAAAATGTTCTTATGAAAGTATAAATTAACTCAAGTTTATTATTCAGGAGGATAAAGAACGATCGGGTCATGTCGGACCCGAGGTAAGGGATCTTACCACTCTCTTTCTTTTTAAGTACTCTTTTTTATTTAACTTACATTAAGCTCCTCTTTCTTATGTTGGTGGATGTTATTTTATATTAAAATTTCTGTAAATGGTTTGTTAATATGATTATGGACCCTATTTTATCTCATCAATCTATTTTTGGAAGTTTTATGTGGCATCGTTAGGCTACCGAATTTTCATAACGGGATTTTCATCTCACTTTTTATTCCCGTGAGATTCATGCTACATTGGACACTATTTACTTTTGTGTGTTGTATGTAATGCCCATTATTTTTATATTTGTATAATACAATCTCATTTATGGGTAGTTACATCTTTATTGTATTACCCTTCTTTCATGGGGTGTATGTTTTGAAAGTTTCCCTAATCGGTAAGGGAACCTTTCACACTCCTCTTTTAAAAAGATTTATTTTGTTATGTAATTTTGTTTACATCTTTTTATGTTGGGATATGTTATTATATATCCTTATTGATGTAAATTTTATGTCCATAGATACCATTTTCTCTCTTATCAAATAATGTTATGAATGTTAAAGTGATGCCGTTAGGCTATCGAATTTTACCAAGGGAACTTCTTAACCCAATTTCGATTTCTTTGGGTACAACTTGTAGTTATTGAATATGTCATTCTATGAAAATGTGTGAATGACCTCTGGTTGTATTACACGTAATATCCACTTATATTGGGTGTATTTATATTTGTCACACATAATTATGAGATTGATTTATCCTTAATTTAAGGATACCATCTTTATAATAGATTTCATCTCAATTTACATTTCCATTGAGATTTCATTGTTGTTATGCACCAACTAACTCTTATATGGTGTATATACTATCCTTTGGAATATTATATCATGAATCACTTTATTCTCATGATATTATAAAGTTTTGATTAAATGTTATTTCTCAATTATTGTATTCAAGTGTCTCTCATTTTGTTAAAAACCCTTTAACTAAAATATCGTTTTAAATGTTTTAATGATTTATTCTTATAAATATTTCTCATTAATATCCATGTTTTCAAAATGGTATTAAGGATTTATTTATATGGATATTAATGGTTTAAAATGTTAAAAGATTCAATGTGGTATGGGACTTCATCTCAATCTCCATTCATTGAGGCATTTTTAGCTTTATACACAACCTTCTTTTATACGGTGTATAAACCCCTTTGACTTTTACTTTCAGCCAAAAGGAATCTTTTTTTATACGAAGCATTTTACTAAACGAAAAAAGGGATTTTTTTGTCGTACGTATGTGGTGACAACAACTTCTCCGCCGCTGTAACCATTATTTGAGTTTCGGCTTCCTCTACAAGCCATACCTTTTTATAAAAGAAAAATAAATACCATGTTTTACTTTTCTTTTATATTGGTATTGAAAATGGTTTTCATAATGTTTTTATATCAATGTGTTGTATTAATATCTTGTGATTGAAAAGTGGAAATGTTATGTTCCTTTATGCATGTTTTATGTGATACGATTATGTTATGGTTCTTGGGCATTATAATGAAGACGGGTGGTTCTGTGATAAACTAAGGGTGGGTGAGCCCGATATAGCTCTCCAATGCATTGGGTAATGCGAAGGAGTTAAACGTTAAGGTTTATCCAAAGAGATTTAGGAAATATACTGTGATGGGTATTCCAAACGTAACCAAGAGGGTTACTCCCTATGTAATTATGTTATGAATGCCTCAAGTTACCTTTATATCTTATGATTTCTATTATTTATTCATGATTTTATAGGGAATGTCAAAGTACTTATGTTTTATGGGTAAAGTATGATTTCATTATTATGTATATATGTTCTCATGTTTCCTTTCCATACTTTTTATAACCCTTACTGAGCTTTTTATGCTCATCCGATGTTTTGGAAATGTTTTTCACAGGTCAAGGGAATGGTACATGATATGATGATAGTGTCAAGGAAGTGTTAAGAAAGAATCCATGTTTAATTTTAAATATGTTTCTGTTGATGGGATAAATGAATGTTATCTTTTATGCAACCACTTTGTTTAAATGTGGAATATAATGTATGTTTTATGATATAATTATCTAAACTCTAAACCTGAAAAGATTCTCAATGTGTAATCTTGTAATAACTCAAGATTAAGTAAGGTTTAAGGCTGGGGCCTTATATTTGGTATCAGAGGTCGGTTTAGATAAATTTAGAGGTTTGAGTGTTGTTTAAGAAAAAGATTCAAGTTGTGTATAACCACAATAGTTATTATATTAGATGGAGTCATCGTTTTTTTAAAGTTAGAATGAGTTTGAGATAGCTTGGATAAGTATATCTTGGTGTTTATATTCATCTTTTTTATTTGATGATTTTACTGATATACTCACACTTACCTTTTTAGTTTTAGTAAATGGCTGGATCTCGCAGGCACCAAAGTAATAGTGGATTTGAAGAAAACTGTGATGGTTTTATGAAAGAACAACTGAATGATATGGGAGCTGAAATGAGAACTCTTGTGGTTATCCTCAACCAACTATCTGGAGTCATGATTGACCACCTGAACCTTAATGATTTTTATAAGGCATCGTATATGCGAGAAACAAATCCCTACGGATGTTCAGGTAATAATCATAAAGCTAAGTATGTTCAAAAACCTATGTGTCAAATATGTGGAAAGAAACACATGGGAAAATGTTTCAAAGGGACAGAAAGATGCTATAGATGTGGAAATGAAGGTCATAAAGCAAGAACCTGCCATGGAAAAAGGAAGCATCTAGTTGACTCTAGAAAAGGGAAAGAAGTTCTTTCTGAAGGATCAATTGAATGTTTTAAATGTGGTGTGCATGGTCATTATGAAAACACATGTCCTACGAAGAAATTTCGGGAATGGGGTCACCAAGATCGTAAAAATATTCATTTACCAATACCTAATGCCATTCCGATTTCGGATGAAGAAACTGACAATGAAGATTGAATGGTATGGATTATTTCTTAACATATGTTTTCCTATTATTGGAATCTTAGGATATGATTCATTATTCTGTTTGTAGGAATGATGTATTTTAGAATAAGTTGAAAATGAATGGCTAATGGATCATGAAGAATGTTGAGTGAGTAAGAAGTCATCATTTAAGGGTTTCAAGTGTTATGGTAGATTTTAGGATGGTGAAATTCTTAGATGTATGAAGTCTCTTTTGATGATGGGGTTACATTAGAAGACTTTTTATAGTAACCATGATGTTTGATATACGAAAATTTTATTCATGGAATAATTATCCTTTTTGTGTGGATATAGTTATAAATAACCATTTTGGTTTATATGATCTTGAATTTGAGGCAATTATTGGTTAATACATTTTGGGTTTCAATCTTAGTTTGGTTTACTTTGTAGAATTTTATGGATAGATGTTTATTGAATGGTCTTTGTTGAACATTGGGATTTTGTTTCGGTTAAGGTCTAAAGACATGGGAAGTATATAGTTCTCTTTTGTGGATAAGGTGATTCTATAGAAGTTGATTATAGCTCTCTTAATGTGAACAAGTCATCCTAAATACTCGTCTTTTGGAGAAAATATGAGTTCGTGTAAGAAATCTAGTAAAAGTTGAAAGTCAACATGAAAATTAAGTATGCTTCCTTATGTTTTAGTTAAGTTCATAAATAAATTCCTCAACTAAATGTAACTTAAAAAAATGTGTTCTGTTAATTTTTCCTACTAGGGAATCAAATACCGTTTAACCCATCACAAGTTTGTGATTTTCTTGTTTTTAACATTCTCCTAGAAATGTTACTATCACTCTCCATTAGAACACGACCCTTTGTTTTTCCCTCCATATCCATATTTTCATACTTGGAATCCTAGTATGGGTTAACTCAGGTGACATTTATACTTATCTCCCATTCTTTTAAAGTGATAGTTTTACTGACTCTTGTTCCGATGTGGGATTTTCAATAAAGCTTCCAAGCCCAATTTTAAAATTGCGAGGACACAATTCCCAAAAGAGGGGAAGGATGTAACACCCCAGGTAAATAAAGAATATGACATTCTCATATTTATCCATATTTTTGAATAAAATATTAATATTACTTTAAAGGGAATGCTATGCTCGAGGGCATACACAATACGCAACAACGAGTTTCTTTGAAATCTTACGTTGCACTCTAATAATAAAATAATATTATTTTAAAAGGTAGTCAACACCTGGCCTTTATAATGGCAGCAATGAGCGGAACTAACTAAAAAATGATTATATGCGTTTGTCAAATATTTTTACTTTTATCCAATAAATGTTGGAGGCTGAAAATGCAAATGAATCCAATTTTATGCATAAGTCTTCTAATATTCTTTAAAAGGTCGATTAACAGCCTTCTGATGGAGAACCATTTTTAAATATACTTTTGACAATTTTATATGTTCTATTTGACAAAATAAAATCCTTCTTTATAATCTGCACATCAAAATTTACTTTGTGTAAAATTTTGTTATTTTTCCGATAAAGATCATTTTTATTGAAAATGTTGCATTTTAATTCAAAACCTCCTTTTAATCTGATTTATTTATATTGATAGATTATATTATTAATTTAGATTAAAGTGTATTTAGAATATATTGTTACCATTTAATCTAATTGTGGTCATTGGAATTAATTTCACTTTGAAATTGGACTTAAACCATTGTCAATCTTTTAATAGATATTGTTTATTAAAAACACGCTATTTGTTTCAACAGTGGGAATTAATTATTACATTAACTAATGAAACATATATATTTTGAATTCTTTTTAAAATAGACATCATTTTTTAATTTGGAATATCAAATATAGCTTAGGGTGATGTTTTGGTATTTTTCTGAAAAACATCAATTTTTGATGAATAGTGAAACCACTAAGTGGTAGTTTTAAAACTGATTTTTCGTTTAAATGAAACTTTACCACTTCTGTGATTTGAATTTCAAAAATCTGACATACATGGTAGTCATTAGGATGTAAAATGTGGTTCAATGGGATTAAAATAATTTTTTGGTGAATAGTAACTTTTAAGTTTGTAATCGCGATTAGAGGTAATTAGTGTAATTTAAGGTAAAAATAATGTTTTAATAACATGAAATGACCTAGACACATGTCCTTCCCTCATTGGATGTGTCATGGCCGACCAAGAAAATCCATGGGTCAACTTGGGGACCCCATGGAGCTACTTTGGTTGGAAAATGACATAAATAACTTTTTATTTAATGTTAAAAGAAAAATGTCACAAGCATGATTTATTTTACTAAAACAATTTTTATGTGTGGTTATACAAGTTATATTTTTGACTATAAATATTCATTAGAAAGATAAAAACATTTACTACATCATTATATTTTTTTTATAATTTTTAGACATTAAATAAATTAAATTATTTATGACATTATGATGATGCAGCGATTACCTCATTAATAAAGGATTTAAAAAAAATGAAAAGATAATGTTAAAAATATAACTTACTCTTGTCAAAGACCTATTGGATGTGTATATTTCGAACCCTTACCACCTTATACTCGAAATACATCAATTTGGGACCTTTAAAATCTGAAACGAATTTGAAAATAAGGTAACACTTTGTAACTTTCCAAGAGTGCCCCTCCTCTCCTCTTATAAAAGGCCCCACCTCTACCACCTTACCCACACCTATCAAGCCTTTGGATCAGCCAACACCTGATCATGCTGTCTCTCCACATCCCTCTCTTACTCCTAGAAGCCTAACATTGGGCAGAAGCCTTCCCAAGGAAGCATTTTAGCTCAAATCAAATAGAGATACCCGATTTTAAGGTAATGTCTTCACTTGTGTTATTTTGTTTTATTTTTCTTCTCCGACCTCCTAAACACTTTTTATTCATTTATTTTGTAACAAATCCAGTATCTATAATATACTAGGATGTTTTTATAATATGTATTCTAGCTACACTTACACACACCTACATATAATGGTTAAAGAACATATTGTTTCTGTGGATGGTGATTTTCTGCCTCACGAAACGATGATTGTTCAATATTATTTTAACACCCTCAAAGGTGGCCATTAATATGTCACTATATATATATATGATATATAATATGTTTATGTTTTATTTAAGATTCTATATTTTCATTTATGGCATACCTTTATGGTTCCCATTATGATTAAACGTGATATCTTCATTTTAGGATGTGCGGACTACCGCCCCCTCAAAGTGATTTGATTCGTTAATACCATATGTGCAACATATAAAGGATAGGTTTAATGATATTATATATGATACGATACTGGAATTATAATACTATTATGTATCATTATGTTTTAATTCCATTAAATAAGAAATAGAAATGGAAGTAGCGTTCATGCGTACGTACAACTTACCATCTCCATTAATGGTGTATTTCATTTCTTACCTCTAAATGTTATTTAATATTATAAATGCATGTATATAATGGATATATATGAAATATATGATATCTACATAATGAATATAATTCTGGATATAATATATATTTTACCACATGAACAACTTGTAATTATAAAGAGTTTATTTTTGACTCAAGTAGCAATGATCTACAAAACGACCATTATTAACTTAAATAACTACATAGTGTTCATATCATGGAAGTAAGTGATGTAAACGGAATAATGAACTTGAAAAAGGTTCTTAAGAAATTAGAAATTAACTCATGTTTATTATTCAGGAGGTTAAAGAACGATCAAGTCAAGTCGGACCTGAGGTAAGGGATCTTACCTCTCTCTTTCTTTTTAAGTACTCTTTTTATGTAACTTACTTTAAGCTCCTCTTTATTATGTTGTGGGATGTTCTTTTATATTAATCATTCTGTAAATTGTATGTTAATATGATGATAGACACTATTTTATCTCATCAATCTATTTTTGGAAGTTTTATGTGGCGTCGTTAGGCTGCCGAATTTTCATAAAGGGATTTTCATCTCACTTTTTATTCACGTAAGATTCATGCTACAATGTCCACTATTTCCTTTTGTGTGTTGTATGTACATGACATTATTGTAATATTTGTATAATACAATCTCATTTATGGGTAGTCAAATCCTCACTGTATGACCCTTCTTTCATGGGGTGTACGTTTTTAAAGTTGCCCAAATCAGTAAGGGAACCTTACACACTCCTCTTTTAAAAAGATTTATTTTGTTATGCCTTTTTATTTACCTATTTTTATGTTGGGATATGTTCTTATATATCATTATTGATGTAAATTTTATGTCCAAGTGATGAGATACCATTTTCTCTCTCATCAACTAATGTTATTAATCTTAAAGTGACATCGTTAGGCGATCGAATTTTACCAAGGGAACTTCTTAACCCAATTTCGATTTCTTTGGGTTCAACATGTAGTTATTGAATATGTCATTATATAAATATTTGTGAATGAAATCTGGTTGTTTTACACTTAATATCCACTTATATTGGGTGTATATATATTTTTCACACATAATTATGAGATTGATTTATCCTTAATTTAAGGATACCATCTTTATAATGGATTTCATATCAATTTACATTTCCATTGAGACTTCATTGTTGTTATGCACCAATTCACTCTTATATAGTGTATATACTGTCCTTTGGAATATTATATCATGAATCCCTTTATTCTCATGATATTATAAAGTTTTGATTAAATGTTATTCCTCAATTATTGTATTCAAGTGTCTCTCATTTTGTTAAAAACCCTTTAACTAAAAAATCATTTTAAATGTTTTAATGATTTATTCTTTTAAATATTTCTCATTAATATCCATGTTTTCAAAATGGTATTATGGATTTATTTATATGGATATTAATGGTTTAAAATGTTAAAGGCTTCAATGTGGTATGGGACTTCGTCTCAATCTCCATTCATTGAGGCATATTTTTCTTTATACACAACCTTATTTTATATGGTGTATAAACCCCTTTGAATTTTACATTTATCCAAAAAGAATATTTTTTATAAGAATCATTTTACTAAAAGACAAAAGGGAATGTTTTTGTCGTACCTATGCGGCAACAACAACTTCTCCGCCGCCGTGAGCATTATTTGAGTTTAGGCTTCCTCTACAAGCTAGACCTTTTTTAAAATAAAAATAAATACCATGTTTTACTTTTCATTAATTTTGGTATTGAAAATGGTTTTCATAATTTTTTTATATCAATGTGTTTTATTAATATCTTGTTATTGAAAAGTGGAAATGTTATGTTCCTCTATGCATGTTTTATGTGATACGATTATGTTATGGTTCTTGGGAATTATTATGAAGACGGGTGGTTCCATGATAAACTAAGGGTGGGTGAGCCTGATATAGCTCTCCAATACATTGGGTAATGCGAAGGAGTTAAATGTTAAGGTTTCTTCGAAGAGATTTAGGGAATATACTGTGATGGGTATTCCAAACGTAACCAAGAGGGTAACTCCCTACGTAAGTATGTTATGAATGCCTCAAGTTACCATTATGTCTTATGATTTCTATGATTTATTCATGATTTTATGAAGTATGATAAAGTGATTATGTTTTATGGGTAAAGTATGTTTTCATTCTTATGTATATATGTACTCATGTTTCCTTTCCATACTTTTTATAACCCTTATTGAGATTTTTATGCTCATCATAAGTTTTTGAAATGTTTTTCAAAGGTCAAGGGAATGGTATATGATATGATGATAGTGTCAAAGAAGTGTCAAGAAAGAATCCATGTTTTATTTTAAATGTGTTTCTATTGATGGGATAAATGAATAATATCTTTTATGTAACCACTTTGTTTAAATGTGGAATGTAATACAAGTTTTATGATCTAATTCTCTAAAACTCTAAACCTAAAAAGATCCTCAATGTGTAATCATGTAATAACTCAAGATTAAGTAAGGTTTATGACTAGGGCCTTATAATATTAGTATCAAGTTCTATAATACAGTGATAGAGAACTTGGTCAAGAGAATGTTAACAATCACAAATTCATAAATATGCGATGACCTAAGGGACCATTTGATTCATCCAAAAAGACAGTATTAGGTTAACCTTTTCTCCTTCAAGATGCTTTCCCTTGGGTTAAATAATTTTCATAAGAACATATACTTACTTGATTCGATACAATCTCATCATATTTTTATCCTTGATCAACTTATAATTCATCCCTTATTATAAGAAATGAAAGTGTATTTTTCATTCCTGAAGCATTAACATATCATAAGATCAATAAATTGAATGATTTTTCATTCTTTTTATTTTTTCATGTAGAAAATGATAGCACTGGTTATACAATATTTCATAAATCCACATATGGAGATATAATAATTTAATTCACACAAGATTTATATGAACTTTAATCTAAACATTCCAGAAATGGTTAGCCTTGTATCCCTTCCAAAATATAATTCACCCCTTATTCCAGAAATAACATATTATCTTAATCAAAAAAAAATTCATTTGAAACATGGGTCCATCCTTATACTGTTAGAATATAAAATGTTATTTTATTATTCCATAATCCATATAGGGAAAGATAATATCATGAAATCTCACCAAAGGATGAATAATAAGACTTTCATAGGGATTATTCATACAAAATAAAATTCCCAACTATGGAGGGGAGGATAAGTATTTCTTAATTATCACGGTAACCATAATATATTATAATAACAAAATATTTATCTTTTTACATTGTATTTAGAGGTTTTTATGCATTATCATTTACATTTTTACATGGATTTGGGCACTTATTAGCATATTGGTCAGACACCATGAAATTGAAACACTAAAGTGTGGGAGGTGTATTCTTTGGGTATTTCTCATTATTTTCATCATTATACAACTACCTCCCATCACTTTAATATTTATACACTTGATAACCTTACCTTCTTCACTTAAGCATTTAGTAGTCCCCGTAAAACAATTCACACCAATTTTCTTTCCACATTTTTTGCATGAAATAATGATCATTTTCTTTTCTATGTGTTTATTAGAATTACCTTTGAACTCCATAGTCACTTAATTGTCAAATTCATGAGATTAATACATAACTCCAACCACAATATACAAATTTATATCACATCTAGACACTTATTCATATCTATGAAAGTTTCTTATTTCAAAATCCTTCCGAATACTCAGTTTCAGACCACCAAAGAATTGGTCAATTTTTCTTTCGATTTTTTTGATAATACCCCAAGTGTACATCACAAGTCTTGTAAAAGATTCTTCGTAGGAAAAAATATATTCATAATCATTCTACTTAATATCTAGAAATTACTTATCCACATTTATATAATGAATACAAGAAGGATACTTATTCGTAAATAAGTTCTTGAACTCACCTCAATCCATTGACTCAATTTTTTTTCATGATTCCCTATATTCTTGATTAGATACCACCATTGATCTTCTTTACCTTTTAACTGATAAATATCCAGATTTAATTTTTCATGTTAAAAAATTTTTAGAATGTAAAATATTATTTTGGTGGTGCTGATCCATTGTTCAGTAATAAGTGGATCAGAAGACTTGCTGAAAGAAGGCGGGTGTTGCCTCATGAAGGACTCAAAAGAATGTTGTTCCCTCCTTTTCTCATTTTGAAGTCCAACATGGTTCATATCCTAATAAAGATTTATGATAATATCAATGATACTTTTTATTCCTACTCTTATAGTATTTGGTTTCTCTGGAGAACAATCACTGGATTGTCGGTTGTAATCATCATTAATGAGGTTCCTTCAAGTTCCATCCAATGACTAAAACCAAAAGAAAAGAGTAAGAAATATTTATTAGATTGAGGAATCACATAAGCATGAAAAACCACTAATATTATTTCTAAATCATAACACCTTATTTATTCAATGACACCATAGGTTTATCCTATGTTACTCATAGGAAATATATACTTAAATCCTTCATGATGGTTTGTGAATAGGTTGAGAATTTCCAAAGCATATCCCCCAGGAGTATCAAACCAATTGTGCTGCAAGGCCCATTGCCATGTACTAGATTACCCCTAGTTATCCCCATGAATTCTTGTCAGATTTTTTACCCTTAGTTACATCTCTTCCAGAGCCACATCCACTTGTAATATCCAGATCGACATGTATTTCTAAGAAACCACTCACTCTATCCTTTACCATAATTATAGAAAATATTCCTATTGTTTTTCTTATCCTTAGAAATGTACATATAGTTCTTACTAAGTTTTTATCATCCTTGTTTCCAAAGGCTAACAAATCCTTTTCTCTGATACCAACTATAATGACCACGTATAAAAATACATATAAATTACATCCCATTTTCAGAATAATTAAATCATTAAAAAAAGATTCCTAAATACCATATTAGTCTAGTTCATTTGGAAACATGAAAATAAAATCTTCTAACTTGGTGAAATATCTTCAATGTTTTCCAAAAAGCACTTTCCCCTTAGTATTTCGACATAAAAACCATTTTTCATAACATATGGAAGGGAATCATAGGAAAAGGGTGATCTTAAATGCTTAGTAAGGCTGAATAAAGGAAATGTGTAAGCATATCATTAAAATAAGGGTTTGAGAATACGGTCACGATCATTGGAAGATCATACCTTTCATATAAAATATCATAAAAACTAATGATGGAATAAATATTTTTTGTTTATAAAACATGAATGGTAAGGAAATAAATAACATGAGCCATGAAATGTAATATAATAATAAGACATGGAATTGTGGAAGAAACATAAGATTATAAAAACCTAACATCAAGTATTCCTACCAAGAACGTTTTAACATATTAGGATTGGGATAATCACTTGTGTACCTGCTTCAAGCTTGGGATTCACTATTTTTTTACCCTTTTGTTTTAGGATTGGGATATCCTCCTATGTACCCTCTTATTTCGAGCTTGGGATGTCATCCCATGTACCCTCTTTTTTGGTCTTGGGATGCCCTCCCATATACCCTTTGAGCTCATAAAAAATTTACCATTACCCAATAATTTTAATGGATATATAGGCCCCACCTATAATATAATAAAATCAGACATGAATGTCCCACAAAACATTCATCATATCCAAACCCATGAAAAGAGATGGGTTATATAAACATCAAATCATAACCCATGAAATGAAATATATATCACTAATATTTCATCACATAATAACTAATGGAAATAAGATAGGTTTAATAATCATTTCATCAATTCATAACCCCTTAAAAGAAGTTGGTTTAAAAATAATATAACATGTGGAAAAGAAATGAGTTTCATAATAATTATTCCATCAACACATAAAAAATTAAATAAATAATATGAATGGATCCCTTATATCTTTTTCAATAAAGGAATTAGGAACATCAATTGATTTCTTATTATATGGTTAATAATTTTGAAATATCTTTTGAAAAAATTTCATAAGGAAAATATCCTTTCTTATTTAGAATTTCTTTTTTAAAATAAAATCTTTTGAAAATCATTTTAATTAAATATTTTAAAGTTATATTTTAAAAACTATAGAAATTCATTTCCTTTGGAAACATCTTGAAACATATAATGAAAGCATGAAAAAAATTTCAAAACCATTTTCCATGAAAACATATAAATAATGATTGAAATAATTTTGAAAAACTTTTTCCTTGAAAATTTAAAAAATAGGATTGAAAACAATTTTAGAACAAATTATTTGTAAATTTATAATATAATATTGATAACATTTTGAAAACAATTTTCCATATAAACTTATAAAATAATTTTGCAAACAATTTGAAAACCAATTCATTTAAAATTACTTAAAAAAATTCTTAAATATAAACATTTTAAACATGAAAAATAAAATCTACATAAATGATGGTGGGTAAATTCGTACATTCCATACAAGGGAAAAGAGAAAATTCATTTTCTACGATAAAAAGGTTAAAAAACGCCTTGTTTAGAATGAGATCAGATGATTTATTCGAAAACATTGGTAAAATAAAAAAAATATAAAAAAATATTAAATATTATAGGATAATAATATAATATTCTTGTAAAACCTTTTTAGAAAGATTGTTTTGGATAAATGTAGATTTCTTAACCTAAGATAGGGTAAAGTCAGGCCTTCTTAAAAACACATTCTTAACTATATTTTCTACCAATGAATAAAAAATAGAACCAGTAAAATAATATATCATGAATAACTATAGGACAAGTAAATTCATGATATTTCTTGAGAGATGGATCATAATATTTTATCAAAGGAAGCATAAATATAAACAATCTTGAAAAGCGATGAGATTTTTTAAAGAAACTCTTTCCACGTGGAAATTTTAATACATAGTTCCAATTTAAGAAAATGAAATTTAATAAAGCCTAAAATATCATGAAAAAAGTTATATTCATGATATAACATTTCAAAGGCATTATATACACTTCATGAAAAAATATAGGTGCATAACATGGCATGTGTCCCAAAGAAGGAAAATCAAGACAAAGTTATTTCATCTATTTGGTATCTTTTAAACAAAAATATCATGAAAAATATCATAAAATTGATATTAGAATACCCATAAATTTATGTATAATATGAATATAATACATTCTTGGGTAGTGTTTACACCACACAAAAAGAAGTGAGTCATGAATAAGGCATGTATCTCATGAAAAAATGTGAGATGAAATTCCTTCACCTTGTGTCCGGAATCCCATCATAATAGTTCAAAAACTCTTTTTTAATAAAAGAAAGATTCTTATAAATATTTTACATAACCATATTCTTATATCTAATATAATTTATGGTTTTATTATTACATGATATTAACTACATGTTAATAATTTCATGTTAAGGTTTTTCTTTTGGTAATATTGACTTTATTTTTTGCTTGTGTCTTAATTTGTTATATATTATTCCTTATACTTATATCATCATTTATAGAATATAAAAAATGATAAAAATATCATGTATACTCATTATATGGGTATTATTATAAACTATAGAATATATATGAATTAAATAGAATACACCTTTCTTAGAGACAATGGGTCATACGTATGCATGAATTTTTTTTTTGTTTTATTGTCGTTTTGAAATAAAGAAACAAAATGACATATATGTATATATCCACATAATATAATTAATGTATCCTTATTATTTCATACATATATATCTCATAACATCACTAAACTCATCCTTAATTCATTCAATGTAGTGTGTGAAGGAATCACATCTCTTTGAGCGGGTAGTAGTCCACATTTCCCCAAATGAAATTCTCATATTTACAAAAAAAAAAAAAAGTATAAAGATATGCGTTTTAAAAGGATTAAAGAAGCATTAATACATGAAAAATATAATATATAAAATTTATAAATTGATTTCCTATCATAATTTCCACTATGGGAGGTGGAAAATGAAAAATGAACAATCATCATTTAGTTAGGCAAATATTCGTCGTACACGTAAACAGTATGTTCGTTACCCATTAGATGGAGGAGTGTGTAAGTATAGATAGAACCATTAATATAAAAACATCATAGTATATTTAGGAGACTATTTTTTATATAATCATTAAATAATGATATATAATAGCACGGGGAAATAAAATAAAATAAAGGAGCTTGAATAAGGATGTTGCCTGTTATTTGAGGTACTCCTTTTGGTTTTCACCAAAGAAATTCCTTGGATGGATTTATGCCCTAATGGAGGAATCAAGGAGTAAGGGAGATGTTTTTAGGATCTAACTTGGTATATATTTTCTAAAATTAAGTTTCTTGAGAGGTGATTGGAAGTGGTAGGATATAAGCTCCTTTTATAGAGGAGGGGGAGTGGAAATCTTTTGAAATTTTGGAAAAGGGAATCCCCACCTAGGTTTTATTATTGAAAATTGATCTAATAATTAAAAAACATTAAATACACGGTCATATATGGTCTAAATATGGAAATAAAATGGATTTTGGAAAATTTTATAGGTCGTTTTGTATCATGAACCATCCCCTAGGGACCGTACCTTGACATACCCCTAATGAGTAACTCAGTACTCATTAGGGGACCCAGAGACCCTCGATGTTCTATCAGAAATCCACAAAGTAAAAATACCCCAAAACAACCATGAAGTAAAACACAATGATTATGCATTGTTAGCTCTACTCGGGTATATGCCATTTCATCTTCCTAGGTCATCTGTATATACTTGTCTCAGCCAAAAAGAAACATAATTCCCTGGCCTCAAGCAATTTATAGGACTTCCAAAGAAGGTTCAAAGCATAAATCGATAATGAAGAGTACACGCTCCATGAATTGGCCATCCCTGATGTCACGCATATGAGAGATGTACTCCATCAGGTACATCTCAACCATTCGTAATGGAACTTATGAAAGAACGTACTCTATCGGGGACTTTCTACTAGAACTACCTCTAGATCAGGACCCTAGAGGTCTCTCCATCACAGTATTTCACCCGATTCAATACCTAGGAAAACCATGTGAAGAGGCCCACTCCCCGACATTGTGTTTAGTTGGGGGAGAACTACTCCAATCCAACCGAAAATATCTTAGTCACTCCAGTAAGAAGTTTCCCACACCTCAGTCCGTCGAGGGAGTATTAAATTCTACCCTGGGTATCAATTACATCATGTGGAGGGTCCTGCTACTCGTAACTGTGTCCTATAGTCGAGGGAGATCCAACTCCGTGTAAGGAACCGCTCCATGTCGTGACTCATAAAAAAGGGAATACTACTCTATATGTGAGGACCTGCACCCTACCGGATAGGAGAGTACAACTCAGGTAGTTGGTTCACTATGGGGGAATCACGCCCTAGTACGTCAGGAGAGTACCGACCCTAGGCTAGAGGACCCACACCCTGGCATGGTATGGGAGTACCGACTCTACTGTGGCACTGCATAATGTGGACCTGCACCCTTGGTTGATAGGGGAGTACATACTCTTAACAGAGAGGACTTACACCCTACCCGGTAGGGGAGTACCTGACTATATGTGAGTAAAGAATGGAGGACGCATGCCCTAATACATTAAGGGAGTACCAAATCCAAATATAGGAAAATCATATTAGAGGAAATCATACCCTTACACATGACGTGGGGGGTCCTGTCTCTACCGTAGGGGAGGAGTAAAGAATACCCGCACCTTGAGTCATCAAGGGAGTATCGATCCTAACTGTCACTACTAGAAACACCCTGGTTATGCTCCTCAATTTATTTTTCATTCTTCAACCATCAATTATTTCCAAAAGTAACCTGATGATCCATCTTGTCATAAGGGTTCCAACGCAACAGACGACACGTCAACCAGACACACATTGTAAATGTTATAGGCATTTTAGTGTCGAGGCCTCGGTTGGATTCAAGTACAATATAGACCGGGCAAATATAAAAATTCTCATAAAGTCATGTGGAGTATATGAAATGGAAAACCTCATTCTAAGTGTTACAGTTCTACATATGGTTCGTCAAACGGATGTTCGGTTTAGAAGATATGCTCGTTTAAGCGAACTGGGCCATAAGTGTGTTCGTGTCCAGTTCGACACGGTCAGACTGACCAGACCCATCCCCCTGGACTCGGCCTGACGGGGTTGGGCTCTGACTATTTCATCTAGGGATAGAACGACATGATGGTCTGTGGGCTTAGCCCACTGGGCCACTGGTCCGGCCCGACCCACCCGGCTGGGCGTGGCCCACCGGGCTACGGAATCGCTCATCCCGCTGGATGAGCAAGGGGGACTTCTCCCCTCCCGAATAGCTGAAGACATTCTGGTCTTCAATGCCATGATGCAAGGTGGTGTCACATCTCTTGTCCAGATTGCGTGGACCGGCCCACTTCAGACCCACGGGCGTGGGTCCGCTCTCTGTCAGAGCGTTTCTCCGCAGCGCAGCACCGCATCACACTGCCCAGCTCAACTGCGACGCTGGATGGGGCCACACCTCTTTGTCAGTCCACATGGATTGGCCCTATATAGACCTCTGACCGTGGGTCTGCCCTCACTCATGGAAAGATGCCACATCGTTCCACTGCGGCATGCCGCCACAGCATGCCACCGTAGCACACCTCCTGCTTCAACGTGGCTAGTATTGGCTGGAAGCTTCTTTTCCACTGCTGAACCTTTAGGTGTCGTTATACCTTTTCGGCCAGGGGGTGGCAGTCACCACCTCCCTCTGTCGTCAGTCCTACAGTGTGTCTCTGTTAGGCCACCGCTTCTTCCATTCGCCCACATAGAATGCAACCATAACCAGTTCGGGAGAGGGTCTAGATCTTGTTCGTTCGGCTCGCTCTCTCCGTGATAGCATTATTTCATGGGAAAAATTATTAGATTATAAAAACTCCCATAATGAAACCCCGCATTATCCTCCCACATAAAATAGAAAAACATGAGTCATCCCGTTGGAATTTTTTCCCATGTTTTTCCTAATATTTATGAATGGGGTAAAAAGTTGAGGAATAAAACTTATAACCCCTACCTTGTAATCATTGGAAGGTGATAAAGATGAGGAATAAGTGTCCACGTTTGAAGGAGTTCATCGGTGATTGTCATCGCCCATCGATTTCTCTAACTTCCATTGCTTGAAGCTTCATTTTAGGTTGGTGTAGGTAGTCACTGCACTTCATCAAAGTTTCCCCTCTTGTATGCCGAAAACCCATTCCTGAGTTTCGTTTAAATAATGGGTAGGAAAGAATCAACACACCACACAATTAATGAGTTTCATTAATGAGTATAATTAATGAACCTCTTTAATTATCTCAATAGTTTGGTTACACGTTAATTTAAATCTCCCAAAGGTGTGGTTACATAAATTATGAGTCAATCCATTAAATGGGTTGATGTTGCACAGTGGTCCCAGAACCGTTTTTCAATGGTTGCACAAAGAAAAATAAAATTACCAAATGTTATTTTATTATTTTTTTGTAATTTCCAAAAAAAAAATAACTTTTTCATCCAACCCTTTCTGGTCAAAGTTATGCATTCCTTAAAAAAATCCCAGGGCTGCAGATTCAATAGTGCCCTCAGATTTTTAATCCGAGCACCGGTTCAAAATATGGAATTGGTCACCAACACATTTACATAACGTACCTTAAAAAAGTTCAAAAATTTATTAATAGTCACCCTTGAGCCACGATGGTAGAGTTTAGGCTCTTCCAAAGGGGAAAATGACCTCACGAGCTCAATGGTAGTCTCATATTTTCAATTTGAGATTCTGTTTAGATGTTAATGATTTTACAATAATATAATAGTTACTTAATTATTTTATTTATGGCCGAAAACTAACATCCACTGGCAGCTCGCACTGGCCAATGTTAGTATCTCCCTAAAAAACCATACACTCATGAGTTTATTGGTGGTACCATATTTTTAATTAGAGTCACTATTTGAGAGTTATAAGCATTTGAAAAATAAAATAATTATATATAATTATTTTATTTACGGTTATGCCATTTTCTGGTTTCTCACTAGGGGAATGCACCGAATCAATTTAAGTCACTCCTAGGGTAAACATGACACTATAAAGGCAACAATTCCCTTAGATTTATAATCTGAAAAAATGTTTAAGAGTTATCTTTTTTTTTTCAGGAAAACTACTCATGCACACTATTCATTGTTAAACATTTTTTTATACTGATCATTCTGGGAACTCCGGGCATCGAAATCATGTGCCATCAGTTGTCGTTGTCTTGAAATAATTTCATATAAATAAAAATATTTACATAGAAATTTGGAGACGTTAAATTTTAGGCCTTAAGTTTGTGTTTTGGCCCCTTATAAACCTTAAGTTAACCACAATCATTATAATTAATTTTATTTAATTTCACTAATATATTTCCCCAAAATACTAATTTGACTTTATTAGAATTTATAAATAATGCTGATTCAAAATATGGAATTAATTTTTTCCAAATTACAGACACATATTTTTCTGAAATTAATTTAAATATAATCATGTATATATGACAACAATGCAAGTTTTCAAAGTAAAAATGTTTAAAAATTTTCTATGTTTTTATTGTCAATTTCAAAGTGAAATTGATTATAATAACCTAAATTGCATTGATTGATAAAATTTTAATCTAATTAAAATTTAAACCCAACGTGAAATATAATTTATCTATCCAAAAAAATTACATGAAAAACAATTTCGAATTAAAATTTAGTATTTTCAACTATTCATTAATGAAATAAAACTTCACAAAAAAATAACATAAAATCACCGTACCCTATTTTTTATGTCTACAATTTGAAAATAAATTATATTTAGAGATAAAAAATTTATAATTTATTCATAATTTAGATTTAAAATAGGATCTCCATCAAATGGTGGTAAAAGTGCCTTAATAAAAATATAGGTTTTAATGTGTACACTTTTCTTTGTTCTTATCGTATTATTATAGAATATATAAGATGAATATAAAAAATTATTTTATTGAATAAATAATATATATATTAATTTAATATCACTCATTAATTTTAATTAATTTCATTTCTTAGGAAAAAACAGTTATGTGAGTATTCAAATATTTTTCTATAAAAATAGTATCTATACTCAATTGTTTCATTGTAACTAATGAATTCATTTTATATCTGTGTAAAGCATGGGTTTTCATAAGTTACTTAATATTATTTATAACCTCTAACTTAACTTCTTGGTTAATCCTAAATATATTGAATAATGAAATTTTTATAATATATTTTTCTCTCGTAAAACTTGGTTTGTGTGTTACACAATTTACTATGGAAAGTCACTATTTATTGTAATGTAAGATAACCTCAATTATCCATGTTGAGAAAGCTAAAATTTACGTTACTTGTAGTGCATTATTCACTTATAATTGTTTATAACATAAGCCAAAATGGTGGATTAATATAAAATAATCCATTTTTAGTGTTGTGTGAAATGGAAAATATAAAAATGATTAAATTAATTTGAAAAAAATATTTCTCAAAATCTTGGTTTGTTACACTCATTGCATAGATAGTTAATGTGATACAAAATAGATATGGACTTGGATGAGGCATTTCTCTTTTGTTTTCAAAAATGTATTTGGCTGATTCATTATACATTTATTTTCAGATGTCTTGGATTATGCCACGATAGAATGTTTCAGAAGTCCAATATTATGCCTTTCATCATTATGAAATAGTAATTGATTATCCATGTGATTATTCGACTAGTAGGATATCCATGTTTATGTTTCATTATAGTGTGATTCTTTATAGGTCATTATTTATTTTTCTTTTATTCATACCATAACCTGCTCAAGATTACATTTTTAACGGCACGCATTTGTAGATATTCACCTTGACATATTTTTCATTTTTATATTAGATTTTGATGTATTTACTACCCTTAATAAGAATCAAATATCACCCCTTTATTTTGTTTTATCTTTCTCCAAGATAAAAATATGTATATTATGAATGAATTTGAGGGATAATATATATTCTCATAGGTGTTTTTAATAGATTTTATATGTTTTTTTACTTTAAAAGTTATAATGTAACAAATATGTTTGTATCTAGTTTTCCAAATATACTAAACTATTTTTCCTTTTGGAATGAAAATTATTTTTAGTACCAATTTAATTAGTTAAGGCACCAGCTCCGGGCTACTGGGGTCTGGGTATTTACAGTTAGTATCAGAGAAATTTTATTAGAAACATAGGAAACTAGATTAGGGAATAAAATCTTAAGATTGAAATTGAGTATAAGTGTTGATGAACATCCTATAATTCTGGTAAAGTAGTGATTCTATAGGTATTCATATAAATACATCCCTATCTAGATACTACAAGTAGATGTGGTTCTGAAAAAAATGTACCAAGGGGTAACAACTTCAATAAGGTGTGTCAGACCTAACTCGATATAACCTAGTAAATGACAACTAGCCTTACTGTGCACCTTGTTTGACACTCACATGGTATATGTTTAAGATAATTCTAATTTTCTTTACAAAATATTATAAATGATTTAAAATTAAACACAACCCCAAAGACACCATGTTTATGATTATGATATTAGATATGCATAAATTTATAATTTTTCGTAATTGTTTTTCCAGTTTGAAAATTATTAATTATGATTCATAATATAATTTAGTGTATACCATTTTATACAAATGGAGAATAGTAGATGTAATGGAAATTGTATCATAGAACGTATTCTATTTATGGGTTTCTCTCTTATGTAAGATAATTATGTTGGAAACGTTGTTGAAACTAGAGTTTAGACAAATATGACTATACTGGGAAAACTGAATTGGGTTATGAAAAATAACCTTACATTCATGGAGCATCCTGATACACAATGTGGTGTAACAAAGTTAAACTGATTTATATAACAACATCCTCTGTTATTCAATAGGAATAGAAATCCATTTGTAGTTGAGTAATGTATAAGTCCCATAGAGAAGATACTTCTCACATTGGGAAGTAATGAAATGGATAAGTTTACCATATGAGTTTATCATCTCTCAAGATATGTTGATCAATGGTGGTAATTGATAAAAAATATAATTTAGGAGGAAGAAATTGAGAATACGAAATGAAATTATTTTAATGAAATTTTTATGGAAAAACATTTCCATCAGGAACATCGAACAGATATAGAGAGATAATTCTTGAGTCTAAGAAAAGGGGGATGAAAACGTTTTTATGAATGTAGAAGACATTACAAGGTTAGAAAATCATTCTATGGATTATGTACAAAATCCAAATAGCACGACTGATCATGTTTTTGATATGTTAAAACCATTCCTCTAAAGGGAACATGTCTCCCAAAATACTGCATCATATAAAGATATAGTCTCATGATATAACAAGGCAGGAAAAATTAATTCTATAATTAGTATGTCTTTAAGGGAAAATAAAATAAGAAGAGGGAGGTAGAGAAAATAATTGATAAATGGAAGAATAAAAAAGGGAATTTTACTACTTGTGATACTCTTGGAAGGAAACACCCTAGTTCCTCCTTGAAATAAAAAAGAGTCTTCTTCAAGTGTGGTGAGAAAGGTCATCATGCCCATTATTTAACAGAATAGAAAGAGTATACAAATATTAATTGTTTCAAATATAGGGATATCAGACACTATTCATATTATTTTCAAAATCATCATGGAAATTTTCAACAGAAAAGGCCATGGGATCAAGGAAAATATTATACGATCACAACAGATGAGGTTGATGTTTTTAATGATGTGGGGGTGGTATTTTATTCATCTCATAAAATTTACTGAAATACATATTGATTATGGATTATCTCATTCCTTCACATCTTCCTTGTTTTCATTTAAATTTAGATATTTCCAATTCACCTTAATAAGGGAGTTGTCAGATAAGGCTCATTGTGGAAACCTTATTGCAAAAAATATGTATCAAAAAGTTCATGTTATGACATATAAATGTGCTCTAATTTCTGATTTTAACATCATACCTATGGTTTGTTTTGATATAATCTTTGGTATGGACTGCATTTTAAAATATAATGAAAATCATTATTGCCAAGATAAGGTAATTATTATTCGTGATGAAGGTATGTAATTTATTCATCATCTGATTTGTTTCTGGATCCACCTCCAGTAGCTCTTCAAAGTGATATTCTTAGGTAATAAGATAAAAAATCATATATGGACAAGGAAATAAATCTTTATATTGAGAATGTACTGCTTTTAAAAAAATATGTTGATGTATTTCCATAATATTTACCTAGACATCTAACAGATATGGATGTTGGGTTTTATATTGATTTAATCCATGATGTGAGGCTAATATCAAAGACACCTTATAGAATGGTCATTGAGGAATTAGTGGAGCTAAGAAAACAACTATAGGAGTTGAGTAATGAGGGATTTATTTTCCCTAGTGTTTCTCCATGTGGAACCCCTGTTCTATTTGTCAAGAAAAAAGATATATCCACGAGGCTATTCATTGACTATAGAGAAATAAATTATATTGAAATAAATAAAGTGTATCATCTGCCTCGCATTAATGATTTATTTGTTCAAATTTAAAGTGATAAATATTTTACAATGATTTAAGTTCGATCTGGATATCATAAATTGCATTTGAGGAAGGATGAATCTACAATTACAACATTCTGAACTAGATATGGACATTATGAGTTTACAGTAATTCATTTTGGAAAGTCTTATAGACCCTTAGTTCTTATAGATCTTATTAAAATGGTGTTTAAGGGATATATTGAAAATTGTTTGTGGTATTTATTGATGATATCTTGATATAATACAAAAATGTATAACTACCATGAGAATAACTTCTAGATTGTTCTACAGAATCTTAGAAGAAAAGAGTTATATGGGAAGTTTAGAACGTCTGAATTCTAGCTTAGAAAATATTTTTTTTGTACATATTATATCTAAGGATAGAATATCTATTGATCCTATGATAAAAAATGTAGTTCAGTAATGACCTATACTAACAAACATAACAGATGTACATAGTTTCATTTTTTTTATTATATTACTATCGGTGTTTCATTCATAATTTTTCCCAATAATCTAACCTGTTAATAATGATTACTTGTAAAGGGGTTAATTTTATTTATAAAAATGAATGTGAAGAATGTTTTTAAGAATTGAAGAGGAGATTATTGAATTCTATGATCTTGAATCTACCAATAGGAAATGGTGGATTTGTGATTTATAGTGATTCATAAAGAAATTACATGGCTATGTCCTTATGAAAAATGAGAGAGTTATTACTTATAAATTAAGGAGGTTAAATACTCATGGAAAAAACTATCCAACTCCTGATATTGAGTTAGAAACTATAATATTCTCTTTGATGATATGGAGAAACTATCTTAATAGTGAAATATGAGATATATATAAAGATCAAAAGAGTTTTAAATATATATTCTCACAGAAATAACTAAACATGAGAAAAATATGATGGATTTAGCTACTCAAGTATTATTATATTTCAATACACTATCTCCCAAGGAATGAAAATAAGGTAGTAGATGCATTGAGAAGGAATGGTAATGGATTTTTAAAAAATAGTATTTAAAGGGATCATGTGTTTATGGATCTATTAAATATTGTTAGGGGAATTATCAAGAATTTTTAAACATAACTAATTTTTTAATTAGGTTTTCCAGCAATCATTATTATAAACTATTAAAATATCACACTGTGAAGATGAATATTTTCAAAGGAAAATTATTGCTTTTAATGATTGGATGTTGGTAGACTTTGTGTATGAAGATTAAATTATGAAATTTGGGAAGAGGATATGTCTTCCCTCTATACCTGAGCTAAAAAATGAATTATTGGATGATTCCCACAGATCTAATTTCTCTATACAATATAGAATCACTATGATGTATAGATATTTGAAGGAAATTTATACTAGGAAAATATAAAGCTGGTAATTTATGATTATGTATCAAGACGTTTAGTTTTTCAAAAGGTGAAGGTTGAAAGATAACATCCTAAGGGATTCATGCAACCTATTCTTATTCAAATATAGGAATAGAATTATATTAATACGGATTTTTGTCACTAGATTACCAAAAAAATCCAGGAATGAATGCTGCAATATGATCAATTGTTGATCGACTTGTCAAATCTCTATATTTCCTCACAATAAGTTGGGATTTTCCACTAGAGAGCCTTGAACGACTCTATATTAATGAAGTTGTAATACTTCATGGATAACCTATTTCAATTTTGTCAGATTGTGATCCATGATTTACATCAAAATCCAGGAAAAATATTCAGAATGATCTGGATATTGATATTTATTTGAGTATTTCTTATCACCCTCAAACTGATGGGTATTCAGAAAGGATTATCTAAACATTAGAAGACATTTTGACATCATGATCACTTGAATTTCAAGGAATGTGTGATCAATATTTATCTTAGTTAAAGTTTTAGTAAAACAATAAATTCTATTCATGTATCCAAATGACACCGTATGAAGCGTTATATGGAAAGATATGTCGTACACCAACTTGTTTGGATGATGTTAATGAAAGGAAGCGCTTAGGTCAGGAACATATAGAAGAAACAAAGGTATAATTAAACACTATTCAGAAAAATATCAAAGAATCTCAAAGTAGGTAAAAGAGATACATCGATAACGTGAGGAGGTATTTGGAGTTTCATATGGGATATCATGTCTTCTTGAAGGTACCTCCATGGTATGGTATTATATGATTTTGAATGAATGTGAAACTAAGACCTAGGTACATTGTACTATTTGAAATCCTAGAGATAATTGTAGTTGTGTCTTATCATTTTGTGATGCCACCTAGCCTTTATAAAGTAGACAATGTTTTCCACATATCTTTGTTAAGGAAGTGCATGTTTGATGCAACGTATGTCCTCACTTCAAAAGGAATATAATTTCAACATGATTTATCTTATAAAGACTATGAAATTTCAGGGAAATTTTTTTCATAAATACTTTGAAATTTTATGAGTATGCTGTTTCTGACGGCACTTGATTCTAAGGCCCGGTGTGCCTGGAATCAATTTCTAAAGTTTTGATTTGGTACGTTCAGTAAACGTACGTGTGGGTTTTTCTATCTTTTGAACCGGTTCTCAGAATTGAAATCTGAGGGCACCGATGAACTCACAGTGTCGGTATTCGCTTAAGGGAACCATTACAGCAGTTGCATTTTATGTGGGTAGAAAGTTTATTTTTGGGGTTTAATAAAGAAGTTAAATAAAATTATTGTGAACAATTTTATTTATCATGGGTAGTTTAATCCTACATGGGAAAGTTATTGGTGGAGCCCACACCCACATAACCTCTCATGAGAGGATATTTGTGAGGTAGGACCCACATGATCCCTAACTTATCACCTCCCCTAAACTCCCCATTAACAGCCCCTTTAATTAATTTGACAACTCCCCCTTATTTAATGAGATATCTTCACCTCCCTCTCTCTCTCTTTAATATTTTCCAACACATTTTAATTAATGAATTCAAACTCTTCAATTAATTAATTAAAGAGTTTGAATTTTGAATTAGATGTGTGAATAAAAATAATAGCCTTATCAATTATTTTATTTTGGGGCATTTGTTGTGTTGAGAGGATTTTGAGGAGAGATCTTGAGATTTTGAAGAAATAGTTCCTCTCTTTAACGAAAACAACATCCTTCCAACGAAGAACACCATCCTTCCAACAAAGAACCACCGAAGAACGACGATAATCTCTTTTGATATTCGGTCAAGCCAAAAGAAAAGGAGCCACCCACAAAGAACGCCGACAATGTGCCATCCTCAACTCCTTCTTTCCCAACGTCAACGAGTTGACACCGTCCTCCTGTGATGTCATCTTCCGTGATGCCCGACTACCGCAAACCTTATTTCAAGGTAGGGGTTTGTACAATTTGAGGTGAATATTATGTGCCCAGTTCTTATTTCAGAATTAGAGTTTGTATTTGGCCGATTGTTACCACCTAACGCGGAGGGCGTGGGCCAAACAAACACGGCCCAACAACCCTCCATCATTTCTTTTTTTATTAATTCTCATAGGGAGGAAGTGGCGAATGGAGGCGGTGGCGAGTGAAGGCAGCGGATGCGCACCGACTGCGTGGGGAAGAACTGCGTCCTACAAACGCGGGCCACTTGGCTGACGAAGAACCTGCCAGACTGAAGAGACTGCGGTGCCACATGGAGCTCTGCGCTGCAGAGAACTGCGGCCCGTGCTCTATGGACCGCTCGGTTGCAAACCGGCCCACTCGTCAGCCGGTCGGGATGAAGGAGATGCGGTGCCAGGAGGGCGCCGTGATGAAGAGACTGTAGCCCGCCCGTGCAGCCCACTCATTCTAGGATGGCCAGCCGGCTTCGACCGGCCGGTTGGAAGGGCGGTGCCGCCGGTTCAGGAAAGCGGGGGGCCGCCCCCCTAGACAGCTTGGCCACCCGAGTCGCGCCTTGCCAGGCCGGGCCGCGCTGTGCCGGGCTACGCCGCGCTACACCGGGCCACACCGCGCCATGCTGAGCTAGGATGTGCGACTCATCGAGCCGGTACGACCCTCTGCCGAGTCGAACCAGCCACAACTGGGTTGACCCGACCCGCCAGCCCACTCGGCTTAACGGACCGGGCCCGTTTTCACTTAAACGTGAATAACTATAAGACCACGCGTCTGATCGACGCACCGTCTGTAGAACATGGACCCTTGAGATGGAGTGGTCCTTTTGCGATACTCTAAGTGCGTTTTGGGTGAAATTGGAAAATAGACGGGTTTGGAACGAACATATTTCCAGCCGGGACCCTAAAAAGGAAAAGCCAATATCTCTCAGACTGGGCATCTGATTGACATGCCTTCTATCGCGTTGGGTTCCTTTTGATGAGACGAAACTTCGAGATACATCAAATCCGAACTTTTTGATAGTTGATGTATTGAACCCCTTGGCTCGAGGAGCGGACCCTCCCAGAATCGAGCGTGCTGTGTGCGGGAACCCTAGAGCTGGCTGCGACTGTGATGACTACTGTACTTGGATCATCTGTGGGTTCGGCAGCGATGACTACTGTACTTGGATCCTCCGTGGGTTCGGCAGCGATGGCTAATTTACTTGGATCCTCTGTGGGTTCGGCAATGATGACTACTGTACTTGGATCTTCTGTGGGTTCTGCAGCGATGATTATTGTACTTGATTCCTCCATGGGTTCGGGAGCGACGACTTTTGTTCTAGAATCCTATGTGGGTTAGGAAGATGAGATGATTCAGAGGCTATATCTAATCATCTCTACCCCTCTTCGTGAGTTGTATACCTGTGTGAGCTGAGTCTTGACTTTCAATCAATATCATCGATGTGATTGACTTCTTTCCTCTGTGGACTAGGTTGTGATTGGGCTCGAGAGTTGGAGCCGAACTGGAATTTATGACTTAGGTATATGTATGGGAATATACCTAAGTAGACTTGGTTGTTATTTCGTGATTGTATCGTTAATTTTTGGGTTATACTTCATGGATTATAGGATACCTTCGAGGGTCTCAGGGTCCCTACTGAGTATTGGTATACTCACCCCTGCACGGGATATGCCCGCACTATGTTGTGTTAGATGCAGAAGACGGACAATACTGATCATGGTAGGGACTTGAGGAGATGGACGGTATGTGGAGGTGAACCACTCGGCGGGACGTACACGGAGCGGACAAACAGACCCGAGGTGATGAGGTGACCATCTATACCCACCCTTCAGGTGGGATTCCTAGAGGATGATTCGATGGTTTCTGCTTTACATTACTTCTGTTGTACTAATCTTTCTATTGTACTGTAATCACTATTGGGCTTGTATTTCTGGCCCCTTCCCTTTCATCACTTACTTTTGTATTTCAGTTTTACTTAGTGATTACTTATGTTGCATACTTTTTTGTGTTTTTTTACTATATAGAGGCAATGAATTCCCTTTTTATCGGGATTTACGCCTTTGGTGCTTGTCTCCAGCCCCTGACCTATGGAAGGCGGGCTTGGGGTAGTCAAGGCACGTGCCCGAGGACGGGTCCTGAAAAATTGGTATCAGAGAAGTCGGTTCTACCGTAGAACACAAGAATCTGATTATTACATCTCTGTAAAGCAATAGTGTTAAGAGTATTGAGTGTGGTTATCAGTCCAGGGAGTCCAGTGTTAGAGCGGTGGCTGACGTATCCATACACCCAGACCCTGACATCTGATTTCTGACTCAGTGCACAAAAACACTGAATGCATGTGTATTTTCTTTGAAATGTTTTCATTGTGATTACTTTCTGTCAGCTCACTTGGTATACTGTTTTGACTGTGGCGCACCTGTTTCTTTTCAGGATGGCACCACAAAGGTAGGTAGCTAGGGTTCCGAGTTACGTTCGAGATGGAAGCCCACCAAGCGATGAGACCTAGGTGCAGGGCCTCATCACAGAGGAGGCACCAACGGTACCACTACCCGCTGAGCCATCGATACTACCAGCCCCACCAGCAGAGAGTGCACACCGCCTGAGTGTGTTGCATGAGTTTCAGCGACAGAGGCCGCCAAGGTTCCGTAGAGAGATGGAACCACAGGCAGCCGAGGATTGGTTGGAGGCTATCATCAGGGTTTTCAGATTAGTAGGGACACTAGCTTATCTTATGTTGATCCTTGTTGCGAGTCTCATGCACACAACAGTAGGTAGATGCTGGAACCTGATGCTCCCGGTGAATGATGAGGCATCTTTACTTTGGACAGACTTCGAGAGTCTCTTCTGCTCAGAGTTTGTTCCTGCCACCCTTTTTGTGGTGCAGATCTAGGAGTTACTTCATCTACGGTATGGCAGCATGACAGTAGCTCCGTACTCAGCGAGGTTCACCGACCTCTCACGCTACTCCACAAATATGGTACGAGACCCATTCTTCATGGCCTAGACTTTCGAGCAGGGACTGAGGCACGAGATCAGGGCTTCGAAGATTCCCCTCAGCATCCCGACGCAGGTGGGGGTGCTGGGGAGAGCCCTTCAAGTGGAGAGGTTTCTTGATGAGCAGTCGCCAGTAGCGAAACCCACCACAGAACAACATGTAGTGGAGTCTTCTACAGCCGATAGTAGACAGTTGACGCATAGGTCTAAGCGGACCAGGCCATCAGGTGGTCGACCTCAGGATACTAGTTCGGATATCTGGGGCACACGAACTAGAACCAGCCATACGAGGGGCATGTAGTGTTATGCATGTGGCGGGCATGGTCACATGGCTCGAGACTACCCACCCAGCCATGCATATGAGTAGCAGATAGTAGAGGGACCTCCCAGGCAGAGGCAGAGGGTCGACCGTGGTGGTCCGTCGGGAGTAGGCGGATGAGGCAGAGGAGCTGGTCGAGCAGTGGGTAGTGGACGACATTTCGAGGCTATACCACCACCACCACCAGAAGGTTCACCCCAACCACAGGGAG
The DNA here is from genome assembly GCA_963277665.1 of Viscum album. Taxonomy (NCBI): domain Eukaryota; kingdom Viridiplantae; phylum Streptophyta; class Magnoliopsida; order Santalales; family Viscaceae; genus Viscum; species Viscum album. Next base: position 1,617,769,778 of record OY728125.1, read on the forward strand.
CCAGCTGACAAAGGCAGGATCAATAACAGGCAGTCAAGGCCTATGACCACGGCGCACCTGAGATGATTCGAGGTACAATCTGTGTCTACTCCACCGTTGCTGTTGTACTTATAAACACAAGAGTGAGTCAATATTTTATTGTCGTGACCCTTGTTCGGAGCTCGGAGATTCCAACGGAGCCGTTGGCTCGATCCTTATAGATAGAGACTCTTACGAGAGCAAACTCGACGATTACGCACTGTTGCCGGCAGTGTGAGCTTACTCTAGGAGGGCAGAGCTTCAGGTGGGATCTTCTTGTAGTGGCGTCGATGCCTTATGACATCATCTTGGGTATGGACTGGTTATCTACTGACCATGCTCAGATCAACTGTATTAGGCTCAAAGTGTGGTGTGTCCTCACGGATGGGAGAAGGTTCACCTTCATTGGAGAGAAGGGAGCCTTTGCAGCATAGGATGGACTTACGTAGAGGAGAGGGCAGCTGATAACACATCAGTTGTCTAGTCTCATCCTCAGAGCTTTTGATGTGAGGAGTCCGAGTTTTCCTTTTTTGGTGGATCATTATGCGGATGTTTTTCCTGACGACGTTATAGGACTACCTCCTCGCAGAGAGGTAGACTTGTACCTTGACCTGTACCCCAGGACAGCACCGATATCTACTCCAGCATATCGGATGGCTCCCACCGAGCTTCATGAGCTGCGGGTACAACTGGACGACTTGCAAAAAAATGGATTCATCCGACCCAGTGTATCACCTCGAGCTTCTCTGATTTTGTTCGCCAAGAAAGAGTATGTGAGTTTTCGACTATGTGTCGACTACCTTCTCCTGAATCAGGTTACCATAAAGAACAAGTAACCACTTTCAAGGATTGATGACCTCTATGATCATCTCAAGGGAGCATGATGGTTCTCGAAGATAGACCTCAGGTCCAGCTATCACTAGCTCAGAGTTCGAGACGAGGATATGAAGAAGACGGCCTTCAGGTGTCGGTATGGCCACTATGAGTTCTTGGTTATGCCCTTCGAAGTAACCAATGCTCGAGAAGTGTTCATGAGTTTCATTAAGAGGATCTTACAGGCTTACCTCGATTGATTTTTGGTATTTTTCATCAAATACATACTGATTTACTCGACTACTAAGGAGGAGAATGCCTACCACTTGTGGGTTGTACTAGATACACTCCAAGAGCACCAGTTTTATGGTAAGCTCTCGATGTGCCAGTTCTGGATTGGGGAGGTTCACTTTCTGTGACACGTCATCTCGGAGGCGGGAGTAGCAGTGGATCTAGAGAAGATCGAGGCAGTACTTTCTTGGGAGCCACCCAGTAGTGTGACAGAGGTGCGGAGTTTTCTGGGTATGGATGGGTACTATCCAAGATTTGTGCCGGACTTATCTAGAGTTGTAGCACCGTTTTCAGCATTGGCAAAGAAGGGGAAACCCTTCGTTTTGTTAGATAGATGTCAGCGGAGCTTTCAAGAGCTGAGGCAGATGTTGACCAGTGCACCCATCTTGAGGCTATTGGATGAGGGCGTTGGGTGCGTAGTGTACTACGACACATCAGGGACCGGACTCGTGTGTGTCCTGATGTAGGAGCGAGCGGTGATCACATATGGCTAGCAGTATTTGAGACAACACGAGAATAAATACGCTACCCATGAACTAGAGTTAGCAGCAGTGGTCTTCGCCTTGAAGATGTGGCGACACTATCTGATGGGTGAGCGCTTTATAGTCTACTCTGACCACCAGTGTCTTAGGTAAATCTTTCCGTAGAAGGACATAAACTTGAGACAGTGGCGATGGCTCGAGTTCCTCCACGACTATGACTTTGAGATATTATATAATCCTGGGAAGGGGAACATTGTAGCTGATGATTTTAGCAAGAGATCTAGCATTCAGCTACTAGGAGAGGGAATAGAGTAGCTAGTCACGTTGCAGATATCCATTGTGGATAGAGACGGAGCAACCTTTCTACAGTAACTCACAGTCACTTCTCCACTCCATCATCGAGTCATACATGCACAGTGTTGGGACATTGACTGTGAGATGCGATTTTCTCAGATATCCACAGGATAGGCGCTTGATGGATTTTCTGAAGGTGGGGAGCACATCATCATCTTTATGGGACATACTATGGTACCTGTTGAACTGCTGGGGGAGTGCTATGGGAGTTTTTCACATCCCCTCTAGCGGTACATCCAGGAGTGGTGAAGATGTACCGGGACCTCAGACGAAAGCACTGGTGAACGAGTATGAAGAAGGCTATTGCAGAGTTCCTTTCATGATGCCTCACTTGTCAGAAAGTGAAAGAGGAGCACCAGGTGCCATTGGGGCTAGGACAACCCTTAGTTGTCCCGAAGTGGAAGTGGGATAGGATATCCACAGATTTCATGATAGGGCTTCCACATAAATCAGGAGGACACGACTCTATTTGGGAGATCATAGACCAACTCACCAGGTCAGCCCACATCCTACTAATCAGATAGCAGGGCTTTGAAGAGAGCTTGGGATGCCTCTACGTTAGGGGGATCATATGACTTCATAGTGTTCCATCGTCTATTATTTCTGATCGAAATGCTTTTTTCACTTCCCGACTTTGGAAGGGGTTACATGAGACTTTTGGGATGCAGATACATCTAAGCACCGCCTTCCATCCTCAGACGGATGGCCAGACTGAGAGGACCATTCAAAATCTCAAGGATATGCTCTGTGCATGTGTCATTGACTTTGGTCACAGTTGGGAGGATCACCTACCCTTGGTGGAGTTTGCGTACAACAACTGCTATCACTCCACCACCGGGATAGAACCTTACGAGGAACTGTACGATCGAACTTGCAGATCACCTCTGTGCTAGACTGAACCAGGGGAGTCAGCACTTATAGGACCAGAGATGGTTCAAGCTATGACGAAGATGGTGCAGATCATCCAGGAGAAGATAAAGACTGCACAGAGTAGACAGAAGTCCTATGATGATAGGAGATGGAGACCACTTGAGTTCGAGGATGGTGACCACATTTTCCTATGGGTATCACCACGATGAGGTCTACAGAGATTTGGTTAGGGCAACATGTTATCTCCAAAATTCATTAGACCTTTCCAGGTCCTCAGTAGAGTAGGTGAGGTGGCTTACCGCCTGGACCTAATGCGGAGGGCGCGAGCCGATCAAACACGACCCGATGACCCTTCTTCGTTTCTAGTTTAATTAATTTTCATAGGGAGGCGGTGGCGAGCGAAGGAGGCAGCCGCGCGCCGGCCAAGTGCGGAAGAACCGCAACCCACAACCACGGGCCGCATGGCCGATGAAGTACCGGCCGGCTAAAGCCGGCCCGACTGAAGAGACCATGACACCACAAGGGGCACCGCACTGCGAAGAACTGGGGCCCGCACTCCACAGGCTGCTCGGTGGCGAACCGGCAGGATCATCAGCTGGCCGGGATGAAGGAGCCATGGTGCTAGTAGGATGCTACGCTAAAGGGATTACTACCCACCTATCCGGGATGCTCATTCCAGGAAGGCCGACCGGCTTTGGCCGGCCGTTTTGGAGGGCGGCCATGCTCGGCACCACCGGTTTGGGAAAGCAGCCCCCCCCCCGGACAGCTTGTCCACCCGGGTCAAGCCGCTCGGCTAGCCGAACAAGCTGTGGCTGGCCGGGACACACACCTCATCGGGCCAGTCTGACCCTCGGCCAGATCGGACCCACCAAAACAAGGTTGACCCGACCTAGCAGCCCACTAGGCTTAACGGGCCGGGCCCGTTTTCACTTAGACATGAATAGCTATAAGACCGCGCGTCCAATCGATGTTCCATCTGCGGCACTGGGACCCTCGCAATGAATTTGTCCTTTTGTGATACTCTATGTGATTTTTGGACGACTATGGAAAATGACAAGGTTTGGAATGAGTGTATTTCCAACAGGGCCCCTGGAATGGAAAAGCCAATATCTCTCAGACCGGGTGTCTGATTGACGTGTCGTCTCTCGCGTTGGGTTCCTTCTGAAGATACAGAACTTCAACATACATAAAACCTGTAATTTGTGATAGTTGATGTATCGGCCCCCTTGGCTTGAGGAGCGGACCCTCTTGGAATCGAGCGTGCTGTGTGCTGGAACCCTAGAGCTGGTTGCGACTGTGATGTCTACTGTACTTGGATCCTCCATGGGTTTAACAGTGATGACTACTGTAATTGGATCATCCATGGTTTCGGCAGTGATCACTAATGTACTTGGATACTCTGTGGGTTCGGCAACAATGACTACTATACTTGGATCCTCCATGGGTTCGGCAGTGAAGATTACTGTACTTGAATCCTCCATGGGTTCACCAGCATTGACTTCTGTACTAGGATCCTACGTGGGTTCAACAGAGGAGATGATTCAGAGGCTATATATAATCATCACCACCCCTCTTTGGGAGTTGTATACCTATGTGAGCTGAGTCTTGACTTTCAATCATTATCATCGATGTGATTGACTTCTTTACTTTGTAAAATGTGTTGTGATTGGGCTCGAGAGTTGGAGCTGAACTGGAATTGATGACTTAGGTATATGTATGGGCATATACTTAAGTAGACTTGGTTGTTACTTCGTGATTTTATCTTTCCTTTGTGGTTTATCCGTCGTGGATTCTGGGAGAGCTTCGGGGGTCTCGGGGTCCCTACATAGTATTGTTATAGTCACCCCTGCATGGGCTATGCATGCACAACGTTGTTTTGGATACAGAAGACATACAACAATGACCGTGGTAGAGACTTGAGGAGCTGTACGGTACCCGAAGGTGAACCACTCAACGGGACGTACACGGAGCGGACGAACGAACCAGAGGTGCTGAGGTTACCATTTGTACCCACCCTTCAGGTGGGATTCCAAGAGTATGACACAGTGGTTGATGCTTTACATTACTGTTGTTGTACTAGTCTTTCAGTTGTAATGTACTCACTGTTGGGCTTGTATTTCCATTCGCTTCCCTCTCTGCACTTACCTTTACTATTCCAGTTTTACTTAGTGCTTACTTTTGTTGCATACTCTATTGTGTTTGACTACTATATAAAGTAAATGCTTACACTTTTTATTGTAATTTACGCCTTTGGTGCTAGTTTCCAACCCCTGGCCTATGGATGGCGGGGTTGGGGTAGTCACGATATGAGCCTGAGGACGGGTCGTGACATATCTTACTATGAAGAACCTATACAAATTTTGGACACTAGAGAATAGGTTTTGGAGAATTATTTGGGTCAGCTGGAAAAGGTACATTAAAAAATCATAAAAACTGTAGAGGTGATGTGGGAACTAGAGGAGATTATGATGAACTGCCCAAATCTTGTTTTTTAGGTGACATTCTAGAAATTTCAAGGATGGAATTTTTATAGGAAGGGAGAAATGTAACACCCCAAGATCATATGGTATATCTCTCTTAAAATTTATCATCATCGATATTTTATACATCCCCAAACACCGAGTTTAAAACTGTAATATACTATTAAATATGACAATTTGAATAGTAATATGACCATTCAGAATAGTAATATGACTAATAGAATAGTAAATTCACCTATGAAAGTATAAATAAAATTTTGGTCACTTATAAATGAAAATATGTTATATTTATATCATGTAGTAATTAAATAAATATTTTAAAAATGATAAATTAAGTGTTTATATTTTTTTGATACATAATTATTTATTTATAATTTTATAATTATTAAAATTATTTAAAATAAAATTTATTTCCATAAAATAGATTCATAAATTAATATTTTTTTTCTTATTATTATATGATAATATTTTGAGACATTAATTAATTTCTCAATGTGTCATTAAATATGTTATAATTTTACGATCAGTATTTTTTTAATAAATGAAGACTTTAACTAAAAAATAAATTTTTCATATTTAGAAAATTATTTTCATAAATGGATTTCATTTTTGAGTTCTTAATTTTTAAAAATTGATTGGGTGAACTTTTGGTATTTTTCTAATTTAGTTGAATTAATTGTGAACAGTGGAATATGAAAATTTACAGTATATATTAATTATAAATTAACTAAGATGTTTATTGATTAATTAATGATGTATTTAAGAACCCGTTTCTTAGTTTTGAGGTAAGGGTTTCTTCTTTTATATTTTCCTTAAGTGTTTTTGAGAAAATAAGGAAAATGGGGAAAAATAATAAATTTTGGGACCACACACCATGTACTTCTCCACACGTCGTGTACGTTGACCATGTGGGATTAGTACACATGGTGTGTAGCCCTGTCGGCGACTAATGTTGTAATAAATGACTACACGCTGTGTAGTTTGTATTTACACATCGTGTAGTTAGTCGGCAGGCAAATAGTAAGGCGGTGGAGGTAGCCTCCAGCTGAGCGTCAGTACACGCCGTGTACTCATGTCGACTAATGAACAGTGCCACGCTGGTGAGATGCCGCCAGAGGAATAGTAAAATAATAGAAATTTAACGCCGTGTACTCAAGTAGTACATGCCGTGTAGTTGGTTTTTTTGCATAAAATGGGTAGTAGCCTCCCCTGTTCACAGGGAAGGCTTAGAACCAGAGGGGGAGTCAGTAGAGATGGCCAAACCTTTGAGGAGCTCTAGATCGCATGCCGTGAATCTTTTTCTGCCTCTGTCGATCTTGTTGGGACTATACAGGTAATAATCTCCTTCTCCTTAAGAATTTCATAACAATTCATTCCTGAGGGAATGTTATTTACGTTTGAACGGGTTTTTATTCACCTCAGATCTATGTCGTTCTTGGATGATTCAATGATCGTCGTTCTCGTATACGGTTCAGGGGAAATCGAGGTAGGTGGCTTGGTGTTTAAATTCCAACTGTTGTGCATTTTTGTTTACTGTTGTGCTACGGACCCATGTTGTGGTGTTGTGTGGCAGAGGCCTTGGCTGTTTGAATACCTAGAATTTTATAGGTAATTAAATATGATAATAAACTACTCTTTGGGATCACTGCTTGGATCCGGGATCACCCTAGGGGTGTGTTCCTCTATTTTTCTATTTGGAAAATATAATCGAGGGTATTCCATGTTTATATTATGCATTACATTCACCATGAGAGTAATTGTATGTAAATTTCATGTTTGTATGATGGGCATGGCCCGATTACTTGTTTTACCTGAGGGAAATTCCTGAGGGAAAGGTACTGTATAGCCTGAGGGCCAGCCTGAGGGCATAGTTTTACTATATTAGCTGGAGGTCAAGATTCTGATTACCTAAGGGTTTCATTTCAGTTTAGACTAAGGGAAAGATTCTATTTTTCCTGAGGGAAATGCCTAAGGGAATGGTACTTTATAGCCTGAGGGAAAGCTTGAGGGCATGGATTTACTATATCAGCCTGAGGTCAAGGTTCTGATTAGCCGAGGGATTAGTCATGTGGAACTTTGAATGTTAATAAATTGAACTGCTAAAAGAATATTTAAATGGAAATGAAACTGGTATTGTTAGTTACTTTTGAGTACTTCTGAGTTTGTTGCATTTACTTCTGCACACTATTGTTTCATATTTTCACACAGTTGGACACATGCCTTCAGTGAGTGCCTAATTGGATTTATTTCTCACACCCTGTTTGGGGTCATGTCTTCGGCCGCAAACAGATTACATTTCTGTAGGTATGGATAAGGGAAAGGGTCCCTCTACATGTACTTGATTGTTGCTGAGGAGTAGAGGAGCATGGGACCGAGCATAGGCTCATGATGCTGCCAGCTGTTTTGTTTTGTTTTAGTGTACCTTTACTTTCTATGGTAGTGTACTGTATTTTTATGTAACATGTTCTGGCTATTTTCTTAGAACTAGTGGCATGTTGCATCATTATCTATATAACTGTTGGTTATCTTTTACTGCAGTTGTTCATATTAAATGTATATGTTTTATTTCTTCCGCTGATATTGTATGATTGTATATTTTATTCTATTGCGCTACACTTTTCCAAATGAGGGCATTGTTTCCCTATAATCAGACTTGGGCCCTCGCTGCTAGTCGGCCGCCTCTGGCATTTGGGGGAAGGCACTTAAGATCAGGTGGTGAACTGGGTTCGGGACAACCGTGGAGTGGCACATAGATACGAAACGTTCCAAAGTGGTATCATAGAGGTTATTATCTTTGAATTACTATTTGTAGCCTTAGTCAGGGATATGATGGAAATGGTAGTTGGTAATGAGCTGTGCCTGGGAGTAGCTAACCCAAGAACCGGGAAATGCTAATCTACCTCGTATCTTTTCAATTCTTGTGATTTTTTAAATTTTACTGTTGATTTGATTTCACCATTGGGTGACACACTTCTGATTGTGCTATTTATAATTTATCCATGGGTTCTATTTAGTTTTAACCCAATGAGATGATGGTATTCCATCTCATGTATCATTTAGGAACATGCTAGAAATCACATGCCATGCATTGTTCCATGCCATGTTGGTGCATTATAAATTGCATGTTGTTTTGATAGTTGTTGTGCTAGAAAAGCATGCTGTTGTGATAGCTTCTTGATAAATACCTGCGATGTGATAGGGTATTTTCGTGTGAGACTGTAGATAGAATGGACGCCAAACTTCAGTATTTGGGGGGTATGGGCTCTAATTGACCAGAATTTGGTGGAACATTGACTGTTTATCTTTTTATAACACATATAAGATGCTAAACATTGAGTCGCAGGGAGTATGGGCTCTCACGGATCGGAATTTGGCACTTAGGTGTGGTTTTCTATATTTTCTGGTTTTCTTGAGTAGTTTCAGAGGTGTACTGTCTGCAAAAAAAAGTTTACATGCCGTGTAGTTCCTCGGACACATGTCGTGCCTTCTTCTATTCAGGATGAAAAGAAAAACCTTTTGAGTACACGCCATGTACCCAAATTACATGCCGTGTAGTCACTTCTCGTGTCAAGGACCTTGTGGGCGGGGACATGGGGAAGGTAAATTCATTGGGAAAACACATCATGTAACGAATGTACATGCCGTGTAGTGTTGACCTGGAGTCCTTCCATGTATCTAACATCACAGACGGAGGAGACATTAAGCCATACATGTCGCGTCCACTATAGAACATACTGTGTAGTCTGACCTGGGATCCAGTTGTGTAATTAACAACACGGGTTGGGGTAATCCTTTCGTGTACACGCAATGTCCATCTGGAACACGCTGTGTATTTTGAGCCATGTATCCGACTGTGTAACCAACAACATCGGTCGGTGATGCTCGTTTCGTACACGCCGTGTACCCATGGGACACGACGTATAGTCTTGACCGAGGATAGACTGTGTGGACCTGACCGTGTGGCTAGGAATATGGATTGGTGTAAACGCCGTGTGAGGGTGTAACACGCCGTGTAGTTTTAGCTGAGGAGTCAGCCAGGTCACGAACGACACAGGCAGTTGAAAATTAAACCATACATGCCGTGTAGAGTATATACATGTCGTGTAGTCTTGTTCAACGGGAGCTGTGTGGCTTAGCCGTGTAGAAGGACCCGAGCAGTGAAAGAGAAGACAGGTACATGATGTGTAGTTAGTATACATGACGTTTAATCTTGTTGTGAAATCTTGAATGACTTCATCCTCCTTTTCCCCCTTTGGACCCTTCATTTCAGACTGTGATAATATTCATCTAAGGTATGTGTTTGACCTTGTTAAGTCATGCCACTAAGAAGACCACACGTTGTTCTCCAGGAGAGAGGCAACGATTACACTTCATAGATGGTGGGCCATGGGCTACCAGTGGATCCTCCAGCAGAGCCAGATGCGGTGCCAACCGTTATACCAGACACTGGCACAAATGCACAGTTCTATGAAGACTTTATATGGTTCATGCAGACCTTTCAGGGAGCACCACTAGCTGCCACATCTATGGATGATCTAACTCGTATATTCCAACAGTAGCATCCGCCTATGTTTTCAGGGGATGGAGGACCACAGGCTGCGGAGTCTTGGCTGGGGTCTATGCAGACTATCTTCGAGCATCTAGAGATGCCTCCAGGGAAGAGGGTCAAGATCATGACTTATATGCCGTGTGATTCTTCCAAGAGGTGGTGGGATGTTACCACTCAGTCAGAGAATCCTAGAGACATTGCGTGAGAATATTTTTAGAAAGCCTTCTATGGCTTCTTCTTCATTGAGATGCTGATGGCAGATAGAGCTTGAGAGTTCATAAATCTGTAGCAGGGTGCTATGTCAGTGATGGATTATTCTTTTCGTCTCACTGAGCTTCATCGTTTTTCACCCATTCTAGTGGGTGATGAGACGTTGAGGGCCAGACGCTTTGAGGATAGTCTTTTTTATGGCATCTGAGCATTGGTGAATGTTTTTAGGTTGCCTACAGTACATGCTATTGTAAACCAGGGACTGATTACAGAGAGGAAACATTGAGAAGCTAGTGGTACAGGCCTGGGCGGTTCGACATTAGTTTTTGGTACTATTTTTATCAGTAAAAGGAATCGACATATGAGTTTCATTCATGGTGGAAGTACTAGCCAGCATATTACTTCAGGTGGCCCGGTCAGGTTCAAGTAGTGTGGTAAAGAGGGTCACAAGAGACCGCAGTGTCCACCTGACCCATTGGAGTGCCGAGCTTGTGGCATGATGGGTCATATTCAATGCTTTTTCTTGGAGATTCTACCAGTGGATAGAGAGAGGGGTTCTGTACAGACTCCGCGTGCGAGAGCATGAACAACAGCTTCATACCAGTCAAGAAACTGGAACAGGTCAGGGCGTATAGGCAGAGATGGTGGTTGTGGTTGTGGTAGCCAGACACCAGGATCACTGAGGCAGCAGGGTGGGACAGCTCAGGGGAGCCGGGCTAAGTCACAGGGCCATGGCACTGGGCATCCATATGAAGTGCAATAGACACAACAAGAGTAGGATCCTAGAACTTCTACTGTCAGAGGTACTATTCTAGTAGTTTCTGTTATATCTTCAACACTTTTTGATACAGGTGATATACATACCTTTATATCTGTTCCCATTGTGGAGAGCCTTGGGCTCTGTGTTTCTTCTTCTTCTGATGTTATGATTATAGACACTCCGTTGGTGACTTGAATGGCTGGTGTGCGTCAGTGTAAGGAGTGCCCCCTTGAGTTTGGTGGGTTTCACTTCCTTTGGGACCTCTATGTCTTAGAGATGATGAGCTATGATTTCATTCTCAAGATGGACTGGTTGGTTCCCTTTCGTGCCTTTGTGGACTACATTCATCACAAGGTGCGTTTCACATCACCAGAGGGCGGATAGTTTCTATACAATGGTGAATGGGATGTTAAGGCAAGTCTAGGAGGACCAGAGCATCGTGGGTGAGGTGGTATGACATCACAAATTGCAAGTCTATATCTGGATGATCAGGGGACTTGTTAGAATAATTTCCCTCCAGGGGTTGATCGTTTTAGGGATGTCTTCCCGGACGACTTTTCAGGTCTACCTCTGGAGCGAGAGGTGGATTTCTTTATTGATCTTGTGCCAGGGGCGACACTGGTATCAAATCCTCCTTATAGGATAGATTCACTTGAGTTACAGGAGCTCAAGAGACAGTAAGAGGATTTATAGTCAATGGGTTTTATCCGACCCAGTACTTATCCTTGGGGTTCTCCGGTCCTTTTTTGCGAAGAAGGTGGATTGTACCATCAGACTCTGTGTGGATTATCGGAAGCTGAACCAGTTGATGGTCAAGAACCGATATCCCTTACCAAGGATTGATTATATTTTTTATCATCTTTTAGGTGCATGAGTGTTCTCGAAGATTGAATTGAGATCAGGATATCATCAGTTGCGCGTTAGACCATCTGATATACCTCTCATAGCCTTCAAGCGTATGTATGGTCTATATGTGCAATTGTTTATTCCGTTCAGACTCACGAACGCACCAGAAGTTTACATGGATCTGACAAATTGTGTGTTCCATCTTAATCTGGATTATTTTGTTGTAGTATTCGTGAATGATATCTTGGTGTACTCTCACACTCGACAGGACCATGCCACCCATTTTGAGATCATTTTGAGTACACTGAGAGAGGATAATATATATGCAAAGCTCTCAAAGTTCCCCTTTAGGATTGACCAGATACACTTCTTGGGTTATATCATCTCATAAGCAGAAGTATCAGTAGACCCTGAGAAGGTGAGAGTAGTAGTTTCCTATGAGCAGCCTAAGAACGTGTTTGAGATACAGAGTTTCTTACGGCTGGCTGGTTACTACAGACGCTTCATCCTGGACTTCTCCCGCATAGCAGCGCCGTTGATGAGTTTGACTAAGAAGGGTGCGAAGTTCATTTGGTCGGAAGCTTGCGAGACAACCTTTCAACACCTGAAAGGAAGGTTGACATCAGCACTAGTCCTGATACTTCTAGTGCAAGGGAAGAGCTATACAGTTTATTGTGACGCATCAGGTATTGGGTTGGGAGCTGTGTTGATGCAGGGTGATCGAGTTATTGCATATGCGTCTCGCCAGTTGAGGCCACATGAGAGGAATTACCCAACGCCTGACCTCGAGTTGGCTGTAGTCATTCATGTGTTACGCTGTTGGAGACGTTATCTATTGGGAGAACATTTTGTGGTTTTCACCGACCAAAAAAGTCTCAAGAATATATTTACTCAGCGTGAATTGAATCTGAGGCAGCAAAGGTGGGTCAAATACATGTAGTCCTTCAACATTGAGCTTGACTATAAACCTGGTAATGGTAATGCAGTAGCTGACACACTGAGTAGGAGGACTCAGATATAGGAAGTGCACGAGGCTAGCGGTGAGTGGAATCTCATGGATTTGTTCTCTGAGATGCATTTGGAGGTGCATGACAGTCAAGGACAATCCTATATTTCTTCATTAGCAGTGACTTCTACCCTCTTAGACAGAGTGAGGATGAGACAACTATCTGATTCAGAAGGCCTATAACTATGGGATTTGGTGGAAAGTGAGAACCCTCCTCCTGGGTGGACGATAAGAGATGAATAGGTATTGTGTTTCCATGGATGAGTATGGGTTCCAGGCGATATACATGAGGAGATGATGCAAGAGTTTCATGCCTCATCTTGGGAAGTTCATCCCAGAGTTACCAAGATGTTCCGTGACCTGAGACATAAGTACTGGTGGTCGGGTATGAAAATTGAAGTAGCTAGTTTTGTTACGAGATGTTCCACCTGTCAGCAAGTGAAGGCGGAGTATCAAAGGCCAACCAGACTATTACAACAGTTACCCATTCCAGAGTGAAAATGGGATGATGTCATGATGGACTTCGTGACTGGGTTGTCGAGGTCACCTCGAGGCAATGATGTTGTTTGGGTCGTTGTGGATAGACTTACGATGGTAGCTCACTTTTTACAGATCAAGGATACCTTTGGTGTTGACGAACTCAAGAAGATGTATATCTGAGAGGTCATGTGTCTTCACGGGGTCCCTCATTATATCAATTCAGATAGGGATGCCTGTTTTACGTCTCATTTCATGTAGAGTTTTCAGAGGGTACTGGGTTCACAGATGCATCCGAGCATAGATTAACAACCTCAGACCGATGGTCAGTCAGAGCGTACTATACAGGTGCTAGAGGAAATGTTGCGCACATGCGTTCTAGATTTTGGGGGCTCCTGGGAGAAGCATATACCCCTAGTCGAGTTTTCCTATAATAATAGCTTTTAGGAAACTATTTAGATGGAACCTTACAAGGAATTATATGGTTGGTCATGCCGATCACCATTGTGCTAGATGGAGGCTGGTGAGGAAGCTTTACTAGGACCACAGCTCATGCAGGATACTTCAAAGCTGGTCCAGTTGATTCGGAAGCAGATAGATGCCACACAGTCTCGTCAGAAATCTTATGCTGATCGCCACAGAAGACCCTTGCAGTTCGTGGTCGGGGATTAGGTTTTCTGGCTTGTTTCACCGTGGTTGGGACACAGGCAGATCGAAAGACAATGTGATCTTTCAGGGAGGTATGTGGGGACATTTGAGATTCTGGAGAGAGTCGGGTTGGTTGCCTATCAGTTGTAGTTATATCAGAGGTACCAGGCTATGCATGACATCTTTTATGTATTTCAGTTGTTTCATTGTCATTCGGACCTGTCTCATGCCTTTCAGCCTGAGGAGGATTATCTTCAATTAGATGCATCCTTTGAGGAGCATCTGATTTGTATCGTGGATAGGAGAATGAAGGTTCTCCATGGCCGGTCAGTTCCTCTCGTATGGGTGTTATGGCAGCATGGCCTAGTGTAGGACGAAACTTGGAAGCGGGAGACCGACGTACGTGCTTAGTGGCCAGAGTTGCTTTGGGCTTTATCTTTGTCACCATTAGATGGGAAATATTGGGATAAATTTCTTTAAGGGGGGAACTTTGTAAGAACTCGGTTCATAGTTTTGAGGTACGGGTTTCTTCTTTTCTCTTTTCCTTAATTGTTTTAGAGAAAATAAGGAAAATGGGGAAAAATCATAAATTCTGGGAGTACACGCCATGTACTTTCCACACGCCGTGTACGTTGGCCATGTGGGATGAGTACACAGGGTGTGTAGCCCTGTCGGTGACGAAAGGCGTAAAAACTGACTACACGCCGTGTAGTTTATATTTAAACACCGTATAGTCAGTTGGTAGGAAAATAGTAAGGTGGTGGAGGTAGCCGCTAGCTGAGCATCAGTACACACCACGTACTCATGGATTACACACAGTGTACTCATGTCGACTAATGAATAGTGCCATGCTAGTGAGAAGCTGCCAGAGGAACAGTTACAAAATGGAAAGTACACACCGTGTACTCAAGTAGTACATGCCGTGTAGTTTGTTTTTTTCGCTTAAAATAGGAAATAGCCTCCCCTGTTCACATGGAAGGATTAGAACTATAGGAGGAGTCGGAAGAGAGGCTTGAAACTACAAGGAGCTCAAGATCACATGACGGGAATCCGTTTCCACCTCTATCGATCTCGTTGGGACTGTACTGGTAAGCCTCTCCCTGTCCTTAAGTAGTTCTTATCAATTCTATCCTGATAGAAAGTTATTTATGTTTGAATATGTTTTGTTTCCCCTCAGATCTACGTCTTTCATGAACTATTCAAGGATCATCGTTTTCATATACGTATCAGGGGAGATCAAGGTAGGTGGTGTGGTTTTTAAATTCAAACTGTTGTGCATTTTTGTGCACCGTTGTGCTATGAACCCAAGATGGGGTGTCGTATGGATGAGGCCTTGGCTATTTTAATACCTAGAATTGTATAGGTAATTAAATGTGATAATAAACTGCTATTTGGGATCGCTTCTTGGATCCATGACCACCCCGGGTGTGTGTTCCTCTGTTTAGCCATTTGTCCAGGACACTCGAGGGTATGCCATGTTTATATTATACATTAATTTTTCCTTGAAAGGAATTGTATGTAAATTGTGTGTTCGTATGTTGAGCATGGATCGATTACTTGTTTCGCCTGAGGGAAATGCCTGAGGGCAAGGTACTGTATAGCCTGAGGGAAAGACTAAGTGCATGGTTTTACTATATTAGCCTGAGGGAATGATTCTGTTTACCTGAGGGTTTCATTTCAGTTTGGCCGAAGGGCATGATTATATTTTTCCAGAGGGAAATTCCTGAGGGAAAGGTACTGTATAGACTGAGGGAAAGCCTAAGGGAATGGTTTTACTATATTACCCTGAGGGAAAGGTTATGATTAGCCTGAAGGCTTAGTTCTGAGGAACATTGATTGTTATTAAATTGAACTTCTAAAAAACATTTAAATGGAAATGAAACTGGTTAAGTTAGATACTTTTGAGTACTGCTTCATTTATTGTATTTACAACTGCACACTATTGTTGCATATTTTTACACAATTGGACACATGCCTTCGGTGGGTGCCTACTGAGATTTATTTCTCACTCCTTGTTGGGTGTCATGTCTTTGACCCCAGACAGTTTACATTTCTGCAGGTATGGATAAGGGAAAGGGTCTCTCTATAGGTACTTGATTGTTATTGAGGAGTAGAGAAGCATGGGATCGAGCATAGGCTCGCGATGCTTCCAGCTGTTTTGTTTTGTTATGTTGTACCTGAACTTTCTATGGTATTATAATGTATTGTTGTGTAACATGTTATGGCTGTTTTCTAAGAACTGGTGGCATGTTGCATCATTATCTATATAATTGGTGGTTATCTTTTACTGCAGTTTTTCATATTAAATGTGTATGGTTTATTTCTTCTACTGCTATTGTGTGTTTTTATATTTTATTCTTCGGTGATATAATTTGAAAAATGAGGGCGTAGTTTCCCCACTATCAGACCTGGGCCCTCGTTTCTAGTCAGCAGTCTCTGGAGTTTGGGGAAATGCGTTTGAGGTCATGTGGTGAACCGGGTTCGGGGCACCCGTTGAGTGGCACTCCGATATGGGACGTTACAATGTTAGAAAAATAATATATGACTATAATTCACTATTTAATGTATTTATTCAGGGGAATGAATAATATTAATAGTCTTGAGGCAAAATAATAAACTAATGAATAAAATATTCAAAAAACGGTCCTCTCCTTAACTATAAATACCACCAATCACGAGTTCTTCTCCACACACCTTAAAATCCTTGAATCATGTAAAATTACTGCCCAATACGACTCCCAAACCTCTCCCCTACATTTTTTTCATTCTATTCTCACCCAAAAGAACTTATAAATGTTACATAAGGAGGTTCTCAAGGAGAGGAATTGAAGACATAAAATCCCCTTTCATTATTTTAATTAGTTTTCTTTTCTTTTATTATCCTTTAATTTCCTCGTATATAAAAACATAAATGATAAATATATTATAAAATATATTATACAATTTTATTAAGTTAAGGGAATATCGACAATAAATTCTATTCTCTTCCAAATTTAATTCTAAATATTAAAGCAACGTCTGTAGTGTGCTGATTTACCGCCTTCATGGATGATGAGTTTTCATTTTTCATTTCCACATTCAAAGGTTAGTAAAAAAATATGGTTAATATAGAATTTAATATATTTAATAAAATGTATTTGTTATTTTTTAACCCAAATATAGACATAATATTAATACATAAGACAAAACTAGTTCACAATGATCGAAAACACCAAAATAACTTAAATGGTTATCATTAATACATTATCTAATGAATCTTCCTCACATATGGAAAAATGATATATAAGACAATTATATCTTTTTTATGTTCGTTAATAATATATAATTTCAATTCTAGATAACTATTCTCATTTCATATGATCTTTCGTACATGTATCCAAGTGAACTAATCTTGGAAACCAGGAGAACGAACACAATCGAACGAGAAATTGAATATCATAACTCATCAAAAAAGAAATAAATTAACATAATAAAATTATAATTATTAATATAAAAATTTTAGAGGTTCTGAATTAAATTATTAATGAATATAATTTTTTTACCCATGACATTAAGTACAAGTGTAGAACACTTTCAGATATAAGGTAAGGGATTCTCCCCGAACCTCCATTTTTCATTCAGGTAACGCTTTATCTCATTTTACACCAATATAATTATTCTCTATTTTTATATAATTATTCTAAATTTTGTTTATATTTTCCAAAAATCATGTATCTATATATGTAAATCTATATCTTATGGGATAATAAATGTTTTATAAGGCTTAATTTTTAATTCCACTAGATAAGTATGGCCAGATAAAGGGTACTTCCCAATTTCTTACTCGTATTCAAGTAAAATCCATAATCTATATTAAGGAACAAATATTTTTTTCTAAAATAACTATTTTTATCGTGAAAAACTATCCTCAATATTTCTTAGTTTTTTTAAATAATTAATCTTTTATCTATTTTAAAGACTCTTATATTTTCTCTTAAAACGCACTAAAGTGGCCCATTTTTAAAGTTTCTTAAAAACCCTTTTTACATTTTTTCTCTTCATTTGGACATCATTTATGTCTCAAAAATCGTTTCATTTTCCTTAACATTTCTTATATAAGATATAATTTTTTATTATACGATTTATGAAAAAAAATATTATTTTTTTGAAAGAATTATTTTTTGAAAAATAAAAAAGGGTATTTCTCTCAAGAATTCCACAATGATTTTATTATAGTATTTTAAAATATTTCAAAAACCTCTGTTGAATCTTATTCTTAATTGGTATTGATCTTCTATTATATTATGTACAATATTTTAATAAATGGATAATGATTAATTTGACTTTGGATGTTTTATCTTGATATCATTCACCATATTACACAGAATTATTCGTGATTATGTTTACTAATTGGGGAATATTATTTATATTTTAAATGTATTTGTTTTTTATGTTTCACACCATTCATACGAGGAATGAATTGGAATTATTACCAAATGGGTGAGGCCTAATATAACAACTTGATGGATTGGTAAGTCTCATGAGATAAAAATGACATGGACCTGGATAATGCCATGCCCATTTATTTTCATATATGGATTTGGGCGAGCACTTATCCATTTATTTTCACATGTCTTGGTTGAGGCCTCTTTGGTATGTTTTAGATATCCATCATTCTGCATCCTATAATTATGATATTATTAATTTATTATTGATGTGATTATTCGACTAGTATAATATCCATTGTTATGTTTTAGTCACATGTGATTATTTATAAGGCATTATTTATTCAAATTTTATTCCTGCCATAAGATGCTCAAGATTATAATTTTAATGGAATGTATTTTTAGTTATTCAAATTTCCTTATTGTTTATGTTTATATTAGATTCATTTTTTATTTCTTAACCTTACTAAGAAACATATCACACCACTTTAATATGTTTTATCGTTCCCCAGGATGTGAAGATTTAGATTATGAATGAATTTTAGGGTTATCCTAGGAGTTTATGGGTGTTTCCAATGGAGTTACTATGTGGTTTTACATATAAAATTTGTAATGATATAATTATATTTATATCTTATTGTCAAAATATACTAAAATATTAAGTGCTTTTGGATGAGAGAAATTTTTCTTAGTACTATTTTAATTCATTAAGGAAGTAACTCTGAGCTTCTAGGGTCAGGTTCTTTAAAGTAGCTAAAAAAACACACAAAATTAAAATGAAGAGAATATGATCCCTTACCTTGATAAGGGACTTATGAATGCCTAAGAACATCTTATTAAGATATTAGGAACACATTGATTGGGATTTTGGAAGGAATAAGGTGAGAAACTTCATTCTCAAATAGTTTCTTGTGAAGAGGAGTGTGGGTTTTGGATGGGTATTTATAGAAAAAGAGAGGGTATTTCTTTGTAAATTTATAAACATAAGTTTTGGACTCTATATGATAAAATAATAAAAACCACAAAACATCTCATGTTATTACCCATTTTTCTACCAATGAGGATTATTTTTAATATTTTATTAGTAAATAAATTTAAATACTTAAAATAATACCATTTGTTATGAGGAAGTGAGTCACATTTATAAAGAATCAATATTAAGACCTTAAAATATAATATAGGTTCTAGAGGATTCATTAAAAGATTATAAAATTTATCTAAGAACATT
Source organism: Viscum album (assembly GCA_963277665.1). Classification (NCBI taxonomy): domain Eukaryota; kingdom Viridiplantae; phylum Streptophyta; class Magnoliopsida; order Santalales; family Viscaceae; genus Viscum; species Viscum album. Next base: position 1,617,789,234 of record OY728125.1, read on the forward strand.
AAAAACACATTATTTCAATGTTTAAATATAATTTTACTTTTGTATACTCAATATAGTAATTATTATATCACTCTTTGGCTATTATGATTTCATAATACAGACTGTATATTTATATAATATTTAACTTTTACCGAAAAAATTGATTGTCTCAGAAAATTATAAAAAAAACATCATCGGATAATTTTTATGTTGTTATCTAAAAAATAATATTTATTTTATCAAAATAATTTAATCAATATGAGCATTTTAACTTTTAAATAAAAAATCTTATTCATTAAAAAATACTAGTTTTTAGGATACTAACAACTTTATCACCCTTAAAAAATTACATTGGACATCATTAAATTATATTATCATTTTTATTTAAATTATTATTTTTTAATAAGAATATTATATTAAAATAACATTTATTTAAAAAATTATTGAAATTTTCAAAATCGTGTCTTAATATAGAGTATATATACAATTTTGATTCCAATAATGATTATATTTATCCCTTTTTATTATTAATTTATTGTATAACAAGTTTCAAAAAAAAATAGATTTTGATTCCCTTGTATCATGATATAATTTTTATTAAACTCGTTATATAATAAATTAAAAATAAAAAGTGAAAAATATAATCATTATTTTATTAAAAAAATAAGAAATACAAATTCATATTACCATTATATAGATACATATCCCATTATTACTACAACATATGACCTAATAATTAGGTGTCTAATGGTGGTTCTTTCTTGGGGTGGTTTGACAAACATAGTTTGGTCCATGATCTCGATAATCTTGAACATCCCTCATAAATAGTTTCACATGAGATTCAGTTTTTTGATCTCCTCTTAGGCTTGGTTATGTTCAAGGAATATGGATTTCATATCCCTCATAATCTATTATAAATAGGATTTATTGGGTACGATCCTACTAGTCGATGTCATTGCTTATTTCATCATTGAAAATTAGAATTTATCAAAACCACTAATATATACAAATATTATCAGTCACTATACAATGGATATATTATTAATGGTTAATATAATTAATATTATTTTAAATTCTAGAGGGTGTAATTTATAAACAGTACAAATCAATGAATATAGTATATATTTTTTCTATAACTATAAAAAACATACTCAATCAAAAAGGGAATTTAATTTATCAAATTTTATGTTGTTACATCATCCCAACACATTAGAGCTCTACACTTATTTCCATTAAGGGATTCATAGGTATATATATAAATTATTAGTTGGAGGATTTTTTTGGAAGAAAATGTAACCATGGTAAGTTTTTTTATCCTAGCATCCATTGAAATCCTTATATAAAGATCTCAACATATATTTTATGGTTTGAATGGTCCTATCAGGCAAAAATTTCTTATAAGGATGATATACAATGTTTAATCTCATCTTTGTACTCATGTTTTTCTAACTAATCCTCATATACTCTAAGTTAAACCAAATATCACAATGATATATGATTAAGAGTAGTACTCTATAAATCCTTAACACTTAATTTTAATCTTGGTGATTTGATCAAGTGAAAAATATTATCTTATAGCAATGAAATGTTTTGATTTTATAAGGTGATTGACTATAAACGAAATAATATTATGACCCTTAGATGTTTTGAGGATTTTGATGAAAAAAATACATTTTGATGGTTTAAAATTTACTTTTTTTGGTAGAATGAGGACTTGTCCAAATGGAAAATTCACTTTTATCCAAATAAAGAATAATTACAAGAGTTTAAAGTTTCAATTTTTATAATAATCATTATTCCAAAAATAAAATATGTCATCATGAAAATCATTGTTCCATGTCATCTCAGTAGATGTCAACCCCTTTTTTCATGTCCACAAGCTACAAAAGTTTCTTAATGATATGAATGTGTAATGGTGTAATTCATAGATGAAAAAGATTCAAAGAAACACATCCACCTAGAATTATGTATCTATTATAAATTAATTATTCCATCATTGATATCAAATACCACATTGGCCGAGTCACATTATGGCTAAATATTTGACCATTTATGCCTACAATCCACTTAAACAACATCAATGATTCCAAACATTTATATATCCAAATAAGTGGTGGTAGAAAAAGGTCCATGGAGATAGCCTAATGAATTTATTATGTGATCTCTAAAGATAGAACCATACCCATAAAGGCCTAGATTACCTCTCAAATCACCATCTGTGTTTTACTTGATCCATCCAGGAAAATGGGAGACCCATAACACTTATAAAGTACCATGTTGAGGATGATAATTACATGTGATAATGAAGTGTTTAAGAAAAAAACATTTAAATAATCTTCACAAAAATTTGTCTAAGAGGAATTCACCCGTTTAACAGTGGTAATAATTTGTGCAAGAGAATATTAGAGGAAGAACCACCAGCCTTCATGAATTTACTTGTTTCAAGAAACTCCAAATGATATGTAGTATTTCAATGCAAGACATATGAATAAAATTCATATGTTGTTATGAGATATTAAAATGAAAACATTATAACAAGAGATAATATATAAGATTAAATTGAGGGAACCAAACCTATAAAAGTTCATCCACACTAGAAGAAGATGTAGAAACTATGACACAACTCAAAAAATATATGATCTTTGTCATCCCGATGATGATATCAGGAAACACACTTCGAACATATGATGATTCCAAAAGATTTTAGGAAATTATCTTTAGGAAACTTTGTGTAAAATACTCTCTATGTATGGGTAAAATGGAATGGAAGAATAAATGGTTTGTTGAGATTATTTATCCATCTATTATTGTATTCTAAAAGAGTCTTTCAATAAAAATATTTTAAAGATAAAATTGTATGGACAGTGTGCTCCCATATAACAATGTCATCCCCACCAATGAAGTTATAGATCAAGAAATTTTCATTAACCTCAACAAAAATATTATCAAGAGACATTTGAAGATTATATTTTATTAAATAACTACTGTCCAAAGATATGTCATTGGAGATAAGGTTGTTAAATAGAGAGTTTCCAATCCATCTATTCATCCAAGAATTAAGAGAGTAATGAGGTCTGAAAATCCAGATTTAATCAACCACGATAGAGGAAAAGGAAAACATAAAGGAAATACAAATATAGAATTCCATATGGGTAATGGTTGGAATATCCCCTGAGGCTTAATCACTCATCCTTAACATGAGAACATACCGGAGATCAAGAGATACACTTTGACATATCACTTTTTATTTTATCCCACTAAAAATATTCTTTCATATCATTATACATTATCATGATTCTAGGATTTATAGGGAATTATTATCTATGATTTTCATCCAATAGATCCTTTTCATTTATATTATTGATGGGACACAAACTCGGTTCTTGAACATGATCATTGCATCACAATAATGGCTGAACTAAGGAATATTCTTCACTATCAACTATAGTTATAAATCTTCCTTCTACACCTTTTCAATCCTCATATGTATAAATGGTTGAACATTCATTTAAGAATGATATGATATATCCTCTTATATTATTGTTTCAAAATAAATTCTCTATAAATCCATATGTATTAGAATCATTTCAATCACAATCATGGACAAATTGGTATAGTCCTTCCAAATATGATTATTTTCTACATTGTTTTTCTTCTCAAAGGGATAATGTATAGAGTTTTCATAATCATTAATCAAATATCACCGTCTCCTTTAGTGCATATTCAACCCTATGAGAATATATAATTTATGATTTTTTTCTCGGTATATATATCAAGCCTTTCACCATATAGATAATAACTCTATATATGTAATGTAAAAAATACCATTTTAATCTCCAAATTATTCAATATGTGTGAGCTATAAACTGTAACCATATAATTCTACATAAGGAATATTTGAAGTCCCTTATTCAATCCATCACTAAAGATAAAAAAACCCATCTCCACTATAGGGTTGTGTGAGAACATGTGCACTTTCCAACCATTTTTTCATCTCCTTGAAATTTTAGTCATATTCATATGCCCAATGGAACCAAGATGCCTTCTGAGTCAGCTTTGTTATTATATTTTATTCCCATGATATATTTCTCACCAATTTTCAATAGTATCTAGTCAACCCGAGAAAAATATAGATTTAAGTCACAGTGGTTGGCCTAGGCCATTTCTAAATAAATTTTATTTTTTCAAGGATCCACATATATACCCTTACATGAGATTATATAACATAATAATGTAAATTTATATAGTTATAAGTCACACATTCGAATTTTTTTTATAGGAATTATCCGTTCTAAAGGTATTAAACACAATCCTCAAAGGACCCTCATACTCTTACATTCTATTAGAATATATAATAATGTCTTATATAAATAAAACAAAAAACTAATCAAGGTAATATATAAAGACTATTTTTATTAAATACATGAATATTAAAGGGGCACTGGTTAGTCCAAATGTAATCACTAAAAATTCATAATTTCCATACCTCATAAAAATGTTTTTATAGGTATATGAGCATTTTTTACACTTAGTAGATGATATACAGATCAATGATCAATGATAGAAAAATATTGAGATCCCTATAATTGATCAAACAAGTCATTCATATAAGGTAGCTGACACATTTATTTAATAGTGATCTTTCTATATTCTTAATAATCAATTAAATGATGCATTGAACCATATTTATTCTTAAAAAATGAAAAATTTCACCCCAAGGTGATGAAATATGACATATGAATCCATTATAAAGATTATCATAGTGTTATTTTTTAATTACTAAAACTAATTCAGGTTAATTATATAAAGAGTCTTTGAAATTTGGGTACCACTATGATTGAGTTCTATTTAAATTCAACATCACGATTTGGGGGAAAATTCTGAAGGTAGGTAGTAAATACATCAGCATATTTCCAAACAGTAGGAATATATTCAATATTGACTTTCTATCCAACTATTTGAGATAAATAGCCCAGGTAATAGGATCCATAAAAGGGAAATAATTTGCATTGGATGTTCATAATCATCCTTGTATTGATAAATGATCATAGGTTGATTCATAATATCAAATGTGACATCTCTTCCTCAGAAATTGATATAGGGTCTATATAAATAAAGATAATATGTACCCAAAATAACAAAAAAATCTACTAATGTAAGAATAAAACTATTTGTAAAAATCACATTACTAAAAACATCATAAATTAGGCGCAATAAAAATGAGATGCAACAATCATACCATTATTATTTTTTAGTATTAACTAAATATCTAATCATTAAGGATACGAGTAAAAATTTATGGAGGCCTTTCATGGAATCAATATGAATAATATAAAATAATATACATTAATATTTGAACATACCAATCACTACACAAGATTTATTATTCTATCATAAATCCAATTATAAAAAAAGGTTATCATGATAATTAAGCATCATTGTTTAGATTGGTGAATTATAAAATCATAAAAATCATTCAAAGGATTCTCTAAATTGTGAAATCTTCTTATCAAATGTTAAAACATTAAGTGCTTAAAATATCACTTTTAGTTAATAATATATTTTCATAGATTACATCATCTCATTCATTATGTATTAACCAGAGCATATCCCTTGAGAGTGTCAATCTAGGTGTGTAGTTAGTCCTCTTTTTCGCACACTAGGTTATGATAAAATTAATACTCAACATGAGTTTTTTTGGTTATTACCACTAGTTTCATCTATGCTGAAGACCACATCTACACATTTGTATCTATAAAAAGATAACATTGTTAGAAAATACACAATCTATACTTTACCAAAACATTTTTATTTTATCCTATACTTAAACCTATCCTCAGGGTTTTTAGCAATGTTATTTAATCCTAATATCAAGAAATGACTAAACCCTAATCTCATACAAATTGAGGTGACCCAAGAATTATATACATAAATATTAAATCATTTTAAATGATTATTCAATATATCACATAAATGTCAATTCCCCAAAATTGTAAAGGTCTAGTGTCTTTGGAGAGTAGATACATAATCAAGTTATTTCAAGAAAAGACATTTAAAGTTTACTATAATTTTTTTCTCAAATTTAACCATTCTTAGACAAAAAAACTTGAAAACATTCCTCATAACCTCGGAAAGTGGAAACATAATAAAGGGGGAGATTATATGCTCAATTAGAGTTAATATAGGAGATACAAATCAATGATAATAAGTGAGAATAAAATAAAAAAAATGATATGAGAACATGATCATAAATTATGAAAGTTATAACCAATAAATCATGATCATTAATCACTAGTCATGGAAATAGGTTTAGTTATTACAAAATACATAATCTATAAGAGTGAAGAATCACAAATAATCAATGATGATCCTTGAGAACAAATCATAATCAAAATACATAATTTGTTTCTATTCACATAAGAATATAAAATCATTCCATTAATCAAGGCTTACTACCAATACTATCATAGTGGATGGAGTCCCATAGAGGATTGGGTTAACTCTTTATTCCATAATTTCCATAATCTAGGCTCACTAACAAGACTACAATAGTGGATAGAGTCCCTTACTAAATTGGGTTTACACCAAATCTTAGTCCATATTACCTCATGATATATCAATATTTACCCAATGATTTAGAGTTATATATAATTATTGGACAACCCATTACATATTGAAAATGACACATAAGTGTGATACAAGATCATAAAAAAATTCATTTTTTAATTATAGAATAACTTTTAAAAAAATGGGGTTATTAATGATTTCATTATCAAATAATCATAATCCATTCTGATAAAGAAAGTGTGTGGTATCGTAAAAACATTCATTATTTTATAATATCTTAATTGACCCAAGAAAATATATAGGTTTAAGAAAACTATTCTTAGAACACCATCATCATTATCAATCTAGAGAAAGGAAGTGATTAATATCATAAGAGCATATCCCTAGTGAATCATAATAACCCATAAATATTTTTTCCATAGACGAAAAATAATTATAAAAGGGCATTTGATCATTTCTTTTAAAACATGGAAAATATCCTTTTCTTGCAATATCTTTAAAAAATGTAACACCTTGAGATTTTAAAACAGGAAAATCATATTAGTTAGTGTATATGACATAAAAAACCAAACATAGAATATAATTTAACGCATTGAGAAATTATGATATATATTTTAAATAAATTCCATCTCTTTAATATATTTCAATTCATACAACACTAGGTTTGAATGAAACATAATTTTCTATTAAAATATTATTAGTTAAACATGACCATTATAAAATAGACATTATTTGGGATGTTAGGAACAGTAAAATCTTAATTATGAAAATAATATGGTTTATAAAATTAAAAAATAAAGTTGAGGGTTATTTATTGATTATAAGTAAAACAAGAATCATTTGAAAAGAATGAAATTATTTTATAAAAACTGTATGTTCTTTGAAAGGTGGACTAGTCGCGCATTACACATAAAATTTCAAATTAATTTTTACCACTTTTCAAAAGTTTATTTGACAAAATAAACATCATTTTTGAAATATAAATGTAAATTATCTTTTTGTTAATTTTTTAGAATTTTTTGAAAGAATTAATTTTTTGGATAAATTGTAAACAATACTAATTTTAATTTAAAACTACATTTTTTTAAATTCATTATGAAGTTAAATTTTATATTAAATTTTTATTAAATTAAAATTATTTTGATTAAAATAATATTTTACTAATAAATTTCATTTTAGTAAATTTTATATTAAAGTTAGATATTAAAATATTATATACATATGATAGTTTTTTCATTAGAAGACTGCTCTTTAATCACGTATGCTGAATAATTTTAAATTTAATTCTTAAAATTATATGAATTTAGTTTTTAAAAATAGATTAAATATTTTTGATAACAATAATTTATATTATCTAATAAAGTTTACATAAATTTTTACCATAATTAATAGTGAATGTAGTAAAAAGTAATTATCATGGTTTATGTAAAAATTGGGTTACTAGTTAGTTAAACTAAGAAAATAAAAGTCAAAATGGCCTAAAACCATATCCATAACCTATTATATAGAAATATTTTGAAATTATAACCTATAAGAGTATATAATGAACCATTTTATTAGATTATTTAATGAAAAAAACATGGATGAAATTTATTCTTTTCTAAAAATACCATGTGTGTCCTCTCCCACACTTATAAAAGGATACGCCTCTACTCTCTTATTCACAAATACAAATCTAATTGGTCAAGAAAATAAAAACAAAAATCACTTCCCTAATCCCATAAAACATCATATATCACTTTTTTTATCATAAATCTATTCTAGTAAGGATTTTGTGTCTCGATCCGTCCTCAGGGCCCATGTCGTGACTACCCCAAGCCCGCCTTCCATTGGCCAGGGGCTGGCGACTAGCACCAAAGGCGTATATCCCGATAAAAAGGGAAGACATTGCCTTTATGAAATGTAAACACACACAACCAGAGTAAAAGAGGAAGAAAACACACAGTAAAACAGTATAAAAAAAGTACTGAAAGTGCAAAGGGGATAGAAATACAAGCCCAATAAAAAGGTAAAACTAAAACTGAAAGAAATGTAAAACTGAAAAGACAACAGTTGGAAGGTGAAACAGCTCCGGGATCATCCTCTGGGTTCCAACCTGAAGGGTAGGTAAAAATGTCCTCCTTAGCACTCTGCGTCTATCAGTCTGCACTTTATGCCGTCATGCCGAGTGTCCTCCTCTGGGTACCGTCCAATCCTCGTACACTCTACCTTGATCAGGGTTGTTCGTCGTCTACATCCAACACAACGAGGTGCGGGCATAATCCGTGCAGATTTGAGTATAACAATAATTTGTAAGAACCCCGAGACCCTCAAGGTATCAGTAAATTCAACAAGGATAAACCAAAAAGAAATATCTCAACAGATAACCTTACTTAGGTATATTCCCATACATATACCTAAGTTATCAAGTAACCCATCTCAATCATGAGGAAAACACACAGTCATTGACTCAGCTCAAACCAGGATTTTTATTCATGATGATGAAAACATGGATTCTGGTGAAATCCTCCTCTGTCGAGCGTAGTAGTACTATCATGACTCCGAATTGCCACTCACTAACCTTAGACTGCTGAGGTACTCCTCCTGTTGAGTACCGCGGGTCTGCCACCCAAACACAGTTGTACTGCCCACCATGGGTCTGCCGCCCCAACACAGTAGTGCTCCCCTAATAACCTACAGAGGTACTAATCCTGTAGAGTACCGCATGTCGGCCACCCCAACACAGTAGCGCTCCTCTGCCATGGGTCTGTCGCCCCAACACAGTAGCGATCCCCACAGGTCTAGTTAAGTTACTCTAAATCGAATCGGACAAGCATCCATCAGGTCTCAGCTAGATAAAAGTTCATCGTACTCCGTATGATCGTCTCCGAGAGGATCCGCTCCAGGAGCTACTGGTTGACACTCCAACTGTCAGGAAGTCCCACGAAGAAGTATCTCAAAGAACCGTCTTGTCATAGGGGTCTCAATGCAACAAATGACGCGTCAATCGGACGCCCGTTCTGTGAGTTATTAGCATTTCGGTTATAGGGGCTCGGTTGGTTTTGTGTACGAACCAACCCGACGGTATCTCAACTGTACCCAGAAATCCCATGGGGTATACTCAAAGGATCCATTTCTCAACGAGATTATGAACGCCGCTGACGGTTTGTTAAACGGACGTCCGGTCTGAGAGTTATTGGTTTTTCCGTTTCAGTGTCCCGGTTGGTTTTTAATCTAAAACCAACCCGACCGTACTCCAACTGAATCCGAACCTCTGGAGGAGTATGCCAAAAGATATGTCTTAAAAAAGGAAACAAACATAATTGACGGCACACCAATCGGACGTCTTGTCCTTAAGTTATAAGCATTTCCGCTCCGATGGCCCGATTGGTTTCGGGTTCGAACCAACCTGGCCATTCCGAAACAATGCAGAAACCATAAATGTAATATTCCATAATGACCGTCTCGATCAAATGATTCCTAAAAAACTGACGGTGCGTCAATCGGAGGTCCGTAGCTCATGTTAGGATCGTTTAAACGAATCTGGTCAGAAAAAGGGGGGTCTGGGCCCGGTCCGACCTGACCCAACCCACCCTCGGTCAGCCCGAACAGGGTCAACCTGACCCGGGTCTGGGTCTGGCCCGGATGGAGCGGCCCGGCCCGGCCGGGTGCAGCCCGGCCCGGTGACGCACGATGTGGCCTGCGTGGCCCACCCCGGCCCGGCTGGGGGGCGCCGGCTCGGCCAGCTGGCCGAGCAGGGAGGCCACAACCTCTCCCCAGCTGGCGTGACATTAGGCTGCACCTCCCCACTTTCCAGAATGGCAAATCTGTATCGTTTTATTCTGCCAATGCGGCTCAGCAGCGGCGGTCTGCTCCGGTAGTGTGGCGCCACCGCCGGTCGCCGGCGCTGCCGTGCCGGCGTGGCGCATCGACACCGCCTTCTGCGGACCGCCGGACACACTCCGGAGGTCTATTTCGCCTACTGCTTGTGCATGCGGCTCACCCGAGACCCTAAAATCACTACGAAGGCTTTCAAATGCCGTTGCGGTCCCGTTTAATCATTGCCCGTCAATCAGCGCAAAAATAATCAATCTGCGGAGGGTCGTCGGGCTGTGTTTGTTTGGCCCGCACCCTCCGCGTTAGGCATTAAGAATTTTCCAAAGATAAATAAGGTTTCACGTTGTACGAATACCAATTTTATTCAGATAAAATTGAAGCAATCCACCCTATAATTCCCCCGCGAACAACTATTCCCATCCCGCAAAAGAAAACATCCGCGGATCAACATGATAATGAGTTGATCTGGATTCATTGTTTTAGAAGGGAAGAACTTGGGAATATAAACATTCTCAAATTAAACACCTAACTGGAAAAAGAATCGCAGCAGCCGAGCGTCGTGGAAGACGGCATCACGAAAAGTGGATTTGTTGACTAAGGCAGAGTGCGTCCAAGGGAGAAATGATGTCTCCTCAGTTGACGAAGAGGAAGAAGAATAGAGGGCATGACGTCGGTGACTTCACGTTCTTCGTCGGAGGCATTCTTCGTCGAAGAGGCGTCGTTCTTCGTGGAAGAATGGCGTTCTTCGTTAGAGTAGAACACTTCCTTATAAAATCTCTCAAGAGCTCTCCCACCAATATTTCCCACCAAAAATTATAAAAACACTCTCCCATTTTTAAGAAGTGATGAGCAATTCAAATTAATTCAAACTCTTCAAATTAATTAATTGAAATGTGTTGGCATAATTGATTAGGGAGAGAGGGAGGTGGGAGGTCTCATTTATGGAGGGGGAGATAAAAAACATAAAGAAGGGGGGATTAAGGAGTCTATGGGAAGGTGAAAGGTTGGGGCTTCTGTGGGCCCCACCTTTCAAATATCCCCACATAGTAAGTTGGATGGTTGTGGGCCCCACCATCAACTTCCCATGGGGGGGATTAACTTCAAAAGTTATAAAATAAAATTTTTCTAACAATTTTATTTATTTTAAACTAAATCCCCAATTATTAAAACTCAACCCACATAAAACGCAACTGTGGTAAAGGTCCCCTTAAGAAATTACCTGCGTTGCGAGTTTGTCAGTGCCCTCAGATTTCAATTCCAAGAACCAGTTCAAAAGATAGAAAAACCTACTTGTTCGTTTACTGATCGTACCCGAGCTAAACTTTGGAAATTGATTCCGGGCACACCGAGCCTCAGAATCAAGTGCCGTCAGAATCCATTGACTCGTAAAATTCCAAAGTATTTATGAAAATATTTTCCCTTAAATTTCAGGGTCTTTACATTTTGGTTCAAACTTAAAGAGGTCGTTGAATGAGGAGACAACTTTTTTAACGATTAATTTTTTTTATTTCTTCTCCCACATAAAAATTTTATTAAAAAATTATAGTATATTGATATATTATTATCATAATGGAATAACCTATATTCATGTCCTATTTCATTCAAAGGAAAATGAAATTGTTGATTGTGTGTATTTTGGACAACTCTCTTACGAACAAATGTAACACGTTTTCCCTCAAAACCTTTGACGATTGAGTATAATGTTGTAATTAATGTTTATATAAATATTTTTGATATAATTGTATATATTTAATTTAAATGTAACATATAAAATTTTAATTTATATTCCTTTCAAAATATTATAACCTCACTCATATGTATGACGGACTACCACAACGTGAAGCGATGTGCTTCATTTTTCACTTATTCATTACATGGAAGGAAATAAGGAAACATTTAATAAAAATATGTTATATGTATGAAATGATATAAATTCTCTAAAATTAATTTATCATACTCTCACTTAACTTTTCTAACTTTAAGAGAATGATATCGTTACTCATGTGTTTGTATGGCCTTCCTCTTCTATGAAGAGATGTTGTTCATTTTCTATGTCTAATTTCCAAGCATGATTATAAGGATATATAATGGGTAAAATAATATGTATGAAATTAATATCATTATGTGATTATGGAACTATATCCTACGTTCAAAATCCATAACTTTCATGAAAAAAAACGCATAGGAAAACAAGGCAATTTAAACCCAAAATAATGAAAATAATGAAATATTATTAACAAATGGGTGGTAAAATGTTATAAGCGAATCATATATAGTATGATATATATGATTATGTTTCTGTAATATAATTATAAAAATCTATATTTATTATACATGATTTTCAAACACATATAATGGGAGTTATACCTAAGGTAAGGGTTTCTTGTATCTCATTTACTTCGATGAGACATATTCCATATTCACCACTTATTCTCGTGGGTATTGTATATAGTACCCCATTTGATATGTTAGATCATGAATATATTTATATTATTGGTATTTAATTTTCATTTTAAGTAATTTCCTTTATGGGGTTTATGATTCAAATTTTACATATGTGGTAAGGATTTATTTTATATTCTCATCATTATTCATGATTGTTTATGTTTAAGTCTTCCTTTGGAGAATTATCTGACACTTCTATATTAAAATTAATCTATTTTATTCTCCTATAATTATTCATGAACGTTTCAATAAATATTTCCATTTTTTCACTCTTTGGTTGTAATGACCCATGTAATGGTAGAATAAGACCATTTCATATTTATTACAACATTTTAATTATATTGTAATTAAAAGAGATAACATATTAAATAATGTATATAATAAAACTACTTTTATGGTTAAAAACATTATTTTTCTAAAAAGAAGGTTTACCACCTTTTGATGGAACACTTGATTTAAATATATTTTTTTACTTTTATAAATTATATTTTAAAGAATAGAATTATTATTTGAAAGAGGAGTATCAAAAATAAATTAGGATGATTTTTTTATTTTTTATAAAGTTCATAATTTAGTGAATAGTGAAAATACTTTATTTTAATTAAAAACAATTTTTTTCATCTTATTTATTTATATAGTTATATTATTATTATAATTGGTTTTACTGTATAAGTAGATTTTGTTTTTATATATTAATAAAATTTAGTTCATTGTAATCAATATAATATTGAAATTTGATATAAAAACTATGTGAACTATTGATCATCTTACTTTGAAAACTTCTTATATCATTCAATCAACATGATAAATTTTTAATTAATATTATCCACTTATGTGATCTGAGTTTTGAAAAAGAAACATACACAGCTTTAATCAGTATGAAATTTATGATCAAATAGGATCAAATTAATTTAAAAAAAATAATAATAGTTACTTTATTAATTATTTTTCCTACAATGGTTTAGGGTAAATCGTGTAATTTAAGGTAACAATAATATTATAACTAATATAAAATCACCCTAGCTGTAACACCCCTTGATTTCGTAGTATGTTATTTCTTCAAAGTAATTCAATAACTTGCACTACACGCAACACCGAGTTCTAGCACACCATGACTTACCAAACTAGCTGTTCAAAAGCGGTTATGAATAGTATTAACTGAATTTTGAACTTTATATAATCTTTTTAATTATAGAATCTATATTATGAGTTTCTAAGACATAATTTAAGAACAAATTCATTTTTTTCAGATAAAAGAAGTATTTTTAAAAAAATGAAATTTTACCGCCTTTTAATGGAGAAGCCTTCTTAAATCGTATATTTAAAACTTTAATATATTCAATTTGACAAAATAAACTTCTTCATTAGAATCAGGACATAAGAATTTAGTTTCAATAATGTTTTGGTGTTTTCTGATAACTGTCATATTTGGGAGAATAGTGAAAAATAGTATATTTTAAATAAAAACAACTTTTTAAATCAAAATAATTTATATTGTAAAATTATACATTTTAATGGTTTGGAAGTATAAATAGATTATATTTTTACCATTTAATCTAATGATGTTCATCATAAGTAATTTCACTTTGAAATTGGACATAACATGTGTCAAACTTTTGATAGTTATTATTTCCTAAAAATACACGTTTTGGTTTTGACAGCTGGAATGAGTTTTAAATTTATTAATGCAACATCTATGTTTTGAATTTGGTAAAATATACTTCATTATTGAATTTGGAATATCAAAATTAGATTAGGGTGAAATTTTGGTATTTTTCTGAACACATCAATTTTTGATGAATATTGAAAAACATTGAGTTATTGGTTAATACTGACTTTTTATTTAAATAATTATTTATTATATTTAAATTTATTTTAGGTAAAAATAGATACGTAATACCTATATAAGTTCAATGTAATTCATTGGAGTACGTTTATAATAATTTTAGACATATAAAAATTTTATTGAACTTTTCACCGTCTTTTACCCATCTCTTAGGAGAATTTGCAAATTCACCTAAAACTTATTTTTACCGTTTCTGTGAGTGGAGTTTCAAAAATCTGAGAGACCCAGTTAATATCAAAGAGTAAAATGTGGTTCAATAAGATAAAAATAATTTTTGGTGAATATTAACTTTTTACTTTTATTTACCATGGTTAAATGTAAATAGGGTAATTAACGGTAAAAATGATATTAATATTACCATAACACATGTCATAATTTTATTGTAAAAGTGTACCTCAACCAAAAACAACCTTAGGAATAATATATTATCATTTAGGTCCACTTGAATTAGATTAGGACATTTATTATCACATAATTCAAAGAAGAGTTAAAAGAGTTAAAATAAATGTTTAATAACTAAAACATTTTTAATATAGGGTAATACATAAGATAAATTATATTATAAATATTCATTATAAAGAAAAAAAATATTTAATACATAATGGTATTTTATTTATAATTTTCAGACATTAAATAATTTAATTTATTTATTACATAATGATGATGTAGTAATTACCGTATTAATGAAAGATTAAGATAATTGATATTATAAATACCCAAATAAATGTAATTTTAGACTTTTTATGAATTAAAATAATTTTATAGGTTAATATTACATATTTGGATTTGTTATATTAATTTTTTAGAATGAATAATTCTTTTATGAATTTATCAAAAAAAATACCCAATAGTGTAAAAATAGACATAAAAGAGTTTTTAAAACAAATATTATACTATTTATTGATATTTTATTCCTAAAAATCTACAGTTCGGAAAAAGGAATTATATAATGATAGGTGTATCATTATTGGACCATATGGGGGTAGATTGGAAGTTTATAGTATGTTTATTAACCATATAATATGAAAATACAATGATACGTGGTAAATGTCAAACTAATTTACAAAGAGTTCAAACTAAAAGATAAGGTTAATAAAGTGACCCAAACCTGTCTAAAACCTATTGGTTGAATGGATTTCAACCCATACCCACCTTATATCATAAAGAAATCAATTTTGAGCCATTATAAACCGAATATTAATTTATTATAGAATAATATTTTATGTTTTTCCTAAGGTTCCCCTCACCCCTCTTATAAAAGGGCACTCCCCCTTCTCTCAAATTAAAAACATCAAAACCTTTTGGATCGGCCAAACCCTGCCAAAATATCCTCCCAACTTTCCTAAATTCAACATATAGGCCTGATCTTGATCATAAATCCATCCTATGGAGCCCTTTTGATCAAATCAAAAGGAAGAACCCGAAGAAGAGGAAATGTTTTCACCACCCTCTTTCAAGTTCATTTCTTCTTCCACTTATTATTTCATTGTTATTTCCTTTATAAAATAATAAATCAACTATCTTCTATATATTGTGATGTTATTAAAAATATGGTACAATCATATTCACTATTCTATCCATCCTTTAAATGAAATGTCACCATACCTGCGTACGTACGACTTACCGTCGCCACGTTGTGGTGTAATTGTTATTCAAGACATTATTATTTGGATGGGTATGATAATGATGTGTAATTGAAGTAAATAGTAAATATAATATTATAATTATTCTTTATATATGATATACTATCCATTATATACAATTTTCATATCAAAATAATGATATTGTCGCTCGTGCGTACGTACGGACTACCGTCTCCACGAACGCAATGAGATTCATTCCCCATCATATCCATTCAAGTAAATTCTCATTTCCTGATTAAAAATATATTTAAGGACTTGATATAATTATGGATATGAATAAGATACAACCTATCCATAAAAAACACGACGTATGCAACAAAACATATTAAAGAAAACGAGTAAGTGAACACCCAAAACGACGATAATACTAAAATATTATTAATGAAACAATATAAAAAGACCATATATGATATCATATTTATGTATATGATTAATGTATAATTTAATATCAATGATTTAACTATTATAAAGGAGTATAACCGACCATCAACCAAGGAAAAGAAAATGGTAAGGGTTTATGTCACAATCTCTTCATTATCCGAGATTGTTTATACGTGATTATCTATTGGGACTTCTTTATCATCCACATCCATGTTTTTTAAAAATGTATTTCAAAACATTTTTACTATTTACTAGAAAATGGGTTAATGTTATTTATTCCATTAAGTGTTTTTAAAGAAATATTTCGGTCTTTTTCCAAACAAGGTACTTTTTAACCTTTTCGACAAAATTATGGTAAGAATGTCTTTTTTTAATTTATACGGCGGGTGCAGCTATTTTCCCCCGTTATAAAAATCATCGAAGATTCCCTTACAGGAATTTAAGAATATTTTGAAAGTAAATGTTTTATTTTATAATTATGTGACTTTTAAATTATTTAAAAATGAATATTTTAAGAATTTTTTAAAGGTACTCTTTATCAAGATCAGAATTATTAATGTTTTAAAATATTTGTCTATCTAAATCTTTTTAATTAATGTCAATGTTTTCAAATTTATTTTAAGGATTTATTTACATGTACATGAATGTTTTGAAATGAAATTTCTTATCAAAAGTTTCAATGTGGTATGGGACACTTGGATTCAAAAATCCCTTTTAAATTTCTTCTTTTATAAATGTGTGACTTTTCAATGATTTAAAAAAAAGATATATTTCTATCAAATAGTTTGGATTTCATCTATGTCAACATCCTTTGATGTATTTTAACCTTCTTGAAGTTGATTTATTATGATACAAAACATCCATATTGTATTGATGGTTTTGTGATATATTTTACTGTGGATGTGTTATTTTTACACCATTCATGGTTTATAGAGAAAGTATTGACATTTCGTATAATATTTTTAATATGAATGTTTATGTTATATTTAAAACTTTTCATATGGGGAATGCATTGGACTTAATAAGTGATGGGTAGAGCCCGATATAGCTCCTAGATGCATCGATATGTCTCATGAGAAAAACTGGTGTCTTGGCATGAGGCCTTGAAAAAATATTATTTGTAGTCTTGGCACGAGGCCTTGGCTACATGGTTATGATAGTCTGGCATTATGCATTCCATCACTAAGAAAATGGTTATTGATATTGCATGTTATTATTCGACTAGTAGAATATCCACGTGAATAAGTAAATGTCATTACTTAATTTTATTTTGTTTCTATATTATGGTGATGCTCAAGTTTAAAAGGCTTTTGTTCCGTTATATTTTTATCCTTACTAAGCATCTGTGCTCACCCCTTTCTATGTTTTATTTTTCCCAGGATGTGAAGAAATATTTTCTGACTGACCTGCAGGGATAGTCTGAAGGGGATATTATTTTGGACCATGGAGACTATATTATTGTATTTTTTCACTTTATGATGTAATCTATCTTTTATGAATGTATCTATTGATTCCAAGGCTACTAAACTGATCGGTCCTTCGGGACTTGATTTCATTTAATCATTACAATGTATTAAAATAATGCGCCAACTCTGGGTAATTAGGGTCGGGGTGTTACACTAGAAGTCAACCTAATTACATTAGATAAATTATTTTCAACAAAAATAATCTTTGGGACAAATTTATACCCTTTAGAAACCACTAGGGTGTGATAAAGACATTCATAATATTATATTCAAAGAGAAAACACATTTTTTCAGACCCGTGTTTTGGAAAAGTAAAGTATTTTTAATATTAGGTTATACAAGGGATCTCTTTGACTATAAATATTATATAAAAATATAAAATGATTACCAAAATCATGTGAATATATTTATAATCATTTGGTTATAAATAACTAAACTAAATGGTGACACAATGATGATGCGATAAATTATTCATTACTAGAAAAACTGAATAAATGATATTAAGAGGTTTGAAATAAATATAATTTTATATATTAGATTTTATAAAAGAATTTTTTGGATGAATTTGACAGGTTATGGATTAGTTATTTGGTTATTTTTTAACATATGAATTTTTTTCATGTCATTTAAAATTATATAAATAAATAGTGACAAAATTGACACAAAAGGTATTTTAAAATATAAAATATTTTATTAAATGATATAAATTTTATAAAAATCTAAAATTTATATAACTAATTTGGATAATTCATAAAATACAATAAATTACTCATTTAGTGGTCATTTGTAATTTTATAGTAATTATATTGTCACTCCAAATGTAAATTACGTGATTCTATAGTAGGAATTAAAATGATAAAATAAGGGTTAAAACAAATACGATAATGATTAAAAAATAGTCAAACATGTATTACTTTATTTTCATAAGGGTTATTTGACCCAAAATAATCATATATTCCAAATAAGTCAATTGGTACCCATTTTTAATATAAATATTATTTATATTAATTTATTACTTTGAATATTTCTAAGAGTGCCCCTCCCCTCTCTTATAAAAGAGAACTAATTTAACATGTATTAACAATAAAAAAACATTTTGGTTAATCAAATATCTTCAAATATACCTTCCTATAATTATTACCCACATTCTACAGGCCTTATTTTAGATATAAAACCCTCCTTATAGGTGTGAAAGTGTTAATCTAAGAAGATTGTCTGAAGAAATGGTATCATTTTTAAGTGTTTTTGTTTTCTTACTTCTTACACTTCTTTAAAATATTATTCAACTAGGATTAAATGATAAATATATTATAATAAATATAATGTGATCTTTTTATGTTAATATAATCATCTTAATCCATCTCTACTTCCATCAAATGGGATTGGAATTAATTGTTCATATGTACGTATGAACTATCACCTCCACGAACTGATATAATTCGTTTTCCATTAACATCCCTCAAGACTTCTTACAATGATGGATATAATGATTATATATTATATTCATGACATATTTTTCATTATAATATAATAATATTTCGACTAATTTCTTAACTTACATGCACATAAAATGATAACATCATTCGTGCGTACGTATAAACTATCACATCCACAAAGTGATGTCATTTATTTGGATTCTCAACTTAACATGTTTGATATATATATATATAAGTATATTTAAATTATTAATTTCATATTATGATCATTTTTAAAATATAAAATAATAATTATATTCTTTCTGAAATGATCAATGAAAAATGGAATTGTTACTAATGCGTACGTATGACCTACCATCTCCATGATTATAACGTTGGCCATTTTTGATAACCATAGTTAAATAGTTTGATTTAAAAGTATAATTTTTATATAAAATATTTTTTTCTTTCGTAAACATTTTTCTTGAGAAAATTTAATCATGAACATTTTGACTATAAGCACCATTTCAATGTTATTTTGTATTGAAGTGTCAAAGATTGAAAAAATGCTCTATGTGTACATAAATAATTAAGAAATTGTTATAACATAATAATAATTCATATAAAAGAAATAATAAACGTTAAAAAAATTAAAAGGGAAGTAAATAATTATCTAATGTTTATTATTTAGGAATATATATATCGTATGTGATGATTTAGACTCATGGTAAGAGACTTTATTTTAAAAACCTCTTTAAAGTTACTCTTCCAACTATTTTTACAAAAGTCAAAATCAATGTATTTTACATATATTGAATGAATTTATTTTATCAATTTTATGTCAGTTTAATGTTTTGATTCTTCATTTAGAATTTTACACATTGATTTTCAAATAATGTGTTTTCATTTATGAGTGTGAATCTTTTTAAAATTGAAATGTGATTTAAAAATGGAAGTGCTATTTTTACTATATTCTTATTTTATGTGTTATGATTATGCTGTAGTTCTTGGGTATTATTTATGAGCATATTTGGTTCCCTGATTAACTAAGGGAGGGTGATCCCATGATATATCTTCAATTCAATGGTAATGAGAAGGAGTTATATAATGGGGTTTCTCCTATGAGATTTATGGAATATATCGCGATGGCTATTCAAAATATAACCATGAAGGTTACTCCTTATATAGCCATAAATCTAAATGTAAAAGTGATATAGATACCATGAGTTACTTTAATGATTTATGTTTTCTATGAAGTTTTACATGAATCTCATTATTTCTTTAGTTTAGTTAAAGATATCATGTTTTATGGGATAATGATTAATTTTTTGAAAATGTTATCATGCGTTTATAAGTATTCATGGACTAATGGTATCTTTATTTCTTATTATATTCATAACTATGATTTGTGTGCTCATACTATGTTTTAAAATGTTTTTTCATAGGGTATAATAATTGGCAAGATAATGGAGGAAGTCAAGTTGGACATTATGAATATATTTCATGAAAAATAAATGATATTTTATTTAAAAAGTATTATATTATGAAATAGATGGATACAGTTTTAGAAATATCATAATTATAATAAAGTGGGATGTTTTGTATGAATTTTTACCTAATTATATAAAACTCTAAACCCTAAAGGATCCTCAATATGAGATAATGTAATTTCTTGACTAGAAATCAGGACTATGTATTATTTAAAGATGTGCCCTTATATTGGTACTTAAAGTTATTAAGAAAATTTTTTCAAGAAAACTTGAATTCATTTCTCTCTTCAGTCAAAAATAATTTTTCTTCAAAAACAATGTTCTCTAAAATTGTTTACAAAAATGATTTTAAAATTATAAAAATTATTTTATTAATGGAAATTTTACCCATTTTGACTTTTTTTAGAAAAAATAAAACTAATCTTCATGTCATTTTCCAAACATTTCATGTATGGATTTTACCAAAAATCTGAAGGAAATATTTGTTTTAATGTATACGGATTGAATTGAATTTTCTACCATAATGACTAATAAATGTTTGAATTATTATTTTAATAGTTTTCAAATATCATTTTAAATGAATAGTATTTTATTTTTATATACAATTTTAGTATTAAAAATATTTTCAATGTGAAAAAGATTTTTGCCTAAAAAAATAATGAAAATTTTATGGTATTTCTATTCATCAATGACATCAACCTCTTATTGATCTTTTGATCCTATGAGTATATATAGCATTTATACCATCCTTATGTTTTCTCAAAATGGTTTATGATGACTTTGACTAGAGATATACAATTTTATTACCATTCAACATATTATTCTGGATGCTTTATGATTATGTTTATTGATTGGGGTATGTACTAAAACTTTGTATCATAGTTTTTAAAAAAGAATGTATATTTTTATTAGGTTTCATCCCTTTTATATGAGTAATTTATTATACTAATTATGTGATGGGTGGTACATGAAATTACATAACCCCATGCTGTATCACAAGGTATCATGAGACAAATTAACTTTGGTATTTGGATGATGCCTTACCCATTTATATAAGATGTCATGGAATGATGCCTTGATGGTAAGAAGTCTTTGCATGAGGCCTTAATAGTATTTGTAAGATATATTGTATTATTTATTCACTAATTATGAGACTAATAATTGATGTATATGTGATTACTTAATTAGTTATGATATCTATGGATAAGTGTCAGGATTATCTGATTATATTTATGGCTTTATTTGATCATCATTTGTTCCTTCCATATTATGCTCAATTTATTGTTTAAATGAAATGTGTTTCAATTATTTACCTTTCCATATTGATTATACCACATTAATTCTTGATATATTACACTGTTTTCTTACCCATAATAAGCATCAAAGCTCACTTCTTTCTCATGTTTCATTTTCCCAAGATATGAGGAAATATTTTTATTCATATATAGGGATACTCCAAGGGAAATAATTGAATTATACAAGAAAATACTTATTTTATTTTATTTTTTTAAAATGTAATGTGAATTTGAAGTATGTATCTATTTTACCTAGAACAAATAAACTATTTAGTTCTTTAGTATGTGATTACTTATATATAGTGCCAATGTAATAAATTAGAAACCGGATTTGGGTTGCTGGAGTTGGGTTTCTTATAGTTGGTAGAAAAGAATTTTTATTAGAAACCTTGGGAACTTGATTAGAGAAAGAATAGATTATGGAATATAACCCTATGATATACATTTAGGATAATTATATAAGAACATTATAAATATTTTTGGAGGAATATATTAGGTGGGTTTTCATAGAAATACATATTTATCTAGATACTACAAGTTGGCATTATTATAGAATAGATGTACCTAGGGGTAATAACTCTACAAAGGAACATCATGATTAACTTGAGTGATACCTTGTAGATGAAAATTTTGATTACTACACAATTTTACTCACACTTCTAGTGGATATGCTTGGTTTAATTCACATTTTCATTACAAACCGTTTTCAAGGATTTTAAAATATTCTTATGATTTAAAATTCTTTCCAATGAAACCATTTTTTGGATTACGAAATAATCCATGTTTAAAATTTTCAATTTATGATAAGTTTTTCAATAGTTTTTTGTCATACATTATGTTTAATAATGATTTGATCTAATCTAGTATATGGAATATTTTAGAAATGGTTCATAGTAGAAGAAATGGGAGTTGTATCAATACATGTACTCCATGTAGGGATTTCCCTCCTAAGGAAGATAATGAATATGAACCTAGAAGTACAATTTGAATTGAATAAATTTTAACCATATTTGGGTAGCTAACTCAGGTTATGAGTGATAACCTTTCCCACATGGAGCAACCAGCTGATCCACCACATAGTGTAACATTTTTTGACCACTTCATGCATTATAAATCTCTATTAATTAATTGAAATAAAAATTAATTTTTAGCTAAAAAGGGATAATTTTTTTTGATAATATATTTATCTTTATAGGATGTAATGAAAGGGATAAGTTTTTTGGACAATTTAGTATCTCTTAAAAGATGCAGATCAATGGTCGTCATTGATTTAAAATACTAAGGATGAAAAAGTAAAAGAAAATATGGAATGTAATGATTTTAAGGTAATTTTCTTAGACATGTATTTTCCTCATGATAATTGTGAATATATGGAGATAAAATTATTGAGTCTAAGATGAAGGGAATAAAAAATGTTTCTATGTATGAAGAAAAAATTACAAATTTAATAATGTAAGATATGAATATATACATAATCTAGAGAGAAAGATTAAATTTTTCTATTATGGGATTAAAATAATACATTTAAGGGAACTAGTATCCCAAAAATTATGATTATATGATAACATAATTTCATTCTCAATCGTGAAAAAGAAATAATTATTCATGTATTATGGCTTTGAATTGAGGTATGAGAAGAAGAGGATGATAGTGAAAAAAATAGATAAAGGGAATAAGGGAATGAATTATTTTACCAAATGTGTTACATGTGGAAAGAAGCGCATTGGTATATGATTAAAAGGAAACGGAGTTTTATTCACAGGTTGTGAAAAAGGATCTGATGAACATGAATGTAAGGGTAAGGGAGAATCCCTAAAATTATATTTTATTATATGTAAGGAGGTGGGGAGCTATTCCATCCAATTTCCCAAGTGTTAAGGGGATATACCTCAGAATAAGCTAAAAGATCATGGTCAAGATTATTATATTGAAATAGAAAAAGTGTAATGATTAATTTTCTTGTGTATTTAGATTCAAGAATTATGTTGTAGAAGTATTTTATCATTTATATTATCATTATAAGAATCATGAAATGTGTAAGGGTTGTACTGTAGTATAATTTACTTATGAATATGTGTGTTAATGGTACCAAGAAAATTGACACAGTGGAAAGATGATATTTTTAGAAAACACATGATAGATGGAGAATAACCATTAAAATGTTCCCAATGTTGACATAATAAAGACAATGATGTGGTTATGAAATTTTATTGGTAACCTTAAAATTGGTTAGTGATCTTTTGTTATCTTTTTCCGAGTTTATAGCATTTTTATATATATGGAATATATTCAACATCTTGAGATTTTATTTTTGGAAGCATGCATGTTTTCATTAAATATTTATGGCGATAAAGGTATTCCCTTATTTCGAATGTGACATCAAGAGTCACTTTAATTTTTTTTGGGAATATAATTTTCATTTAGTTACCTTCCTTTTAAATTTTTGAACGTTGATTTTGGTTAGACATATTTTGGAGAAGTATTAAGGGTATAAATTTATGGAATGAATTGTGTTGAACATAGAGTGTTATTGGATAATGTTTTATAATCATTTTGGTTTTGGAAAATATCTACATATAAAAGTAATGATATTTCATTCTTTTATAGATCTTATGATCTGTAAAAAGATAATTTTAGAGCATTATGAATGAAAAATTCAACTTAATTACTCATCATTTTAATAAAAATATATATATTACTGGAAATTAGTTAAATTATATTTATTTTTCTATAAAATAGAATGATATTATGAAATTATAATTCTATATATTCTTATTCAAAATGGTAAAGGAATTTCACAACTCTTGGAAAAAGGTTATTGAAACTAAAATGTAATCCTCCAACCTTGATTTCAATTGAACTAATGGTATTTTCACCGATCAAAGATTTATGGATTTGAAGTTTCTAATTTTTATACATCATTAAATTTCTTAGAATCAATGATCTCTATCACTCTCTATAATTATTTATTCTTTCCTTCTATGTCAATATCTTCACTTTTCCCAATGTTCTCCGATTGGGAAACCAAGATAAGTGTTATTCCATATGACCTCTGTATTTTACATTTTATCTTTTAAGAGGATTTTTTATTAAACAATATTATGATATGAGTTACCAAAAAAGGTAGTTATAATTTTCAATCCCTTGAATATCAAGATCAATATTAAACTATGTTGGCTTAATTTATTTAAAGGGGTGGAATGTAGCATCTTGAGATTTTAAAATAAGAACATCACATTCGATAGAATATATAACATGAGACACCAATATTAATAAACATAATGTAACACCCCAATATTTTATGATAAATATATATTTTATAATAAATTTATTCGCTTCAATAGATTACATTGCACGCAACACTAGCTTTGAACAAAACGTGATACTCTATTAAAATATTATTATTTAAACAAGACCAGTAAAATCTAGTCATTAAATTGGAAGGTATTAATAGTAGTAACTAGCTTTTCAAATATATATGGTTTAAACTTGTATAAAATACATTTAATGATTATAAATTTATTATAAGTAAAATAATAATACTTTGGAAGAAAATGTTTTTTAGAAGAAACTGTATTTTTACTGAAAGGCGAATTAGTCTTGCTTTGTGCCCATAATTTAAAATTAATTTATTCCAATTTTAGAAAAATTATATTAAAATAAAAACTATAATTTTTAAATATAAATTAAAAAACTATCTTTATTTAAATTTTTAATAATTTTATAAAAAGATTAATTTTTTTTATTAATAGTGAAAAATACTATTTTTATGGAAAACTACCTTTTCGTTTAAATTATTTACGAAGTTAAATTATATTTTAAATTGGTTTTAAAGTAAAATTAGTTCAATAATATTAATATTTAGCTTTTTTTATTTAAAAAATTTTAATATTGAATTTTGATATTAGAACATTCAATACTTATGAGAATTCTCTCTTTAGAAAACATCTCTTTAGTCTCGTGTACTAATTAATTTTAAATTGTATTCTGCCACTTCTGTTAATTTAATTTGTAAAAATAGATTAAATATTTTTAATCAGAATAATTTATATTATATAGTAAGTTAAATATAACTTTTTACCATAATTAATAGTGACTGTAGTAAATATTAATTATCATGGTTAAGGTGAAAATGGGGTTTCCAGTGGTAAAAATCAGAAGATAAGGGATAAAATGACCTACCAACTTTTCCAACACCAATATTATGGCCTTATTAACACTATATAACCTATAAGGGTATATAAGTACCCATTGGGTAGTATAAGTTCATAATAATTTTTTTAATTGATTCCTTTTTTAAATTACATGTGTGTCCTCTCCCCCACCTATAAAATGTCTACCCTTCTCCTCCCATATTCACACTTACAGAGGCACTTGATTTAGAAAATATCTACCCAAATCACATAATTATTCACATAAAACAAACCTATATCACCTTATTTTATCATAAATCTATAATAGTTAGGATTTTTGTGCAATCCTAAAGAGGCCATTTGAAGAAGAGGTGACATTCTTAAACAATCATTTTTATTTAATTTCTTCTTCCACATACATAAAAATTTATTCCAAAATTATAATATAATAATATCAAAATAAACCAAATAATAATATTTTATTATTTGAATTTCAAAACCTATATCCATCTTCCTTTCTATAAAATGGGAAACAAAATCATCGATCATGTGTACATCAGACTACCGCCTCACAAACTGATGTAAATTGTTTTTCATAAAAAACTATCATGTTTGTATATGATGATATATTTAATTTATATATATAATATGTATAATATAATTATACATATGGGTTTATAATATCATATATACCTTCTTAGTTTACAATCCTTTTAAATTATAATAACGTCTCCCATGAGTACAACTGACTACCATCTTGATAAGCGCTGTGATTCATTTTTCACTTACGCTTTATATATTAGGTAATAAGAAAACTTTTAATGAATAAATATGATATATATATGAAATGATATAATTTTTTTAAAATAAATATATCATTAACTACCTTACCCTTTCACCCTTTAATGGAATTATATCATCACTAGCACATACGTACAACCTACCACCTGCACGAAGCAATGCGATTCATTTTCGATATCCAATTTCCAAAAATGGTTCTAAGAATTTATATAATGAAATAAAGTAATATTTTTTAAATAAAAATAATTATTTTATAATCTTTATATATCCTATGTACAATATCTAGAACTTTCGTGACAAAACATACATGAGAAAACAAGGAAATTAACACTGAAAATAATGAAAATAACCAAATGTTATTAATAAATAGATTGTAAAATGTTATAACATGATCATATTTGGTATGATATATATGATTATGTTTCTATAATATATTTATAATAAACCTATATTTATTATATAGTAGGTTCAGACACATATGAATGGAGTTAAACATAAGGTAAGGGTTTCTCGTCTCAATTTTACTTCCATGATATATATTTCATATTCACCACTTATTCATTTTTTGGTGTAGATACTGAATCATTTTATATATTATTTAATTAATCTATTTTATTCAAGTTATGTAATTTTACATTTCAATTTATTTCTTTCCTAGATATTATTATTCAAATTTTACTATAGTGGTAATGATATGTTTAATAATCTCATCATTATTTGAGATTGTTTATGTTTTTGTCTCCCTTAGGGGAATTATTTGATATTTATATCTTAAAATAAATATATTTTATTCTAATATAGTTATTTAAGAAATTTTCAATAAATATTATAATTTGGATACTCTTTTTTACTTAATATAATTTAGAAAATGTTTTTTCTTAAAATCCAACATCATTTCTCACTTCGGTCAAAAATACTTTTTCTTACAAAATAATTCTTTCTAAAAATGTTTTAATTTTTTTTAATATTATATAAAATGATTTATTAAATAATTTTTTACCCACATTTCACATTTTCTACATCATTTTGAAAGGAATCTTCATATCTTATTCTATATAATGCCCATTTGGGTTTTACTAAAAATGTGAAAAGAATATTTGTCACAACATGTATGACATGAATAGAATTTAAAATAATAATGAACACTAAATGTTTTAAATATAATTTTTAAATAAAATTATTTTCAAAATATTTTGTGAACTTTTAGTTTTAAAAAAATTTAAATAGAAAAGTTTATTTTTCCCAAAAAAACATTAATGACATTTTTATGGTATTTCTATTCATCAATGGCATCAAAAAATTATTATAAATATGATCCATTAGGGATAACCTATATTGATAACATCCATATTTTTAATCTATATGGTTTATGATCATTTTGACTGGGGATGTACAATTTTATTACCATTCACCAAATTACTTTGGATGGTTTATGTTTATGATTATTGATTGAGTTGATTATAAACATTTAGTTTGTTAGTTCATTAATATAAATGTTTATGTTGATTATGTTTCACCCAATTAATATTAAAAATTCATTTTAATTATTAAGTGTTTGTGGGGACTCAAATTACATATCCCCTTGATGAATTCGTAGGTTTTAATGAGACAAATTAGCCTAGGTGTTTTCGTGAGGCCTTTTCCATTTATGTTTGATGTCTTGCTAATATGCCTTGATGGTAGGAATTATTGTAATGATGAATTAATGTAATGTTTAAGATGATTTTAATTAATCATTACCCCATTATGAGATTAATCATTGATTTCTATGTGATTAATCAATTAGTTATGATATCCATTTAGAAGTTTTAGGCTCATTTGATTATGTTTTTTGATTTGTTTGATCATCATTTATTCCTTCCATACTATGATCAAGTTATTTTTTAAGAGGAATGTGTTTAAATTATTTATCAATCCATTTTTATTATTAATTGTTTATTCATGATATATTCTATTATATGCTTAACCTTACGGAGAATTTGATCTCACCCCCTTTATTATAGTTCCATTTTCCCAAGGTACCAGAAATTGTTTTATGATTGATATGAATGGATATGATAAAGAGAATTATGGAATTCTCAATGAAAATAATTTATTTATTTTATCTTTTAAAATTTTAAGTTAATTTAATTTATGTATATAGATTACCTAGAACCACTAAACTACTCAATCCCTTGGGATGTGTTTGTTTGTATCTAGTTTGAATGTAATAAAGCAGAAACTGACTCTCGGATTTTGATGTTAGATTCATTACATATGAATTCACAAAATATTGAGAAGATATTTTTATTGAAAATAAGCTTGAATTTTTTTAATTAATCTTTAAAGAATAGAAAGTTCACAATGATGGACAAAATATTCATGTTTTATACGTTAATGGATAACTTTATCTTCAAACATTATTAAAAATTCAAAAGTGATTCATACATATTGAATTTGAAATGACTCCTTTTAATAATTTTTAAATAATGTTATAGGTATTTAAAACAATATGTATCAAACATTTAATTGTAGATAAAAAATTTCACATTGCATTTTAAAAAACATGGACATGGATGAGAATGATTCCTAACCCAAAACAAAAAAATAGGGTCGGCTTTTCATAAAAATATTATCTCTATAATGTTATGTACCAAAGAGAATAAAATGGTGATAATACTTGATAATCACATAAATAAAAATATTATCATAAAATATATTGGGATTAAAGGATAAGGATAATTTAATTTCCCTCAACATAAGATTAACATTGATAATCCCAAAAAATTGGATTGTAATATAAACACTTACCTTAAGACCCATCTTCCTTCATACTCATTAAAACCTATAATATAATAAATATAGATTTATTATACATAAATTAAAGAAACAGATTATTATGTAACTTACTATAAATAATTCCTATATAATTTCCAATTACCATTCCATTAACAATAATTATTTATCATGAACATTTAGGTTGAAATTGGCCATTTTCAATGTATCATTCAATTCAACGGTTCTAGTTCTTTCAGCTTGGTCCTCTTTTAATCATTTCTAGAATCTTAATAATGTAATAATTTAGATATTTATTCATTATTTATTGTTATATAACCTCCCATATAATGTGGTGATGAATGATGACTTACATCACTACATGAAGATGATTATCCATACAAATGCATGAGTGATGTTTCCACTTTTAGATGGATGTAATAAAAAGTTAAATAATAATTCATTTTTAGAATATTAATTATAAAAAAATATCATATATATTCATTAAATATATCCTTATAAACATCCGTTTAAATAGTATATAAAAAATGAATAACGTCGCTTTTTAGAGGTGGTAGTCCACAAGTGCGCACATGTGACAATATTATTTTTCAACAGATGTGAAGGATATATAATAAAATTTAAAATTAAAATTTAAATATAATTATAAAAAATATACTGATTAAATAGTTTTTACAAGTTTACATAAAATGTGGAGGAATTTTATGAAGAAATAAGCTTGAAAAAGGTCAGTAAGAACATATACATCTTCTTTAGGTATCTTCCCATAAAAAGTACCATAAGGCTTCATATATGGGTATTTTGGAATGTAAGGAAACTCACTGTCATAGATCCAGATTTTGTGGGAGTATTTTTGTAGATATTTTTTAGGATAAATGGATCAAGTGGTCTGGGGAAGTGGTATTAGGAGGTTCCCTTTTATAATTGACGGGAGTGGCACACTTGTAATTATAAAAAATATTAAAATATTAAAAAGTCACATTCATGAAAATGTGGCTCCATATTAGATAAATTTGGAATATTGAATTAATTAGGTTCTAAATACATTAAAAATAGGATTTAGAAAAGTTATTAAGTTATTTTAACCATTATCTATATAGTTTAATCCCTCAGTAACCTTTTTAACCATTACTATAGTAATGAATATTTTAGTTGATTACTATTTATAATCACAAAAAATAAAATTTAAATCATTATAAAATTTTGATATTATGATTAAAAATATTTCAACCATTTTATAATATTAAATTTATATAGGTGGTTGAAATTAATTTTAAAATAAGTGTACAAACTACTGTGAAAATGTTTTTTAGGAAAACGTATTTTCAGAATTTAAATTGAGTTTATTATTATTCCATGCCTAGTGAAACCATAATATAAATGTTAAAATAATTTATTTAATATATTTTATACAAAATTTCTCAGTATATGTTTTCAAAAATAATTAATTCAGTTTATTTTGAAAAAATACATTTCACACAATAATACAGTTTTCTGATAAAATATATATTTTTTTCAAATGATTTTATCTTAATTTATGTCCAATTTTTAATCAATATATGAATAATTATTAAATTTTTCACATTAAATAACAATATATTTCATCAAAATACTAGATCATTAGTTATCAAGAAACATAATATGTAGAAAAATTCAATACTTTGAAAAATTAATATTTTAACATAAAATGATATTATTTTTAAAATTTAAAATGAGTATATATTTAATAGGAATTAATCATTAATTTTCAAATAATTATTAATTTTATAAATACATTTTATAATTTAGTTATTCTTATTCTTCCTACTAATCCAATAGCTAAGTGATAATAGGAACATTTATCAATATTATTTTAATAGTATATCGTAGTTTGTTTATGTTTGGTGTTTTGTGTAATGAAATTTACCAACAATTTGAATTTATTTAAATAGAAATATATCATAAAATATTAGGGCTTTACATTGTATTATCAGATGTTTTGGTAGGTTTTAGTTAAATATTTGGGTGTGTGGTGGCCCGGTTTAGTCAAATGATGTCACTATTGGGTGTATGAAAACATAAAATTGAGTATTTATAAAAATTTTAAAGGTCTGGGTGCCTTTGTGAAGTTAATATTGTGATTAAATAGCTCATTTCACTACCTATGAGGTTTTTTTGTGGGGGTTGGTGATATGGGATACTAAATAGCTTTTTTTATGTATTGCAATGTATGAATTCTCAAATTTTGATAAAGTTTGATTTTTTGGGTAATGTACAAAATGTGTGATAGACTAAAACATTATTCATTTGATGTATTAATATATTTTTCTATTTTGGTAATGGTATTAGTATAATCAAATCTTGTAAGGTTTGTGATCCATGACTATGCATCATATTTCAATGACAGATTGAGTTCATGAGTGATATATGTGGAGACTTCTTGGGGTGAGAAGTGTTATGGGGGGGGGTGTAATGACCCATGCTAGTTCATATCAATGTATATGGAATAAAATCAAGTTTTAATGGATGTGTAACTATGGGTTAGTTGATTGTTTTTGATTTGGAATGAGGATTGGTGTTTGTGGGTGCATCGTAAATGTTAGGTTATATATTTTTCAATGTTGTAGATCAGGTGGATGAGGTCGAAAAAGTGTTTTATGGTTGTAGGTAATTGAAAATTATATGATGATGATTGTAGTGATCCAATTAGTACCTACATGGTGAAAACTAGGTAATCTATAGACGTTTCAAGGGGCCTTCTTTCATCCTAAGGCCACTAAGTGGTCATTATTAAGCATCAGGTACCTACATGAGGACCAGATGTCTAATGTTAATGGAATGTGACTTGGCACTAACCATATCCATTTTTTAATGGAGTGCATGTTTTACTTTATGGGGTATTTATTTTAAACCCCTAACATGGTTCCTTGGTTTCATTTATTATGTAACCAAAGCCACACCCCTTCCTCTTTTCTTCCCTCCCCTCCCTCTTTGATATTATATGGAATCGAGGTGCTATTTAGTGATTAGGTGTAGGTTTTTATACAATTATTCTCCATTATTTCCTCCCCTTTCCATTTCTATAATTATTTGTGGGTTATATCTCAATTTTCAATGACATTTACATTATATAATGAGTATTAATATTGGGATAATAGCGATTTCATGTGGCTTAATTAGAGTATGCTCTAAAAGGATGCACATTCATTGTTGGAAGTTTTATTTCTTGAGTTAAGTGGATAAAATTATTTATTATGGTTCTTCAAATTGAATTGAGTTATATTTTTTAGGTTTTATGTTGTTAATTGGTTATTTCATTGATAGTGGGCTTGGGGGTCATGAGTGATCTACACCTCATTGATCTTGGTTTTACACTGTTAGTTCATTATGTGGGTTATTATTCAATTATAAATAATTGTATTAATATAGAATTAATATGTTAAATGATCATAATTATTTTATAATTAATTAAATGGATGTATTATAGATTTATGGACTCATGGATATAGTCAATGTTTGGTATGGTCTTGGATGATCATGGGTGATGGTGGTTGAGCATCACTTGAAGGGATATCTCTATTTTGAGGTAAGTCATCCCAAAATATTCCTAATGTATTATGCAAGTTTCATGAGATGTGTGATATGAATTCTCTCTACTCATATGTGATTTATATAAAAATAAATCTAATTGTTTCTCCTTTAACTGTGTGAATTGGGTAAGGATGTTTAGGGCTATAATGGACCCCATGATTGATCTTCCTTGATTCCTTGACAACCAATATTCATTGTATAAAACCATATTGTGTGTAATATATACTCCGGATCACATATGGGCCTTAGATTGATATATTTTATGATTCATAAGACCATCATTAAGTGAATTTATCTCCTTAGTCATAATGTAGGTGTATAAATGAGAGATTCCAACATGATCCATTACTTGGATTGTTTTATTTACTACTTGAGAGTGAGTATGGGATATGAAGGCTATGGTTGGACATTGATTTTGACATATCATTATATAAATCAAAGGATATAGGGTGAAAATTAAATTATTTTGAATTATATCCTTAAAACCAAGAATAATTTATTATCTATAGATAATAACGTAGAGGACCTAGAATATGTCGACTTTTCCACACTCGACCAGGATATGTGTGAATTTCGTAAGGGCATATAGAGGATTAACCAGATAGGATCATTATTAATGCATTTTTAGCCTTTTTTTCTTATATTATTGACATATGGTATGGATATTTCTCCCAATAATTTTAATTAAGAACTGATTAAGTTTTACCTAGGTTTTGGATATAGATAAACACTAGAAATTTGAGGTAAGGACTCTATGAACCAGGTTTTCTTGTGAGGTTAAAATTTTTTTTATTTCCATATAATTAATAAATTTTATCTTTATGGGAGTTCCAAGTGTGGTCACATAAGAGATGGTGGTGTCTGGGGATTGTATGGAACCCAAAGCCTAATATTTTGGAGGAGGAAACTAGTCTTCATGGTTAGATGAAAATGTGAATCCTAGAACACATAGTATGAGTGAACCATATGGGGTGTTTTAGTGAACAAAATAGGGTTCATGGTTTTCCTAAACTATTCTACACATGACACAATCCTATTTAATTTCTGTATAGTTTTTAACAGAGGTAAAATGCTTGGTCAGTGCATGGTTTTTCAAATGATGCACCATGACCATGTGAGGGAGATCTTGTGGTAGATAAGGGTGCATGATTGGTGCACTGGGTGGATTGGATGGTTCCCTATAATTATTATATTGGCTAATATCTCCAAAGGTTTACCTTAACATTATTACAGGGAAGATTTTTTATTCACAACGCTAAATGGGATGTCCAAGTGAGCTGATCTAGACTAGAGTATCTTGAGATGGGTGGGTTGACATACAATATTTAGAGTTTAAATCTAGATGATCAGGGAACACGTTAGTAAGATTTTCTTCTAGTGGTATATTGTTTTAGAGAAATTTTCATAGACAAAATTTCATGAATAAATTCTAAGATAGATGTAGAGTTTTCAAATAATCTAGTTCTTAGAGATGCATTGATATTTTCCCCCTTACATGATGGTTACTACTGAGTTACACGAGCTCAAGTGGTAACTAGGTTATTTTGAATCCAAGGGGTTTATATGAACATGTACTTTTATAAGGGGTTCATTAGTCATTTTCACCAAGAATTTAGATGGTACCATTAGGAATTTCATGAATTTTAGTTAGTTTAAAATGATTTTGAATAAGAACCATTATCTGTTTCCTTATATAGATGATCTCTTTGACTAGATACAAGGAGAACGAGTGTTCTAGAATAATTATTTGAGAATAGTTTATCATCAGGTATATATTATACCATTTGATATACCATGTACAACATTATATAGTAGTTATGGCTTGTATTAGTAATTGGTCATTCTGTTTGGTCTCAAGAATGCACCAATAGTTTTTATGGAATTGATGAACTAATTTTTACATTTTTACCTAGATTCATTTTTTGTGGAATTCATGGATGATATATTTGTGTATTATTTCACTCGATATGACTATGTCAAACATCTTGAGATAATATTGGATACAATTATATAGTATCATTTATATCATAAAATCACAAAGTACCACTTTATATTGGATATGATATACATCCTAGGTCATATTATGATATAAGTATGAGTATCCATTGACCTAGAGAAAGTGAGAG
This sequence comes from Viscum album, assembly GCA_963277665.1. Classification (NCBI taxonomy): domain Eukaryota; kingdom Viridiplantae; phylum Streptophyta; class Magnoliopsida; order Santalales; family Viscaceae; genus Viscum; species Viscum album. The sequence goes on from OY728125.1 coordinate 1,617,824,982, forward strand.
ATATATTTTCCTAGGAGTATCCCAAAAATATGTTTGATATAAAGAGGTTTTATGTGTAGATGGTTATTATAATAACCTCATACATGAATTATCATGCTTAGTAGGACCTCTTATGGGCTTTACTAAGAAGGGTGTGAATTTTATAAGTCCAGAGGCCTACAATACATCATTTAAGGATCTAAAAGGAAGACTGACTACAGCACTGATCTTGATTCATCGAGAGTTAGAAAGAATCTATATAACATATTTGATGACTCTAGTTTTAGAATAAGAGAAATTATTATATATAAAGAGCGAGTGGTGGGATATGGGTCTCATCAGTTTATGCCACATGAGAGGAAGTACCAATTACATGATCTCGAGTTAGTTGTTATTGTACATTCCTTACACTATTGGAGGCATTATTTATTGGGAAATAATTCTGTGGTGTATTCGAACCACAAAATCCTCAAGTTAAAATTTACAATGTGTCACATGAATATTAGGAAATGAATGTGGAATGAATAGCTTATTTCCTTTTACATGGAGATTTCTGATATGCCTGGGAAGGGAAGTGTAGTTACGAGTGATATGAATAGAAGGAATTAGACGTAGGCAGTTCTTGAGGCCAGTAGAATATGATAGCTTATAACCCTATTTTATGAGATGCATATGGAGGTTTAGGATATTCATATATATTCTATAATTGATTCATTATCATTAGTATCTTCACTTATGGAGAGAGTGAAGATGATTTAGTTTTCAGTTCTTGAGGGCTTGAACCTATGAGAAATAATTTCAGGTGATGACCCACCTCCTAGATGGATATTTTATGAGGATGAAATATTACACCACCAAAAATGTGTTAAGTTTATAAAGACATTCAGGAGGAGTTGATATGAGATTCCCATTTTTCTATTTGGGTTGTGAATCTTGGTCTTACCAAGATATATCAAGACTTGCGCCATCAATATAAGTGTTCAATGATGAAATGGGAGGTGGCTAGTTTCATTACTTGGTGTGACACATATTAGTAGGTGAAGGAAGAACCCCAATGACTAGCTAGGATTTTATAGTTGTTACCTATTCTTAAGTGTAAATGGGACAAATCACTATAGATTTCTTCACATGACTGCCTAGATCAAATTAGGTCAGTGAAGTCATATGGGTGATAAATGATAGGTTGAAAACGGATTCCCATTTTCTTCCTATTTAGGAGACTCATTCAATGGATGATCTCAGGAGGCTCTACATTTGTGAGATCATACACCACCACTGGGTTCCATGTTCATTCGTATCATCAAGGACACTCAATTCAAATCAATGGTCTTACATGTGTTATAGAGGTAACTAGGTCTATAGGTACTGTTAAGTATAACCTATCACTCATGGACTGATGAATAGTCTAAGCATGTGATACAGGTTTTAGAGGACACAATTTGAGTCTGTGTCCTAGATTTTTGAGGTTCATTGGAGAGAAGCACTTATCTCTCATCAAGTTCACTTATATTAATAACTTCCAGACAACCATAACGATTTATCCTTATAAGGATTATATGGTAGTTTGTGCCATTCACCCCTATACTGGCTTGATATATGATAAGTAGTGTTATGGGTTTCTATTATATTTCAAAATACTTTTGGGTATTTTCATTTTATAAGGAAGAATGTGTCTATATCCTAATCTAGATAGACATAATATGTCAATCGTCATCGTCGACCACAAGAGATTGAGGTGGGGAATTGGGTTTTCTTGTGAGTTTCTTCTAGATTGGGGAATAGATGGATTAAGAAATAAGGGAATTTATTACCTTGTTATGTTAGCATTTTTAAGATTATGGAGAGAGCAGTACCAGTAGACTATCAATTATTGTCACCTCAGAGGTATCAGGCCATGAAAAAAATCATCCATGTGTCTCAGCTTTGTCGATATGATTATGATTCATCATATATTTTTAATGATGATGAGGTTGAGTTGGAGGTAGATTCATCCTTTGATTTGAATCCAATTTGTATTGTTGATCAAGGTATAATGTTTCTCTAAGGCTGATCAGTTCCTCCAGTATGGGTGTTATGGAAACACGATCGTATACAAGATTAGAAATGATATAGGGAGGCTGATGTACATTACCACTGGCCATATTTATGAGGCCCTAGCCTTAAACCTTACTTAATCTTGAGTTACTTCAAGAATACACGTCGAGGATCTTTTCAGGTTTAGAGATTTTGAGAATTAGATCATAAAACATGCATTACATTCCACATTTAAACAAGGTGGTTACATAAATGATAGTATTCATTTTTTTATCAATAGAAACATATTTAAAAATAAAACATGGATTCTTTCTTGAAGCTTCCTTGACACTATCATCAAATCATGTACCTTTAACTTGACCTGTGAAAATCATTTCAAAAACATGGGATGAGCATAAAAAGCTCAATAAGGGATATGAAAATATGGGAAGGAAACATTAGTACATGTATACATAAGAACCAATGAAATCATACTTTACTCATAAAACATAAGCACTTTAACATACCTCATCAAATCTTGAATAGATCATAAAAATCATAAGACATAAAGGTAACATGAGGAATTCATAACATTCTTACGTAGGGAGTAACCCTCTTGGTTACGTTTGGAATACCCATCACAGTATACTCCCTAAATCTCTTCCGAGAAACCTTAATTTTTAACTCCTTCGCGTTACCCAATGCATTGGAGAGCTATTTTGGGATCACCCTCCCTTAGTTTATCATGGATCCACTCTTCTTCATAACAATGCCCAAGAACCATAACATAATCTTATCACGTAAAACATGCATAAAGGAAACATAACATTTCCACATTTCAATCACAAGATATCAATACAACACATTGAAATAATAAAAACATTATGAAAAACATTTTCAATACCGAAATAAAAGAAAAGTAACACATGGTATTTATTTTTCATTTTTTTTAAAAGTTAGGTTATGGCTTGTAGAGGAAGCCGAAACTCAAATAATGGTCACGACGGTGGAGAAGTCGTTGTCGCCGCAAACGTACAATGAAAACATTCCCTTATTTCGTTTAGTAAAACACTTTTTATAAAAAGATTACTTTTGAATAAACGTAAAAGTCAAAGGGTTTGATATACCGTATAAAGGAAAGTTGTGTATAAAACAAAATATGCCTCAACGAAATGAGATTGAGACGAAGTCCCATACCTCGTATCCGACTTGACTCGATCGTTCTTTAATCCCCTGGAAAATTATCATGAGTTAAATTATACTTGCTTAAGAACCTTTTTAAAGTTCATTATTCTTTTTATATCACTTATTACCATATCATGACCACTATGTTATTATTTAAGTTAATAACGGTCGTTTTAACGATCATTGGTACTTGAGTCAAAAATAAAATCATTATAATTACAAGTTGTTCATGTGGTAAAATATAAATTATATCCAGAATTATATTCATGATGTAGATAGCATATATATCATATATAACCAATATATTCATGAATTTATAATATTACATAACAGTTAGAGGTAAGAAATGAAATGCACCGTTCATGGAGACGGTAAGCCGTACGTATTCATGAACGCTACTTCCATTTATATTTCATATTTAATGGAATTAAAACATAATGATACATTATATTATTTTAATTCCTGTATGGTATCTTATATAATATCATTAAATCTATCCTTTATACGTACCACATATGGTATTAACGAATCAAATCACTTTGAGGGGTGGTAGTCCGCACTTCCTAAAATGAAGATATCGCGTATACCCATAATGGAAGCCATAAAGTTATGACATGAATGAAAAATACAGAAGCTTTAAGAAAACCTAAAAATATTATATATCATATATAAATATATTGACATCTTAATGGCCACCTTTGATGGTGTTAGAAGAATATTGAACAATCATCGTTTCGTGAGGCAGAAATTCGCCATCCACAGAAATAGTATGTTCTTTAACCATTATATGTCGGTGTGTGTATGTGTAGCTCGAATGATTCTTATAAAAACATCCTAGTATATAGAAGATACTTTAGTTGTTACAAAAGAAATGAATAAAAAGAGTTTAGGGGGTTGGAGAAGCAAAATAAAACAAAAGAACACAAGTGAATACATTTCCTTAAAATCGGGTAACTCTCTTTGATTTGAGCTCAAAGGATTCCTTGTGAAGACTTCTGCCCAAAGTGAAGCTTCTAAGAGTAAGATAGAGATGTTTAGTGGAAAAATTAGCAGGGGTTGGCTGATCCAAATTCTTGAGAGGCGTGGGTAAGGAGGTAGAGGTGGGGGCCTTTTATAAGAGGAGAGAAGGTGCACTCTTGGAAAGTTACAAAATGTTACTTTATTTTCAAATGAGGTTTGGATTTTAAAGGTCACAAATTGATTTATTTCTAGGATAAGGTGAAAAGGGTTCTATATATACTCATCCAATATGTCTTTGACAATTTTAGGTCTTAGATTTTACATTATCTTTTTATTTTATTTAAATCGTTAAATAATGAGGTAATCGCTGCATCATCATGATGTCATAAATAATTTAATTTATTTAATTTCTAAAAATTATGAAACAAATAATATGATTTAGGAAATCTTTTTATATTTTTAATGAATATTTATAGTCCAAAATATCATTTATGTAGACAAAATTAAAAATGTTTTACTCAGGTGATACATTCTTTGTTATATTTACTTTCTTTAAAAAAATAAAAAGATAAAAAGTCATTATCACACAAAAGTGATTCCATGGGGTCCACAAGTTTGGAAAAAGAAACCCCATGGTCGGCCATGACACAACAAGTGGTATTAGGACACCTGTTGGTGTAATTTTGTATTATTATGGCTTTATTTTATTATCCTTAACTACCCGATTACTAATTAATCAAGATAATTGACGATAATTACCGTCATTACTATTCACAAAGTCCAAAAACAAAAGAGTCTTAATTACATAACTTGGACCATCTGATTCAAAATATGGAATCCATTTTACCAAATTCCAAACACATAAATTGAAATAATTAATTTAAAAATAATTACCGTTGTCAAAACAAATAGCGGGTTTTTTTGAAACAATATCTATTAAAAGTTTGGCATTAGTTTATGCCCAATTCCAAAGTGAAATTAATTATAATGACCAATATTGGATTAAACGGTAAACAAATATTCTATTTACACTTTAAAACCAATTAAAAAGATAATATAGCCAAATAATTAAATTAGATGAAAAAGCAGTTTTGATGTAAAATGCAGTATTTTTCACTATTCATTAAAAAATGAACATTGTCAGAAAAATACCAAAAATTTATCCAAATTAAATTTCAATGTCCCAATCCTAAATAATAAGTTTATTTTGGAAGATAGAGCTTATAAAATCATCAAAAGATAGATTTAAAAATTTTTCGCCGTCAAAAGGCAATAAAACAATCATTTAAAAATATTAGTGTATTCCATGCTTAAGATTGGATTTATTCTCATTTTTATCCTCTAAAACACTATCTAATTAATAAATATACATAGATAATAATATCTATTGTTAATTACTTAATTGGGATGTTACATACTTCCCCCCTTTAGAAAATTGTGTCCCCGCAATTTATTTACATATCGAATATGTGGGGGTATTTATCCCTCATTGCATTTTCAGATTCCCATGTTTCCTCGTCACTCATGTGGTTATTCCAAAAAACAATTAATTGACGAATCGCCTTATTTAGCAAAAATTTCTCCCTGTGGTCAAGAATCTAGACCGGTTGTTCCTCATAAGAAAGATTCTCTTCCAACTGAACTTCCTCTGGACTCAAAACATGAGATGGATCTGGCATATACTTTCTCAAAATTGAAACATGTAAAACATTGTGTACCTGAGATAAACTCGGAGGTAAAGACACTCAGTATGCAATTGATCCAACTCACTCAAAAATTTCATATTTTCCAATGAACCTTGGACTGAGCTTTCATTTCTTACCAAATCGCATCACACTTTTCCACCGTGAAACTTTGAGAAAAACCTGATCACCTACCTCGAAAGATAAATCTTTCCTCCTGTTGTCTGCATAACTTTTCTGTCTGCTCTGAGCTATTCTCATGTGTTTCTGAATCAACTAAACTTTTTCTTCCATATCTTCTACCAATTCCGGTCCCATCAACATCCTTTCACCCACTTCATCCCAAAAAGCTTGAGTTCGACACCGCTTCCCATATAATGCCTCAAATGGTGCCATATGTATACTAGAATGAAAACTATTATTATATGAAAATTCAACCAAATAAAGATGTTGGTCCCAACTTATCTGATAATCCATTGAACAAGCACGTAGCATATCCTCCAATGTTTGGATGGTTCATTCTGACTGCCCATCTGATTGAGGGTGAAAAGTTGTACTAAAATTCAATTCAGTACCCAACAACTTCTGAAGGCATTTCCAGAATTTAAAAGTAAACCTGGGATCACAATTAGATACAATGGATAGGGGAACTCCATGCAACCTAACTATCTATTTAAGATACAATCGAGAAAGTTGATCTAGGGAAACAGTATCCCGCATAGCAAGGAAATGAGCAGATTTAGTCAAGCGATCAACAATAACCCAGATTGCATTATTACCTTGAGATGGCTTCGGTAATCCCACAACAAAGTCCATGGATATATTTTCCCATTTCTACTCTGGCACTGGTAAAGATTGAAGCATCCCTTTCGGTAACTGCCACTCTGCTTTAACCTTCTTACAAGTCAAACACTTCACAGAAAAATCAGCAATATCTCTTTTCATTCCATCCCACTAGTAATACTCTCGCAGATCTCTGTACATCTTAGTACTACCAGGATGAACTGAAAACAGAGAACTACGAGCTTCACATAACAAATCTCTCCTCAACTGTGAATCACATGACACACAAAATCTCTTCCCAAATCTCAAAACACATTCATTATCAATTTTGAATTCAGGCAACTTACCCTTCTGAACCAGCTCTACCTTTTTATGCAACTCACTGTATTACTTCTGTGCTTTCTTGATTTTGTCTGATAGAGAAGATTTCACTGATACCTGAAACAAAACAGAAGGAAATCCTGCACCAACAACTTCTATATCAAAGTTCCTCAAATCCTTAACCAAAAGAACACGTTACAAACGCAACATTGTTAATGAAGCATTACTTTTTCGACTCAAAGCATCATCCACTTTATTTTCTTTTCCCGGATGGTAATGAATTGCACAATCATAATCATTGATTAATTCTATCCATATCCTCTGTCTCATGTTCACTTATTTCTGAGTGAAAATGTACTTTAAACTTTTGTGATTGGTATATATTTCACACATTACTCCATACAAATGATGCCACCAAATTTTTAAAGCAAAAAAAATAGCAAGTAATTCAAAATCATGTGTAGGGTAATTTACCTCATGAGTTTTCAGCTGTCTTGAAGCATAAGCAATTACCTGATCATTCTGCATTAGGAAGCAACCAAGTCCTTTCAATGAAGCATCACTGTAGACAACAAACTCACCATTCCTGGAAGGAAGTACCAAAACTAGAGCATTCACCAATCTTCTTTTCAACTCCTGAAAACAATCATCACATTATTTTGTCCAGATAAACTTAACAGCCTTCCGAGTTAGCTTAGTCATTGGACAAGATAACAGTGAAAATTTTTCAACAAACCATCAGTAATAGCCTGCCAAACCAAGGAAGCTACGAATCTCAGTTACATTTGTGGGTCTTGGCCATTCCTCAAAAACCGTTGTTTTTGCAGTATCAACAGTTATCCCATCTTTAGAAACAATGTGACCAAGGAAAGAATTTTTTTGCAAACAAAACTCAAACTTGCTGAATTTCCCATACAAATTATTTTCTTTTAACGTTTTCAAAATAACCCTTAAATTTCTTTCATTCTCCTCTTTACTTTTAGAAAACACCAAAAAATCATTAATGAAAACCACCACAATCTTATCCAAGAACACATGGAAAATTATATTCATTAAGTCCATGAATACAGAAGGTGCATTGGGTAGCCCAAAAGGCATTACTAGAAATTCATAATAGCCATATCTTGTTCGAAACACGGTCTTCGGAACATCTTCTTCTTTTACCTTCAACTAATGGTACCCCTATCTCATGTCAATCTTTGAAAAATACTGAGCTCCCTGAAGCTGATAAAAAAACCATCGATATGAATAAAAGGATATTTGTTCTTAATACTGATGTTATTCAAGGCTCTATAATCAATGCAAAGTCTCATAGAACCTTCTTTCTTTTTAACAAATAAAACAGGAGCACCCCATGGTGATCTGCTAGGTCGAATGAAACCATTCTCTAATAAATCTTGAAATTGCTCCTTCAACTCTAAAAGTTCAATTTGAGCCATTCAATAAGGGGGTTTTGAAATTAGCTTAGCATTAGGAACTAAGTCAACAGTAAATTCAACTTCCCGATCTGGTATTATTCCAGGCAACTCATCAGGAAAAACATCAGGATACTCATTTACCAATGGAACAACATTAATTTGAATAGTTCCTTTGTTTTCAACAATATGTGCAAGGTAACATTCATTTCCATCTTTTACAAGTTTCTCGGCCTCTGGATATGTTATCAACAGTAAGGGTTCATTCTTGTACACAAAATGATAGTCTTTCTGAAAAGAAACTTCTTTAGCTCTACAGTCAATCTTAGCATGGTAAATAGAGAGCCAATCCATACCCAGGATAACATCAAACTCTACTAGAGGTAAAACAATTAGGTTTTCAAGTAGGTTCTTTCCACGGATAAGGATATGAAGATTCTTATAAATTGTTTTTGCCACAAAATTTCCCCCAGGTGTTTTTACCACAAGTTCAGGATCCATTTCATTAGATGGTATTCCAATTTTACTAGAAAAGTTTTCAGAGATGAATGAATGTGTAGACCACGAATCGAACAACACACTGGCATAATCTGAAAAAACAAAAAAGTACCTGATATAACTTTATTTGATGTCCTGACATCTGCTGAAGTAGTTGCAAAGGATTTCACCACCCTTTTCTACTTGTAGTCTAACTGCTTCACATTACTCAAGCTCTTTGTCAGACACTCGTTTGCATAGTGGCCCATCTCATTTCACATAAAACATTTCACTAACTGTAAATGAAATTTGGACTTACCATCACCTTGATCTTTTTCAGTGCAATCACGAGCCTTATGTCCCATCTTACCACATCGGTAGCACTTTTCAGAATTCAGAAGACATTCCCCGTCATGCCTTTTACCACATTTATCACAAACTATAAACTTAGATTTCTTACCGTCATACCTTTTTGAATAATTATTTCTTTTCTCCTTCCACCTATGTCTCTTCTTATGCTGGTTGTTATAGAACACTTGATCATCGCCAAACTCCATTTCCACCTTCTCAGCACATCAAACAAGTATTTCCTAACTTTTGATCTCACGAGAAGCTAAATCTCTTCAATATTTTGGCTTTAATACTGAGTAAAAATGATTGATTTTACTATCAAGGTCTCAAATAAAATTTGGAGTATACCTTGACAATCGAGTGAACCTTTCTTCATAGGAAGCCACTGAGTCTTCCTCTTACCTCAATTCTAGGAATTGTTTTTCCATCCTATGTCGAACAGCCTTAGGAAAATACTTCTCAAGAAACATACCTTTGAATTTATCCCATTAGAGAGTATCAATCTCATCAGCGCCCCTGATATTTTTAACCATCGACCACCACTGATCTACTTCACCCTCCAAACGGTAAATAGCAAGACTAACCTTCTGATTGTCTGAACACCCCATGACCTCGAAAATCTTCTCCAGTGCTTTAATTCACCCTTCAGCTGGAACAGGGTCAGATGATCCTATATATGATGGGGGATGTTGCCTCATGAAATGTTCCACAACTGACATGTTCCTCTACGGTAGATCCGGCTGATCTCGTGCATGGATACTACCGCCATTTATCGCTTCAGTCAACTTCTCCATTACTACAACAAACTATTCAGTTCCAATTCTGACCATCTCAGGATGCTGATTCGGAAGGTTATTTTCTTCTGTATGCCTTCCTATCACTGCTTTCCTGTTTCCTCTTTGGAAAACCATTCTGAACAAACATCTCTTAGTTGAAGCAACATAGTAATCTTTAAATGCTATATCATTTCAATTTGACCGTAAAAAAATATTTTTGGATTATCATTTAATAGAATTATAACTCCTAAAGTTATCCAAACCGACCTTTGATACCAACTATAAGGCCCCAGCCTTAAACCTTACTTAATCTTTAGTTACTTCAAGAATACACATTGAGGTTCTTTTCAGGTTTAGAGTTTCAGAGAATTAGATCATAAAACTTGCATTACATTCCATATTTAAACAAGGTGGTTACATAAAAGATAGTATTCATTTTTCCTATCAATGGAAAACTATTTAAAAATAAAACATGGATTCTTTCTTGACACTTCCTTGACAATATCATCACAACATGTACCTTTCCCCTGACCTGTGAAAATCATTTCAAAAACTTGGGATGAGCATAAAAAACACAGTAAGGGATATGAAAATATGGAAAGGAAAAATGAGTACATTTATACATAAGAATCAATGAAATCATACTTTACTCATAAAACATAAGCACTTTTACATACCTCATCAAATCATGAATAGATCATAGAAATCATAACACATAAAGGTAACTTGAGGCATTCATAACATTCTTACATAAGGAGTAACCCTCTTGGTTACGTTTGGAAAACCCATCACAGTATATTCCCTAAATATCTTCGGAGAAACCATAATGTTTAACTCCTTCGCATTACCAAAAGAATTGGAGAGCTATATCAGGCTCACCGGCCCTTAGTTTATCATGGAACCACCCGTCTTCATAACAATTCCCAAGAACCATAACATAATCGTATCACGTAAAACATGCATAAGGGAAACATAACATTTACACATTTCAATCACAAGATATCAATACAACACATTGATATAATAAAAACATTATGAAAACCATTTTAAATACCAAAATAAAATAAAAGTAATAAATGGTATTTATTTTTCATTTTTTTTTAAAAAAAGATATGTTATGGATTGTAGAGGAAGCCGAAACTGAAATAATGGTCACAGCAGCAGAGAAGTTATTGTTGCCGCATACGTACGACAAAAACATTCCCTTTTGTCGTTTAGTAAAACACTTTGTATAAAAATATTCCTTTTGAATAAATGTAAAAGTCAAAGAGGTTTATACATCATATAATAGAAAGTTGTGTATAAAAAAAATATGCCTCAACGAAAGGAGATTGAGACGAAGTCCCATACCTCGTATCCGACATGACTCAATCGTTCTTTAATCTCATGAATAATAAACTTGAGTTAATTTCAACTTGCTTAAGAACCTTTTTCAAGTTCATTATTCCTTTTATATCAGTTATTACCTTGTCATGAACACTATGTTATTATTTAAGTTAATAACGGTCGTTTTAACGATCATTGGTGCTTGAGTAAAAATAAACTCTTTATAATTACAAGTTATTCAGGAGGTAAAATATCCATTATATACATAATTATATTCATGATGTAGATATCATATATAGAATATATATTCAGTATATTCATGCATTTATAATATTACATAACATTTAGAGGTAAGAAATGAAATGCACCGTTCATGGAGACGGTAAGCCGTACGTATGCATGAACGCTACTTCCATTTCTATTTCATATTTAATGGAATTGTAACATAATGATACATTATATTATTTTAATTCCAGTATGGTATCATATATAATATCATTAAATCTATCATTTATACGTACCACGTATGTTATTAACGAATCAAATCACTTTGAGGGGGCAGTGGTCCGCACTTTCTAAAATGAGGAAATCGCGTATACCCATAATGGAAGCCATAAATGTATTCCATAAATGAAAAATACAGAACCATAAAGAACAAATAAACATATTATATATCATATATAAATATAGTGACATCTTAATGGCCACCTTTGAAGGTGTTAGAAGAATATTGAACAATCATCGTTTCGTGAGGCAGAAATTCGCCATCCACAGAAACATTATGTTCTTTAACCATTATATGTAGGTGTGTGTAAGTGTAGCTCGAATTCTTCTTATAACAACATCCTAGTATATATAAGATACTGGAGTTCTTACAAAATAAAGGAATAAAAAGAGTTTAGGGGGTAGGAGAAGCAAAATAAAACAAAAGAACACAAGTGAAGACATTACCTTAAAATCAGGTAAATCTCTTTAATTTGAGCTCAACGGCTTCCTTGGGAAGACTTCTACCCAGAGTGAGGCTTCTACAAGTAATTTAGGGATGTGTAGAGACAAAATGAGCAGAGGTTAGCTGATCCAAAGGCTTTAGAGGTGTGGGTAAGGAGGTAGATGTGGGGGCGTTTCATAAGAGGAGAGGAGGTGCACTCTTTGAATGTTACAAAATGTTACTTTATTTTCAAATGAGATTCGGATTTTAAAGGTCCCACATTGATTTATTTCGAGGATAAGTTGATAATGGTTCGAAATATACTAATCCAATAGGTCTTTGGCAAGTGTAGGTCATAGAGTTTACATTATCTTTTTATTTTATTTAAATCGTTAAATAACGAGGTAATCGCTGCATCATCATGATGTCATAAATAATTTAATTTATTTAATGTATAATTATTATGAAAATATTAATATGATGTAGAAAATATTTTTATATTTCCAATGAATATTTATAGTCCAAAACTTCATTTATGTAGTCAAAATTAAAAATGTTTTACTCAGGTGATACATTCTTTGTTATATTTACTTTTTTTTAAAAAATAAAATGATAAAAAGTCATTATCACACAAAAGAGATTCCATGGGGTCTCCATGTTTCGCACAAGGCACCACATGGTCGGCCATGACACAAACAGTAGTATTAGGACACATGTTGATGTAATTTTATATTATTATGACTTTATTTTATTATCCTTAACTACCGAATTACTAATTAATCAAGATAATTAACGATAATTACCGTCGTTACTATTTACAAGGTCCAAAAAACAAAAGAGTATTAATTAAATAATATAGACCTTCTGATTCCAAATATGGAATAAATTTTACCAAATTACAAAAATATAAATTGAAATAATTAATTTAAAAATAATTCTCGTTTTCAAAACAAATAGCGGGGGTTTTTTTAAACAATATCTATGAAACTTTTGGCATTAGTTTATGCAGAATTCCAAAGTGAAATTAATTATAATGACCACTATTGGATTAAATGGTAAAAAATTATTCTATTTACACTTTAAAACCAATAAAAAGATAATCTATCCATATAATTAAATTAGATGAAAAAGCAGTTTTGATGTAAAATGCAGCATTTTTCACTATTCATTAAAAATGATCATTGTCAGAATAATACCAAAACTTTATCCAAAGTAAATTTCAATGTCCCAATCATAAAGAATAAGTTTATTTTGGAAAATAGAACTTATAAAATCATCAAAAGATAGATTTAAAAAAGTTTCTCCATCAAAAGGCAGTAAATAAATCATTTAAAAATATTATTGTATTCAATTCTTAAGATTAGATTTATTCTCATTTTAAGCCTCTAAAACACTATCTAATTCATAAATATACTTAGATAAGAATATCTATTATTCCTTACTTACTTGGGATGTTACAATATTCATTCTTGGATAATGGTTTACCACCCTTGAAAAGAAAATTCATGGATTAATTTTTTTAATGGGGGAAGATTTTAAGAACTCGACATTCTTAAGAGGTATGAAGCCTTTTTTATTTTCATTTAATTCTTAATTTTGTTTCCGTGTGGGAGTGACTTGTAGTGTTATTTAAGAAACATGTGTGTAAATAGATTTTATAGATCTTGGAGCCTAAGATATCTGAGGAGGTATCTCGGATGTATAGTTGGTAGATATCATGTAGCACAGGCCCCACAGTTTGAGTAAATCGTGCAGGGGTGTTTTAGTGAACAACAATGGGTGCATATTTTTCCCTAATAGTGTGACCCAGGACACCCACATATTCATTTTATAAAATGTTTTTGATATAGTTAAAGTAAAAATTCAGTGCATGGTTTGTCTAACCATGCACCTTGACTGCACAAGGGGGTTCTTGAGGCACTTAAGGGAGCATGGTTGGCACATGAGTTGGCCAACTGTGTGTCCAAACCATGTGACCTAGTTTTTAAGGGATAAAATTACTATTTTACCCTTAATTAATTAAAACCCATCACACTTTCTCCCATTCTTATTTCCAACAATATGGGGTTCCATTATTCCTCTATTGTGAGTTCCTCCAATGAAATCCTAGCCCAATATTTTTCTTTATCACTCCAATTCGAACTCTGATTTATTCACTTCAAATCTCATTGGATGTATGTCAGTGAGTTCTCTATTCATCTTCTTCCTTTCAAAAAATACTCTCTATGGAGTTATTTTGGTTCATGAACTTATGCCATATTTTCAGGTTGTTTGTTCATTCATCCATTTTCTTCTGATCTGGCCTGAATCATAGGCTAATACTATATGATTGTTCCTCCACCAATCTAAGGTAGGTGGTCACATGCGTTTTCTTTAAAATCGTGGTGTTTTATATAATTTCATTGTGTCTTATTCTATACTTTATCGAGAAATTCTTATTAAAATAATTTTTAATTAAACTAAATTGATGTGCATGAACCTTGAGACCCTCTAAAGTTTAATTAAAGGTTAAGGACGTAAAATTTGAACCACCCCATAGGTGAATTATTAAATAAGATTAAACCGCCATTGGTGGCCATTGTATTGGATTCACCTATTGAAGTGTGACCTTTTCCCCCTTTCTATAGGGATTTTAAATAAATTTTTTAAATTTTGATTTGAATTGAATAAGAGGAAATAGAAATCCAAGTCCTTATTCCCTAGGCCATCATTTTTTCTTCTCACTTAGGATTAAGATGCTCTTTATATTCATTTTCAAAATTAAGATAAATGGGAGGATACATATGATTCTAGGTATTCTATGAATATTATGATTTTCAAATACATTATGATGTTAGTTAATTGATTATAATAATATTGACCAAGTGGATTAAAATTTGTTCTTCTATGTTCTGGTCAGAATATGGACCCATGACTATTCTTATTGATTTGTCAAGTGTGAGAGGTGGGTTACGATTTTGGATCACCATAGATGTCTCTTATGGATTTAAAATTAAATATTTATTAATGAATTATTATTATATACCTTGCATGAAACATGGTTTCTTTTCATAACTTCATGGATGGACTCATTTGGAAGCTAGATCATTTATGACCAAGTGATACTTGGAATCTTTTATAGACACCCAAGGATGGACTCCGAGGGTCGAGTGTTTTTATTCTATGAGTGATACTTAGAATCCCATGTGGACTACCAAGGGAAGACTCATAAGAAAGATCATTTTATATCCTAGGAGTGAAACTTTGGTTCCCTTAGTGGATCAAAAACGATAGACTCAAAGGGAGGTGTCCTTATACCACACCTAGATAGACACTTGAGTTTTTATGAGGATCTTCATGGATGATTTTGTAAGGCGATAGTTTCATTATACATGTAGAGATACGTAGTTTCCAAATTAAAAACACCACGGACTATATCAATATAATTTAGAATTGACAAATAATCAAATGATTATATGACATTTATACCAAGCCAAAGCACAAACCTAGATATATTTATAGCCTTACACATTACTAATTCAATTTATTTTATACATCCTGTTAGATATAATACATGGAAGATTCTTGGGCTTTAAGCTAGGTCTTAAGAATTTTTTATAAAATAAATTATGATTGATTAATTATTCATAGATATTCCGGCTTAGGCTAAATAAGGTAGCAGAGGATGGGTGTTGCTTGGGATCCCAAACCTTTGTGGGATATTGATATAATACACATCATTTCCATCTTTATTATTACCTACAAAATGTTTATAATATAATAATATAAAGGAAGGAATTAGACACCACTGGTGGTGGCCTAATAAGTTTATCTCACACCCTATTTGGGCTATATTTATGGTACCCAGATATACTTTATGGATACTAGTAGGGATAACGGAAAGCACTCGATTTCCAATACATGATTTAATATAGAATGAGAGTGGGGGAGAATAGGACAGAGCTAAGGATCATGATTCTATTATGATATATTTTGCTTCTTATTTTTTGTATCTTTTTGGTTTACCTGTATGTATTTGTACCTACTACCATGGTTTCCTATATTTTATTCTGGTATAGAATTCCATGACAATCATTTTGTATATGATTTTGATCGATGTTTTTACTAGGTTATTATATGATAGATTTTTATTATTCCACTAATTAGTGAGTCATATGATTCCTCTATTGATTTATATTACTATACCTCTAATATATACATTGATCTTGGGGTTATATTATCCCCACTGTTCTACCATAGACCCTCATTGCTAGTAAGTAGCATCTGGTATATGGGGATATATGCTTGAGGTCATGTGGCTAACCAGATTTGGTTATGGTTGTTTGAACTAGGTTTGAGATATCACATGAACCATCTTATACTTAATTTGAGTTGGATATCATACCAAACTAATTTTTTTACTTATATAGCTTTTTATCAGCTATTAATTATTCAATTATATGTTTTGTTCATATTTTGGGTTTTACAATCAGTTGTATTATTATTTCTATAAGGTGGATGACATTCCATCATGTGTTTATGATGTCTTGAGATTTTCATAACAAAGCTGATGTGATATTGTGATGTTTGGTTTGAGACAAATTTCACATTTACCATATGATAACATGACTAAGGATTTTATGCCCATTATGTGATAAGCCTATGGATTTGGGCAGAGATCCCAATTTCCTTGATATCCTTATCACATCGGTAGTCATTCCCACTTTCCATCTACTACTATACCATGGGAAAATGTTCTTAGTTACATTGATGATTATAATATTATGAGATAAAGTTCCCATTGTATTCTGGAATAAGGTATGGGATTTAATGGCCATTTATCTCATGTTATATTGTAGAGGGTTATTATACCATTTATATGATAATAGCATAATAAATATGTTATTAACATTGTTGGGGGATTTAATTCCCTATAGTTCATGGAACGTAAGGACCACCTGGCCTTGGTAATGTTAGTGATTGGGTGTTATGTACAACTATTTTCCATTTCCATTGAAAGTTGTGTGTACTTTCCATAGTGTGACAATTTCCTCAAAGGGGATGCAATCCATACATGAGAATAATTTTTTAATGCATGTGATTATTTTTCTTATGATATAGCCTAGGAATATGTATTCTTTTCCATATTTTGTTTATTCTCATGGATAGATATGTGATTCCCTGTTTTGAGGATGTAGTCCGAATGTGATAGATGCTTGTATATGATTTCTGGGAACACTACGAATAGTATTTTGACTATGTTATCACGATTCACTTCCCCATGTATTGGTAATTATAATTTGATATAATTATATTAATATTCCTCTTAAATGGAGGGTTAATCTTGCTACGTATATGATGCATACTTGTTCCATATGATTGTGGAATGTTATTACTCAAAATGAACATCATCAGGATATGGCTTGGAGGTATTTTCGATGTCCTTCTATGACTAATTTTATTCCGAGATATTGAGGTTTGATAAATACCTAGAGTTTTTCACCTAGAGTAGGGTAAGATATCAGTTATGGAGATGAATATAAATGGTGTTTATTGATTCAAAACACTGAGGATGACGAGAAAATAAAACCCATGTAATATAAGGATTTTAAAGAACTTTTCTTGGAAAAATATTTCCCTCACGGACTGTGATCAGATATGAAGAGAATAGTCGTTAGTTTGAGACAAATGTTGATGAAATATTTTTCTAAGTATTAAACAAATTTAAAAAAATAGCATCACATGATATGAACTATATAAAAAATCCAAAGATCAACGTTGTCCATTTATTTTATGGGATAAAACCAATTACTAAAAGGTAACTAGTCTTCTAAACATTCTCATAATATGAGGATATAATATCATGTGCTATCAATATTGATAAATAATTCTCAAAGTATTATTAATTTATATGGAAGAGATAAGAGAAGGAAATAGTATTGTAAGAGATAAATAAATGGAAAACGGGAAAGACTAATTTTCTAACATGTGATACTTTTGGTAGAAAACACTACGGTATATGGAAAAAATTAAGATGATTTTATTTCAAGAATAGGGGGAAAGGGAACTATGATTATGATTGAATGGAAAAGAAATAATTATCCAATATGAAATAATTACACTATAAGGATACATGGAACTGTGAAAATAAATACCCAAGAATTAATGGAATATACCTCATAGGAAGCGAAGGGACAAAGGTCAAGCTTACGCTATTAATACAGCTGGTGTGGAATGAATAATATGATTGTGTATTTTGATCCAAAAAATATTTTGTAACGTTATTTTATTAACAAAAAGTATATGATATATTTCTTAAATATTTTTGGGAACTTGTTAAGTGGAACCAATGACCAAGAAAAGTTATAATGTGAAAAGTTAATCCTCTTGGAAAATACATATTTGAGGAAGTATGACACTTAAAATATGCTCAATATTATATTGATGGTTAATATTTTCTATACATTACTAAATATTTGGGTTTAAGGAATATATTTGAAAAACTGTTATTTATACATTATTTTTTATATAGATCACCATGTTATAGGAGAATATGTCATAAATGTATTCACATGTTTTGAATTGATATTATGAACTGCTTTTGTTGTCTTAGGATACATTTTTGATCAAATTTTTGGATTTGGAATATGGTTAGTAATATTTTAGAAGATTTTTATGCTTAATTACTTATTGAATGGATCAAGTTTGTTTGTTTGAAATTATTGTTTGAGGTTAAAATATGTCTGATCATATTTTATAACATGTTCAATCCATTTTGGTTTTAGTAAATAGTCAGAGGTTGATGGAATGCCTTATGGATCTTCTGATTCATTAAAAGCGGCTTATGGTGTAAGATATGAAGTGAAAATAGATAGAAACACAACCAAATGATGGAATTATTCTTATAAAAAAAGATATTTTATTTATTGAGTAATATTGTAGATAAAAAAATAATTCCTCAACTCTAGGAAAATGATATTGTAAAAAAATATTATTCGTTTAATTTTATTACCATTAAATCAATGGAATTTTAACCCACCATAGATTTATAGTTTGGTAATGGTAAACATTAATATGGACATGTTCACTATTATTATTGATCAAAACATGATAGTTTTACTTCTTTTCAATGTCTATGTTTTCACATCGTAATAATATTCTCCTATTCAGAAACCTAGTTTAATAATAACCTTCACATTTTTCTTTCCCTCCTTTTAAGTGGAATTTTTATTAACCCTTTTAATGATATTGGATTTCTACCAAAGTATTTTAGAATTTCAACTCCATGATTATAAATTGAAATTATAAATTGAAATTACTCAATTTATTGGAGAAGGGGAGAATGAAACACCTTTATATTTTTAAAATAACACTATGTTTGATAGCTTATATTACACAGAACACCGAGATTAAACCAACTATTAAATATTATTTTTTAATTTTTAAAGTTGTCACCCTACCGTTAGAATGGAAATAATGAATGATATTAAATATATTATAAAAATATAGTTCATTTTATTTAAAATTAATTCATTTTTTACCAATTAATTATAAATGAAAATAAAATCCAATTGAATGTAATGGATGTTTTTATGAAAAAACTATTTGTATGCCCAAAATAGAAATTTATCTTAATAAGATAAATTAATAACTATTTTTAAAATATATTAATGAAATTTATAATATATATATTAAATATTTTTTTTCAAATACATACAATAAGTTTAATGGGCTTAAGATATGATTAAATCTAGTTTTAAGCATAAAAAACTGTATTTTTTCTAAAAGAAAAATTTTCAACGATTTAATAGGGAGACTATTTTAAACAAAATTTTGAAAAATGAATAAATAATATTTGAAAAAAAACATCATTTTTTAAATTTCAATATCAAAATAATTTTAGGGTAAATTTTTGGTATTTTCTAAGTAGTTTTGTTAATTGATAAATAGAAAAAAAATATTATATTTTAATTGAAATCTAAATTTACATCTAAATAATTTATAATGTTAAATTATATTTTAAATTGGGTTTAATGTCAAAGTAATTAAATTACGCATTAATTAATCTAATTTTGGTAATTTTTATCAATTTAAAAATGAAATTGGATATAAAAAATATTGTAAATAATTAATCTTTTTCCTTTTTAGAACTGACCTTCTTATTGAATATTAGAGAATAATTTTAAATCTCATTTTACCAATTTTTTGAAACTAATTTGGTAAAATTGATTCAATATTTAGAATATTATGGTCTGGGATATGTTTTAAGGTCTTTTTCATTTTTATTCAAAAAAGGATCCATGGTAAAAAAAGATTAGCCATAGAAAAAGTGAAATCATGTTTTGGGTTAAAGATAAAAGGTAAGAATTTAAAACAAATAAAAGAATATAACATTAATGGTTATTTGAAGTGTTTATAAAACCTAAACATCTTTTAAAACATTAATTATCATCCAAATTTGTGCGAATTAATTCCACTCAAATGTGGTTGAAATTAAACATAAAATAATTATTATTTAATCACTCAAATCCACCACTCGTCATGTATGAATACCACCCCTCACCACAAAATTTATCTTAAAAACCATTTAATCTCCTAAAATGTATATCAAACCATATAATATCTACTATAATAATTTCCAATTTCTTCTTGTCTCACCAAAATACTAATTCCACATTCTTTAAGGGATCCTTTAAGGAGGTGATATTCAAGTGGCAATTTTCTCTAAACGCCTCTCTTAATTTAGTTGATTCTGTTAAATTCTCATAAAATCCTTCATCCACAAAGGGATAATAAATCCATAATAATTTATATTATTTAATATTATGTTTCTAATAGAATATCTTATATTGATCCATTTTATTACCTCCTCTTATTCAAATAAATGAAACTATTGTTTAAATTATACTGATTAATCGCCTATGTGAATAACAATTTTTTTCTTTTTCCATCACCACCATCATTGATGGTGGTAAAAATATTATTATTGTTAAATTAGATTATAATCGGTGTATTTTAACTTATTTCATGTTCTTGAACTAATATTTAGACATTATATTAAATAAAACAAAACTAGTTTGTGATGGTTGTGAAACCCACCAAAAAGAATAAAAAACTTATCATTAACATTTTATCAAATGAATCATCCTAATTTAGAAAATAAAAATGATATATGAAAGCATTTAAAAGCACATGAACACCATTTCATTTCACCTCTATAGTTTTATTTCCACTTTATAATAAAATGCGTTATTATACACAAGTGAACCAACCATCAAAGGAATACACTCGAATCAATGAAAATAATAAAATATTATTAATAAATGGGTAGTAAGATGTTATAAAATTAACATATAAGGTATTAAAAATATTAATTTTGTTATTCAATCAATTAATAACTTTATATAAACCATTATACATGAGTTTTAAGTATAAAAAACTGAAAAAATTTGAGATAAGGTATTCTCATCTCACTTTTAATTCTATGAGATATGTGCCTTAAACCCAACTTATTCATTGTGTGTGGTGTATATAATATCCATTTCTATATAATATAATGTATCTAATTATATTTTTGCTATTAAATGTTTCATTTGATAATAATTTTCTTTTATGGGGTATTTGATTCCACTGATTAGAAATTGGTAAGGAATTTCTAAACCCAATTCCCATTCATTGGTATAAGCTTATACGTCCTAGATTAGGTCATAATAAGATTATTTGTGAAATTATGTTTCAATATATTATGTTATATATATAACAAATAGATTTTTATTTATACAAAATACACATATTATATTCATTTTATTAATTCCCACTTCAAGGATTTGATATTTATAAGGGGGTTTCTTTTAAAAAATAATCATTTTAAAGTTTCTCTTAAAATTATGTTTTTATTCTATGTCTGTAATTTATAAAATTGTTTCAAAAAATGTTTTTAAAACACTCCTATGGTTTTATAAATTCATTTCTACTCATATTTGGATATTAAAAAAATGGTTTGAAAGTTATATTATTTCTTTTTCATAACAAGGTTCTTTAAGAGATTTCTGACAAAAATAATAAAGGATTGGGTTTTTAACTCATATGATGTAAGATAATTTTCCCACTATCATAACATCATAAAAATTTAAGTCTCACTTTAAAATTGTAAATATTTATTTTCAAATTTAATGCCTCTGATTTTCCACTTATTATTTTTAAATATTATATAGAATTATTTCGAGACCGGGCGCGAAGGAGGCACATCATTCCGAGGTCCAGTGAGCCCGAAATGGTGGTTTGAACTTTTTAGGTTAAGTAAGTCGGAACTTGTGCGCGGTTGTGGAAGTTTCCAAACGGATGCTCAGATTAAAAATCTGAACACACCATTGAGTTCGGGACAACGAAGTTACATAAGAATGAGGTTAACCTTGACCGGCGTGGGTCGAGGGAAAAAGTTAATTTTCATACGTTTTAAGTAAAATAAAATAAAATAAATTAACAAGTTTATTTTATTTCATTTAAGGAATCATCTGCTGCAGCACGACAACGGCGCACCGGTTTCTTAAATTAATGGTGCATCATAATAGCTTCAAAATTGTGCGTCGATGTCATTAATGCAACAGCATAATTAAATTACAACATGTTTCCCTTTTTAATGGGTTAATCAATTGTTGACCGTTGGCAACGTTTGAGAGGAACCTCTGCCGAATCCCCGGCGCATTGGAGAAAACTCTCTGTGACGAACGACGATGGATTGAAGTCGAGAATTGGTACGCAAACAACATTGAAGGATCTCTATGACAATGGCTATGCGGCGCAGTTGTCAACGTTCGATCCTTTAAAAAGGTAGGGGTTGTTATTTCAATTTATTTTCCCTGTATTTGAGTTTAAACGATGAACGCAGATCAACCATGAACTAGTTGATCCACAGATTCGTACGTTCTTGCAGGAGCGTTTTCATTGGGATGATTTTGGGGAATTAATCAATGATTTTTATTTATGTTGATTCATGATTCTTTTAAGACTATTAATAGGAGCAGATCAACGTCGTGACGAATGACGGCAGAGGTTGGTTCCTCAATTTGTTAATTTGGATTTCTCCCCCCTTAATTCCTCGCACTTTCTTCATGTTCTTCGCGGGGAGACTAACAATGGATTGTTGGGCATCCGTTCTGTGACGCAACAATCCCATATCGAAGGTTTGACACCGCAACAACCTTGTGGAGGTGCGGCGACGATGGCAGACGACGACTCAGACTGGATCGGAAAGAGCGTTCTTCGAGCATTCTTCTTGTGGGAAGATCAAAACAAGTTTTCAGAGCCGATCAGAGGCCCGAAATGATAGAACCGGCTTCGTGGTGTCGGGGCGACTAGAACCTGGGAGTTTTGCAGCGATCGGACGGCCGGATCGATGATCGGAGCACCGCAGGAGGCAGGCTAGTAAAGGACGCCATTTCTGGAAATATCCTCAATACACGGTGTGTAATTCCGAAGAACACGCCATGTAGTACTAGCAGGGGATAGGGTATCGGGGTCAGAGAGGAATAACACGGCTTGTGACCCTGGTCACACGGCGTGTTGGACTTCCCTCGAAACTCAGCATGTACATTGAGTAGTACACGGACACGTGATGAGCTACACGACTTTAGGCGTCATGACATATACAATGCGGCAGAAGAGACTACAGGGAGCTCAGCGTGTATCTCATAGATACGTGGACATGGGATGGAGTACACAACCGTGTACTCCATCACACAGCCAGGTGAGGCCAGTAGTGCGGGTCACCCCGTGTGTGGATTACACGGGTTGGATTACACTGGTTGATGACTGTGTACGGGCATATGGCCAGAGTGCACGGAGCCAACCCCAGTTACCCAGACATGGCGTGTATACCGTACTACATGTCGTGTACTATGTTTTCTTACATGACCAGCCTAAGTCATGGGCCATTGTACATAGGTAGTACCTGGGGTCAGAGAACTGGGCGTGTATATTTTCTACACGCTGTGTACTATTTGGAAAACCGTATGGTCCTCTTGTTCACCATATCCTAGCCATCTTTAGTTTGGGTTAGTGCCCCTTCTTCTCATTCCCTTGAAGGTCAGTCATCGTTTCCTTCTACAGGAGTATGATCCCTTCAGATAGACATTCTGTGATAGAGTTTGCATCCCTCCGAGAGGCCCGAAGCAAGATCCTCTATCCATTCCTGACCCTAGGTAGAGTCAGGCATCAACTTGACCAACTCTACTAGGTGTTGATCTTCTACCAAGATGGTGTGTCACCTAACAGGTGAATCCGGATGAGTCGCGGTATCCGCTATGGCCCTGAAAGTGATCCTCATCTATGTATCGTGATCTTTCCCACTCAAGAGTGTGTCTCCCGTAATGAGTGATTCACTTTTATCATAACCCTCCCACTCAGAAGTTTTTCTCCCGAAATGAGTGCTGCTACCTCTCGTTGTGGTTCCGGACGAACAAAACTTCTCGGACGGATGTCATCAGAGCTATAGGACTCGTGGAGTGTGTTCTCCCGGAACAAGTGCATCACGGAATCTTCGAACAGAATCCCTAACAGGGGTATGCGGCTGTGTGACTTGTCTCTAGACCACGGGTCTGGGTTTTGAGTATATCTGGTCTGCTCTATATGTTCTGTAGACATATGATGTGCATAGCTGATTTACCTTTACATTATGTACTCATTTGTGGTTTTCATGGTCCTCTACTTAGTATTGTTATACTCACCCCTGCATGGGTTTTTCCCGCACGTCTGGTGTCTTGTGCAGACGAGCAGCCTTTTGACAGAGTCCAGGGCAGACCAGGACAGGACCGAGCTTTCTGAGTTCCCTACAGGCCAAGGCAATCCTACGGCTACGAGCCACAGTCCCTATACCTTTTGTGCTTACAGGTTAGACTTTACAGTGTTCAGACTCTTGTTTGTTTTCTTTTTTGTAGACTTGTATTTTTGGGCTATTTTACATTTACAGTACTCTACCTTTTGTCGTAATCTGTTGGTTGGGGTTTAGTTGTATGCATGCATTTTGTTCCTTAATGTTTTAAATTTCAACATTTGTGGGCTTAGAGATGTGTGTGTGTGCACAGGTACATAAGCAATGCCTCCCAAGTTAGTAATATGCCTACTCGGTGCTAGTCACCAGCCCCTGGCCTATTAGAGGCGGGCATGGGGAGTCATGGCGTGGGCCCCACTAGGATGGGTCGTGAAATCAAATATATATATTTTTTTATAATGGCACAATATTTTAAAAATAAGTTACTTTCAAAGTGAAAATGGGTATTTTCATTAAGAATTTTACAATGACCTCATTTAAGGTATTTTAATCTATGTAAACATCCTTTGTTGGATATTGTACTTCATTGGGGTTGATCTATTATGATTCTATTTTCCATAAATTAACAAATGGTTTATGATCAGTTGGACTAGGAATGTATTGATATTCCGTATGACTAGTTCTTCCAACACACATAGTTAGTGGTTTTGTTAATGAATGTTGATTCGGTTGTATAATTTATTCATGTGAGGAATTAATATGACTTATTAAGTTACAGGATGGGTTTTCTATATCCAATTGATGTATCAATAGGTCTTATGGGATAAAATAGACTGGATTTTGGCCATGTCTTTACCCATTTATTAGAGCAATGGCAGGGAGCCTTGATGATATTTGGTTCTAGGAATAAATCTTTGAATGTATTAGATTATTTGAATGAAACATTATGAGTATGTTTCAGATGAATGGAATTATATATTCTATAATTATGAAACTTTTTATTAATTTCCATGTGATTGTTATATTAGTAGAATATACATGGTTAATTTTTATAGATAATGTGATTATTTATATTCCATTATTTGATAATATTTTATTACAGCCATATTATGCTCGTGTTATTGATTAAATGAAATGTGTGTTAAGTTATTTACCTTCCAATATTATTTATACTTATATAATAATGAAATCATCCACTATAATTAACCATTACTGAGAATTTTATCTCACCCCTTTCTTATGATTAATTTTTCCCCATGATTCCATGAGGTTTATTATGATGGATATGCTAGAATTAGATAAGAAAATAATGTTTTTATCAATGGAATTGCTAAATTGTAATTTATTTTTATAATTATAATGTAATAATTGAGTATGTATCTAGTTTTCAAAAATTACTAAACTATTTATTCATTTGGAATGTGATTCATTATATCTTATTCCAAATATAATAAATTACGTCATCAAATCCAAGTTACTGGAGTCTAGGCATTTACACCTAAAGAGTCCCATAAAGAAATGAAAATCTGGGGTGGCATATTAAACCATTTTTTTCATTATTTCAGGGGTTTCAAGCCTTCAATTGGTTTAATTACACCTCCTTAAAAATATATCTCCAGGAGACACTTATCTACCAAATTTCAATTTAAATTTAAGTAGGTAATTTAGTCTATAATTTCAATCAAATGGTTATAAATTTATACATTGACAATTAAATAATACACATAGGCTCCATGAATTATTTTTGCATTTTATTTAGTATTTTTTTAATTAAAATCCTTATATCACTCCTTAAAAATTTATTTTATACCAGAATTTAGACGTGTTGGATTTGTGATGTTTTATATTGTCATCCTCCCCTTCTATGGATTCCAAAATTCATTTTGTTTATCCAAGTAGGAACCGTGATGTAATTCCAAGATTCAACTTGTAATTGTTTCAATTATATTTTAATTAAATATTTTAATGTTTGGTTTTTCATCTTCTATTTATCTTTTTGTGTTTTATCTAGTATTTGATGCTTAAAATAAAAGGATCATGTTTTATGTCACCCATTCATTTGATGATTAACACCCCCATTCATCACTGTTTTTATCCTTTCTCATGAATAATGTTTGTATGGATCATATTTTTGATTGAATTCTTATGAAAACCCCAATGTTTTTTTATTATAATTCATCAGAAAATTTAAAATACATACAAATCATGAAAACATATTGAGTTCTCAATGTGTTTCATTGATGATATTGGTTTATATCATTCGACGCAAATCGCTTAATCATCGACCGTTTTTGGTAAATCACATTTCATTTTTGATTGACCACATAGAGGCATCATAAAAATAAACAACATAAAAATTTATTTTCAAAAGTTAAAATTGAAGATTTAATGACTTATCCTTATCCCTTAAAGTGATTACGGATGAGAAATAAAAGGACTACCCTGGGTAATCATAGTTTAGTCAAATATTTTTTTAACATTTTCACATTAATTACCTAATTATTTATTATCACATAAACACAAACACTAAATTTCATTAAAAATCCATTTATTTTACGTAATCAAAACCTTATATTAAAATTAATGAACAATGGTTTCATAGAGAGTTGAACGATTTCATACTATACGATAGAAATTCAAGATAAATTAATAAATAATTTGATTCTCTCAATAATATGATAAAATATTAACTTCATTTTTAGGGAAATAAGTTCATTATTTTATTAATTTAACATATTTTTATTGCTTTTTCTTATCATTTTATTATTTTACTTCCCCTTATCCTCCCCCACTTCATAATTTTTTTTGTATCTTTGTGTGTTGTTTCACGTCATTCTTCCGCTACCTACTTTCTAGTTTCCAAATATATCTTTTTTATCGATTATTATTCATTATCAAGTGTTTATTTTTTCCCTTAATTATTGTTTCCTAGATTAAAAAATACGAAATTAAAACACTTATTATCCTATCCCAATAAGGAAAAGAAAAACTTCTTGAAATAAACCTTGAAATTGGAAAACAATCAATAAATATATTTGATCTTATATGGTTGATCGATCAATAACCATCAAGGATCCAATTTTGTAACCTCATGTGTTCTTAACCCAAGGTAAGTGTTAAAATATTAATTACATGGTAACATGGTTGTTAATAAAAATAACTTAAATGAATTTACCACCCCTAATGTGTAGTACCAACCTATTTGTATCCAATACCATAAGGAAGTATCTACCTTTGAGCTTCGATCAAACCTCATCCACCTACTTATAATATTCCACTGTATTTCTACTGAGTACACACTCAAGCACCTAAAAGAGTTTTATATATTGTTCCCCACCATAAAACGCCAAAATGTGTATTAAGGAATTATAATATTTTGGGATTTAACTTTTTCCCATGACGGGGTATCCAAATATAGGTTATAAAATCATACAACCACTTTTGGTGGCTGGAATGAATTTAAATGAAACTTTATAGAGAAATAATTCCAAATCTCCTAAACCATTACTAATCAGTAGCATTAGACAATTACAAGGAGAGACCCTTCATGAATAATTATAAATATTTTAATATATCCATAGTTTTACCAACCATAAAATTAGAACACAATTGATAATACAATAACTATAAGAGGGACTTTTCACCAGATATCGTGGAATGATAGTTTATATAGATGGTGATGACCTAGTTAATAAAAACTATGCACCCACTCATGACATAATATCCAACTAGTCTAAAAATGCCTAATAATTTGATAAAAAATAAAAAAACCTAATTGAGTAGTAAAAGAGGATTCATTTGTGTCTTATGTTGTAGTATTTTCAATGCTCCCAATTCAATAATTACCTCCATCCCGAAATATAATTTCAGGAAAAACCCTAATCTAGGGTGGAATGAATAACCAAAATACTAATAAAGAGGAAACATAAGCTACCACAATCTGTACTAGTATTAAAAAAACTAAGTTATGTATTTTTATTATCCTTCAACTTATCATAATAACCCACCTCTTCCTCAAAAATATGAACCATTTATTGATGAAATGGGTAAGAAAATGTCACATTAAAACCTCTACTTCTATAAAACCACTCAATCATCAATTAAAGACCAGATGAATCTTGTGGGACAATAGGAAAGCACTATCGGTGAGATAAATATTAAGTGTTCTATACAAATACCATCCAAAACAATTGTAAATCATAAATAAAAATATTATGTATTATCTATTACACATTATAGTGTCAAATAATATTCTCCTCAAAATGTTTCTACAAAAGTGTATTTCCTTCTATTTAAAAATATTTTTCTCAATCTTGAAATGATTCATGCGAAGATAAACAGACATAGGTAAAAAAATCATTAAATATTCCCTTGAACTATCAATTCCTCCTCCCTTTCCCTAATGGATTTCACAATATAATAATTTTTTTATAAGGGAACTGATAAGGAGGTCAGAGAAACATTTAAAATTTTAAAATTTAACATTAATCTCTTAGATATAGTTAAATAATATCATAATTCATAATTTCTAAAATATATTGTCACCTATAGGTGGAAACTAAAGAGGAATGATAGAGTCAACTAGGGTTGGAATTCCTCTACCTTGGTAAAACTGGATATGCCAACCAAATGCGACGAGTATGGAAACATTAAAATATCTTTCATTATTGAGGAGAAATTAATTAATTATAAAATTCTTGATTCAGGTTCTTTAATTAACATGATATCTCACTATATGTATACTTATTTACAATTATTAGAGCTCTATCCAATAAGAATTGTGGTGTAAATTTAAACCATAGCACAAAAAGCCCAACTAGAGTGATTGAGGATGTCCTTATGCAAGTGAATAATCTCATGTTCCATACATAGTTTTGTGTGTTTGATATGGTAGATACCTAGACCGAAGGACATGCCCCTCTCATAATCAAATTAAATTTTATTAAAATGGGGAAGCAAATCATCCATGTTCAAAATGGAACATTATTTATAGATTTTGTGGGATAAAATATATTTTTCAATATCCCTAATTTAATAAGTCACCCAATTGAGGAAAACTCCACTCTTCTTATCTATTCGATATAATTTCTACTCAATGACACAGATACATAAAAACAACTTTCATTCCTTAACCCACATTCTGATTTATCTTCTTATTCATTAATTGTTTATGGTTTGGGTTATAATTAATATTTTTGAGTGTTGTGTGGGTTCAAAAAATGTATTTTTGAATTTTAATTGACGAGTTTACTCATTATAAGGTACTTATGACCATCAATGATTCTATAAATATAATTCCCATTGATTTTTTTATATAGAAAATAAATAAGAGCAGATAAACAATTTAATTGACCTTACTCCCCCCAAATACCTTCCTTTAATCAAAAAAAATAACTCGTTTTGTAATTTAAATAGATATCCAATAATTTTAAATATTATTATATTGAGGGCATTGAACAATGTCTCCACAATATTTACAATAACCTCTATTTGGAGAAATAATTAAGACTAATATAATTTTTAGTGAGTCTTAAAGATGTGATAATATTAAAATTGACTGATATTCTAAAATTATCACATCTATTTTCACAAATGAAATACATCTAGAGAATTTGGGTAAACCCATTAGTCAAATTAAATGCCATTTAAGTCCCAAAGTTGTACAAATGGTGCTGATAAAGCTAGTTGTTATTGGGATCATCTATCTAATATTTGATAATTAATGGGTTGTTGTAATAAATATTGGGACTATAAAAACTAAAATAACTACAATGTAAAATGGGAGAAAGGAATTGGTTCCTATACATATGAAAAATAATGGGAATGTCTTCATTGACTACCATTGACTAAATCAAATTACATGAAATGATGTATTTCAAGTACATATCATTGACCAAATATTAAAATTATTGGGTTTTAAGTCGTATTATTATTTCCTTGATGGATATATAGGTTATTTTTAAATCCATATATTCCTCAAGGATCA
Organism: Viscum album; assembly: GCA_963277665.1. Lineage (NCBI taxonomy): Eukaryota > Viridiplantae > Streptophyta > Magnoliopsida > Santalales > Viscaceae > Viscum > Viscum album. Next base: position 1,617,855,912 of record OY728125.1, read on the forward strand.
AAAAATAAATCATTTACCGTAACATTGGGCACATTTTCGTAGATGAGGATTCCATTTTTTATATGTAATTCCTATAGTAATTTTAATCATTGTATGCTGAATATTTTTTTTGAGTAGGTCAAGAATTTTATAGAAATTTTTATGGATCTTTTTGTAGTTTATGAATATTACTTTTATGTGTGATAAGAAAACTTAGGTTTTGTCCTATGTCAATATATTAGAGATTCCATTTTACGGTAGAGTGAGAGAAAGTACTTTGGAATCTTATTTTGAATGATGTAATTCATGTTGATAATTCAAAAATTGATATTATTTCCTCCCTTAAAAATTAGAAATGTGTTTGTTAGTTGTATCATTTATTGGGTCTTTCATATTTATACTATCAATTCATCAAATACTTTACTAATATTTCACTTCCCTTATCAAAATTGTTTTTAAAATATTATAATTTCGTTTTTATAAGAAATTTTGAGGATTATTTTAACTCACTAAAAAGGGATTCTTGGATCACCTCCCATAATTTAACCACTTTGTTTAGATCTCCCCTTTGAACACATGTGTAATGAGTCTAGATTTTTAGTTGGAGGATTTTTATTATAGAGTGTTGAGAGGGATCCCCATATCATTTTTTTGACACACATACCCATATAACTACATATTAAAACTACACACCCACTAAAAAACATCTTTATACTAATTTTACTCAGATAGTTTCTATTTATATATACATTTGTCAAAATTTATTGTGTTTTTGGATCATGATTTCCTTTAGTTTCACCTCAAGGTGAATGAGGCAATTCCCTGGCACAAACATCAGATGATCCTCCTCTAAGTGTTTAACAAATATATTTTTGATAAGAGACTAGAGAAAAATGTGGTAGTTTAGTAGACTAATAGGATTTCACCACCGTTAAACCAACATGTTAACTCAACCATCCCAATTGGATAATTATTTATTAATGAAAGTCTCTGGGATGTAGTAGATATTACCCCTTGGTATGCTTGTATTATGACGTTTTAGCAAAATATAGAGTCCCTATTGATTTAAGCACTATATTATCTTACAATATTAAGAATTATTCATGATGGTATATTTGAGAAGACCTGTACTAGTGTAGGATTTATATGACTATCTTGTTCATCGATGTGTCCCAATCCATGAGTGCATTTCCGTTTTAATATTCTGACACACTCTATATTTTTTGGGGCCACTTTGGCTCTCAACATGCATCATGAAAGATCCTCAACATATGAATTTAGTTTCCAATGTTTTATTGAGATACCTAATAGTTTTGTATGACATGTACATTATGAAAATTTACATGTAAAAGCTATAGGAGCAATGAAATTCCACAACCAACCATCTTATGTTGTGAAATATTTGATGCACGGGGCCTTGAAATAATGGGGAAATTTCAAAATACTATTGGATTTTTGTCTATCCTATTGTATTTGAATTATGTCACTAAATAAAATTCAACTAGGATCAATGAATCTTGGGGGTTATTGAATTTGTGAGATCAAGGATTTTTAGTAGGTTTGGTTTCTTGATGTTTATCATTAACAATCAAGGTTCTAATTTTCATAATATCTACACAAAAACCATATCCTATAAATATGGGGTTTTTTATAAAGTATCTATTAAATATCACTCGAAAATTAATTGGAAAGCTGAAATTTAAAGCCAGGAAGTTAATAAAATCACTGAAAAAATGGGAAAACCCAATAATAAATATTAGAGTTTTTTCTTATATCATTCACTTTAGGTTTATTTTGTAGATTAAAAAAAACTCCTATAATAATTTCACTATATAGAATTGTTTTTAAAAAGAATAATTACCTCTTTATTGAAGTAGATAACCATGTATATTGGGTTGTTAAATAATATAATAATAATCCCCTATATACAACATATAAAATTACAAATTTAAAATTCAAAATAAATTTGGTGTGATTCATGTGAGAACTCTTAGATATAAGAAAAAGAAATTAAGGTTATCCATGATGTGAGGATACATTAGTGAAAGGTTAATAATGGTGAGAAGTCCCTCATGTACAATTCTATAATAAATTCCATCCTATGTAAGATTCACTATTAATGTATTTGTTCTTATATCATTACTAACATTTATCATTTTGGTGTAACAGAGGGATTTCATTATCAGAGTGGATAATGATTTATCTTTAATATGCCATAGATCAAACACTTTTTATGGATTTTCTAAAGCATCTAGTTTAGGATCATTAGCTAATTCATGCTAAATATAGCACCAAAATTTATGTTTTCCCTTCTCTATACCTTTATTCAATTTTATATTTATTTAAATTTCTTAGATTAAGAACAATAGAATTTTTATGTGTGATGGAGTGAGACATAAAGAAGTTAGGATACAATTTTTTCAAACAAACAAACTAAATAAAATCAAAATATAAAATTACAAAAATTATAAAAATAGTTACCATGTTCCCATTTTATCTTTTTTTAGATTAAGATGGATATTAAATTGAATATGAAAAATAATTTTATATACTTTATTCAATTATTAATAAATTTATATAGCTTTAAAAAAATGATTTTAAATAAATATTGATATAGAATATTTTTTATACTTTAAATTTCTATAAAATTGTGAGTATAATGAAATTTTGAAGTCCATATATCATTAGAAAGAAAAAATATTTTTTCCCCACCAACTCAAGAGGTAATTTTATACAGTTTTTTCATACTCCTCCCAATACCCACCTTTCATGGTTGAACAAAAAATGTGATTGTAATCTAGAACATAGTCTTATCATTTATCAATAGTTTTTAGAATATGTAAATATTATAGTGTGATTGAGTTGTTTACTTGATTTTTAGCCACTATTTTTTATCCATTTATGGGACCCGTCCTTACATTTTCACTTGAAAGTGCCTAGTATTCCTAAAACCCCTTATAGGTATACATATTACAATCCCATTTATCTTCCTAATGTCACTTTTGTATAAATTTTATGATCACAATTCATTGAAGAATGTGGGGGAATCATGTTATTTTATATTTTATAGTGGGGATGAATTATACTGTATTTGAATATGGGGTGGAGTTTTCATTTGAGGAAAGTTCCAAAATTTATGTATATTTCATTATAATTCATTTGAATACTTTTGAATAAATAAAAAATAGTGAATAGGATTGAATTATTTATTATTCTCAAATATATGACTTGTGACCTTATTCAAGGAAAAATGGAATGATCCATTGTTCTTTTAATATATTTTCTTGTAATCCCATTATTTAATAAAATAGAGGAAAATTATATAAAAATTAAAAAAAAATAGAGGATTATTTCATTGTAATTTTTTGATATGACACCTAGACTTATCCTTGAAGAGGTAAAATTGAGTTATGTGATTTATATTAGTGTACATTGAGTGAGGAATATTTATAATGTTTTTAATGATGTATCATTCACTATATTCCAATATGAACACATCAACATTGTAGATTTAATTATCAAATTCTAACCCACAAATACTAAGCATCAATATAATTACTTCAAAAATATTTATGATTGAAACTAATTATTTTTCTATTATGAATAGATTAAGGATTTAACCAATCCTATCGTATGAATTTCACGGTAATGAGAAGAGTATAAATTTTTATAAATTTTATATTTAATATATGATTGATTTAAAATAACATGTGAGGTAAGTTATGACATATTTAATGGGGGAATGGATATAATTGAATGAGTTTTAATATTAGAAAATAATAATGAAATTAAAATTAATTTCATAAATGATACATTTTTTGTTTAACTATAAAAGAATGTTGTAGGATTTTATAACCTTTTGTGTATAAATGAGATTCGATTAGGATTTATTAATATTTTTAGGAGTGAAATGTTTTATGTTTGGGGGTTTTATAACAAAATAATATTTCATATATTTTCACCCCTATACTTGTTCTTTATTTTTTATGGGTTTTAGTATAACATTTTTAAATCCTTATGCACTTATATATATTTTCCATTTATTATTTGTGATGTCATTAATAGTAACTAAATAAAATTATGTACTAATTAGATGAAATTCATGTATTTTTATCATAACTTCACATACATTGATCCAAACAAAAACATTTATTATTTATGGATGAATGGTATGTTATGATAAAATTTATTCAACTAGAATAGGTGTATGATTCAATCACAAGAGGCCCAATGAGGCCCATAAATATAATAACACATGGGTGAGGTACATTGTAAAACCCATATATGTTTGGTTCAAATAATAGGCTACAAAACTCCTTTTTTGAAGATTCTACCTCCATTTGAAAGAAGGATTAAATTAACACCTCTCCCCCAGATTTCATGTCAATACCCAAAGGAATAGTTATTCTACCATGCTTATGAATTGGATTAAATTTTTTTCATGGGAGTCTCACCTCTTCCCTTGGAACCTTGAATTATTTTGTCATTTTATTATCTAATTTATTAATAAAAACCATTCTCTCCCCCATTAATAGATGATTATAGGATATGATTGGTGGATTTTGGATGGTTGATATTTTCATCCACTCCTTCCATGGAGTGTAAAAGTCCTTATGATCACTAAAGGAGGAACCATTACGTAATATCATCCTTTAAATTGTAATTGTTTCAAATATATTTTATTTATTAGTTTTTATGTTTAATTTTTGTTATTACATTTTTCATTTTGAGAAGTGTACTTTTATACCACACTAATAGTCAAAGGACCATGTCTGGGGGTACTTATTCATATGATGATTCACCCTACATACATTATTCCTTTCCCTTTATTAGACATAATGTTTTATGGTTCATATTAGTTGATCAAGACCATATAATCAATCCCAAAATATTTTCAATATAATTCATGTTAATATGAACCAAAATATAAAAATCTGGAGAACATATTGCGTTTTTGCTGTGTTCTTTAATGATTCTATGTCATGATGTCAGACGAAAATCACTCAATCATCGATGGTTGTTAGTAAATAATATTTTATTTTTGAATGAATTCTTGGAGGTATCCTAAAATGGAAACAAATAAAAATAAATTTAAAGAACATAAAATAAAGGGTTTGAATATTTATCCATATCCATTGAAGTGATGATGGATGTGAATCAATTGAATTAACTTGGGTGATCACACTTAAATCAAAATTTTTTAACTATAGTTCTTTAATTACCTAATTCTTAATTTTTCACCCAAACAACAAATTTGTTAAACCCCTACTATGTTTTCTATAATAAAAACCTTCTCTCAAAATTAATTATCAAAGGGTCCATCAAGATATGATATAGTTTTCATGAAATACTTTATAAATTCTAGACAAATTAGCAACTAATTTAATGTACTAAAAAACCTGATCATTTGATAGTCCAAATTGACGGGTGGACACTTATGGTTACAACTAAGAAATTTATGTGCAATTAGATGCCAAAAAATTCAAATGTTACTTAATAAAAGTTATTTAATTATATTACTATTTATATATCATGTAAGAAATGATTAATGTGGCCTATGGATCTTCTTTTGTACCCAATTTCACATATCAAAGTTCATCCATAATCTTTAAGACACCTTCCTAAAATGTAGCTGGAGTAACCCTGAGATCTTACTCTTATTCACATTTTTTACCATATAAAGGAGTGTAAAATGGAATCACTCATTGATATTTGGGATGATATGGGGGTAGAATCATAATTGTATCCTTATAAGGAATAACAGTATTCATTAGACATGTTGATGCTATGTGAATAGAAGTGAATGTTCCTAAACCCCTTATTTTTCTTCCAGGATTCATGTCTAGTGAATCAAAGAGCCTTGTATGTGTGGGGAAAATATCATTCAAAACCATATTTATTTAAAGAAACTCAGAACGTAGATTTATTTTCATGGACATCATGAAGAGTTGTTTCTTTATTAGTAGTGACTACTCGAAGGAAACAGTTGCTTGTTAATTATATAAAAGGAAAGTAATTAGTAGTCCTTTACTGGTATCATTTTCCTTTCTTTTGTAGTACCATTGATGTAAACTCATTAATAGACTACCAAAAATTTAGGGTTAAAAATTATTTCTTCACAATAAGGCATTGAATGTCATATACTGAGAAACTACCACACATTTAGGGTTAAAAACCGAGACATTAAGCTATGTCATCAACCATATCCTCTTGAGTGGCCTCTACTCACTATTTGTATATCTAAATATTTATATTTTGGATGTAGATAAGTTAGAATAGATATAAACCTTGAATATGAGGGTCTAAAATAGTACGATATTGATTTTAGAACCATTATCAACAAGGGATAGGTGAATATCAACAATTTTAAGTTTCCCAAATATTTATAAGGGTATGGTGTGTACTTGTATAAAAGTTTTACATACTTGTTCAGTGAAAAAATGAATATCTTACACTTAAGATATATTTTCACTGTAATGATATATCTCAATATTAGTTACTTTAGTTTATAACTCATAGAGACTTTGGAGAGACTTGATGAGGGATTCCCTGAGTTCTTTTGAGAGGTGAAGGGAATCCCAAAGAGAGAGACAATCATGGATGATAGAGATATATTTTAAAATTTATTATATCTAGATAAGATATTTTTTTTTTCATTCAATATTTTTTCTATATATATTGATGATTATGTGAAATTATGAGTACGTCAATGAATCCCTCCCTTAGCCAGAATTGGGGGTCCATTCATGTGATGAGTTGAACTAGATTTTTGGTATCTCATTATCTACTAAATGATTGTCTGTATAATAGTTTGTCTATATATATGATCCAATAAAAATTATCTAAAGAGGATTCAAGATCAAACTGATGTTCCTAGTAATCTCATTGAAGCACCTACCTTCAGGTCTCAACTGCATGCATGGATTTAGTGGGAATGATACTCAAAAATCAAGGTCCATCAAAACCTCTCCTTAGAATATGTGGTATACCTAAGATTATGGATGGGGAATTAGATTTTATTTTATTCCTCCTCATTAGTGAAGGGGTATGTCCATTTAATGAAATTGAAATATCCATATTATGACTCCTCAATGAATGGAAATTGAAAATCGTTGTCATGGGCGCCCTCAAATTATGTATATTTTTTTAGTAATTAGGTGAAACATAGAGGTTAACCAATTTCATTATATAATGAGGGACCAGTGGAAATATTATGTTAAATGTATTTTTTTGAAAAATAAAAGAAATAAATTAATAAATAGGATTGGTGGTTTTTTGGATTTTTATAACATAAGAATAAATATTTGTGAGGAATAATGAATTTTTTAAAATAAATTACTGATAAAACACAATGAGACAGAATTTTTAGAAAATATTTTTAGAAGGAATAATTTATATAAATCTACCAATTTAATGATTCATTAATGTTATCCTTTTAATAAAAATTAATTAAAATAAAATCACTTAATTTATCAACATCCAAAACCCTACTGAAATTGACATGACTACTCAGATGGAAGTGATTAAACATTAGGCTAACCTCAAAATGTAAAATCATAGAAACCTACCATGATGAAATGATTAAAATAACATATATATAGTATCTAATTAATTCCCAAACCAACACTTTAATTATTAATAAACTATTTATATTGATTATATTGGAAACCAATAAATTTATATTAATTGTTTTCTGATTAAGATTGTGTTCTCTAAATTCACACATTACTCAACCCCACATGAAATGTGCTTATAATTTTAATTAATTTTAAATTAAAAATAAATTCATAGATTATATTTATATGAATTATAATGAGATTTTTTATTCAAAACAAATCATTGGGGGTTATTATAATTATATCAATTAATAAGAAAATTTACACTTATATGGGTAAAGTTGTCATTATAAAAATTCATGGCATGTACAAAGATATATAAAGGGTATAACTCAATAATATTTCTATGATATATTTATATTATATATAAATTAATGTAAGAGGAATAAAAATTAATAAAAAATAAATATAATATTTATATTTATGTTTATTGTAAGAAAAAATTGTACAACATGAAGAAAGAGAATGATGTTGTATATAAGATATCCTTATTTCAAGAGATCTCACCCTTGAAATGATGGGATATATTGAGTGAAAATACTTCTCATATATTATTTATCTCAAAATTAATAAACAAAACTCTCATAAGAGGAAAAAATACATTTATATATTGGATAATAGGCTTGGGTTACAAGAGTTTACAAGTGTAGACTGGAAATATGGGAAAATGTTCTATTCCAACTTTCACTATCTTATTGACCTCCAAAATGCATAAAATAACTATCCTCATATAGGATTTATTTTCATGGAATTATATTATATATATTCTATCCAAATTTGAGCCCAATAGAGGACAAAATTAAGAATATATTCCCTAATATATTAAGTGGTGTACATGTCGATGAATCTAGTCTAGATTTGACTTCGTAGTACATTTTCTAAAATAAACCAAGATAAAAAAATATGATGGTCAAAATGAAAATTTTAACCCATATAATTAATAATAATTTCTAGAAATTTCCGAAATAATGAAATATAAAAAATATTTATATCGAAAATAAAAGCGTGTACTTTATAGAGTTAAAACTATAATTTTTATTAAATTTTCAAATAAATAATCTCATACAATTTTTTTCATAATTAAACATATTTACCACAATTTAGGGTAAATAAATTTTTTATTATGAATTAAATATTCAATTAAAATTTATTTATCAACTCTCTCACACTTACCATTTTTAACTCCTCGGAAAAGTCACTTCTCCATGTATTACTAAGGATTTATGAGAAGATATACATGTTGATATTTATTAATCTATGATATTAATATTAAAAAAGAAATAATAATATTGGAAGTAAATATAAATAAATGTAGATTTCAATGTCTCAATATTTAATCCAAACAAAACCCAATGATATTAATTACACTAATCATTGAGAAACAAGTCATGGGTCTCTTAGGTGACTGATTCTCTACATGTGTATGTACCAACCATTTCAAACCTATAATTTTATAATTTATTAAGAATATTAAGGTAAATTAAATCATTTTTTATTACTTGGTTATTTTCCACTGAACTTGTTATACATCCTTTGTAATTAAATTTCAAAACCCACATACTTAAACCTTCACAAAAATTAAATGTTATGCTCTTAACCTAGATAACTCCATATGTTGTAAATTTCATCACTCACTTCTTTATTATTATTATTTTTATTTGATTTTTTATGGTTTAAAATAATAAAATACCTTGTACACATGAAAAGTTTAATTCAGTACAGTGATAAAATTGAACGAAATAGATACAAATATAAGAAAATACTATTGTGATAAGATGAAAAAATTACTTCACTAGATTATACATTCAATTAAATATGAAACTTTTCAAAATTCAAGGTCTTGTGTGATATTGTTTTGAGAAATAAAATTATTTAATGTACTATAATAAAATATCTTAAAAATTAGTTTCAAAATATAAATGATTTTATAATGACATAAGCCATAATATCATTGGAAAATTCAATTTTTTAAATGAATAATCCATTAATTAAGAAATATTTTTCATTATAAATATGATACTAATTCGATTAGAAAAATAAAACATGAATTTTATATAAGTATGATATATAAATGATCATGTTATTTGGTTGTATTTTTTTTGAAAATAAAGGGGAAATGAAAAAGAAAAGACCAAACAGGAAAACAATCATAAAGAATTTATCCCAAATGTTATCCCTCCCCCACAATTTATATGTTACATTTACCTAAATGTGCCCCTATGAAATGATTTCTGTTCATGAATTATAAAAATTTAAAGATTAAAGATAACATAAATGTAATAGGGTTTGGGATAATCTATTCTTCCAAAGTAATGATTTTTTTATGCAGTATGGTGAAATCAATTGCATGTGTGGGAATTATCTCAAAGTATTTCTTCAATCGCTTCTTGTTGACTCTAAAAATCCTTCATGTAGAATATCATTTTATATAAAATATAGAATAAGGAACATCATGAGATAAAACATAAGGACCTAACCATATAGAACTCAACTTACAAGAAGTATATTTAGATAAGAATTGTTGAGAATGAATTTTTCTGGCGCATAAAAATCTCTCTTATGAATCATCAGGTCATAGGTTTATATTGATAAATCTTTATATATTATTGGCTTATTATATGATGATAATCAAATATAAAATATTTCTTAAAGTTGTAGCTTCCCTTGAACTCCTATTTATGTTAAATCTATGTTTCATTTCTTTATTGATGAAATTGATCGGCACTCGGCATCCATATGGGGGATGAAAGTTTTTTCCAAATACAATAAAAAATGGTTAAATAATGATCAGAGTTGTGTAATTCATTATATAATCCGAAATTTCATCATCCAAACACTTTCTTGAATCCTTTTTATTTCTCTCTGTAGTTTTGTCCAAAATCATCTTCAATTCTTGATTTGAAACTATACATTTCGAGCACAGTATAAGTTCTTGTGGGGAATGAAAAACTCGGCATTTAGTATTAATTTATGAATAATATTAGTTTTACATTATGAATAGTTTCATGTACAATATATTTAAGTCGTATATTAGTTGGATTTTTTAGACACCAAAACAAAATGAGGATCATCAAATGTAATTTATAATTAATATATAAGTATATCTATAGTTACCTTGACTTGAAATTATTTATTCATTGATGAATCTATTGAATTTATCTCATCATACCATCAATGGGTCATAGAACCACATAGTAGAATACATCTAATGGTGGTCTTCACATCGAAAAAAAATCTCAAAATGTGTCTATAGAATCGACAAGGGTTAGTGTGACCAATCCTGATCACATACATTGTTCGTTGTTGATCACAGAATGAAGTTATTCATAGACTATTATCTATTTTATCTATCTCAATCAATTGAGATATTTTAAAGATATCCAACCTAGATCTTGAGTGTCTTATTTAGTCTTCTCTCTTAGTACTTTGTAGAAAGTTTATATATGTTATGCATATTGAGTTCTATATTAAGAAAGTGTTATATCTAGATATTTATTATTGTGGGTTTATGGTTATCTATTTTTACATAGACCATTTTAACATTAACCTAATCCTTACAGAACCCATTTCTAATAATAATATATCAATTTTTATTCACATAACATGTGAATCCCCCAAAAATAAATAAATATCACATATATCATTTTCAACAAAGCCATTATGATCAGTTTTCTTGTCTTCCTTTACATTTATCAAAACTAGAAATAAAAAATATTTATTTTAAAAATAAATATCACCAAATTATTCATAAATAAATATAAAAAAATATACTGTTTTAAATTTTATAAAATATATTTATAATTATTTAAATAAAATATTCTTTCAAATAATGTGTCATTTAATTTTTTCAATCAACCAAAAATGAATAATTATAAAACCCAAAAGATGGAATAAAAATTATTATAACTTTTTAAATTCAACATTGAATTTAACAATGATTTTGGATACACATAGTGTGTGACTATCTAGGCCTCTTTCTCAGTGGTATTAGGAATAACTATCCAAATTATAAGGTTTTCATCTAGAAATATGCCATGACACCCATAAAGAAATAAGTAAATATTGAAATGGCATAAAACCTGCTAAAAAAGATCAGTGTTTAATGTAATATTTTTAACATGATATATCCAATTAAGAAGATTGCATACTGGTTTCATCAACTTATGTTCTTGACATATCTTTCTTTGACATTTTGGAAATGAAAATTCCCACAGAACAACATGGATATGGATTTATAGAGGAAGATCTGTTCCAATCAATGGGACTGATATATAAATTTTTGTTAAAGTAATGAAGGGGTAAATATTTTCTTGAATTATCTTTTAATTTCATATCAATCATGACATACCCAATGTATCCAAATTTACTATGGGAATAAATTTTGAAGGTTTTTATCAACATATTAAAGTACACAACTTATGATATTCATTAATGATAATTTTTATGTCTAAGGATCAATACACAAGTCCACAAATAGGAACATTCAATGAAACATATAAATGAAAATTTCTTATTGGCATGTCTCATTCTCGTAATATTATACTCTAGAAATTACAAAGGGTTTACACCATGAGAGAGTATCTCAATGTCCTATGAGTCTCCAACCATATTAGCCCATATAATTTGGTTCCCATAAAATGATATAATCTTTTTTTAAAAATATTTATTCATGAATACTTTCATTGCACCTCCAGGTTATCATTATAAGAGGGAATTGACACAACCTTTCAGTGTGAAAGATATATTTAGATCATTATCACATACTATATAATATTGAGTATCAATCATGATGTGATAAGAATATTCATTAATATTAAAGACAACGAATACATGTAATCATCACGTACATAGATTTTATTTCTAGGGAACCAACTCCAATAGAATCCCACATACACTTGAGACAACAATGATCAACCTTCTGTCTACTTTCCCCCACATGATACTTATGCCTTTGCTAATATAGATCCTTTATCAAGGTTTACACAATGTTTTCCTTTATGGATACTCTTCTTACTAATAGTTCACCTCATTGAGAAAAATACTGCAGGATAAAAAACATCCAAAGTACACATTTTATTCATTTTATATAACCATGTATCTTTGTAGATAACCATTGTTGCAGTGTTACAACAGTTAATCATAATAGGCTATTGATTTCTAGGAACAAAATGAAAATATTTTACAATATTTTAAATTAAATCCACTTTTTTAGTTATACAAGAATTTGAAATATACTCAAACTCATCTATAGAATTGATGATAAATGGGTACTTTGAACTATTAGGGATTATAGCTCTTCTTTTGAGACTGAAGACATATCCCGACTACATGTACATATCATTATAATCTAACTAAAATAGAGCATTTGTATAACCCCTTATGACTAGCTCATCATCTTCACCATAAACTAGGAACATATCCTTTTTTTCCTCAGGTACTTATGGATGTCCTTAACAGTAGTCTATTATTGTTCACCTGAATTGACGTGATATCTTCCCACCATGATTAATGAATAGGAAACATCAAGACTCATATATAACATGTTATACATGATTGATTGTATCAAAAAAATTTATGGGAACATAGTCATTCTATATCTTTATTTCTATGTATATGGACACATCTTCTTGTAAAGATATATACCATCTGATACTGGAACCAATCCACTCTTGTATTTTTTCATACTGAACATCTTTAGTATAAAGTAAATATATGTACTTTTACTTATTACAAGAAGCCTCCTTGATCTATCAGGCATGATCTTGATCCCCATAATATAGGTTTCTTCACCCAAGATCTTCATGGAGAAGCCCTTGATCATCCATTCCTTAACCTCTTATAATGTTAGTATCTTATTTCTGATTAGTAATATATCATCAACATATACTATTATGAAAATGAGTGTTCTTCCAATAAACCACTTGTAAAAACATGGCTCACATTCCTTATTAATGATAAAAAATTAATTTATAGCTTCATATAACCGAATTTTCAATGACCAAGATTCTTATTTTAATCCATAAATGGATATCTATAAGTTTTATAACTTTTTGGAAATGACTAGTCTAAAAAAACTTCTAGATATTTCACATATAAATATTCCTAAATGTTTCCACTATGAAATTCATTTTGACATCCATATACCAAATATCATATTCATGGAAAGCTAAAATGGAATGTATAATTATGATGGATTTATTCATGTCTGGTGGAAAAAAGGTTTCATTATAGTCTATTCCCTAGAGATGAAAAAAATACAGTATGTACTAGTAATGATATATATGTACTAACCCAAGATTCCATGTTTATATTTCTCTTGAATACACATTTGAACCCAATAAGATTTACATCTACTGTAAAATTGACCAAAAACCACTCATAGCTTTAGTACTTGAAATCCATATCTAATTTCATGGATTCATTCCATTTTTTAGATTCTATGCTATTGACTTCATTATTATAAGATATAGGGTCATTTTTTTCATCCAATAATGAGTCTCCATATTCTATGAATTAAAAACCATATCTGTCAAATACTCTAAACTATCTAGTTCTCTTTTACAGTACTTTTTTTAAGAACTACATCAAATAAAATGGCATTCAGAGACTATTCCTAATGTTAATCTTGTGTATCATGTGCAAAAACTTCTTGGAAGTTGATGTTTCTCCCACTATCCTTCTTAAGGTAGTGTTCCATCTCATGAAAAACAAATTTCCTAGAATTTATAAAATTTTTATATGAGGAATCATATAGGTAGTATCTCTTATTTTTATTGGGGTAACATCTAAAGATACACTTTATGCTCTAGGGTTCCAGTTTATTTCTAGAGTAGGACTTAATAAACACTTGACACACCCATGCATGAATATATAAAAACAATGGTTTATTTAACTCTATAACTCAAAGACTATACAATTTATTTCCTTATTTGTTACTCGATTTATCCTCTATATTATCGTGTATAATGTATATCCCCAAAAGAATAATGGAAGGTTTTTGAGACTCATCATTGGCCTTACCATGCCCAATAAGGTAAACTTCCTCCTTTAACAAACCCAATTACACTATGATGTATAAGGTGGAGTGAGTTGAGGTAAAATACAATATTCATGTAGAATGTTGATAAACTATTGGTTAATATGTTCACCACCTATATTAGATCAACGATTATTTATATTATTAACCATAAGATTCTCAAATTCATTTTTTAATGCTTTAGACATCATAATGGATTCAAACTTATACCTAATCAAGTAAATGTCACTACACCAACTCAAAACGTCTGTAAAATTTATAATATATGAGAATACACCTATAGTTTATACTTAAAAATGTTTTCACACATCATTGTTTACCAATTATATATGATATTTATCCCTTTAACCTTGACCAACATTTGGCATTTTGGTCATATTTACTTATAAACAAGAATATAATATTTCAAGTGGCTTAAGCTCAAAATAGTCTAAGTAACTATCTTGATAGAGCTTCATCAGATGCTTCTCATTTATGTGAATAATATAGTGATTCCATAAATTGGTGTGAAATGAGTCACTTGAATTTGATTCATTATTATTTTCCAGTATTTGGATTTTTTAATTTAATACATAAAGGCCAATATTGAACTTTATGATACCATAACAGATGGTATCTTTATAAAATTTTAAACAGTTATTTAAAAAACTGAAAAAAATATTTCCATGTATAAATAAGAAATAGATATGATGTTTGTAACACCCCGAGATTTTATGAAAAATATTATTTTTAATTTCATTAATGTATTGTGTTATACGCTACACCAAAAGGAGCTTTCACAACACACATCTCTAACCTGGCTTGAATTACACGCAATCGCGACCTTCCACAATAGCGTGTGTTGTACGCAACACCAAGTTTCACTAAACAACGATATGCTATTAAAATATTATTAAAACTAGCCGTTATGAATAGTAATAACCACTTTTTGAAATTTTGTAAATTTTATTTTTCAAAATGAACTTCATTTTTGGATTCGTAATATCGAAATTAGCTTAGGGTGAAATTTTGGTGATTTTCGGATAACTTTCATATTTTGATGAATAGTGAAAATTGCTAAATTTTAATTAAAAACAACTTTTTCAATCGAAATAATTAATAGTGATAAATTATTAATTTTATTGGTTTTAAAGTATATTTAGAATATATTTTTACAATTTAATACAATGTTGGTCATTGGATGTAATTTCACATTTAAACCAGTTATAAACAAGTGTCAATCTTTTGATAGTTATTATCTCTTAAAAACATGCCTTTTGTTTTGACGACGGGAATTAATTTTTAAATTAATTAATGCAACTGATATGTTTTGAATTTGGTAAAATAGAAATCATTTTTGTGTTCATAATATCAAATATAGCTTAGGCCTAATTTTTGGTATTTTTTTGAAAACGTTCAATTTCTGATGAATAGTGAAACCACTAAGTGGTAGTTAAAAAAATTGAATTTTTCATAAAACTTAATTTTACCGCTTCTGTGAGTGAAATTTCAAAAATCCGAGAGACATGGTTGATTTCAGTTAGTAAAATTTGGTTCAATGAGATGAAAATAATTTTTTGGTGAATAGTAACTTTTTACTTTTTTTTACCACGGTTAAAAGTAAATAGGGTAATTGAAGGTAGAAATGGTATTATTATTACCCTAACACATGTCCAAATTCTATTGGACAAGTTTAATTCGACCAAAAACAAACTTAGGAATAAAATATGACCATTTAGGCCCACTTGGATTAGATGAGGACATTTATTATTAATTTATTTAAAGAAGGGTTAAAACAGTTAAACTCAAAGTTTATTTACTAAAACATTTTTTAATATGGGGCTATACAAAAGATAAATTAGACTATAAATATTAATTAGAAAGGTAAAAATATTTCCTACATAATTGTATTTTATTTGTAATTTTTAGACATTAAATAATTTAATTTATTTATGACACAACGATGATGCGGTGATTATCTTATTAATGAAATATTGACATAATTGATGTTATAAATACACAAATAAATATAATTTAGACTTTTTATGAATTCCACTAATTTTATAGGTCAATATGACATGTTAGTATTGATTAAATTAACCATTTTCGAACTTATCATTCTGTTATGATTTTCAAAAAAATCAATTACCAAATAGTGTCAAAATTGACATAAAATAGTTTTTAAAACAAATATTATATTATTAATTGTTATGTTATTTCTAAAAATCTAAGGTTCGGTCAAATGACTTATATACGGTTATATATATTAATAATAAACAACTTGGGGTTCGTTTGGCTTCTTATAGTAAGTTAATAAACCTTATAGTTTAAGAACACAAGAAGACACGGTAAAAGTAAAATTATTTAACTTAATGTTGAATCTAAATGATAAGGATAAAATAGGAACCTAAACTTGTCTAAATTCTATTGGATTAGAGGATTTCGACCCATCCCCACCTTAGATTCGAAATATATCAATTTGGAGCTATTTAAAACCGAACTTGACTTTATAATAAAATGATAGTTTTAGTTATTCCAAAGGTGCCCCTATCCTCCCTTATAAAAGGGCACCTCTTCCCTCTCTTCCTCACACAACATTGAGCCTTCAAGCTCGGCCAACCCCTGCCAAAATATCTTCTCCACTTCCCTAGCAACATCCTAGAGGTTTTTTTCTTCCTCAAAGACCAATTTTAGTGCCCTAAGAGGAGGGCTCAAAGAGGCGCTTCAAAGAAGAGGTAATTTCCGTTACCAATTCTTTCACCTTTATTTCTACTTCCACTTCATCTTATTAGGTTGTTTCATTATGAAGTAATAACATCAGTATCACTCATATACTGATATTTTATTATAAGTATGAAACAATCCTAATTCACCATCTATCCATCCTACGGAAAACGAAATCACCGCGCGTGCGTACGTACGGAATACCGTCTCCACGCCGTGGTGTAATCTGTTTTTCCACCAACACCTTACATGGATCGGTATTATGGTGTAAATAATAACTATACATAGTTATTATAAAATCATAATGATTCTGATATATTGTATCATCCACTCCAATTCAATTCAATAATTATGGAAATGATATCATCGCTCGTACGTACGTACGGACTACCGTCTCCACGACGCGATGAGATTCATTCTCCTTGTTAACCATTTAAGAATGATTATAAAGTATATATAAGCAATAATAATAATGAAATATAGGACATTATAAAGATACTGTATTTATGTGTATATATATGTATGTCATCTACTTAATTCCACTCAATTCAATAAGGAAACGAAAACAGCGTTCATGCGTATGTACGGCCTACCGTCTCCATGAACGGTGTATTTCTGTCCATTTATCGATCCATTATATATATGTATATTCTGAATATATATTATATATAAATCATGTTTTATATTCTATAATTAAGTAATAATGATCTAAGTAATCATATGAATAATTACAAGTTAAAACACGAACGACAAATGAGACAATTTTA
Organism: Viscum album; assembly: GCA_963277665.1. Lineage (NCBI taxonomy): Eukaryota > Viridiplantae > Streptophyta > Magnoliopsida > Santalales > Viscaceae > Viscum > Viscum album. Next base: position 1,617,874,013 of record OY728125.1, read on the forward strand.
CCCAAAACGCTACTTTAACATGAATTTACAAAAGAACGGGTAATATAAAGTCATAAGTGAACCATATATGATATAATAAAAATTAATATGATTCTTTAATAAGTCAATGACATTATTTAAATCATTATACATGAGGTTCAGGCACTTTCGAAGCAAATCGGACCTAAGGTAAGGGGAATATCACAATCTCATTTTTATCCGAGATTGTTTATACTTTGGTATTTACTGGGGTGTATTTTATCATCCACATCCATGTTTCCTCAATATGTAACATTATTTACATTCAACTAAAATTTTTTAAATCATATTTTACACTTCGGTGAGTTTTTAGTAAAGGATATGAAAGGAATCTTTTGTCGTTTTTCATACGAGGTACTTTTTTGACTTTTCTGACAAAAGTACGAGAAGAATGTTTTTTCTTAACTTATACGACATGAATGGATTTTTAAAAAATTATTTCCAAGAAGCTTACTTTACATGTTTTCATGTTTATTTTTAATCAACTTCTTTTAGTTTAAAATTTTATGACATGTTAAGAAAGGAAAAGTGTTTTTGAAGTAGAAAAGATATTTTCTTCAAGAATGGAGTTCAAGTGTTTTATCAAAATTATTTTCCATCAAAGATAATAAAGGGTTCTGTTTCTATCACTAATATTACATTGATTTGATTATGTTGTGATGGAATTAATTTTATGAATTCCTTTATCGTATATGAATTGTTTTATGATGTCATGATGTTTAAGATTCCCATTTTTATTACATGGGTTATGAATTGATGTATGGTTTATGATTTTTTGGCACACATAATAATGGTATCATTATGAGATGGGTGGAACCTATATCTCCCTCCAATGCATTGGGTAAAGATTTTATATCTCATGAGATAGACATGGCTGGAATGGTAGGTTATACCGGTTCAGTGAAACAGGACTGAAACGAGGGTGACTCGGTTTAGAAAGGGACTTTGTCCACTAAGATAGTCTTGGCCATGAGTCTTGACTAACAAGAAATGATTCTCTATGATTATGTGTGTATTACAAAAAGTTTAATGTTTTAAGTTTTGATTATTGTGATTTCATTTCACTACCATGATTTATCCCAAGTTATGAAATTATGATCTCTTTTACAGGTTAATATTTCCAAAAGTTATGTTCTTATGTATATGATGTGATTGATATTTCTTTTGTTTACCCTTACTGAGCATTTGAGCTCACCCTTTTATGTTTTATTTTCTGCAGCATATAAAGAAAGGTTTTAGGTATAAAAAAGGAAGATCTTTATGGGAGATGTTGAAGATCTTTCACCAGGATTAGAAGATTATATTCCTAGTTTCCAAAGACACTAAACTATTACGATCCTTGTGTGTGTTTTTTTGTTATGTACTAAGTATTCCGCAAATGTAATGTAATGTCCATGTACGTCAGGCTTTGGGTCTCTACAGTTGGTATCAGAGGAAAGGTTTAGTCAACCTTTGGAAACTAGGATGCGAGAGCTTTAGTGAGATCCCTAGAGATATTTATACGGTTTGTCTAGGGATGTCCCTAAGGATAATTATACGTATAGGATACAGTCTTATAACTACGGTAACGATCTTATAATTTAACCTAAGAAGTTAGATATTGTGGATACTCCCCCTTTATAATGTTGTTTTCCCTAGCATGATTTTTGCCTCTCACACTATTCTTTTTGGGTTTTAGACAATGGCTGGAACCCGAAGGAACCGTGTTGATCAATGCAATGGACAATGCAATGATTGTCCTAATGAACAAACAAATGTTATGGGAGATGGAGTGAAAAATCTTATTTCTATACTTACAAAATCTATGAATCATTCTTGACTTCCAAATGAGCAGATAAGGGAAAAATATTCTATTGAGTCCTTCATGAGGCAATGTCGACCTTCTTTCAGTGGGACTTCTGATCCACTTGTTGCTGAACAATGGATCAGTACCATTGAAAAGATATTTTCAGTTCTTCAATGTTCTGAACATGATAAATTCATCTTAGCAGTATATCGTTTGGAAGGTGAAGCTGATCAATGGTGGAATCTTATCAAGAATACGAGGCCAAGAGATGAAATTGAGTCCATGGAATGGGACGAGTTCAAGAACTTGTTTTTCAGTAAGTAATTACCTCGTATTCTTTTAAAAAAGATGTAAAAGGAGTTTCTTGAGCTGAATCAGAAGGATGATGAATCTGTTGGTATATACGAAGCGAATTTTACAAGACTTGCAAGGTATGCATCTGACATTATCATCCAACCTGAAAGTAAAGTTGATCAATTTTTCAGTGGCTTAAAACCAAGTCTTCGAAAGGCATTATCTATAAGAGACTTCAGTAGCTATGAAGAAATTGTGCGTTGTGCTATCAAGGTAGAAATGGAAGTTGGTGTTACATATCCATCTCATGGTTTTGACAAGAAATGAAAGATGGAGTTCAAGGAGAAATCTCAGAATAATGGTGAAAAGAAGATGAATGTTTCCTTATGCTCAAAGTGTGGAAATAAGCATGGTGGATATTGTCTTAAAGGGACTAGAAAATGTTTTAAGTGTGGAAAAGAAGGTCATCGAGCAGCTGAGTGTCGAGGTAATGGAAACAGGGTTTCTAATGATGTGAATAAAGCAAACACTGTATAGAATGCACCACCAACACTTCAATGCTTCAAGTGCAAGGAAATGGGGCATTATGCTAATAAATTCCCTAATCCAAGGGTTAGTGATGATCAACATGAGCAACCACTTAAGGAAAAGGACAAAGGGAAGTCACATGCGATCACTATTGGTGATGTTGAATATGAAAACGATGTGGTGGAATGATTAAGTGTTTATGTAATGGGATTCCAAAATAATGTTGTATATGGTATCGTGGAATATTAGAATATTTATGTTTTGGTCTATTGTGGTTTTCAATAATTTTATGGTACCGGTAACCATGAAAAGTGATTGAGACATTTTTGGTAAACAGATGATACGAGCATAACGAAGGGATAAGAAGATAATGAGATGTTTGATTGTATTCATGAGCTCATGATTGATATAAGGACTAAGTGATATCATGGTCTGAGTATATAGAATTTTGAGGATTTTGGTATGTGGAAAGTGTTAACTTTTAACTACATTCATGTTTTCACTAAGGTTCAATGGGTATTCATTCTTTAAGAGAATACATGATTAAGGTATTCACATGTTTGTAATTTGACCAACAAGATATATCTTATGATATATGGGGGATAAATGATGGCATTCACGTGATTATTCTGTGACATTTCAAGTAATCATTTTCTTTATACTATGAGCTTGGTCCGAAGTATTTTAGATAAGCCTAAAGATTAGAATGGATTATGTTGGACATAAGTTAGGATAAAACGTTTTTCGATATTATTGATGGGATGTTATAGTAATATAGCTTTAGAAAAAGGACAACCTGCAGGACGTGCGACAGCCCATCGTGTCGGACAAGGCTGTGGGAATCAAACCCACAACCGAAGTGCGACTGGCCTTTATCGCCTACCACTGGCCTACAGGAAGTCCCTGTTTAGTAAGAACTAGTTTTATTATATTAAGCAGTATGATATATGAAGTATAAGTCCATTTTAGGAACCATATATGATTAATCTCACTATAGAATGTCTTATGTGTATTTAATAACTTTTGCTAACCTTTTGTTTGAGACAGATGGAATGACCCGTCATTCTATCACATGATCTGCTAACACTTCACGAATAACAAATTCAACTTCATTTATTTAAGAGATGAAGTGGAAATTGTTCAAGGCACGAAAAATAGTGAGATTGTACCAAAATAAAGTAAGTATTTACTGTAATTCAAATTCTTCAACTTTAGGGAAACGATCTTGAAAACCAAAAATGTTGTCCTAGTGCTCTTATATCTGATTAATCAGATGGTACCTTAGATCGTCACAAATTTATGGATTTGTGATTGTTGGCTTTTCCATAGCCATGTTCTCTACCCCTCTACATCAGAACATGATGGTTAGATTTTTCTTCCATATCCATATTTTCACCTATGTGGAAACCCAGTGATTAGTTTATTTGGGTAACCGTTATGTTTCATACTTTTGTTTTTAAAGATTGGTTTTGGTATTCCTTTTTACGATGTGGGTTTCGATTAAAGAAACTTTTGAATAGTAAACCGTTTATAACCCCGACGAATTTCGAGGGCGAAATTCATTTTAAGGGGGGTAGAATGTAACACCCTAAGATTTTATGAAAAATATTCCTTTTAATTTCGTTAATGTCTTGTGTTATACGCTACACCAAAAGGAGCTTTCACAACACACATCTCTGACCTGGCTTGAATTACACGCAATCGCGACCTTCCACGATAGCGTGTGTTGTACGCAACACCATGTTTCACTAAACAACGATATGCTATTAAAATATTATTAAAACTAGTCGTTATGAATAGTAATAACCAATTTTTGAAATTTTGTATATTTTATTTTTCAAAACGAACTTCATTTTTGGATTCGGAATATCGAAATTAGCTTAGGGTGAAATTTTGGTGAATTTCGGATAACTATCATATTTTGATGAATAGTGAAAATTACTAAATTTTAATTAAAAAAATCTTTTTCAATCGAAATAATTAATAGTGATAAATTATTAATTTGAGTGGTTTTAAAGTATATTTAGAATATATTTTTACAATTTAATACAATGTTGGTCATTGGATGTAATTTCACATTTAAACCAGTTAAAAACAAGTGTCAATCTTTTGATAGTTATTATCTCTTAAAAACACGCCTTTTGTTTTGACGACGGGAATTAATTTTTAAATTAATTAATGCAACTGATATGTTTTGAATTTGGTAAAATAGAAATCATTTTTGATTTCATAATATCAAATATAGCTTAGGCCTAATTTTTTGTATTTTTCTGAAAACTTTCAATTTTTGATGAATAGTGAAACCACTAAGTGGTAGTTAAAAAAACTGAATTTTTCATAAAACATAATTTTACCGCTTCTGTGAGTGGAATTTCAAAAATCCGAGAGACACGGTTGATGTCAGTAAGTAAAATGTGGTTCAATGAGACGAAAATAATTTTTTGGTGAATAGTAACTTTTTACTTTTTTTTACCACAGTTAAAAGTAAATAGGGTAATTGAGGGTAGAAATGATATTATTATTACCCTAACACATGTCCACTTCTATTGGACAAGTTTAATTCGAACAAAAACAAACATAGGAATAAAATATGACCATTTAGGCCCACTTGGATTAGATTAGGACATTTATTATTAATTTATTTAAAGAAGGGTTAAAATAGTTAAAATCAAAGTTTATTTACTAAAACATTTTTTAATATGGGGTTATACATAAGATAAATTTGACTATAAATATTCATTAGAAATATAAAAGTATTTCCTACATAATTGTAGTTTATTTGTAATTTTTAGACATTAAATAATTTAATTTATTAATGACACAACGATGATGCAGTGATTGTCTTATTAATGAAATATTATCATAATTGATGTTATAAATACCCAAATAAATATAATTTGAGACTTTTTATGAATTCCACTAATTTTATAGGTTAATATGACATGTTAGTATTGATTTAATTAACTTTTTTTGAACTTATCATTCTGTTATGATTTTCACAAAAATCAATTACCAAATATTGTCAAAATTGACATAAAATAGTTTTTAAAACAAATATTATATTATTAATTGTTATTTTATTCCTAAAAATCTAAGGATCGGAAAAATGACTTAGATAAGGTCATATATATTAATAATAATCAACTTGGGGTTCTTTTGGCTTCTTATAGTAAGTTTATTAACCTTATAGTGTAAGAACACAAGAAGACACGGTAAAAGTAAAATTATTTAACTTAATGTTAAATCTAAATGATAAGGTTAAAATAGGAACCTAAACTTGTCTAAATTCTATTGGATGAGAGGATTTCGACCCCTCCCCACCTTAGCTTCTAAATATATCAATTTGGAGCGATTTAAAACCGAACTTGACTTTATAATAAAATGATGGTTTTAGTTATTCCAAAGGTGCCCCTCTCCTCCCTTATAAAAGGGAACCTCTTCCCTCTCTTCCTCACACAACTATGAGCCTTCAAGCTCGGAAAAACCCTGCCAAAATCTCTTCTCCACTTACCTAGCAACATCCTAGAGGTTTTTGTCTTCCTCAAAGACCAATTTTAGTGCCCTAAGAGGAGGTCTCAAAGAGGCGCTTCAAAGAAGAGGTAATTTCCGTTACCAATTCTTTCACCTTTATTTCTTCTTCCACTTCTTCTTCTTAGGTTGTTTCATTATGAAGTAATAACATCAGTATCACTCATATACCAATATGTTTTTATAAGTATGAAACAATCCTAATTCACCATCTATCCATCCTACAGAAAATGAAATCACCGCGCGTGCGTACGTACGGAATACCGTCTCCACGCCGTGGTGTAATCTATTTTTCCACCAACACCTTACATGGATGGGTATTATGGTGTAAAGAATAACTATAAATAGTTATTATAACATCATAATGATTCTTATATATTGTATCATCCACTCAAATTCAATTCAATAATTATTGAAATGATATCATCGCTCGTGCGTACGTACGGACTACCGTCTCCACGACGCGATGAGATTCATTCTCCATGTTAACCATTTAAGAATGATTATAAAGTATATATAAAGAAATAATAATAATGAAATATATGACATTATAAAGCTACTGGATTTATGTGTATATATATGTATTTCATCTACTTAATTCCACTCAATTGAATAAGGAAACGAAAACAGCGTTTCATGCGTACGTACGGCCTACCGTCTCCATGAACGGTGTACTTCTTTCCATTTATCGATCCATTATATATATGTATATTCTGAATATATATTATATATAAATCATGTTTTATATTCTATAATTAAGTAATAATGATCTAAGTAATCATATGAATAATTACAAGTAAAAACACGAACGACAAATGAGACGATTTTACCCAAAACCCTACTTTAACATGAATTTACAAAAGAACGGGTAATATAAAGACATAAGTGAACCATATATGATATAATAACAATGAATATGATTCTGTAATAAGTCAATGACATTATTTAAATCATTATACAGGAGGTTCGGACACTTACGAAGCAAATCGGACTTAAGGTAAGGGAAATATCACAATCTCATTTTTATCCGAGATTGTTTATACTTTGGTATTTACTGGGGTTTATTTTATCATCCACATTCATGTTTCCTCAATATGTAACATTATTTCCATTCACCTACAATTGTTTAAATCCTATTTTACCCTTAGGTGATTTTTTAGTAAAGGATATGAAAGGAATCTTTTGTCGTTTTTCGTACGAGGTACTTTTTTGACTTTTCCGACAAAAGTACGAGAAGAATGTTTTTTCTTAACTTATACGGCATGAATGGATTTTTAAAAAATTATTTCCAAGAATCTTCCTTTACATGTTTTCAAGTTTATTTTTAATCAACTTCTTTTAGTTTAAAATTTTATGACATGTTAAGAAAGGAAAATAGTTTTTGATGTATAAAGGATATTTTCCTCAAGAATGGAGTTCAAGTGTTTTATCAAAATTATTTTCCATCTAAGATAATAAAGGGTTCTATTTCTATCACAATTATTACATTTATTTGATTATGTTGTGATGGAATTAATTTTATGAATTCCTTTATCGTATTTGAATTGTTTTATGATGTCATGATGTTTAAGATTCCCATTTTTATGACATGGGTTATGCAATGATGTATGGTTTATGATTTTGTGGCACACATAAGAATGGTATCATTATGAGATGGGTGGGACCTATATATCCCTCCAATGCATTGGGTAAAGATTTTATATCTCATGAGATAGACATGGCTAGAATGGTTGGTTATACCGGTTCAGTGAAACAGGACTGAAACGAGGGTGACTCGGTTCAGAAAGGGACTTTGTCCACTAAGATAGTCTTGGCAATGAGTCTTGACTAACAAGAAATGATTCTCTATGATTATGTGTGTATGCCACAAAGTTTAATGTTTTAAGTTATGATTATTGTGATTACATTTCACTGCCATGAGTTATCCCAGTTTATGAAATTATGATCTCTTTTACAGGTTAATATTTCCAAAAGTTATGTGCTTATGTATATGATGTGATTGATATTTCTTTTGTTTACCCTTACTGAGCATTTGAGCTCACCCTTTTATGTTTTCTTTTCCCCAGGATATAAAGAAAGGTTTTAGGTATAAAAAAAGGAAGATCTTTATGGGAGATGTTGAAGATCTTTCACCAGGATTAGAAGATTATATTCCGAGTTTCCAAAGACACTAAACTATTACGATCCTTGTGTGTGTGTTTTTGTTATGTACTAAGTATTCCACAAATGTAATGTAATGTCCATGTACGTCAGGCTTTGGGTCTCTACAATGTTCTTAATAACACTAGGCAAATAATAACATTTCTTTATAAACAAAATCATTCATTTCGGTAAAGTTTGGTGGAAGTCTCTAATGGTTAGAGTAGAAAACCTTTCCCCATTGGCTTCTCATATATTCAGCATGCCTCTGTAAATATTTTAAAATCTATTTGGTTCCTATATTTGGATATAAATATGAGCATCACATGTTTAATCTAATACCAAAATTATAGATATTTAAAATTACACTTGAAATTGAATACACTTGAAGCTTCCCCTTTCTTATTTGGATGGGTGTAGTTTCTATTCCAGTGTATTTTATTATCACATGAAATACACACCACATTACATTAAAATGATATGCGATATATTTTTTTCTTCTTGGAAGGATGGTTATCTAGATCCTTATACTTGGAATGAATCTTTAGAAAATTTTCTTTATTCTTACATTTCGCATTCATCGTAAATACTATTGATTTTTCATGTTTATTTTAGCTATAAAAATTATTCATATGAGTAAGAGTTTTTAAAAAAGAATTATAATTATTGTTCATATAATAATTCACAATGAAACTATATATTTTTTTAGGTAGTGATTACCGAATGATATCTATGTGGAACACATTAGAGATATTATAACCCAAGATGTATAAGTATTCTATGCAGTTAATCATCTCGACCACATTAGGCCCAGCTAGCACTGACTCTCTAAGAATTCATATGAATAGTGTGTTTGAGATCTAATATCTCTCATTTCACACCTTCTCCAAATAAATATCATGATGTTGATAAATGATTCCATATGCATCCATATCCTCATATTTCTTTCTAAGCTCACTGGACATGGAGGATAACATGAAACATTGAACATCGATTTCATCATTCACATCATTCAAGTAGAGGGATACTTCTTCCTCACTAGACTCTTTATAAATCTACTTCGAGGTGGGGTTTCAAGTGAATATAATTTTTATTTTAAGTGTGGTATAACATGTATGTGCTTATACCATTCCTATGATTTCAAGATAGTGATAAGGTTATCCTTATCTAATATGGATCACGATGATAATGTTGATGTTATGTGGCTTTCTATTTCTATAAAATTAATATCATATTAGTAATTACTTTATTATCAAATTTTATTAATAAATTAAAATTTTATTACAATTTATTAATATCTGAATAATTTTTAGAAACATAATAGCCCTCACCATTAGTTTCGAAATATATAGTTTTATAGATATTCTAGTAAAAATGACCCATATTTAAATCTCATAACCCAATCATGGTTGTGAAAAGTTATTTTAATGGTTTTAGGTATGTGAAACTTTCCAACTGCATTAACATAAAGGTCCTTGATATATTGAGTAGACTTCCTAATATTGGAATCCAAGATAAATATTTCCTTAAAACTTCCCTATCAATTACACTAATTCCATCTTTGGAAGTCAACCATTGATGTAAAACAAGTTAATTCAAATCAAAACATATAGTTAAAAGTTCCACAATAATTGGAAGAACCCTAACATAGTCTGATAAAGTACATTAAACTATGGTTTTGATTATAACTTTAGTAGTGGAAGGCTATAGTAACTTAATATTTTAGTTAAGGGATTTTATCATTATTTATAATATCTAGTTTTATCTTATGAGATGCCCTATTAATATTTAATGCATTTTAATTAAGTAATTAACCACAACTAATAAAATTTATCCGTAATTAAATTTAACTTTATTCTACATTTATCACTTGTTAATTTATTAATTGATCACATAGCATTGATAATCATTAACAATAAACCATAAAATTGACAAAAATAAAATATAAGTGGCATGATAATTAGATTATCTAATAGTTAGTTTTTCTAGAAAATGATAAGGTAACCCTCAATCCTAGGGGAAATCGCCTTGAACAAAATCTTGGTTCATATTGAATTATTCCACCTCAAATCCTATGTATCAGCTCAATGGGTTTCACCTCAACTTTGGGACTCTTACAATCTTGTATCACATGGCAGCTCTATTCATATATAAAATTTAATTCACACATGTGTGAGGGGAAATAATGGATTGGATAATTGGGTTTCAATATCATAAACCATGGGAACATAGACCCATACATAATAACTTAGTGGTAATGACACATCAACCATCATTTAAATTTATAAATAAAATATAAAAAAACTGATCACAAACACATGCATGTTCAAATATCATGATCATCCAAGTAGAATGAAACAAAAATACATTTACAATCTATTTATCAATTACATAAATATTTTCTACAATTACGATAAAACACCATGAGTTAATCCATTTAACTCTATTTAACATAATTCTATCCATGTACCCTTGAAATTCCATCATCCTTGATTATAAAAAAAATTACAAGTTACTTTTATTTAATGTTAACAAAGTACATAAGTGTACTTGGAGGCAATGACCTAGAATCATCCAAACTACCTAGGATGATCCTTATGATTTTACATTCTCTTGGAATCCATAAAATATATCATGATAGGTAATTACATAGCATGTAATTTCAATCAAATGACACATGGAAGACATGTGAATTACATTTTCTGTAACACTCTTGATGCGTGTAGAGTACACTATAATAAAATACAATACATAAAATATAGATATTGAATTTAACATCAACATTATTTTAATATATAATTAATAATCCTATGGTATGGCATGTATTTTCATATAAATTACACATGGAAAACATGATAATAGGTTTAATTATTTAATTGATTCTTATATTCATGTTAAATTAATCACATTGTAAGAAGAATGCTACACCGAATGTATTGGGTTACACAAAATATGATCTCTTCTTCCCATATCCACGATACACACCTAAGTTATATATATGTTTTTCTTTCATGGGCATGTACAAGGTATATATTGTTTAATATTCCTACGTAATTGCTGGCCTTGAATATTCATGGTTTTTTACTCCCCGGATCATGTATTTGGTACACAATATTCTTGGACCCTCCATTTATTCCACTGTAAGAACATGAGGAATTCAAGTTATATACCGTGTTACACAATGTGTAGTTATTCAAACTACATGCCTTCTGGTCTATATCTGTATTGATCCACTTTTATCAGATCTAATCTAATTTCATCAAACTAATATGATAATCATCTGAGATAAATTCTAGATACATTATTATAAAATATGTAGTTTAGTTAATGGTATGTTGTCATGTGTTATCTAACTCAAATTATTAGAATATATAGATGGTGTTTTTGGTTCTTTATTTATTTTTATTTAAACATTTTATTGGTTATGTGTGTGAGAATAATGAAAGGGAATATAAAAATAATTTAGAGTCCAATAATGAATATATCTAAAGTAAAATAAATTTTATACACATACCATTCAATCAAATATTAATAAAAAACTATAAATAAGCCATACGACCACTCTGATAACACTTGGAGTTTATGGGAATAGCAAACTCGGCGGTTGGGAATTCCCAACGTAAATTTTAGTCTTAATTTATGGATAATATGATATGTTTACATTGAAAAAAAATCATTAAAAATCGATTTAGATCATAGATTACTTGACTTTTTTAAATTCTGGAACCAAATCTGAATCATTATATGTAATTTATAATTAATCTCTAAGAAGATATAGAAATACCTTGCACTATAATTTGATTTTCTTTTATGAATCGATTAATTTGATCTTGTAGTAACATCATTTCATCATAGGACAGTAGAGTAAAATCCATTTAGTAGTGATCCATATGTGTACGAAAATATCATAATGTTTTCATCGAATCAATGGTTGCTATAATAGCTGATATTGATCACATGTGTTGTTCATTGTTGATAGAAACTGATAGTTCTTTATAGTTGAAGAACTATTTTATATCTCTTGGTCACTTGAGAGGTGAGGAGCATACACACTATATATATTGAGTGAATTAATGACATCTATTTCTCAGGGTTTGATATAACTTTTTATAACTGTTTTTCACAATAATTTCTATCTCTAGAAAGTGATATACCTATATATTTTTCCTATATATTTTAGGGTTAACTATATAAACATAGATCCACCATAATTCAGTTATTATTAGGGAACCCTACGTCTAAAAATAATATAATAATTCTTATTTAATTGACAAGTGAATAACCCAAGAATAAATAAATATCACTTATATAATTTTTCAATAGACCATTAAGCTCAGTATGATTACCCTCTGTGGTATTTACCTATCCTTGAATAATTTTTTTAAAAAAATAAATATCATCTCATTATTCACCGAAAATATAACAAATAATATTTATTTTAAATATTTTAAAATTAATATTTATTACTATTTAAATCATTTATTTTTTAAATAAATCCAATTTAAATTTTGGCGATTAATAAATATCGAGTAATAATTAAACTGCTTATTAGGAATAATATATATTCTAACTTGTTAATTGAAACATTTAATTTTACCAATATTCCTGATAAACTTAGTGTGTATCATTATAGGACTCTTTCTCCGTGGTAGTAGGTGGAATCTACTGAATTCCAAGGATGACATCTAGAAATACACCAATGCACCTGTATATAAAGAAGCAAATGTCATAATAAATTACAAACTCCTATAAATGATCACTTAAAAACATAATATATTTATCATGATATATAAAATAAAAAAAATTAATTCTATTGTCATCAACCTATAATAATGATGTTTATTTATTTGACTTTCCATTTATGAACATGCCCAAAAAACACCATAGATATTGATTTATCTAGGTAGTTCCATTCCCATAAAAGTGCATATGGTATAAAATTATATTAATGTATAGAGGTGATAAATTCTTTCTTGCATTATACATTAATGACATGTCTCTCATGATGTACCCAATGTGTCCTACATTGCCCCAAGCATACAACATCATGGATTTCATCAATACATCATTATAACAGACTTATTGTATTATTTTAAGATAATTTTATCGTCTAAGGTTCATTAAACATATCAGTATATGAGAACATCAAATGATAGATAAAAATGTGGATTTCCAATTCGCGAGTCTCATTCTCATAATCTCTTTCCATAAAAATTAACAAGGGTTCACACCATGAGAGGGTGACTTAAATTCTTATGAGTCACACACCATGATATCTTGTATCATTTGGGTCTCTTAAAAATATATAATCTAGATACATAATATACATATTCAATAATACTATCATGGAACTCTGATTTCTCATCATCAACTTCTATGAAATTTTAGTTTGATAGATATTTTTAGGAAATTATCACATACTTTTCATGGAAATACAAAAATAAGGATGTGATAATAATCTTCCTTAATATTCAAGATAATGAATACATGAAATCATCAAATACTTAGAGGTTGGTTCTAATGTGCCAATTCTAAAAGAAAATTTATCCTCTACATTTTTAGGGGTGGTAATGAGTCAATGTTTTGTGTGTCACCCCATAATTTTTACGTAAGGAGGACAAACTTTGGTTTCAAAAGTGCGACCCTTAGTCATTAATGATATCCTTTATATTAAAAATCAAAAAAAATATGATCCATGAAAAAATCCACTACATCATAATAATCATCAATCCTGGTGGTCTTCCCCTCCACACATTTGTGATTATAATATATAGTAACAATAATTTACAAGAAAATTTATAATATAGTAAATTCAACCATAAAAAATTCATGATACATTCAAAATAACACAAAAAAATATGGTCTTTTGAGTCACTTCCAATATCATATAATTTTTCTACCATATTAGAAACATGATTATGACTTATACAACACATGACCATTATATAAAAATCTAGAAAATAATAATATGGAGTCTAAGAATTTTATAAAAAACCCTTTGGGTTATAAATTGTCCACCACAATTGAGTGTATGAAGGAAATATAGAATAGACTCAAACTCATGATCAAGAACACACTTCCAAACTACATGTCACTACACATGCACCAGAGGTAGGGATTATCCCACAAACAGTACCTATAATCATTCTATAATTTTTTAACTTGTAGTTTATTTATATTTTAATGTATTTAATATATGAAAATATAGTGAAATAAATTAAGAAAACAAAGGGAGTATACAAGATATTGCATAAATTTCATCACTGGGAAATGTGTCCCAAAGTGGTACCTAGTCCAAGGTTTCATCCTCTAGTGTGTGAGTAATCCTACTGATGTGGCCATACACTAACTTATACGGTCCATTATTTCCCTTTATTTATATGAAAAACTTTAAAATGAGTATCAGCTAATGGATAATCCTTGTCATTGAATCCGGATTATTTAAGAGGTACCTCAAAGTAGCATGGCCAGAAAAAATTACTTCATTGCCTAATATATATAAATTATATTTATCCAAAGAAAATATGATAGGAAAAACGCTTTTTTAATTCTTGTGTACTTTGTTTTGGATTAATTTATTATTCTAGAAGAATATAATATCACTTATGGATGTCCCTCAATCATCTATGATATAAAATATCTAACAGAAAATTTTGAAGCATCACACATAAGATTGAATGGAAGCTCCCACCATGGGGGTGTGTGGTCAGTTGATTGGTGGGATAATTCTTTATCTATGAATATTATTCCCTATAAGTATCATAAAAATGAATTCAATATATCATTTAAGCAATTGAAATAAAGGTAGAGTTATTTTATAGAAATCATTAATTAATCTTCAATAAAAACCATCATGCTTAGGGGATGATCGAAGATATTACACACATGTATTATATGAAAATAATGATATAATTTATACTTTAGATCTATAAACCTCAATTTAATTCTATGAAAATACATGGGCTATGATAATTACATTACCTAAAATGAAATAACATTTTTAAAAATTTAAAAACATATATTTATCAACACATTAACTCAAAAAATTTCCCAAGAAAGAGATATATTGATCAAATGAAGATGCATGTAAAGTAAATGATTCCATAAATAACTCAATTAATAACTCAAGTAAATAAAAAAAATACTCACCAGGAATATTTTGAAGGTACTTGGGGACATAGAAAATCTAAATGACATCTTTTTGTATGAAAATGTACCAAACTGGAAAGTGAATAATGTCTTATCTTAGTTCTATGTTGCAATGGGGACCAAAAAAATAGCCAAATAACCCATCCATGAAACAATATTGTTTCCTCTCTATAATCCTATCAATCATATAGTCAATATAAGTAAGGAGAAATAGAACTTATGAGTGGACTGATTCAGATTGTTATAATCTATGCACACTCACCATGGAAAAACCTGAACAATTATGAATAAAATTACCTTTATTTTAATTAAATTTCTTACAGTTATAAAAGACATTTCCACATATATTATAATATTTAATTTTATTTAAATGACCATTAATTATTATTACTTTTTATTTTATATACGTTGAATAGTGATGTTGTGAATTTTATAAATATAGGGTTTCAAAAAATCCTTTTAACACAAACAAAGGAAATGATGGCCTATACTAGTAGAATAGTGCCCTATAAAGCCCATTTATCAGAGCTTTTGAGGGAGATTGAATTTATGGGCGTTTCACTATACCATGCTCAAGCTGAGATCCAACAACTTAAGCATGAGTGAAACTGTTTGCAGGAGATGTTAAAGCTCATTGAGATCACAACCAAAACCATATTAACCAAAAGGACCCATGAAATCCCCACCATCACACACATTAATCTTAGGGAGTATTATAGTGAAGTATATGGATATGTAACAATACCATATCATTATCATTATGTAAATTATTATTTTTTCTATAAAAATGAGTATATTTTCATTCTTTTTTTGTTACTTTGTACATGATTTTTAAAGAACAAATAGTATTTTTGGATAATATTCAAATTCAATTAAAAAATATATTTTGATGAATTAATGGATTTTATAAATAAATAATATTATAATAAAATAATATTATCAAATTACTTTTATTAAATATAATTTATCATATAATTTTTAGAAATTGAAATGTAATTTTTTTAAGGTTTAAAAAATGTTGTTGTCAAAACCCATTTATTTTCAATAAATGTAAGATATTATTTTAAAATTAAAAAAATAATATATTTTTAAAATTATATAGATAAAAATAATATTATTTATGAAATCATGATTTTGAAATTATCCAACAATGAATTTTTCATAATTTTTCAATACAATCAAATTTTCAAGTAACAATTAAATACCGTAGAAATATATAGTGTGTTTTATGACATAATAATGACCCAATAGTGATTTAATAAATACAATAAAAAAATTAAAAAAATAAATATTTTACCTTCAAAATAATGTGATTTTAGATTTGTTTGATTTATTTTTTAAAGCCTCAGTGAATCCTCCAAGACTTGTAAAATATTTTAAAATTTTAAAAAACTTTCTTTGAGAGCATGACTCACCTCTTCATAAGAAAAGGAAATATTTTAATATTTTCGGACCTTGGACTTATTAAATAATATTTTACACTCCCATTTTTAATAAACCATTGGCCAAATCCATGTGATCGTTTGTGGATTTTAGTATTTTATTATGATGTGTCCAAAACCAAAATAATAATGAAATCCCCCTCAGTTCCTATATAAACCCACCCATGATCCCATTATTATAAACTAAAACATTTTGAATCTAGTACAAACTCGTACTTCTACTCCCTATAATCATTAATAGGATCCTCAATTTTCTCAAGAAGCCCCTTCTAATCCTTTGGATTCACACATCCAAGTAAGGGATCTTTCACTCATCTCTTTTAACAAGAACCCATTTTATGATATGTCTTTTAATTTTAATTTACATATGTTGGGATATGTTCTTACACACTACCATTAATCTCCATTGGATTTATAGATAATTATATGTTCCTTTACACTCAAATAAACCTATTCATGATCTTCTATATACACCCACTACGATGCTGAAATTTCATAAGGGATCCTCACCTTCCCTTATTCCTTTCAATTCAAGAACCTTGTTTGAAATTTTCCTTTTTAATTTCAATTGGTTGTATTTTCATCCTTTCATAATAATTTACATACATTTTATTTTATTTTATGTGAATTAGAGATCATTTATTCCCCCTCATTTTGACCCTTACCTAAGCCGTTACTATGCTGAAATTTCATAAGGGATTTCTCTCTTCTCATTTCCATTCAAGAACTTCTTTTAGATTAGTCATATTAAATACCATTTAATATGTTGGTATATTATGTTCCATGATACCCTTACTTTATATTTAATGTATAAAAGTTGATATACCCGATTTATTCTCATCAACCCATTTTAGGAATTTCTATATGATGTCGTTAAGTTTATGGAATTGCACAATGATTTTCCATGCCAAAATCACTATGTAGTGGATACCATAACCATTAATCTTTCAATTTCATTCACCATTATGTGCATATACTTATTTACATAGAACATAAATGTATATATTCCAAATTACAAGACAATTTTATAATTTTTTTTGTTGAATGAATGTATGTAATATGATCTATGCGGCACACTTAAGCTTGAAAATTAAATGACTATGAAGGGTCCACCCTGATAGCGGTCCCATACATTGGGTAATGTTTACTAACATGATAATTCATGTGTAATGAGAGGTTAATAATTCTAATTCATGTAAAATGAGGTTATACTCGAGCTAATTTAAGTGCAATTATGGTTTACTAATTCTAATCCATGTGCAATGATCATTGACTCATACTAATATCATGTTGTATGTTATTGCCACATTTCCATGTTACGATTATCATGTTATGTCATGTCTTTATGATCACATTTCGTTTCTGCTCAATTAATGTGAATATTGGTTAACATGTATTATATTCCTCATGTTATACCATGTTTATTCCCTTATGGGGCTTTATAGCTCACCTTTTTCTTATGTTTGTCCTCAAATTATCCCAGGTAGTGTTAAATATGAAATAATGTTATGGTCATGTAAAATATGTTTTCAATAAAGAGGTTGTATTTCATGTTTTAATTTTTTATGTAATGTTCATAATTTTACAAGACACTAGACCACTTGATATTCCGAGTTGTATAAAGTGCAATTTTATGTAATAAATAATATTTAAATATGTAATAAAGAGAAGAGTTATTATATTTGGTATCAGAGGATAGGATTGGTTTTATTTTGGACTGGGATTAGAAAACCCTAGTGAAAACAATTAGGGATAAGACTGAGTATAATAAAACATCCTTAAATTTTGATGAGTATATACTTAGTGGTATATTATGAAAATTCATCCCTATATGGATACAAATAAGTGGAAGTGGAATTTTCACAAATGTATCTAGGGGTAAAACCCAAAAAAACTACACGGAGCTAGACTCAAACAGGAAATGGTGCATGAAAATTGGCGTCGATGAACTCATAGTTTGAATCTCCTAGGGGATATTCTTTGTAAAATTCATTATCTTATTACAATCCATTATTAAGGGAACAAAAAATTGACCATAAAAAATTTGTTAGGAAGTAGATCACAGATAATATAGAGTGAAGCCTAGAAACTCATAACTGAAAGAGATAAATTTAATTTATAAGTTATCCATTTAATGTCATTGTATTACATTTATGTGTTTAAGTATTTAAGATACCCATAACAAATCTTACTTAAATTTTAGCTAATGGCTTGTAATATGAGGAATCGTGTTAAGAAATGATGCAAAGGGCAGTGTTAGGATTACCCCAAAGATATAGCCAACCTAATGGGATCGGGAATCATAAAATCATTTCTATGATACTCTCTTATTTAACTCATGTTATGAATCAAAACCTAGATCAATAGAATTTCCCAACCCCCTAAGAGAGAGAAACCGACAATTGAGATCTTTTTGTGACAAAGGCCTTCAATATTCAACGGATCATCTGATCCCTCAATTGTGGAGAAATGGATCAATTCCATCGAAAAGATCTTCTCTATCCTTAAATGTTCTGAACAAGAGATGTTTCTTCTCGATGTTTATCATATAGAGGGTGAGACTAATCAGTGGTGGGAATTGATCAAGAATACAAATCCAGAAGAAGAGATCGAATAAATGGAGTGGAAGGAATTCCAAAAAATGTTTTTTGATAAATAGTTTCCCCAAAAACTTCGTATTAATTTTGAAATATATTTCCATCCACTCAAGAAAAGGGATGATGAATCTGTTAGGGTGTATATGGAAAACATCACCAAACTTGCATGAAACACATCCAATTCTGTTATGACCTTGGACTACAAGGTTGAACACTTCTTTAGTAGGATAAATCCCAGCCTACAAATAGCCATGGAAATCCATGACATTGAAAGATACAATGAAATTTTCAGATATTCCCTCAATGTAGAGATGGAGATCAATGAATCTAATGGGTATCATTGGGATAAAAAACAGAAATTGGACTTTAATTTTGGTGTCCTGATGGATAAATACAATGATTCTAAGAAATTCCATCACCCCTCTTGACAATGGTGTGGAAATAAGAAACCTAGAAATTGCCTAATGGGATCAAGGAAATGATTTAGGTGTGGAAGCGAATAGAACTTGGAGAATAGTTTCTAACAAGAGAAACCCATTATCGTTACAAAGGAAATGAATCTTATGGTCAACCCTTAATGCATTATTCATTGATTCAACTGCAAGTAAAAACATCTCTTTTTGAACCAGTGCCCTAAGCCTAGGGTTTTTAGATGCATCAAACAACCTCTAAGTCAGAAAGGGTGATATTGTTCCATCACTATCACTGAATTGAATCCCAAAAATGAAGTGGTGATAGGTACAGTAGTTATTCATTCAGGAATATAGAACATACTTTTTTATTCTTGTTCTATGCATTCTTTTATATCCAAAAAATAGTAGAACAATCCAAGCACCACCACAAATAAAGATAGAGATGATGGTGAAAAAGAAAAATGGAAAAATTATATTATCCCATGAATATAACTCCTCCCTTATCACAATTTTTGTATTGAACTTCCGGGAGAACCTTGTCATAATTTCCTTGGTAGAATATAATGCAATTATGGGATTGGATTGTCTTTCCCAATATAAGGCCAATATAAATTTCTACAAGAGGGAAATAGATCTCAATACATAGAATTAACCACCAATTATATATAAGTGCAAGGAGGAGGATGAATCTTTTTTTGCACCATCATCCCAAGAATGTATATTATTTCCCTTTGAGTAGGTTTATATTTCTCAGATGATTGAGTCTAAGGGTGAAACCATCCTCAAATACATTCCTATTGTGATTGAATTATTTAACATGTTTTCAGAGGAATTGTCTGGTCTTACTCCTAGAAGAGATATTGAATCATTGATTGATCTTATACCTAGGGAATTTCCAATATTCAAGGCTCCATATATAATGATTGATTGGGAACATGAGGAGATAAAGAAACAACTATAGCAGAATATAGATAAAGGGTTTATATTACCAAGTGCTTTACTAAAGGGTGCACCAATCCTCTTCATCCAGAATAAGGTTGAGTCAATGTGTCTTTGCATTGATTATCATGAGATAAAAAATAATGATAAAAAATAGCTATCCATTGACACTAATTGATGACTAATTTTATAAGCTATGTGGAGCACAATAATTTTCCAAGGTGGATATGTGGTTGGAAATTACTAAGGGTAAAGATGTAGGACATCCCCATGACCGCTTTTCATACAATGTATGAGCATTATATGTTCATAATGATGCCATTTAGACTCACTGATTCTCTAGAAATCTACATGGACCTGATGAATAGAGTCTTTATATATTACGTCAACTAATTTGTGTTAGTATTAATAGATGATATTATTATATAATCTAAAACCAAGGAGGAGTATGAGGTGCACTTGAACACTTTCCTATGGACCTTGCGAAAGGTGAAGCTCTATTAAACGTACAGAAAGTGTGAGTACTAGTATAAGGAAATCAAATAATTAGGGAATATCATCATATGCAATGGGATATCTATGGATCCATCCAAGATAAAGATAATTGAGGGATTGATCATGACAACATCTGTGATAGATGTTTATCGTTTCCTTTGGTTATCTGGATATTATCATTGATTTGTGAAAAACTTCTCTTCATTTAAACCCCTTTACAATGCTAACTTGGAAGGGATTCATGTTTTCGTGGAATAATGAATGTTAAGAATTCTTAATGGATTTGAAAATTAGTCTTATCACTTCCCCTATTCTCACACTACCCACAAGTGGGGATATTTTTGTAATCTTTAGAGATGTTTTAAAGAAGTTAGGGGATGTGTAGTAATGTAAAATGAAAAATTCATTGCTTATTCTTCAAGGCAGATGAAAATTCTTGAGAAAAACTATCCCATTCATGATCTAGAGTTGTCAACTATGATCTTTTCATTGAAAATCGACCAGTATTATCTGTATGAGGAGAATATATATATATATATATATATATATATATATATGGATAACAAACGCCTCAAATATATATTCACATAGAAATATCTATATATTCTCCAATGAAGATGGTTAGAGCTCATCAAGGATTATGAATTCTAAATCCACTACCATCCTGGGAAAGTGAACAAGGTTGCAGATGCTCTATGTAGAAAGGACTCAATAATTCTATCATTGATGAGAATTGAAAAGGATCCAATATTATTAGTTTTTATGAATATGGTCTTGGGAATCAAAAAAAAGGGAACATCATCAATCCTTTCATAAATTATCTGTCAACCATCTCTTTTAGAAAGGATAAAGGAAGATAAAAAAGATGATGAGGGAATTTAGAAGAAAGTGGAAACTATCAAGAAATGGAAATCCTTGGATTTCAGTGTTAATGAAGAAGGAATTGTGAGATTGGAGTCGAGACTATGTGTTACATGAAATCCTATGTTAAAGAAAGAACTTTTGGATGATTTACATAGTTTGAATTTATCCATTCACCTAGGAAACACAAATATGTATCGAGATCTCTCAGAGAACTATTAGTGGGAAAACATGAAGGATATCATTAAAAATTAATCAAAGTGCATGGTATGTCAGAAAGTGAAGCCTGAGAGGCATAAGTCTAAGGGGATTGGGCAACCATTACCCATACGAACATAGAAATGGAAATACATCACCATAGACTTTTCTACTGGACTTACGAAGACATAGAAAGAAAATAATGTTATTAGGGTTGTTGTGGATCATCTTAAAAAGACTACACACTTCATTGTCATTCGAGAAAATTTCTCACTTGATCAACTAGAATGGATATACATTAGATAAGTGGTAAGGGAACATGAAGTACCACTATCGATTAGGTCTGATCCAGATCCAAAATTCACCTATATGTTTTGGAAAAGTCGCTAGCATTATATAGACACTGATCTTGACATTATAATGGCTTATAATCCTCAAACTAATGTCCAATCTAAGTGCACTATGCAAACACTTGAATACTTGTTGGGATCTTTCTCAATTGAATTCAAAGGCGGATGAAACCACCATATTTCTTTGGTGGAGTTCTCTTATAATAACAGTTTCCATTCAAGCATCCAAATAGATCCCTATGAAGATATATATAGGAAGAGGTGTAGAGCACATGAATGATGGGATGATGTTGGGGAAAAAACTTCTAGGTCAGGAAATGGTCAAAGAAATGGTTGAGAAGGTTAAAACCATATAGCATCACATCAAAGATTCTCAAAGTATAAAAAAGTGCTATGATTAAAATCATCGACCTGACCTAGTGTTCAATGTTAGAGACATAGTATTCCTCCACATATCTCCATGGAAGATATTAATGAGATTTGGGAATAAGGGAAAGTTTATTCCAAGGTACATCGACCCTTTTGAGATCCTTGATCGCATCAGAGCTGGGGCCAATCGACTAGCACTCCTACCAAAACTACTTCAATTGCATGATGTATTCAATGTATCCCTCTTAAGTAAGTACATCACATACCCATCACATGTACTCTATACATATTTGGTACATTTTAAGAATGACCTTTCTTATGGGGAGAAGTGGGTGAAGATATTAGATCATAGAGAAAATTTTATGCAAAATAATACAATTCCACTTGTAATGATGTTAGGGAGAAACTACAAGTTTGAAGAAGAGATGTGGGAACCAGATGAGGTGATGAAGCATAGTTACCCTCATATATTTTATTTTTGGAAAAGGGAATTTCGAGGTAGGAAATTCTGAAGTGGGAGAGGTTGTAACAACCCGAACATTTAGGAATAAAATTAATTTTCTTTTAATTAAATTTCTTATGGTTATAGAAGACATGTGGGATTATTTTATTATATCCAAATGGAATTAAATGACCATTAATTATCATTACCATTGATAATATAGCCATTTAACAATGATCACATGACTAGTATAAATATAAGGTTTTATCAAATACTTTTGACACAATCAAAGGATGTGATGTCCTCAAACAGAAGGATCGTTCCCTATGAATCCCATTTATTAGAGTTTTTGATGAAGATAGAATTTCTGGGATATTCTCTAGACCAAGAATAATACAAGAACCAACAACATAAGCATGAGTGAAACTATTTATTAGAGAAGTTCAAGCTCACCATGATCATGGCCCAAACCATGTTCATCGAACAGCCCCATGAAAGTCCCACCATCACACACCTTACTCTCAGGGAGTATGCCGGTGTAATAAAGTGATATGAAACAAGACACTACCATTTTGAATATGTACATTATTTTTGTATATAATAATTAATATATTATCATTCTATTATTGTTACTTTGTAAATGATTTTTAAATAACAATTAATATTTTTTGTTAATATTCAAATTCAATTAAGAAATCTATTTGGATGAATTAATGGGTTTTTAAATAAATAATATTCTAATAATATATTAATGATAAATTAATTTTTTTAAATTTCAATTATCATATAATTTTTATGAAGACAAATTTAATTTCTATTATGTTTGAAAAACTATTTTTGTTAAAATCCGTGAATTTTTAATAGATGAAAATTTTTATTTTAAAATTGAAAATTTAAATATTTAAAAAATTATTTTGATAAAATTAATATTATTTTTAGAATTAGGTGGTTGAAATTATCCAATAATGAATTTTTCAAAATTTCTTGAGACAGACAAATATTTGGTACAGTGTGTTTTATGACATCATAATGACCGAATTGTGGAGTAATAAATAATATAAAAGGAATAGTAGAAAAAATAATTGTTTTAACTATAAAATAATATGATTTTATATTTGTTTTATTTATTTTATAAAACCATAGTGAATACTCCAAGACTTATAAAATATTTTCATATTTTGACACAATTTTCTTGAGAGTGTGACTCACCACCACATAAGCAAAGACAATATTTTATTATGTTCACCCCATGGACTTAAAAAATAATTTTTTCTACTAACCATTGGAATATACCATGGGAAAAAATTGTGGGGGGGGTTTTGGTTTTGAAAATTTTATTATTTTGGTTTCAAAAACCAAAATAATAATGAAATCCCCCTTCTTTCATATATAAACCCACCCAACCTCCCATTCCTCTTCACAAAAACGCCTTGAATCTTATCCAAACGCATCTTTATACTGACTAGAGTCCTCCAAAGTATCTCCCACATTCCTAAGAATCCTCTCTTAAGCTATTGGAGTCACACATCCATGTAAGCAATCTTCCACTCTCTTCTTTTATCAAGCACTCCTTTTTTGATATGCCTTTTTAATTTCAATTTACATATTTTAGGATATATACACACATACTACCACTATTATCCATTTGATTTATAGAAAAAGATATATTCAATTCACTCTCATTAAAACATCCATGATCATTTATAAACATCCATTACCATGCCAAAATTTGGTAAGGGATCCTCACCTTCTTCTCTTCCTTTAAATTCAAGAACCTTGTTTGAAATTTGCCTTTTTAATATCAATTGATAATATTTTCAACATTTTATAATAAATTACCTACTTTATGGTTGATGTTATGTGAATGATTTTTCATTAATTACCCTTTATTTGGACCCTTACCTAATCCATTACTATGAAAAAATTTCATAAGGTATTTCTCTATTCTCATTTCCATTCAAGCAGTTATTTTATATTACGCATCTTAAATTCCATTTCATATATTGGGATACTATGTTACATGACCCACGTACTTTCCATTTCAAGTATAAATGATGATATGTACCTTCCTCTCTCATCGACCCATTTTATGAATTTCTATATGATGTTGTTTTGCTGCAAACATTGCACCATGATTTTCCATACCAAAATCATCATGTAGTGAATACCGTACCCATTCCTATATCAATGGTATTCACCTTTTTTGAACATATACTTATTGATTGAGGACTTATGTGTATTTAATCAACATTACATGATAATTTAATAACTTATTATGTTGAATGGATCCATTTATAATGATCCATGTGGAACATATAAGCATGAAAATGAAATAATTATGAAGGGGGCACCCTAATATTGCACCAGTGCATTGGGTAACATTTAGTATCATGCTATATCATGTGTAATGAGAGTTTAATGATGATAATTCATGTAAAAAGAGGATTTAATCATGATAATTTATCTTAAATGATGGTTTACTCATCTAATCCATGTGCAATGAGCCCTGACTCATGCTAATATCATGTAGTATATTGTTGCCACATTTTCGTGTTATGATTATCACACGATAATATGCCTTTATTTTCATGTTTCTTTTTTGATCCATTGATATTCCAATTAAATAAAATATATTTTCTTCATCATGTTCTTCCATGTTTATTCTCTTAATGGTATTTATAGATCACCCTTTTATTATGCTTGTCCTCTAGTTATCCCATGCAATTTTAAGTGTGAAGGAATATTGTGGTCGTGTAAAAGATGTTTTCAATAAAGATGTTTTATTTCATCTTTTATGTAATTTTGTAATGTTCCTAGTTTATTATGACACTATACCAATAAATATTATGATTTGTATTATGTACAATTTTAGGTAAAAAATCATGTTTAAATATGATATAAAGAGAAGAGTTTTTATACACCAATTATTTTTCACTCTAATTAAAATTAACTTTTCATTTTCACTTTTTATAGCAGTGAAACTCTTTTTATATAGTACAACTTGGATAATAATTTTAACATCCTGTGTTAATAAAGAATAACAAATATTTCATATTTATTAATATTTGTGAATTAAATATTAATTTTACTTTAAAGGGGTTTCTACGTTTGATAGTGTACCTGATACGCAACAATGGGTTTCTTTGAAATATTACGTTGCACACTAATAATATAATATTATTATTTTAAATGGTAGTAAAATCCAAGTCATTGTATTGGTGAGAGTGAACAAAACTATATAAAATATTATTATAAATGTTTTTTAAATGTTTTTACTTTTATCCAATAAAAGTTTGAGGCTTAAAATGTGAATGAATCTAATTTTAAAAATAATTTACATTAAAAGGCAGATTTACTGCCTTTTAATGAAGAACCCTCTTTAAATATAGTTTTGGTCACCTTAATATATTCTATTTGACCTAATAAAATCCTTCTTTAGAATTGGGACATCAAAATTTACTTTGTGTAAAATTTTGTTATTTCTCTGATAAAGTTCATTTTTTTAATGAATAAAGAAACATATTGTATTTTTATTCAAAACTGTGTTTTAATATATTTTATTTATATGGTTAGATTATATTTTAAATTTGTTTTAAAGTGTAATTATAATAACTTTTTACCATTTAATCCAATTTTGGTCATTGGAATTAATTTCACTTTTTAATTAGACCTAAACGAGTATTAATCTTTTGATAGTAATAGTTTCTTAAAAACACACTATTTGTTTTAACAATGAGAATTAATTTTAAATTAATAAATTCCACTTCTATGTTTTTAATTTGGAAAAATAGAAATCATTTTTTAATTTGGAATATCAAATAAATCTTAGTCTGAATTTTTGGTATTTTTCTGAAAAACTTCAGTTTTTGATGAATAGTGAAACCACTTAGTAGTAGTTAAAAAACTGACATTTCCATTTAAATGAAGATTTACCACTTTTTTGAATTGTATTTCAAAAATATGAAATACAAGGTTGTTATTAGTATGTAAAATGTTGTTCAATATGATGAAAATAGTTTTTGATGAATAGTTACTTTTGACTTTTTTTACCGCGGTTAAAGGTAAATAATGTAATTCAAGGTAAAAAGAATATTATAATAATTCAAAATTACATTCACACATGTCCAAAACCTTATTGGTTGAGTAATTTATGATTTTTGGGTCGATTGTCGGACCCCATTGAGCCACTCGAGAGTGATAATGACACATTAGATAAATTAACTTAATGTAAAGGCAAAAATGACAAAAACAAATATCTTTTAGTAAATTAATTTTTACAAGAGGTTATGTAAATTTTATATTCAACTATAAATATTTATTTGAAATATAAAAACATTTCTTACATCATGGTAGTTTTTTTAAAAAATTTAGACATCATATAAATTAAATTATTTATGACACAATAATGATGAATTATTTACATCATTAATAAAAGATTTAAATAAATAAGATTATAAATATTAAAACAGTATCCAAAACTAGTCAAATTATTATTGGATGACTTTATTTAGACCATGATCCATACTATATTTGAATTTAATTAGTTTTGGACCTTTAGAAACCGAATGTCATTATATAATAAAATAATATTATTACACTTTCCTAAATATCCCCTCCTCCCCTTATAAAAAGCCCTCAATTCTAACCAATTCCTCACACCTCTAAAGCCTTTTTCTTATACAAAATCTACCAAATTAACCTTACTACATCCCTCTAATCCCAATATAATCCTTACCTTAGTCATAAGGAACTTCAATAAGTCTTTTTGGTTCAAACCAGAGGAAGTTACCCAAATTAATGGTAATAGTTTCCCTTAACTTATTTTCTTTTATTTTACTTCTACAACCCCTAAACTCTTTTTATTCCATTATTATATAACAAAACCAGTGTCATAAATACACTAGGATGTTTTTATGATAACTATTATAAATACACTTACATACACCTCTATCTAATGGGTGAAAAACATACTGTTTCATTGGATGACAAACTAACGCCTCAAGAGACTATGACTGTTCGATTATCTCCAACCACCTATCATGGTGGCCACTAGGATGACACTATATTTATATAAGATATATATTATGATTATTTTTTATTTATGGTTCTGCATTTTTCTTTTATATCATTCCA
Organism: Viscum album; assembly: GCA_963277665.1. Taxonomy (NCBI): domain Eukaryota; kingdom Viridiplantae; phylum Streptophyta; class Magnoliopsida; order Santalales; family Viscaceae; genus Viscum; species Viscum album. The sequence goes on from OY728125.1 coordinate 1,617,902,694, forward strand.
TTATCGTTTCTATTATGGGTAAACATGATAATTTCATTTGAAGAAGTGTGGACTACCACCCCCCAAAGTGATATGACTCGTTAATTCCACATGTGGGATGTATAAAGAACGATGTTAATGATATTATATATGATATTATACTGTAATTATAATATATCTATGTATCATTATGTTTTAATTCCATAAAAATAAGAAATATAAATGAAAGTAGCGTTCATGCGTACGCACGACTTACCATCTCCCTGAATGATGCATTTCATTTCTTACCTCCAAATGATATGAACTGTTATAAATATATATATATATATAATGGATATATATGATATATATAATATATATTATATCTAAATAATGAATATAATTCTGGATATAATGGATTATTGACCACATGGACAACTTGTAAATATAAGCTGTTTATTTTTTACTCAAGTAACAAATATCGAAAAAACAAACATTATAAACTTAAATGATTAAATAATATTTATGACATGGTAATAATTTATATAAAAGGAATAATAAATGTGAAAAAAGGTTATTAACCAAGAATAAATTAACTTTAGTTTATTATTCTAGAGATTATAGAGCGATCAAGTCGAGTTAGACAAGAGGTAAGGGACTTCATCTTAATCTTCTTTCATTGAGGCATATTTTATTCTAATACATGACTTTCTTTTATACTCTGTATAAATACCAATGAATTCTTATTTAATTCAATGGGAATATTTTTATACAAAAAATTTTAATAAATTAACAAAAGGAATGTTTTTTTAACATAAGTGGTGACAATGACCTTTCCACCGCCACGAGTATTATTTTATCTTTGGCTTCCTTAACAAGACGTAATATTTTTAAAAGGAAAATAAATACCAAATACTATTTTATGTATTTTTGGTATTGAAAATGGTTTTGATAATGGTTTTTATACGTTAATATATTGAAAGGTTATATTGTTATTGCTATATGGAAATGTTATCTTTCCTTTATGCTTATGTTATGTGTTATGATCATGTTATGGTTCTCTATGTAACGCCCTGACCCCAGCTACCCAATGTCGGTGCATTACTTCGTAACATTGGCATGATCACAAAAGATCAAGTCTCGAAAGACCGATTAGTTTAGTAGCCTTAGAAACACTAGATACATTCATAAGTGTTACATTACAACATAAAGTGAAAAACTAATAACAAAGTCTTCATAGTTCACACTCATATCCTCTTCTGACTATCCCTGCAGGTCATTCATAAAATACTTCTTCACATCCTGGAAAATATTAAAACATTGAAAGGGGTGAGCTCAGATGCTCAGTAAGGAAAACAATATTGCGGAAGCTTTCATAAATAAACATTAACTTTTAAGGCAATTTATAACTAAAACAAAAGCCTTTTAAACATGAAATTCAACATAATATGGAAAAAGTTAAATGAGATAATGCCATTTACTTACTCACATGGATATTCTACTGGTCGAATAATCACATGCAATATCAATAACCACTTTCATAATGATGGAATGCATAATGCCAGACTATCAGAACCACGTAGTCAAGGCCTCGTGCCAAGACCACAAATAAGATTTTGTCAAGGCCTCGTGCCAAGACACTAGTTTGTCTCATGAGACCTGCTGATGCATCGAGGAGCTATAGCGGGCTCCACCCGTCACATATTAAGTCAAATGCATTCCCATATGAAAAGGTTTAAACATAACATAAAAATTCGTATTAAAACTAGCATACAAAATGTCAATAATTTCACCATAAACTATGAATGGTATAAAATAGCACATCCACAGTCAAACATATCAAAAAACCTTCAATACAATATAGAAGTTTTTTATTATAATAAATCAACTTCAAATAAGCGTAAAATCCATCAAAGGATGTTGACATAGATGAAATCAAAACACTTTTTAGAAAAATATCTCTTTCTATTTTTGAAATAATTTAAGATCCATATAAAACAAAAAATTTTCTTGAAAATATTCTTATAAGATTGTAAGGAAAGATTTGAAGATTTTATAACAGCGGAAAATAACCGCACCCGTCGTATAAGTTAAAAAAACATTCTTACCTCAATTCTGTCGAAAAGGTTAAAAAAAGACCTTGTTTTGAAAACGACGGAAAGATTCCTCTTATAAAAAGTCAAAAAGGGTATAAATGACTTTAACCCATATTCTTGTAAATAATAAAAATGTTTTGAAATACATTTTGAAGATACATGGATGTGGATGATAACGAGGTCCCAGTAGATAATTATGTATAAACAACCTTGGATAATGAAGAGGTTGTGAAGTAAACCCTTACCTTGTGTCTGACTTGACTCGACCGTTCTTTAACCTCCTGAATAATAAACTAGAGTTAATTTCTATTTACTTAAGAACCTTTTTAATGTTCATTATTCCATTTATATCACTTATTACCATGTTATGAACATTATTTAATTATTTAAGTTAATAACGGTCGTTTTGTCGATCTTTGGTACTTGAGTGAAAAATAAACTTCTTATATTTACAAGTTGTTCATGTGGTGAAATATCCATTATATCCAGAATTATATTCATTATGTAGATATCATATATATCATATATATACAGTATATACATTCATTCATAATGTCACGTAACATTTAGGGGTAAGAAATTAAATGCACCGTTCATGGAGACGGTAAGCCGTACGTACGCATGAACGCTACTTTCATTTCTATTTCATTTTTAATGGAATGAAATAATAATTATATAAAGGTATAAAATAGTTCCAGTATAATATAGTGTATAATACCATTTACTCCATCCTTTATACATCCAACATATGGCATTAACGATTCAAATCACTTTGAGGGGGCGGTAGTCCGCACTTCCTAAAATGAAATTATCGCGTTTTACCCATAATGGAAATCATAAAGTATGCCATAAATGAGAAATACAGAAGCATAAGTAAAACATAAACATATTATAAATCATATATAAAAATAGTGACATCTTAATGTCCACCTTTGAAGGTGTTATATGAGTGTTGAACAATCATCGTTTTGTGAGGCAGAAATTCACCATCCACAGAAACCGTATGTTCTTTAACCATTAGACGAAGGTGTGTGTAAGTGTAAACCAAATCCTTATCATAACAACATCCTAGTATATTTTAGATACTTTTGTTGTTACAAAAGAATGGAATGAAATGAGTTTAGGGGGTTGGAGAAGAAAAATAAAACAAAACAACATTAGAGAAGACATTACCTCAAAATCGGGTAACTCTTTTTGATTTGAGCCAAAGGCTTCCTTGGGAAGAGTTCTGCCAAAATTGAGGCTTCTAGGAGTAATAGGGGGAAGTTGGGAGAGTATTTGGTCAGAGTTTGTCCGAGCCAAATGGCTTGAAAGTGTGAATAAGGTGGCAGAGGTGGGGGCCTTTTATAAGAGGAGAGGAGGGGCTCTTTTGGAAATATTGAAATGTTACATTATTATACAATGCTTTTCGGATTCTAAAGGTCCCACACTTATATAATTCGTGGCTAAGGTGATAAGGGTTCGAAATCTCTTCATCCAATAGGCTTTGGACAAGTGTAAGCCTTTTATTTTGCATTATCTTCTCATTTTATTTAAATCGTTAAATAATGAGGTCATCGCTGCATCATAATGATGTCATAAATAATTTAATTTATTTAATTTCTAAAAATTATAAAAAAAATACTATGATGTAGGAAATCGTTTTAGCTTTCCAATGAATATTTATAGTCAAAATTTGGACTTTTGTAACCCCACTTAAAAACTGTTTTAGTAAAACAACTCATGTTTGTGTCAATTTAATTTTAACATTAAATAAATATATATTAATGTCATTTTCCAACCAAAGTGGCTCCATGGGGTCCCCAAGTTGACCCATGGGTTTTCTTGGTAGGACATGACTCATCCAATAGGAGTAGGACAAGTTTCAAGGTCATATCATATTATTAAAACATTATTTTTACCTTAAACTACACTAATTACCTCTAATCGCGATTAAGAACTTAAAAGTTACTATTCACCAAAAAAATTATTTTGATCTCATTGAACCACATTTTACTTCTTAATGACAACCATGTATGTCGGATTTTTGAAAATCAAATCACAGAAGTGGTAATATTTCATTTAAACGAAAAATCAGTTATTTAACTACCACTTAGTGGTTTCACTATTCATCAAAAATTGAAGTTTTTCAGAACAAAGCCAAAATTTCACCCTAAGCTATAATTGATATTCCGAATTAAAAAATGATGTCTATTTTAAAAAATTCCAAACATATAAGTTGCATTAATTAATTTTATAATTAATTCCCGCTGTTACAAAAAATGGCGTGTTTCTAAGAAACAATTTATATCAAAAGATTGGCAATTGTTTATGTCTGATTTCAATGTTAAATTAATTCTAATGACCACCATACGATAAAATGGTAAAAATATATTCTAATTATACTTTAAAACCACTAAATAGTATAATTTATCACAATAAATTATTTTGATTAAAAAAGTTGTTTTAAGTATTTATCACTATTCATAAAAAATTGGAAGTTCTCAGAAAATTACAAAAAATTCAACTTAGGATAATTTTGATATTACGAATACAAAAATGAAGTCCATTTTGAAATATAAAATTTCTATAATTTTAAAAAGTGTTTATTACTATTCATAACGGCTACTTTGATTAGTCGCGGTGTTTTAGAACTCGAAGTTGCGTACCATGCAAGCTATTGCATTATTAAATGAGAAGCGTATCATGGAAGCTCGAGGTGTTACATTCTCCCCTCCTTCAATAAATTGCATCCTCACAATTTGAAATTTTTCTTTGAAAATAAAAGGATGAAAATAGAAAATACCTTTGTGGAAAACCCACATCGGAAATAAGGTTAATAAAATTTTGCCTTAATAAGAGGGAAATGGAAATAAGAAAGTCACCACCAAATTATGATCTCGATAAGGAGAACATTGGTGGCAATTAGAGACATATAATTGGAGGAAAAACTTAAATATTTGTAGGGAGTGATTGAGGTCATCAATCACAATCAACTGTCAAATTGAGGGCCTCAAAGCCTTCAATCTATGTTGATTTTAAATATCATCAGTTCAATAAGACATAAGGTATTAGGGTAACACATTTTTTTGTTTTAATATCCCTTTACTAAAGTTTAAGAATTAATTTATTCATTGAATAACAGATAGGTATATATATATTTATGCTTGACAATTATATTTTCAACCTTCAACTCACCTTTCACTGAAAAATATAATAGAACCCAAAAATATTATACTTATCCTAATTGTATAAGGATCCAAATGTTAACACATACCATTTAGATTAGTAAAATTATTTTGTAATAACCAGGGACTTCCTGTAGGCTAGTGGTAGGAAATAAAGGCATGTCGCACTTTGATTGTGGGTTCGATTCCTGCAGCTTTGTCCGACGCGACAGGTTATGCCCCACCCTGCAGGTTGTCCTTTTCCTAAAACTATGGTATCATAATATTCCAAAAATAATCTTCATAAATTTTTTAACCTTAAACAATACTATCCAAAGATCAACTTAATCCACTCCAACCTTTATAGTAACCCAAAATACCTCTGTCCAGACTTTCTCTAAAAGGTCTCTTAATTCCAAAATGAATTTATCAGATTCCCCAAACAAAGTAAAGTTTCTCTTATTGTCACATACTAAAAATATAATTACCTTCATCCTATTAAAACCTTACTGAAATCAAAAAGTACTGCAGTACAATCCTTATATATATATATATATATATCACATTATTCTAACAACCATAATATAATCCATTAGTCCAAAAGCACCAATACATTAATTATTCCGCTTCAACTGTAGTCAAAGCATAAGATTGTCCTTGATCCCTTGTCCTTTTCTGAGGTAAGTTTCCTTGACGCTTAGGACATTCATTTTCATAATGACCCATTTCTCTACAATTGTAGCATTCAACATTGATAGCCTCTTTCTTTCCCTTGCAATCACACGCCTGGTGACCCTTTTCTCCACATTTAAAAAAACTCCCATTCCTTTTAGGCATGTACCAGGGTGATTATTCCCACAATTATCACATAATGGAAAATCCTTCTTTCCCTTTTCACTTTATTTGTCTCTTGTTCCACCGTTCTCTTCTTCTCTTGCTTTACTTTGTTGTCATAAGACTTAGAGAATTCCTTTTCTGTCTTGATAGCACACGAGACAATATCTTCGTATGATGAGAAGGATTGTGATAATAAAGCTCGACGGAGAAATGGTTTTAACCCATCAAAGAAACGATCAATCTTACTCCTTGGGTTACGTATATAATCGGCAACATACCTTGCTAACCTTGTAAAGTTAGCCTCATACTTTGCGACATTCTCATCCTCCTTCTGCCTCAGACTCAGAAATTGCCTTTCCATATCCGCTCGATGGTCTCGAGGAAAGTATTTTTCTAAGAACAGCTCTTTGAACTCCTGCCATTCCATGTTTGTTAATTCATCATCTTCCTTTGTGTTTTGAATTAGTGACCACCATTGATCGGTATCTCCAGTGAGGCGGTAAACTGCCATGACAACTTTCTCCCTTTCACTACTCCCCAAGGCTTGGAATATTTTCTCTAAGGAATTTATCCATTGCTCAGCTACTATAGGATTTGTACTCCCATTGAAGGTTGGTGGTTGTTGACCCATGAAACGGTCTAGCATTGATCCTCCACGTTGCGGATCAGGGTGCTCCATACGAGTAAGGTTATTATTCATAACCTGAGTGAGTTGTCCCAGTATGGTAATAAGTTGATCAGCACCAGTTGTATCTCCAGATCCACAATAATTATCTTGAGCAGGAGGGAAATCCCTACACGGAGTTCGTGCATTGATACAGTTTCCATTCCTTCCACTAGGTGCCATTTCTAAACAATGGCATAAACTAGATTAGTTTATGAATCAAAATACATAATTCCATACTTGTAAAACACTTTACATAAATTGAACTATTTATGGATATAATCCATAATCATAAAAAGGTTTTATTTGAGGAAGTATATACTCATAACTGTTCATAGTGGTTTGTAAAGAAAATGAGAATTATCCTAAGCATATCCCCCGGGAGTGTCGTAACCAAGAGTGCAGCAAGACCCGTTGTCGTGCACCAGTTCCCGTTCGAGTCTAGCTCAAAGCGGTGTTTTCAGGTTTTACCCCTAGGTACATCTGTGCCAGATCCGCCTCTACCTGCTCGTATCCAGATAGGGATGTATTGCTCGGAAAACTCAAAAAATCTCTATAATACCATAATTCTAGGAAGTTTTTCTATACTAATCCTCAAAGTTCATCTCAGGTCTATGTGATCTAATCAGAGTTTATCTAAATCTAGCTTCCAAGGTTTGTACTAAAATTCCTCTGATACCAACTGTAACGCCCCGACCCCAGCTACCCAGAGTCGGTGCATTACTTCGTAACATTTTCATGATCACAGAAGATCAAGTCTCGAAAGACCGATTAGTTTAGTAGCCTTGGAAACACTAGATACATTCATAAGTGTTACATTACAACATAAAGTGAAAAACTAATAACAAAGTCTTCATAGTTCACACTCATATCCTCTTCTGACTATCCCTGCATGTCATTCATAAAATACTTCTTCACATCTCGGAAAATATTAAAACATTGAAAGGGGTGAGATCAGATGCTCAGTAAGGATAACAATATTGCGGAAGCTGTCATAAATAAACATTAACTTTTAAGGCAATGTATAACTAAAACAAAAGCCTTTTAAACATGAACTTCAACATAATATGGCAAAAGTAAAATGAGATAATGCCATTTACTTATTCACATGGATATTCTACTGGTCGAATAATCACATGAAATATCAATAACCACTTTCATAATGATGGAATGCATAATGCCAGGCTATCATAACCACGTAGTCAAGGCCTCGTGCCAAGACCACAAATAAGATTTTGTCAAGGCCTCGTTCCAAGACACTAGTTTGTCTCATGAGACCTGCCGATGCATCGAGGAGCTATAGCGGGCTCCACCCGTCACATATTAAGTCCAATGCATTCCCATATGTAAAGGTTTAAACATAACATAAACATTCGTATTAAAACTAGCATACGAAATGTCAATAATTTCACCATAAACTATGAATGGTATAAAATAGCACATCCACAGTCAAACATATCACAAAAACTTCAATACAATATAGAAGTTTTTTATTATAATAAATCAACTTCAAATAAGCGTAAAATCCATCAAAGGATGTTGACATAGATGAAATCAAAACACTTTTTAGAGAAATATCTCTTTCTATTTTTGAAATCATTTAAGATCAATATAAAACAAAACATTTTCTTGAAAATATTCTTATAAGATTTTAAGGAAAGATTTGAAGATTTTATAACTGCGGAAAATAACCGCACCCGCCGTATAAGATAAAAAAACATTCTTACCTCAATTCTGTCGAAAAGGTTAAAAAAAGACCTTGTTTTGAAAAAGACGGAAAGATTCCTCTTATAAAAAGTCAAAAAGGGTATAAATGACTTTAACCCATATTCTTGTGAATAATAAAAATGTTTTGAAATACATTTTGAAGATACATGGATGTGGATGATAACAAGGTCCCAGTAGATAATTATGTATAAACAACCTTGGATAATGAAGAGGTTGTGAAGTAAACCCTTACCTTGTGTCTGACTTGACTGACCGTTCTTTAACCTCCTGAATAATAAACTAGAGTTAATTTATATTTACTTAAGAACCTTTTTAATGTTGATTATTCTATTTATATCACTTATTACCATGTTATGAACATTATTTAATTATTTAAGTTAATAACGGCCGTTTTGTCGATCTTTGGTACTTGAGTCAAAAATAAAATTCTTATAATTACAAGTTGTTCATGTGGTGAAATATCCATTATATTCAGAATTATATTCATGATGTAGATATCATATATATCATATATATACATTATATACATTCATTCATAATGTCACGTAACATTTAGGGGTAAGAAATGAAATGCACCGTTCATGGAGACGGTAGGCCGTACGTACGCATGAACGCTACTTTCATTTCTATTTCATATTTAATGGAATGAAATCATAATTATATAAAGGTATAAAATAGTTCCAGTATAATATATTGTATAATACCATTTACTCCATCCTTTATACATCCCACATATGGCATTAACGATTCAAATCACTTTGAGGGGGCGGTAGTCCGCACTTCCTAAAATGAAATTATCGCGTTTTACCCATAATGGAAATCATAAAGTATGCCATAAAAGAGAAATTCAGAAGCATAAGTAAAACATAAACATATTATAAATCATATATAAAAATAGTGACATCTTAATGGCCACCTTTGAAGGTGTTATATGAGTGTTGAACAATCATCGTTTCGTGAGGCAGAAATTCGCCATCCACAGAAACCGTATGTTCTTTAACCATTAGACGAAGGTGTGTGTAAGTGTAAACCAAATCCTTATCATAACAACATCCTAGTATATTTTAGATACTGGTGTTGTTACAAAAGAATGGAATGAAAAGAGTTTAGGGGGTTGGAGAAGAAAAATAAAACAAAACAACATTAGAGAAGACATTACCTCAAAATCGGGTAACTCTTTTTGATTTGAGACAAAGGCTTCCTTGGGAAGAGTTCTGCCCAAAGTGAGGCTTCTAGGAGTAATAGGGGGAAGTTGGGAGAGTATTTGGGCAGAGGTTGTCTGAGCCAAATGGCTTGAAAGTGTGAATAAGGTGGTAGAGGTGGGGGCCTTTTATAAGAGGAGAGGAGGGGCTCTTATGGAAAGATTGAAATGTTACATTATTATACAATGCTTTTCGGATTCTAAAGGTCCCCAACTTATATAATTCGTGGCTAAGGTGATAAGGGTTCTAAATCTCTTCATCCAATAGGCTTTGGACAAGTTTAACCCTTGGATTCTTCATTATCTTCTCATTTTATTTAAATCGTTAAATAATGAGGTCATCGCTGCATCATAATGATGTCATAAATAATTTACTTTATTTAATGTCTAAAAATTATAAAAAAACTACTATGATGTAGGAAATTTTTTTAGCTTTCTAATGAATATTTATAGTCAAAATTTGGACTTTTTTAACCCCACTTAAAAACTGTTTTAGTAAAACAACTCATGTTTGTGTCAATTTAATTTTAACATTAAATAAATATATATTAATGTCATTTTCCAACCAAAGTGGCTCCATGGGGTCCCCAAGTTGACCCATGGGTTGTCTTGGTAGGCCATGACTCATCCAATAGGAGTAGTACAATTGTCAAGCTCATATCATATTATTAAAACATTGTTTTTACCTTAAACTACACTAATTACCTCTAATCGCGATTAAGAACTTAAAAGTTACTATTCACCAAAAAAATTATTTTGATCTCATTGAACCACATTTTACTTCTTAATGACAACCATGTATGTCGGATTTTTGAAAATCAAATCACAGAAGTGGTAATATTTCATTTAAAAGAAAAATCAGTTATTTAACTACCACTTAGTGGTTTCACTATTAATCAAAAATTGAAGTTTTTCAGAACAAAGCCAAAATTTCACCCTAAGATATAATTGATATTCCGAATTCAAAAATGATTTCTATTTTACAAAATTCCAAAAATATAAGTTGCATTAATTAATTTTATAATTAATTCCCGCTGTTACAAAAAATGGCGTGTTTCTAAGAAACAATTTATATCAAAAGATTGGCAATTGTTTATGTCCGATTTCAATGTTAAATTAATTCTAATGACCACCATTGGATAAAATGGTAAAAATATATTCTAATTATACTTTAAAACAACTAAATAGTATAATTTATCATAATAAATTATTTTGATTAAAAAAGTTGTTTTAAGTATTTATCACTATTCATAAAAAATTGGAAGTTCTCAGAAAATTACAAAAAATTCAACTTAGGATAATTTTGATATTACGAATAAAAAAATGAAGTCCATTTTGAAATATAAAATTTCTATAATTTTAAAAAGTGGTTATTACTATTCATAACGGCTACTTTGATTAGTCGCGGTGTTTTAGAACTCGAAGTTGCGTACCATGAAAGCTATTGCATTATTAAATGAGAAGCGTATCATGGAAGCTCGGGGTGTTACACTCTGGAATTATTTATCTATACGGGTGGTTCCATAATAATCCTAGGGTGGGTGAGTTTGAGATAGCTCTCTAGTGCATTGAGTAACATGACAGATGTAAACGTAAACATTTCTCCTAAAAGATTTAGGGAATATATTGTTATGGGTATTCCGATGAAACTACCTATTTAGTTGTGATAGATACACTGTAAGTATGTTATGGATGCCACAAGTTACATTTATGATTTATGATTTTTATGTGTTATTCATAAATCTTCTGTTTTCTTGAGGAAAGTTAAAATGTTTATGTTTGGTATATATTTATGAAAAAATGATTTATTTCTTTGTTTTATAACCCTTGCTGAGTTTTTTATGCTCATCCCAAGTATTGAAATGTTTTCCCATGTCATAAAGATGAATAGGGTTAAGTATGGGATCAAGGAAAATTCATAATGTCTAAAATATGGAACTAGACATGACTCTTTTTTTTTCAAGAGTTTCTATTTTATGAAAAAATGGAATCTTTGTAGAAGTGTGTACTTTGTAATCTTTTGAGATGTAATAGTTATGTCATAATTCTCTAAAACTCTATACCTGAAAAGATCCTCAATGTGAATTATTCATTTAATTCAATATTATTCCATTTTTAAGGACAGACCTTTATAGTTGGTATCAGAGGTTGGTTTAGATGACTTTATGATTTAGGGTATTCTTAAATTTATATACATTAAGTTATTTATGTTAATATTGAAATCATATAGCATTTACAGATTACCATGTTGCTTCACCTAAGATATTTATGTGTTCAAAATTGTATTCCATAGAGGATACATGACAGCTATGTTGGGATAACATCAAGAAGAAGGAAACCTTCCAAATGAGCAACCTGATATGTTAGGAATTGGAACTGAACAGTTTGTTTCAGAGATGGAATAATTGACTCAAGCTATAAATGGTGGTGGTATCCATGTACGAGATCATCTAGATCAACTATAGAGAAATATGTCAGTAGTGGACCATTTCATTAGGCAACATCCTCCATAATTCAGAGGATCATATGACCTGGTGCTAGCAGAAGGGCATATTAAGGCACTGTAAAAGATTTTCGATGTCATGGGTTATTCAGAACATCAAAATTTTAGTCTCGCTATTTACAGTTTTGAAGGTGAAGTTGATCAGTGGTGGTTGATGGTCAAAATTATTAGGGATAGTGAGGAGAATGATTCTCTCGATTGGGATGAATTCAAAGGTGTGTTTCTTGAGAAAATATTTTCCTAAGGTGGTTCGTCTTATAATAGAAAACCAATTCCTAGAAATTAGACAGGAGTATGTCTTAGTGGCTACTTATAAAGAAATAATCACTCGACTGGGAAGGTATGCTCCAAATTTCATATGTGATATTGATAGTAAAATATACCATTTTTACTTAAGATTAAAACCAATGTATCTAAGAGTTTTATCTTCTCATAAGTTTAAATATTATGAAAAGCTTGTTCGTTGTGCGGAGAAGGTGGAAATAGAGTTTTTTTATGATCAAGTGTACTTTGAAAAACAACATAATAAGAGGTCGATGGGACAGGAAAAAGGGAAGAACTCTTCAAAAAATCTTTATGGTAAGAAAATTAAGTGTACAGTTTGTGAAAATTATGGCAAAGAGCATGCTGTGGATTGCCATTTGAATTCTTGTTAGTGCTATAGATGTGGAAAAATGGGACATAAGGCTCATAATTTCACTGAAAAGGATCAGGGTAATGCTAAGACAAAATCTGATTTATAGTCAGTAAAATGTTTTAAGTGCAATGAAATGGGTCATTATGCAAATGAGTGTCTAACATAGAACTCAAATGAGGGAATGAAGCCAGACTACAAGCAGAAATGGGTGGTGAAATCCTTTTCAACTACTTCATCAGATGTTGGGTCATCAAATGAAGTAGTATCAGGTACACTGTTTGTTTGTTCATATTATGAAAATGTGTTGTTTGATACAGGCTCTACACACTCTTTTAATTCTTATATTTTTTATAGTAAATTGGGAATTCCATCTCAAGATATGAATACCAAACTTATGGTAAAAACACCTAGAGGAAATGCTGAGACAAAAAGAACACAGAAGAACATTCTTGTCCTTGTGTGCGGAATGAATCTACCTACAAACCTTATTGTTTTTCCTCTAGTAGATTTTGATGTTATTTTGGGTATGGATTGGATTTTTTTATGATGATAAGATTGATTGTAGAGCTAAGGTGGTTTGTTTTTAGAATGATTTTTAGTTTGTGTACAATAATGAACCCATGATTTTGATAACATATCTGGAAACTGAGAAACTAGTAAAATATGGAAATGAATGTTACCTTGCTCATATTGTATAAAATAAAGGAAGTGTTGAGATTGATGAGGTGCTAGTGGAAAATGAGTACCTTGATGTTATTCCTAATGAGTTTGATGATATTGTACCTATTCGAGAAGTTGAATTTACTGTTGACTTAGTTCCGGATGCTAAGGAAATTAAGAAACCCCCTTATCAAATAGCTCAGTTTGAACTTTTAGAGTTAAAGAAACAATTGAAAGAGTTATTAGATAAAAGTTTCATTCCACATTGCACATCACCATGGGGCGCCCTGTCTTGTTTGTTAAAAATAATGATGGTTCAATGAGACTTTATGTTGATTATAGAGGGTTGAATAACATCACTGTTAAGAATAAGTATCATATTCCACATATTGATGATTTCTTTGAGAAGCTCCATGGAGGATAGTATTTTTTGAAGATTGATTTGAGGTATGGGTACCATCAGTTGAAAGTAACTGAAGAAAACATTCTGATGACCGCATTTCATACTAGATATGGCCATTATTAATTTGTAGTTATGCGTTTTGGTTTAACCAATGCACCTGCTATATGCATGGAACTTATCAATAGAATTTTTTGTGAGTTCTTGGATAAGTTTGTGGTTGTGTTCATTGATGATATTTTGGGTTATTCAAAAAGTAAAGAGGAACATGAAACTACTTTAAGGGTTATTTTTCAATCCTTAAAAGAAAAGAAACTATATGGGAAATTTCACAAGTGTGATATTTGGTTGCAACAAATTTCTTTCCATGGTCACATTGTTTCAAAAGATGGCATAATGATTGATCCATCAAAAACAAAAGTTGATGAAGTATGGAAAATACCCACAAATATTATAGAGATTCATAGTTTTCTTGGTTTGGCATGTTATTAGAAGAGGATTGTGGAAAACTTTTCACGGTTATCTAATCTAGTGACTAAATTAGCTTGAAAAGGTGTTAAGTTCATTTGGAAAAAATAATGTGATTATTTTTTTAGGAATTGGAAAGAAGATTGGTCAATGTTCCAGTTTCGGCACTCCCATATAGAAATGGTGAGTTTTTTTATCTACAGTTATGCTTCGTTGAAAGGGCTTGGTTGTATCCTAATGCATATTGATAAGGTAATTACTAATGCTTCATGTCAGTTGAAACCACATGAGTTAAATTTCCCAACATATGATTTGGAATTAGCTGCTGTTGTTTTTGCTTTAAAAATTTGGAGGCATCATTTTTATGGAGTAATATGTGATAAATATACTGATCACAAATGTTTAAACTATAAATTAACTCAAAAATAATTGAACATGAGATAGAGGAGATATATGGAATTAATAAAGTATTATGATTACATGATCCATTACCATCTATGAAAAGCAAATAAAGTGGTTGATTCTTTGAGTCAAAAAAATAATTCTTCATTAACCATGTTACGTTTTGAACAAGATACTTTGGTTTTTTATTTGATAAACTTTGGAATAGAAGTTGTTGGTGCAGAAATTTCTTCTGTTTCATATCAGGCGTTAGTGAGATCACTTTATCAAGAAGAATTAAGCAAGCATAGAAGAAAGAAAGTGATTTACATAAAAAGATAGAGTTTGTTCAGAAGGGTTATTTGCCTAATTTAAACATTGATAATGATTGTGTTTTGAGGTTTGGGAAGAGATTATATGTGCCTTATGATTCATAGTTGAAGAATGAGTTGTTATGTGAAGCTCATAGTTCCCTATTTTCAGTTCATCCTGGTAGTTCTATGATGTATAGAGATCTTTTGGAGTATTAATGGTGGTATGGAATGAAAAAAGATATTGCTGATTTTACTGTGAAGTGTTTGACTTGTTAGCAGGTTAAAGTAGAGTGGCAGTTACCGAAAGGGATACTTCATACTATACTGGTGCCAGAGTGGAAATGGGAAAATATATCCATGGACTTTGTTGTGGGATTACTGAAGACATCTCGAAGTAGTAATGAAATCTCGGTTATTGTTGATTGGTTGAATAAATTTTCTCATATCCTTCCTATTAGAAATACTTTGTCTTTAGATCAACTTTCTCGGTTGAATGTTAAAGAGATATTTAAGTTTCATGGAGTTATCCTCTCCATTGTATCTGATCGTGATCCCAGGTTTACTTCTAACTTTTGTAAAGGCCTTCAGAAGCCATTGGGTACTGAATTCTATTTTAGTACAGCTTTTCATCCTCAATCAGATGAGAAATCAGAACGAACAATTCAGACATTAGAGGATATGCTACATGCATGCTCGATGGATAATCCGGGAAGTTGGGACCAACACCATACTTTGGTTGAATTTTCATATAATAACAGTTTTCATTCTAGTATATAGATGGATCCATTTGAATAATTTTATGGAAAGCATATTTGAACTCCATATTTTTGGGATGAAGTAGTTGAAAGGAAGCTGATGGGGCTAGAATTGGTAGAATAGATGGCAGAGAAAGTTCAATTGATTCAGAAGCACATGAGAATAGCTCAAAGCTGACAAAAAAGTTATGCAGATAACCGAAGGAATGATCTTTCTTTTGAGGTAGGTGATCATGTCTTTCTCAATGTCTCTCCATGAAAAAATGTGATGCATTTTGGTATGAAGGGAATGTTGAGTCTGAGTTTCATTGGACCTTATGAAATCCTAGAGAATGTTGGATTAGTTGGATACATAATGGCTTTACTTCAATGCTTATCCCGGGTACACAAGGTTTTCATGTTTCAATGTTAAAAAAGTATATGCCAGATCCATCTCATGTTTTGAGACCAGAGGTTGTTCAGTTGGAAGTGAATCTCTCTTATGAGGAACAACTAGTCCTGATTTTTGACCGAAGAGAGAAAGTGTTTCAGAATAAGGTAAATCACTAGGTAATGGATTTGTAGAAAAAACATATGGTTGAAGAGGTAATGTGGGAATCTGAAAATACTATGAGGGATAAATACCACCACTTATTTTGATAAGTAAAATTATGAAGACACAATTTCAAAAAGGGTTAAAGGATGTATCATCCCAGGTAAATAAAGAATAAGAATTATTTTATTTTTATTAATATTTGTGAATTAAATATTAATTTTACTTTAAAGGGGTTTCTATGTTCAATAGAGTACCCAATACACAAGAATGATTTTTTTTAAATCATACGTTGCACACTAATAATATAATATTATTATTTTAAATAGTAGTTAAGTCCTAGCCATTGTATAGGAGGGAATGAATAAAAATAATTACAATATAATTATACATGTTTGTTAAATGTATTTACTTTCATCCAATAAATGTTAGAGTCCTAAAATGTGAATGAATCTAATTTTAAGCATTATTTACATTAAAAGGTTGATTTAACACCTTTTAATGAAGAACCCTCTTTAAAACTAGTTTTGGTCACTTTAATATATTATATATTACCAAATAAAATCCTTCTTTAGAATGGGGTCATCAAAATTTTCTTTGTGTAAATTTTTGGAATTTTTCTGATAAAATTCAATTTTTTAATAAATAATGAAAAATCTTATATTTTTATTCAAACTGTGTTTTAATATAATTTATTTATATGGAAATATTATCTTCTTAATTAGTTTAAAAGTGTAATTGTAATATATTTTTACGATTTAATCCAATTTTGGTCATTGGAATTAATTTCACTTTTAAATTAGACATAAACAAGTGTTAATATTTTGATAGTTATAGTTTCTTAAAAAACACTATATGTTTTAAAAACAAGAATTATTTTTAAATCAATTAATTCCAATTCTTTGTTTTGAATTTGGAAAATTAGACCTCATTTTTGAATTCAAAATATCAAATAAATCTTAGGCTGAATTGTTTTGTATTTTTTCGAAAAAAATCAATTTTTCATTAATAGTGATACCACTTAGTAGTACTTCAAAAAACCAAATTTTTCATTAAAATGAAATATTACCACTTCTGTGAATTTTATTTCAAAAATCCGACATACGTGGTTGTTATTAGAATGTAAAATTTGGTTCAATAAGATGAAAATAATTTTTGGTGAATAGTATCTTTTGACTTTTTTACCGCAGTTAAAGTTAAATAGGGTATTTCAAGGTAAAAAGAATATTATAATAATTAAAAATTACCTTAACACTTGTCCAAAGCATATTTCTTGGGTCCTTTAGGACCATGGTAATCATTGGGTTGATTTTGGGACCCCATTGAGCTACTTGGGAGTGATAATGACACTTTAGATAAATTAACTTAATGTAAAGGCAAGAATGACAAAAACAAATAGCTTTTAGTAAAATAATTTTTACAATAGGTTATATAAATTATTATTTTAACTATAAATATTTCATAAAAGGCTGAAAATATTTCCTACATCATGGTATTTATTTAAATTTTTAGACATCAAATATATTAAATTATTTATGACACAAAAATGATATAGTATTTACAACATTAATAAAAGATTTAAATAAATATGTTTAAATATTAAAACAATATCCCAAACCTGTCTAATTATTATTGGATGACATTATTTTGATCATGATTGATCTGATATTTGGCTTTAATTAGTTTTCAACCTTTATAAATTGAGTATCAGTATATAATAAAATAATATTATCACAAATTCCTAAAGGGCCCCTCCTCCCCCTTATAAAATTCCCTCACTTATAACCAATTCCTCACACCTCTCAAGCCTTTTGTATCATCCAACCTCTACCCAATTAATCTCCCTAAATCCCTCTACAACCCCTAGAAGACTAACCTTAGTCAGAATGCACTTTAAGAAGTCCTTTAATTTCAAACCAAAAGATGTTACCGAAATTAAAGGTAATAGTTTCCCTTAACTTATTTTCGTTTATTTTACTTCTCCAACCCCTAAAAACTTTTTATTCCATTATTTTATAACAAAAAATGTATCCTTAATATACTAGGATGTTGTAATGAGAAGTATTCGAACTACACTTACACACACCTACATCTAATGGGTGAAAGAACATATTGTTTCTGTGGAGGGAAAACTAACGCCTCACGAGACGATGATTATTCGATTATCTTCTATTTCCTATCATGGTGGCCATTAATATGTCACTATATTTATATATGATATATATTATGTTTATGTTTTATTTATGCTTCTGTATTTTTATTTTATATCATGCCATTATAGTTTCCATTATCGGTAAACGTGATAATTTCATTTGACGAAGTGCGACTATCGCCCCCTCAATGTGATATGACTAATTAATGCCATATGTTGGACATATAAAGGATGGAGTTAATGATATTATATTTGATATTATAATGGAATTATAATATTACTATGTATCATAATTATTTAATTCCATAAAAATAATCAATAGAAATGAAAGTAGCATTCATGCGTACGTACGGCTTACCGTCTCCATCGACGATGCATTTCATTTCATACCTCTAAATTATAAAAACTGTTATAAATAGATATATATATACTGGAAATATATGATATATAATATATCTAAATAATGAATACCATTCTGCATATAATGGATTATTGACCACATGGACAACTTGTAAATATAAGGTGTTCTTTTTTGACCCAAGTACCAAATATCGACAAAACTATTGTTATTAACTTAAATGATTACATAATTTTTATAACACGGTAATAAGATATATAAAAGGAATAATAAACCTGAAAAAGATTCTTAATCAACTAGAAATTAACTTATTTTATTATCCCGGAGATTAAAGAGCGATCGAGTCATGTCGGAAATGAGGTAAGGGACTTCGTCTCAATATCCTATCATTGAGGCATATTTTGTTCTAATACATGACTTTATTTTATACATTGTATAAATACCATTTACTTTTAATATCATTAAAATGGTGTATTTATATACAAAGCGTTTTACTAAATGGGAAAAAAGAATGTTTATTTTACGTAAGCGGTGACAATGACCTTTCCGTCACTGTGAATATTATTTGATCTTTAGCTTCCTTAACAAGTCGTAATGTTTTTAAAAGGAAAAAAAATACCATATACTATTTTATGTATTTTTGTTATTTAAAACGGTTTTGATAATGGTTTTGATATGTTAATATATTGAAATGTTTTTTTTGTTTTTTCCATGTTGAAATATTATCTTTTCTTTATGATTATGTTATGTGTTGTGATCATGTTATGGTTCTTGGGCATTATTTAAGTATACGGGTGGTTCCGTAATAATCTTAGGGTGGGTGATCCCGAGATAGCTCTCCAATGCATTGGGTAATGCAATAGAGGTAAACGTGAATGTTTCTCCTATGAGATTTAGGGATTATGCTGTGATGGGTATTCCAATGTAACTCGCTATGTAGATGTGATAGCTACAATGTAAGTATCTTATGGATTCCACAAGTTACCTTTATGATTTATGATTTCTATGTGTTATTCATAAATATTATGTTTTCATGAGGTAAGTAAAAGAATTTATGTTTTGTATGTATTTATGAACACATTTTTTCTTTCTTTGTTTTATAACCCTTACTGAGATTTTTATGATCATCCCATGTTTTGAAATGTTTTCATAGGACATAAAGATGAATAGGGTCAAGGATGAGATCAAGGAAAATTCATGCTATCTAAAACATGGAACTAGACATGACTCTATTTTTCCAGAGTTTTTATTTTATGAGAAAAATGGAAACTGTGTATGAGTTTCTACTTTGCAATCTTTTGATATGTAATAGTTATGTCCAAATTCTCTAAAAATCTAAAGCTGAAAAGATCCTCAATTTGAATTATTCATTTAATTCCATATTATGCAATGTTTAAGGTTGGGTCCTTATAGGGATAATCCATTGAGTGTTATAAATGGTTAAAATGATACCCACCTTAAGAAATTATTCATCCACTTTTTAGAAAAATATAAAAGACTGTTATTATGTTGTATTTGTGGTTTCCATACTAATTTATCCCCATCATCTAAAATAATACTATACATGAAAATAGAGGGGATAATACCCAGTATGTCTACTAATGTCCACTCAATTTCCCTAATATTCCCCATCCATAGATTTAAAATTTATTTTTCTTGTTTAAATAGAATCTTATTAGAAATAATTATAAGCAATTTTTCAACATTCAATAGGTATGGATATTTTAATTGTCAGGGTAATGGATTTAGTTCTGGTTGGGGCAGTTGATGTATTGATGGAAATTTAAATATAAGTGAGACATGTTCATAATATATATTGGGGTTTGAATTTATATCATCTATATTCATGAATAATTATTTAAATCCATAAAGAAATTAATATCCATTCCCTAATTAGAAAGTTCTTTCCTAGAATTAGAATAATAATCAATAAATGAATGAGAACTGGGAGTGTATTGACTATATGGAATATCTGAGTAAATGTTATGAAACATTAAACCAGCTTCAAAACTCAAAATACATTTTATCATGGAATGATACCCATTTGGAAAATATGTAAATTAAAAAATTGGATAATGTTTACAAGATGGGTCCAAATTGGAGATGGAGAGAGAAGAATTGTATTCTAATGGGTACATTATATAGTAAAAATGTTAAATATTATGATATTGTCTTTAAACTTATTAAAATTGTATCCTCATAGATATTTATAATTTTATTGTTATTTTTTCGGAAGGTTTTTTCAAGAATAACTAGAGCATGAGAACATACCTGATCATCCTCTATATTCCGTACATAAAAATCATCAAGAAAGATCATATATCTCACTCAAATAATTACATTCTCAAGGAATAATGCATAGTATTTTATTTCCTTATTTTCTAATTATTCCCCCACCCTCATTGGATTCTTTTATACAACATTCAAGTTAGACAAAAATGAGTGAGGCATGACATTAATAGTGGAATAAAAATCAATTAAAGAATCTGAGAAATGAAACTTACCAATGGTGTATGTAATGGTAAATATTATGGGGCCTTGTGATTTGTAGGCATCACCAAGGTGGGTGTGATGATAATAGAGACATTCCTCCAAAGTTTTATTATCTCATTTATCTTTATACCTATTTTATTTGTTCATAATTATTTCAAAATTTCGACATACCTTGTAAATTGTTTGGTTAATTCAAGTTTAGGTAAGTTGATCTGTACATGCTTGAATATATTCAAAATATTTCTTTTTCATCATCACCAAAACCATATTCTTAGTTTGTAAAGCTTTATTTTGAAATATATTTTTCTTAATAAGAACATCATTAATCTTCTACTTATCTTTATCCTTAATCTTCTCATTGATTAGTCTTGAATGGGGATTCTCTAGAGTTAAGTTGAATCTTTATGGATATATAGGATTAAATTTATTAATTGTTTTCTTCCCACTTCTTAGTGTGATGGTGTTAACATCTCCCTTTGGATTTGTAGTAGGTTGGGATTGATGGATTTTAGATTTCTTATATACTACATCAAGGAGGGTTGTCTCAATTTGAATCATTTACATACTAATCTCCCTAAAATCCACACATAGACTCATAATATCATTCTATTGATTAAAAAAATATAATATCATCTTCATAATAATATAACATTTTTTGGGATAACCCTTATCATTGTTGACTTGTTGATTCTTGAGTGTCAAATATCAATGGATATTGTTGAAAAACTTATTAGTAAGGCAGAACATATTGGATGTTTTATATAAAAAGGGTCCTTTGTTTTTGTCCAAAGATATACCTTAATCTTGAGTGATACTATTTTCCTAAATTTTATGTTAGAGTGGAAGGATCATACTTTTTCTAGGTATTTCATTATTATTTTTACAGATATTTTCTCGATGGGAATATTTATATACAATTATATATCTGTTTTAGTAAAATTAAATGATTGATTTTATGGTCTAGTTTAATATAAATTCCCTAATTCCTCAAAAAAGTGTGTTGGTATATGTTTTTATATAAATTAATCCATCCCACCATAGTTTAAAATTCCTCCAACTTAGTATCCATTTAAATTATTTTCAGGAGAAGGACTTACCTTATGTACTCCTCTAACAGATGGTGTACCAAGATCACCAAATTATTGACTATTGATTAGAATCTTATTAAAAAATGATCATGTAGTTGTCTATGTTTTATCAACCAATTATCATCCTATCAAGAAATCCACCATTCCCCTCTCCATAGGTGTATGGTCTTCATTTAAGTACAAAATAAGGATTTGATCACTGATATGGTGATGAGGACATCATACACAAAATATATTTAATCACTCATAGTACTCAAACATTTAATATTCTTATAATTTCATGATACCTAAAATATTTTTCCAAATGTAAATGGTTCTCAATGCAAGAAAATGTTTCTATATGAAAAGGCATTTCAAATCATTGAAACATGTTATCTTTTGAGGTTGTAAATAATATATCAAAATTTTTAAGGTTACATCAAGTGTGAATGATAATGATATTAGTTTAATATAGTATTCAGGGATATTACCTAGTTTAGAGGTTGATAAAGTGTCATTAAATTTTTTGGATCCTCACTAGAGAGGCAATTGTGATTTGGAATAAGGTGTTTTGATTAAAATTGTAATTCAAAGACTAATTTTAGGTTTGGGTATGAAATATAAGTTGTTTGATTATTAATTTTTTGTGTAGACAATTCTTGAATGGTTTTATCATGTTCCTTATTATTATTTTCATCCATTGTTTTGGGATTTAGGTTTGATTCGAACATGATTCCAATTTCAATATTCCCATAATAGAGGAATTACCCAATTGGGTGAATTTAAACACCTTCCATAGATTGAGACTTTCTAATTCAAGAACTCACTATAAATTCAATGTTAAGGACTAGATCAAATATAACCTCATGGTGGGTCATGTCATGAATCGTAGAGAAGTGAGAAGATGAAAAATGGACCATAATAATAAGAATTATGAATTGTTGGTCTAAAAAAATCAAGAAAGGGAATAATAAAAAAGAATATGACGATAATTAAGGAATAAAATAACAATAAATACATATCTCTAATTATTTGAATAAAATAATATCCTCCCCAACAACGAAACTATGTTTGGGATCATTATCGCGGGTGCTCTCAAAATAATGAGTTATTTTTTGAAATACTTGGGTGTAACAAATTGGATAACCATGTTCATTCTAGAGTAAGGGAGTAATTGAAGTAATATATTTATGGTGTAGAAAAAATAAACAGACTATTAAAAATTTTGGATGGTTTTATTATGTTTATAACACCAGAATAACTATATTGGGACTAGATGATATTTTTTTAAATGACTTCTAAAACCAAATAGGATATTGTTTTTTAGAAAATATTTTTAAAAGATATAATATATATAAATATACCAATTAATCAATTCATTAATTATTATTATTTTAATTAAAAATCATTATAATATATTATACTAATTTTTCATCTTCTAAATCCAATGAAAATTGACACAACCACTAAAATGAAAGTGATTAAATATTCAGCTAATCTAAAAACATACAACCTTACAAACCGTCCATGATTTTCATTACTACAATAAATTATGGTAAGTTGTTAATTAAGGCACAAAAACATTCTATAATTTTAAATGAATTGTGTTTATAGATTATATTTGACGACTATGAATTGCTCACATGTAAATTTTTTTTGATTATGATTGCATTCCCATAATTCACACTTTACTCGACCTCACATGAAATGAATTTATCATTTGAATGATTTTTAAATTAATACCTAATTTATTGATCATATTCATGTGAATTTAAATGATATTCTTGATTCAAAACAAGTATTTTAAGGTGATGATAATCAATTAATTATTAATAAAATCTATACTCACAGGGGTGAGTTGGAATCATAGAAAGGACTTGTGTGTGAAATTTTCTAGAAAAGGTATAACCTAATCATGTTTCTAATCTTGGTTTACATCCCATATATATAAATTAAATAATAATAAAATTTAATAAAACAAAATAAATCATATATAAAATATTTGTTTATTACAAGAAACAAAATCTACATTATAAAGAAGGAGAAGAAGGCATCGTAGAACTAATCCTTATATTAAGAGATATCTCTCTAGGAATTAATAGAGAAAATGATTTAAAAAATTTATCTTATTACATATACCTCCTTATTCATTTTCAAACCTCTCTTAATAATAAAAACACCCATTTATAGAGTGTATATAAGTCTATGGTTAAAAGTGATCATAAGTGTGAATAATAAATTCATCCAATTGTTTTATTCTATTTCTTTGACTAGTTGAACCCTAATATTATTTAACAATGTATGTTTCTAAAAAGCTTTTTTATTTTTAATTGAATCATCTATCACCTATCAAAATAGGATCAAAATTCAATACTTATTAAGAATATATAGCCTAAAATATTAAGTGGTGTCGAAGTTGATGAGTCCAATCCGTATTGGAATTCATGGACCATTTTATCCAATAAATTTTTGTAACTATCATATATGGTTCAAGTGAACATTTTGAACATAGAGTGAATAACAATTTCATTAAATTGCATGTAAAAATATTATACAAAAAATTATTAATGAAAAATATACAAGAGTTTACTTTAAAGGGATAAAACTAGAAGTTTCATCAAATTTCTAACGAAATGATCTAATCCAAATTTTTTCTATAATTAAACATATTTAGAAAAATTTAGGGAAAATATATCATTTATTAACAATTAAATATTCCATTAAAATTGGTTTTTTATCAATTCCATTTTAATAAATAGTTCCTAACCCCTAATAATGGGTGGGGGGCGAGAAATCCAATAGGTTTTGGATTAGCTTTGGTGAAAACAAAAACTCCTATATTCACACCTTTTTCCACAGATGATGGTTACATGAAATCATAGAAGAATATTATTATAAAGATAACACCTCATGTATTATAGAGGTAATTAGGATCATGAATATATGATTTAATCATACCTTAGTGATAGTTTGTACATGGATGACTGATTAATTGGTTATCCAGTCATCAAATATATATATTTCTATTTGGAACCTCTTTCCACTCTATATCTTTATCATGTGAGTAGTGTTGAACAAATTCACCTGATATGGTAAATTTACAAACTTCAATCATCTTTTGGATATATTCCATGAAAATGAAACATTATTGAAATTGTAAAACAATATTTGATGGCAAGGTATGTAACCAAGATGATTATTTATATTTAATTCATTAGGACCTTTTATCTATAGTAATGAATCCAAGTTATTCTATAAGATTATGATGAAAAAACATTGTACCTTAAAAATTAATAAAATTTATTCTTCTAGTTTTTTAATTTCTAGAAATTTTTCTCCTTATTTCATTCCTAATTTGGGTGTTGTTTTTATTATTATTTCAGA
This sequence comes from Viscum album, assembly GCA_963277665.1. Lineage (NCBI taxonomy): Eukaryota > Viridiplantae > Streptophyta > Magnoliopsida > Santalales > Viscaceae > Viscum > Viscum album. Next base: position 1,617,928,428 of record OY728125.1, read on the forward strand.
GTGGGTATTGTATGATAGTGAGTGGGATTATTGGTTAGATTAATCATCAGTTCTTTTTTGACCATGATTGTTTTATTTTATACATTATTAAATTTATTTTCATGTGTCAATAATGTTGGTTGAGATTGGTTTTTAGAGAAACGAATGAAATAATCTAGTTTTGTTTTATTTATACATACACTAAAAACTCTAAAAGTGTATTTAAAGGGAATGAAAAGCATATATTCCTCATCTAAAAGATTCTACATACATATCCAAACTTTCAACTCTCGTGGAAGTTGTATATTCCGAGAATCTGTTAATTATTTTTACCTAGAGACAAAATCTAAAAGCATCTCATTTTTTTCATTTTTTCATTTTAAAAGGTTATAGAAATTAATTTTCATCTGTGTCGAACATAATTGGTGAATTAATGTTTATCAAATATTTTCCCAATTATAAATAGAAAAAGAGAATAGTTTATTATACCAAACAATCAAATGTCTTTTTGTGGTGTGCATGAATCACGTGATCTTTGATTTCTCATGCTCCTCTAGTGTTACCATTATAGGGCTACATTGCTATGTGAGATATGTGAGATTTAGCTTCGAAAATCCTATTCCATTGAAAATTGAGAATGTGGGGTTTCCAAAGTTTTTTGGTGGAGGAGTTATGTCTACCCATCTAAGATATATTTTCCACTCAATATATATTAATGTGTATATACCCTTCATGGATTCCATATGAAAAATAAGGGATTTAATTTATTCTATAAGCTTTAGTGATATTATAAACTAAGCTCTTACTCGCGTGGTGAAAATAGGTAGATCACAGTGGGATTATATTTTCTAAGCCTACTATTGATATCTATTTTGAGTAATCTGGTGTTAATTTACTAGAAATAGTGGATTTAGTTTCCATAATAGAGATAATTATTAACAAAACATTGATATCATGGTTAGGTAGGATGGTTTTCAGGACTCTAGGTTGGTCTGATGGTTGGATTATTCTGTATCTAGGTGAGTATTTTTTTGTCTACCAATACTTTTAGACATATTATTTCATGATTTAAAACATTAAAATCTAATAAATAAAACCAAATTATTTATAGGCATAGTGTATTTGGGATACTAGGTAAATAAAACATCAAGATAAAGATATAATAAATGAATTTATTTTAATATCAATAATGATATATTAAATACCTTTGAACTCCTAAAAATTCATTGGATAACTTGGGGAAATGCAATATAAAATAGGTGAGCTAAAAATCCTCAGATGTGAATAAACCTAATATAGAGCATAACATATGAGTAAAAATGCATAAAATGATCTCATAATATACAAGGATCGTGAATAATCATATGGGGTTATAACATAAAAAACATATAATCGTAAGATCATAGAAATTTATGAATGTTGGAACAACATAAAACTTTATATAAGTATAATTAAAGGCTAACTACCAAGACAACATCACATGGTCAACATAGTCTCATCATGGATTAGGTTTAATACCTAATACCATACATATTTTATAATGATAAAAAAATACCCAATAAATTTGAGTGTTATATGTGTTCACTCATCATAACATGTAAATTCTTATGTTCACCAGAAATGGAAATCAAACATATGTCATACAAATAATAATTACCCATGGAAATAAATTGTTTTTAAATAATATTTCCTCATATCAAAATAAAATGATATATCAAAAAAAATCCATAGAGAAGAAGGTATCACATATTTTATAAGTTCATATATAAATAAATAATTTTACATCTGAAATTAGTTTCACATTAAAATACCATGAGAAAGGGTGTATAATTTGGTATATAAATGAACCTTCAAAATAGTAATTTAAAGAATCCCTTAAATACTTTTGAAGAAAGGAAAAACACATTCCCTTTTAAAACCACAATAAAAAAGAGAATTTTTATCCATAAAATATTATTCTAATTAATTAAATCATTAATGAGAATAAATTCATTAAAATAGTGTTACATAAAAGTATTAAGGTATATAAAATTTCACCTTAGTTGGTATATTTTTAAAGAAGGTATTTGAGAAATGAATTCAAGGCATGTATAACCTCCTCAAAGTAACGGATAATAAACAAGATATATATGTAATATACATACATACACATATATATATATATATATGTAATTTACATATATATATATATATATATGTGTGTGTAACTTATAATCATTAAAATACATTAAATAGAGAGATAAAGTGGGTTAGAGAGATAAAGATCATATCATAAAGAAAACATGGTGGTTTGGAGAGATCCCTTACCTTATGTCTGGATTTATTCTGAACATACACCTAATGTCTTCAATAATAAAATTATATTTATTAATTACTTAATTAATGAACCTTTAATTCTATATTTAATTAAATTTAATTATATTATGTTCATTTAAAACTATTTCAATGAGATATAAATTTTATTTTTGTTTTTTTTGGGTTTGTTTCATAGTTCCAAGGTTCTATCACTTATGGATAATTGTTGAATTTCCTATAAAATGGAAATAAATCTCCATAAGTGAAATGAAATGGTTTTCATATCCTTACATAAATTTAAATTTCCCAAATATCCATATGTTTTTATACATATGTATCATTTATTTTGTAAAAAATTTAATGTTATACGGTAAGTTCGTTTAAGTGATTTTACAAACCATCACGAACTAAATTACTTTTTAATTAATTAAATGATTATTAATTAATTTAATAACATGAAATAAGTGATAATAAACTTATTATAATCTTATTTACCCTTAAAAATATTTTTTACTACCATCCTTAAACGTGGTGAAGAAAAATGAAGTGTGTTGTTCATGGAGGTGTTGAACCAACCATATTGTGAACAACAAGTTTGTTTAAGAATCAATTGAGGTGAGAGTAGAAGACATATATTACTCCATAAAAATATCATATAAGTATATTTAGGATACTAATGTTACTATTTTTATGTGTATATATAACATAACGGGGTTGTAAAATAATAATAAAATTGAAAGAGGTTAGTCGAGAATTGTACCTCTTCCTTTAGTTGTCTCTTCATAGGTGTCCCCTTAAGGCTCTTTGAAATGGTATTTGTTGATACTAGGAGTAATAGTACATGGTTTAAAGGTTTGGGAAGAGAATTATTTATAAATTTTTAAAACCTCAAGGCTTATAATATTTGAGGATATGGAGTGGTGAGGTGATGTAATTTATATATATTTTTTCAATAAATATCACTTACATATTTCATGACCCATTAATTCATGTATTTTTATTATAATGAATATTATCTTATTTTTTTCATATTTCACTATTCACAAAAAATTCAACAATTTTAGAAAAATACCAAAAAATAACCCTAACCACATTTAGATGATAAAATTCCAAAAATGGAAATCATTTTATGTAAATAAATTTATAAATATGTGAAAATTAATTTTTAAATATAATATATATTTATTTGAAAAAGTAATATTTTCATATTATAATCAATTTTATATCACATTAAAAAATTATTTCAGGTAACATAAAATTATATTATAATTATAATAAAACATAATATTTATTAATAAACCCATTTTATGAAAATAAAATTTATCTTAAATAATTATATTTAAAAAATTTAAATAAAACATATTTCTGTTACAAAAAACACAAATAATTATTTTATCATTTTTAAAACATTTATTTACTTATATCATGATATAAATATGAAATACTTTCTTTTTATAAGATAGTTAAACATTATTTTACACTTAGATAAGTGATTATACTATTATAACAATAATATTACAATTCCAAATGTTCAGATTACAATCCCAATATTCATATAATTATTCCAATAGTCAGATTACTATTCAAATGGTCATATTACTATTCCAAAATATAGATTTTAATATTAATATGAGTTCTATACATTCTATAAATACCTTAAGTTTCGTTAATTATTCATACAATTTTATTTTCTCTCAAGGTTACATATATTTTATTTTTCAAGATGAATATTGTATTACTAATATTTTGTTTCATTTCTGAAGTGTTGTTTGTGAATATAGTTATTTTGGTAGATCGATCCGATATAAATTCCGATATTATAATTTTCATATTTTTTATTATTATACCATTGTAATATTTTCATTCTTATGGATATATTTATTATTTAAATGTAATGTTATAATTATTTAAATTAAATGTTGTTGGTTTTATCATGTGGTACATAGGAATTATAAAATATTATATTACTAAATATGACACAATTATATAATCAAAAGTTATATTCCATTGATATATTTATGGGTCATTACTATATTCCCTCCTTAATAAATTTCATCCCAAAATTTGTTTTTCAAACTAAGGGGAAAAATAAGTAAGGGTGCTTCTACGTCATCCAGTTCCCATTTCTGCCATAGTAAATTAACTATGTGAGTTGCCTTGTTTCATAGAACATTTTCTCTATAGTCCAATTTCATCATTGAATGATCCCCATAAGTGACATATTTTCTAGTTATACCACCTCTGAATTAATTAAATGGGAGGAATATGGTATGAACTTCCACAAGAGGCATATTTCGAACACATCATGTACGTGTGACAATGTTGGTGGATGATCTAAAAAATAGACCTCATATGCAATGTGATATAGAATAAAAAAGGTGCATATATATCTTCATTGTATATTTAATTTCTTCCCAAATCTCATGACCCTATTCCATGGTGATATGTGAGGGAACACTTTATCTATAACCTCAATCTTTAGGCCTCATCAATGATTTTCAATATAACTCTTCTGTTGACTTTGAGACAGCCTAATGTGTTATTTAATGGTCTGGATCTATTATAATTTTAATTAAATCATTTCTTGTCAATAAAACATATGTTCACTAATGCCATCCCAACACATTTTTGTTCTATATATCTTCCCATAAAAAGAAATTTATATTGGGAAATCTAGAATATTGAGTGAAAGCTATTATTATACTAGAAACATACTAGAGGAATATCATGATCTCATTATCATTTGAAATCTAGTTTGTGTTCTCCGAACATATATAAAAGTGTCTGGATAATATGCTCAGATTTTCCAATTTGGGGTTGATATGTCATTGTGATGTTCAACTTAGTATTTAGAGAAATTTGGGGACTTTTCTAGAACATGTATGTAAAGATTTAATATCAATTAGATACAATGGATAATAGTGTTCCACATATCATAACTACTTGTTTCATGTATATCCTTATAATTTGATCGTGTGAGATGTCCTATTGAATATAAATGAAATGAATAGTCTTTGTAAGACAATCCACCACAACCCATATACAATTGTTTCCTATTTATTTTTTTGGAAGACAATAGGGTGCTGAAAAAAATCTACAAAAGAAGAATGGGAATCCCCTTTAATTCAAGGGAGATTATACCCAATTTACCCCAACAAATTGAGGAAAAGTGTTGAGAATACTCAAAGGATGGCGCAAGTTGAACTGGTCCATGAACCGGTCCAATGATAACGCCACACGACCGGTTCTGCGAAGCATCCCCTCCGCAGACTGCTGTCGTTCGTAGAATGGAGGCGGAGATCCTCCACAGGCGCGAAATAAGAAGGGTGCCAAGCTGGTTCACCATCACGAACCGCCCCAACCACGGACCGTGTCGACCGGCCCTGTCTGCAACTGCTGTCATTCGCGGAATGGATGAGGAACCCTGCACAGCCGTGAAGCACTCCCCAAGATAGTTTGGTTCGCGGGGGGAGGTTCGTTTAACGCACCCGTGAATCGCGGATTGACCAAGTCATCTGTGAACTGGGTCTCCGATCATGGGCCTCCGCAAAAGGTGCCCCATGAACACAGCTGTATATCTTTCCCCACTATATAAAAGGAGATTGAGGGGGTAGATCCCATGGGAGGCAATTTTGGAGATCGATCAGATTCAAGTGGAAGAATTTCAAAGGAAGGAGCTTAGGATTTCATAAACAACGAAGTTCCATTTCGTGAACCAGAATAGGTATGAAGCTAGAAGCGAATTAATAAGGAACCGAAAACACATAACAATTTGGTGAACCACAAACATAAATAAACAACGAAAATAAGACCGCAAACTATGGCCCATCCGCGGATGAACTTCCCGTGGACCAGGGAGTTTATGTCCCTTTTCTGATCTGTCGCACCATGTAGCACCCTCCTATGTGGGTGAAGCCCTGGCCGACGAACCCTTGACTGGTGTCGCCCTCGGCCACCGCTTCTCGTGCGGAACTCCCCGCGTACCAACCTAGTACGTGGGCTGAAACCGAAGCCGCAAACTTTCATAGTTCACGGAATACTAACCAAACCACAAACAACCCCGGTTCGCGGAATGCACATGAGTCCGCAGACCACCCTGGTTCACGGATGGCTTCTCCAGCCGCGTAGCACCTCCCTATGTGAAGGGTGCCACCACTCATACACCGGTGTGGCCTGCTAGATCCTCAGAGTTCCAATTCCCTGAGCTAGATAAAATCCTTCCAATTTGACCTGATCCTCCGCAACCTCCTCATTGGCCTATTCATTGGCCCCGAGCCGAGGCCCCCAGCCAAGCCACCAGACCCGTGTGATGTAACCTTCAGGCACATCAGCGTGCCGTTTTGAGTTCACATACCCATGTTAAGTGAGGGAGAAGGGGTTTCTTTGGCCCTTGATCGGATTTCCGAAGCATTCCGGGGTTCACATTCCCACGGTAATGCGGAATCCATGTCCAGGATCCCCCTTTCTGCCCCTCCACTTCTTAGGACTGGGGCACTTCTCCCTTCCCCGGGGCATGGTGGACTACCCATCAGAAAGAAGCCCCCATGCCCCTCTGTACTTCCCCACCGCCACGGCCAAGGAAGGGCGTGGTGGGGAAGGATTCTACTTCGTCCTTCATTAGGGACAAGTCCCTCTCATGCTGTGATTTGTTTCCATGGGCATCCATTTTGGAGTAAGCCCTAACTTTTGGGGCCGCTCAATGTGCAATCCCCACTCCACTTCCCAGAGACGCACCTTTCACGACGTGATCGTCTGGTCCCTGCTGCCTCTTGTTTCTCACACCGAGCATGAATCACATTGTCTTAGAGTAGGAATTGACCATGAAATCCACTTATGGGCCTCCTCAGAGTGAAAGCCCCAATCTACACCATGTGCCTCCCTAGATGTAAGCCCCAATCCACACCACGGGCCTCCTCAAAGTGTAAGCCACAATACACACCATGGGCCTCCTCAGATTGTAAGCCAAATTCCACACCATGGGCTCCCTCATAGCGTAAGACTCACTCCCATTCGAACTACGTGGTCTTTGATTCCCCACCACAGGGATACATAGGAAGCCTCCAGGTGGTTCAATCCCGATAACCATCGGACCACCGGGTCCACATTCACATCGGTTACCCGACACTCCCATTTGAAATATGTGTACTTTGATCCCCCTCTCATAGGTAGGGTACATAGGAAGCCTCCCCGAGGATCAAGACCAACAACCAGTTGATCCGACTATCTCTACGTCGGTTCACCGCACCAACCCTGGGCAGCCTGAAGCCTAAGCCCCGTACCAAACTGAACTATGTGGATTCTGATTCATATAATGAGGATACGTAGGAAGCCCATATTATGGGTTCGATCCCAACACTCATGTCATTTTCTGTCCCCCCCTGGATGACAATAAACTCATGAGCACCCAAATATGAGGCTTTAAACCAGCACTGTCTCAATGAGTCCAAACTCCTCGGAGTCATTAATCCAATGAGGGATGGTAAACCTTTGGCATAAATTATTTTGAACCCCTGCATCCAGCTAACCATTTCTAACTAGGAGTAATCTGTGGATACTATGATTGGGTATAAACCAAATATTTGCAAACATATGAATACGTCTTCAATCTATAAGAGAGTCCCGGAACATGAAATAATTCCCCCGAAAAGGGTGCGATGAGCCCGATTTCCCATCCTCTCGACCAATGTGAGTTCTTAAGTGTCACTGGCCAAACCACCCAGTGAACGCCTGCCTTTGGAAAAAATTTCCACGCATCGTTAGATATAGAACCGTTGGGCGTTTTGAAACCGATCCGAAACAAAATATTGGGAACACGACATGAATCTTTAACCATGCATGACAGATTTAACCTAATCCCACTTTTTTCCCCCTTTATACTCACAAAGAGGTCCAAGAAATGTCATTAATTACGCATGGGATCACGAGAAGCTGCTTTGATGGGTATGATATTTGTATTTGTTAAAATATTTTTTACAGGTACCACACAGAACTCCCTTCGATCCAATGGGGTCACGAAGGAACTCACATGCGCGTGCTTCCAACAACACAATGACCGGACATCCTCGCCAACGAAGGACCCCTTCACCAATGATGGGTCTCAGATGTGTTGATCCGAGAGTACCACACGAACGGTACTCTCCTAATGGTGGAGGTGGCCATGCATGCCCTCTAATCCGCCAGGACCCACCGGTCTCCTGACCAGCAGTGGTTGTGGAGGCAAAATCAAATGGGCCCTGTTGCTGTCTCCAACTATTTCGAGAGTCTATCACCAGAACAAGACAACACATACTCCCTTATCTTAGGGAGGAGGATGAGGTCGACGCTGAGGAATTCATCCCCACTTAAAGGGGGTTCCGCTCCAAGGCCCCTCTGGTAGACATCACCGCAGGTATACCATGACTCAACATCCTCACGATAATGAGGATGTCTCCTCGATGATTTAGGCCCACTCTTCCTGAGGTCCGGCCCCTCGGACCGCCCGACGAGGGCGGAAAACATATAACCAGTGACCGGTCATCACCCTTGTCCCTAAAGAGGAGCTATAGTGCCTAGTCATGGAGACGTATCACGAACAGGTACATACACCTGTTTGCCCCTCCAAATCCCACCATCCGGACATGGAAGCAGCATAAAAGTAGGCGTGCATCCCCGCCGGGCTCCATCAAGCCCGTCGCTCACACAAGACGACACCTACCTGGCAGCCACATCTACCTGCCCAGGGTCGTGAGGCCAACCAACCCGACGTGGTGGTGACCCAGCACCAGCAGGCCCAGCTCATAGCATATGCTCTCGAAACCTACCAACACGACATGGTGGCGATCGACAATGACCGCCATCCAGATGTGGTGGCAATTAATAGGCCGACATGTCTCCCTGTCAAAAAAGTCCACCGACTCTTTATAGTGGAAAACCAACACATGCAGGGCCAGTTCCCTGTGGATACAAGTAAATTCTGCCATCCCGATGTGGTGGCAAATATAGAGATAAAATGGAATATCTCTGCCCAAGGGAAGATTCATTCACCTACCCCGACATAGTAGAATTATCAGTACCCACTGACCACTGGTGGACCGGAGCAGGATATTCCTACTCCAATACTAGAGTGGGCCTTCATACTCGTTCCAGTCAAAGATGTCTCTCTGCATATCCTAGCAATGATAGAGGAGCAGGTATCGATCCCAGATCATATCTTGTAGACTTTCCAGAATGTAATTGCATTAGCAGCAACAACAAGGACTCGGTCCCGTGAGCCCGTCTCACCAATTGAGGCGACACATCTAAGAGACGAGATAGCCACCTCGGAGCAGATCTGCATCCCTACTTCATCCCAGGAGGGCTTCCGGCCATATTCCATGACTCAAGGGCAACCAGATCGAGCAGCTTCACTCGTTCCAACTAGGGGACACTCGTCCATCATGGTGGATGCTCCAGAGTAGGCATATATCCCAGCTAAAAGTCAAGATGTTCGTCGGCGTATCCTGGCAACATCACGGGACCCAATTAGACTGGGACCCAAAGGTAAAGCCCATTGTCAATACCAGATGATCCCCGCTGCCCGCAAGAAAGTTCCCCGAACGCGCCGAAGGTAGCCAGAAAATATGGACTGTGTTTATGACTCTTCTCTTCTAGAAGCTGGGGTTCCCAATGCCTCTAAGAGCATATCAAATGCTCAGAACCCTGCCCAACCCTTACCATGTTATGGGAGTGGTAGTAGCAGTTGCGAAGGTCCTCCCCACAATTTCGCTACCAGCAGCTCTAAAGGTCCTCCCCAGAGCACCCGTGGGGGCCTCCGCCGTGGGCATATAATGATCGTTCACGAGAGCTCCTCTTTTTATGCGATTCACATAAACCCTCCACGTGACTCAAAGATTGAGCAGCAAGAAGGTCCTCCACTTGCTGTGTTCCACCCTGAAGGTCCTCTCTTGGGAATACATTGCAAGCACTCTCCATGCAGTGAGATCACAGATTATGATAGTAGTTATCGCTATCATAGTTGCAACGGTGGAGGCCCTCCCCGCAGTGACATCTCATCACGACAAGAAGGCCCTCCCTTTGTCGTCGCCTTCATTGAAGGTCCTCCCCAGGGGTTACGCTACAACGACACCCCGCGTAGCTAGGCATCAGAACACAGTGGTAGTCCTCGCCAACCTGATAACGGAGGACCTCCCCATCGAGATGTCACGCAACGAAAAGGCCCACCCCTCGTTGTGGTGCATTATGAAGGCCCTCCCCATGGTGTACCCCACAAATATTCTCCATGAGGCACCTATATTGGTAGTCCTCGTCATTGCGGAAGCTATGATGGTAGTCCTAGCCACCATAGTCTCCATTGCGAAAGTCCTCCCCGCAGTGGCCCCAAGCAACAAAAAGGTCTGCCCCTTGTTGCAGTGTGTCTTGAAGGTCCTCCATAGGATGCACATCAAACGTAAAACCATGATGGTCACCCTCACCATGATGGTAGTTGTTGTCAAGGCCCTTCCTACAAAAACTCCATACAGCAAGAAGGTCCTCCCCTTTCTGCGACATGCCTTGGGGGTCCTACTTGGTGTATACACTGCAAAATTCCTCTATGCAGTGAGGTGTCAAGCAGTAATGGTAGTCATCACCATTGTGGCTTCCTTTGTGAAGTTCCTCCCTACAATGACATTTCATATCGACAAGAAGGTCCTTCCCCTGCTGAATCATGCAAATAAAATCCCTCATATGTCGAGGGACTCAGAAGGATGGGATCAAGAATTTCCGATTCCCACCTAGTCGCCAACGACACCGTTCTTCATTCAAGAGATGGTATGGGGCCATGTTCATCTTCTGAACCACCTCAGAATCGCCCAATGATAATTTGATACCTATCCATCCCACTACCTCCGACCACACTATCAGTGATCATCTCAGTTGGGACCACTAGGTAGAGGAATCGCTAGCGGAGGAGTATGAAAACATGTTATACCTGAGGGAATGACTGGCTAGGGATGATATACCAGTTATGTTTTGGCCAACTGCCACCTCTCAATTCGACATACCCAGAGAGTTTTCGAAAGAACGAGTCCACGAAATCTGCCACAATATATGGACAACCCTCCAACGGATGAAATGAAGATTCTTTCCCTATGAATGGTATGTAGACCATGTCAAGATAATAGGATACCTCATGCATCACATTCACCTGGAAGCTCTTCCTTCGGCGCGAAAATGGTGACCAAAGAGGAGTAAAAGAAATATTGAGATAGCATGCCACCGTGCGCTGCCCAAGCTGCGCTGCCTCATTGGTAATGCCCCGATTGGAGTCCATATTAGAGGATGGGGAGAACATGTATCTATGCATTTCACTCCACTCCCCACCCAGAAGAACCCGTTCGGCATGGTATCTTGCAACGCCATCACATCAAGGCAGCAATCCAGTGGGTTCCCTACTCAGGAGAGACAACACATTAAACAAAGACAGGCCTTGAGTAAGTCCCAGAAGCGGCAGGCCCGATAAGAACAAGACATCCAAGAACTCTTGAATCAGGCCACGCCACTCGCCTAATAGAGTCCAATCAGCGTTCATTTCCTGCCTCCCCACAATAGGTCGATTCACAGAAGAACTCGACACCAAACCCAGTTCACCCCCGAATGGGGGCACGCAAGATCTGGCAGGTAGCGATAGCAGCAGCCACTGCCACAATCCAGGGTCAACCCCAGCCTGTAGGGCTGGGGGCATTTTTAACAACAAATTCCCCCATAAGACCAATAGAAATGGGGAAATACTCAACGTCCAAGGAACTGAGCCAACCCACGCCCTCAGGGTTGGGGGAATTTTTACCACCTTAACAACAACCTCCCCCACGAGAATCAATATTCTCTCATCTAGGGAGAATAGTCAGAAGAGGAGGTTACTTCCCTATACCATCATTCGAATCATCACCCCTTTAAGAATGTGGTGTACCGTAAGGTCACATCAAAGAACTCTTCACGTCACCCTTCGTAAAGGAGCCTGAAAGCAATCCCAGGACAGAAGAGGAAAGACCAGTAAAAGACGCAGGAGATCCTCTTCTTATTTGGAAGAGGACATGTTCTCTGCCCCGTGATATGCATCTATCAACACCATAGTGGTTAACCCCACAAGTAACACTGAAGATGATGCAAACCCGGATGGATCGGGAGACGATGGTTCCAGTCAGGTTGTGACTCACAATGAACCACCAGGTGTGCACACCCAAAACCAGAGGGCCATTCTATATATGGTCGCCGCTTCAGTTAACCTTCTTCCACTGACCCTGTGATCTTCTAATAAGCATAATAACAAATGACTGGTTTCCCTCAACCCGCCTCCCTCTCTCGATAAAAACGAGCCACTTACACTCGATGAGAGGTTCTCTTGACAGGAAGAGGAAATGAATGAATTGGGGAAACTTAAAGACGAGCTACTCCAGAGGAACTGTCTTATTGAATGCGCATCCCAAGAGGAGCCACATAATACACTCTCAGTAAGTGCAACTCAAAGACCAAGGTTTTTCACGCCAAAAAAAGCACGGTTAGGGCTCCTGCCAAACGAGGTGCCTGGCCTGTCCAACTACCTAAAAGTTGATCTGGATAAATACCAAGACATCCCTCTACTCAGGAAGCAACCAGAGTGAGTACGTCTAAACCCTATGAAGGTGTCACAAACAGCACATGCACCCCTGGTGCCAACTGAGCTGGATCCTCAAGCGATGCCTCAGGATACAGCTACCCAAGACCGGTCCCAACAGGATGTAAACCAGGGTCTCACCAACACCATCGAGGCACTAACAGATGGATTGGAAGCAATGGATGGTCAACGTGCTCTGATACCACCAGAGCGCAAGCCCTACCGGGATTGGGTGATCAACACACCACCTCCACCCAATTTTGGGAGCCCTGTATTCCCTATATTCAATGGATCAGGAAATCTGGAACAACACTTGATGCACTACGCATGTTATTGCGACCGTATGATGGGAACTCCGGAATAGAAAGAAGCAGTGAAACTCAGATGCTTCATAAGGACCTTGCAAGGATCTTCTTTTGTCTCGTATACGAGACTACCAGCCCAGTCAATAAAAAGCTGGGAAGACCTTCGATAGTAGTTCCTGTTCCACTTCAACTCAATATTTCCTAAAACAACGGTCAGTGACCTCATGAACTGAAAGCAGAGAGAGAATGCTAGAGTCTCAGATTTCATCGCAAGATGGAAAGGTCTGACATACTCCCTGAACAGGATAATGCCTCAAAACGAGTTGCTTTCCATATGCATCGATAATCATTGAGGTGAGCCGCGAACACCACTCATATCAGTGGAATTCCCCACTGGCTTCCGCCATCTCTTGACCATTTCCCAGAGAATCGAGGACACCCTACAGAGGACCAATTAGAAGTCCCAAATAGCCTTGCAGGCTCCCACAAAGAGAGAAGTTAGAGCTGAAGTGTCCTCTGTCATGCTCAAGCCAGCCCATGTGCCTGCTCCACTGCTCTTGCCTCCGATAAATCTTCAAGGCCCCCCTGTATATCAGCGGCTGCCTCCGCCTCAGCTGGGCGATCCGAGAGGATCAATGTGGAACTAGTTTGAGGAGCGAAGACACAATGTATACTCATTCCTAGAGGACCATGTCCGCGTCTACTTCATCGCTTCCGTTTATTGAAACTTGCTCCGCCCCTGGAGCCGAGGAAACCCGAAGAAGTCGGCCGCAGTAATAGGCCAGATTACTATCCCTGCCATCGAATTTTGGGGAACAATATTCAGGAATGCTTCGTCTTCAAGGACCTCCTGCAAAGGATGGAAGACTCTGGGAAGGTCAAGGTAGGACCACCCACAGCACATGTGACATATATTTCTACCACCGACTCCGAAAAGGGGGAGGGGTGGCAGGAAGTCACTGGTAAGAAAGGGTGGAAACTTGATAGCTGGATGACTCGGAAGACTATCAATCGAGCCTAGGGCATACTCCGAGATCAACTACAGTAGCAGGTGTTTCCGCCAATATCCCCTGATGCCACACAGTCGGCAATATCAGCCTCACAACCCGCAACAATCCGGTTGTCCAGACGCAATCAAAAAGAGAGGAGACAAGCGCAAGAGGAGAAGTCCGCGATGAGGACAATGTTGTCCCCGACGCTGTCATATTTCATGCCCTCAAACTTTACGCCATGGGCTACAACCCACCAAATGACACCATCAAGGACAACCGACCGGGTTGACTTGTTAGGGGATGAGGAGCCAATTTTTGGTTCCATCAACATCATCTATCTTATGGAATCATTCCATGACGAAGGGTATGGTTATGAACCTAAGTTCCCGACACAAAGGGCCGGGACGGGGAATCGTATAGGAAGGGGATATTAGGGGAGGTGCAGTCGAGGCCGAAATCAACCCTACGGTTGGACCTCGACCCAAACCGTCAATATCGTAGAAACTCATGGGAGAGCCCTTCAATGGACTCAGCAGGAGAAAGAGTATCCCTCCACCTCCACAAGTGTCCACTCTGGCCCCGTCATTCTACGGTACCCATCCGTGGAGGAACAAGTGTCTAGCCAGCCAGTGAACACAAACAGACCGGCCGGGCCGAATCCCCAAAAAGTGGGGACACTGTTGACATCCGACCCCGTGGCCAATCCCTCCTCGTCTCACATTCCAACCCCAAGCTGCCTGCTTAGACTTCCCCACCAACGGAGATGCGTCGGCCTCTGGAACAGAAATACGACATCCTTAAGCAGCTGGCATCGGTGCCAGCCAAACTATAAATCTTGGATGCCCTGGGATTGTTAGCTGACCTCAGGGAGGTTCTTATTGAAGATTTTCTCAGCCCCCCGGAGATTCAAGCAAAGGTAGCTACCGCCGAGATTTACCGGACGGAGACTAGCTCGGCTGAATGTGATGTTTTGATATCCTTCACCGATCAAGATGAAGATTCCAGCATGCCGGGAAACATAAAACCCCTTTATGTGTCCATCACACTAAATAATGTTGAGATCCACAATGTATTTATTGACAACGGCTCTGGAGTTAACCTCCTTCCCCTACAGACACTCTGTAAATTGGGATATAGTGAGGGTGATTTAATACCCTCGGCAACAACTCTGCTGGGATATGACAAGAGTGAGCAGAAGACGATGGGAAAAATTAAGCTAAAGACCCATTTTGGCGACCTTGTGGCCTATTCGGAATTCTAGGTGGTTCGGAAGAACACAACATTCAATGCCCTACTGGGAAGGCCGTGGCTCCATAAGCACATGGCTGTTACTTCATCCTACCACAAGTCTATAAAGTATTGCGTCAGTGGGAAAAGTGGGACACTGCATGCCAACAAGGCCCCTTTCGAGATCTCTGAGTCACATTACATTGACTCCGGATTCTATGAGAAAAATAAAAAGAAGAATTCCCTCGATGTTATTGACTGGATCCCCACTCTAAATGGTCGGGAAATGGTTCCTAATGACCCCCTCAGGCAGCTTGGTAGAGACTATGTACTTCCCATCAACCATATTGAGAGCAGGGGTTCAAGACTGGACACACACTTAGCTATCCTCATGAATTCAGCCATAACGGTAGAACGTGACAATGTGGGAATGTCCGCCAACCCACAATCTATGGATGAATACTTGAGTGAGTTCACCCAAAATGCCACACCTCCGGACTCCCAGGAGCACGAGTCAAGGGATCTCCCCTCACCAGATCAAGAATATGAGGATTTGGGAGAAGAAGTAGAGGAAGATCTCAGGGATGCACCTCCCACATTTAATGAAGGTATGTCCACCACTATGGAGGAACTCAGGGAAATAAACCAGGGTACCAAGGAAGACCCAAGGCTCACTCTCATTAGTGCCGCCATATCTGATGAGAAGCATGAGGTATATACCTCCTTCTTGAGACAACACCAGGATGTCTTTTCCTGTAATTACAAAGAATTGTCAGGACTCGATCCTGAAGTGGCGACGCACCCCCTAGGTCTTCTAGAAGACCACCGGGGCTATAAAAATGCTATCAGGAGGACACACTCCACCCATGCTGCCAAAATAGAGGCTGAAGTCGATAAGATCATTAAATTAGTATTCATTCGGGAGGTCCAGTACCCCATATGGTTGGCCAAAATCGTCCCCATGAAGAAAAATAATGTATAGATCCACGTCTATATTGATTTCAGTGAACTCAATCGGCATTGTCCGAAAGATGATTTCCCAGTCCCGATCACCGAGTTACTAATCGATGCAATGGCTGGGTATGAGGCTCTATCCTTTATGGATGGTTATTCTCGGTACAATAAGATCCGGATGGCCCGGGAAGATGAAAAATCCACTTCCTTCAGGGCCCCTCACGTAATTTTCTATTACAGGGTTTTTCCATTTGGTCTCAAGAAGGCTGGTGCCACATATCAATGCGCCATACATTGTATCTTTAAACCATTCATGAGGAGATTCATAGAATGTTACATAGATGAATTGGTGCTTAATTCCAGATAGATCTCAGATCACCTGTCGGACCTTGAGACCATTTTTAACAAACTTCGACAGCATAGCCTGAAGTTGACCCCCTTGAATTGCGCCTCTGGGGTTACCTCAGAGAAATTACTTGGCTTCATCGTACTCCATCGTAGTATCAAAGTCTCCCCTAAAATGATAATGGCTATCCTTGACCTACCACCTCCCCACAATCTCACCGAGTTGAGGGGACTCTATAGACACCTGGCCAACATAAAGAGATTCATATCCAACCTGGTAGGAAAATGTTTTCCCTTTACTAGGTTAATGAAGAAAGGGGTTACCTACCAATGGACATAGGATTTCTAGGAGGCATTTGAAAGCCTTAAAAGGTACCTATTATGCCCATCGGTGTTCATGACCCCGGTTGAAGGAAGACCTCTCATCCTACACATGACATCCCTAGAGCGGTTGTTGGGAACCTTCCTCACACAGAAAAATGATTCTGACAGTGAAAACAGTCTCTATTACCTCATCTGAACCATGATTGATGTTGAGACTCAATACTCAAACATCGAGAAGTGTTGTTTGGACTTGGTCTTCATAGTTCAAAAGATGTGACATTATCAGTAGCATCATGAAGTCCATTTGGTCTCGCGTTGTAACTCTCTCCAGTACATTCTTAGTCGCCCGATGCTGACTGGGCACCTATCTCGATGGGCAGTCATCCTGCAACAGTTTGACATTCAGTTTGTTCCTCAGAAGGCCATAAAAGGCCAGACATTATAAGATTTTCCAGCAGATCACCCTTCAACCGGGACCACTACACGAGACATAGAGCTACATGATGAAGACATATTCTCAGTTCAAGAGGAGTTCCCATCATGGGAAATGTACTTCGACGACGCCTCCCGAAGCCCAACCGGGAAGAGGATGGAAGATCCCAAATTTAACAAGGTGGGTTTGGGGATAATACTAATGTCCCTGGAAAATGAAGTCTTTCAATATTACTCCCTCATGTCAGAAGGATGTACGATAAATGAAGCGGAATATCAAGCCCTCATTGCAGGCCTGGAGCTCGCACTCCAAGCACAAGTACAACACCTTATGGACAAAGGTGACTCGGAACTGGTCATTAAGCAAGTCAATGGTGACTATGCTATCAAAAAGAAGGATTTTATTCCTCTATTTGACCATGTCCGATGATGAATGGTAGAATTCTCCAGAGAACATACATTGACCTATATTCCACGGTCTCATAATGCCCAGACCGATGCATTAGCCAACCCGGCCACAGCTCTGGCCAACCCAAACCGGGATGAAATATATATCAGCATCGCTCATCATCGAATGGTCCTGTCATTTGTTTAGGCCAAGAAGAAAGAAATCAAAAAAATTAGTCCTGTCCAAGAGTTGTATGCTCCAGCCACCAGCTGGATGACCCCCATTGCATACTACCGTCAACGAGGAGAACTCCCACCCTAGAGGGCTGAACGTGAGCAAATATGGAGAAGGGAAATTAACATTGTCCTATATGGCGGCGCGGGTCAGCAAGAGGTCCTCTACAAATGAGGCCTCGATAGAATCCTCCACAGATACATTGATGGAGAATAAACGGTTGCCGTCATGACTGATGTATATGCCGGAGTATGTGGGTCACATCATTTAGGGTCCAAGTTTTCCCATCAGGACTGAAGGCTTGGGTACTATTGGCCCACAGTGGCGCAAGATTGCGAGCACTTTACTGCAAAATGCCACTCATGCCAAATTCATGCCAACTTCATACACCAACCCCTAGAGTTACTTCATCAGGATACGTACTCATGGACATTTTTCGTCTGGGGAATGGACGTCGTGGGACTATATCCTCCCGCCACAGCCATACAACTGAATTATATCCTCACGACAACCGAAATCTTTTCCAAATGGGCAGAAGCTGTACCCCTTTAGGAAGTCGCAGCAAGAATCATTTTCAGCTTTGTGAAAACAAATATCATCAACAGATTTGTTGTAACTCATACCATACTGATGGATAACAGCACCAACTTCTGCTCTGCTGAATGGGAGAAACTATACCAAGAATATGTTATCAAGGCTAACCACTCATCCCACTACCATGCAGCGGCCAACAGAAATATAGATGATTTCAACAAGACCATGTCCAATATTCTCCAGAAAATGGTGGAAAAATACAAGAACTCATGGTTGGATAAACTCCTCCTTGCATTGTGGGCTTACCGAACCACAGTCTGCACCACTACTCGGGCTACTCCGTACTCCTTAGTATGCGGAATAGAAGCGGTCCTGCCCATTGAGCTCCAATTTCTCTCGCTCCGTGTTTCCATTTTCGATCAGTTATCCATCGATGAGCAATCATAAAATTGGATAGGAGAATTGGAACAGCTAGACGAGAAGCGGTTGCACACTTTGCACCATCTAGAAGTATACCAGAACTAGATTTCATGAGCCTTCAATAAAAAGGTTCATCTTCGGACTTTCTTGGAAGGAGAATTGGCATTGGTCCTCCGGACCCCAATGATACCCAGAAAGAAACCTCCAACGTTGGGGCCCAAGTGGGAGGGACCATATGTTATACACAAGGTCTACTCCAACACAGAATATTCCCTAATCTCCATGGACAGGCAGTTCAACATCGGGCAGTTCAACATCGTTCCTACAAATTCTAGATTACTGAAGATGTATTTCACATAGATAACTATAATTCCCCTCTTCCGAGATGGAAGACGTTAAACTGCGAAGAAACCAACAGTCCAAACTCTATGACCCAAAACTAAGAGTATTTCGTCCTCTGCCGACATAACAAAAATGCCCGTCATCCGAGCTGCAAGATGTCAAACTGCCAAGCACCCAATGGTCTAAAATCCATGACCCTAAACTAAGTGTATTTCTTCCTCAGCCAGCATAACTAAAATGACCCTCGTCTGAGATGCAAGGAATTTAACTACCAAGTACCCAACAGTCCAATCTCTATGACCCTAAACTAAGAGTATTTCTTCCTCAGTCGACATAACTAAAATTCCCCTCGTCCGAGCGGCATGACATTGAACTACCAAGCGCCCAACGGTCCAAAATCTATGACTCTAAACATAGAGTATTGCATCCACATCCAGCATAACTAAAATGACCCTCGACCGAGCTGGAAGATGTTAAACTGCGAAGCACCCAATGGTCCAAACTCTATGACCTTAAACAAAGAGTATTTCGTCCTCACCACTTGATGTTAAACTGCACGGATTTTGGAGAACTACATTTTGTTTGATTCTTGCCCTCGCAGGATACGTAGCGACCCCAGGGTCCCCTATCATGACCCAGCCACCTCCGGATGTGAAAAAACTAAATATGCCCTTTCCCTCATGTACGGACCAACCTATCCTTGTGTGTATCCCTCTTACTTACCGCAAGACGTTAAACTACATGGATGAGAAGATTTAAAAATTCCCCTTTCCCCCGAGTATAGGACAGACCTGCACGGGGTGTACTTTTATGAGAACTACATACGGCTTGATTCCTGCCTTCACAGGATACATAGCGATGCCAAGTTTCCCTATCATAGCCCAACTACTCCCAAATAAAAAAATGCCCCCTTCCCCCGTGTATGGACCAGCCCTACACGGGGTGTATTCCTCGTCCTTACCCCAAGATGTTAAACTGCACGAATATGGATAAAAAAGGAGGAATTCACCATTCCTCCATACAGACCAGATCCGCACGGGGTGTAATATTCAAAAGAACTAAGTGAGGCTTGATTCCTACCCTCGTAGGATACATAGTGATGCCAGGGTTCCCCGTCCTGGCCCAACCGTTAAAAAAATACTCTCTCCCCCCATGTACGGATCAGATCTGCACGAGGTGTATTTTTTCGTCCTCATCGCATGACGTTAAAACTGGACAGAATTCGTCCTCACTGCACGACGTTTAAACTGCATGGATATCATCATTACCCACCCAAGGTATATGAAAAAATGATATGACAATACTCCTTGAGAATTTGGATGCATCCCCTCCATACATCATACTCTACGGCCTGGATAATTATGGATCTTCATAACCATTCATGGCCATCATAAGTGGAAAGTTATCGACCAGTGGATACCTTTGCATGACTATGCATACCATGCCCTCAGTAGCTCTGCATATTGATAGCCCTTGGCCCGTCTACCAAAGGAAATATTTCATTAGGCGATACTCTTCCTAGCTCCGTATGCTTACCGGCCTCAGAGCCACCATATCATATCTCCCGATCCAGAAATTTATGGCGCAGTGGTTTAAAAGTTTGTCCCCCTTTTCACATCCAAATGTTGCCATGGTATCCCTACTCGGTTAGCCTATGTATCCGCCCGTGGTTCACAAGACGACATGCATTTAAAAATGTCAATCCAAGGCTAGGATACTTTGACTCAACATACAATTGTAGTGAAGATGTTTCTTATATGCTCGGACACTATTATCCCCACATTACGAACTCCATATTGTCAGCATTCTAAGATTTTCATAACCATTCACGACAATCGAAAGTGGAAATTTATCGACCCGTGGACACCTTTGCATGACTATTCATACCATTCCCTGAGTGGATTTTCATATCGGTAGTCCCTGGACCCTCTACCAAAGGCAAGATTTCCTCGGGTGGTACTCTTTCTAGCTCCGTACACTTTCCGGCCTCAGAGCCCCCATACCACATCTCCCGATCTGGGAAACCTCAGAGTTATAGTTGACAACCTTCATCCCCCACCTTCTTCAGAGAATATCAGAGCATGGTAACTTGGTTATCCTTTGAGTGATTGCAGCAATAGTCACCCAATGGTCCGAGCTCTATGACCACTAAACTAGGAGTACATCTTCTTTAATACATGATGTTAAACTGCATTGAGTGAAGGTATACCCCCCGCGTCAAAGATAAATCATCACAGGGAGCTCTATAAGCATTAACAATAACCAGGTCAGAATATGCCCGACATGTCCAGATATTTTCTTACTAAAAGACAAACATCATGGCCTGAACAATCGAGGATCCTCATAACTATTCACTGTCATCAGAAGTGGATAGTTATCGACCCGTGGACACCTTTTCAATACTAAGCATACCATGCCTTCAGCGGCTTCGCATATCAATAGCCCTTGGACCGTTTACCAAAGGCAATAATTCCTCAGGTGATTCTCATCCTAGCTCCATACGCTTATTGGCCTTAGAGCCCCCTTATCATTTATCCTAATCCAAGAACCCCGAAACCACTATTTACACCAATCAACCTCTTTTCCACGTCTGAGGCATGTTGGGATATTAAATCCTAGTTACATTCTAATCAAGAGGATCCTTGGTAACTACCTCCTCACTGCATGACGTTAAACTGCACAACATCTTGAAAAATACTTCTCATCCTTACTTCATGACATTAAACTGCACGGAATTTAAAATTCTCTATGTCCTTGCTACATGACGTTAAACTGCACAACATCCTTTAATAATGTGCCTCATCTTTACCACATGATGTTAAACTGCACGAAAGTCTTCCTTTCTGCATGACGTTAAACTGCATGGTCAAACCTATCATGGGTTTAGAATGGAACACAGGCTTCTTTGTGTCCCTCAGTGAACAGGTCAGACCGACACAAAACACTGTATCACACCAGCATGAGAAGGAATGAATTAACCCATTCTTGGGAAATTTAGTCTAAATGTTTCTCCCGCATCCAGGCACCCTCTCCTCATAAACCATACTCTGTACTCAAAAAAAGAAGAACTCTCATAAGACACCCCTGGTGGTCCCGAATATCAAACTTCCTTGAAGTTTACTGGCTATCGGATGAATAAAATCATTGAACAATAGACATCTTTTGAATTACTATGCATACCATTCCATCAGCGGCTCTGCATATTGATCACAACTAGCTCATCTACCAAAGGCAATATTTTTTTAGGCAGTGGTTCTCTCTGTATGCCTCTTGGCCTTTGAGCCCCCATGTCCATCCCGGGAATCGGAAACCCTCTGCGCTACAGTTTACCAGCCTCTTTCACAACCCTGCCTAAATATGGCGGAATGTCATTGACAAGATTACCAAGAACCAATAGAATTCGTTCCATTTTAGATAATGTCCTAGCTGCATGACTTTAAACTATGTCGAGCTCCAATCATCCTCTACGCTAACTAAATGCGTAGGACATGAACCTTTCTTCCAATCTCCTAATTAATACAGATGTCCTCAAACCCTTTTCATACATCACATACCATTTCTGAGCCACCCCCGGTGGTTTTCATAATTCACCAAGACACCCATGGTGGTTTCCATAAGTCGAACTTCCATGAAGTCCTTAGGCCATAAAAAATTTAGAGTCATTGACTTAAGGACACCTTTGCATGATTATGCATACCTTGCCCTCAGTGGCTCTGCATATTGATCTCTCCTGGCCCGTCTACCAAAGGCAAGATTTCCTTAGGTGATTCCCTTCTTATCTTTGTAGGCTGATAAGGCTCCCATGCCTTGAGACATGCCCTGTAGGTCATTAAAATATACACATGCTCCACCCACATGGGTTTGGAGGATACTGAGACATAATTTAATCAACGAGACCTCATTGGGGCCCTCTCCCCAACATACCTGGTCAAAGCTGTTCAACCTAAAACATCAGAAATGATAGTCTTGATGGCGGGACTTTAAACCGCTCACAAAAAGAGGCATAAAGCCTGTTAGGCCGAAAACCCGAAGAGGGAGACCTATGAAAAAGTCGGGCCATACCTGCTGGGTCCACACCAAATAGGCCCTAGAAAAATTAGGGTATTAAATGGAAATGTCAAAAGTTTTGTGGGGTTTTTCTACAAAACCCAAGAAATATTTGAACAGAGCTCATTGAGCCCCCTGGCTCAAGAAAAATTTAGAGCATTGTCCAAACACTCATCGAATTTCAGGCCCCCTCTACATCAGAATGGCCTCATCTTCATTTTGATCGGACCCCATTCCAATGGGGGGCATTTGTAGGGTCCTGAAAAAAATCATCAAAGGAAGATTGAGAATACCTTTATATTCAAGAGAGATTCTACAAAATTTCCCCCAATGAATTGGGGTAAGTGTTGAGAATACTCAAAGGACGGAGCATGCAGAACTGGTCCGAGAACCGGTCCAATGATAATGCCATGCGACTGGTTCCACAAATCACCCCCTCTGCGGACTACTATCATTCACGGAATGGAGGCGGAGATCCTCCGCGGGCGTGAAGATGGACGGGTGCCTACCCGATTCACCGTCACGAACTTCCCCAACTATGGACCGCATCGACCGTCCCGGGCCACATCCGATGTCATTCATGGAATGGAGGTGGAACCCTCCGCGACTGCGAAGCACTCCCCGATCTATTTTGATTCGCGAGGGGAGGTGCGTTTAATGCACCTATGAATCGCGAGTTGACCAAGTCATCCATGAACTAGGTCCCCGATCATGGGCCTCCACAAAAGGTGCTGCATGCCCATAGGTGTATCTCATTCCCCACTATATAAAAGGATATTAGTGGGGAAGATCCCTATAAAGGCAATTTTAGAGATCGATCAGATTCGGGTGGTAGAATTTCGAAGGAAGGAGCTTTGGATTTCATAAACAGTGAAGTACCAGTTCATGAACCAGAACAGGTATGAATATGGAAGCGAATTAATAAGGAACTGAAAACGTATAATGACTTGGTGAACTGAGAAATTAAATAAACAATGAAAAGAAGACCGCGAACCATGGACCCTCCGCGGATGCACTTACCATGGACCAAGGAGTTTGTGACCCTTTTCTAATCCATCGCACTGCGTATCACCCTACTATGTGGGCAAAGCCCCGACCGATGAACCCCTGATCAGCATCTCCCTCGGCCGCCACTGCTCGTGTGGACCTCCCAGCTTACCAAACTGGTACGCGGGCTGAACACGAAGCCGCGAACCATCCTGGTTTGCAGAATACTCACCAAACCGCGTACCACCCCTGTTCATGGAATGCCCATCAGTCTGCGGACCACCCTGGTTCGCGGATGGCTTCTCCATCCACGTAACACCTACCTACGCGAAGGGCACCACCACTCATACACCTATGTGGCCCGCCATATCTTTCAGAGTTCCAATTCCCCGAGCCAGATAAAATCCTTCCAATTTGACCTGATCCTCCGCAACCTCCTCATTGGCCCATTCTTCGGCCCCGAGCCGAGGCCCCCACCAGAGCCACCAGACTAGTGTGATGTAACCTTCAAGCGCATCAGTGTGGCATTTTGAGTTCACATACACACGGCAATTGAGGGTGAAGGGGTTTCTTCAGCCCTTGAATGGATTTCTGAAGCATTACTCGGTTCACATTCCCATGGTAATGCAGAATCCGAGCCCGGGAGTCCCCTTTCTGCCCCTCCACTTGTTAGGACTAGGGAACTTATCACTTCCTCGGGGTCTGGCAGACTACCCATCAGAAGGATGCCCCAGTGAACCTCTGTACTTCCCTACGGCCCTGACCATGGAAGGGCATGGTGGGGAAGGATGTTGCTCCATCCTTCTTTGAGGCCATGTCCCTCTCCCACTACGCTTTGCCACCATGGGCATAAATTTCAGAGTAAGCCTCGACTTTTTAGGCCACTTCTTTCATAAGCCCCACTCCACTTCCCACAGATGCACCATTCGTGACGTGATCATCTAGTCCCTGCTGCCTATTGTTTCTCACACCAAGCATGACTCGCGTTGGCTTAGATTAGGCATCGACCATGACATCTTCTTATAGACCTCCTCAGAGTGTAATCCCTAATCCACACCATGGGCCTCCTCAGAGTGTAAACCCCAATCCACACCATGGGCCTCCTCATAGTGTAAGCCCCAATCCACACCATGGGCCTCCTCATAGTGTAAGCCCCAATCCACACCATCGGCCTCCTCAGAGTGTAAGCCCCAATCCACACAATGGGCTACCTCAGAGCATAAGACTCACTCCCATTCGAACTACGTGGACATTGATTCCCCACCACAGGGATATGTAGGAAGCCTCAAAGAGGTTCAAGCCCAATCACCATCGGACCCCCCGGGTCCACATTCATGTCGGTTCCCCGACACTCCCATTCGAACTACGTGGACTTTGAACCTCGACTCATTGGCAGGGTACACAGGAAGCCTCCCCGAGGTTCAAGCCCAACTGCCGGTTGATCTGACTATCTTCACGTCGGTTTACCACACCAACCCTGGGTATCCTGGAGCGTAATCCCCATACCAAACTAAACTACGTGGATTATGATTATTCTAATGAGGATACGTAGGAAGCTCTTATTATGGGTTCGATCCAAATTCCCACGTCGTTATCTATCCCCCCATGGATGACAATAAACTGCAGAGCACCCAATTATGAGGCTTTAAACCAGCACCGTCTCAATGAGTCTAAACTCCTCAGAGTCATTAATCCAATGAGGGAAGGTAATACTCAGGCATACATGATTCTAAACCCCTATGTCCACCTGACCATGGCCAACCAGGAGTAATCCATTGATATTATGCATGGGTATAAACCATATATTCGTGAACATATGAATACGTCTTAAATCTATAAGAGAGTCCCAAAATAGGCAATAATTCCCTCCAAAAGGGTGCGATGAGCCCGAGTTCCCATCCTCTCGACCAATGTGAGTTCTTAAGTGTCACTGGCTAAACCACCCAGCGAATGCCTGCCTTTGGAAAGCAGGTCCATGCATCGTCAGATATAGAACAATTGGGCATTTCGAAACTGATCCAAAACAAAGACTAGAGGAAAATTTCAAAGTGATTTATCTTATTTCTATATAGGTATTTGTAATGTTTGCATCATCCCCTTTGGATTTTTTCTTTTAACCTTCACTTCTTGAGATACAAGACAATTTTATGTATAATCTAAAATATGATACTTCATATTTTCATATCAATAGTTCCCTCAAATAAGATGATACATCTTCATGCTCCCTAGGTGGATGGAGATGGTCAAGATATGTGCATCATTCAATAGCTCATTATTTATCTATATATTTGATAGTACACATTTTCATGAACCAAATCCTACAACTCCTCATTCATTAATTTTTAACCTTGGGGATTTTCCTTTTCTTATAGCTTCCACATTTTTTTTAATTTCGATAACATAACTCTAGGATTATTTTATCATTTCATGATGAGATGGTTGAGAAATCCTTTGATAAATTAATGAAGATTTTACTTACGTTTTGATTCCCATGTACTTATTTTGAAGGTATAATAATATTAGACCCTTCTTAATTATCCTCATTGACAATGTTTTGGGATCTTTTCTACTTAGATAATCTCCTACTCTATTTACTATCCCTATATGGTAGTGGATTAAGCCATGATAGTTCAATATCAAATCTAACAATATTCACTAGTATATGTTATGTTTCTTCTGGGTAAATATATTTTTTATTCCCTTATGATTTTTATATATGTCATACTTCTCTCTATAAAGATATTTCCACAAAATTTTATATGAGAAGATTACTATAGTCAATTCTAGATCTTGAATTTCATATCTCTACTCATGAAATATCAACAGCATTAATGAATAGGATATCACATTATCATTTTTCATCAGTATATATCTCAATCCCTTCCTTCAATATTCATTATATACTATGAGAAGTTCCAGACTCGAGGGTAGTGTGTGTGCTGGTGTAGTGATAAGCCTCATTTTCAATTCATTGAATCTCTCTTTACTGTCATTGGTCTAGAAAAATTTCACTCCAATATATTTTTTCTTGGTCATTGGATTTGAAAATTTTGATAATTTCCTAAATATTCATCGGTAATACAAATATTTTCCATTAAAACTATAGATCTCCATTCCTTATGCTCGTCTTGGACATTTCTCAGTTGAATTTATTTAGAAGGATCCATATATATCCCTTTTTTGATGATGATATTTCATAATAATAATAATTTCTCTATCCCGAACTCACATTTATTATGGTTTTCATATAAATTCTCCTTTTAAAAATTCTTTGGCACAATATTCAAATTCTCCTCATGATCCTCCTTTCCGATGGATTATATTTCAATGTCATCTAAAAATAATATTAATAATTTGTTAAGGTATCTCTAAAGACTCTACTCATCAATTCCATTAATATTAACGAAGAATTAGTGTGTCTGAAGAGTATCACTACGAACTTATAGTGTCCATACCTTGTTTAAAATTCAATCTTCTGAATATGTTCTTCTTTACTTTTAATTAGTAACATCCCAAACAAAATTCCACCTTAAATAAATATTAGGGACTGAATAGTTTATCAAACATTCCCAAAATATGTGATAGGGGCTACTTTTTCTTTATCATGACCTTGTTTATATCATGATAATCAATGAAAAGGAACATTGATCTATCCTTCTTCTTGATGAAAAGGATCAAATCTACACATGGTGAAGAACTTGGGTGTATAAACACCTTTTTCAGATTCTCTTTGGACTTTCTCAAGAATTATTACTAATTAATGGTTGATATTTTATTTGGAGTCATTGATATGGGTAGAGATCTAGGTATAAGATCAATTAGGAACTCAACATCTCCATCTAGATAAATTCATGTAAACTATTTAGGTAATATATATGGATAGTACATCACAATGGTAATGTCTTATATCATGATTATATCCTTTATCAAAATCATTTGATATAAATATTCTTTATTATAATGCAATAATATCTACTCTCAAGAAGAATATTCCAGAAGAGATTCATCCTCCTCTTTTAAATTTTCATGAAATTAGTGAATGAATCTTGTTCGGAAGAGTGATCTCCAACTCCAAAAATTTAATGTTGTATTTATATATGGAATATTAATCCATTCCAAATATAGCATCACATTCTAGTAATGGAAGTATGACAAGATTGTATAGGAGTTTTATTCCATAAACATTTATTGGGGAAGAGTAATATAATTTTAATGAAATAATTTCACTATTTTTTGTTCTAAAAGATAGATCTACCCCTATGAGTTGAGGTGGTTTTTGAATAGTTTTGTTAAAAATTCACGATATGAATGAATGTGTAGAATTACAATTAATTAGTACATTCACAATTCATGAATGAATAACCACTATAGCCATTACCGTATGGTTTTTGTGATCCACCTCATCAGTAGTAACAACATCTTCCCTTATTCTATCTTTAGAACATGGAGGTTATTAACATTCATTGTCTCCTAAAACCCTTGTATTTTGGAATTTTCTTGTATAATACCCATGTTTCATGTAGTTAAAAAACAATACCATATGCTGAGTGTTTATCCGATCCTTCTTTTCTTCCATCTAATTTTTATAATTCTTCATCTCTCTTCAACATTTATTAGCCTGATGCCCCTCTTCCAAACTTTAGACATCTCCTAATTCTATAGAGATTGTTTTTAGGTTTGTTATTATCACATTTTTTACATGTAGGTACTACAGTTTCCTTTCATCCATGGGATTTATCCATTGATCCTCCAAAATTAAAATCCATTTTATTCTTTTTATATCCATCTCTATAATTCCACCAATAATCTCTAATATCTATCTCTACTATAAGTGCACAAATTGAAATCTCTTTAAAGTTATAAAATCCTTGAATTACCAAATTTGTTTATAGGATCATATTTAATCCACTAAATAAGTATTCTATATTAAATTTAGTGTCGATGATAATGTTGGAGGCATACCATGAAATCCTTGTAATGTTTTCCCCATAAACCCTGATAAAATAATCTTTCTAATGATTTATATTTAGGAACTACTTCTCTGTTTTAATATAAATATTTTGGGTGAAATATTTATTGAAAAATATTTTCATGAAACCTTCTCATTCCAATGGATCAATTTCCTCTTTTTACTTTATATTATTTATAATTTTCCACCACTGACCATCGCCCCCCACTAGAAGATAGACATCCAATATGACTTTTCACTATTATGACAATTATAGGATATAAAATATCATCTTAGTGGATTTAATCCATTGTTCTATGATGAGTGGATCAAAATATCCAAAAAGGTAGGGGTAATATGCCGTATAAAGGTATCAACCACACCTTTCTCTTTTTTATGAGAAGTATATAATTCCACACAGTTCAATTTATTATTCATAACTTAAATACACTAAGATAGTACTGCTAGGATGTTCTCAAATCTGTCTCCCATTAGGTTAGACATCTTATTTGGGTAATAGTTACATTTCCTTTCACATTGGCTATTAGAATAGTTTATCCTATTTCTCATCATTAAATATAATAGTGGAAATAAAATTAATGATAAAAATACTCAAACTAAATATCATATAAAAAGGGAAACTATCAACAAGGAAGGAATAACATATGAATTATATGTATATTATAACTTATGAGTCTATAGGTTTCAATCTTGGTTATCCATGGTAATTTTCTTATTAGGTATTCAAACCTAAAAAACAATTTATGTCCTTCAAATTGGTTTGTAAAGAGTTTTAGAGTTTTCCAAAACATATCCTGTTGTAGTGTAAAACTAGGTGTGTTTTAAGGCTACTTTTCTGTTCACCAGGTGTGGATTGAGTAAATACACAATGATCCATTTTGGTTTTATTACATGTATGTAAATTTGTTCTGGATCCACATCCACATGTAGTATCTATAATATGATGTAATTTCATGGATACCACATGCTCTATACTTTACTAAAATTTCATGATATTTTCATATACATAGACTAATCCCTTAGGTTCTCAAAATAGTATTCTATTCCTAGTTCGAAAAAATATCTAAACCCTACTATGATGCCAACTATAGTGACTGAAGCCTTTTATACATACTATTACATGATTTTTAATATAAAGAACCAATAAATATTATCTAAAGTTAGATGGTTCTAGTGTATATACAATCCTAGACTTTTGATGAATAATGTTCTCGTTTAAATTCTGGTTTAAATACCTTTATGATGGTGAATGAAATTTTTACCAAGTGTATGAGGATGATCAGAGGTTTTTTGGGGGTTCAGGGAATAAATGAATGAATAACGGGGCCATCAAGTTCATATTTCACGGCTATCTCATAGTTAGTAGTAATTATGCACCCCAACCATGATTTCATGGAGGTGTGGTGCACAGCTGATGAAAACATGAAGGGGGGGGGGTGAAACCAAGCATTGTTGGACAGAGCCAATCCACATGGGTTTTCAAACTGTTCAAGCTCCCAAGAAGACCGTGTGACCTATGACCCTCTTCACTACTAAAAATTTACGCAATAACCTTGATTTGAAACTGTGAATATAAGTACAAAAATCCTGGCTATAGGTTATAGCCACGGTTCAATGGACCGTGGATGGTATTGGAGTGGCTATAGGGAAAGATGTATATTCGTGGTTTCCAACAGTGGCAATATGTCAATAGTCATTGTTTGAAACCATGGAAGAATCTTAATCACATATGGTCTATAACCACATTTTAAAACTCTATTGAGTGGGATATACCCACTGTTTATAATCGTGGCTATAGGACATCCCATTTCATTAAAAACACCCCACACCCCACACCATCACAACTCCCCCTACAACTCCTCCCCCCTATAAACCCCCCTCCGCTCCCCTTAGAAAACCCCCCTCATGGAGTGTCCCCCCTGCTCACCCCCTCCCCCTGCACCCCCTCCCTAGACTGACCCCCTACTAAGCCCCTTACACCCTCCCCCCCTAAAGACCCCCTTGCATGCCCCCCACACTCTCCCATATAAACCCCCATGGACACCCCTCCCTCCTAGACAACCCTCCCAACTGGAACCCTCCCCCAACCCTACACACCCCTACCCCTCCCCCTTAAACCCCACCCTCCCCCCTAACACAGCTCCCTCCATAGATAGAGCCCCTGCACACCCCTCCCCCCTTCCCCTATGAAAAACCCCACTGCTGACCCCCCCCCCCCACCCCCCGTGCATCCCTAACCTCTGATGACCCCCTTGCACAACCCCACACTCCGCTAAAGACCCTCCAAGAAACCCCTACCTCCTAGACACCCTCCTTCTCACATGGACACCCCCACCCTACACCCCATCACCCCCTCACCATGCCACCCCATCATGGACAGACCCCTTGGATCACCCCCTCCCCCCATCACCCCTCCCTGAACAGACCCCCCTACAGACACCCTTTTACCCCCTCCCCCTATAGACGCCCATTCCCCACCAACTCCCCCCCAACTCCCCCCTGAAAAGCCTCTTGGACACCCCTCACTCTTACACACCCCCTCTCCCAGCACACCCCCTTCCCCTCCCCTCGTGCACCCCTCCCGTTACTCCCCACCCCACGCTACCCTTCAACCATTCCCCCCACTCTTATAAACCACCCTTCCCCACACCATCCTCGTTGCACACCCCCTTTCACCCCAGGTACCATACCCTATTGCACCCCTACCCCCACCCTTCCCCCTGCTTCTACACACACGTTTCACACCCTACTCCTCCCATTAACCCTACCTATACCCTCCCCAAAACACCCCTCCCTACCCCTTGGACCCCCTGCCATTCTTCCCCTCCCCCACCCCTTTTAGTATATCCTCTGTCAGTTCCCCCTTCCGGCCCCCCATGACCATATCATCATCAAATCTATTAAACCCTATCTAAATTCAATTTTTACAAAAAGTATGTTTCATATGTGGAATAGAAGGTCACCAAGTTGAGAATTTCATGGCTATAATTCTGTGAAATACATCTTATATTTGGAAAAAATGAATATTCAAAAAACTAAAAAGGACCAGTCATGCAATACTAATGATTTCAAGAAGACATGTGAGAATTCAAAACAAAACAGACAACCAGAGAATATGTTCTTGGTTTGTCCTAAGAAATTTTCCAAGACTAAAAAATTGAGGATGCACAAGTAAATGCTAAGAATCAGGGAAAAAAGGTGACTGAAATTTCACCCACAAGAGGTTCCTTGAAAGATGAGATAGAGAAAACAACTCTACATGATGTGTCAATCCATGGGAGGAAAATATTTGAATAAAATATAAAATATGTCATCAAATAAGAGTGTATATCCCATGTTGATATTGGAAATATGAATAATGTAATGATGGGAGAAAACACCAACCGTAAGTGTTTCTTTTAAAAAAACAAGAGGTCCCCCTTTATTCCCTATTTTTGTTTATTTGTGAACAAATATTTTTTGAATTAAAGGAGTTAGATGACTGTTGTACACATTTCACAACAAAGGATAAGGTCAACGTCAACAAAAAAGATATGTTTTTCATGGAGTTACAATGTTGTCAATATACCATGATGAAGAGGAAGGGGAAACATCCATTTTGGGGGTTCTTGAATAACATGGTGCAATTAAGCATCAAAGAGGTGAAGACCATTTTGATGTTTGGAAGATATTTAATGAATATTGGAGTTGAAGGGTAACGTTTTGAAGAGGTTTTGGTGTTGTATAGACAATCATGTTGCAATGGAAGTCATCAAGTCCGTATAGTATACCATAAGATTAATATTTAGTGAATTCAAAACATATCATGCCAGAATGAATACATTCATGCCGTGATTTGGTTCTGAAATGTGAAGATGCTTGAGTCAGTCCTTCATGACATGAAGATCACATTGAAATGGTTTGTCAATGATATTTTGAGTTCTTATTTTTTGGTGTGGGACAATAGGTTTCGTCATGGGGGAATAAAATTTTGTGGGGGAAGACATAGATCACACCTCAATTTTCCTACACTGCATGAAAAATCACCTATTATGGGAAAAAGGTAGTTGCGTCCTAGAGAGATAATTTCAGTGACTCGTAGTCACATCGCAGAGTAGTTGGATGCGAAAATTCAATTACCATTAGGAGTTGAGGTTTGAGAGGTCATGTCGAATTGAAGATTGATCACATCGTAATGGCCTTGGGAGTCAAGTAGTTTGGAGGTAAGAAATTTTTTGAAACTGTCATATCATTCCACGATGCACCTTTTTGGATACCCACTCAATGATATGGTGTCAATAATAAGGGTATTTAATTGGGAACGAAGTACCAATTCATGAATTATTGTATTTTCATTGAACCATGGAGGTACATGTGCTAATATGTTTGTGCCTAAAACTACAAAAAAACTATTAAAAAGGATAAAACCCAAAATTTTCCATATGTATTAATTTTTTGCATTCCCACCATAAAAGTTTACACAGATATGATAATCAATGAGTGGACTTAGAAAGGCTATGTGAAATTAAACTAAACGTGTGAATCCAAAAGGAATGGGTAGTTCAATAGTATTATTTCGACATGAGTCATCTGTACGTTGGACATCCTTGCTAAAGGAAAAGAAAATATAATAAACATATTATAAGGAAAAAACCTAAATGAAACAAACATATTAATCTCCCTACTACCCTAATCACCCTCCCCTTCAAAGAAACCAGTGTAGCAGCCTCCAGTGCCCTTCTGTCCCCCTTCGTAGAATATAACTACCTTCCATCCATAGAAAGCGGTAAAAGGCTGAAGTTGCTGATGTGATAAAGAAAATAAATTAAAATCTAATGTACAACATACCTAATTCCATTGAAGAATTATATCTCCGTACTATTTCATTTTTCAATATAAACACAATGTAATTCTGGAAACCCACTTTGACTACAACAAGTTAGGAAAAAGAATACGAATAATTTACACCTTTCATATTAAAAAATAAGAAAGAGAATAGAATCAGAATGTTCTAAATTACTTTTATATTCAGGATGATATTCGGATAAGTCTATCCTCCTTCATTTTAAAAATCTAAAGAACAACTTTTTCAATTGTAATCAATGTGGTCAAAGGAGTGATAAATGGTTTTCTAATTCAGTTATGTATGTATAAAATTCAAATCACGAGTGAATCCCATAATAGTGGAAGATGGAAACAATTATATTTGAGAAGATATCAAAGGTATAAATATGAATGAAATATACATAACCATAAGCATATGCTAAGAAGGGATAAATGAATAACAAAATGCATATGTGAGAAAATGTATACACGAAACACTGTTTGAAGGGAATCTTGAAAAAATTAAATCACAAATGTTTGCTATCTAATGATTTATGTAGAAATTGAATAAATACTCATTATAAATAACAGCTATATAATTATAAAATACATGTTTATAAATCATTGGTATATCATAAATAAAGATTCATTGAAGTGGAATCCTATAAAAGCCCTTGAAACCCAATACCCCATAGTTAAACCACCTCAAACATGAAATACAACCCTAGCCTCACTACACACAGCCCCCATACACCAGCCCAACCTCCTCCCACCCACATCCCCTACCCTACACCAGCACCCCACCCTCTGCTTCCGCACTCCCCCTACCCAACTTGCACCCTTTCTCTACCACTTGCACCCCTTGCACCCCCTACCCCCTAGTAAATTGAATTTATGTTTTAAATGTGATGACCCATTCATGGAAACTAGTAAGGTTGTTTGTGATTAATAATGATTGCAACCTATAAAAGAATAATACATTGGTGTAAGAAATCACAATCAATTAGGGGAATTTGGTAAATAGTGGATTTTAGAAACTATTACACCAAGAAATATCATATTTTATGAAGAATAAAATTTCATTAAATTTATGAGGGTTAGTTTTTATAGTTCTTAATTAAAGAATTATCAATCATTTTAGAATGTAATTTCTAATTTATATGGAACTTCTAGAACCACATCTCAGGGTGGAGGTTCTTGTTATGTTTTCTTAATATATGAATACTTTAGAAAAGTAAGTATCAACACACTCAAAAACAAATTGGATTTTTTTAACCTTTAAATAATCTAACCCCTTATCCAAAAACATGCTATAATGATGACTGAAGTTATGAGAATAGATAATGGATATGAGTAATCTTCTATTGAGTTTATCTAGTTCATCATATCTAATGGAATAGAAAAAATATGGGCATTTAGGGAAACACCCTAATAAAATGGAATTGATGGAAACATGAATAGAAATATTCTTATGTGAGTCTGAAGAATTCATGAAATCTTCAAGTGGTTCAAAACCTATTGAGTATATGTTTTGACTCTATATGTGTACTTGATTAACATTTTACCAAATACTTCTAATCAGTTCAAACCTATGGACAATATTTGGATTGTTAAACAACCATTATATGACCACATAAGATTATTTCTATGTACATCCAACACACAAATTAAAATGTAGATTTTTGAAAAGTGGACTATTATGTTCTTATAGAATTCTCTGATGAACCCCCCCCCCCCCCTTCTTGGACACCCCTCCCTCTTGATAAACCCTCCTCCTAGAATCCCCCTGAACACCCCCCCCCCCTTCTTGGACACCCCTTTTACAACCTCCCTCATAGTCACTATCTTGGACACCCCCTTCTGGATATACTCCTGGACACCCCCTCCCCCTAAGACAACCCCTCTCTCCTGGAAACCCTCCCCCTCCCTCCTGGACACCCCCACCCTCCCTCCTAGACACTCCCATGGACTCCCCCACCCCCTACATACCCCCTAACTAAATTTTTAAAATTTCAATCGGTGAAAAATTTATATTTTATTCCATGTGTAAAAATTAAATGAACCAATTTCTATGTCAAATAACATTGTTTCTACTGTTAAAACTGTAAAAATTCTAAATGTGTTAAAATTTATTTCCTTCTTATACTGGTTTCTAAGTAAGAACAATATACTTATTTCTTTTATGAAAATGTTATCAAACCCACATAGAATTATATAGCTTCCACTGGTGATCATTCAAAATTATAAATAGTGATATTTTTTAGTGTGTTTAAAACAAATGTAGAAAACAGTGTCTAAAATATTCAATATCATAAATAGTTATCAAACACACCTAGAAAAAAATGAATACATATATTTTTTACCTAGATTTTTGGATTACCTTAAACTCTACTTTCCAATTACAATTGTGAAACAATGATATTACACCTTCATTAATTGTACCATGATATTATATATATTATATCAAATGTAATTGAAATCATAATAAATTTGTAGAAATATTAATTTACATGTAATTTGTTTATAATTATATGTAGTTATACAAATTACACTGTAAAATTTCACTAGAAATACTGGAAAACTAGGAATGAAAAACTAAATTTCTCCGAATATAGTAGAAAAGTTTAATGGATATACTAAAAAAGACAAGTAGAAATACATAATGATATGGATTTAATTTTTGATGTATAACATCAGTCTACATACTTTTTTATTAGAAAGGATTGATAATCGTATCAACTTTATTTGAATGAATTTAAAATAGAAATGAAGAATGAAATATAATTATTAAAAAAAATTTATAATATTATAATTTCTATTATATTCAAGGGGAAAATATGTACTGTTATGTTAACGAAGACTGAAAATATTTTTCTGAAGTTAGTTTTTTGTGAACTTATATTAGAAGAAACCCCCTAAAGGAAATTAATGAAAAAATAATTTAGGTAAAAATGCCTCATATATTTATATTATCATTGTATCAATGAAAATAATTTTAAATTGAAAATCTATTCTATTTAATAAATTAACATTTTATAGAGGTTGTACATTCATTTGGTTTATGAAATTGTTGAAATATATGTTTTCTTGCATATTTTCCAAGAGTAAGTGAACATTAAATTTATTTTTTCTCACATGCTTAGTGTTTAATTGTAATATTAAATTTAGTAATTTCAATACTAATCTGTATTGTTTTATATTTTAAGAAATTCAACTTTGTTTGAAACCTAAACTCATTATTTTTCTATTGTGTAGAGATATACTTTTTCTAGACATTTTAATTTTATTAATATACTAGAGTAATATTAGTGACCTTCATAAATTAAAATATAATTTACTATAATTCTATTTTTGATATGAATTTCATGAACTATTAGTTAAAATTTACAATATTGATAAATCAACTATCATTATTGATTAATAGTTACACTCAAAATATAAAAAATATATGTTATAGTTAATTAAGAGTGAAATGTTTGATGATAATAAATCAATAGATTTAATGATACTAACTAACCCAATATAGAATATGAAATTCAAAAATAATATAAATTTAAACTTTGGAAACAACCAAATATTTTCTAAATTAAATTTTGGAATTGCACCTATGTTGTTACCTTCTAAACTATATGGATTTATATTAAGAAAATATATTAAAAAAACTTTTTGATAAATCATCAATAAATAAT
This sequence comes from Viscum album, assembly GCA_963277665.1. Taxonomy (NCBI): domain Eukaryota; kingdom Viridiplantae; phylum Streptophyta; class Magnoliopsida; order Santalales; family Viscaceae; genus Viscum; species Viscum album. The sequence continues at coordinate 1,617,966,303 of OY728125.1, forward strand.
ATAAACATTTACTATTAGATCCCTATAAATTTGGGCTCCACACATCAGGTGGCTGGGTGTGCATACAGGTTCCAAAGTCAAAGTGTAGAGGTCTACATGCCATGAAATTTTGGTCCACGAGACTCAGGGTCGTGTTGTACACATCAACTAACCCTTTTTGGACCCACATTCCTTGTGTAAAATATTATCACAATGTGTATCAGTAATTTAAAAAAATCAAGTCTAATTTGAATACACACAGAGAAACCCATGAGTCAAACATGATGTATCCATATGAAGGACATTCCATGTTTCTTATAGGCACAAGACTTTGGATAAAATGTTTACAACTAAGTTACTATTTGGAGGAACATATTGTGATATCATAATAAACCATAATGTATACAGGGACCATATAACTAAAAAAATTATAGGTAAAACCAAATCCACTAAATTAAAACTCCCACCATTTATTATATCGACACTTAGGAAGAAATCCTCACATTAATTCATAAAACTGGATCAAACTATGTCAAAATAGATGGACATATTCACTCAATTTCAGTAAGAATTTAATGTGATATGAATGAATGTAATGAAATCAAAAGATAGAGGGTGATCACCGAGAGGGGGATGGTTGTGTAGGAGGTGTGCGGGAGAAGGAGGTGGGGATTACACCTAGGATAAGAATTAGTGGGGGAGGTGAGGTATCCTGCATTTAATGGTTGCTTCGGGGAGGAGGGTTGGAGATGACAGTACATTGTGGGGTTTCCCTATTCGGTGGTTGCGAGGGGCAGTGTTGCGTGGGGGGTGAGGATGGGAAAAATCACAAAGGCCATCCCATAACAGTTAGGGGATGAGGATCGGGGAGATGAGAGGTCGTGAAGTCCATCGGGGAAGAAGGGTCACACCGTAGATATGAGAGGTCATAAAGGCTGCCGGGGAAGAAGGGCCATGCCACAGAGTTGAGGAAACACGATTAAACCCTACATCTATGAATTTAATTTGAAGTCTAGCTATAAATTAACATGTATCCACTGACCTCGATAACAATGTCTATAGGTCTGTGGATATAGGTATCTTTTCTAGTAGTGCTTGGATAGAGGGTGGCACACACAGTTGGGGCATGATTTGGCCAACCATTTGACCAAACCATGCTCCCCATTAAAAATGTTGAATTATACAACCCCCTGGATTTATGGAACCATACCTGATTTTCTTTCTTAGTACTCCTTCAGTAGCAAGAGTGACAAACCAAACTCTCCCAAACATATAAAAGATCAATCTCCTTAATTTATAAACCATTTATAGCATCTTTGGGTGCGGATCAAAGCTCTGGGCGAGTCTAACACTCATCTTTACTCTTTTTTGGATTAAGGATTGTGTAGTTTCTATTTGTCTTCAAAATCCCCAAAACCCTATTTTTCCAGTGTATCTTAGGTTGGGGATTCAAAGGGTGTTGAAATCCAAATCAAATGCTAAGGTTAAGTCCGCATTCACCTTAATAATCGAGTTAGGTGTTCTATAAGTTATATCTCATAATCATGTTTATTATTTTATGGTTATATGGTTGTGATTTGGTGTTTTTGTGCAGATTTGTGGTTTTACATTGTATAATTAATGTTTCAATTGGTTAATTTATGGATTTAACATTTCACGATCGTTGTGGGATGCATTGAGGTTGATTAGTCTTAGTTAAGGTCCACCTATGATCCTTTATACATTCTTGAACATGAAAATTGTAATAGTAAGAGTAGAATAAAATTGTTATAAATAGAAACAATGATAATTATGTTGAAATGTTAGATTGAATTATAAAAATTCACTAATGGTAGGTGAGTCTTTTCATTGACATGGCATAAGGGGGTGTTTAGAGTAATGTAACAGGTTAAATGAATTAAATTGTATGTGTTAAATGACTTATTGGTTGTAATGGAAATGTGTAGATGAATTAAGGCATCTAAATGAGGAATGTGTTAAATGGAATATGATATGAAAGGGAAAATGGGCTAATGGGTTAAGGTGTGAAGAAGGAAAATGTGTTGAATGAGTTTTTATTATAAATGATAAATGTGATGAATAGTTATGGTTTTTATTGGAAAATGTGTTATGGTTAAATAAACATGTGCACATGGCTTTGTGGTGTGTAGGGTATTGACTTGGGGTTATAAAACCATTAGTTAGGTTGAAATGAGGGTCTAAACTCCACCCCTCTAATGCACTGGTTAGGGAGTCAGACTGATGCTCTATGTCCCTAACAATTTCATTTTATGAGACTACCTGGACTGAGGCTATAATGTATGTGTGATGTAAATTTTTGTGAAATGTTTTCCACTAGTGATATAGGGATCTTTAATTATTACCCTATTTAATTTAATTGACCGACATAGGCTGTCATGTAATAAATTAAATACCTAACCCCAGGAACAAATGATGAAATGGTCAAAGTGAACTAGGTTAATTAGTTAAATATTATTATCTTCTTTTTATATAACTACGCATTATATACATGCATACACTATCTGTTTAGACTATATATATTTTGTAGATATCGTTGCTATTGTCCTATTATGTTATACTCACACCCTGCTCGGGCCACCATTGGGTACCTTAGAAAATTTCTTGTTTACTTGTTAGGACGAGGGAAAAGGCCCTATGCTAGATGGTTGATTAGGGCATAGGATGCTCATGGGTGGGGGTTACAAACATGGATTCCAGACCCTTTCGGGACTTCTTCATTCATATTTATTTTTGGTTTTAATACACTTTTACCTCTATGAGATGAAATAACACATTTATTTTTTGTTTGAGGGATTGCACCCAGTCTTGGGAAAATAGTTGGTAATGCATAATTATTGTTTATTAATTATTTCTTCCTTTATTTCATAATTTAGCATTTGTAGATTAATTTTATAAAGAGAGTATAGTCTTCCCTTGAGTTTATTTAGTCTATCATTGAGGGTTAGTTGCCTTTGGTGTAAAGGGAGGCGTGAATGAGGACAATTGGAGACCCATCTCAGGGCACCAATTTAGTGAATTGTAGACTAGGGATGTTAAAAAGTGGTATTAGAGTAAATTTTATTTTTTGTTGTCTTACTATTTGGTGTTGGTATATGGGAATCTATGATATTTTAGGCCATTGAAATGAGCTCATGCATGGGAGTAGCTAACCCATGTATAAGAGAAAACCCAATTAACTATGGTTGAATTGTTTTTCATGATGTTTGTTTTTATAGTATAAATATATTTCACCATTGGGTGATGCACTTGTTATGTGATGTGGCTATTTTATGATAGTTTTCTCGTTGACATACTGGTATGAGGTTGTGTATTCTTGCATCATTTTATTCACCTAGGGATATAGGTTTCATAAATCATTATATTAATACATGGGGAAGTCTTATGGGATGTGAGGGATTGAATGCATTACATTTTCATTGAAATTAGAAAAAAAATATGTCTAATAAAGATGGTTAATATGGGGAAATTGGTTGCATGTGAAAGTATGGTTAAATAATATTTCATCATAAAGAGTATTAAATGGGATAAAATCAGTTTTTAATAAGTTTTGTTGATGGATGGTTTCCTAACATAGAATGGTTTGTCTTGTGAAAATGGAAGTTGCTAAAAAAGGTGTCTAATGAATGGATTGTGGCAATGTATGTTTGTTTACCTTGGATGATCATGGACCATGATAATGATTGTTTAGGGTAGGTAAAAAGATGTGACTCTATCCATTGGTATTGTGTATGAGAAATGGGTTGCTTAAGTCTAGTGGAGAGACTTGTTTTTTTGAAGACTATGGATGTTTTATGTTATGTGTTCTGAGATGTGTGTTTGGAATTGTATAGATATTCCATTGTGATGACGTCTGCTAATTTGGATAAAATATGATATATCCAATAATACAGCTCTATAAGTGGGTAAAACCCTAGTGATATAGGGTAACAGAGCAGAGGAGTAGTTCCATGAGAACATTGATCATTTTATGCAGATTATATCATGGGACCCAGGGATGGTTTGGTCGAGTATTTTTGAAAAGACTAGAGAGCTTCGACCACAAAACCCTCTAACATTATTCTATGAGGGTGGAACTAAAGTAAATGAGTTTAAGATAGATTCCATATAGAATATTATTGATCACTTAGATATTACTCTTGATAATATATTCAATTCGGTGCCCTAAAAATTGTAAGGAAATGTGAAGTGTTGGTGAGATATCTTAGTTTAGTATGAGCAAGTAAAGGGTATGTTGTGGAAAGGATTACATGAAAATTTCTAGAATATTTCTATCCAGAGACCTTGATGCAATGGAAGAATGTAGATTTTTGGAGTTTGAATCAAGGTAAAATGATAGTGATGGACTATGTTGGATGATTAGCTTGATCAGAACACTTTGTTCTAGCATTGGCAGGGGATGAGGCAGCTATGGTGAGAGTTTCCAAGTTGGACGTAGATATGAGATCAAGTCCCATATAAATATCATTTTGTTAAATAGGTTGGTTGAGGTGGTGTATTATGACATTATTTCAGAAGGAATCCTCAAGTAGGCTTCTAGTGGTGGACATGCTATTCTAGTTCGGCGATCTAGTGGTGTGACATTCGATGTTAGGAAGTGTCACTTCGAGTTTTTTCACCATGGCATGGGTGGAAACAGTAGTCAAAGAATAGAACCAGACTCTCAGGGTAGTGATTGAGTTATATACTATTGGTGCGGTCAGTCAGGATACATGTACGTATAGTTTCCTTGACCACTAGTTGAGTGTTGAGTGTGAGGAAGGATGGGCATGTGCAGTGGTTCTGAATAAACCCTCAATAGATGGGAAATGATAGAAGATCAAGGATGATAAAGAGTGCAGAGGGGTGGGGGATCAGTTACCCCATATCAGGTATGAAATGGGAGCTCTACTGGTCATATCGATTGTGGTAGAGGATGATGTTCCATAGGAAACAAGCATACTTATTCATAGGGTAGTACAACACCAGAAACAAAGCTAGGAACCTTGGGATGGGGGACATGTAAAAATATTATAGTTCATCCTAAATCTTAAGGTGGCAAGGCTGAACCATCAATGGTTTGAGGTATGATTCTTGTAGATTCTATGCTTTCTAGTGATATATTAGATACAAGAGCTTAACAATCTTTTATATATGATCATTTTGTGGGTTTGATGGGCCTAGTGGTGGAAAACTTGTGTAGGGTTATGTTGATTGATACACATTTAGGAGTAGGAAGAGATTATATCTAGTAATTTAAGGAGTGTTTCTTTAAGGTTGGTGGGTACCATTTTCTGTGGGACTTTTTTGTGCTGTAGATGTTGGGTTTTTACCAAACTAGTACTCACCCATGCATTTGAACAGTGATATATCTGATTCTCTAAAAATAATCCAATGCTCAATTTAGATTCACGATCCTTATAAAATAAAATAAATGTTCCAATATATTAAAAAATATCCTCTACTCAAATTAATTACACCATCCATTAATCAAAGAAATTACGTGCACATGATCCAATGCTCTATAAAATTAATCACAATTCATATTTAGTAAAAGTAAATGAAACTAATAATAGAAACAAAATAAAATGACCCACTACTCAATTGATAATAGTTATCAAGATAAATTAGTGTCCTAAAATCGAGAGATGGAAACCATCTTCATGATAATATTCTGCAATTCATAGTCCTGAAAATATTAAATATAACTTGTGATATAACCCATAGAAAATGATGAAACTGACTTACCATACCCTATGGTGGATAGAAGATATAGTAAAAGGGAAGATAAACTCTCATATACTCCAACAACATTTCCATAGTCATATCTTCTAAATATACTTGCATATGATTTTAAATGTTGAAATACAACCAAGGGGAGTAAAAGGATGAAATAATTGCCTCGTGGATACAAATCCAATAGATATAACAAATGTTGATTAGTGATTTGGTTATATAAAAGGCTTATAATGTGTTGTGTGATTGGATCATTAACCCATGAATCGAACCTTTATCTGACTGACTGACTCGTATTCTAATTCCAGGAAGAGATCCTTCCCTCGAATCATATATAATAACTATTAAATAACAAGTGTATAATTGTTTTGAGTGAGTAGGATTGATATAACTTTTTATGAGTATATGAATTTCAAGAAATTAGAATCAAAAACACTGATATATTGTTAAAAGGAAAATTTATTCTTCTTCCTCTCATAATCTCAGGAAAAAATATGCAAATACAATATACCCGTCTGAACATGCATTTTTTTCTACACAACCGCAGAAGTTATCTTAGGGATCATAGGAAGACAATTTATTATGTTGTAATTGAAATTTTGATCACCACAGTTTTTTATATCACAATTGAAAGCTTCCCTCTAACATTTCTCAACCACTGGGATTCTATTGAAAGTTGTTTAACAAATTAGAAACCAACATCATTGAAAATCAGGTTCTAACATTAAAAAAACACACATCTAATATTCATAAAACCAAAATAATGGAAAACCTATATTAAGAAAAAAATGGATAAAAAATTGATGATAACAATCCAAAAAATAAATCTTTTGAAAAAAGTTAACATTCATAATTTATTTGGAAAAATCAGATGAGTTAGCCACATAAAAACCTGAGGCAATGATAAAATGTGTCATATATCACTCACTAATTTAATGTAGAGGAAATACCTAGAGAATAGTATAGAGTCCAGGTAGTTGAGGATCCAGATTGCTTAGATGCTACGTCTAGGCATGGCTTCCCAAAGATAACTCCCAAGATCTTCTAGGATGTATATTAACTAATAATATTTTTAAGTGAAATACTTGATGACTAGTATGAAAACATGTCAAAAAAAATAAAGCTATTGTTATACCTAATTTTTTTAGTGGTGATGAGTTATAGTGGTCAAAGAAGAGGTAATAAACCAAGATCTAAGAACTTACTCATTCATCCAATATGTTTACGTACAGATACAATAATGTTTAAAAATAGAAATACATACTATGTATAAAAAATTGAAGAACAATTAAATAAGAAATACAGTAATATGAATAAGAAATTTATAAAAACAATATTTAAAAATAATAGGTAACACTTCAATAAGAAGTTAGAAAATATATATATACAAATAATAGGAAAACACTTACATAAAATAATCTGTCAAAAGTAATGTTTCAAAACCCTGTAAGGAATTATGTAAATTTCAGTGCAATCTGAATGCAGGGAAAAAAAATTTTTATCTCCAAGAACAACATTTTCATGGTATTTAGAACCATATAGAGAAGTAAATGGGGATGTAGCTATATCCAAGATAATAGGTTCCCCTGAAACACATTCCTCCACCAATGATTTTCTATAGGAAGAATTAGATTCCCCAGTAGAAATTAGTTAGCATCGCCACAATGCCCCGACGATCCACCATCACTAAAAGAGAAATCATCCACTGGATAGAATGAATACTGACATATAGGTAAAGACATGATCCAAGAAAAAAAATAATAACTGAATAGTAAATCATTTCCAACCATATTTCGAGTGATGGTTTTTGAAGATTAGGTGGATCATCCAAACTAATCAAATCAAATATAATTCTTGGAATCATTAAGTATATTCTAAATCCATATATGAATCTATTTGTATCACTATAAAATGGTGACCATAATCAATATGGAATATTTTTTTTCATAAGAAATACTGATATAATTATGCATAATAAATCTTTAAAAACACTATGTATGAGTTATTGGAAAATATTTGTGTAAGAAAATAAAATTTTGAATGATTACATAAGAGAAAGTTTGAAACCAAGAAAATATAACAACTTATTTGATATCATAAAGTTGTGTTGCATATAACGATGTGTTTTTTAACAACAATAAATATAATATTTTGTTATGTTTCATATAATATTTTATTTTTTATTTATTTTGTATCCCAAATTAATAATAATAATATTATACTTATTATATTATTTTTATTGATTATAAGATAATTTTATTAACATATAATTTTTAATAGAATGGTGAACCTCTATGTAAATAAATGAAGTTACCAGTAATATATTTTGGAAATTAATTTCCATTGGAAACCAAACACATTTTTTATCTTGTTTCCAATCATATCCTTCAATAATCATCCTCCCAACCAAAAATGACATTGTCCCGATGGAATTTAAAAATGGTGTAAAATAGACAACAATATTGATTTGCCACCATTAAAATCAAAAAAATGATTAAATAAAACATAATGGATAATCACTTTGTACATTTGATAAATGTGTACATTCATGATTATTTTTTTCAAATATATATGTGTGTTTAATGAATTGTACACATGTTAATGTAAATGCTGATTAATAAAATCTATTCAGCATTGAATGAGTTCTATAAATCGTTACATTTCTGAAACAAACTATCCATGGATATATAGAATGCAAACACTAATAAATGATTTAAGTAATACAATCTAAACTATATGATGTCGTCATGTATGTAGTAAAATTTGATATAATTCATAGTGAGTCATAAGTACCTATGCCCAATTTATTTACCCATCATGTTTTACTAAATTCTAACAAAACAACATAGTAAAACCCTATCAGAAGGAAATTTGAATGAATTTAAATAGATATAGTATGAAACTGGGGAATAAATATCATAGAGAAAACCATAAAAGGTTTATAGAAATTAAATAAAACTTACTTTAAATTGAAAACCATTACCTTAAAAACCCCAAAATGGGGAAAAACTGTTCATGCAGTAAAAGTTTAGGCTCAGTGTAGAAAAAAACTAGAAGCACAAAACCTGAATAGAGAGTTGAAATAAATAAAATAGAAAAATGTAAATACAGTAAGAGATATTTTGATTCCACGCCATTATCTACCCCATTGTTGGAAATTGTAATAATTTGTTGGTGAATTATAAAGTAAAACAATATTATACATAATAACCTTGAAGGGAAACACATATACAACATGTTAACATATATGATACAATAGTTGGTTGTAGGGGAAGGGTTGACTATAATACTATAAAACATAGGTGTAATATTATTATATTCATTTCATTAATATTTCAAGATAGTATAGAGACAAGGTAGTATGAATAAATTATTGATAACTAACATTATAAGACAACTAGTGTGTCTGAAATTAATTATGGACCAGGTAAACTGTCTCATTCTATCCCAAATAATGATCAATTCAAATTCATGTTTGTGGATCTGTTAAAAATATTAACATAGTGGTAAAATTGTTATGGGGGTGTGCATTTCAATGTAGTTTCTATAAATTATATTTTGGATCAAAATGTCAAATATTTCTGAAGAAAACTGCATATGGGTCTATCTAATCCAATACAAACCACTCTTCAGATGTAATGAAAGTTGTGGCAGTGCACTTTGTGTCAAATAAAGTTTAATGAAATCTTTTAGAAGCCTATATATTTAAGTGAAATATAATAATGAAAAAAAATAAGACAACATATTTACGTGTAATATAAGTTTCCATATTCAATTATAAGCCTAAAAATTCAATATAATAAATAAAAAATATAATCTTTTTTATTTAAAAAGCCTGTATAATCAATAATCCTACATTTCAACAATCATATATATTCAAATATAAGCCTGCATATTTAATCTTTCATAATAAATATAATTTTGAATATATAATAATGAAAAAACCTAAGCCTGCATATTCAATATAATAATAAAGAAATGAAATCCATCATATTTAAGTGAAATTTTTTATTTGGTTAATAAAAATGAAGCTGTGTGAAAAAACATGAATAAATCCGAACATAATTTAATAAAACATCATCCTATATGAACAAATTTATTTAAAGTTACAAAAAAGGGATAAAAAATATGTAATGATTGAAAAAATATGAACATGTATATTAAACTATAATCAATTATAAAAAAAGTACTCTAAAAATTTAAAAAAATAGATGTATGTAAGAACAAAAAAATATGAAACACTATGGAAAACAATATTGACCTGATTGAAAAAAATATGAAAAAATTATAAAAAAATAAAAAACTATAAAATTCTTTTAATAAATAAAAACCCAAACTTGTTATTCTAGAAGAACTTAAACACCTCCACCATGGGATATTTCATAGTTGATTTTAAGCTCAGAGATACAATGGAATCAAGGTTACAAATAATTTCATACTTTTGTAAAAATAAAATAAAATAGAATATAAATAGAATAGAAGATATAAATAAAATCAATCTTAACATGTAATAGTATATATAATAGTGAAAAGAAAATTGAAAATTTTAAGTATGCATATTAAATATAGGATTGAATATCTAATAATGAACAAATATAAGCCTAAATAATCAATATAATAATAAAGAAATATAATCCTGCATATTTAAGTGAATTATTTAATTTGTTAATAAATATGAAGTGGTGTGAAAAAAAATATGAAAAAATATCAACATATATTAATAAAACATCAACCTACATGATCAAATTTATTTAAAGTTAACAGAAAGGCAATAAAAAATATGACCTAATTGGAAAAATATGAACATGTATATTAAATTGGAATCCATTATAATAAAATTACTCTGAATAATTTAAATAACCCTTACCTATAAGAACAAAAAAATACAAACCTATATGGAAAAAAAATATTGACCTAATTAAAAAAATATGAATAAATTAGAATTAAATACAAACCTATTAAAATTTTTGAATCTATAGAAAAATTGAACTCACCATTCTATAATAACATAAACACCTCTACCATGGGATACACCACTATTGTTTTTAATCCTAGAGAGGAAATAGAGGCATGGTTATAAATACATTTATAAATTTGTAACAATAAGATAGATATGAAAATAAATATAATAAATGCTATAAATAAAATGAATCATAACATTTAATAGTAAATCTGATAGTGAAAAGTGAATTGAAAATTTTAATCACATGTCATTATATGGAAATCACTAGGTGTGTGCTTATGTGAAATGGGTGATATGGTTACGAAATTAAATAGGATTAATTATCATATGACTTACTTTTTTCACCAAATCCTCCACTATTTTTCTCGATCCATTACAACTATCCATAATACATCACAAATTCCATCATTTAAAATATAATACCATAATTTCCGAACTCAAAATCATAGATGAATTAGAAAAAATATGGATTTAAAATCATTTAGTGAACTTTAAGATCCAATGAAAATGCAAAAATTAATAGTATAATTAAATATGTTTTATAGTTAAAACTAATATATGTAAAGGTGAATTTTCATAGTAATCTAAAGTCTTAATAGTAAAAAGTGCCAGATATAGTGTTCATCACGATATTGTGAAATTTCAAAGCTTTAAAACCCAACACCTACACTTTTTTCAGTATCGTGATGTATATATAGAAACCACTAGGATAAAATATATTCTACTTCTATTTACATGTCTATCCCTTTCAAGAGAAACCATTGTCAAATCTATATCCCACTACATCAGGGAACAGTCCTTTCAGGCGATGTAGGTCAATAAAATTGAATTTTTGCATGTGTTAATAATGGAACATAAGGGGAAATTGATTTTCAAAAACTATATGTGATAGAAATTTTTAAAATAGAAAATAGATTTAAATTTATAAATTAACCAAACTAGAATGGTCTAGTTTGAATACCCCACTGAAGACTCATCTAAAATATTGTGTTCTAGTAACTTCATTAAATACCTTTATTTCTATAACCATAAAATGAATAAAATATTACAGATTTAATGGAATTATTAATGGAATGAATAAAATTCATCTAACACTAATCCAATGGAGTAAAATAAAACCCAATCTAATAAATCATCATAGAACTAATCCAAATTCAGCCATCTAAAAACAAAAAAAATTAATCAAATTAAATGAAAATAATAAAATGAAAATTTATTAAGAATGAAAATTAATATAAGCTATGATTGAATCAGAAAAATGAAGAATTAAGGTGTTATGAGGACAAAAAATAGGACATCAGGCCATAGGCCACAACCTAATATTAAAATTTACAATGGATGATGAACCCAATTCAATATAAGCATGCTTCACAACTTTTTGACGATCTTGAGAAATATAAAACTCAATATAAAATATAAATAAATTAGGGTAATATGAAGGGTATCTTGAAATTAAGGGTAAAATTGACATATTTCACTATTACTCAAGATAAAACCTGTATATAATAATGATCACATGAAAATAACCATAATAGAGAAAAACAAAATATTACCATATAAACAAGACCATTGTTAAATACCATAATTTCAAGAACCATAAATTGAAGAAAAACATTACCAATGTAAATACATTATCAATGGCATGAACAAAATTCATCTAACACTACTCAAATAGAGAAAAAAACCCAATCTAAAAAATCAGCATAGAAATAATCCAAATCGATACATCTAAAACCCAAAAAAAATTAATTGAACTAAATAAGATTAAGGAAATTAAATTATATTGGTTAAGAAAATTAATACTGGACATGTTTTTATATAATAAATTGAATCACCTTATAAGAAATAATAAAAAAATCTCATGAATATTTGCAATTTTTACCTCATAAAGTGGTCTATGAGAGTGATTAAATTAGAAAAATCGTCAATTATGTAGTTATGGATCCAAAAAATATTACATAGGGAATGAGACCATATTCAATGGTTAAAATTTACGAAGGAAGATGCACCAGATTCACTATCATCATGCTTTGTAACATATCTATAATCTTGAGAAATATAAACCTACACAAAAAAATAAATAAATTGAGGTAACATGAAATTAATGGTTAAATGGACATATTTCAGTATGACTCAAGATAAAACCTACATATAATAATGATCACATGAATATGCGGGTTCTGAAAGTGTAAAAGCATGGTTACATTAAATACAGGTGGCACAAATCGTGATTTGAAGTTGTGTCAAAGGAATGGCTTTAAATTGATTGAAATGGATAGATACTGAATGGAATAGTTTGGAGTAGATAGTGAGAGTTCGATGATGACCTTCAAATGTAAATACCTCATGTGGAAAAGGTGCATGAGGTGGAGGTTCCTGAAGCGGAGGAGCTAGACATGGAGTAGCTGGACACGTAGGAGTTGGACGTGGAGAATCCAGACATGGAGGATCCACACAATTAGTATCTATAAATCGAATGGGTAGTGGAGGAGTGAGACAAAGCAGGAACCCTAAAATGGAGTAAAAATGGAAGTGTTAGTGAATATGAAGGGATATATTTGAATAGGATTCTTCTAGAGGATGAAGAATGGGAATGTGATTTGAACTTGTTGATAATGAAATTGATACCCTGGAGGAAGGAGTTTTATGGAGGAGTACAAAGGTGTTGGTGGGGATAAAGATGAAGGCATGGCTGGAGAGGGGTTTCGGGGAGGGTGATGAGGAAATCAACTAGGAACCATTATCGTAGCTGAGGGAATTCCCAAGAGGAGTAGGGTATGGAGGGAGGGAATGAAAAAATGGATTGAGAGCAGTAATGTAGAGGGCTGTATGAATGTCACGTCAGTGAAGGGAAACCAAGAATTATTATATATAATTTATAATGGGGATGTATTAGATAGTTTTTTACGAGTCTCATATTTACTATTTCCTACATAGTGTAACCTTCACATCCCTGGAAGGGAATACTTTTGTTCTCCATGGGGAATGGGATATCCAAGCATACCATTCAGAGTAGTTGAATGAAATCAAAACCCAAGTGGCTTGTCTTAGTATTGATGATGGTGGAGTATAGAATCTTTTATTTCCTCCTATGGTGGATCAGTTTCAAGATGTGTTTCTTGAGGACTTCTTAGGGCTTCCACCTGAGAGAGTTGTTGAGTTCACGATAGAGTTGTTGCCGAGAGAAAAACCAGTTTCGATTCTATATTATAGAATGTAACCAAAAATATTCTACGAACATAAATCTCAGTTTTATTAATTGGAAAATAAATTGTTTATTCTTCCATGTATGTCACCTTCGGGATCACCAGTGCTGTTTTACAATATGTCTGACAGATCTTTGCGGATGTGTGTCAATTATAAGAATCTGTATTAGTTTATAGTAATGAATTTATACCCTCTTAAATGAATTGATGGTATTTTTTACTATATGAGGGGTGGTTCTTTGTTCTATACGATTTATATGAGATTAGGGTATCCCTAGTTGTGGGTGATATCATCTGATATACCATGGAAAACCATTAAGAGCTTTATGGTTTGTATGAGTTTATTATGATGCCATTTATCTAGATTAATTCACCATTAGTGTTTATGAACATGATGAACAAAATATTTCACTCGTACATGGATCAGTTTGTATTTATTTTTGTTGATGATATCTTATTGTACTATAAGTCTCATGATGATCATGAAAAACATATTGATATCATTAAATGTACATTAAGAGATAATAGGATATACAGAAAGCTATCCATATAAAATTTTTAGATAAAAATGTTATTTTTATTAGGTCACATCATCTCTATGGAAGGTTTTTCTATGGTCCCAGAGAAATTGCAAGATATTGTATCTTAAGAGCATCCCAAGACAGTTTTTTGATATCTAATTTTTTTGGGTGTTGAGGGCTATTATAAATGGATCATTAATTACCTTTCTAATTTGGATGAACCGTTCATGGAATTAACAAAGAAGGGAATTAGTTTTGAATGTTTTGGGGAATGTGATAATTCTTTCCAATAGGTAAATAAGTGGTTAACTACTACACTAATTTTGATCGTACCCAATCTAGGTAAGAACCATACCTTGTTTAGGGATTCATCCATTATTGGACTTAGGGTTATATTGATGAAGGATTATTGGGTTGTGGCATATGGGTACTGAATGTTTAGGAATCATGAATGGAATTACCTTACGCATGATCTTGAGTTAGTTGTGGTGGTTTATGCTTTAAAGTGTTTGTGACATTACATATTAGGAGAAATGTTTTCTGTGTATACAGATCATAAGAGAACAACTTTTCCCATTGTGATTTGAACATTCAACAATGATGATGGTTTGAGAACATGTATTCCATTGATTTTTAGATGGTTTAAATGCCATAAAAGGAAACAATATTTTGAATGATTTGAGTCAGAAGACTTAAAATTAGGTCATTCAGAAAACTAGTTTTTGAGTGGAGAATGATGGAGTTGTTTGTTGAGATGCATTGAAAGGTTCGGCATGGGAAAGGGTACATGAACCTTGAATCCATGGATGTTGAGTCCATGATTCTGAGCCGGATCAAAGAGAGTTAGTTTGAGGAAGTAGACTATTTGGCCCTGAGGGAAAGTCTTGAAGGTGGGGAGTCGACTTCCAGTTAGGTTGTTCGTGATGATGAGATCATTTATATTCGTGGTCGTGTCATCATGCTTACTTTTATGTGGGAACATTTTATGTTAAAGATCTATAATTCTAATCAGTAGGCACATCATGATTTAACCAAAATGAATCATGATCTTCATAGAAAGTATTTGTGGCTAGGGATAAAGAAACATGCTATGGGTTCTGTGATGTGATGTCATACATGTCTACGGGTGAATGTCGAGCATCAGTGACTGGGGGGGGTTTGTCATAGCCCTTTCCCATTCCATAAAGAAAATTAAATGACATGACTATTGATTTTGTGGTGGGTCTTCTAAGGATTCTTTTGAGTAATGATGTTATTTGGGGATTTTTGGATTGGTTAACCACGGTGGAACATTTCTTACAGATTTGAGAGACCTTCATCATTGACTAGGTGTTTTGAGTATATAATTCCACCTACATAAAGATATAAAAAAATTACTATTTCGGTGCTGAAATATATTTTGATTGAATGTGTCTTAGATTTTGGTGGATCTTGAGAGAAGCACTTTTTACTTGTTGAGTTCACCTATAGAAATAGTTACCTGGTGACGATCTACATGGAACCATATGAGGCACTCTATAGGAGGTCTTATAGATCATTGTTATTTTGGATAGAGTTTGAGAATGAAAATATTTGGGACCAAGTCTCATGCATGAGACATTAGAATAGGTCCTGTTGATTTGGAAATGTATTGATACATCGTAAAGTAAGAAGAAGTCATATAATGATTGGAGTCAATGACATCTTGATTTTATGGTGGATGATCATGTGTTCCTTTAGATTACACCAAGGATGGTTCAACAGTGGAGTCAGAAATAGGGTATGTTAGCACCGAGGTATGTGGGGCCATTTGATATTGTAGGGAGGATCAGACTAATGGTGTACCAATTAGCTATTCGACAGTGGTATGGTGGCATGCAAGATGTTTTTCATGTGTAGTAGCTTCGACAGTATCACCCCGACCCATCTCATGTGATTGATGTTGATGATGTTCAACTAGATGTTGAAGCATCATTCAAGGAAACTCTAGGTTGTATTGTGGACTATAGTGAGAAATTCTTGCAAAGAAATACCATGCCTTTATTTTGAGTGTTGTGGTATCATGGTAACATTTAAGAAGAGACTTGGGTGAGAGATACTGACATGTGTTCCCAATGTTCTGATCTCGTTACCTAAAAAACTATGTAATACATTGGAGAGTGGCTCGAGGATGATCCATGAGGACCTAATGGAAAGATCTCTTTACCTCAAAAACATTGTAATTATTTGGAGAGTGTCTTGAGGATGAACCAGAATAAGGTTGGAAGGTTGTACTATTTTGGAACTTTGGGGAGGTATGTTATTGATTAAATGCTGGGTTGAATACCATTAATATGGTGAATGAAATTTTTACTCTCTGTTTGAGGTGGCTCGAGGGTGTTCCGGTGGTTCAGGATATGAAAGAAGTTATAATGGGGTCATATATTGTATGTTTCAAAGATGGCACAAGGATAGTAGTAATTGTTCACCCAAAGCATGATTTATTGGAGGTGTATCGCATGGTTGATAAAAACATGGAAGGGGTTAAGTGAAAGCATACAGACATGGAAAGAGATAAACTACATGTTTATTAAAACTGTGAGGGATCTCTAGGAGACCATGTGACCTGGACCCCTCTTGGACAGAGGGTTGCTCATGGTTGGAACATGGTTTATACAACCATATGGCCAAACCATGAACCCCCTTAAAAATGTGGGATTTAACCATTTTTTCCTATTGGATTTATGAACCATTACCTAATTTTATTCAAAATTCTTCCTCAAGTAGCAAGTGTGAAAACCAAACTCTCCCAAGATTCCGAATAATTGATCCCCCTCATTTTTATGCTATTTGGAGTGTTGTTGGATATGAATCGAATCTCTCGGAGAGTCTAACACTCATCCTTACTCTGTTTTCTAGATTTTGGATTGTATAATTTTTATTCTTCTTATGAATCCTTAAAACCCACTTTTTCTAGTGGATCTTAGGTTTGGGATTTTAAGGGTGTTCAAATCTGAATCCAAGGCCGTGTTTGAGAAAGCATTTGTCATCCGAATCAAGGTAGGTGGAAATCAAGTTATATCACATAGAATTTTTTATTTTTTAATGTGTATGTGGTTTTTATTTGGTTACATTATTCTATTTTTTTTATTTTCCATTGTATAATTGAAGTTTGAATTGGTTAACTAATGGATTGAACCTCCCATGATCCCTATGAGATGCATTATAGTTAATCTGTTCGGTTTAAGGTCTTCCCATGTGGTGTTCCACTATCTGGAACTTGAAAATTTTAGTGGTAAGCATAAATTGAATTTTTATGAATAGATCCCATGATAGATATGCTGATATGATAGCTTGAATTGTAAAAAGGAACTAATGGTAGATATTTCTAGTTATTGACAATGAATAAGGGGGTGTTTGAAATAATGTGGATGGGTTAAATGAATTACCATGAAAGTGATAAATGACTTATAGGTTGTAATAGAAATGTGTAATTGATTTAAGGAATGCGAATGATGATTGTGTTAAATAGGTTAAGTTATGAAAAGGGAAAATGGGATAATGTGTTAAGGCATGATGATGGAAAATGTGTTAAATGAGTTATGATTGTAAATGATAAATGTGATTAACGGTTATGGTTTGTGTTGGTAAACATGTTATTGTTAAAGAATAATGTGCACATCCCTTGGTTGTACATAGGGTATTGACTTGAGGTTATACTCCCATGGGTCAGGTTATAATGAGGCTCTAAAAACCACCCCTATAATTCATGGGTTAGGTAGTCAGACTAAGGCTCTATACCCCAGCCCTATAATGCATAGGTTAAGGAGTTAGACCGAGCCTCTATACCCCATAACAATTTCATTTTATGAGACTACATGGAATGAGTCTTTAAGATAAATGTGATGCAACTGTTTGTTAAATGTTTTCCCCTAGTGAGATGGGGAACTTGACATATCCCATTATTCATTGTAGTTTATCATCATAGGTCATCATGTAATAAATGAAATTCATAACCAAGGGAAAAATTATGAAATACTCAAAGTGAACTTCTTTAATTAACAACACCATGTTATCTTCTTTTTATATTTTTATTCATTATGTAAATTCATACAATATCTGTTTAGAATGTGTATTTTGTAGAAATCATTGGTTATGGCCAACAGATTTGTAATCACACCCTAATCGGGCCCCTATCAGGTACCCAAGTAGATTTTATGGTCGATAGTCAAGAAAATGTAAAATTCCCTATGCTAGATAGTTCATTGGGTCAACAGATATGCATGGATAGGGGATACAGAATTAGATCCAGGACATGTTTTAGAGACTTATTTAGTCATATTTATTTTGGGTTTTCTTACAGTTCTCACTGTCTAACATGAAATAGAATATTTACTATTTGGTTGTGAGCCTGCACCCAATTTTAGGAAAATGTCTTGTAATTCCTGTTAATTTTTTATTTATTAATTATTATTTTATTATATAATTTATTTGATTTGTCTTAATCAAATAAAGACTGTATAGTCTCCCAAAATCTTCTAATAGACTCACACTATTGGTTAGCATCCTCTCATATATGGGGAGGTGTGCCCGAGGCCATGTGGTGACCCAGATCTGGGAACCAGTTTAGTAGCTTACAAGTTGGGAACATTATAGTGTCTTTGGGAGACTAGTTACCTAAAAATCAAGATAAAACTAAAATAAAAAATCTTTATTTTAATCCCCATAATGAGCTCTTAAATCCATTTGTGTTCCCAAAACTTCATAGGATATCTTGGGGAAATACAATACAAAAGGGGTGAGTTAACAATCTCAGTAAAGAAATAAACATGATAAAGAGTATAACATATGTGTCAAAATGTATGACATGATATCATAAAAGAAAAGGCTCAAGAATAATCATAGGAGGTCTGAACATAAAGAATAAGGAATCATAATATCATGTAAATATAGGAAGGTGTTAACAATATAAAACATGGCATAAGAATAACTCAAGTATAACTTGCAAGAAAACATCACACATTGGATAAAGTACCATCATGGATTAGGTTTAATCCATAATCCTACACATATCGTCTGGTTAGAAAAAAACATTACCCAATACACTATATCAATATATAGGTACATGTTGGATCGAATATGTAGATGTATATGAATATTAGATGGAACAATACAAGAGGGGGGGTGAATTTTAGGTTTAAAAACGTTGTGTTTAAACACTTAAGAAATTAGTTTAAATGATCATAAACTAATAAAATTCACAACAAGAACAAACAACCACAATTGTATTGAAAATAAAGGTATGATATGATGTAATACTATAAGAAAAGTAAAGAAATTGTATTCAAGATGAACAAAATAAATAGAGTAATAAAATAGTGGAGGATTCTACCATAAAGCGTATAGACTCAATCGATACAATATGTAATAGTATAATTGTAATTGAAACAATTACAAATGAATATGGAATGAAGAAAGGAAAATAATACAATTCCACTTCTTAAAAAAAACAGTCGTGGAAATGTAAAAGTATTACAATTATTTTAACCCAATGAGAAGGGTTATCCTTTCACCTAGGATAATAGGTTTGTCTTACCCCCACCTTGGTAAGCCCTCGATAGGATGATTGGTACGTCTGTCTTGCTATCCCCGCAAGCCCTCGATACGATGATCGATACGTCTTTCTTGCTATCCTTGCAATCCATCTATTTTGCAGGAAATCGATACCTATGTCTTTCAATCACTTTAAAGACATCGATACGATGATCGGTAGCACCGTCTGCCTATCCCCGACTTCCCTAGATCATTGTCATTTGATCAGACGCACAATGAAAAAAAATCACTTATAGAAATACAAAAACTATGAACGAGCTGTTAACGTTTTGTAATCTTATGGATTTCACACGAAGCAAGAGAGAAGTCACAGTATCTCTCTCTATAACTTGATATAGAAAAGTCTCACACACATGTTTCAACATTATTTCTTGGCATCAAATGACCTTCTATTTATAGGCCTTAGGTTTCAA
The DNA here is from genome assembly GCA_963277665.1 of Viscum album. NCBI lineage: Eukaryota > Viridiplantae > Streptophyta > Magnoliopsida > Santalales > Viscaceae > Viscum > Viscum album. The sequence continues at coordinate 1,617,986,689 of OY728125.1, forward strand.
CTTTCATATTTCTTCCAATGGTCATATTTCTCCGAAAAACTCGGAGGGCCATCGACACCTGACATTATAATGGTCATATTGAAACAGAAAACATGACATAATTTTGATGGTTTATAACTAACTCCACAACATCATTTTGGTTAAGAAAAAGATATATGAGGATGATAAACATGAGTACGATTGTTATGAAACATTTGTTTTTTGATAAAGGACCAAAAAAAGCATGTAATTAATGTAAAGTATGCATACTAAGATTATTCCTTAGTGTAATGTATTGGTATGATACAAACTGAGTATGATTCATAAAACTTAGTACGATTAATAGAGTCAATAAAATTTACAGAGTCAGTACGAAAAAATAGAGTCAGTACGATCAGCATGGTCAGTACGATCAGCATGGTCAGTATGATCAGTATGGTCAGTATGATCAGCATGGTCAGTACGATCAGTATGGTCAGTATGATCAGCATGGTCAGTACGATCAGCATGGTTAGTACGATCAGCATGTTCAGTACGATTACCATGATTAGTACGATGATCATGATCAATACGATCAGTATGATCAATACGATCAGAATGGTCAGTACAATTACCATGGTAAAAGACATTTGGGATTTCCAAAACAAGATATAAAAGTCAAAAGAGAAGTTTTGACTCAACAATCTACCCATTTTTGGAAATCACAAAACACAAGGTAGAAACAAAAAGAAATACTTATATCCCATTGAGTTATTGGTAACTATGATGAATAAGAAAATTGAATACAACAAACTCCCCCTTAGGTATTTATTTCCCTAATGACTATATTCGTATATTTTCCTTGATTTAGAAGGGTTTTTTCAAAACATTCTCCCTTTTTAAAACATTTCCCCCTTTTTAAAACATTCTCCCCCTTAGTGATTTACAAAAAGAATGGGGTAATCTTGAATTTCCTAAAAGAGTTAGAGAAAAGAATAGCAATGCAATATAAAGAGTAACAAAAGTCGCATTACGATAACAAAATTTTAGAGTTCACGAAAAGAAAAATAAATACAACAATCATTTTTTTTTCTCTTTCCTTTTCCTTATTTATCAACTCATTAAGAACGATTTTCATCTTTTTGATTTCCTTTTTGTATTCAAATATAGAATCACCCTAACTTCCGAGAAGCTCTTGTTGGTCAAAAAAAAGCTGATTCTGATTATTGATGGTCTCTTCTTGGACTCTGATTACTTCTTCAAGAGTATCAATTCTGTTTTATAGATTCTTGTTGTCTTTAGAAAACATGGAATTTTGTTTCTTCAACAAGACTAATTCATCCTTGAAAGATGAAACATTCTAAAACTCAGACTGAAAAGCATTCATTCTCTCTTGAAACTCTTTAACTGAAGGAATATCACCTCCATGGGTATTTGACTATTGATTCAGTTTTTCAACAGTTTTGTTGTCAACCTTATTAAAAGAAATAGAGATAACATTTGAAATCATCCTTAATTCTTCAATTGATAATTCATGATCATTCACTGAGATCTCTGTTTTGTATGACCACTTAGTCATTCTGTTGCAAGCCTTTTTATGAGCAGCCGAACTTTCAGATAGAAGTTTCAAATCGGCTTCAACTGTCAAAAATTTCTTTCTTACTTCTCTTACGGAGCCAAAATTATTTCTATAATAGTCAGTAATGAAATCAATTTTCCCTTCAAGCCTGGGAAAGTAAGGAATGGTCTTCTCAATTCTTCTCAAAACATAAACAATGTAATCACTCCTTTTCAGAGAAATTGTTTGTTCGGAATCAGTATCCTCATCGTACGAATCCAGTTCATTTGCATGACTTGAGTCTACAACTGGCTGTTTTCCTTTTTCTTTTTCAATCCCATTTCTTTCTTCTTCCACATTTTCACTGATAACAATTTTTTTTCCGTATGAGAATATTGAGGATGTTGATTCCCTTTGGAACAAAATCTTTCTGGAGTTTCAAAAGATTCACCACGTGCTTTAAAGGCTTGCAAAGCATGTTGAATCCCTTCACTTTATCTTTGAACTGATTGTTCTCTAATTTTCTTTGAGCTCTGAAGGAACTCCAAAAGGAAATCTCCTTCCTCTTCACCAACTTCCTGAATTTCATCCAACATATGTTTCCCTTTCTCTTTCTATAGAAGACTATGTATGATGGGTTCTTGATATACTTCTTCGGTTACTTAGCACTAGTATCCTCAACCATTTTCCTGAGTTTTGAAACATCAAACTGCTGAGCTTTTCTTTTTAAAAGAGTCTTCTTTTTCTTTTTAGCCTAAAGGGTATCCTCAACCCTTATACTTGCAGCAAAGGCTTCAACCGGGTCAAGACCAAAATTCGGATCACCTTCCTTTCTATTTTCTCTTTATTTTCTCCACCATGCCACAGCCTTCTTACTAAATGTAGGTTTCTTCTTTTTCATTGAACTGGTTTTCGGATTTGACTTTTGAGGAGCACCAACAGATGTATTTTCTTTGAATTGCATAGGTGCTGTTTGATTCTGTGCCGATTAGGCTTCTAAATCCTTAACAGAGAGCTTTGAATTATGATCAAAACCTACATTTATCTTCTTCATCGTACTCTTACATTTCCAGGAAGGCTTCAGCTCTTTCAATTTTCCTTTCAAAGGAATATTTCAAAACTTCATACTATCAAGAATGAACTTTGTAAGAATAGCTGGATACATGATCAAATGGGACTTAATTGTTCTTGAATTAAAATTCTTGATTGTTTTAAAAACGTATCCCATGAGATTCACTTTTCTATGTTGATAAGAAATTCAAGCACAAAAATATCAAAATATTTCAGAGTTTTTCTATCCCCTTTCCTTGGGATTAGAAAACCTTGAATCCAAGGAGCCACAAATCTATTGTCTCGAGAAAGATGTGCCACTTTCCTATTCTCTTCATTTATAAGAAACAAAGACTTTTCAGAACTTTCTTTGTTAAACGTACCAACTTCCTATGGTTGTTTATGAGATGGAAAAAAAGAATCACCTTCAGCTGGAACACTTAGAAAGTGGGATTCTTTCTTCATAGACATTGATATCTTTCAATCGTACACAACAAAATTTATAGTCATGTTTTTTTCTAAAGACACAGTCTTGTAGAACTGACTGAATTCATCAATAAGGACCAGATCATGAGACACTAGTTTTTCAATACACAAATGCTCCCAGCCTTGAAACAAAATAATTCTTTTTATTGTTGAATCGTATGAATCGAAAAGGTCCAGAGAAACTATCCTTTCTCTGAAAAAGTATTTTTCTAAGAAAGTCTTGGAAGCCATTTCAGTAGGAGTGTTAGTAGAGGACTGAGACATATAAGTGAAGCCAATGGAAGATCGTACAGAGTCTTACAACAGGGAGGCCGAGCTTTGCCACAAAATCTGAAAAACCGGTGTGGGCTTGGGGAGGGGGTCTATTTATAGGCAACAAAATAATGATTTTTGGTCTTCTACGATTGAGATTAGAAAGAAAGAAATCAATGGATATGATTAAAATGAAAATAATTTTTTTTACAAAAATTAGAAAAGTATATACCTGCCAGATATCGTAAGTTAATTGTTGGTTTAAATAGTATTAACACAGTGTATGAAAATAGAAAATAACTAAGAGAAATAATATGATCAATTTTCATGCCGATGGAAAACAATTTCATTACCGTTGACTAACATACTGATGGAAAACAAAGTCATTACCATTGACTAATGTACCAATGGAAAACAAAGTCGTTACCATGAACTGATATGCCGATGGAAAACAAACTTGTTACCATGAACTGACATGCTGATGGAAAGAAAACATGTTAACATTAACTAACATGCCAATGGAAAAGAAATTCATTACCATGAATAAACATGCCGATGGAAAAGAAATTCATTATCATGAATGGACGTGTTGATGGAAATGAAATTCATTACCATGAACGGACATGCCAATGGAAAAGAAATTCATTACCATGAACGAACGTGCCGTTGGAAAAGAAATTCATTACCATGAACGAACGTGACAATGGAAAAGAAATTCATTACTATGATCGGACGTGCCGATGGAAAAGAAATTCATTACCAAGAGCAGACGTGCTGATGGAAAAGAAAATCATTACCATGAACAGTCGTTCCGATGGAAAAGAAATTTGTTTCGGTAATCAGTCAATATGATAAATAGGATTGTAAATAATAAGATAAAATAGTGAATAAGATAAACAGAAAAACAAAAACACAAACCATGGGAATAAAAAAATAAAGATCATAAGAAAATAAGAAACACAATATGTAATAAAAATGTTCTCCCCCTTTCTAAGAGGAGTTGTTTGATGTAAAGAGAAGTTTAAAATATGAATTAGATACGAATGATTATTTTAATGAAATCATTCCTAGCTTCTGTTTTATAAACACAAATCTATCGGATGGTAATGGTTTTGTAAATATGTCAGCATGTTGTTCTTGCGTTCTGATGAATTGTCATATAATATCTCCTTTTTGTCTGTGATCCATAAGAAAGTGATGCCTAATATGTATGTGTTTAGCATGAGTGTGATGTGCTGGGTTCTTACTAAGAGCTATGGAACTTGTATTATCACAAATAATTTGAGTTTTGGAAAAACTCAACCCATAGTCAGTGAGTGTGTGTTGCATTCATAACACTTGAGCACAACAACTTCCATCTGCTACATATTCGGCTTCAGTAGTGGAAAGTGCTACCGAGTTTTGTTTCTTGCAAGACCAAGAAACCAAGGAATCTCCTATGAAATGACATGTTCCATATGTACCCTTTCTATCCATTCTACAGCCACCAAAGTCTGCATGTGAAAAGATTTTTTTTTTAAAAATCATTTCCAAAAGATTAAAAAAGTCCTAAATCCAGCATTCCTTTTAAATACCGAAAGATTATCTTCACATCTTTTAAATGAGACTCTTTTGGATTATATTAGTATCTTGCACATATGCATATAGAAAACATTAAGTCTGGTCGACTGACTATCAAGTATAAAAATATTTCTATCATACCTCTAAAAATTGAATGATCTAATGGTTTTCTAGTTTCATCAATATCAAGTGTATTTGAGGTACCAATTGGAGTGGTAATACTTTTAGTCTTGTCAAAACAATACTTTTTGAGTAAATCTTTTATATACTTATGTTGAGATATATATGTTCCTTCTAGTTTTTGTGAAATTTGAAGACGTAAAAAGATTATTAAGTGACCCATCATAATCATTTTAAACTCAGATTTCATTAAGTTGGCAAAAGAATCAGTTAAAGATTGCTGAGATTATCCAAATATGATGTCATCAACATAAATTTGATCAATCCAAACATTTTTATTTTCCATTTTTATAAAAAGTGTTGGATTCGTTGTACCTTTTTCATAATTTTTTTGTAAAAGTAATCCAATAAGTCTATCATACCATGCTCTAGGTTCTTGTTTAAGGCCATATATAGCTTTGGTATGTTTGAAAACATGATTGGGATGTTTTGAGTCAAGAAAGTCAAGGGGTTGTTCGACAAAAACATCCTCTTGAACAAAACCATTTAGAAAGGAAAATTTAACATCCAGTTGAAATAGTTTGAAATTGAAGTATGCTGTAAAGGCAAATCGAATACGAATAGATTCACGTCTAGCTACATGAGCATATGTTTCTTCATAGTCTATTCCATCTTGTTGATTATAGCCCTTAGCAACAAGTCTTTCCTTATTTCTTACAATGATTCCATTTTCATCAAATTTGTTTCTGAAAACCCACTTTACACCAATTACAGTTGTTTCTTTAGGTCTTTCAACCAAAGTCCATACTTGATTCCTTTCAAATTCATTTAGTTTATCTTGCATTGCTTTAATCCAATCTTCATCACCTAAGTACTCACTTGGGCTTTTAGGTTCGAATTGATAATGGAAGGAAAGATATTCTATTTCATTTCTTAAGGAAGTTCTAGTCCTTACAGGTTGATTTACATCATCAATGATATTATCACTGGGATGATTCCAAAGATACAATTGATTTGGGTTTTGTGAAACCTGTTTATCAAAATATGGTAGAAATTCTTTTGGGGTAAAAGTTTCAGAAGTATCTTCTTGGACATTTTTCTTATCAGAAGTATCTTCTAACAAAGGTTGATAATCAGTTTTTGAAAACACATCCGAGGATGTAGGTCGGGATGGTTTAAAAAAGATCAGTTTTAATCAAACATTACATGTACGGTTTCCTCAACAGTACACGTGTTTTTATTGAAAATTCTATATGCCTTAGAAGTTGTAGAATAGCCTAGAAAGATACCTTCATTAGATTTTGGTGAAAATTTGTGAAGATTCTCATTAGTATTCAAATTGAATACATGGCACCCAAAATCTTTGAAGTATGAAACTTTAGGTTTTCGACCAGTCCATAATTCATAAGGTGTTTTATTAAGAAATGGTCTAGTTAAAACATGATTTATAGTATAACAAGCAGTACATACAGCTTCAGCCCAAAAGTGCTTAGCAATTGAGTATTCACTCAACATGGTTTGTTGTCATTTCCTGAAGAATGCGATTTCTTCTCTCAACAACACCATTTTGTTGAGGAGTTATTGGAGCTACGAAATTGTGAGTAATACCTTTCTTACTACAAAAGGTTTCAAAATCAGAATTTTGAAATTCACCACCATGATCATTATGTATAGTTATCCGTGGTAGGTTTTTTCTCATTTTTAACTTGGGCTCTAAAAGTTTTAAAATTGAAAAAGGCTTCACGTTTCTTTATTAGAAAATAGACCCATGTAAATGTAGTAAAGTCATCAATTAAGACAAATACATAGTATTTTCCTCTAATGCTTCCAGTTTGTGAAGGACTGAAAAGATCCATATGCACTAGTTGTAATGCATTAGAAGTTGAAATAACATTAATTTATTTAATGCTAGTTTTATGTTGCTTACCAAATTTACAAGGATCACAAACTTTTGAAGAATCATATCTAAGATCTGGTAGTCCCTTCACAAGTATTTTCTTTGAATGTTTACAACAGTTTCTCAGGTTGTAGTGTCCTATTCTTCTATTCCATAGCCATGATCGGTCTTCTATCTCACTTAAGCAGTGTAAATTTTGGCTCCTAAGGTCTTCTATGTTAATAGTGTATACATTCTCTTGCCTATAGGCAGATAGAATGAACTCATCCTTAAAATTGTGAACTAGACACTTATCATTTCTAAAATTCACAAGGTAACCTTTATCACATAATTGACTTATGCTGATGTGATTGTGCTTAAGACCTTTAACAAATAAAACATTTGAAATAAGAACTTTTCCAAGAAAAATAATTTACATATTCCAAAAATTTTTCCATTAGCATTATCTCTAATGGTAACCTTTCCTCCTTTTGTTTCAAGGATCTTTTCAAAGAAATATTTATTTCCCATCATATGTTGAGAACAACCACTATCCTTGTACCAAATGTTTTTGTTGGTACACTTCTTATTTTCCTTAAAAAGAAACAATTAGTTTTTCGGAATCCAAACGTGTTTGGATCCATAATGGTTAGATAACATAATTTTATGTATCTACATTTGTTTTGAAAAATGGGATTTATAAAATCTTAATGTCTGGGTTCTATTAAGTGAAAAATCTCTTTTCCAGTTTCCTCCACATTGACACTTAGATAAAAAAGGGGTATTTTGAGGAACAAAATAGTTATTACAAAAAATTAGTTTAGAATAAGTATAACCAATACCAGAATGATTCCTCAAAGGTCTAATTTGAGAATACATTTTTTCAATGTTTTTCATTCCATGAGTACAGTTTGAGAAACATTTTTTCAAGGAAAAAATATCCGACATTAATTTTAAAACTATGTTTTTCTCCACCAAAACATTTGATTTTGAAGTAGAGTTAGGCTCTAAAACATTTTTCTTTGAATTTACATTTTCAAGATCCTTATAATGTTTATCCTTATTATATTTTACTTTCTCAAGGGTTTTTAAAATAATTTCAAAATTAGATGTGTTCGTATCAAGATCCTTAGAAAGATCTGATACTTCTTTAGTTAAAATCGATATTCAGGAATTTTCCTTATCAAGTTTCTTTTTGAGTTTAGAATTTTCATTCTCAAGAAATTTAGGAAACCTAGATACTTCTTCAAAAGAAGGAAATGTATTATCTTTTGATGATGAAGACTCATTTGAGGATTCATAATAATTATTATCAGTATAATTCGCATTCAAAGAAATATTTGTAATAGCTTCAGCATTGTGTACCTTAGCCATGGGACAATGATCTTCAATTGGTAATATGGCTATAAGTCCAATATTCCTCTGTTCTGAGGATTCATATTCTGAAGAATTATCTGATGAATCGCTACTACTTTCACTCCATGTAACATTTTCATTCAAGACATTCTTCATCTTTGTCTTGTAGTAATTTTTCTTATTTCGTTCAAAATGTTTATCCTTTCTGTAATTTCTCTTTAGTAAAGGATAATCAGGTATTATATGACCAACTCTCTTACATTCATAACAAGTTACCTCTAAATATTTCTTATCCTTCAAATATTTCTTTTTGATTCTTTATTGGAATTCTTTCATTCCCACAATCTTGTTCATCCTTCAAGTGAGATTGGAAAACTCATTATCTGAAAGATCACAATCACTTGAATCAGACATAACAACTTTCTTAGCATTGGATCTTGTTATCCTTTCAGGTGTTTTAGCTTTGGACGTAGTAGTAAAAGCTACACTTCCATTTCCATTTTTCTTCTTATTGAAATCCACTTCTCTCTTCATTCTTATCTCGTGCAGTATAAGAGTTCCAAAAAGTTCATCAAGTGTAATCTGGGAAACTTTTCGGTTTTCATCAATAGCTGTCCTTTTTTACACCCATTTGTTTGGAATTATATCAATAATTTTGTCAACAAGAGATTCATCATCAAGACCTTTTTCTCCCATAGATTGTAAACTATCGACAATTGTCATAAATCTTTGTGGCAATTAACATACAGGATCTCCATAAAGAAAAAGAAATCCATGATACTCTGCTCGAAGCATTTCTCTTCTTGTTTCTATAACCTTGGATGTACAAAAATGTGTGACTTCCAACTTCTTCCATATACAGTTGGATGCTTCACAAGATGATATCAGGCTGTATATATTCCTGGTCATAGAACATAGTAAAGTATTGCGTACCTTTTCATTAAGTTGATATTCTTTCTTCTTTTGATTAGTGAAAGTACTGACTTCTTTGTCAAAAATTTTGTAACCTCCAGTAACCATAATAAAATTATCTACACCAGTATAGATTATGAATGTCTTCATTCGATCTCTCCAGTATTCATAGTCGTTCCCATCAAATATAGGTGGTCTAGAAGGATTTAGATTGTCAATTGACCCAATATTCATTCATGTTATCTAATAAAACAAAATCTTTTCCACTCAACACGTTAGTTTAGTAAATAGTTGAAACATAAATTTGGAAGGAATAGAGCTAGTAATACAAATCCGTGGAAAACTCCTATGATACCAATTGTTGGATCGAATATGTAGATGTATATGAATATTAGATCGAACAATACAAGAGGGGGGTGAATTGTAGGTTTAAAAACGTTGTGTTTAAACACTTAAGAAATTAGTTTAAATGATCTTAAACTAATACAATTAACAACAAGAACAAACAACCACAATTGTATTGAAAATAAAGGTATGATATGATGTAATACTATAGGAAAAGTAAAGCAATTGTATTCAAGATGAACACAATAAACAGAGTAATACAATAGTGAAGGATTCTACCATAATGCATATAGAATCAATTGATACAATATGTAATAGTATAATTGTAATTGAAACAATTACAAATGAATATGGAATGAATAAAGGAAAACAATAGAATTCCCTTTCCTAAAACAAACAACAGCAGAAATGTAAAAGTATTACAATTCTTTTCACACCAAGAGAGGGGTTATCCTTTCACCTAGGATAACAGGTCTGTCTTACCACCACCTTGGTAAGCCCTTGATATGATGATCTGTAAAGACCCGTAAAATTCAAGGGAAATTTTTTCTTAATTTTCTTTGGAATTTTATAAGAACGTGGTTTTTGAAGGCACCTGATTCCGAGGCCCGGAGTGCCCGGAATTAATTTCTGAAGTTCGGCTCGGGTATGTTCAGTGAACGAACGAGCGGGAATTTCTAACTTTTGATCCGGTGCTCGGAATTGAAATCCGAGGACACCGATAAACTCGCAGCGCCGATATTCGCTTAAGGATACCTTTTCCGAGGATGCGTTTATTGCGGGTTGAGAGTTAGTTTTTGAGAGTTTAGAATAAGTTAAATAAAAATTGTGGAATACAAATTTTTATTTTAACTTATTGGTTATCTTCTCCCAAAGGGAGATACAGGTGGGACCCACATCCACTTAACCTCCCTTGGGAGGATTAAGTGTGGTGGGGCCCACACGAAGCATAACTCTTCATCTTTTTTTAAAACTCTCTTAAACTTCTCTTTGAATTAACTTGACAAGTTGGGTTATTAAATGGGTTGAGTTGTCTTAAATTCAAACCTTTGAATTTCAAAATGGTTTGGTTGAGTAAATAAAATAAGACCTTAGCTTATTTTATTTGGGTTAGAATTCTCTAGACAATCTTGAGAGAATTTGAAGCCTCCTTCTTCTTCTTCTTCAAGCTTTGAAGAAGAACGCGAAGAACCTTCGAACATCGACGATGAATGCCACGTTCTCGGGAACCATCTTCCGCGACGCCATACCCGCGACACCGACGACATCCTCTTCCGCGTCATCACTTCCGTGACGATTTCCCGCGACGAAATCGTCATCAAAGAACTTCGAATCCTCGCTTCACGACATCGACGTCCTTCTTCCGTGACGCCGACCACCGCGACGCGTCTCCCGCGGGTCGTTGATGATCATCGTTCTTGAAACCGAGGTAGGGGTTTATTGTTGATTATTTATTTAATCTCGTTCTTGGTTCTAGGATGACAATCTTGTGGATAAATTTTTAAGTGTTATCGTCTAACGAGAGGGGGGTCGGACCGCACAAACCCGGCCGAATCCCCCCTCCTTTGTTCTTGAATATTATTATATTCTTGTGGATGAACGAGAAGGCATGGTGTCGTCGCACCACGCGGGAATCACACGGCAAACATTGCGCGGCGCCGTCGCGCCGGGCCGTGGAAATATTATCATGAACGCGACGCCGTCGCGCCGCATCGAAGGAAACCTAAGGCACCGCGGCCGCAGCGGGGCCGCGGTGGAGGGGTGCGGTGCCATCGCACCGCGCCAGACGACGAAGGCCGCGGCCGGTTCCGGGCCGCGGCGGATCGAGAAGACCGGCGGCCGGCCGGGCCGCAGGTGTCGGAATCCGGAAAGGGGACCGGCCTTGCCGGTCCCGTTGAGGAAGGACCGGCCGGCCAGGTCGGGCCGGTCGGACGGAAGAAGAACCGGGGGAATTAATTCCCACGGCTGGCCAAAACCGGCCCCCCATAATGGGGGGGCACGGTTACACCAAGGGGGGGCAGCGCCCCCCCCCCCCGTTTTTCTCAAAGGCAGGCCCCCACGAGGGGGGGCTGTTGATCCGAGGCGCGACTTTTAGCCGCGCCACCAGCAGAGGAGGCGGGGGCTTTGCCCCCCGCGCGTGGCACCCGAGCGGCGCCCAGGCCGCGCCGCCGCCGGCCGGGCCGCGCCGGACCGCACCGCCGCGCCGGGTCGCACCGCCGAGCCGCCGGCCGGGCCGGGTCGGCCCGGACCCGGACCCCCCGTTTTCGAATCGACTTCGGTCTTTTGCTCATAACATGAGCTACAGACCTCCGATTGACGAACCGTCAGCGGAGATGCGATCCTTGGATCGCGACGTTCGATTCGGTTTATCGCACTCGAAGTTTCGGAATACATTGAGTTCGGCCGGGTTGGTTCGTACATGAAACCAACCGGGCCCTCGGAGCAGAAACACTCATATCTTGAGCTACGGACGTCCGACTGACGTGCCGTCAGCTTTGTTTAGTTTCTCTTAGTGAGACAGATCTTTTGGCATACTCCGCCCGAGGATTGGATGTAGGTGGAGTACGGTCGTGTTGGTTTTGCCTTAAAAACCATTCGGGCCCCTGGGACGAAAAATCCAATAACTCTCAGACCGGGCGTCCGATCGACACGCTGTCTGTTGCGTTGAGTTCCAGTTGGCGATACAAAACTTTTGGATACATCAACTCTGGACTGTGTAAAAGTTGATGTATCAGCCTCTCGGCTTGTGGAGCGGACCCTCCTGAACGAGCTTGCTGTGTGCGGGAACCCTAGTGTTGGCTGTGACTGCTACTGCTACTGCTACTGTGACTGCGACGACGACAGTACAGAGATACTTAGTGGATTCGACGACGAAGACTACATCACTCAGCAATCCTATTTGGATCAGTGCTACAGGTCCTATGTGGGCCCGATCCTATGTGGGTCTGATCCTGTGTGGGTCATTGTGCTCAGCGGTCCAGTGTGAACTAGCGCCTACAAGTCCTGTGTGGGTCCGATCCTGTGTTGGTCTTTGCGGGGGTTAGTTACCTATCGATCCTTCGTGGGTCCGATGACTTAGATGGATCAGAGATCATATTTATCGTCCTTCGAAGAAGTATAGCTGTGTGAGGTGAATCCTGTTGCTTTCCTGTGTGGATTGTGTTGTGCTATCCTGTGTGGATTTCATTTTGCTTTCCTGTGTGGAATACGTATACTTTCCTATGTGGAATGAGTTGTACTTGGGCTCAGAGGTTGGAGCGTATTGGAATTGATGACTTAGGTATATGTATGGGAATATACATAAGCAGTGTCGGTTGTTACTTCGTGTTTGTATCTCACCTTTGTGGTTTATCCTTTGTGGATTTTGGGAGACCTTCAGGGGTCTCAGGGTCCCTACTGAGTAGCTTATACTCACCCCTGCAAGGGCTATGCCCGCACTAAGTTGTGTTGGTTGCAGACGACGGGCAGCGTTGATCGTAGTTGGGGCTTGCTGAGCAGGATGGTACCTAGAGGTGGACCACTGGGCAGGACGTGTTCGGAGCGGACGGCGGGACCCGAGGAGCAGTGGAGCTATCTGTACCCACCCTTCAGGTGGGATTTCCAGTGGACAGCTCGGTGTTGCGGCTTTTACTTTACAGTTGTTGTTTTCCCTTTCGAGTTGTACTTTACTTTCAGTTTGGGTTTGTATACTGGCCCATTTACTTTTCCGCACTTTCTGTTGTACTCTGTTTTTACTTGGTGTTTACTTTTCCGCTTGCTTACTCTGTGGTGCTTGTTTACTTTACAAAGGCAATGCCTTCCCTTTTTACCGGGATTTACACCTTGGTGCTAGTCCCCAGCCCCTGGCCTATGGAAGGCGGGCTTGGGGTAGTCACGACACGGGCCCCGAGGACGGGTCGTGACAAATTGGTATCAGAGGAGTTCGGTTCTACCGCGAACTCTGATCTTTTCTATGTGAAGCAATGATGTTTAGCGTATTAAGTGTGGTTATCAGTCCAGGGAGTCCAGTGTTGGTGCGGCGGCTGACGTATCCGTACACCAGGACCCTAACTACTGATTTCCGACTTAATGCACAAGAACATTGATTGCGTGTGTGTTTCAAAGTTTTCATTGTGATTACCTTATATCAGCTCACCAGGTATACTGTTCTGACCGTGGCGCACCTGTTTCCTTTTCAGGATGGCCCCACGACGGCAGCCAGCTAGGGTTCCGAGAGTAGAGTGTGACGACAACCCACCGAGCGATGAGGCCTCGGTGCAGGGCCCTTTGTCAGCAGTGGCACCGGCGGTAGCTCTACCCGTCGAGCCGCCGATGCTTCCAGCACCAGCCGCTGACGATGCACGTCGCCTTGGAGCTCTGCACGAGTTCCATCGCCAGCGACCGCCTAGGTTCCGTGGGGAGATGGAGACCCAGGCAGCAGAGGACTGGGTGGAGGCAGTGGTACGAGTTTTTAGGCTAGTGAGGACACCTACAGACCTCATGGTGATCCTCGCTGTGAGCCTACTGCACGCAGCAGTGGGCCGATGGTGGAGCTTGATGCTCCAGGTGCACGATGAGGGATCTCTACCATGGACGGACTTTGAGAGCCTCTTCCGCTCGGAGTTCTTCCCAGCCACCCTTCGTGCGTTGCGTATCCAGGAGCTTCTTCAACTGCGTCAGGGCAACATGACGGTCGCTCAGTACTCGGCGAGATTTACTGATCTCTCGTGCTACTCGACCGACATGGTATGGGACCCATTCTTCCGGGCCTAGACCTTCGAGCAGGGTTTGAGACACGAGATCAGGGCATCGCTGATCTCCCTCAGCATACTGACTCAGACTGGAGTACTGGAGCGAGCCCTTTTGATCGAGAGCTTCCTTGCTGAGTCTACACCAGCACCGAGACCCACCGCAGGGTGGCACGTGGCAGAGTCTTCTGCAGCTGGCAGTCGACGGATGACTCAGGGGTTCAGGCAGACCAGACCTTCAGGCAGACGACCTCAGGACACTGGCTCAGCAGTGCGGGGCACACAACGCGGAGCCAGTCTTTCGAGAGGCAGACAGTGCTACTCGTGCGGCGGGCAGGGCCACATGGCTCGTGACTGCCCGAACCGCCGTGCCGAGGAGCAGCAGATAGTTGAGGGACCACCGAGGCAGAGGCAGAGGGTCGACAGTGGAGGTCCGCAGGGAGGAGGCGGACAAGGTAGATGAGCTGGCCGAGCATCAGGTTGTGGGCGACACTTTGAGGCTCTGCCACCACCACAGCCAGAAGGTCCACCCTGACCACAGGGAGCAGGTGGGCAGAGACAGGCACAGCTCTAGGCAGCAGAGGTCTACGACCACGGCGCACCTGAGATGATTCGAGGTACTATCTGTGTCTATTCCACCCTTGATGCAGTACTTATAGACACATGAGCGAGTCACTCTTTCATAGCTGCTGCCCTTGATTGGAGCTCGGATATTCCGACAGAGCCATTGGCTCGATCCTTACGGCTAGAGACTACTACGGGAGCAGACTCGACGATTACACACTGGTGCCGGCAGTGTGATCTTACTCTAGGAGGCGAGATCTTCGGCTGGAATATTCTTGTAGCAGCGTCGAGGCCTTACGACATCATCTTGGGCATGGATTGGTTATCTACGGTCCATGCACAGATTGACTGTTTTAGGCGCAAGGTGCGATGTGTACGCACCGACGGGAGCAGGGTCACCTTCACCGGCGAGAAGGGAGCCTTTGCATCATAGGATGGACTCCTGCAGAGGAGAGGACAGCCCATCACTCATCAGTTGGCTAGCCTCATCCTTGGAGCAGTTGACGTGCGAAGTCCTGGTTTTCCTGCAGTGGTGGATCAGTTTGCAGACGTTTATCCCGAAGACCTTCCAGGGCTACCTCCTCGCAGAGAGGTAGACATTTATATTGACCTGTACCCCAGAACAGCCCCAATATCGACTCCAGCATATCGGATGGCCCCCTCCGAGCTTCGAGAGCTACGGGTACAGTTGGAGGACTTACAGGGAAAGAGGTTCATCTGACCCAGTGTTTCACCCTGGGCTTCCCCGATATTGTTCGCCAAGAAGGTGGACGGAAGCTTGCGACTTTGTGTTGACTATCGTCGCCTGAACCAGGTGACAGTGAGGAACAAGTATTCGCTACCGAGGATTGATGACCTCTTTGATCAGCTCAAGGGAGCACGGTGGTTCTCAAAGATAGATCGCAGGTCAGGCTATCATCAGCTCAGAGTCAGAGACGAGGACGTGTAGAAGACGACATTCAGATGTCGGTATGGCCACTATGAGTTCTTGGTTATGCCTTTCGGCATAACCAATGCTCCAGTAGTGTTCATGGCCCTCATGAACAGGATCTTTCAGCCATACCTCGATCGATTTTTCGTGGTCTTCATCGACGACATTCTGATTTACTCCACGACAGAGGACGAGCACGCCTATCACTTGCGAGTTGTACTAGACACACTCCAAGAGCACCAGCTTTATGGTAAGCTCTCGAAGTGCTATTTCTGGATACGTGAGGTCCACTTCTTGGGACACGTTATCTCTGAAGCGGGAGTTGCAGTAGATCCTGTGAAGATCGATGCTGTGTTAGCATGGGAGCCACCCAGGAGCGTGACTGAGGTTCGGAGTTTCTTGGGACTAGCTGGATACTATCGGAGATTCATGCCGGACTTCTCTAGAGTTGCGGCACCACTCACTGCTTTGATGAAGAAGGGGAAACCCTTCGTGTGGTCAGACAGATGTCAGCAGAGCTTCCAGGAGCTGAGACAGAGATTGACCAGCGCACCTATCTTGAGGTTGCCTGAGGAGGGAGTAGGGTACGTAGTCTACTGCGATGCATTAGGGATCGGACTCGGATGTGTTCTGATGCAGGAGCAGGCCTTGATCTCCTATGGATCACGTCAGTTGAGACCGCATGAGTAGAACTACGCTACCCATGACCTGGAGTTAGCAGCAGTGGTCTTTGCTCTGAAGACATGGCGACACTACTTGATGGGCGAGTGCTTTACAGTCTTTTCTAATCATCAGAGTCTCAGGTATATCTTTTTGCAGAAGGACCTGAACCTGAGACAGCGGCGATGGCTCGAGTTCCTCCAGGACTATGACTTTGAGATAGTCTATACTCCTGGGAAGGGGAACGTGGTAGCCGATGCCCTCAGCAGGAGGACATGCATTCAGCTACTTGAGGAGGCGACGAAGCAGCTAGCATCTTTGCATATATATTTCGTGGATAGAGATGGAGCAGCCTTCCTTCAGTCTCTCACAGTCACCCCTTCACTACTGCAGCGGGTCAGAGGGGCACAACATGAGGACGCTGACTGTGTGACACGTCATGCACAGATATCCTCGGGACAGGCACCAGATGATTTTTCCCTTGGAGCAGAGCACGACATCCTTTTCAGAGGACGTACCATGGTACCAGTCGCTTTGTGAGAGAAGGTGCTGAGAGAGTTTCACACTTCTCCTTTGGCGGTACATCCTGGAGTGGCGAAGATGTACCAGGATCTCAGACGATAGCACTGGGGGCCGGGCATGAAGAAGGCTGTAGTAGAGTTTGTTTCTCGATGCCTCACCTGCCAGCAGGTGAAGGCAGAGCATCAGGTACCAGCAGGCTTGGTACAGCCCTTGGAGGTTCTAGAGTGGAAGTGGGACGGCATATCTATGGACTTCGTGACTGGACTTCCACACACATCAAGAGGTCACGACTCCATCTAGGTGATTATTGACCGACTCACCAAGTCGGCACACTTCTTACCCATCAGAGAGCAGGGCTCAGTGGAGAGCTTGGGACGTCTCTACGTTCAGGAGATTGTGCGGCTCCACGGTGTGCCATTATCTATGGTCTCCGATCGAGATGCTCGCTTTATTTCCCGGCTTTGGAAGGGGTTACAGGAGGCGTTCGGGACGCAGCTATGTCTGAGCATAGCCTTTCACCCTCAGACAGATGGTCAGACAGAGAGGACCATTCAGACTCTCGAGGACATGCTCCGCGCATGTGTCCTCGACTTGGGTCGTAGCTGGGAGGACCACCTACCCTTGGTGGAGTTTGCGTACAACAACAGCTACCACTCCACCATCGGGATGGCACCGTACGAGCTATTGTACGGCCGACCGTGTTGATCTCCTTTGTGCTGGACAGACCATGGGGAGTCAGCACTTGTGGGACCGGAGATGGTCCATGCCACGACAGAGAAGGTCCAGGTCATCTAGGAGCGGATGAGGACAGCTCAGAGCCGGCAGAAGTCATACGCTGACAGGAGGCGGAGGCCACTAGAGTTCGAGGATAGCGCCAAGTCTTCTTGCAGGTCTCACCTCTACGTGGTATACGGAGATTTGGCCGAGGCGGCAAGTTATCTCCGCGCTTCATCGGACCCTTCCAGGTTCTCAGCAGGATTGGCGAGGTGGCTTATCGCCTGGATCTACCACCTCAGTTGCACCGGGTGCATGACGTCTTCCACGTGTCTCAGCTGAGGAGATACGTGCATGACCTGATGCACATCATTGACCATGGGGAGCTTGACGTGGACGATGGGGCAAATTTTTCGGAGGTCCTGGTAAAGATAGGGGATCGACAGGAGCGGGTCCTACGTGGGCGATCGATTCCTCTTGTGCGCATCCGATGGCAGCATGGGAACCTCCAGGAGAGCACATGGGAGCGGGAGGCTCAGATGCGTGCTCAGTACCCTCATTTGTTTCCCTAGTTTTGATGTATCTTTACGGGGATGTAAAGCCCAGAGGTGGGAGTAATGTAAAGACCCGTAAAATTCAAGGGAAATTTTTTCTTAATTTTCTTTGGAATTTTATAAGAACGCGGTTCTTGACGGCACCTGATTCTGAGTCCCGGAGTGCCCGGAATTAATTTCCGAAGTTCGGCTCAGGTACGTTCAGTGAACGAACGAGCGGGAATTTCTAACTTTTGATCCGGTGCTTGGAATTGAAATCTGAGGACACCGATGAACTCGAAGCGCCGATATTCGCTTAAGGAGACCTTTTCTGAGGTTGCGTTTATTGCGGGTTGAGAGTTAGTTTTTGAGAGTTTAGAATAAGTTAAATAAAAATTGTGAAATACAAATTTTTATTTTAACTTATTGGTTAACTTCTCCCAAAGGGAGTTAGAGGTGGGACCCACATCCACTTAACCTCCCTTGGGAGGATTAAGTGTGGTGGGGCCCACACGAAGCATAACTCTTCATCTTTTTTTAAAAACTCCCTTAAACTTCTCTTTTAATTAACTTGACAAGTTGGGTTATTAAATGGGTTGAGTTGTCTTAAATTCAAACCTTTGAATTTCAAAATGGTTTGGTTGAGTAAATAAAATAAGACCTTAGCTTATTTTATTTGGGTTAGAATTCTCTAGACAATCTTGAGAGAATTTGAAGCCTTCTTCTTCTTCTTCAAGCTTTGAAGAAGAACGCGAAGAACCTTCGAACATCGACGAAGAACGCCACGTTCTCAGGAACCGTCTTCCGTGACACCATACCCGCGACACCGACGACATCCTCTTCCACGTCATCTCTTCCGCGACGATTTCCCGCGACGAAATCGTCGTCAAAGAACTTCGAATCCTCGCTTCACGACATCGACGTCCTTCTTCCGTGATGCCGACCACCGCGACACGTCTCCCGCGGGTCGTTGACGATCATCGTTACGAGGTAGGGGTTTGTTGTTGATTATTTATTTAATCTCGTTCTTGGTTCTAGCATGACAATCTTGTGGATAAATATTTAAGTGTTATCGTCTAATGAGAGGGGGGTCGGACCGCACAAACATGGCCGAATCCCCCCTCCTTTGTTCTTGAATATTATTATATTCTTGTGTAAGAACGAGAAGGCGTGGTGCCGTCGCACCACGCGGGAATCACACGGAAAATATTGCGCGGTGCCTTCGCGCCGCGCCGTGGAAAGATTATCATGAACGTGACGCTGTCGCGCCGCGTCGAAGGAAACCAAAGGCGTCGCGGCCGGAGCGGGGCCACGGCGGAGGGGCGTGGTGCCGTCGCACCGCGCCAGACGACGAAGGCCGCGGCCGGTTCTGGGCCGCGCCGGATCGAGAAGACCGGCGGCTGGCCGGGCCGCCGGTGTCGGAAGTCGGAAAGGGGACTGGCCTTGCCGGTCCCGTTGAGGAAGGACCGGCCGGCCAGGTCGGTCCGGCCGGAAGGAAGAAGAACCGGGGGAATTAATTCCCCCGGCTGGCCAAAACCGGCCCCCCATAATGGGGGGGGGGAGCGGTTACACCAGGGGGGGGGGGGGCAGCGCCCCCCCATTTTTTCTCAAAGGCAGGCCCCCACGAGGGGGGGCCGTTGATCCGAGGCGCGGATTTTAGCCGTGCCGCCAGCAGAGGAGGTGGGGGCTTTGCCCCCCGCGCGTGGCACCCGAGTGGCACCCAGGCCGCGCCGCCGCCGGCCGGGCCGCGCCGCCGCGCCGGACCGCACCTCCACGTCGGGTCGTGCTGCCGCGCCGCCGGCCGGGCCGGGTCGGACCAGGGTCGGGTCGGCCCAGACCCGGACCCCCCGTTTTCGAATCGACTTCGGTCTTTTGCTCATTAAATGAGCTACGGACCTCTGATTGACGAACCGTCAGTGGTGATGCGATCCTTGGATCGAGACGGTCGATTTGGTATATCACACTCAAAGTTTCGGAATACTTTGAATTCGGCCATGTTGGTTCATACACGAAACCAACCGGGCCCTCGGAGCGGAAACGCTCATATCTTGAGCTACGGACGTCCGATTGATGTGCCGTCAGCATTGTTGAGTTTCTCTTAGTGAGACGGATCTTTTGGCATACTCCACCCAAGGTTTGGATGCAGGTGGAGTACGGTCGGGTTGGTTTTGAGTTAAAAACCAACCGGGCCCCTAGGAAGAAAAAGCCAATAACTATCAGACCGGGCGTCCGATCGACACACCGTCTGTTGCGTTGAGTTCCTATTGGCGATACAGAACTTTTGGATACATCAAATATGGACTGTGTGACAATTGATGTATCAGCCTCTCGGCTCGTGGAGCGGACCCTCCCGAATGAGCTTGCTGCGTGCGGGAACCCTAGTGCTGGCTGCGACTGCTACTGCTACTGTGACTACGACGACGACAGTACAGAGATCCTTAGTGGATTCGATGATGACGACTACAGCACTCAGCGATCCTACGTGGATCAGTGCTACAGGTCCTATGTGGGCCCGATCCTGTGTGGGTCCGATCCTGTGTGGGTCATTGCGCTCAGCGGTCCTGTGTGAACCAGCGCCTACAGGTCCTGTGTGGGCCCAATCCTGTGTGGGTCTTTGCGGGGGGTTAGTTACCTATCGATCCTTCGTGGGTCCGACGACTTAGATGGATCAGCGATCATCTTTATCGTCCTTCGAAGAAGTATACCTATGTGAGCTAAATCCTGTTGCTTTCCTGTGTGGATTGTGTTGTGCTATCCTGTGTGGATTTCGTTTTGCTTTCCTCTGTGGAATACGTATAATTTCCTGTGTGGACTGAGTTGTACTTGGGCTCGGAGGTTGGAGCATATTTGAATTGATGACTTAGGTATATGTATGGGCATATACCTAAGCAGTGTCGGTTGTTACTTCGTTTTTGTATCTCAGCTTTGTGGTTTATCCTTTTTGGATTTTGGGAGACCTTTAGGGGTCTCGGGGTCCCTACTGAGTAGCTTATACTCACCCCTGCACAGGCTATGCCCTCACTACGTTGTGTTGGTTGCAGACGACAGACAACGTTGATCGTAGTTGGGGCTTGCTGAGCAAGACGGTACCTAGAGGTGGACCACTGGGCTGGACGTGTTCGGAACGGACGGCAGGACCCGTGGAGTAGTGGAGCTATCTGTACCCACCCTTCAGGTAGGATTTCCAGTGGACAGCTCGGTGTTGCGGCTTTTACTTTACAGTTGCAGTTTTCCCTTTCGAGTTGTACTTTACTTTCAGTTTGGGTTTGTATACTGGCCCATTTACTTTTCCGCACTTTCTGTTGTACTATGTTTTTACTTAGTGTTTAATTTTCCGCTTTCTTACTTTGTGGTGCTTGTTTACTTTACAAAGGCAATGCCTTCCCTTTTTACCGGGATTTACGCCTCGGTGCTAGTCGCCAGCCCCTGGCCTATGGAAGGCGGGCTTGGGGTAGTCACGGCACGGGCCCCGAGGACGGGTCGTGACATGATCGGTACATCTGTCTTGCTATCCCCACAATCCCTCGATACGATGACTGGTACGTCTGTCTTTATATCCCCACAAGCCCTCGATTTAGCAGGTAATGGGAACCTCTATCTTTCAATCACTTGAAATCCCTCCATACGATGATCGGTAGCACTGTCTACCTATCCTCGGCATCCCTCGATCGTTATCACTTGATCAGACACACAAAGAAAAACAAAGCACTTATAGAAATACTAAAACTAAGAACGAGTCATTCAGGTTTTGTAATCTATTCACACGAAGCAGGAGAGAAGTCACAATATCTCTCTCTAGAACATGATAGAGCAAAGTCTCACACACATGTGTCAAAGTTATTTCTTTTCTTCAAATGACCTCCAATTTATAGGCCTTAGGTTCCAATGGTCATATTTCCTCAATGGTCATATTTCTCCAGAAAACTCGGAGGGACTTGGACACCTATCATTATAACGGTCATATTGAAATAGAAAACAGGACATCATTTTGATTAGTTTAGAACTAACTCCATGACATCGTTTTGGTTAAAACAAAAGAAATATGAGGATGATAAACATGAGTACAATTAATATGATAAATGTGTTTTTGATAAAGGACCAAAACAATCATGTAATGAATGTAAAGTATGCGTACTAAGAGTATTCATTTGTGTAATGTATTTTTACGATTCAAACTGAGTATGATTCATAAAACTTAGTACGGTTAACAGAGTCAATACAATTTCCAGAGTCAGTATGATAAAATATAGTCAATACGAGCAGCATGGTCAGTACGATTAGCATGGTTAGTACACTCAGCATGGTGAGTACGATCAGTATAGTCAGTATTATCAGCATGGTCAGTACGATCATCATGGTCAGTACGATTAGCACGATCAGTATGATCAGCATGATCAGTACGATCAGCATGATCAGTACGATCTGCATGGTTAGTATGATTAGCATGGTAAAAGACATCTGTGATTTCCAAAACAAGATATAAAAGTCAAAAGAGATCTTTTGACTCAGTAGTACACTCATCGTATCATGTATATTATTATGTATTCCACAAATAGAAATCCAATGTAAGGGATAAAAATAAGATTTTTCTATGGAAAGAAATGGGTTGCATAATCTTTCCTCATATCACAATTAATTGATATTTCATAAAAATTATAGAGATTATAAACAATTACATATTTTTTATTTTCATATATAAATAATGAATCATAGGTCTCAAATTTTGTTCACACTAATAAAACATCGTGATAATTGGGTATAGATTTGAGCCATCAAAATGATGTTTTAAGGAATCAGTTAAAGAATTTTGATGAAATAATGAATACGGAGTTTTCCTTAAAACCAGAGGAAAGAAAGAATGGTTTTCCATAAATTATTACTTTAATTAATGAAATAATTAACGTGAATAAATAATTTAAAAATGTATTACATAAAAATATGAAGGGATAGAAAATTTCCCCTTAATCAGGATTGATTTGAGAGAAGGTATTTGAAAAATTAACTTAATGCATGTATAACTGCATCAAAATATTGGATAATAATCTAGGTATATATGTAAGAGAAATATATACAAAATTTATAAAAATTATATAACATAAAATTTAGATATAATGTAAATTTGAGATATAAAAATTATAACCCATGGAAAATAGGGTGGTTATGAGAGATCCCATACTTTATGTACTAATTTGTTATACAAATTCACTTAATATCATTAATAATAAAATTATATTCATTAATTACATAATTTAGAACATTTAAATCTATATTTAGTTTAATTATATTATATTATGTTCATTTAAAACCATTTTAATGAGATATAAAGTTTAATTTTGTAGTTTTGATGGTATTTGTTTCATGGTTCCAGGGTCGGATCATGTGAGGATAATTATTGAAGTTATTTTGAAATTGAACTAAAAACATAGAAGTGAAATTAAATGATATTCATATCCATACAAATAATTAAATGTCATCATGTATCCATATTTTTTACTTATTTAGGATGATTAATTTAGTAAATATGCTAATGTTATATAGTTAGTTCATTTAAGAAATTTTATCGACTATCAAGAACTAGATTAATTTTATTTGAATAAATGTTTTTAATTCATTATAGAAATTATATAAGTTATAATATAATTATAATTATCTTATTTAACTATAATAATTTTTTTATGACAAAACGTGAAGGTTGTGGAGAAACAAAATGTGTGGTGTTCGTAGAGGTGGTGAACCAACCATATTGTGGATAATGTTTTTATTTAAAATTGAAGTGATCCCAGAAGATGAATATTACATAATAATAAGATCATATAAGTATATTCAATATGATAATGTTACTTTTTTGATGGATGGAGAAAATATGGTGGTGGTGAAAGAAGAATAAATTTTAAAGAGGTTAGTTTAATATTTTATCACTTCCTTTTGCTGTATCTTCTTAGGAATCCCCATCAGGATCCTTAAAATTGTATTGGATGAGACTAGAAGCAATAAAAAATTGGGAAGAGTTTATGGGATAGAATGGGATTTTAATTTTGTGAGCTCCAAGGCAACGAAGAGGTGATTATAAGGAGTGGTGAGGGGTGGTAATTATAAGGGGAGGAGATAGGTGTTTTCAAATTTTATATTCATTAGTTTATTATTTTTGGATTAGTAATTCAAATAGTGTAAATTATCAAGACTATATACAATAATTTATACATGTGATTGTGAACCAATGGTCATGTACATTATCCATGACTCATTTATATGTGTATTTTTCTTATAATGAAAATTATCACACGTGGTCGTATTTTGTTATTAAAAAGAAATTCAACTATTTTAGAAAAGAATAATAATCCTAACTATTTTTAATGTGAATATTAAAAAAATTATTTTATGAAAGTAATTTTAAAAATACATGAAATTTAATTTTTTATTAAAATTTTTATTTATTTGAAAAATTTACATTTTTATATTATGATCAAATTTCCGACCCTTTGAAAAAATAGTTATGATCTCGAAAATTTATATTATAATTATAATAAAACATAATATTTATTAATAAACCGATTTTAGGAAAATAAATATTCTTCTAAATCATTTCATTTTTTATAAAAATAAAAAGAAAACATTTTTGTTTAAAAAAAATACAAACACTTATTTTATCATTTGTTAAAATATTTACTTACTTGTATAATGATATAAGTATGTCATATTTTCAATTTATAAAATAAATAAATATTGTTATACACTTTCATAGGTTATCATACAATTTTAATAGTCATGTTACTATTCCAAATGCTTAGATTAATATTCCAACTACAAAATTACTATTCAAATAGTTATATAAGTTCATTAATTTCTATTAATATCCCATATATAATTAATTATTAATTCCATTATATTTTCTCTAAATTATATATATATATTTTATTTTCAAGATGAATATTGTATTAGTTATATTGTTTTTCATTTGTACAGTGTTGATCATGAGTACAATTATTTTGGTAGATCAAGAATATAAAAAATTTCATATTTTTATTTTCTTATTTACTAGTTTTATTCCCATTGAAATATTTTTAATTAGTATGGAAATTTTATTCTCTAAAGGTAATGTTTAAATTAATATAATAAAATTTATTTTGTTTTATCATGTGGTTCATTTGCATCATATAATACTAGATTA
The DNA here is from genome assembly GCA_963277665.1 of Viscum album. Classification (NCBI taxonomy): domain Eukaryota; kingdom Viridiplantae; phylum Streptophyta; class Magnoliopsida; order Santalales; family Viscaceae; genus Viscum; species Viscum album. Next base: position 1,618,011,981 of record OY728125.1, read on the forward strand.
CAAAATATGAAAATATTATATAATCAGAATGGATAATCCATTGATAAATATCGAGGTCATTACATTCTCCGCCCTTAAGATATTTCATCATAAAATTTTGTTTACATACTACTGTGAATGTAATTGAGGGTAATTCTACTCTATTGATTCCTCCGATTCATAGGTCACATCCTCGTACTTATAGTTTTTTCATGGTACATTGACTAGGTGGGTTGTCTTATTTCATAAAACATTATCTCTATGGTCCAAGATCTTCACTAGATTCTCTTCATAAGAGATATTATTTTCAATCTATACCACCTTTGAATTCAATACATGCGAAATATTGGGTATGTTCTACCTTAGATATGTGAAACACATCATGTTATTGAGACATGATTGGTGGAAGTTCTATTCATTAGGTCATAGCTCTGAGGTTATCAAGTATTTCAATGAGCTCGATATACTTATGAATTATCATTACCTTCTTCTAAAATCTCATTACTCTCTTCCATAGTGGTATGAAGAATAACACCTTCTATCCAACCTCAAACTCTAGGTCTCTTCGATAATAATAAGTATAAATCATATATCATCTTTGAGCTTCCCCAACGTGATATTGAATAATCATGACCTTTTCTACCATTTCTTCTACCATTTTAGGTTCCATTATCTAATGTTCACCAACTTCATCCCTACACATAGGTGTTTTACACTTATTCCCAAAAAGGACTTCATATAGTTCCATCAGTGTGATTGAGTGATGTATATTATTGTACAAGAACTTGACCAGAAAAAGATGTTGATCGTGTCTTCTATTCAAATCCATCGAGCATGCTCCCAAAATTTCCCCATGTTTCTAGATATTCCTCTTACAGTGTCAATCCGTTTGGGGGTGAAGAGCCGTAGTAGTGGTTAATTCATTTTTGATAGAGTTTTGGATACCTTTGCAGAACATAGAGGTAAACCTTTGATATAGATTTAATACAATCGATATTGGTGTCCCATGTAGCCTCACTACTTCCCTAATGTATATCCTTGCAAGTTAATCGAGTGACAAGTCCTCTCAAAAATCAATGAAATGAGCAGTATTTTTAAGATGATCCACCATAATGAATATAGAATTATTTATTATATATGCCTTTGGAAGGATAGTGATAAAGTACATGGTGATGTTTTCTCATTACTATGTAGGAATGAGTAATGGTTTCATCGCCCCCTCGACTATTTCCTTTTAGCCTTTAGTTACTAACATACCAGGAACTTTGATGTATAATCTATGATCTCCTTCTTCATATTGTCCCACAAATAATACTCTTAAGGATCTCGAAACCTCTTCATGTTCCTTGAGTGGATGGAGGAGGTTTATCTATGTTAATCATTTAATATATCCTTTTTTTATATCATGATTTGTTAGTACACATAGTCATGACACAATTCATACAACTCCCTCCTCATCAATTTTAAACTCCAAGGATTTTAATTTTCTTATAGGTTCCAAATTATTCCTAATTTTTTTATAATAATTTTGAGTGTCATTTATATTATTAATAAGGTATGGTTGAGGAATATTTTGAGAAATAAATCATGTTGTTCCTTCATTTATGACTAGAATGGTCGTAATTTCAGTTCTCCTTGTTTGGCTATTATTCATAAGTTATCGAGTTTGAGTTGTGAGGGAGGCGAGTTTAAATCCCTGAAGGGAAGGGGAGAATACTTGTCATGTGGTCCCATTAGTAGACCCAGTTGAGCCTAGTCCCAATTGTGGGTTGGTGTGTGGTCAGCCTAATGAGTAACAACCAAATGGGGACTATGTAACACACCATGATTTTATAGTATGTTAACTCTTTAATGTAATTCAATAGCTTAAGCTATCCGTAACACCGAGTTCATGCGCATTACGACCTATCAAACTAGCCTTTTAAAAAGTTCTTATGAATATCAATAACCATATTTTTTATTATATATATATATCCTAGATAATTTTAACATTTATCTTTTGTGTTTATTAGATATAATATAAGGAAAATTTTAATTTTTTAGATAAAAGAAGTATTTATCAAAAAATGTTGTTTTCCCATCTTTTAATAAAGAGGCCTTTTTAAATCCAATATTTGAAAATTTTATATATTAAATTTAATGAAATTAAATTATTCTTTAAAATAATAAAATAAAATTCTAGTTTTTATAAATTTTAGTTACTTTTCTGATAACTTTCAATTTTTGATGAATAGTGAAAAACACTAAATTTTAACTAAAAATAATTTTTTAATCGATAAAATTTATAGAGTTAAATTATACATTTGAGTATCTATAAAGTATTGTTAGTTTATATTTTTATCATTTAATATAATTTAGTTCATTGGATATAATTTCATAGTTAGATTGTACATAAACACATGTCAATATTTTGATAGTTTTTATTTCCTAAAAACTCGCCATCTTGTATTGTCAATGGAATTTAATTTTAAATTAATTAATGTAACTTCTATGTTTTAAATTTGGTAGAATAGACAAAAAATTTTAATTTTTAATATCAAAATTATATTAGGTTGAATTTTTATTATTTTTCTGAAAACTTTAAAATTTTATGAATAGTGAAAAACACTACGTTAATGTTTAAAACTAAATTTTTATTTAAATATTTACTATTTTTATTTAAATATATTTTAATGTAAAAATAGATACATAATACCTTTATTTTTCCAATTTAATTCATTGGATTCGTTCTTTAATATGATTAGATATATATAATTTTATTGAACTCTTTAACGTGTTTCACCCACCTTCTAGGCACATTTTCAAATTTGCATAAAAAGTAATGTTACCACTTATTTGAATTTAATTTTTGAAATAAAAGAGACATGGTAAAAATTAGTAAGTAAATTGTGGTTCAGTTGGATGAAAATAATTTTTGGTGAATAGTAACTTTTGAATTTTATTTACCACGGTTACAAGTAAATAGGGAAATTAAAGGTAAAAATGATATTATAATTACCCTAAAACATGTTTTAATTCAATTACAAAAGTGTATATCGACCAAAATAAACCTTATAAAAAAAATATGACCCTTTTTAATCCACTTGGTTATATTAAGACATTTATTATATTTTATTTAAAGAAGAGTTAAAAGTGTTAAATTAATTTTTTATATCTAAACCTTTTTAAATATAGGGTTACACATAAGATAAATTAGACAATAAATATTCCTTAAAAATATAAAAATATTTCCTATGTAACGCCCCGACCCCAGCTACCCAGAGTCGGTGCATTACTTCCTAACATTGGCATGATCACAAAAGATCAAGTCTCGAAAGACCGATTAGTTTAGTATCCTTGGAAACACTAGATACATTCGTAAACATTACATTACATCATAAAGTGAAAAACTACAATAACAAAGTCTCCATAGTCCACCCTCATATCCTCTTCTCACAATCCCTGCAGGTCATTCATAAAATACTTCTTCACATCCTGGAAAATATTAAAACATTGAAAGGGGTGAGCTCAGATGCTCAGTAAGGATAACAATATTGCGGAAGCTTTTATAAGAAAACATAAGCATTTAAGGAAATGTATAACTAAAACAAAAGCCTTATTGAACTTGAACTTCAGCATAATATGGCAAAAGTAAAATAAAATAATGCCATTACTTACTCACATGGATATTCTACTAGACTAATAATCACATGCAATAACAATAACAACTTTCATAATGAGGGAATGTATAATGCCGGACATTCTGAAACATTTTGTCAAGGCCTCGGCCAAGACGTCTAAAATGATTAAGGCCTCGGCCAAAACCATAAATCAAATTGGGAAAGGGCCTCGGCCAATTCCACGTCTAGTTGTCTCATTAGACCTACCGATGCATCGAGGAGCTATAGCGGGCTCCACCCGTCACTTATTAAGTCCAATACATTCCTCATATGAATAGGTTTAAACATATCATAAACCATAACATAATCGTATCACATAAGACATGCATAAAGGAAACATAACATTTCCACATTTCAATCGAAATATATCAATACAACACATTGATATAATAAAAACACTTTCAAAACCATTTTCAATACCAAAATAAAAGAAAGTTAAAACTTTATACTTATTTTTCATTAAAAAAAATGATGGCTTGTAGAGGAAGCCGAAACTCAAATAATAGTCACGGCGGCGGAGAAGTCGTTATCGCCGCATAAGTACGGAAAGAAAAACATTCCCTTTTGTCATTTAGCAAAATGCTTCGTATAAAAAAGATTCCTTTTGAATAACGTAAAAGTCAAAGGGGTTTATACACCGTATAAAATAAAGTTGTGTATAAAACGAAATATGCCTCAATGAAAGGAGATTGAGACGAAGTCCTTACAAAGATAATTTTTAAAATAAAATAGATATATTATTTGTATTCATTATATTTACACATAAAGAAAGTAAAATTACAATATAGGACATAATAATATCATGACATAATTTGAATGTAGGAGATTAACCCAAAGAATTGAAATTGGGTTAAGAAGTTCCCTTACCTTGTGTCTGACTTGACTCAACCATTCTTTAACCTCCTGAATAATAAACTAGAGTTAATATCTACCTTATTAAGAACCATTTTCAATTTCATTATCCTTTTTATATCACTTATTACAATGATATGAACATTATGTAATTATTTAAGTTAATAACGGTCGTTTTGTTGATCTTTGGTACTTGAGTCAACAATAAACTTCTTATAATTACAAGTTGTTTATGTGGTAGAATATCCATTATCTCCAGAATTATATTCATGATTTAGATTTCATATATTTCATATATATCCACTATATACATTCATTTATAATATTATGTAACATTTAGAGGTAAGAAATGAAATGCACCGTTCATGGAGACGGTAAGCCGTACGTACGCATGAACGCTACTTTCATTTCTATTTCATATTTAATGGAATGAAATCATAATTATATAAAGGTATAATATAGTTCCAGTATAATATCATATATAATATCATTTACTCCATCCTTTATACATCCCACATATGGCATTAACGATTCACATCACTTTGAGGGGGCGGTAGTCCGCACTTCCTAAAATGAAATTATCGCGTTTTACCCATAATGGAAATCATAAAGTATGCCATAAATGAGAAATACAGAAGCATAAGTAAAACATAAACATATTATATATCATATATAAAAATAGTGACATCTTAATGGCCACCTTTTAAGGTGTTATATGAGTGTTGAACAATCATCGTTTCGTGAGGCAGAAATTCGCCATCCACAGAAACCGTATGTTCATTAACCATTAGATGTAGGTGTGTGTAAGTGTAGCTCGAATCCTTCTTATAAGAACATACTAGTATATATTTAGGATACTGGTGTTGTTACAAAAGAAATGAATAAAAAGAGTTTAGGGGGTTGGAGATGAAAAATAAACCAAAACAACATTAGAGAAGACATTACCTCAAAATCGGGTAACTCTTTTTGATTTGAGCCAAAGGCTTCCTTGGGAAGAGTTCTGTAACAGCCCGATATTTTATAAAAAATATTATTTTTTATTTCACTAATGTCTTGTGTTGTACGCTACACCAAAAGGAGCTTGCACAACACGCATCCTTGACTTGCCTTACATTACACGCAATCGCAACCTTCCTCGATAGCGTGTGTGGTACGTAATACTGAGTTTCACGAAACAATGATATGCTATTAAAATATTATTAAAACTAGCCGTTATGAATAGTAATAACCACTTTTTAAAATTATGTAAATCTTATTTTTCAAAATTAACTTCATTCTTGGATTCGGAGTATCGAATTTAGCCTAAGGTGAAATTTTGGTACTTTTCGGATAACTTTCACATTCTGATGAATAGTGAAAATTACTAAATTATAATTAAAAACAACTTTTTTAATCGAAATAATTAATAGTGATAAATTATTAATTTGAGTGGTTTTAAAGTATATTTAGAATATATTTTTACAATTTAATACAATGTTGGTCATTGGTTGTAATTTCACATTTAAACCAGACATAATCAAGTGTCAATCTTTTGATATATATTGTTTCCTAAAAACACGCTATTTATTTTACCAGCGGGATTTAATTATAAAATTAATTAATGCAACTTCTATGTTATGAATTTGGTAAAATAGATTTCATTTTTGAATTCGGAATATGAAATATAGCTTAGGATGAAATTTTGGCATTGTTCTGAAAAACATCAATTTTTGATGAATAGTGAAACTAATAAGTGGTAGGTTAAAAAAACTGAATTTTGCATAAAACTTAATTTTACCGCTTCTGTGAATGGAATTTCAAAAATCCGACAGACACGGTTAATATCAAGGACTAAAATGTGGTTCAATGAGATAAAAATAATTTTTGGTGAATAGTAACTTTTTACTTTTTTTTACCACGGTTAATAGTAAATAGGGTAACTAAGGGTAAATATGATATTACTATTACCCTAAAACGTGTCATAATCCTATTGGACAAGTGTATTTCGACCAAAAACAAACTTAGGAATAAAATATGACCATTTAGGCCCACTTGGATTAGATTAGGACATTTATTATTAATTTATTTAAAGAAAGGTTAAAATAGTTAAAATCAAAGTTTAATAAGTAAATCATTTTTAATATGGGGTTATACATAAGATAAATTCGATTGTAAATATTCATTAGAAAGCTAAAAAGATTTCCTACATGATGGTATTTTATTTTTAATTTTTAGACATCAAATAATTTAATTTATTTATGACACAACAATGATGCAGTAATTATCTTATTAATGAAATATTGACATAATTGATGTTATAAACACCAAAATAAATGTAATTTGAAAATTTTTATGAATTCCACTAATTTTCTAGGTTACTATGATATATTTATGTTGATTTAATCATATTGGTTAGAACATTTAATTCTGTTATGACTTTCACAAAAATCATATATCAAATAGTGTCAAAATTGACACAAAATAGTTTTTAAATCAAATATTATATTATTAATTGTTATTTTATTCCTAAAAATCTAAGGTTCGGCCAAATGACTTATATAAGGATATATATATTAATAATAAACAATTTGGGGTTCGTTTGGCATGTTATAGTAAGTGTATTAACCATATAGTGAAAGAAAACAAAAAGACACGGTAAATGTTAAATTATTTAACTTAGAGTTAAATCTAATTGATAAGGTTAAAATAATATCCTAAACTTGTCTAAATTCTATTGGTTGATAGGATTTCGACCCATCCCCACTTTAGCTTCGAAATAAGACCCTTTGGAACCATTATAAACTGATTTTGACTTTAATATAAAATAATATTTTGAGATATTCCTAAGGTGCCCCTCTCCTCCCCTATAAAAGGACACCTCCTCCCCCTCCTCCTCACACCAATTTGAGCACTCAAGCTCGGCCAACCCCTGCCAAAATCTCTTCTCCACTTCCCTAGAAACATCCTAGTGGTTCTGGTCTTCCTCGAAGACCAATTCTAGTGCCCTAAGAGGAGGTCTCAAAGAGGCACTTCAAAGAAGAGGTAATTACCGTTACCAATTCTTTCATCTTTATTTCTTCTTCCACTTCTTCTTCTTAGGTTGTTTCATTATGAAGTAATAACATCAGTATCACTCATATACTGATATGTTATTATAAGTATGAAACAACCCTATTTCACCATCTATCCATCCTACGGAAAAAGAAATCACCGCGCGTGCGTACGTACGGAATACCGTCTCCACGCCGTGGTGTAATCTATTTTCCACCACCACCTTACATGGATGGGTATAATGGTGTAAAGAATAACTATACATAGTTATTACAACATCATATTGATTCTGATATATTGTATAATCCACTCCAATTCAATTCAGTATTTATGGAAATGATATCATCGCTCGTGCGTACGTACGGACTACCGTCTCCACGACGCGATGAGATTCATTCTCCATGTTAACCATTTAAGAATGATTATAAAGTATATATAAGAAATAATAATGAAATATATGACATTATAAAGTTACTGGATTTTTGTATATATATATATGTATGTCATCAACTTACTTCCATTCAAGACAATAAGGAAAGGAAAACAGCGTTCATGCGTACGTACGGACTACCGTCTCCATGAACGGTGTTTTTCATTTTATTTATCTACCTATTATATATATATATACTGAATATATATGATATATAAATCATATTTTATATTCTGGAAGTGATTAAATCATGATATAAGTAATAATGATGTCAAGAACAACAAGTCAAAACACCTACGATAAATGAAACGATTTTACCCAAAACGCTTCTTTAACATGGAATTTACAAAAGAACGGGTAATATAATGTCATAAGTGAACCATATATGATATCATAACAATGAATATGATTTGGTAATAAGTCAATAACATGATTTAAATCATTATACAGGAGGTTCTAACACTTACAAAGCAAGTCAGACCTAAGGTAAGGGAAATATCACAATCTCATTTTTATCCGAGATTGTTTATTCGTAAGTATTTACTGGGGTGTATTTTATCATCCACATCCATGTTTCATCAATATGTAATATTATTTCCATCGACCTACAATTGTTTAAATCCATTTTTACCCTTCGGTGAGTTTTTAGTAAAAGAAATGAAAGGAATCTTTTGTCGTTTTTTCGTACGAGGTACTTTTTGACTTTTCCGACAAAAGTACGAAGAATGTTTTTTTTAACTTATACGGCATGAATGGATTTTTAAAACATTATTTCCAAGAAGATTCCTTTACAAGTTTTCAAGTCTATTTTTAATCAACTTCTTTTATTTTAAAGTCGTATGACATGTTATGAAAGGAGAAATGTTTTTGAAGAAGAAAGGATATTTTCCTCAAGAATGGAGTTCAAGTGTTTTATCAAAATTATTTTCCATCTAAGATAATAAAGGGTTCTGTTTTTATCCCTATTATTAAATTGATTTGATCATGTTGTGATGGAATTTTTTTTATGAATTCCTTTATCTTATATGAGTTGTTTTATGATGTCATGTCGTTTAAGAATCCCATTTTTATTACATGGGTTATGCTATGATGTATGTTTTATGATTATGTGGCACACATAAGAAAGGATTCATTATAAGATGGGTGGGACCTATATCTCCCTCCAATGCATTGGGTAAAGATTTTATATCTCATGAGATAGACATGGCTGGAACGGAAGGTTATTTCGGTTCAGTGATACAGGACTGAAACGAGGAGTGAACTCGGTTCAGAAAGGGACTTTGTCCACTAAGATAGTCTTGGCAATAAGTCATGACTAACAAGAAATGATTTTCCATGATTATGTGTGCATGCCACAAAGTTACAAAGTTTCATGTTATGATTATGGGGATCTCATTTTCACTTCTATGATTTATTAAGATTTTATGATCTCTTTTGCAGGTTATGATTTTCAAAAAGATATGATATGATTTTTATTTCCTTTATTTCCCTTGCTGATCATTTGAGCTCACCCTTTTATGTTTTCTTTTCCCAAGGATATAAAGAAAGGTTTTAGGTAAAAAAAAAGTGAAGATCTTTATGGGAGACATTGAAGAACTTCCACCACGATTAGCAGATTACGTTCCGAGTTTCCAAAGACACTAAACTATTACGATCCTTTAGTGTGTGTTTTTGTTATGTACTGAGTATTCCGCAAATGTAATGTAATGTCCATGTACGTCAAGATACGGGTCGTTACAGTTGGTATTAGAGGAAAGGTTTAGTCAACCTTTGGAAACTAGGATGCGAGAACTTTAGTGAGATCCCTAGAGATATTTCTAAGGTATGTCTAGGGATGTCCCTAAGGTTAAGTATACGTATAGGTTATAGTAATAGAACTACGCTAATGATCATAGAATTAAACCTAAGATGTTAGATATTGAAGGTACTCCCCCTTTATAATTTTGTTTTTCCTAGCATGATTTTTGCCTCTCACACTATTCTTTTTGGGTTTTAGAAAATGGCTGGAAACAAGATGATTCACAATAATGGAGGATATGATGGACAATGGAATGATATTCTTCATGAGCAACCCAATGAAATGGGATTTGGATGTCCAAACATCATTATTATGCCGAATCAGCAATCTCACAACATGATCAATAAAGTAAAATTTGGTACGTTTCCTGACTCGACTAATAAGAGAAAGATGGAGTTCCATGATGATCATAGAGGAAAGAAAGTTCAATTTCCCCTATGTAAATCATGTGGGAAGAGGCATCAAGGAGAATGTTTCAAGGGAACTGGAAGATGCTTTGGGTGTGGAAAAGAAGGACACAAATCAAGTAAGTGCAAAGGAAAAGGGTCGGTTAACACCATGGATGAGGATAATGGTAATGCTACGACATCAAAAATGGTTAAGTGTTTTAAATGTGGAATGTATGGGCATTATGCAAACAAATTCCCTAAGGGAAAGACTTGTGAAGAGAATAAGTATGGTCATATGGGTAGTATTTATGTGGATGATGATGAAGAGACTACAAATGATATGTGAGATGAAAGAATTTTTGAAGCTCGGCCAATGGTTTGAGAATGTAGTGGCATGATTACATGTTTATCATGTGTAATTTTGGAATAAAGAGACATCTATGGATTGTTACACTGTTGTCTGATTAATGTTACCAGTATCCATGAAAGGTTATTCAGATATTTTTGGAAATAAGATGATATGCGCATAATGAAGGGAAAACGAGAAAACGAGATGTTTAACAGTATTCATGAGCTCATGATTGATATAAGGACTAAGTGATATCATGGTTTGAGTATATAGAATTTTGAGGATTTTGGTATGTGGAAAGTGTTAACTTTAAACTGCATTCATGTTTTCACTAAGGTATTCAAGCGAATACATGATTAAGGACTTTGAATGTTTGGAATGTTACCAACAAGACATATCTTATGATATGTGGGGAACAACGACAGTATTAAATCTCTGGTAATCGTTGTCACTATATTAAGAGTGTGGACTGAAGTATTATGTATAAGCCTAAAGATTAGACTGGATTATGTTGGACATAAGTTAGTATTGTTTAAGGATATAAGATTTTCGATATTATTGATGGGATGTTATAGTAACGTAGTTTTAGAAAAAGGACAACCTGCAGGACGGGCGACAGCCCATCGCTTCGGACAAGGCTATAGGAATCGAACCCACTACCGAAGTGCGACTGGCCTTTATCGCCTACCATTGACCTACAGGAAGTCCCTGTTTAGTAGAAACTAGTTTTATTATATTAAGCAGTATGATATATGAAGTATAAGTCCATTTTAGGAACCATATATGATTAATCTCACTATAGATCGATTTATGCATATAATTTTTGCTAACCTTTTGTTTGAGACAGATGGAATGACCCGTCATTCTATCACATGATCTTCTAACACTTCACGAATAACAAATTCAACTTCATTTATTTAAGAGATGAAGTAGAAATTGTTCAAGGCACGAACAACAGTGAGATTGTACCAAAATAAAGTAAGTATTTATTCTAATTCAAATTCTTTAACTTTAGGGAAATGATCTTGATAACCAAAAATGTTGTACTAGTTCTCTTATACCTGATGAATCAGATGGTACCTTAGATCGTCACAAATTTATGGATTTGTGATTACTGGCTTTTCCATAGCCATGTTCTCTACCACTCTCCATCAGAACATGATTTCTCTTCCATATCCATATTTTCACCTATGTGGAAACCCAGTGATTATTTTATTTGGGTAATCGTTACATTTCATACTTTAGTTATTAAAGCCAAGTTTTGGTATTCCTTTTTACGATGTGGGTTTCTATTAAAGAAACTTTCGAATAGTAAACCATTTATAACCCCGACGAATTTCGAGGGCGAAATTCATTTTAAGGGGGGTAGAATGTAACAGCCCGATATTTTATGAAAAATATTATTTTTTATTTCACTAATGTCTTGTGTTGTACGCTACACCAAAAGGAGCTTGCACAACACGCATCCTTGACTTGCCTTGCATTACACGCAATCGCAACCTTCCTCGATAGCGTGTGTGGTACGTAATACTGAGTTTCACGAAACAATGACATGCTATTAAAATATTATTAAAACTAGCCGTTATGAATAGTAATAACCACTTTTTAAAATTATGTAAATCTTATTTTTCAAAATGAACTTCATTCTTGGATTCGGAGTATCGAATTTAGCCTAAGGTGAAATTTTGGTACTTTTCGGATAACTTTCACATTCTGATGAATAGTGAAAATTACTAAATTATAATTAAAAACAACTTTTTTAATCGAAATAATTAATAGTGATAAATTATTAATTTGAGTGGTTTTAAAGTATATTTAGAATATATTTTTACAATTTAATACAATGTTGGTCATTGGTTGTAATTTCACATTTAAACCAGACATAATCAAGTGTCAATCTTTTGATATATATTGTTTCCTAAAAACACGCTATTTATTTTAACAGCGGGATTTAATTATAAAATTAATTAATGCAACTTCTATATTATGAATTTGGTAAAATAGATTTCATTTTTGAATTCGGAATATGAAATATAGCTTAGGATGAAATTTTGGCATTGTTCTGAAAAACATCAATTTTTGATGAATAGTGAAACTACTAAGTGGTAGGTTAAAAAAACTGAATTTTGCATAAAACTTAATTTTACCGCTTCTGTGAATGGAATTTCAAAAATCCGACAGACACGGTTAATATCAAGGACTAAAATGTGGTTCAATGAGATAAAAATAATTTTTGGTGAATAGTAACTTTTTACTTTTTTTACCACGGTTAATAGTAAATAGGGTAACTAAGGGTAAATATGATATTACTATTACCCTAACACGTGTCATAATCCTATTGGACAAGTGTATTTAGACCAAAAACAAACTTAGGAATAAAATATGACCATTTAGGCCCACTTGGATTAGATTAGGACATTTATTATTAATTTATTTAAAGAAAGGTTAAAATAGTTAAAATCAAAGTTTAATAAGTAAATGATTTTTAATATGAGGTTATACATAAGATAAATTCGATTGTAAATATTCATTAGAAAGCTAAAAAGATTTCCTACATGATGGTATTTTATTTTTAATTTTTAGACATCAAATAATTTAATTTATTTATGACACAACGATGATGCAGTAATTATCTTATTAATGAAATATTGACATAATTGATGTTATAAACACCAAAATAAATGTAATTTGAAAATTTTTATGAATTCCACTAATTTTCTAGGTTACTATGATATATTTATGTTGATTTAATCAACTTGGTTCGAACATTTAATTCTGTTATGACTTTCACAAAAATCATATATCAAATAGTGTCAAAATTGACACAAAATAGTTTTTAAATCAAATATTATATTATTAATTGTTATTTTATTCTTAAAAATCTAAGGTTCGGCCAAATGACTTATATAAGGATATATATATTAATAATAAACAATTTGGGGTTCGTTTGGCATGTTATAGTAAGTGTATTAACCATATAGTGAAAGAAAACAGAAAGACACGGTAAATGTTAAATTATTTAACTTAGAGTTAAATCTAATTGATAAGGTTAAAATAATATCCTAAACTTGTCTAAATTCTATTGGTTGATAGGATTTCGACCCATCCCCACTTTAGCTTCTAAATAAGACCCTTTGGAACCATTATAAACCGATTTTGACTTTAATATAAAATAATATTTTGAGATATTCCTAAGGTGCCTCTCTCCTCCGCTATAAAAGGACACCTCCTCCCCCTCCTCCTCACACCAATTTTAGCACTCAAGCTCGGCCAACCCCTGCCAAAATCTCTTCTCCACTTCCCTAGAAACATCCTAGTGGTTCTGGTCTTCCTCGAAGACCAATTCTAGTGCCCTAAGAGGAGGTCTCAAAGAGGCACTTCAAAGAAGAGGTAATTACCGTTACCAATTCTTTCATCTTTATTTCTGCTTCCACTTCTTCTTCTTAGGTTGTTTCATTATGAAGTAATAACATCAGTATCACTCATATACTGATATGTTATTATAAGTATGAAACAACCCTATTTCACCATCTATCCATCCTACGGAAAAAGAAATCACCGCGCGTGAGTACGTACGGAATACCGTCTCCACGCCGTGGTGTAATCTATTTTCCACCACCACCTTACATGGATGGGTATAATGGTGTAAAGAATAACTATACATAGTTATTACAACATCATATTGATTCTGATATATTGTATAATCCACTCCAATTCAATTCAGTATTTATGGAAATGATATCATCGCTCGTGCGTACGTACGGACTACCGTCTCCACGACGCGATGAGATTCATTCTCCATGTTAACCATTTAAGAATGATTATAAAGTATATATAAGAAATAATAATGAAATATATTACATTATAAAGTTACTGGATTTATGTATATATATATATGTATGTCATCAACTTACTTCCATTCAAGACAATAAGGAAAGGAAAACAGCGTTCATGCGTACGTACGGACTACCGTCTCCATGAACGGTGTTTTTCATTTTATTTATCTACCTATTATATATATATATACTGAATATATATGATATATAAATCATATTTTATATTCTGGAAGTGAGTAAATCATGATATAAGTAATAATGATGTCAAGAACAACAAGTCAAAACACCTACGATAAATGAAACGATTTTACCCAAAACGCTTCTTTAACATGGAATTTACAAAAGAACGGGTAATATAATGTCATAAGTGAACCATATATGATATCATAACAATGAATATGATTTGGTAATAAGTCAATAACATGATTTAAATCATTATACAGGAGGTTCGAACACTTACAAAGCAAGTCGGACCTAAGGTAAGGGAAATATCACAATCTCATTTTTATCCGAGATTGTTTATTCGTAAGTATTTACTGGGGTGTATTTTATCATCCACATCCATGTTTCATCAATATGTAATATTATTTCCATCCACCTACAATTGTTTAAATCCATTTTTACCCTTCGGTGAGTTTTTAGTAAAAGAAATGAAAGAAATCTTTTGTCGTTTTTTCGTACGAGGTACTTTTTGACTTTTCCGACAAAAGTACGAAGAATGTTTTTTTTAACTTATACGGCATGAATGGATTTTTAAAACATTATTTCCAAGAAGATTCCTTTACAAGTTTTCAAGTCTATTTTTAATCAACTTCTTTTATTTTAAAGTCGTATGACATGTTATGAAAGGAGAAATGTTTTTGAAGAAGAAAGGATATTTTCCTCAAGAATGGAGTTCAAGTGTTTTATCAAAATTATTTTCCATCTAAGATAATAAAGGGTTCTGTTTTTATCCCTATTATTAAATTGATTTGATCATGTTGTGATGGAATTTTTTTTATGAATTCCTTTATCTTATATGAGTTGTTTTATGATGTCATGTCTTTTAAGAATCCCATTTTTATTACATGGGTTATGCTATGATGTATGTTTTATGATTATGTGGCACACATAAGAAAGGATTCATTATAAGATGGGTGGGACCTATATCTCCCTCCAATGCATTGGGTAAAGATTTTATATCTCATGAGATAGACATGGCTGGAACGGAAGGTTATTTCGGTTCAGTGATACAGGACTGAAACGAGGAGTGAACTCGGTTCAGAAAGGGACTTTGTCCACTAAGATAGTCTTGGCAATAAGTCATGACTAACAAGAAATGATTTTCCATGATTATGTGTGCATGCCACAAAGTTACAAAGTTTCATGTTATGATTATGGGGATCTCATTTTCACTTCTATGATTTATTAAGATTTTATGATCTCTTTTGCAGGTTATGATTTTCAAAAAGATATGATATGATTTTTATTTCCTTTATTGCCCTTGCTGAGCATTTGAGCTCACCCTTTTATGTTTTCTTTTCCCAAGGATATAAAGAAAGGTTTTAGGTAAAAAAAAAGGGAAGATCTTTATGGGAGACATTGAAGAACTTCCACCACGATTAGCAGATTACGTTCCGAGTTTCCAAAGACACTAAACTATTACGATCCTTTAGTGTGTGTTTTTGTTATGTACTGAGTATTCCGCAAATGTAATGTAATGTCCATGTACGTCAAGATACGGGTCGTTACAAGTTCTTCCCAAAGTGAGGCTTCTAGGAGTAAGAGAGGGATGTTGGGAGAGTATTTGGGCAGAGGTTGGCCGAGCAAAATGGCTTGAAAGTGTGAATAAGGTGGGAGAGGTGGGGGCCTTTTATAAGTGGAGAGGGGGGGCTCTTTTGGAAAGATTGAAATGTTACATTATTACACAATGCTTTTCAGATTCTAAAGGTCCCAAACTTATATAATTAGAGGATAAGGTGATAAGGGTTCGAAATATCCTCATACAATTGGATTTGGACAAGTTTAAGCCTTGTAGTTTTCATTACCTTCCTATTTTATTTAAATCGTTAAATAATGAGGTCATCGCTGCATCATCATGATGTCATAAATAATTTAATTTATTTAATGTCTAAAAATTATAAAAAAAAATTTATTATGTAGTAAATCTTCTTAGCTTTCTAATGAATATTTATAATCAAAATTTGGACTTGTGTAACCCCACTTAAAAACTGTTTTAGTAAATCAACTCATGTTTGTGTCAATTTAATTTTAACATTAAATAAATATATATTAATGTCATTTTCCAACTAAAGTGGCTCCATGGGGTCCCCAAGTTGACCCATGGGTTGTCTTGGTCGGCCATGACTCATACAATATGAGTAGGACAAGTGTCATGCTCATCTCATATTATTATAACATTATTTGTACCTTAAACTACACTAATTACCTCTAATCGCGATTAAGAACTTAAAAGTTACTATTCACCAAAAAATTATTTTAATCTCATTGAACCACATTTTACTTCTTAATGACAACCATGTATGTCGGATTTTTGAAAATCAAATCACAGAAGTGGTAATATTTCGTTTTAACGAAAAATCAGTTTTTAACAACCACTTAGTGGTTTCACTATTCATCAAAAATTGAAGTTTTTCAGAATAAGGCCAAAATTTCACCCTAAGCTATAATTGATATTCCAAATTCAAAAATGATGTCTATTTTACAAAATTCCAAACATATAAGTTGTATTAATTAATTTTATAATTAAATACCACTGTTACAACAAATAGCGTGTTTTTAAGAAACAATTTATATCAAAAGAATGGCAATTGTTTATGTCCAATTTCAATGTTAAATTAATTCTAATGACCACCATTGGATAAAATGGTAAAAATATATTCTAATTATACTTTAAAACCACTAAATATTATAATTTATCACTATAAATTATTTTGATTAAAAAAGTTGTTTTTAAGTATTGTTCACTATTCATAAAAATTTAGAAGTTCTCGGAAAAATACCAAAAATTCAACATAGGCTAATTTCGATATTACGAATACAAAAATGAAGTCCATTTTGAAATATAAAATTTCTATAATTTTAAAAAGTGGTTATTACTATTCATAATAGCTACTTTGATAGTCGCGGTGTTTTAGAACTCGAAGTTGCGTACAATGCAAGCTATTGCATTATTGAAAG
Source organism: Viscum album (assembly GCA_963277665.1). Classification (NCBI taxonomy): domain Eukaryota; kingdom Viridiplantae; phylum Streptophyta; class Magnoliopsida; order Santalales; family Viscaceae; genus Viscum; species Viscum album. The sequence continues at coordinate 1,618,029,483 of OY728125.1, forward strand.
AGAGGCGTATCGTGGAAGCTCGGGGTGTTACATTCTCCTATCCTTCAATAAATTGCGTCCTCGCAATTTGAAATTTTTCTTGGAAAATAAAAGGCTGAAAATAGAAAATACCTTTAAGGAAAACCCACATCGAAAATAAGATTAATAAAATTTAGCCTTAATAAGAGGGAAAGGGAAATGAAAAAGTCACCACCCAATTATGATCTCGATTAGGAGAACATTGGTGGCAATTAGAGACATATAATTGGAGGAAAAACGTAAATATTTGTAGGGAGCGATTGGGGTCATCAATCACAATCAACTGTCAAATTGAGGGCCGCAAAGCCTTCAATCTATGTTGATTTAAAATATCATCAGTTCAACAAGACATAAGGTATTAGGATAACAAATTTTTTTTGTTTTAATATCCCTTTACTAAAGTTTATGAATTAATTTAATCATTGAATAAGAGATAGGTATATATATATTTATGCTTGACAATTAGAGTTTGAACCTTCAACTCATCTTTCACTCAAAAAGATAATAGAACTCAAAAATATTATACTTATCCTAATTGTATAAGGTTCCAAATGTTAACACATACCATTTAGATTACTAAAATTATTTTGTACTAACCAGGGACTTCCTATAGGCTATTGGTAGGAAATAAAGGCCTGTCGCACTATGATTGTGGGTTCGATTCCTACAGCTTTGTCCGACGCGACGGGTTATGCCCCACCCTGCAGGTTGTCCTTTTTCCTAAAACTATAGTATTATAATATTCCAAAAATAATCTTCAGAAATGCTTTAACCTTAAACAATACTATCCATGGTTCAACTTAATCCATTCCAACCTTCATAGTTATCCAAAATACCTCCATCCAGACTTTCTCTAAAGGGTCGTTAAATTCCAAAAACAATTGTAACCTCAGATTCCCCAAACAAAGTAAAGTTTCTCTTATTGTCACATACTAAAAATATGATTACCTTCATCATATTAAATCCTTAATGAAAACAACATGTACTGCAGTACAATCCTTATATATCACATTATTCTTATAACCATAATCTAGTTCTTGAGTCCAAAAACACAAATACAATAATTATTCCTCTTCAATTGTAGTCACAGCATAAGATTGGACTTGATACCTTGGCCTTTTCTGAGGTAAGTTTCCTTGACGCTTAGGACATTCATTTTCATAATGACCCATTTCTCTACAATTGTAGCATTCAACTTTGACAGCCTCTTTCTTTCCCTTGCAATCACGAGCCTGGTGACCCTTTTCTCCACATTTATAACAAACTCCCATTCCTTTTAGGCACGTACCAGGGTGATTCTTCCCACAATTATCACATAATGGAAAATCCTTCTTTCCCTTTTTCCCTTTATCTGTCTCTTGTTCCACCGTTCTCTTCTTCTCTTGCTTTACTTTGTTGTCATAAGACTTAGAGAATTCCTTTTCTGTCTTGATAGCACACGAGACAATATCTTCGTATGATGAGAAGGATTGTGATACTAAAGCTCGACGGAGAAATGGTTTTAACCCATCAAATAAATGATCAATCTTACTTCTTGGGTTACGTATATAATCGGAAGCATGCCTCGCTAACCTTGTAAAGTTAGCCTCATACTTTGCGACATTCTCATCCTCCTTCTGCCTCAGACTCAGAAATTGCCTTTCCATATCTGCTCGATGGTCACGAGGAAAGTATTTTTCTAAGAAAAGCTCTTTAAACTCCCTCCATTCCATATTCGATACGTCATCATCTTCCTTTGTGTTTTGAATCAGCGACCACCACTGATCGACATCTCCAGTGAGGTGGTAAACTGCCATGACAACCTTCTCCCTTTCACTACTCCCCAAGGCATGAAATATTTTCTCTAAGGAATTTATCCATTACTCAGCTACTATAGGATTTGAACTCCCATTGATGGTTGGTGGTTGTTTCCTGATGAATCTATCTAACATTGATCCTCCACGATGTGGATCAGGGTGCTCCATACGGGTAAGGTTATTATTCATAACCTGAGTAAGTTGTCCCAGTATGGTGATTAGCTGATCGGCACCAGTTGCATCACCAGCCCTACTATAATTATCTTGAGCAGGAGGGCAATCCCTACATGGAGTGCGTGCATTGATACGGTTTCCATTTCTTCCACTAGGCGCCATTTCTAAACAATTGCGTAAACTAGATCAGTTTATGAATCAAAATACATAATCCCATACTTATAAAACACTTAACATAAATTGAACTATTTATGGATATAATCCATAATCATAAAAATGTTTTCTTTGAGGAAGTATATACTCATAAACCCTTCATAATGATTTGTAAAGAAAATGAGAGTTATCCTAAGCATATCCCACGGGAGTGTCGTAACCAAGAGTGCAGCAAGGCCCGTTGTCGTGCACCAGTTCCCGTTCGAGTCTAGCTCAAAGTGGTGTTTTCGGGTTTTACCCCTAGGTACATCTGTGCCAGAGCCGCCTCTACCTGCTCGTATCCAGACAGGGATGTATTTCTTGGAAAACTCATAACATCTCTATAATACCAAAATTCTAGGAAGTTCTTCTATAATAATCCTCAAAGTATATCTTCGGGATATGTGCTCTAATCAGAGTTTATCTAAATCTACCTTCCAAGGTTAGTACTAAACTGCCTCTGATACCAACTGTAACGCCCCGACCCCAGCTACCCAGAGTCGGTGAATTACTTCGTAACATTGGCATGATCACAAAAGATCAAGTCTCGAAAGACCGATTAGTTTAGTAGCCTTGGAATCACTAGATACATTCGTAAACGTTACATTACATCATAAAGTGAAAAACTACAATAACAAAGTCTCCATAGTCCACCCTCATATCCTCTTCTCACAATCCCTGCAGGTCATTCATAAAATACTTCTTCACATCCTGGAAAATATTAAAACATTGAAAGGGGTGAGCTCAGATGCTCAGTAAGGATAACAATATTGTGGAAGCTTTTATAAGAAAACATAAGCATTTAAGGCAATGTATAACTAAAAAAAAGCCTTATTGAACTTGAACTTCAGCATAATATGGCAAAAGTAAAATAAAATAATGCCATTACTTACTCACATGGATATTCTACTAGACGAATAATCACATGCAATAACAATAACCACTTTCATAATGAGAGAATGTATAATGCCGGACATTCTGAAACATTTTGTCAAGGCCTCGGCCAAGACGTCTAAAATGATTAAGGCCTCAGCCAAAACCATAAATCAATTTGGGAAAGGGCCTCAGCCAATTCCACGTCTAGTTGTCTCATGAGACCTACCGATGCATCGAGGAGCTATAGCGGGCTCCACCCGTCACTTATTAAGTCCAATACATTCCTCATATGAATAGGTTTAAACATATCATAAACCATAACATAATTGTATCACATAAGACATGCATAAAGGAAACATAACATTTCCACATTTCAATCGCAAGATATCAATACAACACATTGATATAATAAAAACACTTTCAAAACCATTTTCAATACCAAAATAAAAGAAAGTTAAAACTGTTTACTTATTTTTCATTAAAAAAATGATGGCTTGTAGAGGAAGCCGAAACTCAAATAATAGTCACGGCGTCGGAGAAGTCGTTGTTGCCGCATAAGTACGGAAAGAAAAACATTCCCTTTTGTCGTTTAGCAAAACGCTTCGTATAAAAAAGATTCCTTTTGAATAACGTAAAATTCAAAGGGGTTTATACACCGTATAAAATAAAGTTGTGTATAAAACGAAATATGCCTCAATGAAAGGAGATTGAGACGAAGTCCTTACAAAGATAATTTTTAAAATAAAATAGATATATTATTTGTATTCATTATATTTACATATAAAGAAAGTACAATTACAATATAGGACATAATAATATCATGACATAATTTGAAAGTAGGAGATTAACCCAAAGAATGGAAATTAGGTTAAGAAGTTCCCTTACCTTGTGTCTGACTTGACTCAACCGTTCTTTAACCTCCTGAATAATAAACTAGAGTTAATATCTACCTTATTAAGAACCATTTTCAATTTCATTATCCTTTTTATATCACTTATTACAATGATATGAACATTATGTAATTATTTAAGTTAATAACGGTCGTTTTGTTGATCTTTGGTACTTGAGTCAACAATAAACTTCTTATAATTACAAGTTGTTTATGTGGTAGAATATCCATTATCTCCAGAATTATATTCATGATTTAGATTTCATATATGTCATATATATCCAGTATATACATTCATTTATAATATTACGTAACATTTGGAGGTAAGAAATGAAATGCACCGTTCATGGAGATGGTAAGTCGTACGTATGCATGAACGCTACTTTCATTTCTATTTCATATTTAATTGAATGAAATCATAATTATATAAAGGTATAATATAGTTCCAGTATAATATCATATATAATATCATTTACTCCATCCTTTATACATCCCACATATGGCATTAATGATTCACATCACTTTGAGGGGGCGGTAGTCCGCACTTCCTAAAATGAAATTATCGCGTTTTACCCATAATGGAAATCATAAAGAATGCCATAAATGAGAAATACAGAAGCATAATTAAAACATAAACATATTATATATCATATATAAAAATAGTGACATCTTAATGGCCACCTTTGAAGGTGTTATATGAGTGTTGAACAATCATCGTTTCGTGAGGCAGAAATTCACCATCCACAGAAACCGTATGTTCATTAACCATTAGATGTAGGTGTGTGTAAGTGTAGCTCGAATCCTTCTTATAACAACATACTAGTATATTGAGTATACTGGTGTTGTTACAAAATAAATAAATAAAAAGAGTTTAGGGGGTTGGAGAAGAAAAATAAACCAAAACAACATTAGAGAAGACATTACCTCAAAATCGGGTAACTCTTTTTGATTTGAGCCAAAGGCTTCCTTGCGAAAATTTATTCCCAAAGTGAGGCTTCTAGGAGTAAGAGAGAAATGTTGGGAGAGTATTTGGGCAGAGGTTGGCCGAGCCAAATGGCTTGAAGGTGTGAATAAGGTGGGAGGGGTGGGGGCCTTTTATAAGTGGAGAGGAGGGGCTCTTTTGGAAAGATTGAAATGTTACATTATTACAAAATGCTTTTCGGATTCTAAAGGTCCCAAACTTATATAATTCGAGGCTAAGGTGATAAGGGTTAGACATCTCCTCATCCAATTGGCTTTGGACAAGTGTTATCCTGGTATTTTGCATTATCTTCATATTTTATTTAAATCGTTAAATAATGAGGTCATCGCTGCATCATCATGATGTCATAAATAATTTAATTTATTTAATGTCTAAAAATTATAAAAAAAATATTATGATGTAGGAAATCTTTTTATCTTTCTAATGAATATTTATAATCAAAATTTGGACTTGTGTAACCCCACTTAAAAACTGTTTTAGTAAAACAACTCATGTTTGTGTCAATTTAATTTTAACATTAAATAAATATATATTAATGTCATTTTCCAACTAAAGTGGCTCCATGGGGTCCCCAAGTTGACCCATGGGTTGTCTTGGTCAGCCATGACTCATCCAATAGGAGTAGGACAAGTTTCATGCTCATCTCATATTATTATAACATTATTTGTACCTTAAACTACACTAATTACCTCTAATCGCGATTAAGAACTTAAAAGTTACTATTCACCAAAAAATTATTTTAATCTCATTGAACCACATTTTACTTCTTAATGACAACCATGTATGTCGGATTTTTGAAAATCAAATCACAGAAGTGGTAATATTTCGTTTTAACGAAAAATCAGTTTTTAACAACCACTTAGTGGTTTCACTATTCATCAAAAATTGAAGTTTTTCAGAATAAGGCCAAAATTTCACCCTAAGCTATAATTGATATTCCGAATTCAAAAATGATGTCTATTTTACAAAATTCCAAACATATAAGTTGTATTAATTAATTTTATAATTAATTCCCGCTGTTACAACAAATAGCGTGTTTTTAAGAAACAATTTATATCAAAAGATTGGCAATTGTTTATGTCCAATTTCAATGTTAAATCAATTCTAATGACCACCATTGGATAAAATGGTAAAAATATATTCTAATTATAATTTAAAACCACTAAATATTATAATTTATCACTATAAATTATTTTGATTAAAAAAGTTGTTTTTAAGTATTTTTCACTATTCATAAAAATTTAGAAGTTCTCAGAAAAATACCAGAAATTCAACATAGGCTAATTTCGATATTACGAATACAAAAATTAAGTCCATTTTGAAATATAAAATTTCTATAATTTTAAAAAGTGGTTATTACTATTCATAACGACTACTTTGATAGTCGCGGTGTTTTAGAACTCGAAGTTGCATACAATGCAAGCTATTGCGTTATTGAAAGAGAGGCATATCGTGGAAGCTCGGGGTGTTACATCCTACATCATGGTATTTTAACTATAATTTTTAGTAATTAAGTAAATAAATTTATTTATGGCACAATGATGATGCACTAATTACCTTATTAATGAAAGATTAAAATACTTGATGTTATAGATGTTAAAATAAATGTTAATTGAGACTATTTATGCATTAAACGAATTTTATAGGTTAATTTGAAATGTTAGGGTTGATTAAAATTATTTATTTTTAGGAAGTTATATTGTCATGACATTCACAAAAACTAAATACTAAATAGTGTCAAAATTGACATAAATTAGTTTTTAAAACAAATACAATTTTATTAAATTATATAATAGTCCTAAAAATATAAGATTAGAAAAAACTACTTATATAATTATAGATATGTTTTTAATGAACCACCTGAGATTCTCTTGGAATTTTATAGTTCGTTTATTAACCATTTATTATAATAATACAAGAAAACATGGTAAAAGTTAAACTATTTAACTAAGAGTTAAATTTAAATGATAAGGTTAATATGTGACCTAAACATGTATAAAACCTATTTGTTGAGAGTTTTTCTACCCATGCCAACCTTATCCTAAAAATAAATCCATTTTAAGGTATTAGAAACTGAAAACGACTTTATAGTAAATTAATAATTCATGTTTTTCATAAGGTGACCCTCACTTCTCTTATAAAAGCTTACTTTCCCTTCTCTTTAATTCATACCTAAAAATCAATTAGTATCCACCAAACACTTATTAAATGTCTTAAAAACTACCCTCACATGATCCAAGAGTCATTAATTTCACTAGAAATCCAACCTACGAATTCTTTTTATGCAAATCAAAAGGAAGAACCCAAAGAAGAGGTCATTATTTCATCGCCTCATTCAAAGTTCTTTTCTTCTTCCAGTTACTCTTTATTTTTTATTTATATACCAAAATAATAAATCTAGTACCTTGTAAATACTGAGATGTTATAATAAATATGGTACAAACATATTCATTATTCTATCCATCCTATGAATGCCATAGTCACCAAACGTGCGTACGTATGGCTTACCGTCTCCACGTCGTTGTAGTTTGTTATTCAAAACTTCATTATTTGGATGGGTATAATAAGGAGTATAATTGATATAAATAATAAAAATAACATATTAAAGATTATTTATATATAATATACCATCCAATTAAGTATAATTTCACCATCAATAGAATGATATTGTCGCTTGTGCGTATGAATGACTTACCTTCTCCACGACACGATGAGATTCATTTTCACCTTCACCATTCAATGATGAGTATAAAAATATATATTAATAATAAGTATGTAATATATGACATAATAATGCTTCTAGAAATATATATATATATATACATAAATCTCATTCACTTACTTCTATTCAATACGATATGAAAATGGAAACAACCTTTATGCGTACGTATGACCTACCGTATCCATAATTGGTGTTTTTATTTCATATATCTATCTATAATACATATATATATTCGGAATAAATATGATACATAATTGTTTTTCATATTTTTGAAGAAATTAAATTATTATATAAGTGATACGATCATGAATAACAAGTTACAACATGTACGACAAAGAAAGCAATTGTTACCCAAAATATTATTTTAACCTGGAAATTATTATTAAATGGTATTATAAATCCATAAATGAATAAATTATGATATCATAAATACTAATATGGTTATTTTATAATTTAATAACATACTATGGTCATTATATAGGATGTTACAAGTACCCTAAAAGATTGGAAAGTACACGGTAAGGGTTATTTCCTCAATCTCATTACTATCTGAGATTGTTAATCTTTAAGTGTCAACTAGGAAATATTTATCATCTATGTCCATGTCGCATTAAAATGTTTTAAATAGTAATATTTTATGGTTTTATGGAAGTAACTCTTTAACTATATCATCATTTTAAATGTTTTTAATGAGTTTTTTTGTAAATCATTTTAATTAATGTCCATTTTTTCCAAATGAATTTAAGGATTTATTTACAAGGACATGATTATTTTAAAGTGTTAATTTCTTTCAATAGTTTCAAAGTGGTATGGGACACATGGATTAAAAAATATCTTTTAATTTACTTCCATTATAAATTGTGTGACTTTTAATTTATTTCATGAAAAATGAGTATTTCTCTCAAAGATGTTTATGATTATTTTAAACTATGTCAACACTATTTATTTGATACATTTATTGATTGAGGATTATTTACTATAATACAATATTACATATTTTATTGAATGAGTTATTATATGTTTGACTATGGATTTTCAATTTTTATACCATTCATGGTCTATGGTTAATGTATTTACATTTCGTATGCAAGTTTTAGTATGAATGTTATGTTATGTTTAACCCTTTTTCATATGAGGAGTGAATTGTACACAGTAAGTGATGGATGGGTCCCACTATATCCCCTCAATTCATAAGTTGGTCTCATGAGACAAACTAGAGTCTTGGAAAAAATCCTTGAGAAAACTATTATTTGTAGTCTTGGCATGAGGCCTTGACTATGTGGTTATGATGTCATGAATTATGAATTCCATCGTTATGAAATAAGTTTTTACATGTGATTATTAGACTAGTAGAATATCCATGTTCATGTTTATATATTAATGTTTGACTTATTATTTCCATATTATATTCATGTTTATGTTTAAAAGGATTTTATTTTTATTAAACAACTTTCCTTAAAAGTTTTTAGATTCTGCTAAATTATTTACCATTACTAAGCATCTAAGATCACCCCTTTCTTTTGTTTTTTTCCCAGGATTCCAAGAACTGTATTATTATTGATATCCAGGGTTAATCTGGAGGAATAATGGCATTCTAAAATTATTATTTATTTTTTGTTTTATGTTTTAATGTCTAATGTAATTTTCATGTATGTAATCCATTTTCCAATACTACAAAACTGATCGGTCCTTAGGGACTTGAGTTCTTATAATCATGCCAATGTATTAAAATAATTCACAGGATCTAGGATCCTCAGGTTGGGGTTTTATAGTTGGTTTCAGAGGTAGTTTAGAAATAAAATTGGGAATTAAATTTAGATAAACAATGATTAGGTAACATTACCCTAATATAGGCTTTGAGAATTAGTATAGAAGAACATCAAAAAAATTTGTAATTTATATATTTTTTGGGTTTTCCATGCAATAAATCCATGTCTTTATACTAAAAGGGGAAGTGGTTCTGGCACAGATGTACCTAGGTGTGAAAACTCTGACAAGGAGTTTTGAGCTTGACTTGGGGTAACCAGGTACACGACAACATGCCTTACTATGCACCTGGTTTGACACTTTTGGGGGATATTCTTAGGATAATTCACATTTTCATTAAAAATATTATAAAAGATTTGTGAGGAAATATGGCAGCAAAGAAACCATTTTTATGATTTTGAGACTAGATGTGCAAAATCTTAAATCTACGTTGATAATTTTTTTAGTTTTTGGATTATACATTATGATATGATCTAACCTAATGTATGTCATCATTTTGAAATGGTTCCCAATAAAAATAATAATAACTCAATAAATACACTTGTTCCATAGTGTAATAATGATCATATCTTTCACTTTCTTAAGCCAACATTTACAAGGGAAATTGTCTCCAATGTATTCTCGTCATTTGAAGAAATATTATCATATGTTTATAAGATAAGTAAATAATTCTATAAGTCTTATGGGTTTTAAGGGAGTAAAGAGAAGAAGAGGGTGGAAGTGAAAAAATGGATAAAGGTAAGAAGAAAAATAAAGATTTTACCACATTTATTAAGTATGGAAATAATCACCTTGGTAAATCTTTGAAGGTAATGGGAGTTTGTTATAACTATGGAGAAAAAGGACACCTAGTACATCATTGCATGTGTTTTAAAATGGTTTCAAATGTAAAACGCTTCGTCTGTAAGGAGTTGGAACACTATGCAGATCAATGTCACCATCATTGTAGTATACCCTAAATGATTTTATTGGATAATAATACAGTTATGATACTACTGTATATGAAGAAGAATGACTAGTGTTTTTATGTTGTTATTAATGAATTATGTCATTTGAGTGTTGTATCAAGGATGTTCTGGTTATATGAATTATGGAAATAAATAAAAATTGTACTATAGTACTCTTTCATTAAGGATTTGAGATTATAAGGTTCTATGAAAAGTGACTCAATATCAAGTTAAACATTTTGGAAAATACATGGTTTAAGGAAAGATAAACCTTACTATGGTTCTGATACTAAAGTAGTGATTTTTGAATAACGTATTATTGATTTGAATATATTATATTGGATATAATTGACTACCTTGGAAGTAATTAATGGTTTTTTACTCCATAATTATTAGAGACTACAACATTTTTGGATAAAAGGATTATATCCAGTATTCTATGTTTTACAGAAGGAATAAGGAAGTACATACCTATTCAAATAAGGTTTTATGGTCATTTAGGATGTCACCATGTTTTAATAGAATACATGATGAAGGTATTCACATGTTATTATGTGATAAATGAGATCTTGATTATGTTATGTTGACCTTCCTTATAAATTTGTGGACTATGTGTTTGGACACATGTATTTTGGATGAGTCTAAAGGTTGGAATTGAGTAATTTGAACACTTGATATTTTTTTTGTCGTTAAAGTATGATTTGTTGAATACATTGACCAAACCTTTTATTTTTAAAAAAACATTTATAGGATTAAGGGAATACTTGTAGACCTTATCATTTATCAAATGTACTTCAGGCATAAAAATCATTTTTTAAAATTAATTTCCTAAAGTAAGGGATAAAGTGAAAATACATCGAATCACTACAAAATGATGATAATATGAATATGACAGGTAATGAAATCGATTATGTTTTCTTGAGTTATTGTGCTGATAGTAAATTAATCCCTCCACTTCAAAAAAATTAAATTATCTAAAAATCATGTGTTATCCTAATACCATATGTTTTGTTGAACCTGTGAAACTTTATATCATCATAGATTGAGGGCTTTGAGGCCCTCAATTTTACATTTATTGTTCATTGTTTATTATTGATAACCTCAATCACTCCCAAAATATATATACATTTTTCCTTAAATTATGTTTCTTTAATTTCCACCAATGTTCTCCCATTATGAATCCTAATTTTGTGGTGACTTTTTCATTACCCTTTCCCTCTTTTTAAATATAAATTTTATTAACCCTATTTCTAATGTGGGTTTTCCACAAAGGTATTTTATATTTACAACCTTTTATTTATAAAGAAAAATTTTGAATTACGAGGAAGAAATTTATTGAAGGATGGGAAAATGTAACAAACCAATATTCCAGAATACATTATCTCTTTAATGTAAGTCAATAGCTTGTGCTACATGCAACACCAAGTTCATAACCATCTTGACCTATCAAACTAGCCTTTTAAAAAGCAGTTATGAATAGTATTTACCACATTTTGAAATTTATATATCTATATCCAATGTAATTTTAACATTCATATTTTCTGTTTCTTAGACATAATATGAGGAAAAATTCAAATTTTTAGATAAAAGATTTATTTTTTAAAAAATGTAGTTTTTACACCTTTTAAGGGAGAAGACTTTTTAAATCCAATATTTGACAAATTTATATATTCAATTTTATGAAAATAAATTCCTCTTTAGAATTGTTACATAAAAAATTAGTCTGGATAAATGTTTTGTACTCTTCTAATAACTTTAATATTTTTATGAATAGTAAAAAATACTGAATTTTAATTAAAAACAACATTTCTAATCAAAATAATTTATAGTGTTAAATTATACATTTGAGTAGTTTTAATGTATCATTAGATTATATTTTTTTCATTTAATATAATTTAGTTAATTTGATGTAATTTCACATTTAAATTTTACATAAAAACATGTCATTATTTTGATAGTTTTTACTACTTTAAAACCCTATTTCTAGTTTTGACAACAGAAATTAATTTTAAATTTATTAATTTGACATATATTTTTAAAATTTTTGTAAAATGGAAATCTTTTTTTAATTTGGAATTTCAAAATTATCATAGGGTTAATGTTTTGTATTTTTTTGTAAACATTCAAATTTTGATGAATACTGAAAACATTGTGTTATTGTTTAAAATAGACTTTTTATTTAGATAATTATAATTTTTATTTAAACCTAATCTAAATTAAAAATAGATACATAATACCTATATTATTCCAATATAATTCATTATAATCATTTTATAATAATATTAGATATATAAAATTTTATTGAACTATTTAACGTCTTTTACACACCTTCTAGGCACATTTTTAAAATGGTATAAATTTTTTTTACCACTTATGTGAATTGAATTTATAAAATCCAAGAGGCATGGTTAGAATCGTTGATTAAAATTTGGTTAAATTGGATGAAAATAATTTTTGGTTAATAGCAACTTTAGAATTTTATTTACCAATGTTAAAAGTAAATAGGGTAATTACAGGTAAAAATTATATTATAATTACCCTAACAAATTTCCTAATTCAATTGGATAAGTGTATTTCGACCAAAATCAAAAATAGGAAAAAATATGTTATTTTTTGATCCACTTGGATTAGATTATGAAATTTAATATATTTTATTTAAAGAAGAGTTAAACATGTTAAATTCAAATTTTTATAACTAAACCATTTTTAATATCGGGTTACACATAAGATAATTTGAACTATAAATATTAATTAAAAATCTAAAAATATTTCAAACATCATGGTATTTTAATTATAATTTTCAAACATTAAATAATAAAATTTATATATGACCCCATGATGATTCACTAATTACCATATTAATGAAAGATTAAAATAATTGATGTTATAAATATTAATATAAATGTAAATTGAGACTTTAAGATGCATTGAACGAATTTCATAGGTTAATATGACATTTTGGGGTTGATTAAATGTATTTTTTTGAAGAAATAAAATTTTTATGACATTCAAAAAAACCAAATACTAAATAGTTTCAAAATTTACATAAATGCATTTTTAAAACAAATACAATTTTAATAAATTATATAATAGTCCTAAAAATATAAGGATCATCCAAAGAACTTTTATAATTATAGATATATGACTAATGAACCACTGGAGGTTCTTTTGGTATTTTATGGTAATTTTTTTAACCATGTATTATAATAATACAAGAATACAAGGTAAAAGTTAAACTATTTACCTATGAGTTACATCTAAAAGATATGGTTAATATGGTGACCTAAACTTGAATAAAACATAATTTTTGAGATTTTTTCTTCTCATACCTAACTTAGCCTCTAAATAAATCCATTTTTAGTTTTTATAAACCGAAAATTATTTTATAATAAATTAATAATTTAAGATATTCCTAAAGTGCCCCTCACCTCTCTTATAAAATAGTACTTTACCTTCTCTTAAATTCACACCTGCAAAGAAATTTATCTCGGCCCATACCTACTCAAATATCCTACCAACTACTCTAAATTAATCATATATTCCATAATTTGAACATAAATCCAATTTAAGGATCCCTTTTGTTCAAATCAAAAGGAAGAACCCGAAGAAGAGGTAATTATTTATCACCTCATTCAAAGTTCTTTTCCTCTTTCACTTCCACATTCATTTTTTCTTCCATAACAAAATTATAACTCTAGAAATGTAAACATAATAATATGTTAATATAAATATGGTAAAACCATATTCATTATTCTCTCCATCCTATGAATGATAAAGTCACCATGTATGCGTACGTACGGCTTACCATCTCCACGTAGTGGTGTAGTTTGTTATTCAACACTACATTATTTGGATTGGTATAATAATGAGTATAATTGATATAAATAATAAATATAACATCTTAATTATTCTTTATATATAATATAATATTAAATTAAATGTGGTTTCAACATCAATATAATGATATATTCGCTCGTGCGTACGTATGGCTTACTGTCTCCACGACACGATTAGATTAATTTCCACATTCACCATTCAACAATGATTGTAAAAATATATATTATTAATTAGTATGTAATATATTACATAATAATTATACTAAATAAATGTATATATATATATATATATATATTTATGTATTTATGTATTTACATATATATCATTCACTTACATCTTTTCAATACGATATGAAAACCGATATATCGTTTATTTTTACGTACGACATACTATCTCCATAAATGGTGTTTTCCATTCCATATAACTATCTATTATACATATTTATATTCTGAATATATATGATACATAAATAATGTTTTATAATATGGAAGAAATTAAATCATTATACAAGTGATATGATCAAGAATAACAAGTTAAAACATGTACGATAAAGAAAGCGATTATTACCCGAAATATTATTTTTACATATAAATTATTATTAAATGGATAGTATAAAGACATAAATGAATCAAGTATGATATCATAAATATAAATATGGTTATGGTATAAATTATTAATATACAATGGTAATTATACAAGAGGTTTAATGTACCCTCGACCAATGGAAGGTACAGGGTAAGGGTTGTTTCCTCAATCTCATTATTATCCAAGATTGTTTATCTATAAGTATCTACTGGGAAATATTTACTATCTACCTCCATGTATCATTAAAATAATTTTAAAAGGAGTATTTTAATGTTACATGGAAGGTACTCTTTAAATATATCATCATTTTAAATGTTTTTAAATATTTATTTTTCTAAATATTATTAATTAATGTCTATGTTTTCAAAATGATTTTAAGGATTTGTTTATGTGGACATGATAGTTTTAGTGTGTTAATTTAATTAACAAGTTTCAAAGTGGTATGAGAAAATTTGATTCACAAATATATTTTATATAAATTCCTTTATAAATTTTGCACTTTTTAAATGATTTCATGAAAAGGGTTATTTCTGTCAAAGAGTTTTACTGATTATATTAATCTATGTCAACATCATTTATTGGATTTTATTCTTGATTGAGATTGATTTACTATAATATAATCTTCCATATTGTATTTAATGAGTTATGATTTGTTTGACTGTCGATGTTCTATTTTTATACCACTCATGGTTTATGGTTAATGTATTGAAATTTCATATGCTAGTTTTAGTATGAATGTTTATTATATGTTTCACCCATTTTCATATGGGGAATGCATTGGATTTAGTAAGTAATAGGAGGGGCTCATTATAGCCCCTTGATGCATCAGTAGGTCTCTTGAGACAAACTAGTGTCTTATTACATAGCCTTGAAAAAAATATTATTTGTAGTCTTGGCAAAAGGCCTTGAATATTTGGCTTTGATGTCAGGCATTATGCATTCCCTCATTATGAAATTAGTTATTACATGTGGTTATTCGACTCGTTGAATATCCATGTGCATGTTTATATTTTATTGTTTGATTTATTTATTCCATATTAAGTTCATGTTTATGTTTAAAAGGCTGTTGTTTTTATTACACATCTTTCCTTATATTTTTATAGCTCTTTCTAAATAATATACCCTTACTAAGCATCTGAGCTCAGCTATATTTTATGTTTTGTCTTCCCTGGATTCCACGAAGTGTATTGTGATTGATATGCAGGGTTAATCTAGGGGAATAATGAAATTATCAAAGGGTTATTTATTTTGTTTTGTTATTTTTTAATTTGTAATGCAATGTTCTATTTGTAATATATTTTCTATGATTGCTAAAATTATAGGTCCTTCGGGACTTGATTCCTTGTAAACATGCCAATCTATTAAAATAATGCACCGACTCCGAGCATTTGGGGTCGGGGTGTTACAATCCATCCTTTTTTAATAGTGGAATGGTTTTAACAAGGTCCACAACCTGGACCACATGGGTACTATTTTCCCCTAACCTTCAAGGATTTAAACTCACTCCCTTGCAACTCAAACCCCAGACCACAGGCATAACAACCAAATGGGTAGAATTTCAAGTACCAAAAGGTGTTAGAATATTGGATCCTATTATAATATCATCATTGATAATGTTGCATGATCCTTTCTAATTGGTTCATATTCAAATTTATTTTCATTTCTAGGATAGTAGTGGATGGAGCAGTCATAGTCCTTAACTAGCTCTGAAAATCTTCATTGTCGAATATTAATCTTCTTATGTGTGAATATATATATTAGAAAATTAAAACTGAAATATATTTTAATCTTAGTCCATTAAATATAATGCCACCAAACATTCATCATGAATATTACTACAACTAATTCCATGTCATGTGATGTATAGTTCCACTCATGAACATTCAACAACCTTGAAGAATAGTCTATCACATTATAATTTTAAATTAGTATACAACCCAAACACTTTTTTGAATAATTCCAATATACCATGAATAGTTATCCTATTGAGAGTAGTGTTAGTTATTGTGTAGTGATATGAATTCTTTTCAATGACATGAATCTCTCTTTTCATTCATTAGTCAAGAAAACATCACTCCCAACTAAGTATGATCGGTTTGCAAGTATGAAAATTACAATAAGTTTCTCAAAAATTGTCGATAATACTCGTCTAGAACAAGGGAACTACGGATCTCAATTAATGATTTTGGTATTTTCCATTTCTCAATTACAACTATCTTATACAGTTTAATATATTTCCCTTGTTGGTGATAACATACACCCATAATGATACTTACACCATCTAGAACTCACATTTACTACACTTTTCATATAGATTCTCCTTTTATAAAGTCTTTATAATAGTTTTTAAATAATTTTTGTACTCCTAAATTCTATTTGACTATAATAGAAAATCATCTGTAAAGTATACCATTGATTTATCAAGGTAATATCTAAAGATTTTCGTAATTAAGTCCTTGAATATTTCTGGAACATTAGTGATTCTAAATAAAATCTCTATGATCTCATAATGACCATAAATTATTTGAAATGCAATCTTGGGAATATCTTCCTTCATAACTATTAATTGATAATATCCAGAACAAGGATCCATCTATGAGAAATATTAGGCCTCACATAGTTGATATAACAAGTCATAAATCTTTTACACGGGATGCTTTTTCATTATGGTGATCTTGTTGAGTTCATGATAATCAATGCATAAGAATAGTGAACTATACTTATTTATGAATAAGCGGACAAATGCTCCCCAGAGTGAAGCACTATAACATATAAAACACTTTTCTAGATTCTCTTGTAATATATTATTTAGATATTCCAACTCAATGATGTCCATTCAGAAAATATGATTGGATATATGATGAGATCTAGGTATAATTTTAATTAAGAACTCAACCTCTCAGCTATGAGGAAGACAAAGAAACTCTTTCGGGAATATATATATATAGTACCTCATAATGGGAATGTCTTAGATTATGATTATCACCTTTGTCTCAATCATTTTAAATAAAAATGCATGCTCATAAGACAATAATATCCATTATTGAGATGAATTTTCCCATGTATATTTATCCTCCTCCTTATATTTGTACAGAACTAGAGGATAATTCTGGATGTGGAGGATGATATCCCTCTCTCAATAGGGGATATTGAATTTCTATAAGAATAATCATTCCAATCCAAAAATGGAATCAAATTCCACTAAAGGAAGAATTAAAAGATTTTATAGTATGTTCAGACAACAAAAATTTAGTGGAGAGGATTTATATATTTGGGATGTAATAATTTCTCTATTTTTTTTTCTCACAGATTTATCAACCCCCACACATTGATTGGTGTTTGAATAGTTCTACAAAATGTTCATAATATAAAAGAATTTGTGGAACGAGAAGAAAATAGTGCACTCACTATTCTCATATGAATAACCAACATACCTATCACCATATCATTTTTTAGATCCACCTCAATAGTAATGATAACATATGCCTTTACTTACTCTTTAGAGTTTTGATTTTTTGATTGATTGTCCCCAATAACCCTTGTCCTATTGAATTTTCTTGCATAATTATCATGTTCCTTGAAGTTGAAACATCATACAGTATGATGTGTGTTGATATGAACCATCTTTTCATCCATCTCATTAATATGTATTTTCATTTCTCTTAATAAAGTATTATCGGGATTCCCCTCTTTTTCACCCATGAAATATCTCTTTGTTCACTTGAGATAGTTTCTAGGATTATTCTTCCCATATTTTTCACATGGGGGTAGGTATGTTTTCTTTTCTCGGTGATATTTATCCATTTATCTTATCAAATTAAACTTCTTTTTCCACTTTTTTCTCCAACACACGAGACCTTCGAGAGTCTTCAATCTCTATCTCAACCTTAAGGGAACAATAGAAAATATCATCAAATCTATCAAAGTATCAAATTTCCAACTATTTTCATAGGATTGGATTTAATACACTAAATATACGATCCACCTTACTTTCAGTGTGGATTAAAAATTTTAAGGTGTGATATGAAATCATTGTAAAGTTTTCCTTATACACCCTAATAGAATCCTCTGACTTTTTCTTTAGTATGAGGAACTCCCTATCCATATTACGATAAAGGTTTTATGGAAAGTATTTACCGAAAAATATTTTCATCAATCCATACCCTTAATTGGAATCAATTTTCTCTTGCGGATTCATATTCTTGATTAGTTTCATCCACTGATAAGCTTCCCCCTCCAATTGAATGATATAGTACACGAATTTATCTTATTCTGAGCATCTAAGGACAGGGAATATCATCTCAATAAATTCAAACCATTAAACTAAAATGTGGGGATCATAAGATCTACTAACTGTAGGAGGAAGTTTTCTAATAAAGGAATCAATCACAACATTCTCTTTCTAAGGAGGATAGTGTTATGTAAGATTCATGTTGTTATTATTAACATGGGTTAGCTAATCCAATACTACCATGAATTCATTTGTTCCCACTACCATTATGTTATGTATATCATTAGGTAAATCATCACATTGTCTATCATAATGGTTTTTGAATTGTTTTCTCCGATTTATCAATATTAATGAAAATAAAGAAAATAAAAATAGATATGAGAATACTAAAAATAAAAAATATATAAAAAATGTAAACTATGAAAATAGATGAAATAACTTATAAATTATATGTATATTATAATGTATCAGTCCCTATGATTCAATATAGGTAATCCATGATAATTTTTTTGTTACGTTTTCTTGACTAAAAATCTACTGAAGTCATTTATAATGGAATGAAAAGAGTTTGTGGTTTTTATAAAGCAAATACCTTAGAAGTGTCTAATCAAGTGTGCAGTAAGGCCAATTTTTCAAGAAAAAAGGTAGAGTATGAGTTAATATTTAATGATAATTTTAGGGGGTATTACCCCTATTTACGTCTATGCCCAAGCCACATCCTATTTATTATCTAGATATGGATTTAATTTCTTGGTTACCACTCTCTCTACACTTCACCAAAGATTCAATATTTTATATATGTAGACTTATCCATTGTGTTCATAGTAAAGATATCTAGTACTAATATTAAAAAATAACTAAACCCTACATATGATACCTACTATATTGACTCAAGTCTCTTACAAATATTATTACCTGATTTTTAACATATGTATCCAATAAATATAACCAAAGGATCAAGATGCCTAGTGTCTTTGAGGGACTTGGTGTATAAGACCTCAAGATGTAACTATAATAAAATTTCTTTATTTTAATTTGTATAATGAGCTCCCAAATCTATTTTATATCCTAAAATTTAAATAGGATAACTTAGGTAAATAAAATATAAAAGGGGGGAGCTAAAAACCTAGATAAGGGAATAAAAATGACATAGATATAACACATGAGTAAAAAAATTATAACATGGTCTGAAAAAATACAAGTCTCATGAATAATAATATGGGTAATAACATAAATAATATTTAATAATTAGATCATATCACCATAGTAATGTGGAAACAACACAAAACAAGACATAAGAACAAGTCAAGGCTAACTTTCAATACAACATCACATGGCATAAAAAGTCCCATCATGGATTAGGAATACACCCTAATCCCAAACATATTATATCATGAGAAAAAAAATAACACAATACATTGGATCTCTTTCTGGGTGCATTCATAATAACATGTACATGGTTATGTGTACCAGAAATGGAAATAAGACATAATTTATAAACATAAGAATTACCCATGGAAAGAAATGGGTGGCATAATCTTTCTGCATTTCAAAATCAAAGGATATATCATAAAAATCCAAAAAAGAAAAAGAAATTAAATATTTTTTTGTTAATATATGAATAAATAATAACAGGCCACCAATTTTATGCTCACTAAAAAAGTTATTGAGGAATATTGTATAATTGGTAATTGAAATGAACCTTCAAAACAATGTTTTAAAGAATTGGTTAAAAACTGTTGAAGAAAAAATGAACAAGGTGTTTTATTTGAAAAGCAACGGAAAAATGGGAATATTTATCCCTAAAATATTTCATTAATTCATCTTATCATGTATTATAATATATAATTTTAAATAGTGTTACATAAAAGTATTATGGGATAGAAAAGATCCCTATAATCTGATTTAATTTAATAGAAGGTATTTGAGAAATGGACTTAATTCTAGTATAACCCCCTAAAAGGAAGTGATAAGTAGATAAGATAATATATAATAGATTTATATACCAAATTTAGTATCTTTATAAAACATCAAATAGAGAGAAAAAGTTATTTTGGGAGATAATGGTCAAAACCTTTGGAAAATATGGTGTTTTGGAGAGATCTCTTACCTTATGTCCAGATTCATTCTGCACACGTACTTAATGTCCAAAATAATTAAATTAGATAAACTAATTACTTAATTAAAAATCTTTTACATCTATATTTAAGTGATTATAATTACATTATTAACATTTAAAACTATTTCAATGATATATAATAATTAAATTCATTGTTCTGAGGGTTCTCCTTTTATGGTTCCAAGGTCGAATCACAGGTGGATAACTACTAAAGATCTTACCAAATAGGAATATAACTCCAGAAGTGAAATAGAATGGTATTAATGTTATTTTTGAAATTTAAATGGTCTCAAATATTCATATGTGTTCCAAAATTGGGATGATTCATTTAGAAGAAACGTTAATGTTATACGATTAGTTCATTTAGGTGATATTACTGATAATCATGAACTTGATTAATTATATTTAATTCAATGATTTTCAATTTATAAAATAACATGAAATAAGTTATATTATAATTATTATAATCTAATTTAACTATAATAATAATTTTATGACCTGCCTTGATGACGATGTAGAAAAAATGAATTGTGTTATTCATGGAGGAGGTGAACCAACCATCTATGAACAACATTTTTAGTTAAGAATCAATTGAGGAGATAATAAAAGATAGATATTAAACCATAATAATAACATATAATTATATTTAAGACACTTATGTTACTATATTTTGGTTGATGGAGTACATATTTTGGTGGTAGAAGATGAATAAAATTGAAAGAGGTTGGTCGCGAATTTTACCTCTTCCTTTGGCTATCTTTTATTAGGAAACCACTTATGTTTCCTTGAAATGGTATTTGGTGAGACTAGTAGAACTAGTAAACATGGTAGAGTTTTGGTAATATAATTGGTAAGAAATATTCTAATATCTATGTCTTATAAAATGTGGGGAGAATGGGTGGTGAGGGTGGTATTTATAAGTGAATGAGAGGGGTGTTTTTTATATTATATTCATTAGTTTATTATTTTGGATCAAGAATACCAAAATTATTGATTTTTATGACTGAATATAGTAATTTATGTATTTTATTTTGAACTAATTATGGCTTATATCATCTATGACTATGTTCTTCCTGTATTTTTCTTATCTTACAAATTTTAATTTTTTTCCATATTTCACTAATCCCCAAAAATTCAACTATTTTAGAGAAATATCAAAAAATTACCCTAAATTTTGTTTAACATGTATATTCCCAATATGAAATACATTTTTTGAAAATAATCTTATTAATATGTAAAATGTATTTTTTAAATAAAATTTGTATTTATTTCAAAAATTCTAATTTTAATATCATAATCAAATTTATGACTCTTAAAAGTTACTCAAGGTCCCATTAAATTATATAATCATTATAATAAAAGTTAATATTAATTTATAAACATATTTTATGGAAATAATATTTTTTTAAAATTATTATATTTTTTATACAAATACAAATAAAATATATATGTTTTACAAAAAAATACAAGCATTTATTTTATCATATATAAAACATTTATTTACTTATATAATGATATAAAAATGTCATATTTTTATTTTATAAGATAATTAAATTTTATTATAAATTTTTATATGTTATGATACTATTCTAACAACCAAGTTACTATTCCTAATTTTCAGATTAATATTACAAAAGTTAGATTTGTAATGGCCATATGGGTTCCTTACTTTCTATAAATACTTCATATTTCATTCATTATTTATTCTTATATAATTTATATGATGGTTATATATATTTCCATTTTCAATATGAATATCATATTACTTGTATTTTTTCATTTTTATGGAGTAATTCATGAGTGTGGTTATTCTGGTGGAACGATCATATCAAAATACGTATGTTATATTTTACTAATTTTATATTTTTTATCTCATTGTAATATTTTCAATTCTTGTGGACATATATATTATTTAAGTGTAGTTTCAAAATTAATATAATATTTTTTGGGGTTTATCATGTTTTGTATGTGCATTATATAATACAATATTAAAAAATATGACAGAATTATATAATCATAATTGAAATTCCATTGATAAAATTATAGGTCGTTAAAAAGATCTTTCTTGTTGAAGGGGATTCAACGAAGGAGGTATAATTACCTTGGCCTCATAGTTTCACTCAGTAGATATATCACCTTTGAAAAATCATCAATAATCCACATCTTCTTCTCCAACATGACTTCATACTAAGAGGTCTTTCACTCAGTAGAAAGGGGGTCAATTGATTTAGGAGGTGAATGTGATATAGAGATATCTATTCATTTTCCATTTTCTGTGATCAAAGATCACTAATTTTGTGGTAGTTAGATATTTATAGGAGATCCATAGTTATGATTCTATCATTGATGTTATGTAAACACACACACACACTACTCACATTTCAGTGAGAACCATAGTGTGGATAGATATATCCTTATCATATTCTTCCAAACATGGATCATGTTTACTCTTATCTACATGGATTGTATCAAAGACATTTAAGAACATGAGTCATGCTACTAAAATAAAATCCTCATATGTATTAGAATAATAAGGACCCATTTTAGTTCCCGATCACCCTTTAATGGATATGTCATGATCTTATACCACCTTTTCCTTCTTGGGGAACTATTTTTATTTACAACCCCTGTTAGGTTTTACCCTCTCCCCTTGATGTCTCTTATAAATTATGTGTGTATGGGTATCTAAGTGATTCAGGTATGGATAGTAATGAAAGTGATCTAATCAAAAGATATGAGCCCTGAAATGTTAGCAGAAGAATTCACATGGTTGTTTCTTATAAGGTTACTCCATTTCTATTAAGGATTGATTTTCATAGAGAAGTGGGAGGTAAAAATAATATCATACATAGGGGATGGGGCAGACACTACTCTCTCACCTACATTTTAAAATCCCATATTTTTTCAGGTATGTCTCTCTTTGAGTTTTTTGTTAATATTTTTTTAGTTTCATTTCTGTTGTGGATGTATGTTGTTCGAATAAACATAGTCTTGGGTTGTGAGGAAAATTTATGAAACTAGAGAGGATCCACATAGAGAGCCTTTTTGGGGGGGAAATGATATAATGTTCAAGGATGTATTCTTATTTTAATTAATGGATTCTGGGTATGAATAGTCAATGTGTTAAAACAAGTTCTTGGTATGTTGAGATGCTTTAAAAGGATTTTGGGAAGTTTAAATGGATAATGGGATGAAAAAACCATTTTCAGAACATTTACATGTTCTGTAAAGAGTTTACACATCATATAATTGATTGGGTGATTTAAAACAATAATGTTATGGTGATGGGTTTTTTCGAATATTCTTTTAAAAATATTTACATGACGTGTGAAAACATTACACACTATGTAATTCCCCAACCTTATGTTTTCAACATACTGTGTGTCTGAATTACATTCTAATTTGCTGCATCTCCCCTCCTCTCAACCTAGGGAATTCCTCAAGAAAATTTCAGAGCACCAAATTCCCTTCTGGACTTCCTTTTTGGGTGATAAATCTCTGTTTTTAAGCCTTTATAGTTAGGTTCATTTCTTCTATACCATTGTTCTCTATCCATTGTGGTGAAATATCGTGACTAATTACATTGTTGGATTTGATCTTGATTAGTTTTGATATTAATCGGTATTGATCCAGAACCTCTTTTCAATCATATGCACCTTCTTTCTCATGGGTGTTTTCTATTTGAAGTTTTGCGTTCTTCACCGATTATGGTAGGGGGTCTAATTCATAACTAGATGGTATGATAATTTCCAAATTTAGGAAATATTATGATAACACGAATTTAGCGTGTTCCTAAATCAATGAAATAATGATTGGGATTATTTCTTGAAGTCATTTCTTTACAATTGTCTTCTAATATGGCTTATGGTTACCAATTCTGTGGGAAAATATTTAATATTATTGAATTGGATAATACATTAAAGTGTGATTAGCATGACATGTGACCATTAGTGATTTATTTTTATAAAATCCCTACATTGTGCCTTATTTTCTTATTTATATATCTTTTTATCAATTGTGATATAAATTCTAGTGGTATTTGAAATATAAGTGTTAATTTTCATAATTAACAGTTATGATATGTGATGTGATACTATGATATCCATGCAATATGTCCAGACCGATGTTCCATGTTGAAATGATTATATATCTGGCCTAACCCTAGAGCAAGAAATATTATATGTTGTAATGAGGATATTGAGTGGGATAGGAAGCCTCTTAGGATTTAATGCTTATAGAGATTGGCCTATGCCTAGTCATGTGTTGTAATGCTTATAAGGATTTGACCTGTATGTTGTAATTCTTATAGGGATTTGACCTAGATTGGTGTTATTATACCATTACTGTGTGGTGGTTGTTGGCATGGTCATAAGACATTCTCCAAGATATTCCAACATGGTGTTGAAGTAGGTTGTTTTACCATGGTTATATAGTTGTTGTTGGAATGATTGTAAGACATGCTCAGAGATATTCTATCATGGAGCTTAAGTATGTGGTTGCTATATTTTATTAATTGTTGAATTTATTAATACAAATGTTTATATCTTTATTGCATACACTTCTTATCAGACTAGTTTTATTATACATAGTGGTGTCGATATATGTAGTTTTACTCACACCATATTCAGTCCACTATTTGGTACACAATAAGATTACGTGGATTCAGGTTTGGAAAAGTCCAATGAATAGTATAGTTGTAATGCCCTGACCCCAGTTACCCAGAGTCGGTGCATTATTACATAACATTGGCATGATCACAAGAAAGATCAAGTCTCGAAAGACCAATTAGTTTAGTAGCCTTGGAATATCTAATTACATTCATAATTTTTAAATTACATCACAAATTGAACACTACTACTAGAATATCATGACTTCAAATCCCCTCATACTATCCCTGTAGGTCATTCATAAATTACTTCTTCACATCTTGGGAAAAATAAAACATTGAAAGGGGTGAGCTTAGATTCTCAGTAAGGATAACAATATAGCCAAAACATTCCTAAATAAGAACAAACATTTAAGGCAATGTATAACTAAAATAAAAGCCTTTTAAACTTCAACATCAGCACAATATAGAAAAGATAAAATGAAACAATACCATTTACTTATTGACATGGATATTCTACTAGTCGAACAATCACATGAAATATCAATAACCACTTTCATAATGATTGAATGCTTAATGCCAGACTATCATAACCACATAGCCTAGCCCTCGTGCAAGACTATAAATAAGATTTTGTCAAGGCCTTGTTCCAAGACACTAGTTTGTCTCATGAGACCTACCGATGCATCGAGTAGCTATAGCGGGCCCCACCCGTCACTTATTAAGTCCAATGCAGACCTCATATGAACAGGTTTAAACATAACATTATCATTCGTATTAAAACTAGTATACGAAATGTCAATACTTTCTCCATAAACCAGGAATGGTAGAACAAGAACACATCCATAGTCAAACATATCACAAAACCATCAATTCAATATGAAAGTTTTGTATCATAATAAATAAACTTCAAATAAGCTTAAAATCCATCAAAGGATGTTGACATAGATGAAATCAAACTTTTTGAGAGAAATATCATTTTTTTGAAATCATTTAAAAGTCACATAATTATAAAATAAAACATTTACATTGAAAATATTCTTATAAGATTTTAAGGGATGCTTCTACAATTTTATAATGGCAGAAAATAGCCGCACCCTCCATATAAGTTAAAAAAATACATTTTACCTTAATTCTGTTGAAAAGGTTAAAAAGGACCTTGTTTGGAAAATGATAGAAAGAATTCTTTATAAAGATCTTATAAAAAATCAAACAAGGTTATAAATGACTTTAACCCATATTATGTAAAATAGTAAGAATGTTTAGAAATACATTTTTAAGAAACATGGATGTGGATGATAAAGAGGTCCCAGTAGATAATTACGTATGAACAACCTCGGATAATGAAGAGATTGTGAAATAAACCCTAACATTGTAATTTTCCTTAGTCGATGGTATGTTAAACTCCTATATAATAGTTATATCATTGTTATTAAATTATACAGTAACCATATACATAATTATGATATCATATATGATCTTGTATTAGTTCTTTGTTAATAATAAATTAGTATTATTGTCATTTCGTGTGTTAACTTACTCGTTTTCTTTTATATGTTTTTTTACATAAGTCATGTTTTTTATGGATAGGTTGTATCTTATTCATATCGATAATGATATAAAGTTCATAAACATTACTTTTAATCATCAAATGAGAATTAGTTTTTGAATGGATATGATGGGGAATGAATCTCATTGCGTTAGTGGAGACGGTAGTCCGTACGTACGCACGAGCGACAATATCATCCTTTTGATATTAAAATAATATATAATTGGATGGTATATCATATATATAGAATCATTATCCTGTTATATGTATTATTTACATGCATTACACATCATTATTATACCCATCCAAATACTAATTGTTTGAATAATAATTACACCACGACGTGGAGACGGTAAGCCGTACGTACGCACGTACAGTGACATGTCATTCAAAGGATGGATAGAATACTAATTATGGTTGTAACATATATATAATAACATCATAGTATATATAATATATTGGAGTTATTGTTTTAGAATTCAAATAACCAAGAAAGAAGAAGTGGAAGAATAAAGGAACTTGAAAGAGGGTGGTGAAAACATTACCTCTTTTTCAGGTTCTCCCTTTTGATTTGATCAAAAGGGCTCCTTAGGTTGGATTTATGATCAAACTAAGGCCTCTAGGTTGAATTTATGGAAGTTGAAAGAGTTTTTGAGAAGGGTTTGGACGAGAAAAAAGGCTTTGATTGTGTGAATTAGTGAGAAGATGGAGTTCCCTTTTACAAGAGGGTTGAGGGGCACCTCTGGAAAAGCTAGAAATATTATTTTATAATAAATTCATATTTGGTTTCTAATGGCTCCAAAGTGAATTATTAAACTTCTAAGGTTGAGATGGGTCGAAATACGTTCAACCAATAGAATTTAGATAGGTTTGGGTCATTATATTAACCTTATCTTTTAGTTTTAATTCTTAGTTAATTAGTTTGACATTTACCATGTCACTTTGTATTTTTATATTATATAGTTAATAAACATACCATATACAAACAAGAGATCCTCAAGGGGTCATTTAATGATACACCTATCATGATATAAGTCTCTTGGCCAAACCTTAGATTTTTAGGAATTTAATATCAATTAATTATATAATATTTGTTTTGAAAACTCTTTTATGTGAATTTTGACACTATTCAATAATTGAGTTTTGTTAAAGTCTTAACAACTTTATTAATTCAAAACAAATTCATTTAAGAAATCCTATAATGCCATAGTAAGCAATAAAATTCATGTATGTCATCAAAACATTCATATTATTTTAATTTTAAAATATATAATACCAATTATTTGATTCTTTCATTAATACGGAAAATACTACATCATTATTATGTCATAAATAATATTAATTATTAAATGTCTAAAAATTATAAATAAAATACCAATATGTATAAAATATTATTATATTTATAATTAATATTTATAGTCTAAAATCCAACATATATAACCCTATGTAAAAATTATTTTGCTAAAAGATATATGCTTATGTCTTTTTTGTATTTATTTTAACTTAATTAATATAAAGTGTCATTATCACTTACAAGTGGCTCCATTGGGTCCAAAAATCGACCCAAAGATGCCTATGGTTATCCATGTATCAACCAAACTAGGTTAGAACACGTTTTAGAGTAATTTATTATTATTATAATATTATTTGTTTACCCTTATTTACCAGATTTACCCTTAACCATGGTAAATAAAATATTTACCGAAGTAATTATTCAAAATGTCTAAAACTAAAAGTTACATATTTACACAATTTGGACATCCTAATTCCAAATATGGAATCCATTTTTCCAAATACAAAACTCATAAGTGGCAGATATTAATTTAAAATTAATTTCCATTGTTAAAACAAAAAGCGTGTTTATAAGAGATAATAACTATTAAAAGATTGACCCTTGTTTATGTCCGGTTTAATTGTGAAATTATGTCCAATGACCAAAATTGTATTAAATGGTAAAAATATATTCTTAATATACTTTAAAACCACTAAAATTCATTATTTATCACTATTAATTATTTCGATTTGAAAAGTTGTTTTAAATTAAAATTTAGTAATTTTCACTATTCATCAAAATATAAATGTTTTCCGAAATGTTCCAAAATTTTACCCTAGGATAATTTTGATATTCATAATCCAAAAATAAATTCAATTTTGAGAGATAAAATTTATAAAATTTCAAAAAGAGGGTATTACTATTCACAACGGCTAGTTTCATTGGTTGTGGAGTGTGTTAGAACTCGAAGTTGCGTACAACACACGCTACTGTATTATTCAAAGAGAAGAATACCGTGGAAGCATGGGGTGTTACATTCTACCCTCCTTCAAATAATTTCATCCTCGAAATTTCAAAAAATTATTGCATAAAAAGACTTGGGTGGTTCTTCATCATAAGTTCCTCAGGTTCCCACGTTGCCTCATCAATCTTATGGTTTCTCCATAGAACATTCACCAGACGAGTCGTCCGGTTTCTCAGCAGTTGTTCTCTTGTATCAAGAAACCTAATGGTCTCTTTACAATAAGATAGATCGGGTTCCAGTTCTAATTCCTCATTGGTGAGTACATGCATTGGGTCAGGCATGTATTTCATCAATAGTGATACGTGGAACAGATCGTGAAATTTGGAGAGATTTGGTGGCATTACCAAACAGTAAGCTACAACACCAATTCGTTCTAGAATTTCGAAAGGTCCTATGTACCTGGGACTCAATTTACCTTCCTTACCGAAATGTATAACTCCCTTCTATGGAGATACCTTCAATAAAACATGACCTCCTACATGAAATTCCAAATCCTTTCTTCGATTATCGGCATAGCTCTTCTGCCTACTTTGAGCTTTATTGATGTGGTTTTAGATTACCTTCACCTTTTCCGTCATTTCCTCCACCAGTTTTGGGCCTGAAAGTTTTCTTTCACCAATTTCATCCCAACAGGTTGGTGTGAGACATCTCTTTATGTATAACGCTTCATATGGTGCCATCTGAATACTTGAATAGAAGCTATTGTTATAGGAAAATTATACCAGAGGTAAATATTGATCTCACATACCCTGAAATTCATGTGAGAAAGATCTCAACATGTCTTCTATGGTTTGAATAGTCTGTTCCAATTTTCCATCTGTTTGAGGGTGGCAAGCAGTGCTCAAATGAAGTTTAGTATCCAAGGCCTTCTGAAGAATCTTCTGGAATCTTGAAGTAAAATGGGGATCTCTATCCGAAACAATCGATAGGGTTACTACATGATGACTCACAACATCATTAATATATAGTCTTTCTAAACGTTCAATTGGTATATCTTCCCTTATAGCAAGAAAATGTGATGACTTGGTAAGATGATCAATAATTACCTATATTGCATCATTCTTTCTATGAGTCTTTGGTAGTCCCATGACAAAGTCCATAGTGATTTTATCCCATTTCCACTCAGGTATGGGAAGAGATTGCATGACTCTTCCAGGTTGTTTCCTTCTAGCTTTCACTTGTTGACAAACCATACATCTTGACACAAAATCAGCAATCTCCCTCTTCATGTTGTCCCACCAAAAATGTTCCATTAAATCTCTACACATTGTGGTGCTCCCAAGGTTTATAGAGAAATTGGAACTATGAGAATCATCTAACAATTCCCTTTTTAAATCAGGTATATCGAGAACACAAAGTATCTTACAGAATTTCAAAATTCCTTCTTCACACACAAAGTCTCTCAAGCTCCCATCATTCACAGCTTTAATATTCTTTTGCAATTCTTCATCATTGGTCTAAGAACTCTTAATCCTTTCTAGTAAATATGGTTTGGAAACCATTTGAAAAAGCATAGATGTTTCGACTTCAATGGTTATTCCCATGTCCGTCGTCACTAGATCCATGAAAATTGGATCCCTTTCAATTCTCATATTGTTCAAAACTCCATGATATTTTCTTCTAAAAGAATCCGCCACCTTGTTTTCCTTCCCCAGGTGGTTGTGTGTTGTGCAATCATAATCCTTGAGTAATTCAAGCCATCTCGGTTACCTCATGTTGAGTTCTTTTTGTGAGAAAATATACTTCAAACTCTGTTGATCATTATAAATCTCACATTTTTCACCATAGAGGTAGTGTCTCCATATCTTCAAAGAAAATACCAGAACTTCTAACTTGAGATCATGAGTAGGATAGTTTTGATCATGAATTTTCAACTGTCGTGATGCATATGAAATAATCCTATCATTGTGCATAAGGACACAACCAAGTCCTTTCTTCGATAAACCACTATAAATAATGAACCCATCATTCCTCTATGGTAGAGTCAATATAGGATCATTGAATAATAATCTCTTCAGTTCATCAAAACATTTTTCACACTCCTTTGTCCAAACAAATTTAACCCCTTTACGCGTGAGCTTTGTTAATGGGTTATCCAATCGGGCAAAATTCTGGATGAAACGTCGATAATAACTTGCTAAACCAATAAAACTGTGTACCTCAGTTATACTCGTCGGTGCAGGCCATTAATGGATTACCTTGGTCTTAGAAGTATCAAAAGAGATTCCATATTTAGAGACAATATGGACATGAAAAGAAATATCCTAAAGACAGAATTAACACTTACTAAACTTCCCATATAATTCATGTCTTCTCAGATTCTTCAGGATAATGCACAATTGATTTTCAAAATCTTCATAGCTTTTAGAGTATACCATGATATCATCAATAAATACCACCACAAATTAATCTATATATTCCTTGAAAACTATATTCATCAGATCCGTGAATACATAGGGCACATTAGTCATCCCAAAAGGATTTATTGTAAACTCGTAATGCTCGTACCTAGTTAGAAATTCCTTCTTCGGAATGTCTTCCTTCTTCGCACACAACTGATGGTATCCAGACCAAAGGTCAATCTTTGAAAAGTATTGAGCTCCATGCAGTTGGTCAAATAAATCAACAATGCGAGATAGTGGATACTTGTTCTTTATTGTTGTAGCATTGATCTCCCAGTAGTCGATACATAACCTAATAGATCCATCATTATTTTTTAAACAATGAATAGGGTATCCCCATGGTGAAACACTAGGGTGAATAAATCCCTTATTACTCAATTCCTGTAGCTGTTTTTTAGTTCAAATATTTCCATAGTGGCCATTCTATAAGGGTTCTTCGATATAGGACTTGATCCAGGAATTAAATCAATGGAAAACTCAACTTCTCATTCTGGAGGATGTCCAGGTAAATCTTCCAGAAACACATCTACATATTATTTCACAAAATGTACATACTCTCTTTGAACATTCCTTTACTCACCCACAGTCATTTCATTCTCTTCCTCCCCAATAATTGAATTTAGTTGATATACTGGGGGTGGATCTAGATAAGAATTAGGTGGTGACGATTCTGCTCTAAAGATAAGGTGTTCTTTATCATCATCATAAAAAATCGTAAACTCCTTCTACATACAATAAATCTTCACATCATGGTCTGAGAGCCAATCCATACCAAGGATTATATCAAACTCAATCATAAGTATGACGATGAGATCAATAGATAAAGAACATTTATGTGCTCTAATGGAGACTGATTCACAAAATGTTGTTACAATGATACTTCCCCTTGGAGTTTTAATTGACAACTCCCTTGTTAAATAAAATTGGAAATATATAATTTTCATAGAAAACTAGGAATATATTAAACAATTCTATGATCCAGAATCAAATAATGAATTTTATAAACATGAGGAAACCATTAAATTACTTGCCACCACGTATTTCGGAGATTCTACCTCAGCAGTATTGATAACATAAGCTTGGCCTTGATCCCTTGGAGTTTTCTGAGGTATGTTCCCCTGACGCTTAGGAAATTCATTTTCATAATGTCCCATCTCCCTGAAATTGTAGCATTGGATATCAGTAGCTTCGTTCTTCCCCTTGCAATCACGAGCTTGGTGGCCTTTTTCACCACACTTGTAACAGACTCCCATTCCTTTTAAACAAGTACCGGGGTGTTTCTTCCCTCATTTACTCCAGAATGGATATTAAACTTTTCCCTTCTTCCCCTTATTTACATTCCCAGATTGATCAGCAGATATATTCTTCACTTGCTTTGCTTTAAAGTCATAAGACTTAGAGAATTCCTTTTCTGTCTTGATAGCACATGAGACAATGTCTTCGTATGACGAGAAGGATTGTGAGACTAATTCCCGATGGAGAAATGGTTTTAACCCATCAAATAAATGATCAATATTACTTATTGGGTTACGTATATAATCTCTAGCATACCTTTCTAACCTTGTATAGTTAGCCGCATACTTTGTGACATACTCATCCTCCTTTTGTCTCAAACTCAGAAATTGCCTTTCCGTATCTGATCGATGGTCGTGAGGAAATTATTTTTCTAAGAAATGATCTTTTAACTCCCTCCATTCCATATATTATAATTAATCATCTTCCTTCATGTTTTCAATCAATGACCACAATTGATCCGCATCTCCAGTCAGCCGGTAAACTACCATGATAACTTTTTCCATTTCACTACTCCCCAAAGCCTGAAATATTTTCTCTAGGGAATTTATCAATTGCTCATGTAATAAGGGATTTGTACTCCCATTGAACATTAGTATTTGTTGCCTCATGAAGAGATCTAACATTGATTCTCCACACTGTGGATCAAGGGGCTCCATAAGGGTAAGGTTATTATTCATAACCTGAGTGAGTTGTCCCAGTATGGTGATTAGTTGATCAGAACCAGTTGCATCACTAGCTCCACTATAATTATCTTGAGCAGGAGGGAAATCCTTACATGGAGTGCGTTCATTGATACAGTTTTTATTTCTTCCACTATGTTCCATTTCTAAACAATGGAATAAACCAGATCAGTTTATGAATCAAAATACCAAATTCCACACTTGTAAAACACTTAACATATATTGAACTATTTATGGATATAATCCATAATAATAAAAATGTATTCTTTGAGGAAGTATATACTCATAAACCCTTCATAATGAATTTTAAATAAAATGAGAGTTATCTTAAGCAAATCCCCCGGGATTTTTGTAACCAAGAGTGCAGCAAGGGCCATTGTCGTGCACTAGTTCTTGTTCGAGTCTAGCTCAAAGCGGTGTTTTCGGGTTTTACCCCTAGGTACATCTGTACCAGAGCCGCCTCTACCTTCTCATATCCAGATAGGGATG
This sequence comes from Viscum album, assembly GCA_963277665.1. Lineage (NCBI taxonomy): Eukaryota > Viridiplantae > Streptophyta > Magnoliopsida > Santalales > Viscaceae > Viscum > Viscum album. Next base: position 1,618,063,937 of record OY728125.1, read on the forward strand.
TATATCTCATAAAAATCACAAAATATCTACAATACCAAAATACTAGGATGTTCTTCTATACTAACTTCAAAGTCCATCTTAGGTTTATGTTCTCTAATCAGAGTTTATCTAAATCTAGCTTCCCACATTTGTGCTAAAATTCCTCTGATACCAACTGTAATTACCCAACCCCAGTTACCTAGAGTCGGTGCATTATTACATAACATTGGCATGATCACAAGAAAGATCAATTCTCGAAATATCGATTAGTTTAGTAGCCTTGTAATAACTAGATACATTGATAAAGTTTACATTACATCATAAAATGAAAAATACTACAACAACATATTCACTTCAAATCCCCTCATACTATCCCTGTAGTTCATTCATAAATTACTTCTTCACATCCTGGGAAGAATAAAACATTGAAAGGTGTGAGCTCATATGCTCAGTAAGGATACCAATATAGCGAAAACTTTCATAAATAAGCATACACATTTTAGGCAATGTATAACTAAAATAAAAGCCTTTTAAACTTCAACATCAGCACAATATAGAAAAGATAAAATGAAATAATACCATTTACTTATTCACATGGATATTCTACTAGTCGAATAATCACATGAAATATTAATAACCATTTTCATAATGATGGAAAGCATAATTCTAGACTATCATAACCCCACAGCTAAGGCCTCATGCCAAGACTATAAATAATATTTTGTCGAGGCCTTGTTCTAAGAAACTAGTTTGTCTAATGAGACCTACCAATGCATCAAGGAGATATAGTGGGCTCCACCCATCACTTATTATGTCAAATTAATTCCTCATATGAACATGTTTAAAAATAACATAAACATTCGTATTAAAACTAGCCTACGAAATGTCAATACTTTCTCCATAAACCAGAAATGGTATAAGAATAACACATCCACAGTCAAACATATCACAAAACCATCAATACAATATGGAGGTTTTTTATCATAATAAATAAACTTCAAATAAGATTAAAATCCATCAAATGATGTTGACATAGATGAAACCAAACTATTTGAGAGAAATATCTCTTTTTTGAAATCATTTAAAAGTCACATAATTATAAAAGAAAACATTTAATTTGAAAATATTCTTATAAGCATGTAAGGAAAGCTTAGAAAATTTTATAATGGCAGAAAATAGCTGCACCCGTCATATACGTTAAAAAAAAGACATTCTTACCTTTATTCTGTTGAAAAGGTTAAAAATGAACTTGTTTGGAAAACGACGAAAAGATTCCTTTATAAAATTCTTATAAAAAGTCAAACAAGGGTATAAATGACTTTAACCCATATTATGTAAAATATTAAGAATGTTTAGAAATACATTTTCATGAAACATGGATGTGGATGATAAAGATGTCCCAGTAGATAATTACGTATGAACAACCTCGGATAATGAAGAGATTATGATATAAACTGTTACCTTATACTTTTACTTAGTCAATAGTATGTTAAGATCATGTATAATAGTTAATAAATTGTTATTAAATTATACAATAACCATATACATAATTATGATATCATATATGATCTTCTAATAATGCTTTGTTAATCATACTTTAGTATTATCGTCGTTTGGGGTGTTAACTTGCTCGTTTACATTTATATGTTTTGTTACAAAAGTCATGTTTGTTATGGATATGTTATATATTATTCATATCCAGAATGATATAATGTTCTTAAAAATTACTTTTAATCATCAAATGAGAATTATTCTTGAATGGATACGATGGGGAATGAATCTCATCGTGTTCGTGGAGACGGTAGTCCGTATGCACGAGCGACAATATAATCCTTTTGATATTAAAATATTATATAATTGGATGGTATATCATATATATAGAATCATTATCATGTTATATTTATTATTTACAAGAATTACACATCATTATTATACCCATCCAAATAATAATGTTTTGAATAACAACTACACCACGACGTGGAGACGGTAAGTCATACGTACACACGTATGGTGACATGTCATTCAAAGGATGGATAGAATACTGATTATGCTTGTACCATATTTATAATAACATCAAAGTACATAGAATACACTAGAGTTATTGTTTTAAAATGGAAATAACACAGAAAGAATAAGTGGAAGAAGAAAGGAACTTGAATGAGGGTGGTGAAAGTATTACCTCTTCTTCGGGTTCTTCCTTTTGATTTGATAAAAAGGGCTCCATAGGATGGCTTTCTGATCAAACTAATGCCTATAGGTTGAAGTGAGGGAAGTTGATAGAGTATTTTGGCAGGTTTTGGCCGATCAAAAAGGCTTTTAATGTGTGAATTAGTGAGAAGGTGGAGTGCCCTTTTATAAGAGGGGTGAGGGGAAACTTTGGAAAAGCTAGAAATATTATTTTATAATAAATTCATATTCAGTATATAATGGATACAAAGTGGATTATTAAAGCTATAAGGTGGTTATGGGTCGAAATAATTTCAACCAATATAATTTTTATAGGTTTGGGTCATTATATTAACCTTATCTTTTAGTTTTAATTCTTATTTAATTAGTTTGACATTTACCATGTCACTTTGTATTTTTAAATTATATAGTCAATAAAGATACCATATAAAACCAAGTGACCCCAAAGTGGTTCATTAATGATACACCTATCATTATATAAGTCTCTTGGCCGAACCATAGATTTTTAGTAATTTAATATCAATTAATAATAAAATATTTGTTTTAAAAACTCTTTTATGTGAATTTTGACACTATTCAATAATTGATTTTTGTTAAAGTCTTAAGAACATTATTAATTCGAATAAAATTCATTTAAGGAATACTATAATGTCATATTAAGCAATAAAATTCATGGATTTCATAAAAACTTTCAAAATATATTAATTTTAACATTTATAATACCAATTATTTGATTCTTTCATTAATAGTGAAAATACTTAATCATTATTGTGTCATAAATAGTATTAATTATTAAATGTCTAAAAATTATTAATAAAATACCATTATGTAGAAAATAGTTTTATATTTCTAATGAATATTTATACTCGAAACTCCAACATATATAACCCTATGTAAATTTTTTTAAAAGTAATATGCTTATGTCATTGTTGTATTTATTTTAACTTAATTAATATCAAGTGTCATTATCACTTACAAGTGGCTCTATGGGGTCCAACAATCGACCCAAAGATGCCTATGGTCGGACATGTATAAACCAATAAGTTTAGTACACGTTTTAGGGTAATTTATTATTATTATAATATTATTTATTTACCCTTATTTACAGGATTTACCCTTTAACCATGGTAAATAAAATATTTACCGATGTAATTATTCAAAATGTCTAAAAATAAAAGTTATCTATTTACACAATTTGGACATCCTTATTCCAAATTTTGAATCCATTTTTCAAAATTCAAAACTCAGAAGTGGATAAAGTTAATTTAAAATTAATTCTCGTTGTTAAAACAAAAAGCTTTATTAAGAGATAATAACTATCAAAATATTGATACTTGTTTTTGTCTTGTTTAATTGTGAAATTATGTCCAATGACCAAAATCTTATTAAATGGTAAAAATTTATTCTAAATATACTTTAAAACCACTCAAATTCATAATTTATAACTATTAATTATTTCGATTAAAAAAGTTGTTTTTAATTAAAATTTAGTAATTTTCACTATTTATCCAAATATAAATGTTATCTGAAAAGTTCCAAAATTTTACCCTAGGATAATTTAGATATTATTAATCCAAAAATGAAGTCAATTTTGAGAGATAAAATTTATAAAATTTCAAAAAGATGGTATTATTATTCATAACAGCTATTTTCATTGGTTGTGGTGTGTGTTAGAACTCAAAGTTGTGTACAACCCACGCTACTGTATTATTCCAAGAGAAGCGTACCGTGGAATCATGGGGTGTTACAACAGTTGATTGCTTACGTACTAGATGGGAAAAGTATTGGATATAATAGCGGCATGGGGTTCAAGACTAGGGAATTTTGAGTCTTTATTTGTGTCTAGTAGACTTTTACTTGTGTTGTTTCTAGAATGAAATTTAGATACAATCAAGAGCGTCATTACATTATTCCGTTATTATTTGTTAGATTATTCAGTTGGAGTTTATTGTTGTTTTCTGATAGGTCTATAATTTGATTTATTTTTTTATATGGTTTTTTTAATGCTATGACCCTCCATAACATTGGGTATAGTCTCCCCACTATACGTTTCACACCCCCACTTCTAGTCAGAAGCCTCTTGCATATGGGGAGGCACAATTGAGGTCTTGTAACTAACCCTTTTTGGCCACGTGAGAGAGTACCAGATTGGGGGATGTTACAATGTTGTATAAAAAAAGAAGGGTTTTCTTTAGTCTTATTTACTATTTGTAAAAGGTTGAAAGGATACTAGGATGTATCAGGACTTTTTAATGATCTTATACATGTGAGTAGTTATCCCATGTATGAGGGAAAACACAAGCACCCTAGGATGGGATTGTTGATTTTGTTTTTTATGGTTGATGTAATTTCACCTTGGGTGATTCACATATCGTGTGAGGTTTTTTCATGATGATATTCTTTTTGAGATTTTTACTAATGTCCTAGTATGGAGTGAGATGAGAATACATGCATCATAATTGGAACATAAGGATATATTGACATGCATTGTTCAAGATATGGGCATATCTATTGCTTCATGTGATATATACATTCATATTGATATAAGATATGAGATATTTTTTTCACTAGATAATTAAAATGAGTTATCATGTCATGCTAAAACACTTGTAATCCTAGTTTAGAGAGACTATTAGTCAATGGTTCTCTATTGTTGTCACCTTTTGGGTTGACCTTATTGCTATCCAGTTCTATAAGGTGTGTGTTTGTCTTGTAGAGAAAATGAATATTAATCATGTTCAACATTAGTGTCAGGATAGTGGAAATATTCCCACTCCTAACATAGTTGAACTAGATCTTCTTTTAGTTCCTATGTAGAAAATGGATGTTAGGATTTTTGATATCTTCTTGAGGGTCATACGATCCATGAAAAGGGTGATTGTTTATACCATTCCTTCAATTTATGAGATGAAAATAGAGTTTTAGTTTTAGTATACTCAAATATTCACTAAGGAAGGAGGACCCCCGGAAGCCAAGATTTTTATAGAGTAAGTATAGTAAATATTCAATAATCTTGAGACAACCGTTGTTAAAATAGTGAATCGTTCTGCATATATTCTTCATGGACCTACCAAGCATTGGTGGGATATTCTAGAAAATGATGGGCATCAGTATGAGCTATCATGGAAGGTATTTGAGTTAAATATTATGATATATTTAAATCCCAAAAATTATAGGGATGAATAAACTCATGAGTTTGTGAATCTAACAAGGGAGGTCAAGTTAGTGTTGGTCTATGATGGATGTTTCCCTGACCTACAGTTATTTTTTATATCTTTGTTAGTTGATGAGACCTCCAGAGAGAGACATTTTCAAGATGGTCTTCACTATGAGATTAGGTCACATGTAAATTTTGTTCTCCTAAGAATCTTTGAGGAAATTATAAACTAGTCACTCATCATGGAATGGAATCTAAGAGAGGCCCCTAGCAGCGGCTAGGATTTTTCATCAACGTGATCTAGGATCTTTTCTTCAAGTGGCAAGATGCATCACTATGACATTTTTTTCCAAGGTAATATTGAGAAGAGAAGTCAGGGAAGTGGACAATAATATCAAGACCATGTTCTATTCTAGTGCTATCATTGCGGAATGTTTGTCACAAGTCCCTCTAGTTTTCTTACCCTGCATTTAAGTGTCTCATTTATTGTATACCAGGTCATCCTTAGAGGTTCTATATGAAAATTACATAGCATACCAGTGGAAGGGGATTTGAATAGGCATCTGGGTCAGAATGGGCATAGCTATCCCTACACAGGTTGGTAGCTGGAGTTCCACTGGCCGTTTCGGTTGAGGTTGGGGACATGGTACCCTAACGGTTGATAAGTAGTACCAATCGAGGGAAATAGTTCTGGGAAGTCAGACTAGAGCCCATGGTAGTGGGAGAAGTAAGCTACACATTATGAATATTACTCTGGAATTCATGGATATAGGACCATCTGCCCTCAAAAGTTTTATTTTTGTATCATCTACCTTGTCTAGTGTTTTGATTGATATAGTATCATCACATTATCTTCTATCTTTTCTTTCTGAAAATGGATTTGGATTATATGTGGGAATATTTAATGGTTCTTTTACCATCGACACACCATAGGGAGTGCTGTTAAAGAATATGAAATGTTGAAAGGTGTAATCTATATAGATTAGTGGTTATTATTTATTTTGGGAACCGTTGATGCTAGAAATGATATGATTCAACTTGATTATTAGTATTTATTGGTTAGTCCTATACCAATCTCTTATCGACAATTATAGGAGGACAGTTACGTTTCATTCACAATAGAAGGTAGTTATTTTCACCAAGGTCAGTGGGGTCTTCAATCTAGTCGTTCAAGACCAATTCAGTAGTATCTCGGGGCTTAGATAGAGGGTCTTTCTCTGGATAATTTTGAAATGTTGTAGGATTATTTTCATCTAGTGGTAGGACATTTCTAAAATGTCTTTTCAGATGATTTATATGTCTTACCACCTAAGGAAGTGATTAAGTTCATGATTTATCTTGCCTCAAAGAAGGTCTACTTTCTATCCCACCTTACAGAATTAAATTAGAAGAGCATCAAGATTTGAATGTTTTGTTGGAAGATCATGAATCTAAAGGCCTCGTATGGCCTAGTACATCTCCTTGGGGTTCTCCAGTTTTCTTCTCCAAGAAGTCTGATGGGTCTTTGTGCTTATGTGTAGATTATCGGAGGTTTAACTAGATGGTGGTCAAAAATTGGTATCATCTTATACACAATGATTATTTATTCGATCCGATAAGAAGTGATAAGATATTCTCCAAGAGATATTTGAGATCAGGTTATAACCAGTTAAAGATGAGACCATCAGACATACCTCATTCTGATTTTAGGAGAAGGTATGGCTTGTATGAGTCTTTATTGATGTCATTTTGGATGACTAATGGACCAACGGTATTCATGGCCATGATGAATAGGATATTTCACCCATTCTTGGAGCAGTTTTTGGTTGTTTTTTTCAATGACATTTTACTGTACTATTAGTTAGCGGATGATCATTCCAAGCATCATGACATCATCCTGATTATATTGAAAGAGTATCGGCATTATTCCAAGCTAACCAAATTATGCTTTAATATTAACAAATTGAACTTATTGGTCGATGTCCTCTTAGAGGTAGGAGTTTCCATGGACCTAGAGAAAGTTTTAGTAGCTGAATCTTGGAAATATCTTGATAACATATTTGAAATTCTGTGTTTTTTGGTTTTACTAAGTTATTATCGACACTTTAACAAGTATTTATCTTGTTTTTAATCACCAATGTTTTGGATGTCCAAGAAAGGGGGGATGTTTCTTTAGTATGATGCTTATGAGAATTCTTTTTGGGAGATGAATGGAAGGCTATCTTCAGAACCTATCCCCACTTTACATGTTCCGTGTAAAGTGTATACCATGTATTGTGACACATTCAGTGTTGGACTCCGAGGAGTTCTAATTCAGGAGGATTAAGTGGTTTTTTATGGCTCTATGAAGCTGAGATTTCAAAAGAAGAACTACCAACTCATTATCTATATTTAGAATTAGTGTTCCATTAACTGATATATTAGAGACATTGTCTCATTGGTGAGAGGTTATTAGTATACACAAACTATAAGATCCTCTGGTACATCTTTTCTCAGTGAAACATGAGCATACATAGAGGAAGTGGGTTTATTATCTACAATCATTTGAATTCGGATTGTCTTATACACCCGGAAATGGAAATGTCATTTTTAGAACTTTGAGTCAAAATAAATAGATAAAGGAAGTATGAGAGTCTTGTGATGAGTGGTGGATAATGGCCCATTTTCATACATGCATCTAGGTTTTCAAGAGTCTTAGGGATAGATAGATTGATCTGACTTCGACATCTGTTATACCCATGCTTTTGAACTGTATTAAGGCTAAGTAGTTGTCTAATATGAAGGGCTCAGTTTGAAGAGACAAATTATATAATGAGGATAATTAATCAGGATACTCTCTCAACAATGGAAATTATCTTCTTTTTTATGCTAGGTATTGGTTCCTACAGGCTTACATTATTAGATAACGAGGGAGATTCGTAATTCTTGATGGGTGGTGAATCCTGGGTTAAAAAATATGCAGTGCGACCTTTGTTGATTGTACTAGTGTTTGGAAATGAATAAGTAGGTGGAAAGCTTCATGTATAGAAGCTTCACTTTTTAACAGGTGAAAGCCGAGCATGAGAGGCCAGTAGGGATTATTCAGCCTTTTCCTATTCATGAGTGTAAGTGGGAAGACTTCATAATAGATTTTGTGATTGGATTACCTAGGAAAACCCATAATAATGATGTTTTATGGGTTGTTGTGGATCGACTGAAAAAGGTATCTCACATCTTACCTTGAAGGGAATCCTTGAAAATTGTGGTATAGGATGTCTTTACATGTATGAGGTGGTTTAGTATTATGGTATTACAAGGATTATCATTTTAAATAGATATCCTTGTTTTACATTGAATTTCAGGAAGGTTATTCAGAATTCCTTGAGATCACGGGTTCATTTAACCACATCCTATCATCCACAACCCGATGGTCAATCTGAGTGAACTATTCAGGTTCTTGAGGATATTTTATGAGTTTTTTATTTTTATTTTGGTGGTTAATTGGAGAAAAATTTTAAAATCATGGATTTTTATATTATAATAGCATTCAAGAATCGATCCAAATGGAACCATATGAGGCTTTGTATGGAAGGCCATGTCATTCTCCTCTTTGTTATCTAGAGGCAGGTGAGTCTGCACTTGTTGGTCCTAGTATCATGTATGAGACATCTAAGTAGATTCAGTTCACCAAAAATGGTTAGTGACTGAGCATAGTAGGAATAAATCATATGCAATACATCAGATAAAATCTTTATAATTCTAGGTTTGTCATCATGTTTTTCTTTGGGTATCACCTAAATTGGGGAAATGTTGTGTTACGAAATAGGGAAAGCAAGCTCCTAGATTTTTCAAGATGTTTGAGATAGAGGAAAGGGTTTTTATAGTGTCATATAATTTATCCCTTCCACAACACTATAGTTCCATGCACAACATGTTCCACATGTAACAACTGTGGAGTTATCATCCAGACCCTTACGACATGATAGACATAGCTGATGTTGATATTTGTGTTGATGCGTCTTTTCAGGAGCATCTAATATAGGTTATGAATCATATTGATGAATATCTTCAGGGTAAGAAAATATTGTTGGTTCGAGTGTAGTGGTAGCATGGGAAATTTCAATAGGAGATCAAGGAGAGGGAGTCTAATATACAAACACAGTGTATAGACTTATTTATTGAGACCTCATAGTGATTCATGGAGAAGCTTGAAGATGTGCTATTATAAGGTGGGGAGGTTTTAAGATCCCATCTTTTTTTCAGGTATCTATCAATCTATGTTTTTAAATAATCTTTTATTTTGGTTGTTTTTACATTGTGGATGCCTAAAATTTGAATAAATGTAGTCTGGGGTTGTGAGGAAACTTGAGAAAATCATGGAAGATTTGCATAGATATCCTTTGTTGTGGAAAATGACTAATGATCTAGGATGTATTCTTGTTTGAAGTAATGAAGTCTGGGTATAAATGGGTAAAGTTTTAACATAGGATCATAGTATGTTGAGAATATTTAAAAGGGGGTTTAGGTTGTTTAAAGAGAAAATGGGATGAAAAAACATATGTATAACATTTAAATTTCATGTGAAGGGTTTATATATCTCTTAATTGCTTGCGTGTTCTAATAAAATAAATCTGAGGTGATGGGTTTTCGGTGTATACCATTTAAAATATTTACCAGACATATAACCACATTACACTTCATTTATTTCCCTAACTTACTATTCTAAAAAATTTATCCAGATGATTTTCATTCTAATTCACATAATTTCCTCTCCTATTTACCTTACAAGACCCTCCATGCAATTTTGGAGTTCCAACTTTCCTTCTAGACATCCCATTTGTGTGATCAATCTTTATTAGGCCTTTTTGGTTAGTTTCTTACCTTATATCACTAGATTATCTAACCATTTCATTGAAATACCTTGACTAGTTTTATTTTTTGTTTTGATCATGATTAGTTTTGATATGTTGCCTCTTTATAATCTTCCTCACCTTCTATCTCATGGGATTTGTCCATTTTAAGTGTCGTGTTCTTCACTGGTAAAGGTATGGGGTCTAAATATTAACCCTATGGTTTGATAACTGACAAGATTATGAAATATTATGATAGTCCCAACTTAATGTGTACCTAAATCAATTAAATAAATATTGAGATTGTTTCTAGATGTTGTTTGTTTTCAATTGGATTCTGAAATTGATTATGTATACCCATTGTATGACAAAAACTATGAACATTATTGAATTCTCTAATGGATTAAAGAGTGATTAGCATGACATGTGAAATCAGATTATTTCTTCTTATAGTGTACTTAAATGGTGGATTATTTGATTATTTATATAACAGTTAATAAATTGTGATATAAATACTAGTGGTTTTTGAATGATTAATGTTAATTCACATAATTAACCATTGATATATATGATTTGATATTGTGATATCCATGTTGTATGACAGGATTGTGTTCCATGATGAAATGATTATATATCAAGCTCAACCCTGAAACAAGCACACATAATGTTGTAATGATGATATTGAGCTGGTTCGGCTGAGTCACATACAAAAATGTTTATAGAAATCAGTCGCTTCCCAGTTCTATGATATAATGATTATAGGTCATTAACCCAGATGTTGAAATGATTATAAGGATTTGACCCGGATTTTTCTGACTAGATCATGGTTGTGTGGTGGGGATTTTCATGGTCGTAAGACAGGCTCTAAAATATTACGACATGATTTCAATGTAATTTATTTTACCATGGTTATATGGTTGTAGTTTTCATGGTCATAATACATGCTCGGATATATTCTAGCACGAATCCAAAATAGGTTTTTGTTGTATTTTATTAACAATTGAATTAATTAAACCACATGTTTATCACTTTATTGCATACACATATTATCAGACTGGTTTATTTAGACATGGTGTAGTCGACCTATTGAGTTTTACTCACACACTATTCAGGTCATCATTTGGTAACCAAGTAGATTACATGGATATAGGTTTTAATAATAGAAAAATACCCTATAGTTGAGTTCTTGCTTAATGGATGGTCTGGAGTTTGGAGGTGGGACTAACATGGAGTTTTGGAATTCGAACATCTGAGTCCTTATTTGAGTTTGTTAGTATATTGCATGTATTGTTTCTATCATAAAATTTACTTACATTATAACACATCATTTCATTATTCCTCTATAATTTATTGCATTATTTAGTTCTCTTTTATTATTTTCTTCTAATATGTATATAATTTGATTTATGTTGTTTATATGGATTATTTTCTATTACTATCACACTTCATACTAGGGGGTATAGTCTCCCCACTCTACATTTCACAACCCTACTACTGGTCAATAGACTTTGGTGTACATGGAGGTGTGCTTGAGGTATCTTAACAAACCATTTTTGGCCACATGAGAGATTGTCGTATTAGGGGATATTAGAGACATGGTTGAAAATCATTCTCAATGTGGAGGTGGTGGTAAAAATTATCCAAAGATCGATAATCTTGGGTTTCTTTTGTATTGTTTTTAGAGAAGTGGTCATGGAATTTTTACATTTTTCAAATTTTATCCTAGTATGATCTGGATGTAGTGTATTCTCCATGTGTGTAGTACCCATCATTGAATATGATTCTTATCTTGAAGAATTTTTTTTCTTATACTTGATACCCATTTAACCTTCTTCGAAGCATGATATAGAATCATGTCAATGGATCATTTTTTCAGGTCAGTCTCATTTGAGATTTAAGTGTGGTTGGATATCATTGTATTGACCAACTTGACTATGTGGATTTGAAAACGAAGACTTATCAAGAAGTGATAACATGGCATGTTATTTTTTTAATAAATAATTTTTTTGTTGGTATGCGTAGTAAAATGGAAGGATCTATATTTCCCCTCCCTATGACACACATATCTGGCAGAAATATTATCAAACATTTGTAAAAAACACTTTAACTCATTATTATGGGAATGTTTTAGTGGAACATATAAGATTATTAATTTAGTATTTCTAGATACTAATAGGGTGGTCAGTTCAACATGGAATAAAATATCATCTAGAGCCTTGAAATTGTTTTCAAAATCATTTTTATAAAAATAATAGGAATTGAGACAATAAAGAGTCTCCCATATGTTGTGAAAAAGAAAATGCATGTATTCATCCTTAAATGTATTAGGAATGTCATACTAAGGAGTTTCCATGGGAAAAAAACATGATCGGAATTCTATCTTTGAAAAATACATTCCACATGACAATAGAGTTTTATTCCTCCTCTATAGGTGATACTTGAACTTGGTCTTACCATATAGATTGGTTCCTCATTGTTTTACAAAAGGAAACATGATCATTATGAAAATTCTTATCTACATCCAATAGGGAAAAATTTGGGGGAGGTACGGATGATGATCATCTCCTCAAATATAACATTGATTATAATGAAATTGCATTGATAGGATATCAAGTACTTTATGTAGATTTCCTTGGTTTGTTGAGTGAATCATTGTATGAGGGTAACATCGAAACATCTTCAACTTGGGGATGACCTCTTCACCAAGGATATGTGTCATCATGAGGAGGGTCTATAATAAATTCTACGGATATGGCCATCAAGGTTGTTGAATCATGATTTTACATCATGGAAAAGTCCTCAATTCTAACTAATATACGCCCTTGGGAGGAATTCTTGAGTCATTAACTCTGTTATCAAAGGATATCCCCCATGATTTTTGATTTGTTATTTACCTTTATGGTGAATATGTCCATGTTGGTTTCTTACTATTTGATTATCATAGGTAGGGACCATTATGCCACTGATTATTTATGAATTGGAAAAGGGAGTAGCTCCTCAATGGACAATATTTGTTCCACATGTATGACCACTACAACATTTGACACAAGGAGGACCACTATTCTAAGAAGATCATTCATCCATGGGAGAAATTACAAGGCAAAATTTTATATTTCCATGAGGGGGAACTCAACATTTAAGGATATGGGAAGAACCTATGGAGATTTCCATCATTATTTAACCAAGGGGAGGAACTCCATGGCTGAAAATTTTCAATTTTCTACCATGAGGAGAAGCCTCATGGTAAATAGTTCCAACATCCTACGGAGGACCTGTATGATGTGTTCTTTGAGAAGGACTACCAATGTCATTTTTATGATCTTATGGGAGGTAAATTCACAGAAATTATTTCCTTCTCATGTTGATAATGTGTTGGTGGAGGTATCCATCGATGATTGGTTCTTCAATATTGGATAACTCTTGACATGGTTGAATCGATACAGGCCTCAAGATATGATAAGATTATGTTGATGAGCCTAAGTGATGTCATCATCAATAGGGACATGGACCTACACGAATATTAGGATTGTGAATTAATTCTAATGGTCCAGGTATTTGGGTTATTTTAGTTGAGATAATGGAACTATATCTCTGACCATAATTGGGGACACACAATGTGGGTATCAACCTTAATTGTTAGGAAATTGCCTATACAGATCCTCAGTTTCCATCAAAATATGTTGACTAAATTTATGGGTGTTTATGGGAAGAGAGTAGTGAATTTACTCCCAACATTCAATAATCAAATTCACCTATCAAGATCTTTTCCAAGGTTTCATGACCTGAATAATTGGGTCTAGGCACTCCATAGTAGTCTCCATAGTATGTATTTCCCCCTTATTTTTTGATTTCAGTATGGCTTAAATCCATACAGCTAGGTGGACTAGAATTTATCATAGTTTAAGGTTATGGTATGTGTGGTGGAGTTAGGATATGGACCATGAGATATTCATTATATATATCCCATTAAAGATAACCAAAACCCATGTTGGTTGGTGCCTCTTAATGCAGTACAATGTACCTTTTAAGTTCATGTGACAAGGGCCAAAGCAATTCACTTTAAGCTCATGAATCCATGGTAAAATGGAAAAAATTTTAATTTCATTCATGTATGAAAACTAAACTGTATTTTAAGGTCATGTATCTAGGACAAAATTAAGTACCATTTAAGGTCATGCATCCGAGACAAAAGGAATTATCTTATAAGGTTTTCAATCAAATACCAAATGATGTTCCTTTAAAGGTCATATATCCATGATCATTATAGATTTTAGTTTAAGTTCATATGGCTATGAACAATTCCATAGAGTTCAATGTCAAGAAGATTATACTACATGGGAAAAGGGATCCAACGATGGATAGAATGGTAATTATACAAGAGAGGCCCTTTCTATTTTATCCTGTCATTTGGTAACTAAACATATAAGAGTATAGCTAAAGATTACATCTAATGAAAGACTCGTGGTGTGCCTGGATTATCTATTAGACTCAAAAGGATGATTGGTGGATCAACTGGGTGCTTGGTGAATATAGATCTAGTCAGGGATAAGCTGAGAGGGCTAGTCCAAAGAAGTTTATGCTGGTCATCCTAAATCGAGAGTCCACATTTTAAAGGGAATATATGATTGATTATATATTGATTCTATTATTGACAAGGGAGGAAAATCATAGAGATGTATTATAGGATTCATGATACCAATTATCAAATGAATAAATGATTTCAAGGGAGAACTCTGATGTTTGTAACCTAGTTATGTATATCAAGAGGTCACAGTGGAGATCTAGGTGGATCGCCAGTAGATAGTTAGTTTGGGGTAGAGAGTGTTACTAAGGTATTTTTTGAAATTAATTTAGCCTTTACAAAATACGTGAGTGAACATTGTTCCCATATGAGTTCCATGATAGGTATGAACTAGGAATTGGGTGTGGCCCATATTGGAGGACCTAGGTTAAGGGGAACCGATTAGGGGGACTCAATAGACATGTGACCAATGAGGTTTTTAAAACCGCCTCCCTCTAAGGATACCCCTCTTAGTCTAGTAATGAATAAAGGGAGATGAAGAACTCTGATTCTCACCTCTAGTAGGCCTTGGGGTGGTGACCCACACCAAGGGTATACAAATCTCACAAAATGGGAGGCATTAGACCATTCGTTATAGTAAACAAGATCACAAGATAAGATGTATCAATCTCAAAATAACTCCAAGACATATATAAAAGAAAAAAACCCATCCCACATTCATGATTAATATAAAACTATTATAAATTCAATAAAACATTGAAGTAAGTACCAAAAGTAAGGATACACAGTGACACAACAATTATCAAGATCTGAGCTAGTAAATTCCATCATGGTATGCAAAGTACTCATAGAAACATGAAAGTATTTTTATATACGTAGGGTGAGAATTAATGTATAACCAATAGAAAACCCCAAGTCTCTCATGCAGATGTGAAAGAAAGAATAATATGTACCTTGTGAGAAAACAAAAAAACATTACTTAACAAGGTATACTATCCCTACCAAACTCACCAAGGCATTCTCACCAAGTAACACAAGTTAATTAATGTAATATAGTAATTACATAGATGATTTGGTTACCCCACACCACATCCAATTGGTTTAGCCACTATTGCCTAATGGAAAATGTCCTAAAGCTCTCACATCTTCCAAAAGTACCACCTCAAAACCTGTACACACACACGGACCTCGTAGATAGTCTTGTCACCACAGAAAATGAAGCACATCACACCCTTCTCGCACACACCTGGGCCTCATAGCAAGCCTGTTCACCTGGGAAAAAGAAGCACATCACATCTCACCCGCACACACCTGGGTCGCACAGCTATTCCCATCACCTAAGATAATTAAGCAAATCACATCCTTCCCAAAGCGAAGTGGGCCTCACAGCCACATACCTCCTTTAGACACTAGTCCTCATACCCCTTCACATCTTGAAAACACAGAGGAAAGACAAATAAATATCATCCCAAAGACACCTAGGAAAACAAAAATTTCTTGTACACACCTGGGCCTCACTACCCACAACCTTCTTAAATAATCTTAGGCTATATCCACCTAGATGGAGGAGTAGGTAAGAGAAGGTGGCCATCCATCCATCCACCCATTAAGATGTTTGGGAAAGATACCCTCCCCCATGATGATGGGGGTTTTTGGTACATAGTTCTCAATTAGGGTGGGGTGTGTATAAAAATATCAATGGAAAAATACAATTATATACATATATAAAACTAAACTCCCAGGCCCATGTCATGGGTTCTCAAACAAACAACCTTCACTCAATAATTTCAAACTTGTTGCAACCTCTAAATGTGCAACACCCCCACATTAGGTGGAAATAGTGGGTTCTCTAGACCCAACTATGCAGTGTATTTTATTATCATATTGTTTATATAGTTAGCTATACATGATGTTTTCTTACCATTATAGTGTAGAATTTTCTATATCCACTATTTAATGGTAATTTCCAAAGAATTTTTTTCACATCAAATGGTTATATAATATTTCAAGCTATAATGAGAACTTTTAAGTACTATGAAATTAATCATAAATATATTTTATATAGTCTTGGTAAATCTCACCCATTGGACACATTTTATTTTTGACTATTAAGTGTTGGGGGATCATAAGCATTGAGACTTCCTCTCATGAAGTTCTAACATGGTGATCTCTAGTAGCCAGATCATGAGCATAGACCCACCAATAGGAACACCACCTGTTTTGGGTATAATTGGATGTTCTTACATACGATCAAGTGTGATGGTCTCCTAATTTGAGATCATTACCGATTTTTGTCATTTGATTGCGTACTTTTATGTAATGAGAAAACAATGATATTGAAATCATGGTGAGGTATTTAGTGTTGGGTGCATCATTGATGGCATGTTAGTGGTTTAATGATCAATAAAGAATTTTTCATTTCTGGTATATGGAAGTAACATATCTCTGACCATGTTGATCAGGATGCTAGTACCTTGATAAATCCATTGATTTGGTCATTCAATGTAAATTTTTCCAGTTATATAAATGAATAAAAAATCAAGAAA
The DNA here is from genome assembly GCA_963277665.1 of Viscum album. Classification (NCBI taxonomy): domain Eukaryota; kingdom Viridiplantae; phylum Streptophyta; class Magnoliopsida; order Santalales; family Viscaceae; genus Viscum; species Viscum album. Next base: position 1,618,081,136 of record OY728125.1, read on the forward strand.
AGGGTGATGAAAGAGGCATTTTCCATGCTTTATGAGATATTAAAAAACAAAGAGATTATATTACAAAGTACATGTTTGTATGTTGGTTATTGCTACTGTAACAATCCTTATCTCTTTAGGGTAAATCATGGGTTTCTAGATCATGATCTTGGTTTTTGAATAGTCTTCACTACTATTCAGATAAGGGCCTACAAGGTTAGACACAATAGCATCTTCTAGAATAAACCCTTTTTAGTTGAATAGGTATATTGGATATGGTGGGACCCACCACTGCGGTCCGGGATTTTTCCAAGGAGATAAGATCACCATTGTTATAAATAAATTAATATTAATCAAGTTAAAGAATAATTAGAATTGAATTTATTTATTAAATTTATTTACATGGTTTTAAGTAAATACCTAAAAAAATTAATTGATGAATATTAGTTGAATATATTCAAGGTTCGATTAATATTGGTGGGAATGATGAGTAAACATAACGAATAGTTTATTTTCATATAATACATTGTAGAAAAGTGATAATAATATTTATGATTCAGTTTAGTAGTCATAACCTCTCGTCTATAGTTCATTAAATTATTCAGATGTCGGGGTGCTATTTCGGGTAATTTATTAAACACTATAAATAAAAGCTGAGAGGTTCTCACCACAGATTATTCAAGATATTTGTATATCTTCTTCATTATCCACCAATATATAGAGATAATCTACGGATCCAGGACCTCAGATCAGGCTCTCTCTCAGGGATCACAAGTAAGGAAATGTGGTGATCATTGGAGCATCGAAGGCATCATCGAATCTCTGTGCTAGCAACCAGAATTAGATGAACGATGCTCATGTATATTCTTGAAGAATGTGTGGATGATCTAGATGATTTTGGCTTCAGATTCTTCATGCAGTGATCACCGACAATGAGAAGAAATTGTGTGCTGCTTCGGATCTAAACTATGTGTTTTACAGTTTAATTTTAATACTTAAAATTTTTCAAGTGTGATTTTGAGGATGTAATTGGGAAGGTATTCATCGATGTTGAAAATATCATGTTGTTCGTCAATGAATTTTTTTAAAGAACCCATTTTTTGGGGCTTCCTCTGCACGCTCGATTCCTTTCAGTGGTATCAGAGTCTCGAATGAATGTTTTTATGCCAAAAAAATTTCAATTTTCATTAAACCATATAGAGGGAATCGTTATAATATCAACACCGCAGACAGTTTTAGAATCCGATCTCAAATGACCAAGTTACGACCATCTAAAGTTTTTAATATGAATTTAAATTTCCAAATTTCGGGTTAATATCAATTAAATTATATTTTATTATGTATGTTATAATCTTACCCGAAGACAATTTCAGATGAACCCGATCATTAGTGGTATCCCGGTCATCGGAATATTTTCTCTGATACCGGTAGTTTTATTATTATAATATTAACATTATTATAATAATATTAATATTATTATTATAATCATAATAATATTTTTTATTTTTATATTTATAATCCTATTATATAGGTTTTCGGAAAAATAAATAAATGTGTAAGACTTCCGGGGGCTGGTTTTCATGATAAAAACGAAATAAAAAAACTAGAATCTAAGGGAAAAGGGTGTCACCTCACGACCGTCGGCTTCGCCATGTCATATGGACCAGCACCCCACCATCAGAGCCCCTCCTCCTCCTAGTGTGAGCCACCTCAATGAGCCGGTAGTCGGGTCACCATAAGGTAACCATTTGCCTTAATGAGGATTGCCCTTTAAATGAGACCAAGTGGGTCTTCCCACCAATGAATAGGTGTGGGTGAGCCTGGCCAGCCTAGAATGCCCTTTTGTGGAGTCTGCACTATCCAAACTTGGCCTTCAGGGGTTCATCCTGGCCCGCATAGGCCCTGTTCGGGGTTTTCCTGACCCGGGTAAAATTAAAGTAATCAAAAATTAAATTAAATTATTAATTTAATTTTGGTTTCAAATTAAATTAATTAAATATTTTTATTTGTTTAAAATTAGTTATGTGTAAACTAATTAAATTAGGTGTTTAATTAAATTAATTAATTAATTAATTTTTGTTTTAAAATGAAATTAATTAATCGAGACTGAATGACATAATTACTGAATTAAAAATATGAGTAAATTTTTAATTCATTATAATTCCTTCTAGTTTATTTTAAGGCAAGTTTTATTTATTTCTTCTTGTTTATAAATACGTGTGTTAATGAATATTATATTGATCATGAGTCTGAGACCGTCCAATGTATGTTTGGTGTGTTGTTTGTTTTTTTATTTAACTATTTCATGCGGGTTTGTAATAAATATTTAATAAATTGAGGATATTCATATCATCTATAATTAATTATATGTATAAGGTTTTTCACATCCACTTCATAGTTTAATTTTTACTGCCCATTACCCCTCAACTGCATGCTATTATTTTTGTATAATGATGAGACAACAAGTGACACAATTCGTGCCAAGTGATGGGGACGCACCAGATAGTAGGTGGATGGATTGGATGGGCATACATTTTAATTCGATACGCAAGTGAAGTGACTCAAGGTATTACCCCTAAGGTCTAGGTTGGTCCGTTAATTAGTCAGCAGATCAACCATTAGTACTGAATCATGGTAAGAACTTCATTTTAGCATTGCATGGTTTATTATTTTTATGTATGTGTATTTAACACATGAACACATAGAGTAATAATTAACAAGAACGCACAAATAAAATGAATATGTTACGTGATAATTTTTTCTATTACCTGCATGGTTAGTTTGTAGTGAGATCACATAGAACCAGCTAACAAGATAGAAAAATATTTATTTCTTCACATTAAAATAATAAAACTCTCAAAGAAATATTAAGTCTAAACCGCCTTCCACCATTCAAATTTGGATAAAACCATCTATTTGGGGTGCCGATCGTGCCAAAGATGAGGGTGCCTTTTACTACCGGGGTGTTCTTATGAGATTTGTGGGTTGACATAACTAAAATTATAGAAAATAAATATCAAATGCTAAATTTTTATAATTTTAGAGGGATGTGTTGATTAAATCAAGTAACAAATTAAAAGAAGTTGAGACTTCATCAACAGATCAATGAACTGTGAGTAAAAGTGGTTGGTTAGCCAAAATCCTACCTTGAACCCTCCATGTAGTGGCATAACCAAATCTCATTTAATGTGAGGGGAGGTTTAATGATCCTTACAACAAGAATACTCAGGTGGGATATTATTCTGATTCTAGAATAGAGGGTTCCTAGAATTCAATAAAAATAGTGGGAGACTATTGATTAATCAATTATTAAAAATTAATAAACCGGTAATCATGATATAAAGTATTAATCTGTTAAAATATATTTTTTAGAAAAATGGAATGTTATACCACATTTTTAGAAACAAGGATATATAATTATAAAAATTCTATTTCCACACTAGAATGATTATTTTAGAATAGTATAGGCGTTTTCACACAATACTGTTGGTAAATCAGGGTGCTAGTGTCCCTATTCTTATTATACTACCTCATGAATAGAAGGTGAAATTACATACAAGAGAGTAGCGTATAAAGCATATGATGTTTATGATGTTATTCTTTCATCAACGTCCAATTTTAGTTTTGGTCTCTACATCAGGACAAGGATGATAAAATATGAAGTCTCATCTTTGAGTCATTTTTAAAGAGAAAGTGAATAAATTATATGAAGAGGTTACATTGGATCTATGTTAATTGAATGGAGGGTTATGATCTTTCAATACATCATATTCTAATATAATTTCATTCCTTAACTCACGTTTTGTTAGTATTTGAAAAACCAAAATGTATAGAGTAAACGCATAATTACCTCTTAGGTAAGGTTTTCCAAGGTTTTAATAATTTCAAAAAAATGATTCATATTTATTTATTATGGTGAATATAATTGAAATACAAGTCGAAAAGGTCAAATTCATGTAATTAAAATGTCACATTTGTAACTTCCTTCAATAAAATAGGTATTAACAAGAGGTTATTTTCATTAAATATTATAAAATAAAACTATGGAATTTTAATAACAATAAACCGAATTAAGGAAGAAAGATACCACTTCATATTCATGAATATTCATCAATGTAATGTTTTGGATTTACTTCATGGGTATAAAATAAAATATGATTGTCACATATGTGTTTTTATATAAAATAACCAAGTATGTATAGAAATATTTTTAAGAAGTCAGGTGTGTTCTCAAAGTGGATAATAAATGGTAATACCTAGGCCATTGGTGAGAATTATGTGACTTCTGTATTTCCAAGTGATTGATTCTAGTTGAATAAGTTATTGATTATAACCAAAAAGTTTATCTAATATGCCTTATGGACACAATGAGATATTATTCTAGGTTTTGGAATGAATGTTGTTTTTGGTATCTAATACTCAATCAATAGTTTAGTGATACATGAATCATATGCAATAAATGATGAATGTAAAAATGTAATACATATACAAGTTGTGACAGAATAATTATTATTCATGTAAAAATAAAAGTGAATATCATGTTTATACCTAGTATGGTATTTAGGATTGGCACAGCTAAACAACTAAGGTATTACTGATGTCTTTAGTTTGGAAAAAGTGACCTTTGGAAATAATGGTATGTTACAAATCTTTTGAAACTAGTTCAACATGTGAGAATGACGTATTTCAAGGGAAATCTATTGGTAAAGATACTTCATCTTATTCTTATGTAATTAATGAATTAAAAAGTGATATATACGCATGGTCAAGAGATATTAGTTTTTTCGAGTCAGCATGTCGAATAATATCTTGTGTATACAATCACCGATCATGATAGTGTAGCCTGGAGTAATTCCTAAATTCATATTACCTTATCTACATCATGGAATTTATGTTAATGAAAAGGATCTATGATGACGTCCTATATGGAAACATTGAACAAAAAAATGTAGCATGGATCAATTCTTAAATGTGCGTTTTATAAATTAGAGTTATGATGTATTAAGATCAATTTTGAAACATGCAGAAACTTTTATTACATTTCATGACATGCTTGACAAATAACAGAATTACCCCATAATAATATGCCAACTATAATGACAAATTAATATCATACGAGTCATATTCTGATGTAAATCCATAATGTCATAAGGAAACATGTTTGGATGAAAAAGGATTGTTAGGACATAAAAAACCTTTTATCAAGTACAAACACAATGTGCATATATTTTAATTATCCAAATGATTTCTTTGGATATTACATAAATCCCTAACATAAAAAAGTAGTCATAAAGTGATTGAAAACATTTATATAACGGTGCACATCTCTTTTGAGATAGTGGGAGATTGATTGAATTGGTTTTAGTTTATGCTTAAGATGTAAATCTATTTGGAATATAAACTAATTCGATAAGCACATGTGGAACATAGTGTGTTCTAAAGACACATTCTACGTAAGAAGGATAAATCCTTGGAGATGGTTGTTGAATTTAATACGGCTGATGATACATTATTTAATAAGAATAATAATCTTTATAAGTATGAAATATATGGAAATAAAATAAGATTGACATGAATAATTAAAATTCAATAATGTATTCCATTTAATAATGTCAATGGAGGGTTATAAGTTTAATACTATGGTGGGTGTTCAAGTGAGTTGATACATGGATGGTACAAGTGTGATACCTATAAGGCTCAATTGGTAATACCAATTCGGTATGCCTAAATCCATTATAATTTTACTTTTCATAGCTAATTTATATTATCATTATATTAATAATTTGATGTCATGATCACCAATCGTGGAAAGTGTCTATATGAAGCGACCAGAAAGGAATGGTTATGTCACAAAATTATAATAATGGTTCCGAGTTACTGATATTTGTTTTATGATTCAAGTAAGAAACATGACCATGGAATACAAATTTGAAATAAATGTTTTCTAGATGTATTCCAAAGGTCAGTGGGAGCACCATAGTTTTCCAAAAAAAATATGTTCGGAAACATATGGAAAACACATATTGGTCTTATAGTTTGTAATAACTAGAATATTAGAATCATTTCTCAAATGATTGACTTAAAGTAGAAACCAGAATTCTAGGGAACATGATCTACTAAGGTAGATCTAAAGTTTTCATGAACCTAGTCAATTGTACATATAGTGACATGCTATTGAAAAATAAAATCTATAACAATTAATGATAGAATTGTTACCAAGGTCACATGGCATAATATCTCTAGGGTGACATGTTCGGGACAAGTAAAGAGATTAATGTGGTGAGTTAAAATCCATTAGATAATGCGATGGATTAATTATGTTTTCCATGATATATATAAGAACTAATATTACCAAGATATACTTTACGGTAGGCAGATATTAGTTATATCAAGGGGCACTGCCAGTGAAGCAGTCAGAACTATCTAATTGTACTTTTCCAAGTACAAAAGATAACTACCTGATAAGTGTAGAACAAAGGAAACTAGTTTGGAGGGAAAAATACTAATCCTACGTAGATTAGTGAGATCTAATATCACAGTTAGGCTAAGGTGATGAGAGAAAAAAGCTCATATAAACTAGTGATAGTCATACCTATAAATACCGAGTACATTACAGCCTCTTCAGATGTTATGAAGCTGTTAAATGAAATGATTTGTTCTAGTTCTTTGAATATAACCTAGTAAGAAAATTATAATAATAATTTAAATTATGATATTATTACTAGCCAAGATGTCATGTTTTGATAGTATACAAAAGAGATATACTTGGGTACCATCTCAAGGAGATGAGGTCTCAAATAGAAAAATTTCTATGTGGTGGAATTGTGGCAGGCCCAGCAGCTAAAGTCGTGACTAAGTAGAAACATTAATTTGATCATGTGAAAAGCTAGCAAGTTTGGTTAGAAAGTTGTATATAATTAAAGTTGGAGTGTTTAAATAGTGGGTTCCCTATACCCAACTATACAGTTTTTTTGATTACTAGATTATGTATACAGTTAGCCATACATGATGTTTTTTTTATAATTATAGTGTATAATTTTTTGAGTCCACTATTTAATGGTAATGTCCATAGATTACATGTCATATCAAAAGGTTATAACAAATCCCATGATATAATGAGAACCTCAATTTACTATGAAATTAATCATAATTGTATTTTCTATGGTCTAGATACATCTTATAATTGGACACAATATATTTTTGACTATCAGGTGATGGGGGATCATAAGCATTGAGAATTCTTTTCCTGAAGTATGCACTTGTTGATCTCTAGTAGTGAAATCATGAGGACAACCCCACTAATAGGAATGTATAATGGTCTCCTGACTTGAGATCATTACCAATGTATGCCATTTGATTTTGTACTTTGATGCAAGATTAAAACCATGATATTGAAATCGTGGTGATGTAGTTTGTGTTGGGTACATCATTAGTGGAATGAAATTGGTTAAATGATCATGAAAGGATTGGTCGCTTCTGGTTTATAGAAGTAATATATATTAGGCCATATTGATCAGGATGGTAGTCACTTGATAAATCTATGGACATGGTCATATAAGGTAAATATTTCTAGTTAGGTCATGAAATAATAATGAAATAAAATGGTGATGACATGGGTGTGCATCATGCTTTTTGAGATATTTAAAGACAAATATATTATATTATGTATACAATGTTCATAGGTTGGTTGTTACTGATGTGACAATCCTTATCTCTTTAGGGTCCATGAGGGGTTTTTAGATCCCACTCTTGGTCTTTTAATAGTCTTTACTACTATAGAGATAAGGGCCTAGAGGGTTACACACAATATCGTATTCAATAATCTTCCCTATTTAGTTGAATGGGTATTTTGGATATGGTGGGCCCCACCATTGGGGTTCGGGATTTGGTCAAAGATACACGATAAACAAATTAATAAATAAGTTCATATTATTCAACATAATGAAAAATGGGAATTGAATTTATTTATTAAATTTATTTACAATGTTTTATATAAATACAAGAAAAATATTAATTGATGAATATTAGTTTAATATATTCAAGATTCAATTAATATTTGTGGGAATGATGAGTAAAGTTTATAACTCATTTATTATCACGTAATAAATTATAGGAATTTTATAATAATATTTATGAATCTGTTTAGTATTCAAAACATGTCATTTATAGTATGTTAAATTATTTGAGTGTTGGGGTGTCATTTCAGGTAATTTATTTAACACTATAAATACAAGATGAGAGGTTATCACTAAGGACTATTCATGATATTTCTCTCCCTTCTTCTTTCTCCCACAATATATAGAGAGAATCTCTAGATCCAAGAGTTTGGATTGAGCTCTCTCTTAGATATTGTAAGCAAGGAAATGTGGTGATTGTCAGAGCATCGAAGGCATTGTAGGATCTCCACGCTAGCACCTGGAATTCGATGAAGAACTCTCCCACAATTTCATGAAGTGCATGAGGATGATATAGTAGAATTTGGATTCATATTATTTTTTAATTGATCACCATTTATGATCTGATTTCATTCACTACATTGGATCTAAACTAGATATTTTATAGCTTAATTTAATGTTTAACTTTTTTTCATGTGTGATCATAAGTTGGTAATCAGGAAGCTATTCATCGAAGATGACAACATAATGTTGTTATTCAATGAAAAATTTTAGAAACCCATTTTTGGGGCTTCTACTTCCTGCCTGGTTCCTTCACATCAAACCACAACCCAATTCATTTTTACAACCAATTTAATTAGGCCTTACCATTCGGCATTCAAGTTCATTTATTCATTACGTTAACAGAACAAACACAATCTAGTCCCAAACATTATCAATAAATTATTTATTCATCAATTCCAATACTATGTGGAAAACTACCAAACACAACACATAACAAATAATATGAAAAAGTCAAACATGGAGAATCTATGAGCAAATTACCCATACCAACCAAAACAAGTCCCTAATTCTCAACCACATCCAACAACACAACATAGAACAACCCGACCACAGCCTTGTTTTACAACACTACTCATCCATTCGATAAAAAATATCTCAACCTATTATTCAATTACATATCGAAGTTGATATATCATATAGAAGTCCATACCCAACACTTCCCAAACCAACCCGTAGCACATACCCGTGCTTCAAAACCAAACCATAGCAAGAACTAGAGTAAACCCAAATGTAACATCATTTCCATTTCACCTCTCATTGGTCCTTCACACAAAAACATGGCTATAACAGACAACACATCACCCCAAATTCCAAATTATAACAAAATAACAAATTTATGAAGGCATTCCTTATTTAATATCACTTGGTAATTCATGGTTTGTCACAAAAATTAGGTAATCCTGGTGCATTTGTTTATTATAAAACTGTACGTGGTTTACCAATTTCTATATATGTGTGTTCAAAATGAACAAAAAAACATGCAATTCTTTAATTGCACAAACAAAGTCACCAAAGGCCACAATTTTTAGTGGGGTGTTCCACCCCTATAATCAAAACATTACAATCAATACAATGGTTGTAAAAATCATGAGAACAAAACCCATTGACCCTTTCAAATTAAATTATCCATTTCTTTATCTTCAATTAAGTAGGTGCAACTATAATCCACAGGTGAAAAAAGAAAAACCCCTCCCACATGTTTTCGAATAAAGAGAAACAAGGGGAATCCTACCTCGAAGGGGTGTCAACGTTCATTCCATGAGAAAAGATCACTTTTAAATCCTCTGGTTACATATCCTAGAAGATCATCATCCATCCGAGGATATCATAGCACCACCACAACAAAAAATATTGAGATGGACCCCATTAGAAATCATGGATAAGCACATGCCATAGCATAACAAGGAGATATGGAAGATAACGATACAAAACTGAGGGAGACTACTAGAAAAACAAAGGGAGAAAGTACCTTGTATCACCATGGATTACCAATGAATGATCACAAAGATCAATGAGTTGAAGAGGGAGGAACAGGGTTCGAAGAACTCCTTGGGGGTGCCTACGTTTTTTCTAGAATGAGGGAGATTGCTGTTGTCGTATGATTTGGGAAAACCTAAGTGGATGGAATGTTTTAAAACATTACATCATCAGGGTATTACATGGCATTTAATCCATTTTCAAGTCCTTTAATACCTCGAGGTACACTTCTACCGAAAAACATGTCACCTCTCCATTTTAATTTTATTATTTAGACATTGAAGTATTAAACGATGTGCATCCCTATTTCATGTCGTGTAAAATTCTGCACATCGTGGAGCTTTCTAGGATAAGAAACCAAAACAAACTTCAACCCATGAAATAAAGTTACACGACATGTAACCTCCCAACATCCATCTTTTAACAACTGAACTTCTCTAATCTCCCTCTAGAACTCCTTCATGAACTTCCAATGACAAAACTCGCAATGTAACAGACTATGAAGGCACATACCATTACATTAGGTACCTATCAAATTATTATCACCGTCGAGAATCCAAAAACTATCCTAGAAAAAATAGGGGTCTGAAAAACCACCCGTCGAGATACCTCTCAAGGACCCTACTACACTTGAAACATCGCTAACAACCAGACACATTAACATTCAATAATAAACCTCCCAATATTGTTCAAAAGTAGGGGTGAATCCTCCATATCCAACAACACCTCCCCCAATATCATCTAACCCAAACGACAAAAAAACACACCACATGAGCACAATAACCACGCCATCTCGAACACATGAATCAGAGAATATCATCCTCCATGTCAAGATACTATCTGCTCAGGGTGGCACTGACTCATCCACTCTGGTTTAATCATAACACATTTAATGTGTCTTGATTATCAATATAGTCTTCCACTTTTCACATGTCAGGACATTATCACACATTGAACCACACACATCTCATCCCAAGAGAAAACAATCATCTCATATAAAACATAGTTCAATAATCACATCATAAAGAAAAATAGAATAAGGAAAAACTCAAAAAAACTCTAGGTACTAGGCACACATATACATTTCCTACTACCAAATACTACCCTCCAATCCACCATGCCTCCACAACAAAATAAAAAAAGGAAAGGTCCGCCCACATAGCCACATCTCCCAATGATCTTGGATCTCTATTAGCTGCTCCATGTACGTCGCATCGCCCATGATAACCAACTCTCCCCAGTCAAGGACATGGGAGTAATCGTGAAGACACCAACGAATTGTGGAGATGTTGAAGATTTCATGGATCCTCTCTAAACATGATGGCAACTCCAACTGGTATGCCACTTCACCAACTCATCCCAACACCTCAAAGATTCCAATGAACTAAGGAGAATGTTTATCCCCTCTGCCAAAACTCTACTTCCCACGTCGAGGTGAAATCTCCAAGAACAAGTGGTCCCCACCCTCAAACTCCAAGGGAGTCATCCTATGATCGGTATAAGACTTATTCCGATCATGTGCGACTTCCATACTATCACAAAAAAGATGAACCTTCTCTATCATGGTCAAAAATTCTTCTGGACCAAGAACATATATCTCCCCAACCTCTATCTATTATAAGGGAGAAAGACATTATCTTCTATACAAAGCTTCAAACAGAGCCATTCCAATGGAACATTGATATATATTATTATAAGAAAAATTTACCAAGGGTAAGTGTCTCACCCAAGAACCACAAATGTATAATACACATGCTCATGGAATATCATCTAGTGTCTGGATAGTCTGTTCTGTCTGCACATCTGTCTGAGGGTAGAAGGAAGTGCTAAGGTGTATCTGGGTACAAAAAGCATACTGCAATCCCCTACAAACTCATATAGTAAAACATGCAACCCTATCTGAGAAAATGGATCTCGAAACTCCATGAAACTATACCTCATCATCCATATACCTATGTGTTAAGGCATCCACTACGCCTGACTCTTTAATTTCTAATATGTGAGCTGATTTTGTCAGATGATCCACTATCACCGAGATAACATCGTATCCTCCCTGAGCACTAGGTAACCCTATGAAAAAATACATTGATATTTATTCCCATTTACACTTGGGAACAAACACAGGTTGAAACAAATCCTCAAGAACATGGTTCTCGGCCATCACCTGCTGGAAGACCAAGAATCTATCCAAAAACTCTTCTACTTCTTGATTCATCCCAGACCAACAAACATTAATCTTCAAACCATGTTAAATTTTATAAATTCTTGGGTGTGCCACTAAGGGTGAGTTATTGAACTCACAAAGGAATCCCTCATGCATCTCCATTTGAACAAACAACCTTCTATAGAACAACATCCAATTCTGGCCATCCTCTATCTACCCATATGAAGCATCACCATAGCCAACGCAGTCATGAAACACCTCTGTGTCTGTGTCTCCCGACTCAGACTTCTCCAGCTCCTGTAATAAGTATGAATTCACTACCATTTGGATCAAACAGCCTCTACCAATATCCATTCCTACATCTAAGTGTAAGGATGATAACTCCTCCATCACTTTCCATGTGTTTGTAGATTTCTGAACAACATCCTTATGTGACATTCTAAATAAAGAATCGGCCACAACATTCCCCTTTCTTATGTTATATGACATATGGAAATCATAGTCATGAAAAAACACCATCAACATTCATTGCCACAATTTTAGATCATTTTTGGAAATGATATACCTCAAACACTTTTGGTCTGTGAAGACCACAAAGCGCTCCCAAATGAGGCAATGCCTCCATATCTTCAGCACAAAAATGACCACTTCTAACCCCAGATCATGGATGGTGTAGTTATACTCATGGGGGTGTAACTAATTAGACTTATACAAGATCTCTTCTCACCATTGCATTAAAAAAAATCCCAATCCTAAAGGGAAAGAATCACTGAACACCTCAAACATCATCCCTTACTCATGGAACCAGAGCGATATTGAACTAACCAACATCTCCTATTGATTACTGAATGCTTCTTGGAACAACTCATTCCACTAAAAAATTTGGTCATTTCTTGTCATAACTATCAATGAAGCTAAAAATGAAGATAAATCGGGTACAAACCTCTAATAATATCCTATAATACCAACGAAAATGCGAACATATTCCACATTCATGGGTGATGGACAAGAAACAATTTCTTCTACCTCCAAAGGGTTTGCTGCTACGTCATTCTAGGACACCACATTCCCAAGAAAATGCAGCTCTAATGTCCAAAACATGCACTTGTACAACTTTATATAAATATGGTGCTGTAAAATAACCTACAATATTGTCCTGATATTCTCATCAAACTCTTCCTATAACATTGAGTAGTCAAGGATTTCTTTGATAAACATAATGAAGAACTGATCCAAGAACTAATGCAACACATAATTCATAATTCCCATGAACATAGATGGTGTGTTCGTAACACTGAAAGGGATGGCCACAAACTCAAAGTGTATATACCTTCATATAAAAAGTAGTCTTCCAAATATCACTCTCTCTAACCCTCAATTGGTGACATAGAGACCGTAGATTGATCTTAGAAAACCAAATTTCCCCTCTCCACTAGTTGAAAAGATCATCTATCCTTGGGATATGGTAAAGGTTCTTGATAGTTACCAGATTCAACCTTCGGTAGTCTATGCACAACCTCATGCAACCATTCACCTTCTTCACGAACAAGACTAGAGCACCCCACGGTGACACACTAGGCCAGATAAAAACCTTATATCTTAGATCATCGACTTAGATCCAAAACTCTCACGGCTTAGAAGGTTCCATCTGCTAAGGATCCATCAAAATCTGAGAAGCACCATGCTATAGGTCTATCCCGTACTCAACGTCACGTCAAGGGGGTTGAGTTAAAACCTCCTCGAGAAGAACATCTAGGAAATCTCCAACATATTTGGGAACCTCCATCATCCCAATATCTGTTGGTACCACTAAAATATCAGCCAATAGAGAAATAAAAGGTTCTATATGTCGTCGTCCCACCTGACATCTTTTCTCACAAATGAAAACCACATGTCAGCCATCCACGCCTGAAAACACAACTCTTCTCCAGATGTAGTCGATAATATCTTGTAAAGCATACAACCAGTCAATGCTATGAATAAAATCATATGGATGAATCTATAGTAAGAATATTTCTCTATGGGACTTATATGGTCCCATCCTCAGTCTACATCCCTGGAACACGTCAAACAAGTTGGTCTAGCCTTCGACTGGTGTACTCAACACTAGGGGCACAAAAAGTCTCTATATGACTAGTCTCAGAGCATGGGATAAAGAATATCCAACAAAGCAGTGATAATCTCCTAAATAAAACAATGAAGAAAGGGTACTAAACATACTGATCATTGCTCTAATGATATTTGGCCCTATTAGAGCTACTTCCTCAACTACATGAAACTTACCACACCGAGCTATTCTTTCCCTCAGCTGATGACCTTCCCATAACCATGCCTGGGGCCAAGGTCCCTGAGAAAAATCTTGAGGTCAGAATCTACCTACTCCATCTCCCCTCAATAGAGCATGAGCCTACTGTCCCTGCTACTTCATTGTCCTAGATGGAAATATCTTCTGAGTATGGAATTGAACCTATCCACCTCCACCATACTTGGATCAAATAGTCATTGGGAACTAGTTATGAAGATGTCCATATACAATATATATGAAACACATCAGTCCCAACTTCACAGGAAAGGTATGAGGACCAGCAGGTCGAAATGGAAATTGTTGAGGACTGATCCCCTCTAGTCAAAACCTTGAAGGCCCTAGTACCTAAGACCTTCTGTTGGTAACCCTTTTCTCTAAGAACCCTATTGGCTCCCCTCTCCTGATAGACCACCTCACGAGTGCATATGATCAATCATCGGTGTCATCTTATTCACTTCTAAGTATGTTGGCAATGTAAAGGGGGTAAGTGTGTAGTAGACAGAAGGATGAAGTGCCTCATCTAGGTGTCTCGCACATGACCCTTCATCATAAAATACATCTTGTAAAAAATGAAGGAGATCCTTGAAATTAATCCCCAACTATTATACTGACATAATACCCTACTAGAGGGAGAGTAACTCTTTCCTCTACTTAGCCTTCATGTTAAATGAAAGGAATTCTTCTTGGAACACCTTCTCTAAATCAACCCACGGAATTCCAGCCTCCTTCTTCTCCCCCAGGTACAATATCCACCACTAATGCACAGCTCCCTGAATCTAACTCACTGCCAAAGGAACCTATTACTCTATTAGATCCTAGATCAAACAGATGTTGATATAAATCTCCTTAATCCATTTCTCTGTCTCCATGTACGAAACACTATCCTTGTACTTTTTCAAGGCTTTCCACTGTAAATCATGTAACATTCTCTTCTACTAGTCATCCTCCTCCACTAGATCAACCCTACTCCAATCAACTGGATCGACCTACTGATACTCAAAAACCTGAGACACATGCATATAATGACCCAGATCCATAACTGAAATTTAAACAAGTATTTCGTAAGATATAATAGTATATAACTTAATTAAATTTTATTTCAAATAATTTATCTCATTATTCATTTGAAATATTCCAAAACAGCAAATTTAAATATGAACATAATTTGTTACGATTCATGTACCATTCCTAGGGTCTCTTCCTAACAAATGGTGTATCCTGACATGGTCGTTCATTATGCTCATAGTCCTTACATTATACCATGGGTGTGACTAAAATCATGTGTCCTAGATGGCCTTTTTTGGCCTCTGTCATGCGCTTGGATCACTTTACATTGTTTCCCTACCAAACCAGTAAATCCTCACTATGTATAAATCCAAACTACATCCTATCTATCAACCATCACCTCTAATACCATTTAGTCGTTACCCCATCCCTTCAAAGATACCCCTCCTTGATTGGAAATGAAGAAAGGGAGATGATGACCCCTATGTCCTGTATCCAGTAAGACATGTGGTGGAGACCCTCAGAAAGGGTATAAAAATGTCAAAAAAATTAGAGGCATTACAAATTTTTATAGTAAACAAGATTAGGAGATTATATGTAACAACCTAAAAAAACTCCAAGTCATGTATAAAATAAATCAAAAAACCATCCCACATGCATGTTTAAAATAAAACCATTACAAATGAAATAAATATCCAGAGTAAGTATAACAAAAATATTGGAAGCAGAACAACAAGGGTCAGGATCTGAGCTAGTAAATTCCATCACGGTCTGCAAAGTTCACCTAGAAAACTAAAAAAGGTATTATAAACATAGGTTTAGCATAAAACTATACTCAGTAGAAAAACCCAATTCTCTCATGCACACCTGAAAGGAAGCATACTAATTCCCTTGTGAGAAAACAACAAAACCAAAAACACCTAGAAATGTATACTAACCATCCCATCCTCACCAAGGCATGATCACTAAGTAATTCAAGTCAAGTAAAGTAATATAGTAAGAAAAAAGATGATTTGTGTACCCCACACTATATTCTACTAATTTAGATTCTCTTTCATAATGAAAAAAATCCTCATGCTCCTACCTCTTCCCAAAGTAACACATCAAAACCCACCCAAACACACCTAGGCCTCACAACTAGTCTTATCACCTGGGAAAATGAAACCCATCACATCCTACCCGCACACACAAGATCCTCACAGCTAGTTCTGTCGCCTGGGAGAACAAAGCATATCACATATCACCCACACACACCTTGGACTCACAGTTAGTCCCATTACCTAGGAAAATTAAGCACATCACATCCAGCATGCACACACTAAGGCCTCACAACCACATCCCGCTCATAGACACCTGGGCCACAAATCACATCACATCCCGAAAACACATGGGAAAGCCCACTACATCTCATCCTCATGACATCTGGTAAAACAAAACTCACTCACCCATACATAGGACTCACAAAATTCAATTTAACTAAAGAATTTTGTGATATCTCTTCTTGGAATAAGGGAAGAGTGGTCATTCATCCATCCATCCCCTTACTGGGATGTTTGGGAAAGAAACACTCCCATGTGGCAATGGGGGTGTTCAACACATAATGCCCAATTGGGGTGGGGTGAATATATAAATCACAAGGAAAAAAATAATAGTATATACATATATGAGACCCAAAATTCATTCTCATCCTATGGGTTCTAAAAGACAACAATCTCTCATCACTTCCAACCTTGTTACTCCATTTAAATGTGCAACACCACACATCAAACCACAACACAATTAATATTTCCAAGCAATTTAATTTTCGGTTACCATTCTTCATTCATAGTTCGTTTATTCATTCTATTAACAAATCCAACCCAAGCCAATACCAAGAATTATTAATAAATTATTTATTCATCTATTCTATTTCTATCCATGAAACTACCAAGCATTGAACATAACAAGCAACATAGAAAAATTCAAACATGGAGAAACTCAACGAGAATAATCCATACCAACCAAAGCAAGTCCCCAACTCTCAACAACATCTAGAAACAAAACATAGAACAACCTGACCTTATCCCCACTATACCATACTGCTCATCCATTCCACACAAAAAAATATCCCTCAACCTAATATTCCATTACATATCCATGTATATGTATCATATACAAGTTCATCCACAACATCACCCATACAAACCCATAGCATGTACTCATACTTCACAACCAAACCACAACACAAAACACATAAAATACATATATCACAACACAACCGCTTCACCTCCCATTTTTCTTGCACACATAACCATGAAAATCCCTCCCAACACATCACCACATGAACCAAATCAAAACAGAATTACAGATTTAGAAAAAAATTCATTATTTAATTTCACTAATTAATTTAGGGGCTATCAGAAAAACTAACTAATCATAAGGAAACCATTTATTAGCCAAGTGTATGAGGTTTACCAATTTCCATGTGTGTGTGTGTGTTTCTTAAACATGAACCAAAAACATGCAATCCATTTAGTGTGCAAATAAATCCTCCAATTCCACTATTTTTGGTATGGTGTTTAGCTTGTATAATCACAACATTAAAATCAATATCAAGGCTATAAAAAGATTTTGAAAAAAACCAATTGCCAATTTCAAATTAAATTATCTAGTTCTTTATATTTGATTGAGTCATCACCACTATAATCCAAGGGTGACAAGAGAAAAAAACTCCTACATGTTTTAAAATAAAGAGAAATAAGGTAAATCCTACCTTAATGAGATGTCAATATTATTCACATGAGAACATATAACATAACATCCCTATGGTTACCTACCATGCATGATCTTCATTCATCAGAGTACACTGCAACACCACCAAACTATCAACATTATAGAGAGGCCCCATTAAGAATCACAAATAAGCACACACCATAGCACGATGAGGAGATATGGAAGATAATGAGACCAAATCAAATGAGACAACTAGAAAAACAATGGTAGAACATACCTTGAATCACCATATATTTCCAACAAATGATAACCGAGATCAACAGATTGAAGAGAGAGGAAGAGGGTTCTAATAACTCTTTGAGCACCTTGGGTGTCTCTGGAAGAAGATAGATTACTACAATCATATTATTTGTGAAAACCCAAGAGGCTGTAATGTTTTAAAACAATATAGCATGAGGGTATTATAGGATGTGGAATCCCCTTTCACGTCATGTAATACCTTGAGGTCCACTTCCACTAAAAAGTGTGTCACCTATCGATTTTAATTTTACTTTTCAGAACTTGATATATTTCACGTCATGAATCCCTCTTTAATTTCATGTAAAGGTCTAAACATCATGAAGCTTTCTAGGAAAAGTCATGAAACCAAACTTTATGCTGTGAAATCAAGATACACAACATTTAACCTCATTAAATGAAGCTTTTAACAACTAAAATTCTAAAAACACCCTCCAATTCTTCGTCGAGGACTTCCAACGACCAAACTCGCAAAGTAACAGACCAAGAAGGCATCGACTGTTACATCGGTGAACATGAAATGAATCAAATGGTAATGAATAAAGAACCATAACGGGAAGAATTTCGAGGTGTTCCTCTATCTTAAATTGGATACCTAAGAGAAAGGGTGATAAATATTATGATTTATAGGAACTGATCATGAGTCCATCAAAGACACCATTGGTGAACCCTTTAGGAATAATTTGGGCACTGATATGTCATTATCTTGATTCTTGGGAGCACCTCATGAAAAGTTTGTTTTCCCTGGTGTGGAATATTAACAATTAAAATTAATCTATTTCAATGGTAAAAGTCATTAATGGAAACATGTACCCTTTATATTAATTTCACCACTTATTTTAAAATCAAAAATCACTTAAAAGAAAATCATGGAAGGAATATGAACATGCTTCATTCACTCAAATGTTTCCAAGATTAATCATCCTCTCGAATGGGATGATGGGTTTTTTATATAGGTAATATAATCTATGAACCCAAATAACAATCAGTAACTATCTTGGATTATCATTTCTCTTCAATAGGGCACGTAACACATTCACGAGGAAGATATGACATTCTATGAAACCAAGATAGGTCATACAAATCATGTTGGATGGGGAGTGTGAAATAATATGGTTGAATTGGGAATATGATGCATCAGTTGAATAGTTCATTGGAAGAGAATATATATAATTGGGTGTGAGATATGGGTGACCATTTAATCTTCATTCCTTTGAAAATTCATTAATCTTCAAAAAAATTGTTGGAATTACTAGTTTAATCAAATTTGAATACCAACAACATCATTTGCATTGGAATCGTCATCTAAACACTTCACTAAAAAATAGGCCCTCTTTCATTAATGGTGATGAAACATGCTTCTCAGTCTTAGTCCACCAATTCTAGTCCATATATGTCCTAGAGGAAGTATCCTCATTATCATTATGGTGGAACCAATGTTTCAAACATGGTCAGTGGCCATCATTTACTTTTTTAAATGTCTCATGATAATATGATGGTGAAACCCTTTTTTCAAATATATGGTTAGTGATCAACATCAACCTATTTTTTATCCTAACATCCAACATTTATTTAAACCATTTATGTTATAATTTAACTCTCCCATAATTCTCCATGTTCATGTGGGGTTTAACAACATTGGGGTTGTTCCCCCATGCATCATTCCTTGTTATTATGGAAAATTGTTCTTTTGGGATTACATCTAGAAATATACATTGAATTTTTCAATATATGTGGTGGAGGTCAATGTAAAAACTTAAATTAATCTCACTCATCGCTCTTGTAATCTATCTTATAATTTGAAAAATCTAAAATTTCCTCTTGTTCTAAACATTAACATTGACTCATGTGGGTAAAGCGAATCTAATTGGTTGTTTTTTTCTAAGTTCGGGAATATAAAAATATGAAACAAGGAATCAAAACATGTAATCCATTCATTAGTTGATGAAATATGATAGGATCTTCCAGAATCTATAGTCTCAATATTAATAAAATTTTTTTGGTAATATAAGGTATTTGGATATTATCTATTTTATTTTTTTCATTATTTATTAAAAATATATTGTAACCTTTAATAACTGTGTTGGAAACCTCATCTTGTACTTGTAGATATAGTTAGGCTACTTATAACTTGATTTCATCCAACCAATCTCTTCACTCTTCTTCTTGGGATACTACTTAGTATATTTAAACCTCAGTATCTACTAGTTGATACCTGAGGTGTGTGACTACACCTTCCCTCGCGGAATTGGGGACCTATATCTAGGAATCATTATCCTCTTGTCAAAAAATATCATGTTTAAATAATAAAAAATATTCTGCATTAAGGGACTCATATTAATCCCTATCAAAGTTCGATAATCGTTTGACCAAGAAGTCATGAATTATGTTGTGAAATTCACAATAGTCCACCCCTCTAGTCAATAAGTTCACTAGATAGTGACATTGGTCCCCAATTTGACCACTCATCTTATCTAGACATGTTTGGGTAATTATACTACAGGGTGGTTAGGAACTAGGAGGAAAATGGTTGGAAAAGAATATATCTCCATTTGGAGGAAATTAATCGGGTATTCAGGCTTTAGGACAACAGTATTTAGTTGAGATTATGTGTTTAGAGTCTTCCAGAGAGCCGACAATGATAATAGGTGCATCATGAGCATGTTTATATGGGTTTTGGTGTTGTAAGTTGAATGTTGATACATGATGTGTGTATATGATAAGTCAATTGAAAAGTTTTAGTTAATATGTGAGCATCAAATATAATTTATGAGAAATGCTAAATGAATTGGTTCCAGTATAAAATTGTTCTTCATTCATGATTTAGGATGACTTGGGCATTGGGTATGATTTAATCTGAAGTGGGATTTAGGTATAATGCAAGACAAAGTGGGCATCAAAGACAATTTAGGATGAGATGTGGGTATTACAATGATGCAGGGAAGCCATAGATAAGGACCATTAGATATATATGGATAGACGGTGTTTTTAGATATGATGGGTGTGAATTCCTCATTGTGTCAAGAATGTGAGATGAGATAAGTCCGAGGAAGTGATTCTTATGTTGGGGAGTTCCCATGAAAGGAATCAAAATTTTTTATTTGGTAGTTAGGGGTAGTTTGGGATATTCAGGTTGAGATGTATTTGTTCAGTATCACCTTAGGGAGTGGGAATTTATGAGTTGGATTATAGGATTTTATAGAGTTTGGTTAGTGTTTGGTTGAGAAATATTAGAGATAGATATTGAATAGTTGAGAGTGTGTAAGACCCAGAGTTTTTAGATTAGTGGTTTGGGCTATATCTTGGATTGATTGGGTGTGAGTAGACCCTTTTGAGGTGTTTTGGGTATCTATGATGGCTATATATTGGGTTTTTGGTTTCTCCATGCTCAGGGGTTAAAGTAATGAGATATAAAGAATTAATAGTGCGATACATGGCATTCACAACAAGGTGAGGGCATCGCTCCATAGAAATAGGGGTCTCGATATGATGCAACCCTAGACAATGTTGTCTAGGATTTAAGGTGTATGATTTTTCACAACAATGGGGGCACACATTGTGAGGGGAATTGAAGATGGGGGATTCAACCCATAATATTGATGTTTAAATCATGACATGGCCTGTAAAATAAAAATAGTGAGTGAATTAGAATATAATGATTAATTAATACATTAATCAAATATGGAAAGGGGGCGATTATAGCAAGTAGTAATAGAGACCCAACACTCTCCCCTCCCATTTGTTCATGACCCATGTGTGAAAGAACTCTATAACTTCTCATCAGGTATTGGTGTCATTCATCAGAAGGAATAACTGTGTGTGAGGTTAATATAATGTAAGCATATATCTTCTAGAATTTTTCTTTTTCTTTCTATTTCACTTAAAAAACCTAATTGCATGGATTACATCATATTTTTTATATTTTCTAATAGAAGTCAAATCGACCATAGATGTTTGGCATGTAGAGACCTATATACTCTATGTAGGTGGCACTTAGATTATTCCTAAGTTATAAATGTGTTATGTGATGCATGGTAAATAAGCGTGAGTGGGGTGGTTTGGGTTAGACTAGGAATGATACCACTTGGAGTTTCTATTGTGCCCATGGGTCACTGAGGGTTGACCTGTGTTTGACATATGATGTTGACCATTGTCATGGGTGGGTGACATGGTTCACAACTAGAGGAGTTTCTTTGATGGTATGGTCTAGGGTGTTGGCAGAGCCTCTCATCGTTGGTGGGTGATGGGGTCTTTGGGGACACATCATACAGGGAATGATCCATGAGGTGGTTTATAACACTTTTTTTAGTGGAGGCCTATATATATTAAGTGTCATAGGGGACTGTTTTAACCACAGTTATAGAGGATGTGTTCATTTTAGAAGGCCAATGTTGGTGGTAGTTGATGTCACTAGATGGGTGATTGAGGATTATCATTTATGTTAAGGATTATGGGATGAAATTATGGATGTATGGGTGTTATTATTAATTGGATTAATCGGGTTGTTGAGATGGAGGTAGGAAAAAAATGTATAAGTCCTTAAGAATGGTGATTTGATTTTCACACATGCCATTAGGGCATCAGGTTGACGTGGAATGGTTATGTGGTTATGTTTCCACATGGTTTCAAGTTGTCTGAATTTGGCTGGATGGATACTGTTCCACTATAGAAGTATTCGAGGCATGTAAAGACTCACTCAATATAGATAGAGATTGAGTTGAGTGGGTTGTTTATTATCTTTTATTACACTTTATTTTATTTTAAACACACACACACGCACACACACTGTTATACATTTTAATACAATTTAGTGACATCATTGGTGGTGTCCTACTCCGTTCTTCTTCACACCCTCCATGGACCCTCTTAGATATGTACAAAATTTATGGTTCATAGTATTGGTAAGGGAAAAGGTTCTGCATCAGTAACCTAGTGATGGGTGGAGGTGCAGATGGCATATAGGTTAGACAATATGATTTTATGAAAGGGTGGGGTGGTTCCATAGTTCCCAGATGATGGTTCTTTATTTATTTTGTAAATGTATATATGTGATCAGCCCACATATGATCCTATTAATTTTGTATGGATGGAAGGACATTAAATACATTATTTGGATTATTGTATGCGTACATTGAGTATCTTTTGTTGTTGTTTAGAATTACTTCCACTATGTTATTAATATTATCTATCACCAGATGACATACTCTCCCAATTATTATCTCATAGACCATCATTTCTAGTCGAAAACCTTTTCATAGGGGGATGTGCACATAAGGTCTCACGGCGTACCCCGATTTGAACATTATTTAGTGGTGGTCCTAGGAAAGGTGAGTTACATAGAATTAAAATGCGTTTTTATTATCAGAGGATATTCAGAATATCTATAAAGTCATTTTCTAGGAATAACATGTGCGGCATAGTACATTGGTAGAATCTAAGGTACCTCTAACTAATTATATTTCCTACATTATAAAGGTTGTCACAATGGACTTGATCAAGGTGTGTGATGACATGGGATAAAATATCCTCATGTAATTATAATTTTCCACATAATTCCCCAAAATGATAACAATACCTTATGGTAAATTTGGTAAGGATAATATGGAAGAATTCAATTATGCACAATGAATTGATATAGGTCTTCCACCGAAGAACTCTAATGACGTAAAGAATGGGAGAGATCTATAGGGACCCAATGGAGAACATTACAAATGGTTTCTCAAACAACTTTATTTTATTATTATGGATTATGGACCTAATCCTTTCTCCATTGATGAGTAATTGGGGGATTTCAATTTCATAGTAGCCATTTTTTTTGAAAATCTGAGGAATCATCCTAGCCTTGACATCAAAATCTTGTCTTGTAAATATCGGTATGATTCTCGTGACTTTAATTTTTAGTGTGTACCTTTATTGGGTTTTTGTTTGTTTAACCAATTATAGTTGGGGTTACCTGTATTGGGATCATGTTTTAATGGTGAATCTAGTCATGATGTTTATGTTTTTATGATTTCTATTAATGGTGATGTGAATTGGTTTGGTCAATGGATATATGGTTCCCAATCAAACCTAAAAAGTGTTTTATTTTTAAAAATTAATTCAAAATAGATTTAGAGGTAAATATCATCATGTGATATTGTAATTTATATGTTTTATCTTTAAATAAGAAGAATATTAATAGTTTATTGAAACATGACATGTTACTTATTTATGCATAATGACATTGCTATCTTGTTGTCTAAATAATTTCATACCACACAGATAGTGTTGATACTTGATAGAGGGCATCCTTATTGAAACATCACTCAACACTTTATTATTTATAAACTAAAAGGTAACAACAGAAGAATTAACATCAAGTATCACTCTTTAGGAGGCTGTGGTATCAGTCATAGTTTTCTACTTCTTTTATTATATATGTATGTTTTTAGATATTTTAAAAAAAACATCTTGTTTTATATGTTCGAAGTGAGAAATCATAATGAAATGGAGTAAAGAATATGAAATAAATGAATGAAATTATTTGTTTTCCTTAACTCATATAGTCCTAGTTATGTTCATTAAAAATGGATTATCCTTTTTCTAATATTGGTTATTGATTTATTTTAAAAACAATTAGTTGAATAATAATTGTTTCACATCAATCAATAAAGTTTAATCTAATAATTTTGAAATCCGCCAAATTAAATGTATTTCAACATGGGATTTTCTTATATTACAATTTTTATGGAAATAAAAATATGTAACTATGAAAAAAATTACTTTATTTCAAAACCCACTTTCTCAAGGATGGATGATTGTGAAGGGAGGAAATTTATTAAAATGAAGAAGAAGAAATGGAATGGGAACTCATGAGATGCTTCCACAATCCTTAATATATCCATTGAAATCTCGTATAAGTATGAGGAAACAAATTAAATGTTTTTTAGAAACTCTTTTCCATTTTTAAATAGTAAAAAATTTAATATAATAAATGTCCATGGAGTGGGAAATGCGAATTAATATTTTTTTGGAAGTAATTGGTATAACCCCTGTTTGTAGCCTTCTTTTGTTTCATAGTGGCGGTTGCTTTCCTCACATAAAAATAATAACAAATAAATCCATTACTAAAAATAAAAATATGAATAAAAATTAACTTGGATTCTAATTTAAGTAGTGGAAAATAACAGATTTTGGTCTCCAAAAAGTTTTAAGATCTACTAACTAACTTCAATCCTGTAAATAAAAACATGAAAAATAGTTATTAAAATATGATAAAATAAAATAAAATAAAATAAAATAAGAGAAAGGGAAGAATTATTGGGCTAAAATTACAAAATATGTATTATATACATGACAATACATGGATTAAAAGTTATAGTTATCACACCCAATCCTATGTTGGGTTTTGTTTTTATGATGGGAATCACCACATTTTCTTTTTTCAACTTCCAAAAAAACATAAAAAATCAAAAGAAAATATAGATAATATTTAATTATACTAGAACTGGTCTGGAGAGTAAAACTGGTGGCTTTTTTCATCTTCAATGCCTTATTTTATGGATTCTTCAAGGATCATTATGAGCTCAAAAAGACTATAATTTGGAGCATTTTCATCTCCATTATCAATGAGCTTTCACACTTCAATTGATACTATAAAATCTATAGAAGGAAAGTTTATGTCTACTTCAAGAAAATCAAAATTAATTGAATTTTAGAATGAAATATCTCCCTATTTTTACTATGAATATAACTACTATTTTATGTTTATATATTCTTAGATTAACTCTAATTTTAGGGATAGGTTGTCAACATCATCCTCTCTTTAACATATCACACTTCCTTAAAAATCCATGTTAGGACCGGAACTTACTTATACCCCTGAAAGAGCAAATATTTTCATCATTATTTATATGTATTTAAAATATTTAAAACCTCTGAATTTATCAATTTGATTTTATTTTCAGCTTTTTTAGATTTTTGGTTGTTATTGGGATTAATTGAAAATATTCACTACTTTTTGAGTTTAAATGTTTATATTTATTTAAGTATTTTAGCCATTCCATTTTATAAAGTGATTTAATTTTTGAATTTCCTTTTTTGGTCTTAAATAAATTTTAAGATTAATTACATTCCTCTAGACCAAGAGTTGAATCCATCATTTGGAGGCCCAAAATATGCTCACAATTCAAGCCTCAAAATATGGGCCCAAATCTTGATAATTTTGACATTGGGCCCATTTCACATAAATGGATGGTAAAACATAGCAATAATTATAAATATAGAAAGAAAAAATACATAGTAAAAACTTTTATAACTATGGGCTCAATTTATTATGTTGAATTCAAGAACATAAATTCATGAAAAAATATATTTTGTAAATTCAAAGATTCTGTCTAGATTGAATAAATTTTCAGAGTTAATGTGATATTACTTATCCTACACATGTCAAATAAAGCTTAAATTTGGTAATCAAATGATTAGGACATTTTTTAACAACTTTTAAGAAGAAAAAACTCTTATATTCGGTCATTAAATGGGCCTACCATGATAATAAAATATGTGAAAGAAATATAGAGGAGACATAATAGTGAGATTTGAAAGATCTTGAATTTTCATACCAATGGATGGAACCCCCTTGAACAATATAAGGAGGATTTCACCCATGATGAAGGGGAGTTCTTGACCCACTATGGAGAGGATTCCAAGGTCCATGCTCTTATCAATTTTCACCTTTATCTTATTTTTCTTTTCATTCAATTTTTGTTTTTGTTTTATTTTCATGTCATTTAAATTTTCGTTAATTAAATATTTCAGGCATTCTTTTTTTAAAAGGGTTACCTCCACCAATTTAATTATTTTTCATCAATTATTATAATTTATATTCTATTATTATTATAATTATAGAATTATTCTTTATATATTATTTATTGGTTTTCTTATTTTATTCTTCTTATTTACCCCCTCAGTCTGTCCCATCCTAGTTCTTTTTTATTTTATTATTTTTAATTTTTCCTCTTATCTACTCCTAATTATCTATTGTGATCTCTTACTCCTGATAATGGTAGTCATACTTAGGGATTTTCCCAAGGGTGTTCAAAAAGTTCTTGAATCTTTAATTAATTTTTATTTAACATTTGTTGTGGATATAAATAGCATGGATGAGTGTGAAAAATGACCATTGATGTGGTGACAGTCCCCCCATGACATGAAACTATATCTATTTTTATTCTTTTTTTAATATACTTTCCCACTCTTCACTGACTAGATCATTACACAATAGAGTAGAGAGAATAAATTGATGAAATTACATCAATAGAGTCAGGTCCTAGAAGATGGAACACCCTTGGCCAAGGTGTGTCATCAAACATGATTACATGAGGAGGTGGAATTGAGATTGAATAGGCATTCAAAGAATCAAAAAATTCTAAATAAAAAAAATTCATCATGGGATTTCATGTTTTTATTATCAATCTAAAATCAATCAAATAAATTCAAATAATGATTAAACCCAAAAATGAACTCTAATCCATGTTATTTCTTCCTTAACACATTTTGTTTATCATTTAATGATAGTTTTAATTGTCATATTTCCTGTCATTTAATTGTTTAAAAAAACAAGAAAACATTTAATTTTGATGAATTAGATTAAGAGGGTTAAAAAACTGAGAGACTCCTTAAGTGAGATAGCCTTGTTAGCCATTGTGCAGCACTAGAAAAATAATTTTATTTTTCCACTCCCTATGAAAAACATACATAAAAATTGATTCTGTTTTCAAGGATATAATTGGTAGTTCTTTTATGTATTCTATTTACATAGTAGATAGTTTTTAATTTCATTAAAAACCAAAAAAATAATAAAAAATCATTTCCATGAAATATCCAAACTGTTACTACTCTGTGTTGAATGACTAATCACAGGTGAAATATGAAGAAGAATAAGTTGTTTTGAGTAAAAAATATCTCAATTAAAGGAACATAAATATATCATAGAAGGACTAAAACTAAAAATTTAAAGGATAAAAGAATATGTTCATGTTACCCAAGAGAAACTAGAAAATGAACTATATATTGGAGATCAAAAGATCCGAATAACTTCTAGAATGATTGTAAGAAATAACTTGATCTCCTCACTCCTTCTAAATAACCCGAGCCATATCCAAAACCTAAGCTATTGGTGGATGAAATTTCACCACTCAACTTTAAAATTTATGAAATACTGGATGAGGGTGACTACCTTCCTTTATTTTCTATTACTCAACTCCCAAAGGCACTTTCAACTGAAAAAATAATTTATGTTAAGCCAACTAAGGGATTTGAATATTTTTTTGATGCTATATATTCTAATTTTATTAAAACAATATCTTCCCTCACTCCCTACTATTTTGATTTTAAACATTCAAACAAAATATTTATTTACCTAGAGTAATATGTGGAAACTGGGAATGCACCTATTGAGAAACACAATGAGCTCCCTAATTTTGATGAACATATATTTGAAGAGCCTCTTCAAAAAATATATATATCCAATCATGAGAAAATAGAGACAGAGGCTATGAACATCTAAAGGGATAAAATTCTCATTAAAAATTAAATTTTATATTTTATTCAATTAAAATACACCTATTTATTATCACTTTGATCATTCAATTCATATAGCATATGTTGCCAACACTAGAAAATGAAGATGAGGTTTTATAAGTAGAAACCATGAAAGGGGATAATCTATACTTCATCCTACACCCACTATGAAATCTGTACTTAATTGTGAAGGGGGTGGATATGTTATACTATACCCATAGATAATTCCTCGCCAAGAAGTATAAAACACAAAATAAAAATTACAACATGTGATGGTTTAAGTCAAAAAAGTTTCATCCACCATCAAAAATTGGATAACAAATGGTACTACCCTCTGAAGAAAGTAAAAATTTTGGGGCCACATGGGGGAACATACTATGACTTGTCTCTTTACATTATTTCTAGTATTTTTAATTTAATTTTTTTAGGATTAGTCCAACATGAAACCAATTCCATCATATATTTTTTATCTTAAATGACATAATCCTTTTGCATAATTGAGTAATTATATTTTTTAGAACCATGATAGCATAGAAATCCTCAAACAACCCCTAATTAGTAAAGAAAAATGACTAACATCGTGGGAAATAGATTTTACTTTTATTTTTTATCAATGAAACTCTCTATATTTTTTTTTTCAAAAACGTTCTTTGAGATTAAAACAGTAAATTTCATGACCATAATTGAATTATTCATTACATGACTTATCTAGGAGACATGATCTTATTAGGAATCCTAGGATTCCATGTTTTATATTTTAATGATTATGATATTGAATGAGAATAATAGATATTTGTAGGATTAAAATGAAACATATATATTGAAATTATGACTCATGATTTGAAGTAAATGGTTGATTCATGTAAATTAAATTTCCTAAATATTTTTCCTGATTTGAATTTATGAAATTCATTTGAATTATTTTTTTATTATTAGTAATGACATGAATGATTGTGCCAAATTATGTGTCCCATTCTCAAGAGGTTTTGTAGACCAGTTACGTACTATTTTACATTAAACATATTTCATGAGTGATATTGGGACATGTAACCGAACATAAATTTCATTTGAACTTGTCAAATCTATTACTGTACAAATACACAATTTAAATGATTGAGTCATCGTTTGAATATCCCTTATTCTAAAAAAATTTATTTTCATCAATCATTGTTTATACAATAGAAATAATAAATTACATTGTTAGGAATGAGCCATGTTTCAATTCATTTCTATTCATTCCTACCGCACTCGTAGTATTTTCAGGATATTTTAATGATTAAGTGTGGGGGTTAAGGGAGTCATGGTGGAAGAGATTATTTAAATTGTAAGGATGAATTGTATGGGATATATTTTGGGTATTGACAAAGGTTTTTCATTCATTCAAAATTCATTATTCCCCCCTTAAAAAAGCTAAAATTACAAAAAGATCCCAAAAATTGATAAAATGGGTTGTGAGTTAGATGAATAAAAAATTACTATCATTGGACTGAGTTTTTTTAGCATATGTGGTTGGGTTATGTATGTGAGGATTATTCTAAGAATAATTTCCAATAAAAATAACAAAGTTCTTTGAAAAAGAAAACAATTGAATATATATATATATATATATATATATTCAAGAGGGTTCACAAATCATTCATTATACTTTACTTTGATCATGAACTTACTTTCATTTTGGGGAAAGTCTGAGTGGATACAATTTAAAGGGGATAATTTCATTAAAATTTTAATTTTGATATC
This sequence comes from Viscum album, assembly GCA_963277665.1. NCBI lineage: Eukaryota > Viridiplantae > Streptophyta > Magnoliopsida > Santalales > Viscaceae > Viscum > Viscum album. Next base: position 1,618,111,833 of record OY728125.1, read on the forward strand.
ATTCTTCGTACTTTAAGGGATAAACATCCTACTTGATCCTTAATTTTAAAACATCAAATCCTACCGACCTTAAGCCTGAGAGTCAGTAAAATCGTAATTGAAAACCCTCATGATTTTATGTTCCTTTTTCCTTCTCTAGATGTTTATGGATAAATAACATGTTCTCAAAATATGACCATAACATTACTTGATTATTATTATTATTTATGAGAGAAAAGATTCAAAATCGAGGTAGGCCATGATTTGGAATGTTTAATAATAATCAATTGGGGAACATAAATGAATGAAATAAGAATTTAAATCATTTTTAGAGGGAGAAAGTAAAATACATGGATTCTTTATTTATTTTTTAAATGAAAGATTGAATTTATATTTTATGTGGAATTTGAAATTTATATTTGAAATTTATAATTTTTTTATTTTAATTCTTTGGAATATGAATATGTGTAACATTGGTTCCCTATTAATTCCTTGTTGAGATTTTATGCTTGAGGAAAAGCATGGTTTAAGATTAGGGGAATTGATAGAGCTAATATTTTAATCAATTTTCTTATGTATTAAAATTATTTAAACCCTCAAAATTTACCAATTTTAGTTGATTTGCATCATTTTTATATTTTTTTGTGTTTGGGTTTAATTATAAAAATAGCATAATTTTGGAAATTAACTGCATTAATTTATTTAAGTATTTTTGGAAAAACATTTTTTAAAATGATTTAATTTATTAAATTATTTTTTTAGGCTTAAATAAATCTGCGATTCATTTAATTCTTATAGACCAGTAGTTGTATCCAACATTTTGAGGCCAAAAATGCTCACAAGTCAAACCTCAATATATTTGCACAAATCATGGTATTTTTGAAGTTTGAACCATATCACATAAATGGATGATTCAAATGAGATAAAATTCTACATAGATAAATGAAACATCTAGAGAAAAAATGTTTATAAGCATGGAACTACTTTCTTCTGCCAATTTCAAGGCCATAAAGGCATGGGAAATTGGATTTTGGAAATTCAAAGGTTCTTTCTTGCCAGAATAAATTATTGGAGTTAATGGGACATAACTTTTCCTACACTTTTCAGATGAAGAATAAATTTTTTTCGAAAAAAGAGAAGGAAAAATTGAGAAAAATAAAATATGAAAACATTCTCAAATTTGGCCATTAAACTGGCCTACCACGAGCAAGCTTTCGGTGGATAGAATCTGGAGGATATCCTAACAGGAGATTTGGAATATGTTGAATTTAAATACAGATGGATGGAATCTTATTAGCCTATATAAGAAGGAGTTCACCAATGTTGAATAGGAGTTACACACCCCTGATCGAGAGGAGGATATGGGACAAGAATCTGTCCATTTTCCCATTCTTTTATTTTTCTTTTCTTTTAAATTTTAGTCTTAGTTTTATTTTCATGAAATTAAAATTTTAGTAAATTAAATAAATCTAGCATTGTTTTGTTAAAAGTGTTCCCTCCACACATTTCATTCTGTGTCTTCCATTTATATTATACTTTATTTATTTTTATATTTATTTTAACATTATTGTTTATATTTTATTTATTTATTTTCTTATATTATTATTCTTCTTTTCTCTCACTCTCTATCTCATACCAATTATTTTTATATTTTTTTTCTCTTATAGAATAATCATTCACCATTGTGATTTATTACTCATGATAATGGGAGTAAGACTCTTGGTTTGGAATGAGGGAGGACAAGGTGTTCTTGTATGTTTACATAAAATTTATTTTTCATTTGTGGTGCATATGATTAGCATGAATGGGTGTGGCGAATGTCCTCGATGTTGAGACTTTACCCCATGACAGAAAACTCAGCCTATTTATATAATTTTTTAAATATATTTTCCCACTCTTAATTGACTAGGTCATCACACAAGGGATTTCATAGTATAAATGGATGAAACAACAACGATAGAGATGGGTTTGGGAGATGGCACACTCTCCAAAAAGGTGTGACATAAAGATTGATTATAAGATGATGTGTAATTGATATTGCATATGCATTAATGATTTGAAAATTTCTAAATAAAAAGAATAGTGATTCATCATGAGATTTCATGTTTGGATTATCAAACTAAAAATAACAAATAAAGAAGAATAATAATTGAACCCAAAACCAAGTTCCTTATTTCCAAACTCATTTTGTTTATCATTAAATGATATTATAAATTCTTATATTTCATGTCATTTCATTTCCTAAATAAATATTCCGAAAAAAATTAGTTTATGTGAATTAGATTAAGTCAGTGAACTGAACTGAGAATCTCCTCAGGTTAGATGACCCTGGTTAGCCATTGTGCTGCACTAGGAAAATAATTTTATTTCTCAACACCCTATCACAAGCTTATGTCAACCACTCTTAGGTTAAATGTAAATATGTGATGGTCCCTGAATCCCTCATCTAAAAGGTCATGAGTTAATGAATTATACAAAAGGTATATAACTAAAAATATAAGAGGAATTACCATCATAAACCCCAATAGTATATATATATATAAAGAAGAGCCACCGATCAACATCGTATATCATAAAACATAACTAATATCCCATTAATTCATGTAATGGAATATATAAAATGAACTCCAAAATACAACAAGAAAATCTTATGGTAGAAATCCATGAGAACATGCTGTAAACATTGTGATCTTGAAATCTCTATCCATATTATTAGATCCTTCCTATAAATCTGAATATATATATATATATAAATATGTGGGTGATAATATAGTTATACTCAAAAGGATCATCACAAAAACTTATCTTGCCAATGTGGAATATGAATACTTGGGTATATAGGAATAAAAAAGAAAACTAACATACACCCAAAGCAGGTCCACTATAAATTCCGAAGAAGAATAATTATGCCTTAGTGAATAAATAACAGAACCAAATTGAACCTAAAAAAGTTCCATTTTCACTCATCCTTGCAAAAGATCGCTCAGCCAATAACACATCAATGTGTAGTAACATAGCATCGATGAATATATTAGAAAGGTACATCACAACCACTTCCCTATTCATCTGGTGGGTCTTATTCCCCACAACATATGTTTTAGCACTCCCATCCCTTCTTTATCTATATAATAACATCATAACTATAAATACATATTCATAACCACATACTACAAACCGAAACCACATCATACCACATCCATTTCCACATTCCATATCACTGCATCACAACCACACATCAGATCCTTTTCACCATAGGGTAACATGAACATGAATAACATCTATCTCATAGTTTTTCACAACACACACCCCACCATGTTTCAAAACCTATATCAAATATCCATTGCCACATCACAACATAAACACTATAATTGTATGTCGTTATTTCTCTTTCCTTATAATCGTGGATGATTATGTCCTAAATAATGTTTAGAAGAGAAATAAGGGAATGTGGGGTAGTTTTCTATCAGTCCACTATACAACCTGGATGTTAGGGAATCACTAAAAACCCAAAACCATATGGGAATCAATAATGTTATCTAACTCGAGTGGTAGTTCCTAAGAAATAACATAAAAATACACAATATAATAGTGAAACACACATAGTACTTATGTTCAACTCATAATACACCACCCATCCTACAACTACAATATCAAGAAAGACACCTCACATCAATAACTACTACACTACCATACCCAGCCACCACAAACAACCGTATAATAAGAGAACAATATTACATTTGATCACTTCATTATGAAATTCCATATTTACCAAAACTAACGACATCACGTTCTATCATCCATATTTAATGTGAAATTGTTCATTAATTAAGTTACATTTATTATAGCTATTGAATTATATTGTAATAAATTTCATTATAAGATCACTAGCCCACTCTACCATATTTAATTTTCTAATCACATTCATTATTTATTTCCACACAATATTAAAAAATCAACCCATTTTCCTTCTATTTTGTATTAGAAAAATACAACATAAACCACAACAACATCTCCTATTTTATTAGACACCACAATATCCCATCACTTCAACAAAAACTACACAACCATACCTTTTCAATGTAACAAACAGTGACACCACCACAATATTCATGCAACAACCCATCTTATACCCACACAACCAACCCAAGTCTTATCATCCCTTCCAACCACAATAATTATAAAATACCTCTTTAGAGACAAAAAACGGGACTCCGAAAATATCATAAATCTAAAAAAATATTACTAAGCTATTTTTAATGTCCCATTATTAATCATTCTTCCAACATAATTCATAATTTTAATTTTAAAAATTGATTCCTAAATACTATTTTTTTCACACAACAATTTAATTACACTGTTTATGTGATTAACCATTTCGAGAAGGTGATAATGCATACTAATAAAAATTAACAAGGGTAACACAAAAATGAATATTTAAAATAAATGATACAACATAAAACATAAAATTGAAACTAGTAAAGCTTATGTGAATCACCCTTTCCCCCCCCCCCCCTCAATTTTATTAATCTGATTCATTATCTTATCAGGATGACTCAAACCATCCACCCAATGAAAAAATTATCATGAAAAATACATAAATACAAAAATTTCTAAAGAAGTCTAAAATCCTCTACATTAGAGGAATATTCAAAGATCCATGATCCAAATTGAAGAGGGAAAAATGAGCATGAATCTAAAAATGCCAAAGAAAATACTAAAAACCCAGATTAAAAAATCCCTCATCAATCACTCAACCAAACACCACTATATCTAAATGATATCTACTACCATAGAATTAATGAGAATAAGTAATGATAGGGATATACGGAAAAGAGAAGAGGATACCACCTTTGATGTCTAGAATATTATAACATAGGATGTGAGGGACAAAATCCAACAAATATGGATGAAAATTCAGAATGGATAAGTCACCTAATGCCTAAGGTATGTGAGAGATTTACAATTTGGGGAGAAATCTGAGTGGACACATGAGTTTATAATTATTCTATAACAATAAGTAATAATGTTGTTGAAGTGGTTTTCACACCGCAATGAGGCTCAATACTAAGATCCATGGTTTGATCTCCTTAAAGAACAAGTGGGACAATCACTTTGAATTAAAGAAATAATAAAGGTCCTAACACAACCCTAGGAACCAGAGTGAAACTAAACTATGTTATGCAAAACAAAGGAACCCGACTATGAAGTCCACCATGATGTGTTAGCCCTCCCCATGATGCAATATCCATTTCTTCAAGACCCTTTTTGATATAAACATCTTTAGAAAAAAACAACGCAACATCTTTGGCTAAACATAGAGATTCTAAAAACTCACATCCTCAACACAATTCCACTATATGATCCTCATATTTCAATCCCAACCATCATTGTAAAATTCACTTAACTAAAATAGAATCTCTTCCTCTATAAATTTGAATATGATACAACACATGTGTTCATGACATGATCTATATTAGAAGGAGAAAAACATAACCAAAATCTCCTTTATCTCCCTACACACTTCATAAAAGCCTTCTCTAAAAGCAAAAACACTTGATGACAAAAAAGTAAGGGTATAAGGAAATTTGCGTCCTTACATTTTATTCCTCTAAAAAAATTCCTATCCTTGAGAATTATATCCAAACTAGTAAGAAATTAAATATCCACAAAACTCAGACACCCCTAGGAGATACACCAAAAAAATACCTCACCACTAATAGAAAATAAATTATGCATAAAAAATATCAATCATACTTTCATAGAATCAAGAACATAATAAAAAACTAGAATTTAAACAACCCTGGATATTGGGAACACAGAGGCCACTAACATTCCCACATACACTCCTATAAGACACCTTGACACAACAAGATTCAAACCAAGGGAATGACATTCCCACACATCACCCTTTCATGATGATCCTGAATATCAAAACCCCACTGCATGATTGTCTAATATTCTTGTTCATAAAACTCTCCCCAAATAATGACATGAGAATAATCAAGAATATGATTAATAATATGCAACACATAGAATATGTCATGGATCTGGTCTTTCTATGGAGAATGGGATAACTAGTACGTCACATCACTAACATGATCCAACACCATGAAGGGTTTGATAAGCCAGTTAGAAAACTTAATCACATGAACAAACCTCTGATATTAATTATGTGGATAAAACATCAAGAACATGTGATTAATGTTCTTAAACATTAGAGTTCTCCTCCTCTGATCATCATATAACTTTTTATGGTCATGATCCACCTTCATCCACTAAAAAATAATCTATACCTTCTCGGCCATGCTCCACGCCTCATCATGTTGAAGGATAACTGACTCCCTAGTCTTGGTCTAGCACAACAAAGATCTGTAAGGACACCCATGAAATTCCAAATATAGATCCATGACAATGGAAGTGTGATAGTTTTTTTAGAAATACATAACAAAATATATGTGTTTCACTCATGATTCTCTAAAATTAAAAACACATGCATGTAACATGTCCTACACTATTTTAATGGCACACTGTGTCTTGTCGTCCATTCATAAAGAAAACATAGTTCTAAGGTGTAACTGAGAATCAAAATCACATGGAAGACATTCCCGGACCCATGAGGTAAAACAAGAATACTTATCAGAGATTATGGACCATGATATCCCATAAATATTCATTATTTCATCCACATACTTCTCTGGAAAATCATACAAAAAATGTTACCCTTTAATCACTAAGAAATGAGTTGAATTCATCAGATGATCCATAATCACCCATATAACATCACATCCTCCATGGGATTGGGGAAAATGGTAATTTAATCTCTCAAAATGTACTCCCACTTCCACTCAAGGACCTCAAATGGTTGTATCAAATCTTATGGAACACAATGCTCTTCCTTTTCCAATTGATGGAAAATATTGAAAATCACAAACTCCTCCACTGATCTCTTCATCCCTGGCCACCAGAACTGCCTGTTCAAGGCATGATACATAATGTACATACCAGGATTCATGTCCATGGGTGGGATATGAAATTTCATGGAGAATCACCTCACACATTTTGGAAATAATTAACAACATCCCATAAAACAATAGGTGACACTGAACATCATATTCCAATCCCTCTAGATAATCACCATGAATAATATGATCACACTATACCCCCACCACAAAATCTATAAACCACAATTCCTAAATTTTTTGGAAAAAGGATTGTTTCATTATTATTTGATATAGAAAACCTCTACTACCAGCTTCCTCCATGTCAAAATGAGAGGTTGTGAACTCCTCCATCACTCTCCATGCATCTCTAGACACTCAGACGACATCTATCCACAAATTACAACCTATTACATCAACAAATAAATTTACTTTCCCTAGTGTATAAGAGATATCAAAGTCATATTCATACAATAACATCATATACCACCTCTAATGAATATTAAAATCCCACTGATAGAAGTTGTTCCTAAAGCATTTATAATTTGTAAAAACTATAAAGTGCTTATCGAAGAGGTATTGTCTTCACAACTTCTGATAAAAAATCATTGCTTCCAAATTAAGATCATGAGTGGTATGGTCATGTGAATTAGTGTGTAACTATTAATACCAAAATTAGATCATTGTCTACTGTTGCATCAAGAAGAAACCCAAAATGATTTGAAAATCATCGCAAAAAACCTCGAACATGACTCCCTCCTCTGCAAAACAAATTACATGATAATTGATCACCTTTTCCTTCAGGTATTTGAATGCGATTTGAAACATATAAATCTATGCGAAGGATTGGACCTTCCTGGTAAATTATGTCATGGGATCCAAAAAATAATAGAAATCAGATAGAAACCTTTAATATTATTTAGAAAGACTAAAGAAACTATGAACCACTAAAACATTCCTGGATTCCCCTAATGAAACAAATTATTAAATCTTTAATATATGTACTAATTCATGATGATTAAACACCAAATTCCCATTAAATATAGCTCTTGTTTACAAAACCATCACTTGGAAAAATTATCAGAGATTTGATATTGCTAAAAGAGTTACAGAATAATCCTCGGATGCTCAACATGATCGTCCCTTGACTTCATGTAAACAAGTATGTTGTCATTGAAAACTGTCATTAAAAGATTTGATAACTCAAGAAACATGGATTTCATGAGTCCCATAAAAATATTTAGGGATTTTTTGATACCGAATGATATAACCATGGACTCAAAGTACCCATAACAACACCTAAAAATATTCTGCAGGATATCCACCTCATTCACCTTAATCTAATGATATCCAAAAATCAAATAAATATTTGAAAACCAACAATCTCCCTTTAATAGGTCAAATATATCTTCTATACTCGAACATAGGTAATGGTTCTTCACCATCATTAGGTTCAATAATTGGTAGTATATGAAAATCCTTATATAACCATATTTCTTCATAGGTAACAACATCAAAGAACCCAATGCAGCATAATAATCTAAATTAAACCCTTTTTCATTAAATCAAATATATGGATATTCAACTCACACAACTCAGAAGGTTTCATCTGATAGGGATCCATATACATTATGGAGACACTGGGCTATAACTTTATCCCAAAATTGATGTTATGTTAAGGGCCTAACATCAAAAACTCTTTAATGAAGACATTAAAAAACTAAACAGGTTGAGGATAAATAATTGACTACTGTTCCACTAAACATAAAAACAAATATTCCAACTAAGAGGAATGGTGATCCCAAAATTTAGGACCTATCTAATGTTATCTCTCACAACCTAACACTTTCCATTGTCTTACTTAAACAAAGAAGGATGATCTCATATGAATGAAATCAATAATTGTAAGAAAAAAATTATATAAATTTATGTCTATAAGAAAATTGAATGGTTATGTTTATATCAAGAATAAATCCCCCATTGAATGATGATGCTGCATTATTAGTTCAAAACCCAGACACACATCATGAAAACTAGACTAACCATCAACTCGCATAGAAAACACTAGGGATACTAAAAGATTACTTACCTTGAGTCTCAAATGATAGACCAAGGTGGACACTATGATGGAGTGTGAAGTAACTAAATCTTACAATGCATAATCCAAAATAGAAGGGATGTACATACCTCAAAAGATCATTGGACATCCTCCGAAGGGAATCTCTATAACATGAATCTAACTACGACCCAATCTTATTCCTTGTGGACCATAATGGAGACAATATTTGTGACTAATCTCAGCCATATATCCTTGTGGGTGAGGGAAATAACATGGTTGTACTCTCTCTGCATTTTCTCCTCTCGGTAGAACAAAATCCTACTAACCATACTGTTGATAAGGCCTTAGCGGCAACTCATACTGAGGCTACCCTAGAATCTGACCTCCTAAGCTGCACTGGCCATCGAGAATGGTTAGACACTAGAAATATAAATTTTCACAACCTCAACAATAAATGTGAATTGGAAAAAAAATACTTGGTAGTAGCTCAAGAACTATCAGCTCTAAATAAGAACGAAGAGGGCTAAGACTAAATCAATGATTTCCAAAACCTGGACATCCCTAACATTTGAGAACCACTAACTCTAACTCTACTCTACAAGAACCTTTGATGACCCCCCTCCTGAGATGACCTAGACCACATATCCACCTTCTCAATCACCTCATACATAGCGTGAACCATTAAATACATAGGTAACATAAATATAGTATCCTAATGTTAAATCTTTGGATGCGGTTCTTTTTCAAAATTTTGTGCCCTAGATTCCTCATCCAATAATGGGTTGGGAATATCAAAGAAGATTCTTGATCCAAACCCCAATCTCTCACACACTCATTCTCCCTTGATAAAGAGAGAGAAACTCTTACTACTTTGTCTACATTAATTATGATGATTGAAATTTTTTAACGAATGAATTCTATAAATCATCCTATGATACATATCACTCTTTAAGACAAATGATATATATAAACTGAAACTAATGAGAAATTCGTCTTGGTTGACTAAAGTCCAACAAAATCTAATGCTCTGTCTAAAAACTGATCAAACTAAAAGAAATATCGAGCTCCACCAACCGCTAATTTATCTCGTGGTCAGAAATAATCCTATCATATTAAACCAAGAACTGATGTTGAAACTCCTTCAATGTCTTTCTTCTAGAGTTATCTTCCTCAATTGGGTCAATCCTCCTACATCTAATTGATGCACCCTATTTCACCTTTCTAGCCAAAACCAATTGTATATGATGACCACTACCCATATTTGTGACATAGAACAATGGAAATTTTAATCCAAAAACCAGGAATTTTTATTTAAGATCATTAAATTAAATTCATTTCATTTCCAAGAATAAATACAGTTCAATCATAAGCATAAAAATTATTGAGGCATGTACCTCTCCTAGGTTTCTACCCCATAATCAGTATCATCTCACCTAGTATGTTTAGTAAGCTTTTGGTCCTCAGATTGGATCCCAAGGATCCCTAAAAGACTATTCATTTATGATATTGAAAATGGGTTCCTATGTCCTAACATCTGTGTTTACTTTGATTACCATTACATGTATAAAATTATATATATATGTGTGTTCATCCTAGAATAATCGTATTGATACTTATATGTCCACTATATTTATGGTAATTTCCTTGGATTACATGTTGTATAAAAAAGGTTATAGAAATTCTTGGGATATAATGAGAACCTAGAGATACCATGACAGTAATCTAAAATATATTTCATTTGGTCCAGATACATCATAATTACAAGGAACATGTGATATTTTACTATTAGGAGTTAGGGGATCATGAGAATTGTGAATTCTTCACATGATGTCCACACATGGTGATATCAAATAGACGAGATCATTAAGACAAACCCACCAATAAGAACACCACATGTTTCAATTGTAATTGGTTATCCCTATCTACAAACATGTGTATTGGTCTCCTGACTTGAGATCATTATCAATGAGTGTAATTTGATTTCATAAGATGATACAAGGAAAAAACCATGTCACTGAAGTCATAGTGAGGTATATTGTGTTGGGTGCATCATTTGTGGTATGACATTAGTTGAATGATTATGATAAAATCTATATCTTCTGAGTTAAGGAATTGATATCTCAGGCCGGATTGATCACGATGGTAGTGGGTCAATAAATCTATAGTCATGGTTGTTGAAAGCATGTCCTTCCAGTTAGCTCAATAAATAATAAATCAAGAATGATAGACAACAAAATTTGTGCATTTTATTTTAATAGATATTGTAAGACAAAGAGATTATATTGCACAGTGTGTGTTTGTATGATGATTGTCATTTCTAGGAATATTTCTTCTCTTTAGGGGCCTCGATTATTTTCTAGACTCTGATATTGACCTATGAATAATATTCACTACTATTGAGATAAGGTCTTATAGGGTCACACATAATATCACATTCATGATTCTTCCCTATTCTAGTGAATAGATATATAGGATATAGTGGGCTCACCAAGTGGTCCGAGAGTCGTCCAAATATTAACGATAATCAAAAACTAAAACAAATTCATTATTATTCATGTATGTAATACTTAGGTAAAATTTAATAATTAAAATTATTTACAATAATTTAATTAAATACATGGAATAATATTATAGGAATGAATGTTATTTTAATATTCAATGTTATTTTATTATTAGTTGGAATTACAAGTTGAGTGAATGACTAAACTTTATCGTGTAATATATTTATATTAGTAGTAGGTAATAAAATATAAATGATATGAATAATGTAGCTAATTCATCATAATTATTCATTTATTTCTTATTTAGTGGATGTTATATATACGAGGGTTGGGGAACCCTAAATAGGTATTTGGAAATCCAATATATAAGTAGAGAAGAACCTCATTCAATGTATTATTCATCATTAAGAAATGAGAGCTTATATCTCCTTCTACATCATAGAGAGAGAAAGTATTCTACTGAGCAATCGATCTAAGAATGACATCACAGATTGAAGGTACAAGATTGATGTGTTTTTCGTGACATTGATGGAATCATCATAGAACGACGCTAGCACTTATATTTCAATGATCGGTGTATATGCAGATTATTGAAGCATGTGTGGATGATCTAGAGGGGTTCGAGCTCTGATCCATTGAGCAATGGTCACCAGTGACAATTTATTGCCCAACGTTCTTAGATTCAAATGAGGTAATCATTCATTTTTTATTTTTTCTTTCATTATCCATGTTAAACCCTCATACCTCTACCAGGGCTTAGATCGCCAGAGATGATGAAGTTTCATCACTCTGGTGATGAATGTTTTTAAATATATGGCCCATCACCTTCTATTTCACACCACAGTAACATCAATTGGTATCATAGGGATCACATGGATTTTATGGACTAAGAAAAAATTATATTATCTTCAATTTATGTGGAGGGATTTATTCGGTCCCAACAAAAATACCACACATTGATCCAATATCGGAAGGTCCAATTACAGTGATCCAAATTTTTTGATACAAATCGTTTGAGTCATGTATTCATGTATAAATTTTTAAAAAAAGATATATTTTAATATATTTGTTATTGTAGATGATTGTTTTTATCCGATGGTTTTTCCAGTCACCCCTCATTTTTGTACGTGTTCCGGGCAACTACCAGTGGCCAGAAAAATTTATGCCGGTGGGCAAGAGTTACACAAGGTAGAGGAATTTCTGAAGTAAAAATATAAAATAAATACTAGTAAAATTTTAGTCATGAGAAAATTATGGGGGTGTCCTGACTTTTACAGGTTCTATAATTTTTTTCAATGGGGATATCAATTGAGGCGGTTTGTGTGTGTAAAAATACCAAGACGTGACATTTTATTTTAAAAATGGTTGTTGTGTATCCGGTTTCTCACAAAATCAATCAAATACAAAATTAAAATCTCAAGTGTTCTATTTTTTGCGGTGGTGGACCTGTTTTTAACAAAACTAAATTTATTGAATTTAAAAAAATATGTGGATTACTAAGGAATCTATCCATGCTATCCTCTTCCCCTCGAACACCACTGGCCCGACCGTGCACCAGGATCCCTCCCCCATCACTTACCCTAACCCCGGTCATCCTGACCACTACCTATTCTCATGGTTCACTCTTGAAAAACCATCATAGCTGAGAACATCATCGTCGTCATGCCTCCAGATTTCATAATCATCACTCTCACATAAATTGTTTTCCTCATATCCTGCAACTGTTACACCTCCCTCTGACAGAACTATGTCGCCCACGGTCTCCCTGAGCCTCTTCTATCGGTCTACAGCACCATGAACCCTCTAGTTGTCAACCCTTCCATGTGATGCAACCCCTACCCAGATCGAGTGACTCCCACATGTCTTGTTGGACCTGACCTACCCCACAACAGTCCTTGGCATGTAAGCCCAACCTGGTACAGGTCATGGCAGGTCTGCCTAGCCCAAAATAGCCCTGGTAAAGGTTTTTTTTGGCTTGAAACATGATTGTGGGGTTTCAACCCGACCCAAAATGGGCATGGGTGGGGTTTTGGGCCAAAATAATAAACACTAATACCACCAAAAATTAGTTAATTTATTTTTATATTAAAAATAATATTGATTTTATATTTTCAAAAAATTAATTTAATGTTTGGAAGAAAACATAAATTAATATTGTGGCCGAATGAGAGAACGAAATATGAATTTAAATAATTCATTTAATTTATATGAATTTCATCGTACTTAAATTTATTAATTTTCATTTTATCACACCTTTATTTTATTTTTGGACTTGTCTTGAGTTGTAACCGACTTTGTCTACAAAGGTTATTTTATTTAATTATTTATTACATGCATGTGATGTTTGAAATATTTATGTATTTTATCGATGATATGTGCAACGTCCTAATTTATTCAATATGTGTAAGGGTATGGACATCCATTCTGATCTGTATGTATATTGTTCATGCTAAGGCCCTCTATTATGTGTGCGAGTATTGATGTACTATTAATGATTATTCTATAAGGTGAGGACTCCACCATGACGAAGCAGTATCAAAGACGGGATGTGAATACACTACACTAGGGGTGAGCTCCGATACGAAGAATGAACTTGAGTATGATACCCCTAGGTCATGGTAGATCCATTATGTTTAAATGGGTCAACCAATATTAGATGCTCAAGACTAGTCATGTAATTTTATTTCCTTTTGTATTTTTCTATTATTTTATGCTTTTACTTGTCTTTGGAAAACAAATAAAATAATAAACAAAAAAATCATAAATACATGATGAATATATTCTATTACTTAATGTTCAGTTGTGAGCATGAAAACATAGTATGATAATATTTAATATAAAATTATTACATTCATTGAAAATATTAAAACCCCTTTAATTAATATTAGGCTATGAACTCCTTTCTTAATTTACATTTGAACAAAATAGAGTGTAAAAAATGATCGTCAACCATAGTTGATGGTGTCTCCCATTACAAGGGTGTTCTTATGTAAACGATGGGTTTACATAACTATGGTTGGTAGAAATTAAGTATTTATAGCTATCATTCTATCACATTAGAATAAAATTGTTGAGGGAATCAAGGATATGATTCTAATAGGCTGAGACTTTACTCAAAAAATCAAAAATTATGAGTTAATATCATTGCCTAGACTAGAGTTTTCATTGGAACTCTATGAGTAGTGGCGTGGAAATAGTTTGTAGACAATGAGGGAATGTTTCAAGGATCCCTTATAATATAATACTCAAGAGACAGATTATTCCAATTCTAGAAGTGAGGGATACTAGAGTTCGATAAAAGTGTGGGAGACATTTAATGATTTAAATATTTATTCAATAATGTCTAAATCGGAGTCAGGATAATATACCAACTACTAATGATTAATTATATTAAGTAAAAAATGAAATCACCAACACCATTATAACATTATCACTGCTATAGATACTAGAAAAATAAAATACCCTGCCTTGCCATAACATTCATGAGTGGTACAGGCGCTTGCGCATAGTACTACGCCAATATAAGAAGCTTTATATGCTAGATTTTTCACTTATGGATGAGAATCCTCAGGGAAGAAGAATGGTGAATAATGACAAGTATAAAAAAGAATGTTGATAAAGCACTAAATTTACAGTGTATGATGTTGTCATTTATGTCCAGAAAATTGCATAAAATGAATGAGAATGAAGATCATAAAAGATGTTTACTCATGTCCAAAAATTAAAGTAGGGAAAAGATATGCAATAATGGTATGCGATATTGAGTGCACTATATTGTTGCAATCTAGTAGAACAGAATCAATCATGACCTCATGTAGTCAAGATAATCGGGTACATTATGAGACGTGGAGCCCTTAGGTTCAAGCTGAACTGAGAACTAGAAACGGATCTCATTCTTTCCTCTTTACCAATAAGCTTCTAGAATTTTATTGTTAATTATAATATAAATATAATAAAAAAGTCACTCCTTGACATTTTGGATTTAATTTCACAACATGATAAGGATATTTAGAATATCAATTAGTCTATCCTTATATTGAACAATTGGGGGAAGGGAATGACTAAGGGGTCTAAGGCTCAGTGCAATCCGAAAAACTATTACATCGTCCTTTTAAAAACCCAAAGTTAAATAGGGAGGGAAATGAGAAGGAGGATGTCTACTTCATATGTTGTAAGAAAGTTCGCTAGAAGAATAGTTAGAGTGTTAGGGAATCAAATCAAGAAAATTATTCAACTTAATGTATTCTTATCATTGAATTCAATATGCATTTATCTAAAATTTGGGAATTGGATACATCATGTGGCTCACACACTTGTTTTCATTTGTAGGAACCAAGTAGATTATAGATGATTTCAATGGGCGAGGTAGGTCTAGAGGCTACAAATGGTGAAAATATAGAAGCCTTGGAAGTGGTATATTATCATATGAATCTTTCTTGGGGTTTGGTTCTTGTATTAAATAATTGTTATTATATTCCTTTAGTCACCAAAAACATAATCTCAGTTCCATGTTTGGAAATAATGAGATTTTATTTTAATTTTGGAAATAAATTTTCTCTTTTGTTATAAGGATCACATGTATGGTAGGAGATATCTTAACAATGGATTATATATACTTGAACATCAAAAACCATGTACTATAAATCAATGAAAAATCCAATGATCAAGACTCATATAACACCCACCTATGGATCTTCAAACTTAGTCATCTAAAAAATAATCATTTATTGAAATTACATCAAGAAGGGTATTTAGACCCAGTTGAGTTAAAGCCCCTGGTTGTATGTCAGGCTTGTTTATAAGGGAAAATTACTAAAGTACCCTTCTCTATAAAAAGAGAAAGAGCCACTATATTACTGGAATTAATTCATACAGATGTATGTAGTCCATTCCTAGTACATGAAAGGGGTGGGTTTTCGTAAATCATTACTTTTAACGATGATTATAAATGTTATTGTTATATAAATTTAAAGTGGTAGAAGTTAGAATCCTTTTATATTTTTATAGAATTCCAACATTAAGTAGAAAAACAACATGGCATGAAAATTAAGGGACTCCTCTCAGACCATGGTAGATAGTATCTTAACTAAGATTTCATTGATCACTTGAAGGAGCGTGAGATAGTATTTTAGATCACTCCTACTTATAAATCTTAGTGAAAAAATGTTAGTGAAAGGATGAATCATAACTTCAGATCAAGGATGAGTCTGGAAACAGTTCCATTATCTTTTTGGGGATAATCCTTATAGACAGTGACATGTACCCTTTACCGAGTACCAACTAAAGATACTTATGGGATATTATATGAGTTTTAGTATGGAAAGAAAACTATTTTTCCACATATACCTACATGGGGATACAATAATTTTTTCAATACCATACCTAGTAAAAAATTGGTATTTAAAAGAATTAAGTTCTTCTTTATAGGTTATCCTAAAGAAAATAAATGATATTAATTATATAACCCTTCGGATAAGAAAGTGTTTGTGGAACTACATGCCATATTTCTTAGAAAGGGGACACATTTCCAATGGAAATATTGGAAGCAAGATTTACATCAATGAAGTTATTGTTCCATATTCACAAGTGATTTTACAAGAACAATCTATATAAGATATAGTGGGAGATGAAAAATTTCTTGACACAGAAGTCTGCATAGGTCAACTCGAGAGGTTGAAGAACCAAAGTGTTATGGTTTTTTTGCCATTGAGTTAGCTGAAACATTACTCTTAGAGAATGATGAAAATATTTCCTACAAGGAAGTAGTAGAATGCATGGATCCTACTAAATAGAAATATTCCATGCATTTAGATATGATGTCTATTTAAGAAAATCATGTTTATAGTTTTATAGAACCTCTAGCTGATGTAAAACTCATTGGGTGAAAATGGGTATTCAAGAAAAAATTATCCATGGATGGTATGTTCAATATCTATAAGGAAATACTGGAAGTAATGGGTTTCAAGTAATGTCATGGAATAAAATATGAACAAACAATATCCCTAGTAGAGATGTTCAAATCCATCAAAATATTACATACAATAGCAATCGATTATTTTTAAGGGATTGGGAAAATGGATGTCAAAACTACTTTTCTAAATGGGAATTTGGTTAAAGAATTCTATATGAGTCAACCTGAAGGGTTTGTTTAGTCAAATTATTCCAATAAGTGTGAAAAATGTAGAAATACATTTATGGGTTGAAGAAGGCATCATGATTATGAAATATTTGGTTTGATGAGGCCATAAGAGATTTTGTTTTCGTCAAGAATGATGGTGATCCATGTGTCTATATGAAGGTTAACGTGAATGTAATAATTTTTATTGTATTTTAGTTTTATGATATATTTTTTATGGGAAACATAGTGAAAGTCATACAGATAGTTATGTATTAGATAAATGAATACTTCTCCATGAAAGACATAGGTATAGTAGCTTATATTATAGGGATAATGATATATCAAGATAGATCTCAAAGGCTGCTTGGGCTAGGTTAAATTACATATATTGATAAAGCACTTAAAAGCTACAGTATGGAACAATCCAATAGAGGGTTGTTTTCAATTCCACATGTTATCAATCTCTCCATCAAATTGTATCTACAAATACAAGAGAAGATTGAAAGAATGGGCAGAATCCTTTATTCATCTACAATGGTATCCATCATGTTTTTCGTGCTATATACTAGGTTTGACGTCGCCATTTAATAAAAAATGGTGGGATGCTATCAAGTTAACCATGGAGAGCTGCATTGGGAAAATGTAAAATCAATCCTGAAGTGTTTGAGGAATACAATGGATATGTTTTAGGTGGTTGTAGAAGATAGAGAACGGGCAGTGAGAGGATACACTAATGCTAGTTTCCAAATAGATCATGATGATCTTAAATCATAGTCACGCTATGTCTTTTTCTTTAATGGCAGTATAGTGATATGGAGAATTTCTAAGCAACCTATGGTATCTGATTATATAGAATAATCTAAGTATAGAGAGGTTTCCGATGTAGTTAATAAGGTGGTCTTGGTATGAATATTTTTCATAGACATTGGTGTTATGCCTATCATTGCAGACCCTATTCTATTTTATTGTGATAATATTGCAGAAATGGTTCATTCCAAGGAGAGAAGGCCACACTAGAGTATAATTCATATACTTATTAAGTTTCATCTCTTGAGAGACATTACTTGGAGAGGAGAATTCATAGTTAGCAGTGTATCCACTGATGATAACATGGCAGACCCCCTGAAAAAATCCATATCTACAAATAAGCATGATTCTCATGTGAGATATAGAATATTGAGAGTGGTTAACAGTGCATCCATAGAGTATAATGTGGAAGACCCTAGGTCTAATGAAATTTCTCAGAAGAAGCATGATTCTTCATGTGAGAGCTAGCATATTGAGACTTGTTAGTAGTTGGATCTAGTGGAAGTTGGAGTGTTGAAAGTGGGATCCCTGTACCCAACTGGTGTGAGTACTTTGATTACCATTACATGCATACAGTTATATATATATATATATATGTGTGTGTGTGTGTGTTTATCTTACCACACTTTTTTTGATACATCTTCATCCACTATATTTATGAAAATTTACATAGATTACATGTCATATCAAAAGGTTATAGTTGTTCTCATGCTATAATGATAACCTAGAGATGCCATGAAATTAATCCTAATGTTATGTATTATAGTCCAGAGATATCATATTGACAAGAAACATATGATATGTGACTATTAGGAGTTGGGTGCTCATAAGTATTGAGAATTCTTTTCATGAAGTTTGCACTTGGTGATCTCAATTATGTGAGAGCATGTGAACAAACCCTCCAATAAGAACACCACATGTTTTAGGTTTCATTGGTTGTTCTTCTCTACGAACATTTGTATTGGTATCCTAGCTTGATATTATTACCAATGCCTACAATTTTATTTAATACATTGATGTAAGGAAAAAATCATGACATTTAATTCATGGAAAGCTAGCATGTTTTTGATAAGTCATTAGTGGTATGACATTGGCTGAATGATGAAAAAAAAAATTTGTCGCTTCCGAATTTATGATGTGATATCCTAGGCCTAGTTGATCATGATTGTAGTACATTCATAAATATATGGTCATGGTTGTTAAAGGTATTCCCTTATATTTAGGAAAATAAATAATAAATCAAGAATAGATGATGAAATAAGTTGTGTATCCTACTTTAAGATATGTCATGAGAAAAATAGGTTATAGTACATAGTGTATATTCGTAGGATGGTTGTCATTATTATGACTATTCGTTGTCTCTTTAGGGGCCTTAATGGGTTGCTAGAATCTGCTCTTTATCCATGAATATCATTCACTGCTGTTGAGATAAGGACCTAGAGTGTCACACACAATAACACATTCCAGATTCTAACATATTGTGGTGAATATGTATATAGGACATGGTGGGCCCCACCATGATGTTCGACATTGGTCCATGTATTAATGATAAAATAAATATTTATTAACTAACTATTAATCGAGTACATAATGATTGAATTGAATTTATTAATTATAATTTTTTAAAAAAAATAAATGGAATTATATTACACGAATCAATATGATTTTATTATTCAAGGTTCATTTAATATTATCAAGAATTATGAGTTTATTTAATGACTATATTTTATCCTCTAATATATTAATATTACAAGTTGGTGATAAATATATATAATATTAACGATGTAGTTAGTTCTACATAATTATTAATTTATTTATTATTTATTGTATGCTAGAAATACAGTGGACGAGGAACCCTAATTGGGTATTTGGATATCCACTAAATAAGAAAAGGATATCCTCATTCCATACGCTGTTAATCATTAAGAATTGAGAGATTCTCTCTCCTCCCACATCCTATAGATAGAAAGCCTCCTTTCGATTGATCTATCCACAAACCACTTTGTCTATCAAAAGCATGAGTTTGAGCTGATTGTTGTGATTTCAAAATAATCATCATAGCACTGCACTAGAACCTAGATTTTGATGATCGGCGTGCACATGGATTCTAGAAGTGTTTGTAGATGATCTATAGGGTTTGAAACTCGGATCCTCTGAGAAATGACCGCTTGTGAAAAGATGTTGTTATGCACGATTTGTTTCCAATGATGCAATCATTTGGGGTTTTTGTGCTTTGATTATCCCTATAAGATCCTCATACCACTATCAGGGATCATATGACCACAAATGATAATGTTTCCTTACTCTCACGATGAATAATTTTAAATCCCAAGCCCAAAAATATTCGCTTCATGCCCTACTACCATCAGTTGATATCCCTTTATATATGACATGATAAGTTCGATTAGTGTTGTTATTATGCCAAACCCAAGAAATCCTCGCATGTGCCTCACTCCAAACATTATCCTGACTCTTAACCAAGTCTTTCATATGACACTCTCATGTCCCACCCTCATTGGTATCCCTTTAGGACTAGTAGTGAATATGAGAGTGACCCTCGAAGCCCACCCCCAATAGGTCATGTGTAAGAAACTAACACTGATGTTATAAAAACACATATATGGGAGGAATTACCCTCTTGAACCCAAGAAATATATTTAAAGAACCATCAATCAACACCATATAATATAAAACATAAATTATATACCATAAATGAATGTAATGTCGTAAATAAAATAAATTCTAATATAATAAAAGAAAGTTCTATGATAAAAAACTAAAACAAATTATTATGAACTCCATCAGCAAATAATGTTCATCCATGTAACCATCTCCTTTCTATAAATTTGAAAAAAACACACAAACATATATATAAGTGGGGGCATACACATATACACAGTAGGATCATCCCCAAAACTTCTTATGAAAGAATCATATTAATGACTCAATGAATAAACAACAAACCCACCACACAGTTAAACCTGGACCATTATCTTATACCATTAACAAGGTTGTCTCATACATTAACATATCTATGTGTAGTAACATAGAATAAATGAACATATCAAGAAGGTAACCCACAACAACTTATCCTCTAATACAGTCTCTCTCATACCCCCAACGGCATATATCCTGGTTCTCTCATCCCTCTCTTATCCATACATCCACTTTATAACCACAACCACATATTCAAAAACACAAACCACATACCACAAACACATTATACCATAACCATTTACACATGTCATATCACTACATCCAAACTGCACATCACATCCTCATCACGGTAGAGCAATTTAAACATGAAAGACATCAAATTCATGTCGTCCTAGCACACATGTCCCCCACCATGTTTCACTACCTCTATCACATCATTATTTCCATATCACATAAAAGGCACCCTAATTATATGCCATTATAGCATGGCTGTCATAACCTCATGCCATCATAACCTATTATACCTTTGGAAGGTAGAGTGGGGAAGTTGAAGTAGTCAGCCATTTTTTCCATTTATAACCTCTATTTTGGGGAAAACACCCAAAACCCAAAATCGTATAGGTGTCAGTAAGGTTATATAACTCGAGTGGCGGTGAGTGAGAAATAAAATAAAAAAATTGGAATATTCACACACAATCTCATTATAAGGGTGGACTCAAAAGACATCACCCATCCTTGAACTACAACATCAATCAAGCCACCACACATTGATAATCGTTGTAACCCCGCCATACCCAACCACCCTTAACAATATCAAACCAAGATAAAAACTTACCATTTGATCACATCATTATTATATTTTGGATTTACCATTATCGTCTACATCATATACAATTAGAAACATTTAATTTAAACCCATTCATTAATTAAACTATATTTTTTCCTATCATTGGATTCTCTTATAAACACTTTCATTACAAGATCACCAATATACTTTACACATTTTATTTCCCAATATCTTTCACTAGTAATTTTAGACTAACATTTATCAATTAACTTATTCTACTTCTATTTTGTAATTAGTTCTTTCATTTAAATACAACATCAAGCAGTGTTATCAGACTATTGTGAAACAAGAAAAAAAACATATCACATACCAACAGCCACCACACCACCCCCATTACCGCCACAACAACTACAAAATAATTCATTTTCCATGGAACTAGTCATTCCACCACAAGAAGAATCACAAATCGAACCATCCTCTACCATCACAGCCAATCAACACCTTATCATCACAACCAGCCTCCAATACAACCCAATTATTCTTTAACCACAACAAGAGGGACTCTATAAACAACAGAAAAAGAAAAAACATAATATTAAACCATTTTTATCAACATGTTATTAATCATTATTCCACATTAATTCATAATTTTATGTTTAACCACCAATTTCAAAATTCCATATTTTCACACAATAGTTTCATCACCCTATTTCAGTGATTAACCTTTTATGGAAGTCAATTAAGTATAACAACCAACAGAAAATAAGGCTAACATATTAGTGAATATCTTAAAGAAGCCAATAAATATAAGAAATAACAGAGAAATAAGTAATGTCCATAAAAATCACTCCTTTTCCCTTATATTTTATCAATATGATTCTTTATTTTATTATTATTTCTAACCATCCAATCAGTGAAAAAATGGCTTGATAATTTAACAATTACAAAAAATAATAAAGTAATGGTCTTGATTCCCTTACCTAAAAGGACACCATTAATATTGTAGCCATAGAACTTTTAAAGAAATGTAATCGCAAATCCAAACACCCATGGAAAACCTCAATATACTATACAACCCTCATCACTCACTAATCTAATTGATGGTCCAGTGTTAAGATGAAAAAAATTCCCAAGGGGGTTAATAATTATTTATAAATAAAATTTACGTTTAAAAGTTATAATAATAGAGTTATTAAAGAAAATTTATTAGAAATAAAATGAATCAGACATAAGATATTTTTACACTGGTTCAGATCTAAATGATCCTAGTCCAATTTTTACAAGTCTCGTGAAATGAGAGGGAAAAAACCCACTATATCCACTTATAATGGAATATTTATAATGATTTTTTCACACATGGAATCACAACCCAATTGAAAATCATTTTTCCTTATGGAACCTTAAACCCAAAACAGAACTACCTTTTTCTGTCTAGAGGCACAACCCAAATAGTTTTCCCTTTTCCCCTGGTGGCAGAGCTTAATGCCAAACATTTATATGATAGTCATAACCCACAATCCTACCCATATACAATTATACACACATAAATAAAATAAGAATTAAAATAATAGAATCTGATGAATACATCACTGTCTGAGAGTTGAGGCTACAATCATCTCTATAATACTAAATGATCTAGCAGTAAAGGATCAAACGGTTGTAATTCAGCTGAGATCAGTAGTTTAAAGCAAAAGTATGCCTTAGTTAAAAAATTATTAAAATTCTAAACCTATTTTATTGATATGATATGTCAAAATCCTTATATAGAGTTATTTTATACACAATAGATTCAAAT
Source organism: Viscum album (assembly GCA_963277665.1). Taxonomy (NCBI): domain Eukaryota; kingdom Viridiplantae; phylum Streptophyta; class Magnoliopsida; order Santalales; family Viscaceae; genus Viscum; species Viscum album. The sequence goes on from OY728125.1 coordinate 1,618,135,754, forward strand.
TTTAAATTCCAATTTAGTTTATCATTCCCACTGTTACATGTGATATATTCATAGAAGGTGCATGAAAAACATAACCACATGGCTTACTTTAATAATATGTAAAATTAAAAAAATATTGTATAGTAACAACATGTTATAAATATTAATATAATACTAAAAAATATTTATAACCCACAATAAAGTCCCTTGGAAAAATCTCATAATATATATGAGATTAACTATTCAAATATCAACCACATTTAATTTGAAACTCTCATTTTCTGAAGAAACTAGCATGAAACATCAAACCACGTGATGAGTATTTAGTCCTATATAAAATTATTCCAAATAAAATTCCATATAATTAAAATAATTAATAAGTACTTAATGAATATTTTAATCAAGATAAACATGTGAAACAAACAGACAGTAATTGAAAACATAAGAGTATAAGTAAAACAGAGCGTGTTTTGCGCTATAATGTATCATAGAAATTTTGTAGTCATAGATAGGTCATATGGTAGGTTCAATATTTTGTCAAATTTCACCTTGTTCTCACTTCATTTTTATTCATGTAGTCTCTTCATTTTGGTAAAGTGGTCACTTCTTTTATTTCATGAGGTCACTCCATTTTTGTTCATATGGTAACTTCATTTTTTTCATGCGATAACTTCATTTTTGTTTATGCAATCACTTCATTTCTATTCAAACTATCACTTTATTTCTATTAATTCAATCAATTCATATTTTTTCATGCGGACAATTTGATTTTGATAATGTGGGAATTCAAGAAGTTGTCAAATTTTCACCCACAACCACCACTCAATGCTACTTCCAAACATAGTCAGGTTTTCATTCATGGTCACTTCTCAAGGTCATTTCTGGAATTTTTCAAATATTCACTCGTGGTCACATTACAAGGTCACATCTAGACTTCGCCAAATTTTTAGTCACGATCACTTCCCCAGATCACTTCCATACTTTTTCATATTTTATATCACAGTCAGTTCTAGACTTTGTCATATTTTCAATCAAAATCACTACTCACGATCACTTCCAGACTGTCAAATTTTCACTCACGGTCACTTCACAAGATCTATTCTAGTGTTTATCAAAATTTCAATCACGACCACATCCAGACTTTTTCATATTTTCATTCAAAGTCAATTCTCAAGGTCACTTCCAGTCTTTGTCAAATTTTCACTCATCGTCAATTCTCACGATCACTTCCAGACTTTATCAAATTTTTACTCACAGTCACTTCTCAATGTCACTTACATACATATTAAAATTTTCACTCACATTCACCTCTTAAATACATTTCCATACTTTTTCAAATTTTCAATCACGGTCAATTCTCAAGGTCACTTCTAGAATATGTGAAAAATCAAAGCATTAAAATTCTACCATGTATGTGAAATTATAATTATATAAATTATAAAAAATACTAATAAATTGGATCAATTGTCTAATTCAACACCCAACACTACAAAAAATGAAGTATATTCACCTCCATAGTTTTCCTAAGAAGATAGAATGAGACGGATCTAGGGAAAAGAGAATATGATCTCACCTTGGATCTCAAGGAGATTGTTCTATTGGATTTGATGTCAAAACGAAACTGAAATAGGATTAAAGACACAAAGGACTAGCCACATGTCATCTAGGAACCACGAGAGGTTGAATGGTTTAGATAAAGAACCTCATAGACACTCAAATTCATAAATATTCTAGAAAATAAGGAATAACGGTATGATGGGCGTTCTCACACCACAATGATGCCTGATCCTGAGATCCCTTGCATGATCTCCTTAATGATTGAGAATATCTACCACTTTTAATTGATGGAATAACAATGGTCATGGCGCAACAATACACACCAGGAAAAAACTGGCCCTGGATATACAGAACCAAGGAACCCGACCACTAAATCCACCACATCGCAAAGAATATCCCTACAATGCAACATCCTCCACCCTGAGACCCTTCACACCATAACCATCGTCAATACACCCCAATAAAACTCCCTTAGTTAAATAAATGCAGTCTTAAAATTCATGACCTCAATACCAAGACACAACATAATCTTCACACCATAATGTTCACTATCATGGTGCAATGCTCTTAACCCTAGTAGATGCTCCTCATCTATCCATATGATAGTGACTCAACACACATAGTCACAATTTGATCCATTTCAATAGTTGAAAACGTAACCAAAATCCACTTCATCTACCTCTAGACCTCCTCCAACCCCTCCCCAGTACATCTAACAACCAAAAAGTGAAAAGTGGGGATCTTAGGAAATCTGGACCCTTACATGTCAAAAGTCAACAACACAATTTTTTTTCAATTTTAGCCTCTTATGGAAATGGTATTACCCTTTGAATATTTCACCAATTATTCTATTTTTATTTGTTATTAAATGGGTTGTTTCATTGATTGCTTCCCACTAGGGCACTTAGAATCCAATATTTTTATTGTGCCTATAACAGTTTTAAATAACCAGTAATAATATCATTGAAATATAGAACCTAAGTGTAACTAGTCAGTGAATTTGAGTTAAATCCTAGTGATCACATAGTTTAAAGATAAACTCAAAGAAACAAAATAAAAATGAAATAAATAAAAAGTGAATTGATAAAATTAAATAACACACCTCTTTCAAAATGTCTCTAAAAAGTTATAGAGGGAAACCCTGTCAAAGTTTCATCTAAAACCTTAGAATTTATAAACTACCAATGAACAACATTGGAGTTTACCTTAGGGATTTTTTTTCTCAAAGATGCTCTATATCTTTCATAATATTGATATTTTTTTACTATTTTTTATTTGTTTTTTATTTTTTGTATGTGATGAATATTACAGTTAGAAAAGAGATAAAAAAGTAAATTCAAGTGAAAGTGGAGGGATGGAGGAAGAAATAAAATTGAGTTATATGAAAGATAGTGAGAACACGTTTAGTGATTAACAGAATCCCCAGTAATTTGGTATATCATTGTTCTATTTATAAATTTATTTTTCTTCAAATAAACTCCCTTAAATAAATGTGTTAGGCCACTCAACATTCAACCTACATCATTCTATAGAATGATGAATACCCCCAAATGAAATTTATTTTAAATGGGGGGCATTATATTTCAGTAAGAGAAGTAGAATCCCAAATATATTTGTGATGTTCTGAAGTGATTATTCATTTAGAGACTCACATTTTCAAATTCAAGTTTAATGTGAAAGGAAGTAGTTGAAAATATAAAATGAGTAGAAAAAAGTGGAAGGGTATTAATGGGTTTTCACCTCACTAATGTATTCAAAAATGTAATAAAATGAATTCATAAACTCAAAACCACAACCCAACTACACTCATTGAGTTAGTAAAGTTAATTAGTTCTTTCGGGAGAAGATAAAAGATCATGAAATTAAGGGATAAATATAGTAGAAAACAAAACATGAAAAAAAGATAAATCACGTCATGGGGGGGGTGAAGAATGGGTAAACCACAAACACAATATGAAGGTAGATCTAGGAGACAGGATAGGAATTTCATGATGAAATAATACAAATAAAAATAATAATGATTGAGAGAAGGATGTAACATAAGTAAGAGTGATACAAAACATTAAAATAGACGAATAAACAGACAATAAGATTAACTAACATAATAAATTAACAATTAAGAGAATTAAAGATGGGATTTAGAAATTAGAAATTGTTGGGGAAAGTCATTAAACTTTATAACATGTAGGACCCACTGAAACATATATCTAGGTTACAAATTCAGAATGATAAATTTAATATGTTTATGAAAAGAAAATTAAATAACTCTATTATTCAAACAATCCCTTGGAATTACAAGAAAAACAAGAACAAAAAAGAACACCATATATAACATGCTTCAGATCAGCGTGATCCTACGTGCACAATGAGAAAACCACCCAGGTCAGTCGTTTTATTTCTAAGAAAAAGAAAGCATGAAATACAAAATTGATATTCAAAGAAGATGACAAGAGAAAATATTTGAGGAGACCAGCCTTGTTGATCTAGGTGGCAGTGATGAAACCCATCATGTAGAGTCAACACTATCTACTCTTGGACTGACACACACACACACACCCATGAAGGATACTATTCCAATCATGACAAAAAGAAATTAATGGCATATAGATCCAAGAATCGTAAACTGAAACCAGGTCATGAAAAATAGAATCCATGATATAGAACCTCCTATAGTGAACAGGAATCCTAGACCCAAGTTCGGGTCAATATCCACTGAATCTCCATCGGAGCGGTACTCCGGTTCCAAAAGTTGGCACAAACACGATGGATGGGAATACGGGTGGCTGGTAAACTCTTTTTCTCCATCTTTTTCATTGATATCCTCTTTGTGCAACAATGGAAGATCACACCAGGGGCTCTCATGATCAACCAGAAAAAAACATAAACTAGAAATTATTTATTTATTTGAATCAGGGCATGCTACAGAACAATGATGGCATGTCAGGACAGTGTCAGGCGGTGCGGTCAGAACCACGATATGAAAGTAATATCGATGACCGAGATGCCGTAGGTATTGTCCTAACAGAAGGTGGTTCAGATGGCGAGACAGGTGGCAGCAGCCACTGTCATAAAGGGAGTGACCCAGATCAAGGTTGCGGTAAACGAGCACAACTGGAGAACTATCCCCCATTGGATTGACCACACTCATCGGCCCAAAAACAAAATGCTACAAATGTAAGGAAACAATCTCTCCAATGGAAATCAGCAGCATAAGACAACATAAATAGGTAAACATTGGTAATACAGGTACACCACATGCAAATACCCATCGATAAGTACAAATATGAATAAATCATAAGGGAAAATTTTAATGGAATTAAATTCCAATATATACAAATGGAATAAAACAAAAAATCTCCCCCTTGAAATTAAATGAATTTAAGAATGGTTTTATCACAACCTAAGTTATATAATGGGGACCAAGTTCATTAATTTAAGATAATGCATGAACTAGGACAAAGGTATGACCTTAGTCAAACAATCAGCAAGGTTTTTCCTCGTGGGTATCTTAGTGACACTCACTGTCCCAGATTCTATAACATCCCTAACAAAATGACGTTTAATGTCAATGTGCTTCAATATAACATGGAATACATAGTTCTTAGACAAATTCCATGTAGATTGAATATCACTGTAACATCCTAGGTAAATAAAGGATAAAGAATTTTCATATTTATTAATATTTACGAATTAAATATTAATTTTAATTAAAAGGGGTTTCTACATTCGATAGCGTACTCGATACGCAACGATGAGTTTCTTTGAAAACTTACGTTGCACACAAGTAATAAAATAATATTATTTTAAATGTTAGTTAACAAGTAGCCATTGTACTGGCGGGAATGGATAGAAATAACTAAAATATGATTAGATATGTTTTTAAATGTTTATACATTTACCCAATAAAAGATAAAGGCTTAAAATACGGAAAGAGTTCAATTTTAGGGCATATATACTCTAATTTTCACTAAAGGTTCACTTATCACCTTTTAATGGTGAACCGTCATTAAATATAGTTTTTATCACTCTTATACTTTATTTCGGACCAAATATAACTCTTCTTTAGAATCGGGACATTAAAATTTACTTTGTGTAAATTTTTGGTTCCTTTCTGATAAAGTTCTTTTTTTTATGAATAGTGTAAAATGTTGTATTTTAATTCAAAACCTCTTTTTATTCTAATTTATTAATATGATTAGATTATATATTGAATTGGTTTTAAAGTGAAATTAGAATATATTTTTACCATTTAATCCAATGGTGGTCATTAGAATCAATTTCACTTTGAAATTGGACTTAAACTACTGTCAATCTTTTGATACTTATCGTTTCATAAAAACACGCTATTTGCTCTGACAGCGGGAATTAATTATTAAATTAATTAATTTGACTTATACGTTTTGAATTTTTTAAAATGGACTTCATTTTTGAATTCGTAATATCAAATATAGCTTAGGGTGAATTTTTGGTAATTTTCTGAAAAACTTCAATTTTTGATGAATAGTGAAACCACTAAGTGGTAATCAAGCAAACTGATTTTTCAGTTAAATGAAAGTTTACCACTAATGTGTATTGAATTTTGAAAATCCGACATACATGGTTGTCATTAAGAAGTAAAATGTGGTTCAATGAGATTATAATAATTTTTTGGTGAATAGTAACTTTTTTTCATTAATCGCGATTAGAGATAATTAGTGTAGTTTAAGGTAAAAATGATATTATAAGAATGTGAAAACACCATGACACTTGTCCTACACATATTGGGTGAGTCATGGACGACCAAGACAAGCCATGGGCCAACTTTGGGACCCCATGGAGCCACTTTAGTTGGAAAATGACAATAATATATTTTTATTTAATGTTAAAATTAAATTGACACAAACATGAGTTGTTTTACTAAAACAATTTTTAAATAGGGTTACACAAGTCCAAATTTTGATTATAAATAGTCATTGGAAAGCTAAAAAGCTTTCCTACATCATAGTAGTTTTTTTATAATTTTTAGACATTAAATAAAATAAATTATTTATGACATAATAATGATGCAGCGATGACATCATTATTTGACGATTTAAATAAAATGGAAAGATAATGTAAAATCTATGAACTACACATGTCCAAAACTTATTGGATGAGTGGATTTCGAAGCCTTATCACCTTAGCCACGAATTATATCAATGTGGGACTTTTTAAAACCGAAAAACATTTTCAAATAAAGTAATAATTCTTTACTTTCCAAAAGTGCCCCTCCTCTCCTCTTATAAAAGGCTCCCACCTCTACCCCATTTCACACACTTCTCAAGCCTTTGGCTCGCCCAACCCCTTCCCAATTACTCTCTCCACATCCCTATACTCATCCTAGAGGATTCCCTCTGGGAAGAATCCTTTCAAAGGAAGCCTTTAGGCTCAAATCAAACCGGATCTTTACTTTTAAATGTAATTCATTCTCTCTTGTTCATTTGTTTTATTTTGCTTCTCCAACCCTCTAAACACTTTTTATTTACTTCTTTTGTAACAACACCAGTATACTCAATATACTAGGATTTTGTTATAAGATTTATATGAGCTACACTCTCACACAACTACATCTAATGGTTAAAGAACATACGGTTTCCGTGGATGGTGAAATTCTGCCTCCCGAAACGATGATTGTTCAATACTCATTTAACACCTTCAAGGGTGGCCATTATGATGTTACTATTTTTATATATGATATATAATATGTTTATGTTTTCTTTTAGCTTCTGTATTTTTCATTTTTGTCATACCTTTATGGTTTCCATTATGGGTAAACACGATATCTTCATTTAAGGAAGTGCGGACTACCGCCCCCTCAAAGTGATGTGATTCGTTAATGCCATATGTGGGACGTGTAAAGGATGGATTTAAAGTTATTATATATGATGTTATACTGGAATTATAATATACCTCTATATCATTATTATTTATTTCCATTAAAGTATGAGATAGAAATGAAAGTAGCGTTCATGCGTACGTACGGCTTACCGTCTTCATGAACGGTGCATTTCATTTCTTATCCCCAAATGTAATGTACTATTAAAAGTACATGTATATAATGGATATATATAATGAATGATATATCTAAATGATGAATATAATTCTGGAATTAAAATATACATACCTCTCATTTAGTTTTAATTCCATTAATATGACAAAGAAATGAAAGTAGCGTTCATGCGTACGTATGGCTTACCGTCTCCATGAACGGTGCATTTCATTTATTACCTCTAAATGATTATGTAAAATTATAAATACATGTATATGCTGGATATATATGATATATATGATATCCAAATTAGTAATGTCATTCTGGATATAAATAACCTTTGACCACACGAACAACATGTAATTGTAAGAAGTCCACTTTCGACTTAAGAACCAAATATTGACAAAACAAACATTATTAACTTAAACGGTTACATAATGTTTATAACATGGCAATAAGTGATATAAAAGGAATAATTAACATTAAAAAGGTACTTAAACAAGTATAAATTAACTCAAGTTTATTATTCAGGACGTTAAAGAACGATCGAGTCAAGTCGGACCCGAGGTAAGGGACTTCGTCTCAATCTCCTTTCATTGAGGCATATTTCGTTTTATACACAACTTTATTTTATACGGTGTATAAACTCCTTTGACTTTTACTTTTATACAAAAGGAATCTTTTTCTACGAAGCGTTTTACTAAACGTAAAAAAGGAATGTTTTTTTTAACGTACGCGGTGACAACGACCTTTTCCGCCGCCGCGAGTATTATTTGTTCTTTGGCTTCCTCAACAAGCCGTACTGTTTTTAATATAAAATAAATACCATATACTCTTTTATGTATTTTGGTATTGAAAATGGTTTTGATAAAGGATTCTATTATGTCAATATATTTATGATATATTGTGATTGAAATGTGGAAATTTTTTCATTCCTTTATATTGGTTTTATGTTTTATGATTTTATATTGGTACTTGGACATTTTAACGGGTGGTTACGTTATTAACCATATGACGGGTGGTGCCGTGAATACCAGGACGGGTGGTTATGTTATAACCTCCAATTCATTGGGTATGGAAGTCGCCCGTATGGCTATTCCATTAAGTATGTATGGAAATTGGCCATATGGCTATTCCATTAAGTGATATGTGTGGAAGTCAACCGTATGGTTATTCCACTTAAGTATGTTTATGTCCCAAGTTACCTTTATATATTCTATGTGTTCTTTATATGGGTTTTATGGTAATCCTTTGGTTACAAAAAGGTAACTAATGATACTTTATTCAGTGAAGAGTTTTTATTACTTCATAAAGGTGAAAAGTATTACTTTGAAAAAGTATACATGGTTTACTTGTTGTTTTGATAAACTAACAATTTTCATTCTTTGTGTATCCCTTACTGAGCTTTTTGTGCTCACCCCAAGTTTTTTTGAAATGTTTTTCACAGGACTTAATGTGGAATAGGGTCAAGGATGGGATCAAGGGAAAGTCATGCTTTATAAAAAATGGAATTAGACATGTTTCTTTTTAAGAGTTTTTTTTGTTTATTCTATGGAAACTTGGTAGAAGTGTCTACTTTGTAATCTTTTGAGATGTAATAGTTATGTTCTAATTCTCTAAAACTCTAAACCTGAAAAGATCCTCAACGTGAATTATTCATTTAATTCAATATTTAGTAAGGTTTAAGGCCGGGGCCTTATAGTTGGTATCAAAGATTGGTTTAGACAACTTTAGGAGTTAGAAAAATGTTAAATTATAATATGATTGAAATGATATAGCATTTACGGATTACCATGTTGCTTCGCCTAAGATATTTCTATGTTCAGAATGGTTTTCCGCAGAGGAAACAAAGCAGCTATGTTGGGACGACATCAGGAGGAAGATAACCTTCCAAATCAGCAACCTGAGATGGTCGGAATCGGAACTGAATAGTTTGTTGCAGTGATGGCACAGTTGACTCAGGCTATAAATGGTGGTGGTATCCTTGCACGAGATCAGCCAGATCAACCACAGAGGAACATGTCAGTGGGGGAACATTTCATGAGGCAACATCCCCCATCATTCAGAGGATCATCTGACCCTGTGCAAGCTGAAGGGTGGATTAAAGCACTGGATAAAATTTTTGATGTCATGGGGTGTTTAGAACATAAAAAGGTTAGTCTTGCTGTTTACCATTTTGAAGGTGAAGCTGATCAGTTGTGGTCGATGGTGAAAAATATAAGGGATAGTGATGATATTGAGGATCTTCACTGGGACGAATTCAAAGGTATGTTTCTTGAGAAGTATTTTCCTAAGGTGGTTCATCTTAGGATGGAAAAACAGTTCCTAGAATTGAGGTAGGAGGATGATTCAGTGGCAGCTTATGAAGAAAAGTTCACTCGATTGGCAAGGTATGCTCCAAACTTCATACGAGATCTTGATAGTAAAATAAACCGTTTTTACTCAGGGTTAAATCCAAAGTATCGAAGGGCTTTAGCTTCTCGTGAGTTCAAAAGTTATGAAAAACTTGTTCGATGTGCGGAGAAGGTGGAAATGGAGTTTGCCGATGATCAGGTGTTCTATGACAAACAACAGAATAAGAGGTCAAGTTGGCAGGCAATGGGGAAGAATTCATCAAAGAAGCAAGGAGGTAAGAAAACCAAATATCCATCATGTGAGAAGTGGGGTAAAATGCATCTTGGAGAATGTTTATCCAAGTCTAGTAAGTGCTTTCGGTGTGGTAAGTCTGGTCATATTTCTCGTAACTGTAAGGAAGATGATCAAGCAGGAAATGAAAAGCCAACAGTAAGATGTTATAAGTGCAATGAGACGGGTCACTATGCAAATGAGTGTCCGACAAAGAGCTTGAGTGATGGGAAGCAGTTAGACTACAAGAAGAAAGGGGTGGTGAAATCCTTTGCAACAACTTCAGTAAATGTTGGGCCATCGAATGAAGTGGTATCTGCTCCAGGGAGCTCAGTATTTTTCGAAGATTGACTTGAGGTCTGGGTACCATCAGTTGAAAGTAAAAGAAGCAGACGTTCTGAAGACTGTGTTCCGTACTAGATATGGCCATTATGAATTTGTAGTTATGCCTTTTGGGTTAACCAGTGCACCTGCTGTATTCATGGACCTTATGAATAAAATTTTCCATGAGTTCTTGGATAAGTTTGTGTTTGTGTTTTGAGGTTTGGGAAGAGGTTATGTGTGCTTTGTGATTCACAGTTGAAGAATGAGTTGTTATGTGAGGCTAATAGTTCCCCGTTTTCAGTTCATCCTAGCAGTACTAAGATGTATAGAGATCTGCGGGAGTATTACTGGTGGGATGGAAGGAAAAGAGATATTGCTGATTTTACTGTGAAGTGTTTGACATGTCAACAGGTTAAAGCAGAGAGGCAGTTACCGAAAGGGATGCTTCAGCCTTTACCAGTGCCAGAGTGGAAATGGGAGAATATATCCATGGACTTTGTTGTTGGATTACCGAAGACATCTCGAGGTAATAATGCAATCTGGGATATTGACCAAATCTGCACATTTCCTTTCTATACGAGATACATTCTCTCTTGATCAACTTTCCCGTTTGTATCTTAAAGAGATAGTCATGTTACATGGAGTTCCCCTTTCCATTGTATCGGATCGTGATCCCAGGTTCACATATAACTTTTGGAAAGGCCTTCAGAAGTCGTTGGGTACTGAATTAAATTTTAGTACAGCTTTTCATCCTCAATCAGATGGGCAGTCAGAATGAACAATCCAGACATTGGAGGATATGCTACGAGCTTGTTCTATAAATTATCAGGGAAGTTGGGACCAACAACTTTCTTTGGTTGAATTTTCATATAATAACATTTTTCATTCCAGTATACAGATGGCACCATTTCAGGCATTATATGGGAAGCGGTGTCGAACTCCAGCTTTCTAGGATGAAGTGGGTGAAAGGAAGTTGATGGGACCAGAATTGGTAGAAGAGATGACAGAAAAATTTCAGCTGATTCAGAAACACATGAGAATAGCTCAGAGCAGGCCGAAGAGTTATGTGGATAACCGGAGGAAGGATCTATCTTTCGAGGTAGGTGATCATGTTTTTCTCAAGATTTCTCAATGGAAATGTGTGATGAGATTTGGTAAGAAAGGAAAGCTGAGTCCAAGGTTTATTGGACCATATGAATTCTGGAGAAAGTTGGATCAGTTGCATACCGGGTGGCTTTACCTCCGAGTTTATCTCAGGTACACAATGTTTTTCACGTTTCAATGTTGAGTAAGTATATGCCAGATCCATCTCATGTTTTGAGTCCAGAGGTAGTTCAGCTGGAAGAGAATCTATCTTATGAGGAACAACCGGTCCAGATTCTTGACCACAGGGAGCAGGTGTTACGGAATAAGGTGATTCATCAGGTAAAGGTTTTGTGGAAAAACCATGTGATTGAAGGGGCAACGTGGGAATATGAAAATGCTATGAGGGATAAATACCCCCACTTATTTTGATAAGTGAATAAAATTGCGAGGACGCAATTCCCAAAAGGGCAGAAGGATGTAACATCCCAGGTAAATAAAGAATAAAGAATTTTCATATTTATTAATATTTACGAATTAAATATTAATTTTAATTAAAAGGGGTTTCTACGTTCGATAGCGTACTCGATACGCAACGATGAGTTTCTTTGAAAACTTACGTTGCACACAAGTAATAAAATAATATTATTTTAAATGTTAGTTAACAAATAGCCGTTGTACTGGCGGGAATGGATAGAAATAACTAAAATATGATTAGATATGTTTTTAAATGTTTATACATTTACCCAATAAAAGATAAAGGCTTAAAATACGGAAAGAGTTCAATTTTAGGGCAGATATACTCTAATTTTCACTAAAGGTTCACTTATCACCTTTTAATGGTGAACCGTCATTAAATATAGTTTTGATCACTCTTATACTTTATTTTGGACCAAATATAACTCTTCTTTAGAATCGGGACATCAAAATTTACTTTGTGTAACTTTTTGGTACCTTTCTGATAAAGTTCTTTTTTTATGAATAGTGTAAAATGTTGTATTTTAATTCAAAACCTCTTTTTATTCTAATTTATTAATATGATTAGATTATATTTTGAATTGGTTTTAAAGTGAAATTAGAATATATTTTTACCATTTAATCCAATGGTGGTCATTGGAATCAATTTCACTTTTAAATTGGACTTAAACTAGTGTCAATCTTTTGATACTTATCGTTTCATAAAAACACGCTATTTGCTCTGACAGCGGGAATTAATTATTAAATTAATTAATTTGACTTATATGTTTTGAATTTTTTAAAATGGACTTCATTTTTGAATTCGGAATATCAAATATAGCTTAGGGTGAATTTTTGGTAATTTTCTGAAAAACTTCAATTTTTGATGAATAGTGAAACCACTAAGTGGTAATCAAGCAAACTGATTTTTCAGTTAAATGAAAGTTTACCACTAATGTGTATTGAATTTTGAAAATCCGACATACATGGTTGTCATTAAGAAGTAAAATGTGGTTCAATGAGATTATAATAATTTTTTGGTGAATAGTAACTTTTTTTCATTAATCGCGATTAGAGGTAATTATTGTAGTTTAAGGTAAAAATGATATTATAAGAATGTGAAAACACCATGACACTTGTCCTACACCTATTGGGTGAGTCATGGCCGACCAAGACAAGCCATGGGACAACTTTGGGACCCCATGCAGCCACTTTAGTTTAATGTTAAAATTAAATTGACACAAACATGAGTTGTTTTACTAAAACAATTTATAAGTAGGGTTACACAAGTCCAAATACTGATTATAAATAGTCATTGGAAAGCTAAAACGATTTCCTACATCATAGTATTTTTTTTATAATTTTTAGACATTAAATAAAATAAATTATTTAGGACATAATAATGATGTAGCGATGACATCATTATTTGACGATTTAAATAAAATGGAAAGATAATGTAAAATCTATGAACTACACATGTCCAAAACTTATTGGATGAGTGGATTTCGAAGCCTTATCACCTTATCCACGAATTATATCAATGTGGGACCTTTTAAAACCGAAAAACATTTTAAAATAAAGTAATAATTCTTTACTTTCCAAAAGTGCCCATTCTCTCCTCTTATAAAAGGCCCCCATCTGTACCCCATTTCACACACTTCTCAAGCCTTTGTCTCGGCCAACCCCTGCCCCATTACTCTCTCCACATCCCTCTCCTCATCCTAGAGGATTCCCTCTGGGAAGAATCCTTTCAATGGAAGCCTTTAGGCTCAAATCAAACGGGAGTTACACTTTTAAAGGTAATTCATTCTCTCTTGTTCATTTGTTTTATTTTGCTTCTCCAACCCTCTAAACACTTTTTATTTACTTCTTTTGTAACAACACCAGTATCCTCAATATACTAGGATGTTGTTATAAGATTTATTTGAGCTACACTCTCACACAACTACATCGAATGGTTAAAGAACATACGGTTTCTGTGGATGGTGAAATTCTGCCTCCCGAAACGATGATTGTTCAATACTCATTTAACACCTTCAAGGGTGGCCATTATGATGTCACTATTTTTATATATGATATATAATATGTTTATGTTTTCTTTAAGATTCTGTATTTTTCATTTTTGGCATACCTTTATGGTTTCCATTATGGGTAAACACGATATCTTCATTTAAGGAAGTGCGGACTACCGCCCCCTCAAAGTGATGTGATTCGTTAATGCCATATGTGGGACGTGTAAAGGATGGATTTAAAGTTATTATATATGATGTTATACTGGAATTATAATATACCTCTATATCATTATTATTTATTTCCATTAAAGTATGAGATAGAAATGAAAGTAGCGGTCATGCGTACGTACGGCTTACCGTCTCCATGAACGGTGCATTTCATTTCTTATCCCCAAATGTAATGTACTATTAAAAGTACATGTATATAATGGATATATATAATGAATGATATATCTAAATGATGAATATAATTCTGGAATTAAAATATACATACCTCTCATTTAGTTTTAATTCCATTAATATGACAAAGAAATGAAAGTAGCGTTCATGCGTACGTACGACTTACCGTCTCCATGAACGGTGCATTTCATTTATTACCTCTAAATGATTATGTAATATTATAAATACATGTATATGCTGGATATATATGATATATTTGTTATCCAAATTAGTAATGTCATTCTGGATATAAATAACCTTTTACCACACGAACAACATGTAATTGTAAGAAGTCCACTTTCGACTTAAGAACCAAATATTGACAAAACAAACATTATTAACTTAAACGGTTACATAATGTTTATAACATGGCAATAAGTGATATAAAAGGAATAATGAACATTAAAAAGGTTCTTAAACAAGTATAAATTAACTCAAGTTTATTATTCAGGACGTTAAAGAACGATCGAGTCAAGTCGGACCCGAGGTAAGGGACTTCGTCTCAATCTCCTTTCATTGAGGCATATTTCGTTTTATACACAACTTTATTTTATACGGTGTATAAAATCCTTTGACTTTTACTTTTATACAAAAGGAATCTTTTTCTACGAAGCGTTTTACTAAACGACAAAAAGGAATGATTTTTTTAACGTACGCAGTGACAACGACCTTTTCCGCCGCCGCAAGTATTATTTGGTCTTTGGCTTCCTCAATAAGCCGTACTGTTTTTAAAATAAAATAAATACCATATACTCTTTTATGTATTTTGGTATTGAAAATGGTTTTGATAAAGGATTCTGTTATGTCAATATATTTATGATATATTGTGATTGAAATGTGGAAATGTTTTCATTCCTTTATATTGGTTTTATGTTTTATGATTTTATATTGGTACTTGGACGTTTTAACGGGTGGTTACGTTATAAACCATATGACAGGTGGTGTCGTGAATACCAGGACGGGTGGTTACGTTATAACCTCCAATGCATTGAGTATGGAAGTCGGCCGTATGGCTATTCCATTAAGTATGTATGGAAATTGGCCGTATGGCTATTCCATTAAGTGATATGTGTGGAAGTCAACCGTATGGTTATTCCACTTAAGTATGTTTATGTCCCAAGTTACCTTTATATATTCTATGTGTTCTTTATATGGGTTTTATGGTAATCCTTTGGTTACAAAAAGGTAAGTAATGATACTTTATTCAGTGAAGAGTTTTTATTACTTCATAAAGGTGAAAAGTATTACACTGATAAAGTATACATGGTTTACTTGTTGTTTTGATAAACTAACAATTTTCATTCTTTGTGTATCCCTTACTGAGCTTTTTGTGCTCACCCCAAGTTTTTTTGAAATGTTTTTCATAGGACTTAATGTGGAATATGGTCAAGGATGGGATCAAGGGAAAGTCATGCTTTATAAAACATGGAATTAGACATGTTTCTTTTTAAGAGTTTTTTTTTTGTTTATTCTATGGAAACTTGGTAGAAGTGTCTACTTTGTAATCTTTTGAGATGTAATAGTTATGTTCTAATTCTCTAAAAATCTAAACCCGAAAAGATCCTCAACGTGAATTATTCATTTAATTCAATATTAAGTAAGGTTTAAGGCTGGGGCCTTATAATCAAAGTGGATTACTAACCTATCAGTAGATAAATAATACTCACAAATAAAACCTTTCAACCATATAGTCTTCTTAATGGATTATTACAAGGCTATATTCTCTTCCTCGGTGATAGAGAGCACAACCAAAGATTTCAGGTTGCATTTCTTGGATACTGGTCATCAAAATGTAAGAAACATAAAACCAGGGAGTTATATTTGAGTGTCAATGTTTGTAGCATAATTAGAGTCAAAAAACCAATAATTTCATCATTAAAACTATCATTTAATCCATATAGAATGGACACTTTATTAGACTTAGAGACGTACTAGGGGAGCCACTTCAAAAAAAATTAGTGAGTCTTATTAGATTTCCACAAAAACCTACTAAATGTATAAACAAAAAATTATATATCTGTTCAATAACATACCATAGAATATACAAGACTTCCAACTACATTAGCATATGGAATCTTATTAATGAATGAATCATCATCATCATTTTAGGGGATTCTTCCAAAGATAAATTATAACGATTTCCTACAAGAATATTTATAGGTTTAATGTACTCAAAGAGGTTTATTTTTAATAAATTATTAACATAATATTTCTAAGATAATAGAACAGTTTGTGCCTTTCTATCTTTGATTATATTAATGCCCGTGATTTGATTAGCAGGCCCTAAGTTTTTAATTCAAAAGTGAAATTTCTTGACTAAATTTATAGTCCCCATAAATTTAATGATTAAAATCAATTCAGAAACATATAATAACTGATAAAAATATTCATGTTTAATAGTTTTATGTTATAAACATGCATCAAAATTACTTCAAGAAAAAGAATTTTCAATCATAAAAGAGTCAAAACTTTTATATAACTTCATAGAAGTATGTTTAAGCCCATATAATGACTTCTTAAGAAGGAATAGTTGATTATGATTAAATTTATTTGAAAATCCTTTGGGAGGAGTCATATAAATTGTTTCATCAAGGGAATCATGCAAAAAAAATCGTTTTTACTTATAATTGTTCAACATGAAAATCAAGATTGACAACAAAAGAAAGAAGAGTCCTTATAGTTTAATGTTTAACAACTATGATGAATATCTCTCTATAATCAATACCTTCACATTTATGGAAGCCTTATAAATCATTCGATATTTACATTTGATATTTAGTTTCTCTAGAATTTTATTATTTCTTCTTATATATATAGTTAAAACCTATAATCCTCTGGTTATTAGGATTGGTAACAACGACCAATGCATTTTTTTAAGGATTGAATTCATCTCTTCAGCATAGCACCTGACCACTTAGTAGATTATTTGGACTTAATATCATTCTTATAAGTTTGCGGTTCATCATTAAATAGATCCTGAGAAACATTAAATTCAATGAAAACAATATCAATCTGATCGAAGAGAGTTGGAGGTATAATTGCTCTCATCTCCATAACTATAGTGCTTTGATAATCTATTAGATTATCCAGTTGTTTTTTTAGGTTCATAATCTAATTCACCTTGAATCTAGGTAATGGAAGGAGTAGAATCAGTCCCGGATTGGGATTGGTCTTTTGATTCCAAAAGAATTTCAACACCTATAGGTGTTGGAGCTCTAAAAGATTATCCATCCTTACCAAAAGTATACACATATTCTCTTCCTTTTTCATTAGAGAGACTAGACTCATGAAACACTACATCTCAACTAACTATACACTTTTGATATCCTAGTTTATTTATCCCAACCAATACCCCTTAACACCCTCTGGATAACCCACGAATATACATGTCATTACACTTTGTGCTAGCTTATCAGTTTGGGTGTGAGCATAAGATATGGATTCCAATGTCCTATGGTGTGCAAGACTCGGGGTGAACCTCTCTAGATCTCTTCTAGTATTTTAATGGAATTATAAAAAGATGGGAAATGATTAACCAATTAGACTATCGTAGAAGGAGCCTCGGCCCAAAAGGACTTGGGGAGTTTTGATTGGCACAACATACGCCTAGATTTCTCTATGGAAATATTATTCATGATTTCTAATAAACCATTCTGTTTTTGTGTTTCCACACATGTTCGGTGTATTTTTATTCCCTCATATTAAAAAAATTCAATGAATTTAGTGGAAGGCTATTATAAACCATTATCATTTCTCAAGGATTTGAGTTTCAATCCAATTTCACTTTCTACCCCACCATTCAATTGTCTAAAATTCTGTAAAGTATCATACTTATGTTTTAGTATATTAATCAAAACATGACTAGATGAGTTCTCATTAAATGACAAGAAGTAAAAACCTCCACCCTGGGAGGTGACCGTAGAAGGACCCCACTGATGAGAGTGGACACCCTAAATGGTTTCTTTATCCTTATACATTGACCAAATAAAACCAACTCTTTTGGATTTTCCATATACACAATCCTCAGTAATAAGAAATATGTTAGGACTTAAAATACTCAAAAAATCATATTTTCTAAGTTCTTCAAGACCTTTGGCACTAATGTTCCCTAACCATCTATTCCAAAGGGTCATTGAATCAAGTTATGAATCACAATATATGTTTAACTGACTTCTATAAACCTTACCATCTAACAAATAATGTTCATTATGAAGGTTTGCTTGCATGACAGTGACGGATCATCATGAAATCGTGAGACTCACATAGTCTGATTTAATGGTGTATCTCTTATGGTCAAATAATCCTAGGGAGATTAGGTTTCTTTTTAGTTCAGGTAACTACATAACCTCCCCAAGGGTTTTAACATTCCTATCATTAATATCTAATGAAACTAATTTTATTCCCATAATATGTAAACTACTGTTATTCCCTAGAAACACCTCTCCAAATTTAATTTCCCTCAACTCATTGAAGATTTACCTCCTAGAGAACATGTGGAATGAACACCTAGAATCAAGGTTTCATTCATCAGAGATGAAAAAATTGAAAACATTTAACACATCAATAGTGTCAAAATACCACTCAACAAATAAAGAATGGTCTTTACTATTGTCTCTGTAGTCATAATTATAATTAGGGTTGTTTCTCTTAATGTAACTAGGTTGTCTTCATTGAAAACACTTTATTACTTTATACATAGACTTAAATATTTGCTTCTTGGATTGGCCTATTTCATTCCTCCTACCACAATACTCACTTCTCCCCCTGGATTCAATTTTATCCCTAATGTTCAAACCCTATCCCTTAGACTTGACATTTCCGTTCCTTTGAACGACATCGAAGAGTAATGTTTATTTAATGTCATCAAGAGTTGGGGTGACTTTTTCAAACATTATATTATTTTACAGTATTAAAGGTATCATCTAATAATGTAAACAGTATTATAGATTAATCTTCATCATCTAGTTTAATGTTAATGTTGAATAGATCTAACAAGATTTTGTTAAACTCATCAATGTGTATCCTGAATATAGTTCCATGACTCATTATGAAAGTATATAATATTATTTTTTGTATAATCTACCAACAAGAAACATAGTCATGTAAAGAGACTCAAGTATAGACCATATACAAATATCAAAAGAATCATATGAAACCTATCTAGGAACATTATCTCCTAAAGATAAAGAGTTTTAAATTATGGGATTTCCTAAGGGTTTCTTATGGAAATTATACATAGGTGATAGTAGTCTGTCTATCCAAAGAAAGGGTAGTTACTTTTTTTTAGTGCAAGAAAGTTCATCAATTTAATCATTGTGATCCAAAAGTGCGGTCACATAAATCCTTCATAGATTAAAATAATTTTCTTTATCAAATATATCGATATAATTTTTTTAGAACCCATAATATAATTTTCAATTGGATCGGATTCCAATTGTTAGGGTAATCTGTTAACCCTTAGAACATCCAGAACCCACTACCTCATATAATAGGGTAACAAATTTGAAATGATTAATTTAATATGTATATGATAAGAAAAGGAAATAAATTTCTTATTCAAATGAACCACTGTATTCACAAGAATATTTATAATAGAAAAGATAGAAAAGAAAAAACACCAGATATAACGTTCTTCGAATCAACCTGATCCTTTGTGTTTGACGAGAACACCACCAATTCCGGTCATTTTATTACAAAGAAAAAAAAAACAGAAATACAGACTTGAAGTGTAAAGAAGATGATCAGAGAAACTATTTGAGGAGACCGGTCTTGTTAAACTTTGTGGCGGTGATGAAATATATCACGTAGAGTCAACACCGTCCAATATTGGATGAAATCACGGACACACCCAAGAAGGATGCAGTTCCAATCATGATAAGAATAAATTAATCACATACAGAGCCAATAATTGTAAACTGAAACTTTGTTATTATGAATAAATGTCTAGATCTAGAACCTTCTATAGTTCTCATGCGTTATAGACCCAAGTTCAATTTGATCTTCACTAAATCTCTATCGGATCAGTACTCCAGTTGAAAGAGGAGACATGAACATTATGGAGGGGGGGGTGCAGGTGACTGGGAAACTCTTGATATCCCTCTTCTTATTCGAGATCCTCTCTACCCATCAATGGAAGCTCTAGCATTGGGATCTCTCAAGATGAACCAGAAGAAAAACCTAAATCAAAAAAGGAATGATTTCATCGAATCAAGGCATGTAAAAGAACAATGATGGTATGCCAAGAGTGTTTCAGGTAGCATGGTTCGAACCAAGAGATAAAAGTCATGTGTATGGTTGAGATGCAATAGGGGATTCGCCTAACATAAAGTGCACAACTGGAAAATATGGATACCACCACACTTTTATTGCCACGGTTTAATTAACTGTAGAAATTGAAGAGTATTACCCCATGGGTTTTATGTGAACTATGGCCACATCTTGCTACGTAACCCCTCAAACCTCCCTGACTTTTACCTCTCAGGATCCTCTCAAACCTCCTTGCCTCCTACCTCTCATGATCCTATCAAACCTCCCTTCCTCTCATGATCCTCTCGTGATCGAAACTCTCTCCCAACCTCTTGAGATAAAAGCCATATCCCTACCTACTGTGATCGAAGCATCTCCCTGGCTTCCACGATCGAAGCCCTCCGGATGATCAAACCTCCCATTGCTCTCGTAAATAACCCTCTCTCAGATGATCGATCCATACTCTCGTGACATAGGCTCACACAAATGAATTCTTCCCCTTCCATTCTATCAGGAAATCCTACCCTCTCTGGATTTGTCGAAGGAACCCTACCCACCCCTCATTTTTTGGAAAAACCCTATTCGCCCACTTTTATCGTGATTCACCCATTCTAGAAGGTGAACTGGTAAAAGTTACTCTAAACCAAGGATACCCTAATTTTAGCTTTTTTACATTTGATAAATGATACCATTGGTTATTATTAGAGATCCATTCACTTGGAAATGTGGTTTTGGTTTAAGGTTTACAGATTCTGGTTTGAGGAAGATATTGACTGAGAATTTATGAGCCGAAATTGTCTAATATATTTCATTTATATGAGTATATTTTAATTTTGTATAATGATTTAGTAACATATAGTTATAATGATAAATATCATTATATCTATGTGAAGATGTTTTGAACACATTCCAGAATATTCTGTAGTGTTTTAGAGGATCTAAAAATGTCTAGATTTTTTTTTGAAATTCTCTGTATCTAAATACTAATAAAGTGAAAAAGGAAATGATAAGTAATATATTAACTTGTTTTAGAAAATTAGAATAGGATATTACCAATAATATTACATCCATAAAAATTTCAAAATCTTTTAGAATCCTCACTACCACCTAGACTAAACCAACATCTATAGCTCCAGTAAAACCGAATAGTCCTTAGAAATTTATCTATTAGGGTAAATTTCTATATTTTGAGAACATTCTTTAAAAATCATAACAATATTCAACCTAAAGAATAATTCAAGGGATTCATGGTATACTCTAAAACATTGGAAATCATCCCCCACTATACTTATACAATATTTAATGCACTTATTCATTCTTTAATCTATTCACCCATGCCCAATTAAGGCATAATATTTTCACATTCTCTCATGGACTAATGTTTTTGTGAAAATATATTCTATATTCCACCATATAACTATCTTCTATAACTATAACACTATATATTCAAGAAATATTAAGATATAATGGAACTTTAGGTTGATGTGATTCATCCTCACATAAAACACTAACTACAAGGCCAAACGAATCACACACAGATTACCAAAGTAGGGTGATTAATTTTTCTATATGTTTTCATACTCCACACATAGAAATTTAGTCTTGGTAGAAATAGAATTCAAATCTGCAATAGATATATCTTTACTTAAATTGAAAATCATTATATATTAGGAAAAAAAACCTTTGAATCTTTAAAATAGAACAACTTCAAATCTAGAGAATCCAATCTGAGGTGAATTTGTCTCTAATACTAACTAAAGGGGACTGGTTGAATATTAACAACATTGAGTTGGGTTTGTATTAATTTTGGTGACTTTTAATTACCTTTTCTGTACTTTTGAATTTTTATCCATTTTATTTTTACCTCTATCACTATTTGATGAGTGGTTCATTTATTATCTCTTTCCTCCATTATTTCTTATATCATAATAAAAAATTCACACACAAGTGGAATATTAATTTAAAAGGTCCACCTCTCAATATCATAAGTCTAATCCTTATAGTGATTTGGTAACACCTAAGGTCACAAAACCCACTAGTAAATATCTTTGAGCTTTAAACTATAGTCTCTTGATAGTATATGGGGTTTATAATACACACATATTTGCTGTTCCCCACACTCAGGTACATGTTAAACGTTTAAAATAAATATAGGGGTAACAACAAGATATTGTAACACCAATTTAGAATACTTCCTTATTGTTCATGTACTACACCTTTCATCTTATTCTTACATTTCAAAATACCAATTCAATTATTTTATTTTTTTACATATCAATATTTAAAAACTCTTCTTCTTTATAGTATCAAAATTATATTCTATAACTTCTTCATTATATTCCTTCCTGTATAAACGGAATTACACATAACTCTTCATCTCTCCCCTTCTTTCATGTGTGAACTTGGGGAATATATATCTTCTTTTTATAAACTTCATTAATTACTTGTTTTCTTATTCTTCTACCTCTTCCCACTTTTTTGTCTTATTTTTTTCAACACAAAGAGCACTAGACCTTCCTATTCTTTTTAACTTTGACACATAGTGTTTCTTTAGAATCAAAACTATGTTAGGTCTTATCACTCTTTTAAATAGTGTATAGAAGTTCTTATCTCTTGAATAATATTGAAATGATTCCACTTCTCTATATTTAGTACTTCTTGAATATATATCAAATATAACACCACTGGTTTTTTATTTTTTATCATTCAGTAAACCACATGAATAATTTGGATTCAAATATCCCTGAATTAATGGATCTATAATTTTCCACTCAATATATTTATAACTATTTATTTGGGGACTTATCACTCTTTCAAATAGTTCATATAAATTATTCTATATTGAATAATAGTTTCAAACTTTCACATGTATATATTTTGAACTGAATGAATATATATCAAATATAGAAGCACTAATTTATTCTTTTTCGTCATTCGCTAAACAACATGAATATTTTGTATTCAAATAACTTTGAATTACTGGATATAGAATTTTCCACTATATATCATCATAACCATATGATAACTATATTTAATAATATCAATGGAGTTCGGGTTGGGGCAGTGGGGTTGAAGGGGGGGTCAAAGGAGTTGGGGTGAAGGGTGGGGGTGAAATGTGCAATGGGGGGCAGTGGGGAGGAGGAGTGGGGGCAGGTGTGGGGGGTAGAGGGGGTGGGGGGACAGTGTGCATGTGGGGGGAGGTGGGGGAATTGGGTGTAAGGGTAGTGGGGTGGGGCAGAGGGGGTAGTGGGGGGAAGTGTGCAGGTGGGGGTGTAGGTGGGGTGCGTAGTGGGGGTGGGTGGGGGGGTAGGTTAGGGGCAGTGGGCTGGGGGGGGGGGCAGTGTGCAGGTGGGGGAGTAGGTGGGGGGGGGGGGGTAGTGTGCAGGGGTGGATAGCTCCATGCATTTCTTGGGTAAATATTTTGTCAGTTTATACCTGTCTATCCTAGCTCCATTCATTTTATGAAATAAAAAACTAGAACTAAATGCCTTTGCTCTGGATCTCCTACTGCCACAGATCTACCTCTATAGTTTATGAAATCAAAACAAGACTTTCAAAAACTCTAAAAATTTTATAAGATTCCCATACATAGTCATGAAATTTTCATGACTTAGGACACTTTTATCTTACAAATATAATTTATAAATATCATTAATAAAATATAGAACTTATTCAAATAACCTCAACCAGTCTTAGGAAAGTCCAAATCAACTTTTCTCCTCTCAAGCAATCGAAACCTGCTCTCTCAATCGAACCCATTATGCCTTCCCATTTGCCTACCTCTATCATGATCGAACCCCGACCCCTTCCCCGACTTCTAATATGATGGAACCCTCCCACTCCTCACCCCCTCCCTCTCCACCACCTACCCCTTCCCCTTACCCAGCTTGTCCCCCTCACCTTCCACCCTAACTAACCCCTCCCCCTCCCCCCCCACCAGCCCCCGCCCACCACCAGCCCTCTCCCCCTGCCCAACCCCTCCCCCTTCCCCCACCAGCCCCTTCCCCTCTCCCCAGCCCCTCCCCCTCCCTACAGACCAGACCATCTCTTATACACGTAATAAAACCCAATATTCTTAGAAAAACCATCATTACTATTAAACCCCATGGTCCAATTTAATTGTTTCATTCTATTATGAGCCCCTCCCCCACCCCTCCCAGCACACCGTCCCCTCTCTTATACACGTATTACAACACAATAATCTTAGAAAACCCATCCTTATTATATAAACCCCATGTTCCACTCAAACTATGTCATTATTATATGATGCACTACACATGAATCCAACAATTGAAGAATTTTCCACTATATATTTATATAAGAATGATACCCTTTGTACGTATTATTATATATTCATTTGGATATAAAATGTTACCTACATTTGTATCTCATGTATTTTAGTATCTCATTTATTTTAGTATATTATTTTTAGGTAATTTAAATCACTGATGATTATGATTTATTCATTAAGAATATTTACCAATATCTAGAAATCTAGGAACTTTCTAGCAACCCAAGGTTGACCTACCATGGTGAAATAATTGATAGTAAGATTATTCCTTATGTATTCTCTTAGCATGACATAAATATTAATTACTATATATGGGTATAGGTCTTATATGATTATGATTTAGATATCTCATATACTTTAGTAAATGATAATCTTATAGTTGATATATCAAGGCTTAACATTTACTTATGTTTCTCAAGAATCATGTAAGGAATAAAAGCCTATGAATGAATCCATATACTAATTTTCTTAAGAATTAATGGGATTAAATATTGTTTTTTACAATCAGAAATTTTACTAATTATGTGTTTTTTCATATTAGAATGGATAGAATCTGGATGTATAATGTTGATCAGATCATTGATGTGTTTCAGAAGGAGTTGGAATATTTTTTGGAATTTTCATTCAACAATGGTTCAGACGATGGATTGATTCAATGACCATGTTTTGATTGCATTGCAAGGCCATGGTTAACATGTGAGGAATTATGTTACCAAATCACTAAAAAGTTTTTAAAAAAATGATATCATGTTTTGTATCACAGTGGAGAAAAAGTTCAAATGGTGAATGACATTGATTCACCTGAAAGAATTGGAATGGAAAATTAGATTTCCGATCAGTTTCCATATACTTCTCATGCCAACACTTCATGTAGATCAGTGGAAGAGGAAATAAATACCGGAACACAGTTTTCATCTAATGATCAGAATTCTAAGGTTGAGCCTGTTATAAAGTTGTTAGAAGATGCGAACACCCCAGTTTACTAGTCATGTTAAAAAATGGCAAAACTAGAGTTTTTAATGTGACCGTATAATGGGAAAAATGTTTGGATTTAGTAATACTTTGACCGAATATCTAATTACTATTTTTAAATACTTTCTACCCGATGATGCATTTATTTGTGAAAATGATTATATGGCATCAAAGTTGGTTGAAAAAATTGGATTTTCAAGTACGAAAATCAATGGATACACTAAAGAATTTTGTCAATTCTGGAAGGATAATGTTGAGTTAAATGAGTGAAAACAATGTGGTACATCGAGATGGAATACTAATAAATACAGAACTCAATCTCATGTACCATAGAAAGTGATGTGGCACTTTCCATTTATTCCCAGAATTCAGAAACATTTTATGTCAGAACAAATGGATAAGAATACGAGATGTCATGAAGATGAAAGAAACAAGGATAATGATGATATAGTTCATCCTACATATGGGTTAGCATAGAAATAATATGATAGGTTACAACCTGATTTTCAGCAGACCCACGAAATGATATATAGGGATTATCATGTGATTGTTTCAACCCATTTAAGCAGATGCATGCTGCATATAGTACTTTTCCTATTTTCATTCATATTTATAATTTTACATCATGGAATTATATGAAAAAGCCAGTTACTATCACGAATATATTTATTTTTAGACCCAATGATTCTGGAAATGATATCGACATATATTTTAAACCATTAATATATGAGTTGAAAGAGCTTTGGATTGTTGGGGTCCAGACATATGATGCATTTAGAAGAGATTACTTCATGTGTCATGCAACATTATTATGGACAATAAATGACCCCCTACACATGTAATGATGTTTAGTTAGAGTACCAAGTAGATATTATATTTCCCTATATGTATGAAAAATAAATTTTCTAGGAGATTAAAGATTCTACAAACTTTCAACTTCATAGGGAATTGACGAATTCTAAAAATGGATCATATATACAAAATAATAAAAGACAGTTTGATAATTCCATAGAGAGAGATGAAATACCTCAATAAATTTCAGGTGTTGATATAATTAATGAACTTGATAGTTTGAATTTTGTATTTGGAAAGGGTCAGTTAAATTCCAACAAGTGTATGAATTTGCCATTGAATTCCAACAATAATTGGAGAAAGAAATGTATATTCTATGAGTTTCCATATTGGTCATCAAATTTGCTTCATCACTGCTTGGATGTAATGCATATTGAGAAAAATGTGTGTGAAATGTTACTTGGAATGATTTTAAATGTAATGAGAAAGACAAAGATGATTTGTGCTCACATCGTGATTTAATGAATTGGGGAATAAAACCATGACTTCATCCTGAGTTAATTGGTCAAAATCGTTGGAAAGTCTCTTTTACTTGTTTTTCGTTGAAAAATACAGAGAAAAAACAATTTCTTCATGTCTTGTAATTTTTAATGGTTCTAGAGGGTTATTCGAGTAACATTTCAAATCATGTGAATACACGAGATGTGAAACTAAAATCCCTCAAAACCCATGACTACAATGTCACATTTCATGAATTGATTCTTATTTCCATTTTACATTTACTATCACATAATTTCAGAATTTATGTTATTAGATTATGTCACTTATATCGAGATCTTTGTTCTAAAATATTGAACAAAAGTATTTTGAAAAAAAATACGACAAGATGCACTGACTATTCTTTGCGACATGGAGAAAATATTTCCCCCATCATTTTTACATGTATGTTACATATGACCATGTATCTTCCAATAGAAGTTCCTTTTGGTTGTCATGGTCCAAGACACTGCATGTATCTAATAGAATTAATGATGTTTATATCAAAATCTTATATGGGAAATATGAATCACCCTGAAGGATCTATTCTGAAGTTTATTTAGTGCTGGAATGCAATGTTTTTTGTTCAATGTATTTTCCTAATGTCACCACTAGATCTAATAAGCCCATGATAACTAAAGATACGAAATATGATCCCATTGGGCCAACATTTTTGTCACTTCCCCAAATATGAGGGATATCTAGGTAATAAAAGTTGTGTACTTTGAATAGGAATGAGTGGGAAACCACTCATCATACGATCATATTTAACTGTAGTGTGGTTGACGATTACATCAAGTATGTAAAATTATAAATATATTTTTTTTGTTTATTATTTTCATACTTTTTGATATCATTAAATTTTTGTTTTTGCAGAGAACTTAGAGAAATTAAAAAAATATCACATCTCTCTTTATCTATTAACAGGCAGGAGCAATTATACATTAATGAATTTCTGGATTGGTTGATTTTAAAGGTAACAAATTATTTTTTTACATTACCAAATAGTTGGTAGTTGTTCTATATTTCTTGTCGATATATTTTAGGTTCAAAATTTACATATGGATGATGTATCTACTGAAATAATGGAGTTGTTGTTTGGTATGAACAATGTGGTTCGTGATTATAAAGAAATGTTTGCCAATGATTTTAAATTCATTATAAATAGATGTGCAACAAAAATGACAACACAGGATGATGGTGTCAAGATAAGAACTACAATGGATTAATATGCTAGTGAGTTATACATACAGCCTCAATCAAAAAAATATGTCATATTATGGGGTTGTTGAGAGAATTGTTTTCTTAGATTACTATGCACATGGTTGTGTTGCTATGTGAAATTCAAGTGGGATGATTCAATGACATGATAATGCTTTTATATTGATAATTGAGGTTTTAAAGTGATTGATATGAAAGGTCAGATGAAAATTGATGAGCCTTAAATTAAACCATCACAAGAATGACAAGTATTTTATGTAAATGACCATTTAAAACCACAATTTGGTGTTATTATTGGTGTTATTCCCAGAAACATTTTTTATGAAGTATTTGATGATGGTGATGTTTTGGATGAACCAATCAGTATTCAGTAAATTATATCATTCGATGACAGAGATGATTCAATTGTGAGAACGGACTGTGAACTGGAAATTATAATAGAGGATGCCTAGAGTTACATGTTTCAAAGTATTAAAATTATATTATCCTGACCTGGTGTGTGTTTTTCTAGCTTTTAGATTATCATCGTCTTATGTTTGGTAATGTTTTCATTTAGAGAGTAAAAAACACAATGAAAAATAAATAATGGAAGATATAAATATTTGAAAATTAATATGATTTTACATAGAATCTTTATATCTATTTAATGCTTTGTTATATTTTAAAAAATTTCACATCACTTTTTGAATTTACAGATTATTATGTCTTATGAGGAGGTTCAGAGAAAAAAATGCAGCAAAACGATCGCTGACTTAAATAAGATATCCTGAAAAATATGATTGTTCTATTAAGTCCTTTATTTATTGATTGATTAGGTATGAACTTTCCACAAATCATATTTAATTTGAACATGATTCATCGAGGAGGAAACATGCATTCACTGAAGATGTTTCAGGAACTCTAGAGTATAGGACCGAACCTACGTGTATCCCCCTACAAGTACCGCCTCATAGTCCATGGATTTGGTCTCACCGGACGGTTTCCATCCATCATGACCCCAACTTATTTTCCTTATCCATACATGGGCAGTCATCTTTTTTATCCATTTTCTCCTCCTAATGTTCAATGTATTCCATCTCCTTCTATACCTCAGCCTTTTTACCTTTATTCCCCATGTATACACATACCCTCCTACCCAACCTCAACATCCACAATCTACTATGGAGGGTACTCCTCCATTGGTTATGACCCCTGTATACCTATACCCTCCTACCCAACCTCACCATCCATAGTCTACTATGGAGGACACTTCTCCAGTTTCTGCCCCACATCATAGTGTGCATGATCGAGCAATAAAAAATACTGCTACTGATAAATGGTTAAAAAGTAATTAAATTAATTAAATTTTATTAAATTTCAGTTATATTTGTGTAAAATATTTTCTTATTTTTTAGAACCATTATCTACTATAAGACATGTTCGTATAAAGATGCATAAAATGTGGAATCGACACATGAAAATTATGGTTCAGTATAACAAGGAATTCAAAATTATTGAAGAAAATGGTAAATAATTGCATAGTCTCATGGGGACAATAAGCAGACATAACAATATTGTTTTGGTTCAACCAATCGAGTAGATAATAGTTCGACATGAAGTAAAATACAATGCTTGGGCCGAAATTTGGGTAATATAATATTTAAAATTGCTTTTAAATTTCTTTATAAAGTATTACAAATAAATTTGTTCGAATATTCATCTTCTCTATAACTTCTTGGATGGTCTCCAGGCTAAAAGAGATTGGTTAATGGAACTGGGGGAGATGTGGCTGCCCTATAAGTATGACCTGCATATTGGATGAAAAAGAAGAAGCGGTACTCCTCTTAAAAAGGAACCGATATTCAATGAATGCCCAATTTTACAATACATAGAATTAATTGTATATTTGATTTTTTCTTCTTTAAAGGTAATTTAAAATCATAATGTTTTTAACAAATTTCTTTTTTTCATTAATTTATGTTTTCTTTAGTGGATGATTTTATTAGATGTGATTGGGTTCATTTTTATTTTTTAAAAATGGTAATTTCAGTTCTGTCTTTAACACATTGAATTTTTAACTTGAAATGATGATTTTTTATAAATTCTGACTTGATGAAAGACTAGTTTATTTTTTTACTAATAGGATTCAACTGAAAGAAAAATAAGAAATAAGGGCACCATGATATATAATCTTACTCTAGGGTGAAATGCACTGCAATACCATGAACTATCAAAGGAAATATATGATTTAACATGGAATATAAATTTATTTATTTACTAGTTTATGTTCAATTCTAATTTAGAAACATGAATTAAATTTCGAAAGATGTCTTCCCCGATCAGTATTGTTTTGTTCTAGTAGTAAAAAGAAATATGGAATTGCAGTGAATTAGGAAAAGTAGGAAATAATTGTAAGATTGTTTTTAAATTTTTATCATTTAGTATGCAGTTTCATTCACTAAAAATTATATGCCACTCTCTTTATTATTCATAATGATAATTTAATAAGATCAATTCTTTATAAGGTTTAAAAAAGAAATCTGAAATCTATTTAGTTCATGATAAGGTTTAGACTCTCAAATAGGTCCATAACCACTACTAATATATATGTAAACCAAATCAACAACCCAAGATACATATATGAGCTATACTAACTCTTAAAAGTAGTATAATGAATATAAAAGGACATATGATACTTATGTTTTTGTCTAGATTTCATCAAAAAAGGTGGTTGTATACATTTTACTCATAACACGTATGAGAATTTCAATGGACATATAGCTGCACTTATTTTTTTGAATATCTATTAAAATGGTAACACCGTTTTATAGTATTCTCTTCAAGATCTAATGGCAACATAACCAGACACATTTCGACCAAACGATTATTTACATCAGGTTCTTGGCAACGAGCACAATGGCAGAGTTCGTTGTAAACCTGGAAAGAAATTTGTTCCATCTAAATATAGGTCATTGGGTATTTAATCTTATAAAAATATTGTAGTAATGGTTACTGAAGAACAATTACATTCTTCTGTTGAGGAAACATAGCAAGAAGTTAGACAAGAGCCTCAAAATATCCGGAAATAAGAAAATTCACTATTGTTCAAGTTCATATAATCTATATTCTCTTCACTTCAACCATAGGGTGAAAAAATAGTGCATTGATGTTTATTGATTTTGTGCTCAAAGTATGAGGATAATGATTATTGTGTAGCTGAAGATGCTGGTGGAGAGGCTGAAGATGCAACTGATAGTGGAGAGGCTGGAGATATTTCTGATGGTGATGATGATGCTGCTGATAGTGGTACACACATTGATGATATTGATATTGTTGTTGATGATGAGCAGGATTCATATGACATTTTGGAGTGACATTATTGATATTTTTTGTATCTATCATTTGGTTTTCATTGTTTATAAAATTTCTATTTTATATGTGTCAGTTGTTTTTTTATTTATGTGAAAATGAGATGCTGCAATGGTTTTTGGAATTTTTTGTAGGTGTATGTGTATGGTGTATTTGTATACTGTAAGTTTTTTTAGGGGGAGGGGGGGACTAGCAGGAGGTGGGGTATGGGAAGGGGGTGGGGGGGGGGGGGTGGGGGCTGGTAGGGGTAGAGGGGTAGGGATAAAAGGGGGAGGGCTTTGGATTCAATTCATATAAATTTTATATAATCATTATTCATTTCTATAATAACACAATCAAGCCGCGTTTCCGAATTGT
This sequence comes from Viscum album, assembly GCA_963277665.1. Taxonomy (NCBI): domain Eukaryota; kingdom Viridiplantae; phylum Streptophyta; class Magnoliopsida; order Santalales; family Viscaceae; genus Viscum; species Viscum album. Next base: position 1,618,167,999 of record OY728125.1, read on the forward strand.
TTTAGTTTTGAAATTTATTCGCTCTGTACTGGGGGTTGGGTACAAGAACATATAAAAAATGGAATTAATACTTTAGTTGGCTCCAAAAGAACATAGGAATTATTTTAGGTCGACGATGATGATGACAATGTAATTGAGCCTGCATTCAACTAGAATAAGATAGAAGCTAGAAATAATTGGCTTCAGCAGATTGAGGTTCTAAATAGACTTTTTCAGGTGATTTCTTGGGTTGTATGTGTCTTACCTTTTTATATTATCTATTTCTATTGGGTGAAATTTACCACGGAGAGAGAATCCTTGCTGGTACACAAGAGAAAAGTATGCCCAACTTCACATCCCATTTTTTTCAATTTTCAATGATTTTCATGTATTTACGCTGTTGTTTTCCTTAAAATTTTATGGAACTTCACCAGAATATGATGTTTTTGAGAGCTGCATAGGATACATACTAATGTGATGGTAGATATGGGCCATCATCTTTCCAATTATGGAATAATGTGTACCTTTCTAATATCCAAACATCAAGGTAAATATTGTATTTAATTTTTTTGATTCCATTTGAGTTACGATGAAAAAAAAATCTTTTATTTATAGTTCATGGTGAAAGGGGGTGGGGATGGAAGGTGTAGTGGGGGACTGGCAGGGGAAGGGGGGATTGGTAGTGGGAGGGCACTGGGGGGGACAGGCAGTTGTTGGGGGGATTGGCTGGGGTATGGGTGCAAGGGGTGGGGTGTGGGGGGACGGTGTGGGGGTGGAGGGGGGTGGGGGACTGGGGGACATGCATGTTTTAGGAGGTCTTCTTCCATGTTCTTATAATTACTTCACTGAGGATCCTGCAATTAAGGTACAAATTTTGTCATATTAAAATGAAATTATTGTTGAAATATTTATGGTTAATTAAAAGAAGATATTTTTCATATGATTTTGAAATCCAGGACCCATTAGCTATTCTTGATCTGTTTCATTAATGGAATTAATATGAATAAACATATATACTTGTTACATTATGTTTTCAGGTGTTTCCAAATATTGTAAATTTATAGATATACTTCTCAACTCACTATATATTTAATTGATTGAATAGTTTGATGGTTATAATCACTTTTATTAAAATATTTTGAAACATGTATATGTATGTTTTCCCATGAAATTCACTAGGATTATACATTTCAATTGTATAATATTTTTGAGCTATTTTTTCTTGAAGTGTATCATATCAACATGTCGAAAATTCTATAACTTCGTGCAGAATTCTAGATGGCAAGATTTGAATCTTATAATATTTCCAAGGAAATGTAATATTCATTATCAATGTGTCAATATTGCTTCACAATTGATTTTCATTTATATTTTATTATGGATTATAATGGGGGATTTTTTTAGGTGTTACATATCTGTAATGTAAGAGGAATTAATAAACATAAGTAATAAACCTCTTAGTGTGTTTCTTGTATGCACATATTTTCTAAGAATACATATTGAAAAATTTTCAAATTATGTGGAAGGGAATCTAGTGACATATTCTCTTAGTATGTTACCTTTTTTGGGGTTATTTATGTCATCCTATTTTATCATACTCATTTACTATTTCACACAACTAGATAGGATTCAGAAAATCTAATATTTCAGAATTTATGATTTTAACAACCTGGTTATCAAGGCCTTTGGAAACACATGAATTGAACTCATGATTTATGAGATTTTATTTTAAAATATCATTTAAAAATCATGTATTCTCTTAGTGTGCTTCATGCATGTAATTATTAAGGTGCACTTGAACTTACTTTCTGAGAACTGCATATCATGGTTATCAGTTATGGTAAGCAATCTAAAAAATCAGCGATTTTTGTTGTTTTTGGAAAATTAATTTTTAGAACCATTGTCTGTGTATTTTTTGGGAGGGGTGAGTGTGGATGATCTATTTTTTATAATCATTTGTATCACATGGAAATTTGTTTTTTACTAAATATATTTTTTAGTGTAGATACAAGCAATGGAAGTAGCATTAGATTTTTCTATGAAAGAAACGATGATGACCTCCCAATGCCTGATAAACTTACACAACAAGCTAGGATTCACGAAATCAAACATTTGAGGATTTAAGATTAAAACAACTAGGTTATCAAGTCTTTTGGAAACATAGTTATTGAACTCATGATTTAAGAGTTTCAATTTTATAGTATCATTAAAACATCTTGTATTCTATTAGGGTGTTTCTTGTATGCACATATTTTCTATAAATAAATATTAGAAAATTTACAAATCATGTTCAACTAAATCATATTATATATTCTCTTAGGGTGATAATTTTTTATCATACACCTTGACAATTTCATTTCAATTTCATAATACTCATTATCATATTTAGTATTAAAGGAGTCTGTTCAAGTTATGTTTTTCAGTCTATGAGTAGTACATGTCTTCTCAATTGACCTCCTGGATTCCTCATTTCATGCCAGGTTTGTCTCATGTTGTATATTTTATTAGTTTCATACCTTTTCATGGTTTATTTATGACATCATGTTTTATAATACTTCTTAACCATGTCTTGAAAATTTTATCATACTCAAAATCATTAGTGTTGATGGTGTCTATTGATGATATGTTTTTAATTCCATGAGTAGTAAATGTTCTCTCAACTGGGAGAGTGCATTTATATGGTTTTCTAGTTCAACTATTCTGTCCATTTGACATCAATTTCAGAACACTACTTATCATTTTTATCAGTTTTGTTAAAAAATATGAAATATTCAGTGGTTTTCGTTTTTTCCCAAAAAAAAAATTCAGAACCTTTGTGTTTGTTCAAGTTATGTTTTTATGCCCATGAGTATTGCCTGTTTTCTCAATTGGGAGAGTACCTTGATAAGGTTTTTTTGTTCAACTATTCTTTCCATTTAACATCACATTCATAAAATTGCTTATCACATTTATCAGTTATTTTAAACAATCTAAAAAATTTAGTGGATTATGATTTGGTTCCAAAAAAATACTCCGAACCTTTGTGTGTGTTCAAGTAATTTTTTAATGTCCATGAGTAGTATATGTTTTCTTAATTGGGAGAGTTACTTGATTTGGTTTTCTAGTTCAACTATTCTATCCATTTGAAATCACTTTCCGAAAACTTCTTGTCATGTTTATTCTTTATATTAAAAAATCTGAAAATTTTAGTGTTTTTTTTATTTTTTTCAAGAAAATATTCAGATCCTTTGTGTGTATTTAAGTTATTTTATTATGCCCATGAGTAGTACATGTTTTCTCAACTGGAAGAGTTCCTTGATAAGGTTTTCGGATTCAACTATTTTGTTCATTTGACATCATCTTTAGAAAACTACTTATCATGTTTATCAGTTATGTTATACAATCTGAAAAATTCAGTTGTTTTTGTTTTGATTCCAAAAAAATATTCAAGAACCTTTGTGTGTGTTCAAGTTATGTTTTTATGTCCACGGGTAGTACATGTTTTCTCCATAAAGAAAGTGCTTTGATAATGTTTTATAGTTAAACTACACATTCCATTTGACATCAGTTTCAGAAAAATTCTTATCATTTTTATCAGTTATGTTAAACAATCCGAAAAATTTAAGGGTTTTTGTTTTGTTTCCAAAAGAAGTATTCAGAACTTTTGTGTGTGTGTTTCCTCGAAGGTCTGAGTGGGGAGGATCTGTTTCTTATCATCATTTGAATCACATATAAATATTTTTTTGTGTAATAAATATATTTTTTTGTGCAGATACATTAAATGGAATCATCAATGGAGTTTGCTATGGGATAAAATTTGATGACCTCCCAACGCCTGATAAAGTCGAACAACTAGCTAGGCTTCACAAAATCAAACATTTGCGAATTTATGATTCTAACATCCATGTTATCAAGGTCTTTGGAAACATAGGAATTGAACTCATGATTTATGAGTTTCCATTAAATAGTTTCATTTAAACATAATGTATTCTGTTAGTGTGTTTATTGTATTCATTTACCTTCTAAGAATGCATATTAGATAAATTTAGAATTATGTGCAATTGAATCTGTAGGGGGTGCAAGGGGGGCTGGAGGGGGGAGGGGGACTAGAAGGGGCAGGGAGGAGGAGAAACTGGCAGGGGGAGGGGACCAGTAGGGGTGAAAGGGGGGGGGGGTGTATGGTCAACTAGAAGTGGTAAGGAGTAAAATGGAAAGGGGAGGGGGACTGGTAGGGGGTGTAAGGGGGGACTGGTAGTGGGGTACAAGGGGGGCTGCCAAGGAGAGGGTGGACTGCCTGGGGGAGGGGGGAACTGCCTGGGGGAGGAGAAACTAGTAGGGGAACTAGCATGTTGGTTGGGGTGGGGGGGGGGGGGCTGGAGGGGAAACTTGAAGGGGGAAAGGGGGGACTGGAAGGAGGGTGTAAGGGGGACTGGAAGGGGGAGGGGGAGGGGAAACTAATAGGGTGGGAGGGGGTGTAGGACTGTTAGGGGGAGGGGGAGGGGAAACTGACAGGGTGAGGGGGGAGGAATAGAATGGGGGAGGGGGGCGATTGGTAGGGTGACAAGGGGACTGGAAGGGGTGAAAGGGAGGAGGGGTAGGGGAAACTGACAGGGTTGGGGGGCAGGAATGGAAGGGGGTGGGGGACTGGCAGGGGGAGGGGGAACTAGCAGGGGGAGGTGAAACTGGCAGGGGAACTAACTGGTGGGGTGTGGGGGTCCGGTAGAGGGAACTAGCAGGTGGGGGAGGGTGTGGTGGGTTCTTTTGAATGGGGAAGGGGTAGGGGAACTGGTAGGGTGGGGGCATGACTGGTAGAATGGATGGGGGAACTAGCAGATTGTGGGGGGTGTTCAAGGGGGTTCAACAGGTGTGTTAAGGGGAGTGCAAGGGGGTTTTCCATGGGGGCATGGGGCTGTCTAGGGGCAGGGGACTAGAAGGGGGGAGTGGAAACTGGTAGTGAGGGTGGGGAACTAGAGGGAACTGAGATTTTTTATACCATTTAAATTATATAGCCATGGTTAAAACCATGTAAGTAGGGCCCTAAGGCCACGATTAAAACCAAGGAAGTATGCCCCCTAATGCCATGGTTTAACGGTGCCAATATGTAATACCTACTGCCCCAGAGAAAAAGACCATCATTTTCTGAAACCATGGACATATACTATTTCCATGGTTTTAGGGCCTATGACCATAGATCCAAACTATGGCCCTAAGTGAATTTTCTAGTTGTGGTGGTTTAGCTCGCGGGAGAGGTGGTAGTGTTCCATTGGAACAAAGGGAGAAACCTAGATCAAGGTAGAGGTAAAAAAGCACAATAATGAGTTTTCATGTTATTAATATTTTCATAACTTTGTATATACTCCCTTTACTGATTTTATATGAAATGTTCATAATTTGTGTGAAATATTAATGTTTAGATATTAATTATAATTTTTGAGAACTATTTAAATTCATCCAGATTCCAGTCTATTTAATTAATAATAATATATCTCCCTGTACATGTCCAAATTCCATGATTCGTAATTTTTATTATACCTACCTCAAATTACAACTTTTAATTAGAAGTAAACTTTTTCCAAATCGTTCATTTGGAGGGTCATATGGTCTGCACAAGAAGACCCAATGAAACTGTTAAGAAATTGGACTAGCCATGACGATTGAGTTACTAGTCCATATCCAGAAGACCAAATTTTATGAAAATTCTCCATATGTTCATGATTATCCAAAATAATCATGGAATATAATTTTAAGGTCCATCTATACATACAAGGGCCCTAAAATATTATTTGAATTCCAACCCACCTTTCTAGCCGAAAAATAAAATCCATACACAATTCATGACATAGGACATGATATATTCATAACATCAAGGTGAATTTTTTTAGTGTGAAAGTGGAGATATAGGTGGCTGAATTTTTTTAATAAACTGTTCATATTTGAAGTCATATTCCAATTGATAAACCCATTCACATTTTTCCCTTTTAAAATGTATGGATTGAAATTGATAGATTAAAATTTTTTAATCAGATGGCCATATCTTTGGATCCTTATGTCCAAATAGCTCCCAATTTTTATATTAGTCGGACAACATTATTATCTACAACTACAAAGAAGGAGATCTCTCGAGATTCAACTGTCTGGATGTCCAAATGTCAATCCAAGTGGACGGATATTTTTGGAATGGAAACAGTCCACCACCTTGTGCTATAAATACATACCCTCTTATCCTTTCAAAATAGTTAGCATTTTACGAGAAAATAAGGATAGGTTGGAATGAAAAAGGCTCTGAAAAAGGATTGGTAAGATCTCATATACTCATGTTTTTACTTGAGAAAACATTCCTCATTTCATCCTTTCATTTACTTTTTTATTGTTCTTCATTTGTAATCCTGTAAGTGTTTGTTTTTTGTAATCCTGTTTTAATGAAAGTTTCTTCATCAATGTCTCTTATTATCATCCAAATTATTTAGATTAATATTAATTTTATTAAAATATTTTAAATCAAGTTAATAACTATTCATTTATTTTTCTTCCTCATTCAATCAAAAGTCAGTTTTTAATTCTCATCATCGTTTGTGTGTGTTCGACACACCACTCTATTTTTATCCCTTACTTTTTCTTTCCTAATTAATTTATCGTCATAATCATTATAACCTGATTAATAATAATTCAGTTTATGAGTAAATATTTGATTGGGGTGAGTTATAATTTTTTGATGTTTAGTGATTGATAGATTTTTATCAATGAGTATTCTTTGAATTAATAGTGTGTATGTTGGACATAACATGTCATGGATTAATGAATTGTTTTGTTTAATGAGTGGTTTCCATGGATTTTTTGAAATATAAATACACTTCCATAAACAAGATATGATTTATATCAGAACTTTAAGTTATGTTAAGGATTGGATTAAATCCTTAACACTTGAGAATTTTGATCAATGTCAACTTGTCACATGGGTGTTAATTTAATACAATATAAAGCAAGGATCAAGGATATCACAAGCTCAACTACCTAATGATTAACTCACCCAAATATTTATGAATATGTTAAATAAATATTAATCAATGAATCATCTCATAATCTCTATAAACAAACCCCCAATCAGAATTCAATTAACTAAAAACAATAGGGTATTAAAAAGTATCATCGCTGAGGATTCAAATCGAGTGCTGCTATACACCTTAGTAGAACACCATAACCTTGACTAGTCGGTAGGCAATAATCAGTCGCACTTTCAAATGGATCCATTTCCAGGTATGTTGATTTATGTAGTCATTATTTCTTTGTTATTTAAAAAAACAAAAATAAAAATAAAAAAACACAACAATAAACCCGCCTTCTCATAAAAATCTTAAACTGAAAAAGTCAAAGAAGAAATCATATTTTTCTTTCTTCCAACATCTCTCTGAATTATCTGTAGCCTCCCAAACAATCACTCTAATTTTTTTGACCCTGAAATTGAGTGAAAACATCAAAAATTTATAAGGAACATAAAATATAATCAGCTCATTCAAGAACATGTCCTTTTCCAACCAATTGGATTGGATATGGCCAATCCTATGGAAAAAACACTTATAGAACCTGCTGCCCCTAATATAAATTATCCACCTCTTGGTATTAAATATCCAAACATAGATGATTACTTTGAACACAAATCAGGTTTGATTTATCTTCTTCCTCATTTCCATGAGCTAGCCTGTAAGGATACATATCTCCATCTTAAAGAGTTCCAAGTGGTGTGCACTACCATGAATCCTCAAAGGGTTTTTGAGGAACAAATCAAACATCAATCATTACCCTTATCCTTAGATGAAACATAAAATTAATGGCTTTACTAACTCCATACTCATTCTATAACCACATGGAATTACATGAAGAATTTTTTTTTATATAAATTCTTTCATGCTTCTTGTAATTTTTTTTATCAAAAATGAAATAAGCAGTATCCATCAATTCACAAATGAATCACTCCATTAGTACTACGAAAGGTTCAAAATGATTGTTGCATCCTACCCACACCACCAAATCCCTGATCAACTCTTGATCCAATACTTATATGAGGGGTTATTGGCTATAGGGAAAACACTCATTGATGTCGCAAGTGGTGGTGCTCGAGTTGATAAAACTCCCGCAGCTAAAAGAGATCTCATAACAAACATGGATACAAAAACACAAAAATTACATACATGAGCACACGCTCAAGTAAAAAATGACCAATATAATCAATCCATAGAGACGAACAAGATGACTCTATTCATGAGTGAACATACATGTCTTGTGCACCAACTAGAAGTGGCGGCCAAATACCAAACATCATCTTCTCCGGAATCACTCATCTTTGGACCTATCACGCACTATGGAACTTGTATCTCCCCATATCATCCAACTAATACACATCAACAACTTCAAGTGGTTCCCTCTAATTCTTCTAAATAAATGGGGCTCAATGAAACATATGCTCAGCGGAACCCCAACCATCAACAATTAGGTCAGTTTGTTAGAAACTTCAGCCAACCACATTCTGATCCCTTCTCTTTTACATATAACCCTATCTTGAGATATGGTAATCCCATTTCATAACCCCCTCTATACCCTCATCAAAACCCAAGATGGTCAAGGTGTTGGTAACTTCCAAAAACCATACCCTTTTTTTACTCAACCTCAAAAGATGAATCCTTCTCTTCCTCCTCCTAGATTCCACTATCCTAGTGAGCCTTTCCAATTACCAAACCGATACAATCGCTTTCCCAAGAACCAAAATCATGGTAATCCTAATCCGGGACAAGCCTATTCTTCCTATAAAACCTGGGAATTTGTAGTGGAAGATCTTTCCTCCTTCACCCGTTCCAGCCTCAAAATCATTTTTACACAAATTGGTCAACTTGCATCCAACTGTGCCAGCAACAACAATCAAATTATTCCCAACTCCTAGATCAACCATTACACAACCCCAAGTGTAATCTAAGATAAATTTTACTTAGATCAAAGAAGAAAATTTCTATGACTCAAGAAAAGTCCTCCACCCCCCTTTAAATGTTGAACTATAAAATGAAAATAAAAATAAACTCGAAAAGGAATCTGAATCCATTCCCTCACCTCATTCCATTTCACTTAGGAACCAAATTCCTTTTCCTCAGGCCATTTCTAATCCAAATAAGTCATTTGAACCCGATCCTAAATTGCTTGACATGTTTAGACGTGTTGAAGTCAACATTCCCATCTTAGATGCAATAAAATAGATCCTTATGTATTCCATGTTTCTTAAGGAATTGTGCACCCACAAGAGGAAACATAGGACCTTCGAAATTGTTTCCACCCATAAAGTTCAAAGATCCAGGGACCTTTATGGTTCCATGCAAAATTGGATGTTCCAACATGGATGATGCACTCATGGACCTAGGAGAATCAATTAATGTCATGACCAAATCCATCTTCTCCAACCTTGGTCTAGGTCCCTTACATACAACGGATGTTGTCATTCAGTTATCCAATCAAAGAACAGCTAGTCGAGAGGGTATAATTGAGGATGTCCTTTTTCATGTTAATGATCTTATCATCCCATCTTATTTCTATGTCCTTGTCATGGAAGGTGAGATGAACTCTTCTCGATCTCCCTTAATTCTAGGAAGACCATTCCAAATTCCAGAGATAACCAAAATTGATGTCCATTCAGGCATCTTATCCCTGGAATTTGGTGAACAACTTGTAAAGTTCATTATTTTCCAAGCCATGTGATACCCATCCATGGATCACACTGTATTCTCAATTCATGTTTCTAAGTACACTTCTATGTGTCAATTGAGCCCCAATACATGATGTTCATCATGTTCTATTGATAAAGGATCTTGGAAAATATGCACCATGATTAACCAAGACATAAATGGTAATGTTGGAGTGGACCTCTCATTTATAGACTCCATCAACCTAGAGGATCTTGAAAACTCCCATGAATCCCACATCAACTCGGATCTCTACTGCTTCACCTTGGACAGTATTAAGGAAAATAAATCTGAAGAAATAGAAGTGCCTTACTCCATTCCTGAGTTGTCTAACACACAATTGAGAGATGATACTGATTTGGAACCTCTTCCTGAACCCCTAAAATATGAATTCCTTTTCCATGATCACTCTTATCCTGACATTATCTCTGATTCACATACTGAAAATGAGGAGTCCAAACTTGTACAGGTGTTAGAGGAAAAAAAAACTTCCTTAGGTTGGACCCTATAAGACATATCATGAAACAAACTTCCCCTTTTCATGCATCACATCCTTCTTGAAGAGTCATCCAAACCAATTAGACAACCACAAAGAATACTCAATCCACTCATCCTTGAGGTATTTAGGGAAGAGGTCACCAATATTCTTTAATCTAGTATTATCTACTTAATTTCTGATAGTGAATGGGTTAGTCAAATTGAAGTTTTACATAAGAAGGGTGTGATAACTATTTTCACAAATGAACATGGGGAGTTAGTCACAACTCGAGTAAAGAAAAAATGGCATGTGCGCAACGACTATAGGAAATTTAAATGTTGAATCAAGAAAAATCAATACCCTCTTCCATTGCTTGATCATATTCTAGAAAAATTAGCCGAAAAGTCACACTATTGCTTTCTTGATGGATACAACAGGTACATCCAAATCCTAATCGCACCTCAGGACCAAGAAAAGACTATTTTCGCTTTCCCATTTGGAACATATGAATATAAGAGAATGCCTTTTGGCATTTGTAATGCTCCTGCATCATTCCAGAGTTTATGATGAGTATCATTTCTGAATTAATTGAACAAAACATATAAATAATCATGGATGACATTACCATTTATAGTGAGTCAATTGAATATTGTTTGAATTTACTCCATATAGTCCTTCAAAAGTATGTCAAGTGTATCCTTGCGTTAAATATTGAAAAATGGCACATCATGTTTGCAAATGGGATTGTTATAGGGAACAGAGTTTCGAAAAATTATATTGATGTCGATTCATCCAAAATTGAAGAGATCGAATCACTTCGAGAACACACATCTATTTGAGACATATGTTCCTTCCTAGGTCATGCAAGTTTTTATAAGCGATTCATCCTTAATTTCAGTAGGATTTCTCTCACATTCACTCAGTTTCTCCAAATGACGTCACTTTCCATTTCCGTAAGGTTTCCAAGAGAGCCTTTGTTGAACTCAAAACTGCTCTAACATCTGCCATGATAATCCACTCCCCAGATTGGTCCTTACCCTTTTAGTTGATGTTTAATGATTTTGATAGGGACACTAGGACAGTTCTTGGACAATGAAGAGAAACAATTCCTCATGTCATCTATTATGTCTCAAAAACATTGGATGAAACTCAATTTGAGTACACTAACACTGAAAATAATCTTTTAGCAGTGATTTTGGATATAGATAAATTTAGGCCCTATCTCTTTGGTTCCAAAATCATCATCTTAATAGACCATTTTGATATAATGTTCTCACTCAAGAAAAGTGATTCCAAACCAAGGATAATAATATGGATCTTAATTCTTGCAGAGTTTGACGTTGAAATAAAAGATAGACTAGGAAATGAAAACCATGTGGCTAATCACTTTTCTTTTCATTCTGAAATAATTGATATAGAATATTCAACTGGGAACCTTTCTTCTCTCACTCCAAAAATACCATGGTATATCCCAATTGTAAAGTATTGGTTTCTATTTTTTTCATAAAATTTTATGAATAGAAAAAAAAATGAAGTTAAAAAATGATTTAAAATACTATTTTTGGGAAGAAAATAAACTTTGAAAAACTAGGGAAGACATTGTAATTAGGAGGAGTGATGATGGAAATGAACATTCTTCCATCTTAGAATTATGTCACTCAATGCCTGGTGGGATCCATTTTGAACCACAAAAGAACCTCCTAAATGCTCCTAGACTTTGGATTCTTCTAGCCTTCACTCTTTAAGGACTCACATGAGTTCTTCCAATAATGTCCCACTTTCCAAAAGTTTGGAACAATTTCAAAGAGAAATGACATGCCCCAAAAGGATTTAATTTTTTGTTAGATCTGTGATGTTTGGGTCATCAATTTCATTGGACCATTCCCCCCATTAAATGGATTCTCTTACATTATTCTATCAGTTGATTATGTTTCTAGGTGGGTTGAGGCCAAACCCATCAGAAACGATGATTCACATATTGTTAGTGAGTTCCTAAAGACACACATATTCCACCAATTTGGCACACCACATGCCTTGATATGTGACTTAGGAACCCATTTTTGCAATAAGTCCATCGAATCACATTTTAAAAAGAATGGTGTTGTCCATTAAACATCAACATCATATCTCCTCCAAACAAATGGCACAGTAAAGTTTCTAATAGAGAAGTCAAAGGAGTGCTTGAATGAATTGTAAAACCCACCAGAAAAGACTAGCGTAAAATACTTAATGAAGAACTTTGGGTTTATCAAGTTGTCTATAAAACGCCCATTGGTATGTCTCATTTTATGCTAGTTTTTGGTAAAGAATGTCATTTACCAGTTTAAATACATCATCAGTATTTTTGGGCTGTGAAAACCTGTAATTTTGATTGTGAAAAATCTGGTGAAGAATGATTGTTGCAATTGGCTGAACTGGAGGATCATTGACATGAATCCTATAACAATTCCAATATGTACAAAGAAAAGGATAAGGTTCTCCATGACAATCACATCTTGAGAATGGTATTTCATGGAGCGGAAAAGGTATTTCCTTTCAACTATCGATTTCGGCTTCACCCAGGTAAGCTTAATTCTCGTTGGGAATGTCCTTTTATTATTTCACATGTTTACCCATTTGGTGTAGTGCAAGTCCAAGACCAATATTTCAAAAGAACATCCACGGTTAATGGACAGAGGTTAAAGAATCACCATGAGAGGACACACAATCTTGGAACAACATCGGTGTCCACTAGATCCACAACTTTTGTTGTTGACTCGCCACTGGATGGAGATGGCAACCCACCAAATCCAAACCAGGGGGCACCTATTTTCCATTAAATCCTCTTATATATATATATATATATATTTCATATTCTTCCTCCCTCATTCTAATTTTTTTCACCACTTTCTACACCGAATTTGTTTTTTACTATTTCTCTTTTGTGTGGGTGTGTAATTTAAAAATTCTAAAAACACTAAAAAAATAAAAAAAACATGTAAAAAACCAAACGAGTCATACTTACTCACCACCCAGTTTTGACATTTTGTCCAACAATATTTGGGAGTAAAAATACATGGCTTAATCTAAAAAATAATGTGTTTTTATCATATATTTGGATAAATAATATTGTGTCAAACCCAAAAATTTTGAATCCTCAATTTTTGATTTGGAGACTTATTTTCCCCACCTGTGAAGAACACCATTTGATTTCATGACAAGGTCACCTATAGACATCTTTTCAAAATTTGTTTTATCACCCTCATTTGTAATTCTCGAGTTTGTGGACCTTTGAGATGACTTTTCTACATTAGTGTGCATTAATATGATAAGGGCATTCTATAAACTATATGAGAATCACAATTTCCAAATAGCCTCCCATTTCCCTTACATTTATCTTCCTTTTGAAATCCCCTTTGAGCCTTTGAAAACATTTTCATTGATGGCCCCATTACAAGCCCAATACCTATTCAAACCCAATATCTACATATATTTTCATTGCATAATTTTTTGAGATTTAAGTGTGGGGGGAATGGATTACATTTTGGGTACCTATTGTTGATTTCATTGTGTAATCATATACATGAGGGCATGCATCCAGTTCAATGTGGGGGAGAGGTTTTCATTTAGTGAATTTTTTTGAATTTATTGTACATTCATTTATGTAATTTTTTAAATGTTATTTAAAAGTGTTAACAAAATAAAACACACAAAAAGTAAAAAAATCATTTAAAAAAATAACAAAAAAAGTTTGTTTCTTCTGTAGGTAAAAAATCACTCATCCTCAACCTTTGATATTTTTATAACTATTAAAATTAGTGTCATGAGGAGATCAATCATGGGTTGGGATATGAGTGTTATGTCTTTTTCATGTTCAACTTTTGAAAAAAAAGAAGAAAATAAATAAATAAAAGAACACTTTTGTCATTAAGAGAAGTTTTGTGTTTTGTAAATATGTAATCTTCTCATTCCCTTAAAATTATCTTCTTCTATTGAGTCTTTCTTCACATAATAATTCATTTGTAAATATTTGTTTTAATTTCCTTCCATGTTTCATTTCAAATGAAGTGTACATTGTTTTACCCCTGTTGGTGTTTTACCCATCTTCTTCTCTATCGTAGACATTAAATTCATACCATCCTATATCCATAGAAAAGCCTCTAAAAATTCTTCTTGTTTCTTGTTCACTTTATGATAGGTATTGGAAGTTGAGAGCTGTTACAAACTCTAATATTTTCACTTTTTGTTGGTGAATGAGTGAAGCTCCATATATTAATTTTATCATCTTGAAAGGAGTATGTTTTGTGAGCCACCATTTTCCATTTCTAAAATTGAGCATAAAAAATGATTTTAAATGTTGTTTTTGTAATAAATTGTGGTGGAATTCAATATGGATGTGTGAAATTTTCTAAACCTCCCCTTAGTGGGGAAGACAAAATTTTAATATTTGTTGGTGTGTGAAAATGATTTGGTAATGTTTTTCATATTTGTTTCACACGAGGACATGAATAAGACTATGTTATGGGGATTTGATGTTATTAATATTTTCATTACATTTTATATACACCCTTTACTGATGTTATATGAAATGAGCATAATTTGTGTGAAATATTAATGTTTAAATATTAATTATAATTTTTGAGAACTATTTGAATTCATCCAGATTCAAGTCTATTTAATGTTTTAATAATAAATCCCACCCTATATATCCAAATTGCGTGATTCTTGGTTTGTAGGGTTATTTACTCATATGAAAACAATTCAGTAGAATGATCCTTTGGCCAAATCGTCTATTTGGAGGGCCATATGGTCCACATAAGAAGACCCACAAAATTGTGAAGAAACTGGACCATCCATGATGATAGAGATACTAGTCTAAATCCCGAAGCCCAAATTTTATGAAACTTCACCATATGTTCTTGATTATCCAAAATATCATGTATAAAAATTTTAAGGCCCAACAATATGAAAAACAGTCCCAACATATTCCTTAATGTACAGCCCAGCATTCTGGTCAGAAATTAAAATCTGGACACTATTCATGACATAGGTCATGATGTAATCATCAAATAAAGGTGATATTTTTCAGTTTGAAATAAAAGATATAGGAAAAATAAATTTTTGAAGAAAGGGTTTGGATTTTATGGCATATACATATTGATAAATGCCTTCACATTTCGGCCTTTAAGAATTCTGGATTTTAATGGACAGAATAATATTGTGTAATCAAACTGCCATAACATTGGATCCTTAAGTCTGAATGGATCCAAATTTTTATATTATTCGTCCAAAATTATTATCTAAAACTCTTAATAATTATATTTCTCAAGATTTAGCTTTCTAGATGTCCAAATCGATGATCCTAGTGGAGGGGTAGTTTTGGAATGCAAACAGTCTACCACCTTGGGCTATAAATGCATCCCCTCGTCTCCTTTCAAAAGAGTTGGCATTTAAAAGAAAAGGATGATAGGTTGCCACGACCAAGGCTCTGAAAAATACTTGTTAGGATCTTCAATACTCATGTTTTTACTTGAGAAAAAATTCCTCCTTACTTCCTTTCATTTACTTTTATGTTATTCATTGATGGTAATCGTGTAAGTGTTTGTTTATTGTAATTCTGTTTTAATGAATGTTTCTTCTTCAATATATTTTAGTCTCATCCACCTTATGTATATTAATATTAATGTTATTAAAATATTTGAAATAAATTAAAAAACCCTACCCTTATTTTTCTTCCTCATTCAATCAGAACTCTGTTTTTAATTCTCATTATCGTTTGTGTGTCTGTTCAACGCCCCACTCTTATCTTATCCCTTTCTTTTTCTTCTCTTATTAATTGATAATCATAATAATTATAACCATATTATTAATAATTTCAATGGATGAGAAAATATATCATTAGGGTGAGTTATAATTTAGGGATCTTATGTGATTTAGAGCTTTTTCTCGATGAGTATTCTATGAATTAACCTTATGTATGTTGGACTTAACATGTAATGTATTAATTACCTGTTTTGATTAATGAGGGGTTTCCATGGATTATTTGTACCATAAATAAACTACCATAAACAATTTATAGTTATTATTAGATCCTAAAGTTAAGTTAATGCTTGGATTAAATCCTTAATACTTGGTAATTCTAATCTATGTCAACTGGTGACATGGGTGTTAATTTAATGCAATATAAAGAAAGGCACTAAGATATCACACGCTTAACTACCTAATGTTGAACTCACCCAAATATTTATCAATTTGTTAAATAAATCATAATCAATAAATCATTTCATAAGATCTGCAAAGAATCCCCCCAAATAGAATACAGTAAACTAAAAACAATCTACTATAAAAAAGTATCATCACTGAGGATTCAACCTGAGTGCTGCTATACACATTAACAGAGCACTGAAACCTTGGTTAGTAGATAGATGACAATCGAACTTCCAATCCAGTTTTATTTTATGGATCATACACAGTCAACGACCCAGAAACAAAAAACACTACATAGGTACAGAAACAAGCTTTTGAGTGGAAATCAGCACCATAAAAGAACGTAAATAGGTAAAAAAGTGGCCATGCTGGTACACCCTATGCCAATACCCATGTATAAGATCCAATATGAATAAATCATAAATGAAAATCATAAATGAATTAAATTTCAATATATACATAGGGATAAAACAACCCTAATAGAAAACATAAGTATAATGATTTAAAATTAACTCTTCATTATGGTAATTTTTATTCGTAGTGAAGAGAAAATGTAGAGTCGTAGGATTCATGTTGTCTCATAGAGGGGGAGTTCATCATCACAAAAATACTTTTTCAAACTTTATATAAAGAGAGAGGAGATATTTAGGTACCTCCATTGGGCATCAAAAGATCTTCTTCTTTCAATGACCAAAGGAGATTTGTAACTAATTCTAAAAAAACATTGAGTTTCTGTCTCTTCGGCATTGGATGCAATGTTCCTTGGTTCATTGGTGTTGGGATACAATGGGTTATCCTTTTACAAAGACAATTATGGGTTGTAAATTTTTTGAGTTTGGAGTGGTTTTTCATTAGATCACTACATCATTGGGATTTTAATTTTTGTGGCCCTGACCTTAGTGGAGTGGTCATGGGTTGGAAGCATGTGGTAGGGGATTTGACGTCCAGCCTTACGATAAGATGAAGTGTTGGGGTAAGGGAGATAAATTTCCTCAATGTATTTTTATCAAATAGGTTGTGTGTATTAATGACATCAAACTTCGAGCAGCCTCTTGGAATAGCACAATCGTCCAACATCTTTTTTTGTCTCGAGTTGTAGATCTGCATCAAATAGTGCTATTGAATATAAAACTTCATCAATCCATGAAACCATTAAGGATCTTGGAACTCTTTTTTGCAAAATCATGATATAGAACCACACGAGCATCCAATATCCCCATGAATATGTAACATCCTACAACTCCATCAATCGCAGTGCACCACACAAAGTAGCATACATCCCATCTCCCATGACATACAGAACAAACAGAACATCCTGTTTTATTTGAGAAGCAACTGGAGTGATCTAACATTGTTCTAGTTCGAACGACAATATTGGTTGAGCCATCAACCCATATAATTCAAAATATCACGAACCAAACAACATGTATCCCATTTAGTGCGCAAAACGGGCCCTCAACTACCAGGATTTTCAGTGGATTTATGTTATTTCCCCTTTAAACCCTTTAGATAACCCATGAATATACACTTCACAACCCTATGTGCTATCTTATTAGTTCATGTGTGAGTATAAGCTATGGATCCAAATTTCCTAAGGTGTTCATGAATTTGGGTGAACCTCTCCAAAACTCTTCTTGTATTTTAAAGGAATTATCAGAAGATGGGTGATGATTAATCAAGTAGACTACTGTAGAGGCAGTCACGACCCAAATAGACCTGGGGAGTTTAGAGTGGGACAACATACACCTAAATCTCTCTAGGATGGTCTTATTCATCTTTTCTTCTAAACCATTATGTTGTGGTGTTTCCACAATAGTCTGGTATCTTTTGATTCCCTCATATTAATAGAATAAAATGAATTTAGTGGATAGATATTCTAAATAGTTATCAGTTCTCAAGGCTTTGAGTTTCTTACCAGATTCGCTTTTTACCCTAGCATTCCACTTCCAAAATGTTTGAAAAGTATCAGACTTACGTTTGAGTATATGAATCCTAAAATTCCTAGAGTATTCATCAATAAAGGACATGAATTACAAACCTCCACCATGGAAGGTGACCTAGAAGGACCACAATGATCAAAGTGGACACACTCAAGGGGTTCTTTATAATTATATATTAACCTACCAAAAGTAAATCTTCTGGGTTTTCTATACACACAATCCCCACAGAAAAGAATACATTTAGGATTTAAATTACTCAAAATACCTTGTTTTATATGTTCATTGTAACACCCCGAGCTTCCACAATACGCATCTCATTCAATAATGCAATAGCTTGCATTGTACGCAACTTTGAGTTCTAACACACCGCAACTAATCAAAGTAGCCATTATGAATAGTAATAACCACTTTTTAAATTTATAGAAAATTTATATTTCAAAATGGACTTCATTTTTGTATTCCTAATATTGAAATTAGCCAATGTTGAATTTTTTGTAATTTTCTGAGAACTTCATAATTTTTATGAATAGTGAAAAATACTTAAAACAAATTTTTTAATAAAAATAATTTATAGTGATAAGTTACACTATTTAGTGGTTTTAAAGTGTAATTAGAATATATTTTTACCATTTTATCCAATGGTGGTCATTAGAATTAATTTAACATTGAAATTGGACATAAACAATTGCCAATCTTTTGATATAAATTGTTTCTTAAAACACGCTATTTGTTGTGACAGCGGGAATTAATTATAAAATTAATTAATGCAACTTATATGTTTGGAATTTCGTCAAATAGACATCATTTTTGAATTCGGAATATCAATTATAGCTTAGGGTGAAATTTTGGCATTGTTCTGAAAAACATCAATTTTTGATGAATAGTGAAACCACTAAGTGGTAGTTAAATAACTGATTTTTCGTTTAAATGAAATATTTCCACTTCTGTGATTTGATTTTCAAAAATCCGATAGACATGGTTGTCATTAAGAAGTAAAATGTGGTTCAATGAAATTAAAATAATTTTTGGTGAATAGTAACTTTTAAGTTCTTAATCGCGATTAGAGGTAATTAGTGTAGTTTAAGGTAAAAATAAAGTTTTAATAATATGAGATGAGCTTGAAACTTGTCCTACTCCTATTAGATGAGTCATGGCCGACCAAGAAAACCCATGAGCCAACTTGGGGACCCCATGGAGCCACTTTGGTTGGAAAATGACATTAATATATATTTATTTAATGTTAAAATTAAATTGACACAAACATTAGTTGTTCTACTAAAACAGTTATTAAGTGGGGTTACACAAGTCCAAATTTTGACTATAAATATTCATTAGAAAGATAAAAATATTTCCTACATCATAGTATTTTTTTTATAATTTTTAGTCATTAAATAAATTAAATTATATATGACATCATGATGATGCATCGATGACCTCATTATTTAACGATTTAAATAAAATGGAAAGATAATGTAAAATCCAAAGCGTACACTTGTAAAAAAGATATTGGATGAGGGTATTTCGAACCCTTATCACCTTATCCTCGAATTATACAAGTGTGGGACCTTTAGAATCCGAAAAGCATTGTATAATAGAATAACATTTCATTACATTCCAAAAGTGCCCCTCCTCTCCACTTATAAAAGGACCCACCACTCCCACCTTATTCACACCATCAAGCCATTTGGCTCGTCAAACCTCTACCCAAATACTCTCCCAACTTCCCCCTCTTACTCCTAGAAGCATCACTTTGGGCAGAAATCTTCCCAAGGAAGCCTTTGTCTCAAATCAAAAATAGTTACCCGATTTTGAGGTAATGTCTTCTCTAATGTTGTTTTGTTTTATTTTTCTTCTCCAACCCCCTAAACTCTTTTTATTAATTTCTTTTGTAACAAAAAAAGTATCCTCAATATACTAGGATGTTGTTATAAGAAGGATTCGAGCTACATTTACACACACCTACATCTAATGGTTAAAGAACATACGGTTTCTGTGGATGGCGAATTTCTGCCTCACGAAACGATGATTGTTCAACACTCATATAACACCTTTAAAGGTGGCCATTAAGATGTCACTATATTTATATATGATATATAATGTGTTTATGTTTTACTTATGCTTATGTATTTCTAATTTATGGCATACTTTATGATTTCCATTATGGGTAAAACGCGATAATTTCATTTTAGGAAGTGCGGACTACCGCCCCCTCAAAGTGATTTGAATCGTTACTGCCATATGTGGGATGTATACAGGATGGAGTAAATGGTATTATACACTATATTATACTGGAATTATATTATACATTTATATCATTATGATTTAATTCTATTAAATATGAAATTGAAATGAAAGTAGCGTTCATGCATACGTACGGCTTACCGTCTCCATGAACGGTGCATTTCATTTCTTACCTCTAAACGTTACGTAATATTATAAATTAATGTATATACTGGATATATAAGATATATATGACATCTAAATCATGAATATAATTATGGAGATAATGGATATTCTACCACATAAACAACTTGTAATTATAAGAAGTTTATTGTTGACTCAAGAACCAAAGATCGACAAAACGACCATTATTAAATTAAATAATTACATAATGTTCATAACTTGGTAATAAGTGATATAAAAGGAATAATGAACATGAAAAAGGTTCTTAAGTAAATATAAATTAACTCTAGTTTATTATTCAGGAGTTTAAAGAACGGTCGAGTCAGGACAAGAGGCAAGGTAAGGGAATTTCTTAACCCAACTTCCATTCTTTGGGTTAATCTCCTACTTTCAAATTATGTCATGATATTATTATGTCCTATCTTGTATTTTTACATTATTTTTGTCTACTTATAGTGAATACACATTATAGATGTACTTTATTTAAAAAAAATTACCTTTTTAAGGACTTCATCTCAATCTCCTTTCATTGAGGCATATTTCATTTTATACACAACTTTTTTTTATACGGTGTATAAACCCCTTTGACTTTTACGTTTATTCAAAAGGAATCTTTTTTATACTAAGCGTTTTACTAAACGAAAAAAGGGAATGTTTTTCTTTCCGTACTTATGCGGCGACAACGACTTCTCCGCCGCCGTGACTATTATTTGAGTTTCGGCTTCCTCTACAAGCCATACCTCTTTTTAAAATGAAAAATAAATACAAAATTATAATTTTCTTTTATTTTGGTATTGAAAATGGTTTTGAAAGTGTTTTTATTATATCAATTTGTTGTATTAATATCTTATTGAAATGTGGAAATGTTATGTTTCCTTTATGCATGTTTTATGTGATACGATTATGTTATGGTTTATGATATGTTTAAACCTATTCATATGAGGAATGCATTGGACTTAATAAGTGACGGGTGGAGCCCGCTATAGCTCCTCGATGCATCGGCAGGTCTCATGAGACAAACTAGTGTCTTGGCACAAGGCCTTGACAAAATCTTATTTGTGGTCTTGGCACGAGGCCTTGGCTACGTGGTTATGATAGTCTGGCATTATGCATTCCATCATTATGAAAGTGGTTATTGATATTGCATGTGATTATTCGACCAGTAGAATATCCATGTGAATAAGTAAATGGCAATATCTAATTTTACTTTTGCCATATTATGTTGAAGTTCATGTTTAAAAGGCTTTTGTTTTAGTTATACATTGCCTTAAATGTTAATGTTTATTTATGAAAGTTTCCACATTATTGTTATCCTTACTGAGCATCTGAGCTCACCCCTTTCGATGTTTTAATGTTTTCCAGGATGTGAAGAAGTATTTTATGAATGACCTACAGGGATAGTCAGAAGAGGATATGAGTGTGGACTATGGAGACTTTGCTATTTTAGTTTTTCACCTTATGATGTAATGTAAGACTTATGAATGTATCTAGTGTTTCCAAGGCTACTAAACTAATCAGTCTTTTGAGACTTGATATTTTGTGATCATGCCAATGTTACGAAGTAATGCACCGGCTCTGGGTAGCTGGGGTCGGGGCATTACAGTTGGTATCAGAGGCTGTTTAGTACTAACCTTGGATGCTAGATGTAGATAAACTCTGATTAGATCACATAGCCCAAAGATAGACTTTGAGGATTAGTATAGAAGAACTTCCTAGAATTTTGGTATTATTGAGATGTTATGAGTTTTCCGAGCAATACATCCCTGTCTGGATACGAGAAGGTAGAGGCGGCTCTGGCACAGATGTACCTAGGGGTAAAACCCGAAAACACCGCTTTGAGATAGACTCGAACGGGAACTGGTGCACGACAACGGGCCTTGCTGCACTCTTGGTTACGACACTCCTGGGGGATATGCTTAGGATAATTCTCATTTTCTTTACAAACCACTATGAACGGTTATGAGTATATAATTCCTCAAAAAAACCTTTTTATGATTATGGATTATATCCATAAATAGTTCAATTTATGTTAAGTATTTTACAAGTATGGAATTATGTATTTTGATTCATAAACTAATCTAGTTTATGTAATTGTATAGAAATGGGGCCCAGTAGAAGGAATGTGAACTCCAGCAATACGTATGATCCAAAGAGTAAGAAGGATCGTATCTTTCATGGTATTAAGCTAATATTTCGAAGGGAAATAGTCTCCCATGTGTTCTCAACATATGAAGAAATAGTATCATGTGTTAATAAGATAAGTAAAGAATTCTCTGAGTCCTATAGCTTTGAAGCGAAGCAAGAGACGAAAGGGATGGAAGAGAGAATGATGGATAAAGGGATGAGGGGAAAGAAGAATTTTCCAATATGTGGTAATTGTGGGAAGAAACATCATGGAACTTTCCTAAAGGGAATGGGAGTTTGTTATAAGTGTAGAGAAAAAGGACACAAAGTGCGTGACTGCAAGGGTAAGAAAATGGTTTCAAATGTACAATTCTTCTTCTGCAAGGATTGGGGACACTACGCAAACCAATGTCCAAATCATCAGAGTATGCCCCAAATGATGTTATTGGATAATAATCAAGTTATGATACTATCACAGATGAGGAGTAATGATTAGAGTTCTTATGTAGTTATTAAAGAATTTTGTAATTTGAGTGTTGTATCAATGATGTACTGGTTATAATAATTTTGGAGTATATAAGGATTGCACTGCAGTACTATTTCATCAAGGACTTGAGATTTTGTGGAACCAAGAAAAGTGACTCCACAGTAGGTTAAATTTTTGGAAAATATATGGTTGAGAGAAAGATAAACCATAATATGGTTCTGATACTGAGATTGGGATTTTGGAATAAGACGTGATTGATTTGGATAAATTATATTGGATATACTTAACTTCCTTGAAACCGATTGATTTTTTGTATACATTTTTTGATAGAAGGAGTATATCTAGTATTCTATAAGGAATAAGGGATCATGGTAATTCAGTATGTTTAAAAAGAATACATGATGAAGGTGTTCACATGTTGTTACGTGGGAAAAAGGATCTTCATTATGTTTACCTTCCTTATAAAATTTGGACTGTGAGTTGGACAGAAGTATTTTGGATAACTATAAAGGTTGGAATGGATTAAGTTGATCTTTGGATGGTATTGTTTATGGTTAAAGCATTTTTGAAGATTATTTCTGGAATATTATAATACTATAGTTTTAGGAAAAGGACAACCTGCAGGGTGGGGCATAACCCGTCGTGTCGGACAAAGATGCAGGAATCGAACCCACAACCATAGTGCGACATGCCTTTATTTCCTACCACTAGCCTACAGGAAGTCCCTGGTTATTAAAAAATAATTTTACTAATCTAAATGGTATGTGTTAACATTTGGAACCTTATACAATTAGGATAAGTATAATATTTTTGGGTTCTATTATCTTTTTGAGTGAAAGGTGAGTTGAAGGTTGAAACTCTAATTGTCAAGCGTAAATATATATACCTATCTATTATTCAATGAATAAATTAATTCTTAAACTTTAGAAAAGGTATATTAAAACAAAAAACGTGTTACCCTAATAAGTTATGTCTTGTTGAACTGATGATATTTTAAATCAACATAGATTAAAGGCTTTGAGGCCCTCAATTTGACAGTTGATTGTGATTGATGACCTCAATCACTCCCTACAAATATTTACGTTTTTCCTCCAATTATATGTCTCTAATTTCCACCAATGTTCTCCTTATCGAGATCATAATTTTGTGGTGACTTTCTTATTTCCATTTCCCTCTTATTAAGGCTAAATTTTATTAATCTTATTTCCGATGTGGG
This sequence comes from Viscum album, assembly GCA_963277665.1. Lineage (NCBI taxonomy): Eukaryota > Viridiplantae > Streptophyta > Magnoliopsida > Santalales > Viscaceae > Viscum > Viscum album. The sequence continues at coordinate 1,618,192,510 of OY728125.1, forward strand.
TTTTCCACAAAGGTATTTTCTCTTTTCAACCGTTTATTTTCAAAGAAAATTTTCAAATTGCGAGGACGCAATTTATTGAAGGAGGGTAGAATGTAACACCCCGAGCTTCCATGATACACATCTCATTCAATAATGTAATAGCTTGCATTGTACGCAACTTTGAGTTCTAACACACCGCAACTAATCAAAGTAGCCGTTTTGAATATTAATAACCACTTTTTAAATTTATAGAAAATTTATATTTCAAAATGGACTTCATTTTTGTATTCCTAATATTGAAATTAGCCTATGTTGACTTTTTTGTAATTTTCTGAGAACTTCCAAATTGTTATGAATAGTGAAAAATACTTAAAACAACTTTTTTAATCAAAATAATTTATAGTGATAAGTTACACTATTGAGTGGTTTTAAAGTATAATTAGAATATATTTTTACCATTTTATCCAATGGTGGTCATTAGAATTAATTTAACATTGAAATTGGACATAAACAATTGCCAATCTTTTGATATAAATTGTTTCTTAAAACACGCTATTTGTTGTGACAGCCGGAATTAATTATAAAATTAATTAATGCAACTTATATGTTTGGAATTTCGTCAAATAGACATCATTTTTGAATTCGGAATATCAATTATAGCTTAGGGTGAAATTTTGGCATTGTTCTGAAAAACTTCAATTTTTGATGAATAGTGAAACCACTAAGTGGTAGTTAAATAACTGATTTTTCGTTTAAATGAAATATTACCACTTCTGTGATTTGATTTTCAAAAATCCGACATACATGGTTGTCATTAAGAAGTAAAATGTGGTTCAATGAAATTAAAATAATTTTTGGTGAATAGTAACTTTTAAGTTCGTAATCGCGATTAGAGGTAATTAGTGTAGTTTAAGGAAAAAATAATGTTTTAATAATACGAGATGAGCTTGAAACTTGTCCTAATCCTATTGGATGAGTCATGGACGACCAAGACAACCCATGAGTCAACTTGGGGACCCGATGGAGCCACTTTGGTTGGAAAATGACATTAATATATATTTATTTAATGTTAAAATTAAATTGACACAAACATGAGTTGTTCTACTAAAACAGTTTTTAAGTTGGGTTACACAAGTCCAAATTTTGACTATAAATATTCATTAGAAATATAAAAATATTTTCTACATCATAGTAGTTTTTTTGTAATTTTTAGACATTAAATAAATTAAATTATTTATGACATCATAATGATGCAGCGATGACCTCATTATTTAACGATTCAAATAAAATGGAAAGATAATGTAAAATCCAAAGCGTACACTTGTCAAAAAGATATTGGATGAGGTTATTTAGAACCCTTATCACCATAGCCTCGAATTAAACAAGTGTGGGACCTTTAGAATCCAAAAAGCACTGTATAATAGAATAACATTTCATTACTTTCCAAAAGTGCCCCTCCTCTCCACTTATAAAAGGACCCCACCACTCCCACCTTATTCACACCATCAAGCCATTTGGCTCAGCCAACCTCTGCCCAAATACTCTCCCAACTTCCCCCTCTTACTCCTAGAAGCCTCACTTTGGGCAGAACTCTTCCCAAGGACGCCTTTGGATCAAATCAAAAAGAGTTACCCGATTTTGAGGTAATGTCTTCTCTAATGTTGTTTTGTATTATTTTTCTTCTCCAACCCCCTAAACTCTTTTTATTAATTTCTTTTGTAACAACACCAGTATCCTCAATATACTAGGATGTTGTTATAAGAATTATTCGAGCTACACTTACACACACCTACATCTAATGGTTAAATAACATACGGTTTCTGTGGATGGCAAATTTCTGCCTCACGAAATGATGATTGTTCAACACTCATATAACACCTTCAAAGGTGGCCATTAAGATGTCACTATATTTATATATGATATATAATGTGTTTATGTTTTTTCTATGCTTCTGTATTTCTCATTTATGGAATACTTTATGATTTCCATTATGGGTAAAACACGATAATTTCATTTTAGGAAGTGCGGACTACCGCCCCCTCAAAGTGATTTGAATCGTTAATGCCATATGTGGGATGTATAAAGGATGGAGTAAATGGTATTATACACTATATTATACTGGAATTATATTATACATTTATATCATTATGATTTCATTCCATTAAATATGAAATTGAAATGAAAGTAGCGTTCATGCGTACGTACGGCTTACCGTCTCCATGAACGGTGCATTTCATTTCTTACCTCTAAATGTTACGTAATATTATAAATGAATGTATATACTGGATATATAAGATATATATGACATCTAAATCATGAATATAATTCTGGAGATAATGGATATTCTACCACATAAGCAACTTGTAATTATTAGATGTTTATTGTTGGCTCAAGAACCAAAGATCGACAAAACGACCGTTATTAAATTAAATAATTACATAATGTTCATAACATGGTAATAAGTGATATAAAAGGAATAATGAACATGAAAAAGGTTCTTAAGTAAATAGAAATTAACTCTATTTTATTATTCAGGAGTTTAAAGAACGGTCGAGTCAGGACAAGACGCAAGGTAAGGGAATTTCTTAACCCAACTTCCATTCTTTGGGTTAATCTCCTACTTTCAAATTATGTCATGATATTATTATGTCCTATCTTGTATTTTTACATTATTTATGTGTACTTATAGTGAATACACATTATAGATGTACTTTATTTAAAAAAAAATTACCTTTTTAAGGACTTCGTCTCAATCTCCTTTCATTGAGGCATATTTCATTTTATACACAACTTTCTTTTATACGGTGTATAAACCCCTTTGACATTTACATTTATTCAAAAGGAATATTTTTTATACGAAGCGCTTTACTAAACGACAAAAAGGGAATGTTTTTCTTTCTGTACTTATGCGGCGACAACGACTTCTCCGCCGCCGTGACTATTATTTGATTTTCGGCTTCCCCTACAAGCCATACCTCTTTTTAAAATGAAAAATAAATAAAAAATTATAATTTTCTTTTATTTTGGTATTGAAAATGGTTTTGAAAGTATTTTTATTATATCAATGTGTTGTATTAATATCTTATTGAAATGTGGAAATGTTATGTTTCCTTTATGCATGTTTTATGTGATACGATTATGTTATGGTTTATGATATGTTTAAACCTATTCATATGAGGAATGCATTGGACTTAATAAGTGACGGGTGGAGCCCGCTATAGCTCCTCGATACATCGGCAGGTATCATGAGACAAACTAGTGTCTTGGCACAAGTCCTTGACAAAATCTTTTTTTGGTCTTGGCACGAGGCCTTGGCTACGTGGTTATGATAGTCTGGCATTATGCATTCCATCATTATGAAAGTGGTTATTGATATTTCATGTGATTATTCGACCAGTAGAATATCCATGTGAATAAGTAAATGGCATTATCTAATTTTAATTTTGCCATATTATGTTGAAGTTCATGTTTAAAAGGCTTTTGTTTTAGTTATACATTGCCTTAAATGTTAATGTTTATTTATGAAAGCTTCCGCATTATTGTTATCCTTACTGAGCATCTGAGCTCACCCCTTTCAATGTTTTAATATTTTCCAGGATGTGAAGAAGTATTTTATGAATGACCTGCAGGGATAGTCAGAAGAGGATATGAGTGTGGACTATGGAGACTTTGCTATTGTAGTTTTTCACCTTATGATGTAATGTCAGACTTATGAATGTATCTAGTGTTTCCAAGGCTACTAAACTAATCGGTATTTCGAGACTCGATCTTTTGTGATCATGCCAATGTTACGAAGTAACGCACCAGCTCTGGGTAGCTGGGGTCGGGGCGTTACATTCATCAAAACTTATGTCACTAACGTGCCGTAACATTCAATCCCAAAGGGTCGTTCTATCAGGTTCTGAATCACAAGATGCATTTCACTAGCTTCTATAAACCTTACCATCTACCATATAATGGTCATTATGAAGGGTTAATTGAAGGATAGTGTGGAATCCCTAGGAAATTTGGAGACTCTCTTACTCTGATTTAAATGTTTATCCCTTTTGGTCAAGGACTCCTAGGGAGATGAGGTTTTTTAGTTTGGGTACCCACCTAACCTCCCCAACATATTTAATAGTCATATAATTAAGAACAAATGAAACCGATCTTATTCTCATAATATGATAGCTCCTAAAATTCCCAAGAAACTTCTCTCTAGATTTAACATCCCTCAACTTAGGGAATAATTCCCTCCTAGGACACAACATGTCGAATGAACACCAGGAATCAACAATCCATTAACCAGAGAGGGAAATATCAGAAACATTTAATAGACCAGTAGCGACAAAATCATACTCAACTATTAAATAATGGTCATTACTACTGTCAATATAGTCACCATTCTTATTAGGTAAGCCCATATTAATTTGACCAATTTGTTTTCATTGAAAAACACATGATTACATTATTATTAGACTAAAATATTTGCTTCTTGGACTGACTCATTTCCTTCCTCCTGCCCCTAGACTCACTTCTACCCATGTATTCACTATTATCCCTAATGTTCAAAAACTATGTCTTAGCCTTGACACTACCCTTCATATAATGGTATATAGAGAGTAAAGTAGATTTAACTTCATGAAAAGTTAGGATGTCTTTTTCATACATTATATTATTTAACATAAATAAAGATATCATCTAATAAAGTTAAAATTATTATAGTTTGATCTTCATCATCTACTATAATTTTTATGTTTGCTAGATCTGACAAGATTTTGTTAAACTCGTCAATGTGTATCCAGAATACAGTTTCATGACACATTTTGAAAGTATATAATCTCATTTTTTCTATAATCCATCAACATGATAATTAGTCATGTAAAGAGATTCTAGTCTATACCATTTACCAGTAGTAGAAGACTCATATGAATCCTTTCTATGAAATTTATCTCTTAAAGATAAAATTACTAAACTACGAGCTTTCTAAAGGGTTTCTTTTGGAAAATATGAATCAGTGATAGCTTTTTTCCCGTCTAAATTAAGGGTAGTGATTTTTTTAGTTCCAGCAAGGGTATCAATTTAATCATTATGATTTAGAAGAGAATTCATTTTATTTCTTCATGGATTAAAATCATTTCACCATCAAAATTTATCGATATAAAATTTTTTAGAGCCCATAATCTACATTTCAGTGGGCTCTGATACCAATTTGTGGGGTAATACGTTAACTCTTAGAACATACAGAACCCACTGCCTCATATAATTGGGTTCTAAATTCAATATGATAAATTTAATATGTTTATGACAAAAAACGAAATAACGTTTTATTTAAAACAAACCACTAGAATCACAAGAACAATCAGAACAAAAAATAAATAACATCAAAGAACAGCAGATATAACGTGCTTCATATCAACATGATCTTACATGCACGGCGAGAAAACCACCCAGGTAATTCATTTTATTTTAAATAAAAAAATACATACTGAAAGTGTAAAGATAATGATGATAGAAACTATCCAATGAGCCTGACCTTGTTGAACAAAGTGACGGTGAAGAAATATATCACATAGAGTCAACACTGTCTACTCATAGATAGACACACACACACCCAAGAATAATACAGTTCCAATCATGAAAAAATGAAATTAATCGCATAATAAGCCTAGAATTATAAATTGAAACCTGATAACGATGAATAGATGTCAAGATCTGGAACCACCTCTAGTGCGTAGGCATCCAATAGTCAAGGTCGATTCAATCTCCAATTAATATAATCAGCAGCAGTACTCTAGTTCCAAGAGGCGACATGAAAACGATGGAGGGGGGTTGAGGTGGCTTGGAACCTCATGATCTCCCTCTTCTTCTTCTTCTTCAAGATCCTCTTGGTGTACCAATGGAAGATCGCATCAGGAGCTCTCAGGATGAACAAGATGAAAAAACTAAACTAGAAACAAATGATTGCATCGAATAAAGGTCCACGAAAAAATGATGGTGTTCTAATAGAGTGTCAGGCGACATGGTCAGAACCCTGAAATGAAATCCACCATGATGACTAACATGCAACATGCGGTTTTCCTTACTGAAGGTTGTTCAGATGGAGGGAGAGGTGGAAGTATTCCATTGGCACAAAGGGGGTGGCTTGGATAATGTCTGAGTTAAACAAGCACAATTGGGAGCACTATTCACCATTGGATCAGCCACGGTCAACAATATACAAACAAAACGCAAAACAGGTAAGTAAACAATAATGCTAGTGGAAATCAACACCATAAAATAGCTTAAATGAATAAACAGTGGCCATGAAGGTACACCCCATGAAAATTCCCATCCATAAGATCAAATATGAATAAATCATCATGGAAAATATTAATGGAATTAAATTGAAATACATACTGAGGGATAAAAGAAAAGAAATAGAAAACCAAAGTATAATGAAATAAAACAAATTCTGCATTATGTAAATTTTTATTCATAGTGAGAAGGAAATATAGAGCACTAAGATCCATGTCTTCCCATAGAGGTGGAGTTCATAATCAGTGAAGGAATTTTATAAAGAGAGAAGAGAGATTTAGATACCTCCTGGTAGCATAAGTAGATTATCCTATTGCAACAAACAAAGGATCATTGTAACCAATTCACAATAAAATCTTTGAGTTTCTATCTCTTCAGTGTGGGATGCAAAGTGTCGTAGTTCTCTGGTGTTGGGCTATACTAGGTTCTCATATTGTAAAGACAATAATGGGTTGAAAATTAGTTGAGTTGGGAGTGGTTTTTCATTCGATCACTTTTTCATTGGGATCTAAATTTATGTGGGCTTTCCATTAGTGGAGATTTCATGGGATGGAAGGGGGTGGTGGGGGATTTTATATCAGGCCATGTGACAGGCTGAAGTGTCGTGGAAGGGGCTCAAACTGTCCTCCATGAAATTTCAACAAATAGGTGGTGTACAACAATTAAAGCTATCTTTGGGCAGCCTCTTGGAATAACACAATATCCCTACATCTGTCCTCATCTCAAGCTCTATATCTACATCGAATCGTAGCATTGAATATGAAATTCCATTCCATCGAACCAGTATCGATTTTGGAACTCTCATTTTCTACGACATGAACTAAAAGCACGCTAGCCTCCAATCTCACCATGAATCTGTAGCATCCAGAAACACTATAAATCATTGTGAACCACGTAATGAAACCAACATCCCATTTCCCCCAACATCCAAAACACATATACATTCCTGTTTTATTTGAGAAGAAACTAGAGTGCTCAATCTTGGATTTGATTCGAACAATGATGACAGTGCCGAAGCCATCAGCCCCCCACAATGTGTCTGTCTTCATCTTCAAATCCATGGTGGAAATTAATCTAAGACACCCCTTTTAAATGTCATTAGACATCTATCCCAAACAAAAATGATTTTTTGTTTTTAAAATTCCAAAAAATACAAAATATATTTTAAGAATATAATATATATGAAGAAAAATTACCATTGTTTCATTAAATTCTAAACTAATAGACATGTATTTGTAATTTAAATCAATATTATATATTAATTCGTTCACTAATATTTCTTCGTTATTTTTCCATGAAAACTATATACAATAATACACAAATCAATTTCTAGAACAAACAAGTGTATTTTGAAAAAATTAAACAAACACATGCTTTTTTAGAATTAAAATAAAAAATACACTTTTAAAATGAACCTTCAAATTGAATGTGTTTTTGAGCCTTTAAATATAAAAAGGGCTTTGTGTATACATATTCACTAAAATAAATTAAAAAATAGAAGTTTTATTTTTCATAAGACATTGACATGAAATAGAGGGATATATTCAAAAAAAATTGAAGAAAATTATCAAAGAAACACAAGTTATCAATACAACAACTCTTTTATGTGTCATGAAATAAGTACCATATAAATAGTTTTATGTGCATATTCTTCGGTGAACAAACATCATCACCTCACAACATTAAGAATATACTATGACATCATCTATAAATACAATCAAAAATTTATCATGGGGATATGTATATATTTTATATATTCAAACCATGATTATGAAAATATTTTTTAACCAAAAGGTCCTGATAGAAATTGTTTACATTCCAGCCCTTTTTAGAAAGTGTTTTTTAGAATATTCTCTTTATTCACATTTATGAAATGATAACTGACTCAAAATGGAATCATGAATATATTTTATTAAGAAAAGAATTATTCAAAAAATTATCAATTCATGAGATATGACACATTCAATTTGTCATGATTTCTTTGAGCTCTCTATAGCCAACACGTATCCACATTGATCCATTATTCTTCTATGAAAATAGGATTGGTGTACCCCAAGCTGATACACTGGGTCAAATAAATCCTATGTATTTATGTTCTTGAAATATCTTCTTTAACTTTTAAAGGATAGCCAAAATATATTTGTTTTATTTTTTTCATAATACCATGTGAGAAAATATATTCTAAATTTAAGTCAAAATATATCACCGAAATAAATACTAGATTCACTAGATTTTTTTTATCATGAACCAACTCCTTCCACTAGTGACTTGCACGTCTAACCCAATCATTGATAAAACTAGAGGGGCATCCTCAACCACCCAGGCTGACAAAAAATGTTTTGACATCAAATGTAATTGTTGGGGATGATTTATCCTAATAAATATGATTTAATAAACAGCAAAACCTCTCTGAATATTCTGGCATGGCTTTTCCATAAGTCAAAGATTTATTCCAAATTAAATAAGGAAAAACAAGTAATCAGATATAAACAAAATAAACCATAGAAAAAAGATCACCATCACCCCAACCCCCTCACTAAAAAAACATCAGTTTCAACATCCAAAAAGTAATGTGCTCAAACCCCATTGATTAAATGAAAGAAAAAACATGGATAACCATTATTATCGATGAAACATGGAAATAGAAAAACTATTAACTAACAACCATGTGAATCCTTGAGTCACCATCCAACCCCGAAACAAGAAATTCCTCGGTAGAAATCATAATATAATCCAGAACCCAAAAGTGAAATCAAATATCGGTGTGAGCATTTAAATTCATAGTAGGTCCCTACACACCTTGACACATGGTTAGACGTTAATGAATGTTTCATATTCAATGTTGTTTGAAAGTATGTATAAGTGTATATAAAATTGTTTTTTATTTTCTAAAAAAACATATCATGAGTTAATCCTTTAAAATTGTGATTATATAAAATTAAAAGAGGTTAAGAAAAAAAGGCATTCTTTATATAAAAAAGGGAATGCAATAAGATTTATTAATTTAAACCATTAAACTTTTTTACTATGAAATAATTTGAACATAAAACATTTTGCAAACATCATATCATGGGAACCTATGAGGTTTTGGGAAAATACATGATATGGATATACAAACTACTAAACAAGAAAGATGTCCAATAAAATTAATCTTCCCTAACATCTGGTGTTTCCCTTTCTGTCTTAACCAAGGGGTGTGTCACATATGTAGAATGAAATCTATCTTAGGTATACTAGTACAAGTTTGATTCTAAAGGAGTACTGCATGTCTTTTAGACTTCCAACCTTTACACCCATGGTTCCTCATGGAATATAGAAGGAAATTATAATTTCAAATATATATCCATATATATGGGAGGTTCTGGGAAAAACATAAGTGCCTTTATGTCTTGACTAACTCATCATGACTATTGAAAAATTCGTGGACCGGAAGATGAGTATATTCACAAGTAAATTAGAATTAATATTTGAGCCGATATAGAATTACCTCAACATGTATTCCCTCTTCATTAATGATACGAAAAAATAAATCATGCCATATTTATCATTGTGTTTTAGGATCTATGTGTATAATCCCTCTATCAATGACCCACACATGATCCAAAATCTATAAACATTGTCATATAAGTGATCGGTGTTAACATAACTGATCCTAATTAATTTTGTTGTTCATAGTTTATTACAACACAATTCTTCTTCAAGGATAAATAACTCTTGTTGTTCTATCAATGGAATGGGAGAGGAGGAAGAGAGAGCATGTTCTAGATATCTAGATATCTCTATAGGGATTGAGAGAATCTTTATCTATCTGTTGTGAACAAAAAAAGTGATTATAGAATGTGGTATAACTCGATAGTTATTATGGTAGGTTTAGGGTTTGGAAATCACCCACAACCCCTTCCAAAAATTATAATTATTAGTTTACCCCATTTCCAATAATAATAAAATAATATTATTATCAATCATCTAACATGCAGTAAAATTTAATAATATAACTAAATATCATTTATACCATTTTCAATCGCTCCATTAAACTCGATCCACTTTCCCTCATCGACATTTTCCGATCCTTGAATACTGACTATTTATTTAATAAATAAATTTCACTTCCTTACTCATCGATAAATATAATAAATATTATATTAATAAAAACATTGAAATAAATATTTATTATTATTTTATATAAGATCACAGTTTTTATAGAGGTAACATATCCTTTAATTTTTAGTATACACGTCATGTGTTATTCAAATAAATGTGTATAATGGGCTCGTGGAGGTTTTAGGAACCTTCAGGCTTGATTTGGGGCTTGGAGATCTAGTTTTTAGAGAAAAAGGATGTGAAATATGTTTAACACATGGTTATAACTGACCATGCACCACAACTGTGTGGCCTTGGGAGGGTGAAGCGTGAGTTTTTAAACCATGCATCAGGGGTCACATGACTATACAAAACGTACAATTTATTGAAGGTTTACAACAAATGGTTTGTGCACGGTTTTGTTTAATTGTGTTCCTAGACAGTGCAAGGTGTGTGATGCCAAATAGTGGGAATTAAATAGTGGGAGAATTGTTTGGAAAACCATGAAACCAAATTTTGTGCCCCTTTAAAAAGTTATAATTTTCTATTTTACACCTCTTTCCTTTAACCCTTTCTCGACACATTCTTCTACCCATTTTCACACAACAGCCATAAGGTTCTCTTCCTTTCTACCATATTTAAGGTTTTGATATAACTTCTCTGTACGAATTCTATTTTTATTTTTGTTCATCAGGTTGCATTACCCCTGGCACGTATGACACTACTATTTCTTCATTTCTCAATAATCTTTACCATATTCAGTGTTATTTCCATGCGAGCTAATATGCCCTATTTTCATGGAATTTTTATGGTTTACCATTTTCTCTCATTCCAACCCAGATTTTAGGCTTATACTGGATGTAGAGTCCACTATCGGGCAAAGGTATGTTGTCTACTACTTTTTCTTAAAAGTACTGAGGGTTATAATTTTCTGTCGTTATGCGATGCACCCGACTTTCCATGTGTTATTCATAAAATAAATATTCATTTAAATTGTTATCTGAACTTCATTATAAAAGTGTTTTGGGAGCCTTGAATAGAATTAGGGGTTTTTTACTACAATTTGAACCACATATTAGAGTGAATATAATTAAATGACTTTGAAAAACATGCTTATATTGTATCCAAACCATCCGTCAAGTTTGTTTTTCCTGATTCTTGGATGAGAATGACTAAAATTAATTAAATGAAATTTAATATGGAATGCGTAATTCAGTTTTCCCCTTTATCACTTGTACGTGAGATGACTAAATGAATGAATTTAATTGATAAATTTAATGAATATATACATAGATCTTTGATCACTTATATATATTAAAATTGATTATGATTATAAACATGGATCGTTATAAAAGAGGGGCCTTCGTGATTAAGACTTAGATTCCCAACCTAGAATGCCTTGTGCGAACATGTAGGATTCTATTTGATTCATAGATATGTAATCCAAGTGAAACAACATCCTTGGACTTGATCACTATCTTAGATACATGATTTCCTATGTATGACACTATCAATTCACGTATAAATTATAGAAATTAGAATTCCTTGTAGTATCTCCATGGATTCAACTTTATGTACTCAAAAATAAACTCCCTTGGATTATCTCCTGGGACTCTAATGAAGTATATACTAATTTTACCATGAACAAGCTTCCCAGAATTGAAGAGAACACCTTGGTCGTAGGACTTGCGTTCCTAGCCAACATAAGGTATGATAATCAGAAATATCTTTCTTATGTTTAAGCTAGTGGTTTTTTCCTGGTTCACTTTTAAATGCAATTTTTCCTCATTTATATACCGGTCACTATCACTACTTATACTAATAAACTGGATTGTGTTGGAATTTCATTTTACAACTTCACTTCATTTATGTATATACTAAACACTACCAATATTTTATATTTACATAATGGATTTTTATTTGAACCCATTGGTGTTGGCCAACTATGTTTTACTCACACCTTGTTTAGGCCGCCATTTGATATCCGAGAATACTTCTTGGATATTGGTAATGATAAAGGGAAGTAACTGAATATGGAAACTTGGTTTCTTGTTATTATGGGATATTGGGTGAAGGAGACCAAGATAGTGCTTAGGATTCTTTGGAGATAGTTTTTTGGTTTCCATTTGTATATGCTAGTACTGTTGTATGCCTACTTCCATGTCTGCCTATTTATGTTTTTGTATCAGCCTATGACATCATTAGTTGTATATTATATTATTTTTTCATGTATATTTATAGTATCTGGTCAATTTAATTTATTTGTGTTATTATATTGTTTCTTCTTCTTAACTTATATTTAAAATTGTGCTACACTATGATTATGAGGGTATAGTATCCCCATCATACCACCATACACCTTCATTATTTTTCGGTAAACTCTTGCACACAAGGTCTCATGTGTGATGCCATATGACCCACACATTAGATTAAATATGAGTAAACTAAGCTCGAGACTTTAAGAAGTTGTATTAGAGCTTTTTTTTACTTTTTATTACTGATTGGGGTTGGAAGAAAAGCATACTAGAATGAGTCAAAACATGGTAATAAGTCGTGCCTAAGAGTATCTAACCCATGTTCATGGAAACACTGAGTAACCAAGGAATGAAATTGTTATTTTTGGAAATCTACTAATAAATTTGTACTATTTTCTACATGGAGTGAAACACATGAATTATGATGTTTGATATGATTATTTATTTTTACCCTTGGGTTGGTACAAAAAGGGATAATTTCTTTATGCATCATAATATGCATATTAGGATTTATATTTTATGTTTATTCCACGGCATTTATATCTTATTACTTGATTACCTATTTCCAATTGAGTGTCTATTGGTTTCTGTACTAATGAATATCTATCACTTTTTATTGGAAAAATGAAAAAAATATCTTGTTACATAATGTACCCACAATAACCAAAACGTTTTTTCTACAATATAGCTTGATGGTGAAACCTTATCTAACCAATTTTAACATTATTGAGCTAGGAATTTTTGGTTGTATATGCTAAAAAATATAGTTAGTTTAGATTAAATGGATTCTAATTTAAATTTATATTATTTTACATATATTAATTGGGAATTAAGATCTATATAATGGAACCATTTTATATGTTCTTGTTACATCCTAAGACCATATGTAAGAGGATTGTTGTAGTTACCTGAAATTCCAATTTTAACATATAATGATTAGATATTTATAACATGGGAATGAAAATACATCTAACCAAACATTTATATGTGTAAAAGTGATAAATTATTACTCTTGAATGAATTGGTTTCCATTAAATTTGTATTCCAATTTTAATTTACTGAGAAATTACCTCTATAACTAGTAATCATCACCCTATATTATTGGACACTTATGATTAATGTTGAATCTCACCCTTGACCTGGCCATAGTAGCAGGTAGTTGGGTCACTGTTTTTCGGGATAGTGAGGCCACACACCTATATCATTCCCTATATGTATCCTTTCTTCCTAGTATATATTCTGATGTATCTTCTTGGCATTATAGATATATGCCTCAATGATGGCCTAGTTTGAGTGTCAGGAAGGTGGAAACGACCATGATCTAGAGGCTGTGGGACATAAACAACATATAGTTCCACCTGCAACACCTCATATATTACTACCTATTATTATTTTCCTGGGAATTAACACTTATATTCTAGTGTTTTTATATTCCTAGTGTATTATATATAGGGATATCCATGACCTTCACCGTCTTTGTCAGATTTAATCTGGGAATTCCAGCAGAAACACACAACTACCATTTCAGGGGAAGGAGGACCCCACGATACCGAGTTGTGGCTTGAGGATATACTTTAGATCATTAAGAATATAGATATTCATCTATAAAAGATGTTAGACCAAAAAACTTATATGATTATGGGATCTACCAAGTTATGGTGGGATGTCCATTCACCCAAAAATCAGTATCATGGCATGGTCTGGTGGGATTTCTGGACTAGTTTCTATGAATGCTTTTTCTCGGAGACATTGAGGGATGATATATCATGGGGGTTTATGAACATATAACAGGGTTATATGTCTATTATAGAATAATAATCTTGTTTCACTATGCTTTACACTTCATAACCACTCTTGTTGGTGATGCGATATACAAAGAAATCTGTTTTTAGGATGATCTTAGGCATGTAATCTGATATCAGGTGAACATATTTTTATAGCATACCATTTTTGATATAGTGATCTAGGACCTTATTTCTAAGTATAATTTGATAGAGGATTAATGTACAGGGCATGGTGGTTCAACTTCTAGGGAATTTAGTTCATTATCCAGTGGAAGAAAGAATCACTTTGAGATTATTCGTGAGGGTAGTTCTAGTCAAATTGTGCGTACTGGTAGCTATGTAGAATTCCATCAGTGTAGAAGGTCAGGCCACGTGAACCCCGGGTGTATTAGATACTTATTTCAGTATCTATCCTATGGTATAATGGGCCATATAAAAATATTATATAAGAACATTCCATAAGTTCTTAGTGGGAGAGGATCGATACTATCTATAAATATTGGAGTGAGATCAGGGAAACCATTCATTGAAGGAAGCTGCATTACTACTAGACATTTAGTTTGGGGTGGTTTTGTGGTCATGGAATTTATATTTAGGTGGTGTAGTGCAGATAGACGAAACATGCTCAGGGTGTTCAGGTTATAGATCAAGGTCACATATCATGCTAGTTATATGCAGTAAATTCTATACCTGAAGAAAGGAGTGTCACACATTCTATAGTATGAGGTACAATATCAGTAATCATGATATTATTGTCTACTTTTTTTGATATATTCACTTCATAATTGTTTATATCTATGAACATATTGGAAAGTCATGGGCTAGATATTGAGTACTTTTGTGGTGAAATGTATCTTGATACTCTATTAGGAGGATGGTAATAAAGTGTGTATTGATGTAAGGATTTTCCCCTAGAGATTAGTGGTTATTGTTTCTTATAGAATCCATTTGTCCTTGAGATGATGATATTTCACGTAATTCATGTAATTGACTAGTTAGTGCCTTATTGGGCACATAATGATTTTTATCACAATAGGATTTATTTTATATCACATAAGGGTAGTATATAAGTTTATATAGATGAATGGGAATTCTATGAATGTCAAGCTAGAATTGAGCGTCATGGGATGGGAAGAGTATCAGTCCAGATCACTAGCCTTATTCTTGATGATCGAGGAGTACTATATGATATCTTTCCTCCAGCGGTGGGCCATTTCAAGGATGCATTTCTAGGTGAATTTTCTAGGCTACCTCTTGATTGAGAGGTAGATTTCACCATTGACCTTATTCCATGAGTATATTTAGTATCTATTACTCCACATAGGATTGATCTTACCGGGATTCATAATCTCATGAATCAGTTAGAGGATATGGAATCCAAAAGGTTTAAAAGACCTAATTCTTCTCCTTGGGGTTCACCTGTGATTTTTTCCAAAAATTTGGTTTGCAACCTAAGGGTGTGTGGGGATTATTGGATGTTGAATAATATTACCTTTAACAATCAATACCTATATTCTAATATAGTCAATATATTTGACTATGTCTGAGGATCGAAGGTCTTCTCAAAGAATAATTTGAGATTGGGTTATCATCTGAGGTGAATAGGGCTTTATATATACAACATACATCTTCCTGAAGAAGGTATGGCCTTATAATTATTTGGTTATTCCATATAGTGTAACAAAACAGCTATTATTGTTATAGCCTTGATGAATAGGGTTTTCCACTCATATATGGATTTCATTATGTTAGTTTTTGGTAGATAACATCTTAGTGTACACTCATACCTGAAAAGATCATTCCAAAAACATTGAAATAATTTTCAGTAGACTCATAGAGAATAGGATATTCAGAAAGATCACAAAATGATACTTTTGGATTTTCAAAGTTCACTTCCTCTGTCACATAATATCTAATGCAGGGGTATCTATGGATCTATAGAAGGGAATAATTGTTGTTTCATGGAAATAACCCAAATAACATCTTTGATATACAAATTTTCTTGTAAGAAAACTAGTTACTATTAGCATTTAATCCTTAAAATTTCATGCATAGAATCACCACTCATAGGCATAACCGAG
The DNA here is from genome assembly GCA_963277665.1 of Viscum album. NCBI lineage: Eukaryota > Viridiplantae > Streptophyta > Magnoliopsida > Santalales > Viscaceae > Viscum > Viscum album. Next base: position 1,618,208,965 of record OY728125.1, read on the forward strand.
AAAGTTGTAATTATTACCTAGTCTAATGATTGTGGTAAATATTTTAAGAATTAAAAGGATGGTTGACCTCAGCACCAATCCTAATTTTACATGAGACTAGAAGATCCTATATAGTGTTTTAGGATACATCATGGGTACGTCCAAGAGATGTTTTTATGCATGGTGAATTATTCATGGTGTACAAGTCTCTTTAGTTGAGACATCCGGAGAATAATTTCTCAACACCTAATCTCATGTTAACCATTGTATTGTATGCCTTATGTTACTGCAAATATTATCTTTCGGGGTAGCGGTTCCTCGTATACATGAACATTATATTTCTCAAATACATATTCTCTCAGTATTACATAAAAATTTATAATTGGAGTTGGGTTGAATACCTTTAGTCTTTAACATTTGTTCTCTATTACATTGCAGCTATGTTATATGTATTTAATGATGATTTGAGCTAAAAAAATCAAACTCAAGTTGATCAAGAAGACAATAATGAATAATTGTTTTTGGATCTTCTTTCTAAAATGAATCTGGAAACTTAGGAAAGTCATGAGAAAAATTTTCTCATGGAATTTTCTATGTCCTCATGACTTATAGATCATGTAAATAGAAGAAAACATTCTGATCCAAAAATATTAGTCCTGAGCTAAGGTGTTATAGGATATGACCTACTACTTGGTTGGGTTGTCAATAGGGATGAGAACTTAAATATCCATGGGTCTATCTAGGTACTTATAGACATGCAATAAGAGATTACATGAGAATATAATTCCTACAAATGGTTAGTACATCCCATAATCATGAAGACATATTGTGGCATGTGACACTAATATTGGTATCCTGGGATGAAAAAGGATATTGTAGGATTTATTGCTAGATGTTCCTCCTATCAGTTGGTGAAGGAAGAACACCAATTTCATGTTATATTATTTAATCCTTCTCCCAGCCTAAGGTGGAAATGGGATGATGCCACCATTAATTTTTGTGATGGGGTGATGAAGGTCACCTCAAGGCAGTGACGTTGTAAGGGTGATCAGGGATAGGATGAAAAAGTTCTACCATTTCATACCTATTTGGGATACCTTCTCAGTGGATGTGTTTGGGAGAATATATATCTAAGAGATCACATTAAATCATGTAATTCTACGTACACTTGAATCTTATAGGGATGTGTGGTTCACTTCTTGGTTCTGAAATGGGTTTTAGAAGGCTCTGGGTTCATAGGTACGTTTGAGTACAATATAGAACCCACAGAAAAATAGTCTATCTAAGCATACTATATAGTTGTTAGAGGACATGATAAGAGCATAAATCATTTAATTTGTAGGTTCTTAGAAAAAATAATTACATATTTATGATTTTTCTTATAATAAGATATTCTAAGAGACTATATAGATGGATAATTATGAGGAACTACATGGCAACCCATTGCGATAAACTATGTGCTATTTATAGGTAGAGGGGGAAATTCTATTGGGACTATATATCATTCATGCGAAATAAATGAATTTATAGTTTATTAGAAAATATATGGATATGGATTAGTCTTGGTAGAAGTCATATGTTAATCGTTGTCTCCGATCTCTAGATATTTTTTGTGGGTGATCAAGTCTTCTTATGAGTCTCACCTAGATTGGGACATGATGGATTGAGAAAAAAATAAAGCTTGAACCTTGATTTATTGGGTATTTCAACATATTGGAAATATTTAATCCATTATCCTATCAAGTAGATATTCCTTAGATGTATTAGGCCATGCATGACATCTTCTACATTTCTCATATTCACCATTATTATTCTAACCCATATCATGCTTGTGATCCCGAGGAAGTTGAGTTTGAGGCATATGCCTATTTTGAGGAGTATACAATTCATATTATTGATCATTTCATAAAGGATATTTTGGGTAGGACATTTCCTGTAGTATGAGTTTTATGGAAGCATGATCATGTATAACCTGAAACATGGGAGAGAGAGTATAATTCACATGCTCAGTGACCAAATTTATTCTTAGATGAATATCAACCAACTATAGAAGTGGAACTTAGGGATTTTATGTTATAAATATGGTTGATTGTAAGATCTTGGTTTTCACATAGGTATGGATCCTTTAATCATTGGTTTAAACCTCTTATTTTATCTAAATAGATGTTTGTAAAGGGGAATGGAGGTTTTAGGAGCATTTGATATTTGTTTATGGATCAGGATCCGATTGTTGGAAAATCAAGATGAGGATCACGGTTAGCACATAGGTATCACTAACCATGCACCTCAACCATGTGGCCTTGGGAGGGAGAAGCACAATTTTCAAGCCATGCACTAGGGACTACATGAATGTGAAAAACATATAAATTATTGTAGGTGAACACTTCATGGTTTTCACATGTTTGTCTAATAATTAACCCGGGTCATTTGTGGTGTGGGAACTCAAGTAGTAGGAATCACCTGGTTGGTGCACAGTTTATCCAGCTTTGTATCTTAAAAGTGTTCCCCTTTAAAAATTGGTAATTTATCATTTTACCCCTCCTTTAACCCTTTCTCCACAATTTATTCTTCACATTTTCATATAGTAACTATAAAGAGATCTTATTTTCTCTTCTCTTTTAGGTTTAGATAGACTATTTTCATTTGGACACCATTTTGATTTCAATTCATCACGTTGGATCCCACATTCTAAGTCTATCATTATTTTTACTACTTTTCTCAATTATATTTTCCATGTGAGATAACATGCCTTACATTTTGGGAAATATTCTGGTTTCTCATTTTCAACTGTTTTAGCCCATATCTGAGGTCGATAGTAGATGGGAAGCCTACTACTGAGCTAAGGTATGTGTTATAACAATTTTCTCTAAAATTAGTAAGGTTTATAATGTGTCGTCGTTATACATTACACTTGAATTTTTGCGCATTTAGCATAAAATCGACATTCATTTAAATTTTCATATGAACATGGTATTAAATGTGATGTGAAACCCTTGAACACCTTTAAAGGTGCTTGAATTAAAATTTAACCACCCTTTAGGGTGAATTTAATTTAATGAACTTGACTACCATGCTCCTGTTGTAGAAAAACCAACCCCTTGGTGTGTTTGGCTAGATACATGTAAGAGAGTTATTAAAATGAATTAAATGAAATGTATTGTGGCCTATTTAATTAAATTAGAAAAGTTATCACTTATAAGGGAGATGACATAATGAATGAATTGAACAGATAAATGGTATGTATATATACATGTCTCTTTTATCACTTAGAGATATTATTCTTGATTATGATTATGAGCATGGATCACTATAAATTCATTACCTACCTTGAGCAGGACATGGATTCCTTACCTAAAATTACAGAGGAGAACTCGTAGGTTTTCAAAAAAGTTATTGATATAACACCCAAGTGGAACACTGACCTTGGAATCGGTCAATGTATTAGATACGCGAATTCCTTAGTACGAAACATAGGATTCAATTGTAAATTGTAGAAATTATAAAGATATAGATTATCTCCTTGTATTTTGAATGATGTTATCAAATATGGATGAATATTTTTTATCTTTTTGGGAAGCAATATAATTTTTATTGAGTTTACATTGGATAATATCTGTTGAAGTAAAAGTTTTGGTTGAACAAAACGTCCTGAAAGCATTCGGGACTGCCACGCAAAGATAGATCGCGAAGCCCCGGAAGGCCTGCGACCGGCGCAAAAGTTCTCCTTCAGGACCTGCCATGAAGCAAGGAGGAAGGATGGCTCTGTGATCTCCTTTGATGTTCATGACCCACCTTGAATCAAGGAGGTGGGACAGCTCTGCGAATCCCTTTGACGTTTGCGACCCCCCATGAAGAAATGAGGATGGGACAGATCTGCGAACCCCTTTGACTTTTGCAACCTGCACTGAAGCAAGGAGGCAGGACGACTTCATGAACCCCTTTGACATTCGTGACCCACCACGATGAAAGAAGGTGGGATGGATCCATGAAATCCATTGACGTTAACAACCCACCATGATGCAAGGAGACGAAACTGCACCGCGAACCCCTTTGATGTTCCCAACCCACCACGATGCATGTTTCATCTTTGCGCCAAGTGAACCCTACTTCGCAGCCCATCTTGCATATAAATACTAGGCTCCCCTTATTCCCAAAGGACAGACTCTTTGACCTTTCACCTTCCTAGCTCTTGAATCGCGAAGTACCTGTGCTCTGCAAACCGTGAGCTCTTCAAGGTACATCAACATTAGGAAGTTACTTCCCTTTGCATGAATTCCACCTAACTAGAAAGAGGGATACCCTTTATAGAGCCCATGAGCCTATGCAGAGGAAGGATATCCCCAAGGGTACTCAGGTCTTCATGAAGTGCTTAACCATCATGAAGCACCCTCCATGCACATGTATCCCAAGTGCTACTGCCGGGTCACTGTGCATCTCAACGCACATTGCTTCACAATGCTATGATTTTCAAGGTACCCTTGTTTCACGAGGCATTGCTTCATGAATGCCATTCCACTTCATGAAGCTCCTCCCATATGCACCTATGACATATCCCTAGCCGAGGTGACTTCACTTCATGAAGCACATCCCTTTGCGGAGTCCCTCCACTTCATGGAGCACCAGAGTGTAACAGCCCAAGATTTTATAAAAAATATTCTTTTTAATTTTATTAATGTCTTGTGTTGTACGCTACACCAAAAGGAGCTTGCACAACACGCATCCTTGACTTTCCTTGCATTACACGCAATCGCGACCTTCCTCGATAGCGTGTGTAATACGCAATACCGAGTTTCACTAAAAAACGATATGCTATTAAAATATTATTAAAACTAGCCGTTATGAATAGTAATAACCACTTTTTAAAATTCTGTCAATCTTATTTTTTAAAATGAACTTCATTCTTGGATTCGGAGTATCGAATTTAGCCTAAGGTGAAATTTTGGTACTTTTCGGATAACTTTCACATTCTGATGAATAGTGAAAATTACTAAATTATAATTAAAAACAACTTTTTTAATCGAAATAATTAATAGTGATAAATTATTAATTTGAGTGGTTTTAAAGTATATTTAGAATATATTTTTACAATTTAATACAATGTTGGTCATTGGTTGTAATTTCACATTTAAACCAGACATAATCAAGTGTCAATCTTTTGATATATATTGTTTCCTAAAAACACGCTATTTATTTTAACAGCGGGATTTAATTATAAAATTAATTAATGAAACTTCTATGTTATGAATTTGGTAAAATAGATTTCATTTTTGAATTCGGAATATGAAATATAGCTTAGGATGAAATTTTGGCATTGTTCTGAAAAACATCAATTTTTGATGAATAGTGAAACTACTAAGTGGTAGGTTAAAAAACTGAATTTTGCATAAAACTTAATTTTACCGCTTCTGTGAATAGAATTTTGAAAATCCGACAGACACAGTTAATATCAAGGACTAAAATGTGGTTCAATGAGATGAAAATAATTTTTGGTGAATAGTAACTTTTTACTTTTTTTTACCGCGGTTAATAGTAAATAGGGTAACTAAGGGTAAATATGATATTAATATTACCCTAACACATGTTCTAATTCTATTGGACAAGTGTAATTCGACCAAAAACAAACTTAGGAATAAAATATGACCATTTAGGCCCACTTGGATTAGATTAGGACATTTATTATTAATTTATTTAAAGAAAGGTTAAAATAGTTAAAATCAAAGTTTAATAAGTAAATCATTTTAAATATTGGGTTATACATAAGATAAATTCGATTGTAAATATTCATTATAAATCTAAAGGCATTTCCTACATGATGGTATTTTATTTGTAATTTTTAGAAATCAAATAATTTAATTTATTTATGACACAAAGATGATGCAGTAATTATCTTGTTAACGTAATATTGACATAATTGATGTTATAAATACCAAAATAAATGTAATTTGAGACTTTTCATGAATTCCACTAATTTTATAGGTTACTATGATATATTAATGTTTCTTTAATAAACTTGGTTCGAACATTTAATTCTGTTATGACTTTCAAAAAAATCATATATCAAATAGTGTCAAAATTGACACAAAATAGTTTTTAAATCAAATATTATATTATTAATTGTTATTGTATTCCTAAAAATCTAAGGTTCGGCCAAATGACTTAGATAAGGATATATATATTAATAATAAACAATTTGGGGTTCGTTTGGCATGTTATAGTAAGTGTATTAACCATATAGTGAAAGAAAACAAAAAGACACAGTAAAAGTTAAATTATTTAACTTGGAGTTAAATCTAATTGATAAGGTTAAAATAATATCCTAAACTTGTCTAAATTCTATTGGTTGAAAGTATTTCGACCCATCCCCACTTTAGCTCCGAAATAAGACCCTTTGGAACCATTATAAACCGATTTTGACTTTAATATAAAATAATATTTTGAGATATTCCTAAGGTGCCCCTCTTCTCCCCTATAAAAGGACACCTCCTCCCCCTCCTCCTCACACCAATTTGAGCACTCAAGCTCGTCCAACCCCTGCCAAAATCTCTTCTCCACTTCCCTAGAAACATCCTAGAGGTTCTGGTCTTCCTCAAAGACCAATTTTAGTGCCCTAAGAGGAGGTCTCAAAGAGGCGCTTCAAAGAAGAGGTAATTACCGTTACCAATTCTTTCATCTTTATTTCTTCTTCCACTTCTTCTTCTTAGGTTGTTTCATTATGAAGTAATAAAATCAGTATCACTCATATACTGATATGTTATTATAAGTATGAAACAACCCTATTTCACCATCTATCCATCCTACGGGAAAAGAAATCACCGCGCGTGCGTACGTACGGAATACCGTCTCCACGCCGTGGTGTAATCTATTTTCCACCACCACCTTACATGGATGGGTATAATGGTGTAAAGAATAACTATACATAGTTATTACAACATCATATTGATTCTGATATATTGTATAATCCACTCTAATTCAATTCAGTATTTATGGAAATGATATCATCGCTCGTGCGTACGTACGGACTACCGTCTCCACGACGCGATGAGATTCATTCTCCATGTTAACCATTTAAGAATGATTATAAAGTATATATAAGAAATAATAATGAAATATATGACATTATAAAGTTACTGGATTTATGTATATATATATATGTATGTCATCAACTTACTTCCATTCAAGACAATAAGGAAAGGAAAACAGCGTTCATGCGTACGTACGGACTACCGTCTCCATGAACGGTGTTTTTCATTTTATTTATCTACCTATTATATATATATATATACTAAATATATATGATATATAAATCATATTTTATATTCTGGAAGTGAGTAAATCATGATATAAGTAATAATGATGTCAAGAACAACAAGTCAAAACACCTACGATAAATGAAACGATTTTACCCAAAACGCTTCTTTAACATGGAATTTACAAAAGAACGGGTCATATAATGTCATAAGTGAACCATATATGATATCATAACAATGAATATGATTCTGTAATAAGTCAATAACATGATTTAAATCATTATACAGGAGGTTCGGACACTTACAAAGCAAGTCGGACCTAAGGTAAGGGAAATATCACAATCTCATTTTTATCCGAGATTGTTTATTCGTAAGTATTTACTGGGGTGTATTTTATCATCTACGTCCATGTTTCATCAATATGTAATATTATTTCCATCCACCTACAATTTTTTAAATCCATTTTTACCCTTCAGTGAGTTTTTAGTAATATGTATGAAAGGAATCTTTTGTCGTTTTTCGTACGAGGTACTTTTTGAATTTTCCGACAAAAGTACGAAGAATGTTTTTTTTAACTTATACGGCATGAATGGATTTTTAAAACATTATTTCCAAGAAGCTTCCTTTACAAGTTTTCAAGTTTATTTTTAATAAACTTCTTTTATTTTAAAGTTGTATGGCATGTTAGGAAAGGAAAAATGTTTTTGAAGAAGAAAGGATATTTTCCTCAAGAATGGAGTTCAAGTGTTTTATCAAAATTATTTTCCATCTAAGAAAATAAAGGGTTCTGTTTTTATCCCTATTATTAAATTGATTTGATCATGTTGTCATGGAATTATTTTTATGAATTCCTTTATCTTATATGAGTTGTTTTATGATGTCATGTCGTTTAAGAATCCCATTTTTATTACATGGGTTATGCTATGATGTATGTTTTATGATTATGTGGCACACATAAGAAAGGATTCATTATAAGATGGGTGGGACCTATATCTCCCTCCAATGCATTGGGAAAAGATTTTATATCTCATGAGATAGACATGGCTGAAATGGTAGGTTATACCGGTTCAGTGAAATAGGACTGAAACGAGGGTTACTCGATTCAGAAAGGGACTTTGTCCACTAAGATAGTCTTGGCATTGAGTCTTGACTAACAAGAAATGGTTCTCTATGATTATGTGTGTATTCCACAAAGTTTCATGTTTTAAGTTATGATTATTGGGATTACATTTCACTTCTATGATTTATCCCATGTTATGATATTATGAGCTTTTTGCAGGTTATGATTTCCAAAAGCTATGTTTATATATATATGATGTGATTGATATTTCTTTTGTTTACCCTTACTGAGCATTTGAGCTCACCCTTTTATGTTTTCTTTTCCCCAGGATATAAAGAAAGGTTTTAGGTAAAAAAAAAGGGATGACCTTTATGGGAGATATTGAAGAACTTTCACCACGATTAGAAGATTACGTTCCGAGTTTCCAAAGACACTAAACTATTACGATCCTTTAGTGTGTGTTTTTGTTATGTACTAAGTATTCCGCAAATGTAATGTAATGTCCATGTACGTCAAGATACGGGTCTCTACAGTTGGTATCAGAGGAAAGGTTTAGTCAACCTTTGGATACTAGGATGCGAGAACTTTAGTGAGATCCCTAGAGATATTTCTAAGGTATGTCTAGGGATGTCCCTAAGGTTAAGTATACGTATTGGTTATAGTACTAGAACTACGCTAACGATCATAGAATTAAACCTAAGATGTTAGATATTGAAGGTACTCCCCCTTTATAATGTTGTTTTCCCTAGCATGATTTTTGCCTCTCACACTATTCTTTTTGGGTTTTAGAAAATGGATGGAAACAAGGTGATTCATGATAATGGAGGATATGCTGGACAATGGAATGATATTCTTCATGAGAAACCAAATGAAATGGGATTTGGATGTCCAAACATCATTATTATGCCGAATCAGCAATCTCACAACATGATCAATAAAGTAAAATTTGGTAAGTTTCCTGACTCGACTAATAAGAGAAAGATGGAGTTCCATGATGATCATAGAGGAAAGAAAGTTCAATTTTCCCTATGTAAATCATGTGGGAAGAGGCATCAAGGAGAATGTTTCAAGGGAACTGGAAGATGCTTTGGGTGTGGAAAAGAAGGACACAAAGCAAGTAAGTGCAAAGGAAAAGGGTCGGTTAACACCATGGATGAGGATAATGGTAATGCTACGACATCAAAAATGGTTAAGTGTTTTAAATGTGGAATGTAAGGGCATTATGCAAACAAATGCCCTAAGGGAAAGACTCATGAAGAGAATCAGTATGGTCATATGGGTAGTATTTATGTGGATGATGATGAAGAGACTACAAATGATATGTGAGATGAAAGAATTTTTTGAAGCTCGGTCAATGGTTTGAGAATGTAGTGGCATGATTACATGTTTATCATGTGTAATTTTGGAATAAAGAGACATCTATGGATTGTTACACTGTTGCCTTTCCTTGTGTTTTGAAAAGTGTATGATTAATATTACCAGTATCCATGAAAGGTTATTCAGATATTTTTGGAATGTAGATGATATGCGCATAATGAAGGGATAAGGAGAAAATTAAATGTTTGATTGTATTCATGAGCTCATGATTGATATAAGGACTAAGTGATATCATGGTTTGAGTATATTGAATTTTGAGGATTTTGGTATGTGGAAAGTGTTAACTTTAAACTGCATTCATGTTTTCACTAAGGTATTCAAGAGAATACATGATTAAGGACTTTGAATGTTTAGAATGTGACCAACAAGACATATCTTATGGGGATCAACGATGGTATTAAATCTCTGGTAATCATTTTCACTATGTTATGAGAGTGGACTGCAGTATTGTGGATAAGCCTAAAGATTAGAATGGATTATGTTGGACATAAGTTAGTATTGTTTAAGGATAGAAGTTTTTTTGATATTATTGATGGGATGTTATAGTAATATAGTTTTATAAAAAGGACAACCTGCAGGACGAGCGACAGCCCATCGCTTCGGACAAGGCTGTAGGAATCGAACCCACAACCGAAGTGCGACTGGCCTTTATCGCCTACCACTGACCTACAGGAAGTCCCTATTTAGTAGAAACTAGTTTTATTATATTAAGCAGTATGATATATGAAGTATAAGTCCATTTTAGGAACCATATATGATTAATCTCACTATAGATCGATTTATGCTAACCTTTTGTTTGAGACAGATGGAATGACCCGTCATTCTATCACATGATCTGCTAACACTTCACGAATAACAAATTCAACTTCATTTATTTAAGAGATGAAGTGGAAATTGTTCAAGGCACGAACAACAGTGAGATTGTACCAAAATAAAGTAAGTATTTATTCTAATTCAAATTTTCAACTTTAGGGGAAATGATCTTGAAAACCAAAAATGTTGTCCTAGTGGTCTTATACCTGATGAATCAGATGGTACCTTATATCATCACAAATATATGGATTTGTGATTACTGGCTTTTCCATAGCCATGTTCTCTACCACTCTCCATCAGAACATGATGGTTAGATTTCTCTTCCATATCCATATTTTCACCTATGTGGAAACCCAATGATTAGTTTATTTGGGTAACCGTTACGTTTCATACTTTTGTTTTTAAAGATTGGTTTTGACTTTCCTTTTTACGATGTGGGTTTCTATTAAAGAAAATTTCGAATAGTAAACCATTTATAACCCCGACGAATTTCGAGGGCGAAATTCATTTTAAGGGGGGTAGAATGTAACAGCCCAAGATTTTATAAAAAAATATTCTTTTTAATTTTATTAATGTCTTATGTTGTACGCTACACCAAAAGGAGCTTGCACAACACGCATCCTTGACTTGCCTTGCATTACACGCAATCGCGACCTTCCTCGATAGCGTGTGTAATACGCAATACCGAGTTTCACTAAACAACGATATGCTATTAAAATATTCTTAAAACTAGCCGTTATGAATAGTAATAACCACTTTTTAAAATTCTGTAAATCTTATTTTTCAAAATGAACTTCATTCTTGGATTCGGAGTATCGAATTTAGCCTAAGGTGAAATTTTGGTACTTTTCGGATAACTTTCACATTCTGATGAATAGTGAACATTACTAAATTATAATTAAAAACAACTTTTTTAATCGAAATAATTAATAGTGATAAATTATTAATTTGAGTGGTTTTAAAGTATATTTAGAATATATTTTTACAATTTAATACAATGTTGGTCATTGGTTGTAATTTCACATTTAAACCAGACATAATCAAGTGTCAATCTTTTGATATATATTGTTTCCTAAAAACACGCTATTTATTTTAACAGCTGGATTTAATTATAAAATTAATTAATGCAACTTATATGTTATGAATTTGGTAAAATAGATTTCATTTTTGAATTCGGAATATGAAATATAGCTTAGGATGAAATTTTGGCATTGTTCTGAAAAACATCAATTTTTGATGAATAGTGAAACAACTAAGTGGTAGGTTAAAAAACTGAATTTTACATAAAACTTAATTTTACCGCTTCTGTGAATAGAATTTTAAAAATCCGACAGACACGGTTAATATCAAGGACTAAAATGTGGTTCAATGAGATGAAAATAATTTTTGGTGAATAGTAACTTTTTACTTTTTTTTACCGCGGTTAATAGTAAATAGGGTAACTAAGGGTAAATATGATATTAATATTAACCTAACACATGTCCTAATTCTATTGGACAAGTGTAATTCGACCAAAAACAAACTTAGGAATAAAATATGACCATTTAGGCCCACTTGGATTAGATTAGGACATTTATTATTAATTTATTTAAAGAAAGGTTAAAATAGTTAAAATCAAAGTTTAATAAGTAAATCATTTTTAATATGGGGTTATACATAAGATAAATTCTATTGTAAATATTCATTAGAAAGATAAAAGGATTTCCTACATGAGGGTATTTTATTTGTAATTTTTAGAAATCAAATAATTTAATTTATTTATGACACAAAGATGATGCAGTAATTATCTTGTTAACGAAATATTGACATAATTGATGTTATAAACACCAAAATAAATTTAATTTGAGACTTTTTATGAATTCCACTAATTTTCTAGGTTACTATGATATATTAATGTTGCTTTAATCAACTTGGTTCGAACATTTAATTCTGTTATGACTTTCACAAAAATCATATATCAAATAGTGTCAAAATTGACACAAAATAGTTTTTAAATCAAATATTATATTATTAATTGTTATTGTATTCCTAAAAATCTAAGGTTCGGCCAAATTACTTAGATAAGGATATATATATTAATAATAAACAATTTGGGGTTTGTTTGGCATGTTATAGTAAGTGTATTAACCATATAGTGAAAGAAAACAAAAAGACACGGTAAAAGTTAAATTATTTAACTTGGAGTTAAATCTAATTGATAAGGTTAAAATAATATCCTAAACTTGTCTAAATTCTATTGGTTGATAGGATTTCGACCCATCCCCACTTTAGCTCTGAAATAAGACCCTTTGGAACCATTATAAACCGATTTTGACTTTAATATAAAATAATATTTTGAGATATTCCTAAGGTGCCCCTCTTCTCCCCTATAAAAGGACACCTCCTCCCCCTCCTCCTCACACCAATTTGAGCACTCAAGCTCGGCCAACCCCTGCCAAAATCTCTTCTCCACTTCCCTAGAAACATCCTAGAGGTTCTGGTCTTCCTCAAAGACCAATTTTAGTGCCCTAAGAGGAGGTCTCAAAGAGGCGCTTCAAAGAAGAGGTAATTACCGTTACCAATTCTTTCATCGTTATTTCTTCTTCCACTTCTTCTTATTAGGTTGTTTCATTATTAAGTAATAACATCAGTATCACTCATATACTGATATGTTATTATAAGTATGAAACAACCCTATTTCACCATATATCCATCCTACGGGAAAAGAAATCACCGCGCGTGCGTACGTACGGAATACCGTCTCCACGCCGTGGTGTAATCTATTTTCCACCACCACCTTACATGGATGGGTATAATGGTGTAAAGAATAACTATACATAGTTATTACAACATCATATTGATTCTGATATATTGTATAATCCACTCCAATTCAATTCAGTATTTATGGAAATGATATCATCGCTCGTGCGTACGTACGGACTACCGTCTCCACGACGCGATGAGATTCATTCTCCATGTTAACCATTTAAGAATGATTATAAAGTATATATAAGAAATAATAATGAAATATATGAAATTATAAAGTTACTGGATTTATGTATATATATATATATATATGTATGTCATCAACTTACTTCCATTCAAGACAATAAGGAAAGGAAAACAGCGTTCATGCGTACGTACGGACTACCGTCTCCATGAACGGTGTTTTTCATTTTATTTATCTACCTATTATATATATATATATATACTGAATATATATGATATATAAATCATATTTTATATTCTGGAAGTGAGTAAATCATGATATAAGTAATAATGATGTCAAGAACAACAAGTCAAAACACCTACGATAAATGAAACGATTTTACCCAAAACACTTCTTTAACATGGAATTTACAAAAGAACGGGTAATATAATGTCATAAGTGAACCATATATGATATCATAACAATGAATATGATTCTGTAATAAGTCAATAACATGATTTAAATCATTATACAGGAGGTTCAGACACTTACAAAGCAAGTCGGACCTAAGGTAAGGGAAATATCACAATCTCATTTTTATCCGAGATTGTTTATTCGTAAGTATTTACTGGGGTGTATTTTATCATCCACATCCATGTTTCATCAATATGTAATATTATTTCCATCCACCTACAATTTTTTAAATCCATTTTTACCCTTCAGTGAGTTTTTAGTAATATGTATGAAAGGAATCTTTTGTCGTTTTTCGTACGAGGTACTTTTTGAATTTTCCGACAAAAGTACGAAGAATGTTTTTTTTAACTTATACGGCATGAATGGATTTTTAAAACATTATTTCCAAGAAGCTTCCTTTACAAGTTTTCAAGTTTATTTTTAATCAACTTCTTTTATTTTAAAGTTGTATGGCATGTTATGAAAGGAAAAATGTTTTTGAAGAAGAAAGGATATTTTCCTCAAGAATGGAGTTCAAGTGTTTTATCAAAATTATTTTCCATCTAAGATAATAAAGGGTTCTGTTTTTATCCCTATTATTAAATTGATTTGATCATGTTGTGATGGAATTATTTTTATGAATTCCTTTATCTTATATGAGTTGTTTTATGATGTCATGTCATTTAAGAATCCCATTTTTATTACATGGGTTATGCTATGATGTATGTTTTATGATTATGTGGCACACATAAGAAAGGATTCATTATAAGATGGGTGGGACCTATATCTCCCTCCAATGCATTGGGTAAAGATTTTATATCTCATGAGATAGACATGGCTGAAATGGTAGGTTATACCGGTTCAGTGAAATAGGACTGAAACGAGGGTTACTCGATTCAGAAAGGGACTTTGTCCACTAAGATAGTCTTGGCATTGAGTCTTGACTAACAAGAAATGATTCTCTATGATTATGTGTGTATGCCACAAAGTTTCATGTTTTAAGTTATGATTATTGGGATTACATTTCAATTCTATGATTTATCCCATGTTATGATATTATGAGCTTTTTGCAGGTTAATATTTCCAAAAGCTATGTTTATATATATATGATGTGATTGATATTTCTTTTGTTTACCCTTACTGAGCATTTGAGCTCACCCTTTTATGTTTTCTTTTCCCCAGGATATAAAGAAAGGTTTTAGGTAAAAAAAGGGATGACCTTTGTGGGAGATATTGAAGAACTTTCACCACGATTAGAAGATTACGTTCTGAGTTTCCAAAGACACTAAACTATTACGACCCTTTAGTGTGTGTTTTTGTTATGTACTAAGTATTCCGCAAATGTAATGTAATGTCCATGTACGTCAAGATACGGGTCTCTACACAGAGCTTCACAAGGCTTTTGCTGACGGCCCCTTTTTCTCTACAACTCCTTTTCACATACGGCCCTTCAGGTTTGCCTGAAGAAACATCAACGTCCCTTGGAAGATACCACCCATTGTGTTCCTTACCCTCATGCTTCTTCGAATAGGCATGCAAATTGATATTGCTTCTTCACATATCCATGCTAACGTGGACCCCCAATGGGATCACCCCTCAGCACCCCCCAGCCACAGCATTGCTGATGCCTTCCTTCCCCCAATGGCAGATAGGTATCAGTATTATAAGTACTTACTATGGGGAGCAAACCCATCTTTTCCAAGCTGGAGGACGTTAAACAGCCAAGCACCATCGTCCATAGAACATGATTTTAAACTGTGACCTCACCCCACACATCCTATTCAAGGTCCCCCACATTAGACCTTCTGCACATCTACTCATCTTAATGAGAGAGAAATCATCCTCAAATGGAATGAGATAACCTTTGCTGCGGTGGCGCCTGTCCATGGGTAAGGGAATCCATCTTGGTGTAAGCCCATAGCCTTTCTTGCAGGAGGTAGTGACCCTAATCATCCTTCCTTTTCTTCTATCAGAGTCTAGAAAAGGCTGTGGTGGGGAACGATGATCCTCCTCTCATCCATGCCAGTTCCCTCTCCCGCTGGGCGTTGTCACCCCCGGACCTCCACCCTGGAGTAAGTCCCAATCTCTATCACTTGGGCATCAAATCACACGTAAGACCCTATTTCCTCTTTTGGCCGCTAACTTTGCGTAATCCCCACTCCACTTCCCATGGATGCGCCATTCACGATGTGATCGTCAGGTCTCTAATGCCTCTTGTTTCTCACACCGAGCATGACTCATGTGGGCTTAAAGTAAGAATCGACCATGACATATATTCTCATTGGCCTCCAAGAGTGTAATCCCCACAACATCCTCCAGAAAAACGTGGACTTTGATTTTTTCCAAGGTGTTGTACGTAGGAAGCCTCCCTGAGGTTCACGCCCAACACCCAATCATTCTGACCACCATCATGTTTGTTCACCAACACCCTGGGTAGCCTAGAGTGTAAGCCCCACACCCACTTGAACTACGAGTTCTTTTATCCTTGCCAAGGTGAGGTATGTAGAAAGCCTCTTGACGGTTCAAACACCAATAACCATTCGTCCTGACCACTGTCACAACAGTGCACCAGTGCCCCCATCTTAACTATGTGGTCTTTGATCCTCACCAATGAAAGGTACGTAGGAAGTCTCCATGAGGTTCAAGCCTAACACCCAGTCGTTCCATCCTCTTTCACGTCAGTTCCCCAACACTCAGGACACCTAGAGTGTAAGCCCCACACAATCCTCCCCAACTATGTGGACCTTGATCTTTTCCAAGACGAGGTATGTAGGAAGCCTCCCTAAGGATCAAACCCAACAACCATCAGTCCCAACCACTTTCACATCAGTGCACCAATTCCCCATCCCGAAATACATGGAATTTGATCTTTTCCATGGTGAGGTATGTAGGAGGCCTCGATGAGGTTCAATCTCAACACCCGGTTTTTCCGTCCACCTTCACATCAGTTCACCAACACCCCGGGCAGTCTAGAGTGTAAGCCCCACACCCATCTGAACTAGGTGGACAATGATCTTCTCCAAGGAAAGGTATGTAGGAAGCCTCCATGAGGTTCAAGCCCACACCATTCATATAGACCCATGTAATTATTCACTTCGGTTCACCTCTGTCCCACGTGAAATTAAACTGCAAGCCCCACACATCGGTAATCCATTGTGTCCCCCAGTCAGTGGCAAGCCATTGTGTCCCTCAATCAATGGTAAGAGGTTGTATCCTGATCAGTGGTAATCCACTGGATCCCCTATACAGTGGCAAGTAGTCGTAATACCCTTCACTAGGACCCACGTCATTGGTCTGTCCTAGTGGTGTCAGACCAACCTGGGCTACTAACCTCGCATACCCCCCATACACATCATCAGGTTATAGTCCTATGTGTACACCCCAATTCAAGCTCATCACCTAACCTTTCCCTCGAGTCTTTGTGTCTTGGGATGGTCATGACCCAACCTAGAGGTTCCACTTCCTCTGGGACCAATCCACGCATCCATTCTCATGGTCTGCCTTCTTAGGTGCCCCATCGCCTTCCAGAACTACGCGGACTTTGATTCCCTTCCACGGGGATTCATAGGAAGCCTCTCGGAGACACAATCCCAATATTATCGTCTTCCTCACGACAGTTCCATACCATTCACCACCCATTTCACTGATCACCCCATCATCCATCTTGAATCTTACTCAGGCCGCCACATCCCAGTGAGGTCAAATCAACTCACCTACATCAGTGTGTCCTCCAAGAGTTACACTCATCTGATCCACTCTAGTCAGTGTTCTGATCAGTCAGATCCATCTCTATTAGGCGTTAAATGTGTGGCATTACGTGTGTTATACATGGCTATTTGAGTAAAAACTCAAATAAATGACTATGGAATATGATACCCCGTATTCGACGTGTGATGCCTTAGGCTTTCACACCCTCAATAAGCCCTATAATAAGGGGAAGAAACCCAGACCCTAAAGTTTTCTAGTGTCAAGGAAGTCCAGTGATGTCTAACGTTACTACTCCCCTGAACGAAGGATACTGCCCTGACCGGACCCTTTGGAATGTCCCTACAGAAGTAGTTTAATTAACTAGTGTCTATGAAGATATGTAACAAGGAAGAGTTTCACGAACAACATCTTAAGTCTATAAGGGATACCAGAACTGGGTGACGAGTTCTGAGGAGGAATCCAAAGAATAAAGAACTGACATCCTATCATCTTGTTTCGATCAAGGATCAACCATCCCTGAATATGAAACGGATGCCTCCCACCTTTGGAAATCGGTAATGTGGGGCAATAGCTACACATCCCACAGACGGACGCACGCAACCTGGCGAAAGCATCAGAAACAGAAATGGTGAACCCAACATGAAATTGTTCTCCTCAATATGTTGATTAATAGTGTTTGAGACATTAGTGGATTAGCATGTCAACAGATCCAGAGATCCAGCATCAGGTCCCGGCAAGCAATTACCAGGCCTGGCATGAAACTCACTAGAACATGGGGCAGTAGAACGTCGGATGTCCCAGTCTGTGACGTTGTTAGCGTGGATCTATCATACCATCCATGGAATATGGGATGGTGATGGGACAATGGTCATTGATTTCCTTTTTCTTTCGGCATGGATGTGTTATTCTCCCTACTTTTAGAAACCAAGTAGTTGCACCTAAAACTCAGTCACTGCCCACCCACCGACGCAGGGGCAGGGGCAGTGACAAAGCAGCAGTCACGCGCAGTTCCTCCTCTTATGTAACAGCCTCTATAATCATGTCCATGAAGCGCCAACACCCCATCTCCTGTCTAAGGTCATTCAACGAAGGGTGACCAATGACCTTATACCAAAGTACGAGTAGGATGGAATAATCCGGACATAGTATATGGCCCTCCTAGATTTAGGGGCATCTATACCTCATCCTCAATGCTACCCCCGAGGTCCACACAGAAAGCCACTACTCCCCAAACCAACAAATAACTTTTTCGGGAGCATGTCCCTGGAATTCTTTGATGACTCTCTGCCCTACACCGATGAGTTAGGGGATGTCTGGGCCAAACTGGTTAGAGTCCCATCCCTGGGTCTCCCAGCGAGGGCTCCCACTCAGCTGCATCAACACCACCACCCAATCTTACTGGTTGAGGAACAGGTAATCTATGCAATTGCACCACCGACTCTGGTCTATCAAACTCGATGTCAGCGTCAGGCACAAGCTGAAGAGGATGCCCACTTAGGGGCATCAACATCAGCGATTAATATGGCCCGAGCCACCGCTGATTCATACCACCCACTCCCTATGCATGATGACCATGGACATTTATACGGACGAACTAGATCGAGGCCCCAACTGTCCCATTGGAAGGCTAGGTCGACTATCTTGGTCGCTGACACTGGCAGTGGCCGCCGCGGACTAACCCGTGGCAACGAAACTCGGTGCAGAGGTCCTCCCCATACCACTACCATGAAGAACATAGATATTCCCCACTTCCATGCTCGGCATGGAGTTCTTCCCCATGCCACCTTTAGTCCAAATGAGGGTCCTTCCCATGGTAGTGACGCTAAGCATGGATGTCTCTCCCGTGCCCACTACATTGGATATGGAGTCATTTCTCCCACCACAGACCATAGGTACGGCGACGTTGCGCATCCGGTCACTCTTCAATATGGGGGCCCTCTCCATGTCTTCTCAACTACTTGAGAAGGTCTTCCTTGTTTCAGTGACTTGAGAAGCGAAGGACAACCTTGATTTTACAACCCGCAGTATGAAGGTCCTAGTCGTGTTCAGCTTGACCAGTAAGAGGACCTTCCTTGCACAAATGTCACTAGGGGATGTAAATGTAGAGGTACTCCCCAAGATCCTACCAGCTCTATCGGAGGTCCTACCCTCTCCAGAACTACCCACCGAGGTCCTCCCTGTGTCTACTTTGAAATCTATCCTCATGCTCCGCGCACCCCAACCTACTCCGGTGGAAACACTCTCCACCCAGCACCAGTACGGGCGAAGGACCTCCTCATGTCAGAAATCAGCCCTGTCCAGAAGAGCATTCTAGGGGTAGGAATCCAGGTCGTCGCCACCATAAAAATGATTTGGGGAAGTTTCTGATAGAGATAAAACCAGTCCACTTCTCAGAATCTGATGCAGAATATGACTCAGTGTGGGAACCCTCCCCTTTCTCATCCCAGTCAAGGGCTGGGGCTGGAACGAGGCGCATTATCCTAGTAATCCCGGGATTTGAGGTCCATTTGATTCCCACCTACCACTATAGGTATATCCAAGAGGATGAAAATTTGGAAACCCTACAGGTTACGGTCGTGAAATCACCACCATTTTCACCAGATGCACTCTCTACCTTGAGTAGTGATCACATAGCACTATTTTGGGGTCCAATAGCGGGTGAGCAGCAGCACGACTTATTTCCAGAATCCCTAGCCCCTACACCAAGAACTACGGTCGTCATCCTGTCTTATCATGACATAGTGGCTAGGTCGCTACAATATTTGGAGGATAGCTCGAGATTCAGTGGCAAGTCAGCCCATTCACTATATTCCCCAATGGCCAGTCTGTCATCCCAGCAGTCTGTCTCCATACCGCTCCAAGTTCATCAGCCGCCTCCGGTGTATGAGTCAGGTAATGAAGGACCAGACCCTAAATCTGAGCCACTGATCTTATAGAATATCCTCGCATCATACCACTTCCCTGAGATTTCTGGCCTGTGGCAGCGCCAAATTTTTAGTCCCCAGAATCGATCACCCAAGAGGAAGTTAAGCGTTTCTTCCAAACCCTATGGGCGACGTACTTCCGCGTTCATCATCATCAAGTGGCTTATCCCGAGAGCCATGAACCTTTTGAAGACATTATAGAGTAATGTCGTCTTGTTTATTTGGCCGCACTCTGTGTGGCC
The DNA here is from genome assembly GCA_963277665.1 of Viscum album. Taxonomy (NCBI): domain Eukaryota; kingdom Viridiplantae; phylum Streptophyta; class Magnoliopsida; order Santalales; family Viscaceae; genus Viscum; species Viscum album. The sequence continues at coordinate 1,618,229,676 of OY728125.1, forward strand.
CAGTGCCCCGAGTCACCGGGCCATTGTCGATCCCTCCAACATGAAATCCGTTCCGAGTTTCAAAGTACTTAGCAAAATTATCAAGGAGGATTTCCCCCATGTAAAAATCTATGGATGGGGAAAAAATGTTGTCCTCCATTTGAGTTGTTTTTTATGGCAGCCCGACTTGTTTGGCAATATTGAGGATAATCCCCCTTGAAGGTCCACAGTAAACATAGCCGACATAGTGGACGAGGATGATGAGCTAGAGCTTCATGATAGGAACATACACCCTAAGGGTTTGACACCACTATTGGATCCATCGGGAAGAGTTACTCGCCAGTAGAGGAATCTTCTAGGTCTCCCTGCACCCACTAAGGCATTGGTCCTTAGACGAAATGACGACAAGGGTTTGGAGAACCTTGGAGCTGCCAACCACTCAAACCCATCTTCCTTAGTGCTGAAGATGGAGGAGAACCTTGAGAAGGCCTCTTTACGCCACCAAATTGCTGAAGAGATGAATTTGGTCGATGACCTCTTCACTGAACATGCTGCCGAGTGACGACCAGACTACAACAATCCTTGGCCATGGCAGGAGGGGAAGGAACAACTTCCCCTCGACGAGCTACCTCCAAGTTACCATGATCATATTTCCCTCGTAGATATGGTTGAGACTAGAACATATGGAAAAAGGGCGCGGTATGTCTCCCCAAACCATTCGAAACGGTGTAACAATCCAGGGAACCCAGCTTTGGTTCCCCCGGCTGCCCCACGGGTCGCTCCCCCAGCCCCTCAACGAGCCGTCGAGCCACCTTACCATGTTCAAGAACCTTCCAATGCACTCATGGTCAGGGTCCCCCATCAAGACAGGGACCCCCACATGGATGATCCAATGGAGACACTCATTTCCCACCTTGAGGAGTTGGAAAAGCGACATGTGGCACTCTTACAAGATGGCGAGCCGTATCCAGCATGGGTGGATGACATGTCGAAACCTTTGGGATTCAGGAATCCTACATTTTACTCCTTCAACCGGACATGGTACCCACCACAACAATTTTCCCACTTCACTTCAGGTGTGGGCCCATGTTATGGACTCCAGTGCTACAGGATGATACCGTGATACGATGTTTTGTGCAGACATTGGAGGGTCCTGCGTTTGTCTGGTATAAACAACTCTCCATCGGATCAGTGACTATTTGGGAGGACCTCCACCAGAAATTCCTCTACTAGTACAGCCACACCACACAGAAAACTAGCATCGCAGACCTCTTTAAGTGCAAACAGAGGCTTGATGAGCACGCCGCCGACTTTGTCGCCCGATGGAAAGGACTCATATATTCCCTTGACATGATACTAACTCGGAAGTAATTACTGATGGTGTGCACAGAGAACATCAAGACAGAACTGGTCCCCTCTCTCATCAACCAGAAATACCCTGGAGGATTCCGAGACTTCTTCAATAAGGCCCATCACCTTGAATAAGCCCTGAACAAGGCCGGATAGGCATGTTCGTTTACCCCTTTAATTTTCGCAAGGACGGATGTTAGAGACGAGCCCGCCATAGAGGACCAAATATAGGCACCTCGATAGCTGGATTTATTACAATTGGATCCCTCTCTACAGCCTTGCAGAGGCCCTCCACCATAGGCGTAGCCTCCTACCCAGCAACGACCCCCTCAGAACTGGCAGGTTCCCCCATGCAACGCACAACCACCACCTAGGAGGGAAAATCAGGCTCTACATCCTCAATAGGATCCTCCAACCCCTCTTCAGGGACAAGCTCCAAGGCCCCCCTTTTCGAATAGAAGAAAATGGACCTAATCATTCAATGAGAATCAGCTCCCCGTCTATTTCTGAAGTGCTTTGGAATAGAGGATTGTGTGTTTTCTAGAGTGAAGAAGGCCAGAAGAGGCAAACCTCACTGATCGCCCCAACTATTGCTCCTATCACCGGATCCTAGGTAACACTCTCAAGCAGTGATATGTGTTCAAAGAATGTCTTCAACACCAGGTCAATAACAACATAGTCATGTTGGGCCCATCCCCAACAGAAGTGGCATGCATCATCTTAAGTTCAGACAGCAGCAGCGACAGTGAGGGCGAGTGGCTGCAGGTTTCTAACCATAGGTCCCAGAATTATGATGAATGGTTGACTCGCAAAACAGTCGTTCATGCCCATTGAATCATCCATGAACACCTAAATCGAACATAGCCTTCAGAATCTTCAGCCACCACATCTACATCATCATCTCATTCGGCCTATTCCCGGAAGATTAAACACCGGTGGTGCAAGGGAAAGCAATGTTCCCGACCAATTACATTGTCGCCTCGTACTCATGGAAGATTCATTCCCCTGGAGATGGGTATCTCTCCCAGAATTAACCAAGTAGTGAATGACTCTTCGAGTAAAAGTTAATGGTATGCTTCGGTTAACACTATAACGTTTGTAAAACCCTACATGACTCCTGACGATGGGGAGCGTGATGCGGCTTTCCCCAACATTCCCAGCCGACGCTAGTGTCAGCGGAGCTGCAATTATATGGGTCGTCAAGGCACATCAGCTGGAACCTCCACCTAGGTCATGCACACCACTAAGACCAGACAACAAACTCGACGGCAGAGCTCAGAACATGTAACCTCCTCATCTGGTGTCATCAGGCCCTCCTCCACTGCCGTTTGTGATACTGGATCAGACAGAGCCACCTTGACCATGCCATGACCAGACATGCCCTACTATAGGCCGGTCTCAATTGCCTGACCCTCATCTGGTAGCCACTCTGCGGGATTCGACTAGTGGGTAGCGGGATATGCCCAAAACCTGCTAGTCTTCAGCCCAGTAGGCAGGGGCCACCTTACAACCTATCATAGAGTGACCTCCCACCATTAAGAAGTTCATGCATGGCATGGAAGTATCATGTTCTCAAGAATCTATCCATCATCCCAACAAATATCTCCCTCCTTGAGGAACTTCACTTATCGGAAGATGTGCGTGAGGCCCTCGCTGAGGTTTTAAGAAGCCCCCTTGATCTTGAGAAGGATGTAGTAGCTGCAGAGGCCTTTCAAGCTGAGGAAATCAAGAATGATGAATACCATGACATCATCTTGTTCTATGGAGAAGATGAATGTTCTCCTATACAGGGGCACATTCACCAATTGTATATCACTAGCCTATTCAACATCATAAAAGTTCATCACTTCCTTGTTGACACATGCTCTAAGATTATCCTTATCCTGACACGGACACTGCGGAAGCTGGTGTTATCTGAGAACAACATGAATCCCTTTGACATGAAAATCCATGCGTATGAAAAATAGAGAAAACCTCGGTTGGAAAGATCCGTTTGAAGATCCAGTTAAATGGCATAGTTTTTAGTACAGAGTTTATGGTTGTCTCCCAAAACACCATGTACAATGGGTTGATGGGAAATCCATGCCTCCACCTACACGTGGAGGTTCCCTTATCGTATCACTAGTGCCTCAAGTACTCCATCAATGGTCGAGTGGGTGTGCTCCAAGGTGACAATTATTCATTTTCCTCTTGTGAATCCCGCTACCTAGATGTCGAATATTACAATAACAAGGAAAAAAATATTCAGTCCAATGAGGTCGATCATGCTGGAGGTGCAGCTAACCCCTGGGTAGGTCAGATGATGCCTATGTTTTCTCGATCCATCTATTATAGGCCATGAACTTTGATATGGGGCAATGTTTTGTTGTCTCTAAAGTAGGAGGGAAGCATATTCTAAGGTCCAAGCAACATCGGGAGATCACTTTGTATTCTTATATGAATTAATCCTCGTTGATCCCTATTCCCCCTACTCCCATATGGTATCGAGATGTTCGCCCCATGTAAATGGTATTACGTCATACTTTCTTATTCCGTCAGGCTGGAATTAACCGGCTCAAGACGACGCACCACTATTTCTTTGATATTATCATGCGTATACCATTTGGCCTAAGGCTAGATGGGATTTGGTCGATAGCCTTCATCGATGTGGTTTTGGAAGAACCAAAATCTCTGGATGTAGTGACCACTACCACTCAGGCTGGCACCATCCTTTCCTCAAGACCTGTCAACTCCAAGAATCTCATCCCACCAGGGATCCCTCCTCCATAAGTGAAGAAGAGGCAATAGAAGATGCTCCTCGTGCCTTTCAAGAGGGCGTTTCCACCATGGTCGATGAGTTGGTATAGGTAACCTTGGTAGCGAGGAAGATTTGATACCTATATTAATAAGTGTCTCCATGCCCCTCAAGGAGCAGTAACGATACATAGACTTCCTGAAATAGCATCTTGATGTTTTTTCCAGGAGATACGATGAAATTCCAGGACTAGATCCTCAGGTAGTGAGTCTCAAGAAAAATCATCACGAGTTCAAGAAGCTTCCTAGAAAGATGCACCATTCTCATAATGCCATGGTCAAGGCTGAAGTCAATAAGCTCATCAGAGCCAATTTAGTTAAGGAGGTCTAGTACCCCAAATGGATATCCAACATTGGTCCAGTTAGGAAAAAGAATAGATCGAACAGAGTTTGGATCAACTTCCACGATCTCAACTGTCACTGTCTAAATGATGATTTTCCCCTTCCTATGATAGAGTTGTTCATTAACACAATAGCTAGATTCCAAGCCCTCTCTTTCATGGATGGGTACTCTGGGTAAAAACATGTTTGAATGTCCCCCAAGGACGATGATTCTACAACCTTCAGGGTGCCACAAGGTATGTTTTGTTACCAGTTCCTTCCCTTAATCTTAAGTAATTGAGGTGCCACCTATCTGCGGGCCATGCATCGCATGTTCAAGCCAATCTCGAGACATTGGAGGAATGATGTGTAGACGATCTGGCCATTAAATCTCTCCAGCACCAGGACCATCTCAAGGATTTTGAGAAAGTGTTCAGCTTCCTCAGTTCCAGCCACCTAATGATGAACCCATTGAAATGTGCTTTTGGGGTCGCCTATGGGACGTTCCTCGACTTTGTTGTCAGATACCAGGTTATCGAGATTGACCCTGAAAAGATCAAGGCCATCAGCCAGATGTCTCCGCTGAGAAAAATTTAGGAGCTTCGAGGTTTTCAAGGCCACCTAGCATACATACACCAATTCATTGTGAATATGGCCTACAAGTGTAAGCCCTTTTCTCAGATCACGAAAAAAGGAGCCGCTTTCGAATGGGTCGAAGAGTGCCAGACCGCGTTCATGGAAATCACACAGTATCTGCTTTAGCCACCAGTCTTGATTCCACCTGTCTTTGAAAATCCGATGGTCCTTTATTTGACCACCCAGGAATGATCTCTCATGGCCCTTCTCACCCAGAAGAACAAGGCAGGGATGGAGAATAGCCTTTACTAAATCAGCTGCATGCTCCTTGATACGGAGACTAGAAACTCCCCCATCGAGAAGAGCTTCCATGCGCTCGTGTTTGCAGTACAAAAGTTGAAACATTACCTACATCACCATGAGGTACAGCTGGTGTCCTGAGTAGACCCGATGAAGTACATCCTAAGCTTTCCTAGGCTGACAAGACGAATGGCATGGTGGGATGTGATCCTCCAGCAGTTTGACATCAGGTTTCTGCCTCAGAAGTCTATCATTGGGAAAGAATTATCATATTTCCTTTCTATTAATATAACCCCAATGGGCCAGTCTCTGGACACTGATTTTATGGATGAGGCAATCCTCTTAGTAGATCATGAAATCCCGTGTTGGAAGATTCATTTTTATGGTTCTTCTCAGAGTCCCATTGGTCGGATCCTCAATTACCCCATGATTAACAGGGTAGGCTTGGGTATCATCTTTATTACCCCAACACAAGCCATTCTTCCGTACTCATTCTTGTTGTTAGAAGGCTGCACCAACAATGAGGCAGAGTATCAGGCTTCTATCACTAGCCTCGAGCTGACCCTCGAGATTGATGTGCCCCATCTTCATGTAAAAGGTGATTTTGAACAAGTCATCAAGAAGATAAATGGTGACTACATCATCAGAAAACTAGAGCCCATACCTTTGTTGGAGCACACTCTCCAGCTAATGGACATGTTCCCATCTCGGTCGGAAGTTACACATATCCCTCAATCTCAGAACGGTCGAGCTGATGCCCTGGCCATCCTGGATGCATCAGTTGCAGAACCTGAACAAGATGAAGTGATTATCCACATGGAGCATCAGAGAGTCATTGATCCCGTCAACCCTGGTGACGAAGACGACCTGCAGGTGAGTCGTCTTACCACTGGAGCCTCCACGTCATGACCCCAATGCCCCTCAGATGTAGTGGTTGATGTGACTCCTGACTAAAGATCACCCTTTGTCGAGTATCTCCAAAATGGTTAGATCCCAGCTGATCAGGATGAGCACGAGTGAATCTGATGTTGCACGATGCATCTTACCCTCCAGAGTGGTCCCAGTCTTGAGCAGATCCTCTACATGTGTTGGTTTGATGGTATTGTCCTCCATTTCATCCATGGAGTCAATATTTCTCATGTCATGTAGGAGGTTCACGCCGGTTCCTGTGGGGCTCATCAGACTGGGCTGAAGCTATCTCACCATATCCAGAGGATGGGGTACTTTTGGCCCCCCATTATCCATTATTGAATCGATTTCTCCATAAAGTCTCATGCAGGTCATGTTCATTCCAACATCGGGCATCGACCACCGGAGCCTCTCCACAATACCAAGTAATCTTGGCCCTTTGCACTCTGGGGACTTGATGTAATGGGAGCCTATCCGCCAGCTACAGCTCTCCAGTTTTGGTTCATCCTGACCACTAAAAATTACTTTTCCAAGTGGGTAGAGGCAGTCCCACTCAAGGAGGTCAAGGCCCATTCTATTGTTCACTTTGTGAGATCCAGTATCATCTACTGATTTGGTATCCCTCATGTCATCCTCACTGATAACAGAACCAACTTTTGTGCAGCTGAGTTGAAGAAGTTGTATGCCATGTACAACATCCTCTATAACCATACATCCCACTATCATGAGCAAGAAAATGGGAAGATCAGGGTTTTAACAAGACCCTCTCTACCATTTTGTAGAAAATGGTTGGTCAAAACAAGAAGAGTTGCCTGGACAAGATACCCATTTCCCTATGGGATTATCGGACGATGACTAATAATTCCACATAGGTGACACCATACTCCCTGGTATATGGAACAGATGTTGTTGTTCCTATCGAGATTCAGTTTCCTCCATTATTCAATGTGGTCTACGACCAGTAGGCACTAGACAAGGTAGATAAAATTCGTTTGACTGAATTGGAAGCACTTTATGAGAATAGGCTTTGTTCCCTGCACAACCTGGAAAGACATCGGAACAAGATGGCCAGATCCTTCAACAAGATGTTTCACCTCTTCTCTTTCCTACAATGTGATCTGGTATTGGCCCTCAAAAAACCAATGATACCTAGAAGGAAACCACCCAAGTTGGAGCCCAAATGGGAAAAACCATTATTTGTTCACATGGTTTACCGTAATGGTGCATACTCACTGGTGACCCTGGATGGTGAGGGCATAACTCCTCCCACAAAGGCCATGTTTCTCCATCAATACATTTTCTATGCTTTCGGGTCCTGCATGACCCTAAACTACTTGGTCCCACATGACCCTAAACTACCCAGTCATACATGATTTTTAACTATAATACATCCTATATGACCATAAACTGTATGGCGTCTTGCAGGATGTTAAACTGCACCCATAGAATCACATGCGGCTTGATTACCATCCTTATGGGATGTGTACGTACACTCAGATGCTCAACCCTGAGTCCATCCCCATACACTTCTCTTCAATGATCCCCATGGGTATAGTTCTCTTAGAGGGTCCTTGCCTGGTATAGTGTTGGATTGTTTAGGCCCGCTCATGTCAGGAATACAGCGGTCACACCATGTGCCCCTTCTCATTCTTCCATCCTCCCTCATCCTCATTACACTATGTTAAACTACATGACCATTAAGAACTACGTCTGGATTGATTCCCATCATCATGGGATACGTAAGAATGCCTTAACATTTCATCTGTTGTTGTAGCCCAAACTCCAGAATCTCCCCTTGGGTCAATTCATGTGGTGTAGTGCGGATTATGTCCTCATTTACATCAGGCTATTTTTTCATGCCACACATAACCACTTGAGATATCCCTTCTTTAATTTATCATCCTTTCTGTGGGCATAGGACCTTCCATGGTCAACATGACACATCATTTGGGTTTCTGTCACCCTCTATATCCAGAATGGACCCTGAATGGCATGGAATCTTGGCCGAAGGGCTTTAATACCATTACAGGTTAACGCCCTCTAATATTGTGGGCGACAAGTTGATGCATGTCCTGTGTTGCGAATATGGTCAATGCTCAATGCTCAATTGTTCTCACCCCTTTGAGTCACATAAGGGTGGATACTGTGTTGCGAACATGGTCAAAAGCTATCCTCAATCATCGTTGCTGCTTTGTGGTCTTCCAGAAGCACAATGATTCTACCGTTCTGTCCAACACAGAGGAAATTAAACTAGGCATATAGGGTCTGAGCTCTATGACTCAAAACGAAGATCACATTCATCATCACTGCTAGATGTTAAACTTCAAACTAGCTTGGACATTCCGTCCAAGGCTCAGCCTCAGGCCTCTCAGCCTTTTCGACCCCCTGGCCCAAGTTCTCACTTAGGGTTGTACAGTGTGGTTTGGGATTATGTCCTCATTCACGTCAGGTTTCTCATCATGCCATTCACATCCCTAGACAAGATACCTTACCCAACCTTCGTCCTCACTACAAGACATTAAACTGCGAACTGGCTGGGAAATTCTGTCTGAGGCCTAGTCTCTGGCCCCTCAGCCTTTTCCGGCCCCGACCCAAGTCCTCACTCTGGATTTTACGGTGTGGTATGGGATTATGTCATCATTTACGTCAGGTTCCTCACCGCTCCGTACACCACCCTTGTTTTGGGTATCTTAACCATTTGCGTCCTTACTTAATGATGGTAGGTTGCACCATACCTTCTTCCAGAACTATGTAGGGCATGATTCCCATCCTCATGGATACGTAGGAACGCCTGGACATTCTGTATGTTAGCCCATCCCCATCTCTTAGAAATCTCCCTTTCACCATGGACCCTTGGCCTGCACATTCATTAGGGGAGGGGTAAATGGTATGTAATTATATTCTCATTCACACAAGCTTTGTAACAACCACACCATGTGACTCTTTCTCATGAGAAGTTTTCTATCCCCTAGTTCTATACTTATATTTTCAAACCGACCACTCTCAAGTTGAGCACCTTGACCCTCTTCATTGATTCACCAATGTGCCCAAGAGTACTCTTGTTCATCGTCTGGAGTATCAGATTTCGCCTAGATAGGCTTTCACCCATTTTTTAGGATTCATGTTCCCCTTCATTTGAGATTCTATACTCTTTAACATTCGAAGGGACCCCCAAATGGAATGGATGCTAGGCCTAAGGCCTCTCCTACCGTTACAGGCTAATGTCCTCGAGGGTTCCAGACAAAAAATCAATACAAGTCCAGTGTTTTGAATATGGTCAATGGTCAATGATCATTGGTTTTTCCCATTTCAGGCAACACGACATGGTTGATGTGTTTTGAACATGGTCAACAATTATCTTCCATTATCACGGGAACCCCATTAAGCCCAGAATATCAGTCGCATGATTCACAACATTTTCCACCTCATCATGTCCAAATGAAATTTTGACACTCCCTACACTATCCCTTAGTGCAAATATTCACGTTAGGAGGAAAAACCATGGTGAAGGCATCATCAGGGCTCCGCACTGATTTCCTTTTGGCATGCATTCTAGATATTGCAACAAACCTCTCTTCACCTTGTTTCCCACACCGAGTTTGACACGCATGAACATAGGGATCGGGTTGAGGTCCGCACATACATGGAAGGTTTTCACTCTTCTATTGTCGGAGTTCTATGAACATAAACTAAGATCTCTTTTAGAACTATATATAGCTTTATTCCCAATCCCATATGATACATAGGAATGCCTAAACATATTGTCTTTGGGACCAGCCCGAGTTCCAGTAATTTCTCTTATGGGATTGTGTAGCGTGGTAGGGGATTATGTCCTCATTCACGCCAGGTTTGCATTAGATGCACCATGTACGACCCTTTCTAGGAGTTAGCCACCCCTACTTCCTCTCTTAAATGACATTAAACTATATCGTGTCCTACATGACGTTAAAAGGCACCTTCAAGAACTATGTATGGCATGATTCCCATTCCCATGGGATTCGTTGGAACACACAGAAATCTCATCTTCGGGTCCAGCTCAATTGGAATCTAGTTTTTCTTACCCCTTATCCTCTAATGTTTCATGGACCCTCAGCCCGAGGTTTCCTCCTTGAAATTGTGGACAGTCTGGTGTGCATCTTTTCCTCATTCACATCAGGTATTCTTTGTCACACTGTGCGATTCCCCTTTGGAACCTCATCTCACCTTTATACATCCATGTCATATGAACTTAAACTATGTCACCTAGTCCCATCACATGACCCTAAACTGTTACATTATCATCCTGTCCACATGAAAAAAATAGCACTACACCATAATATCCTCACTCGAGGAGGCATCATGTTTGGTATCAGTCATGAACCATACCATTTTTCAACACTTTCACAGGACATTGTTTTATTGGTGATGCCTGGACTTTCTATCCTAGGTTATTCACCATACAAAAAAACACTCATTCATCCTAATGGACAAACAAGATCTATCAAATACCACTTCTTCTTGTGTCTAGGCCAGACCCACACAATCTTATTATACCTAGAACTGATATCCCATTGTGCCATATTAAGAACTACGTGTGTTTTGATCCTCATCCTCATGGGGTACATAGGAACGCCCGTGGACATTGCCTTAGGCCCAGCCAAACATTCGTTTTTGGTCCCTCGACCTAGAACCTCCCTAATAAACCCATGCTGGTCGGAACAATAGTTTCCCATTCACGTCAATTTTATAATTACCCATCCATGTGGCTCCCGTGTTTCCTACCATCCATGGTCTGAACTCTATGACCATAAACTAAGACCACTCTGCATCCTTGCCACAATATGTCCAACTATATGACATTTCTGAGAGCTACGTATGGCTTGATTCCCATCTTTATGGGATACGTAGGAACACCTATGAATTTTTGTCTCCGGTCCTAGCCCCAAGAATCTACAAATCCTATCCCATATTTTTCATCCCCTTGGTCTGAACTCATTTTGGAACATGTAGTGTGGTGATACCTCTTGGGTTCTCATTCACTTTGGGTTTTTCAATAGCCGCACCATGTGCTTCCCACATCCTTTTGCAGTGTGGTCTGAGTTCTATGACCCAGAACTAAGATCTCTATATGAGAACTGTGCGTCTTGTTTGGCTATTTTGTCGCCCGGCGCATAGTCATTTAAATCAATCCCCCATAATGGTCCACCCTAGGATCTTATGTTGAAAGTGCATGACCTCAGGACCCTTTTCCATGAGAAGGGACTTGACTCCCGCTATCTGATATGTCTTGTAGTCATATCCAGATGCGCTTTGACAAACAGCCCGAAGTATGTAATTTTCAAGGGTATATTCCCCTTGTCCCATGTCCTTGTTTTGTGAACCCATCATCTAGATCCTCACCATCTTCCATGTCTGAAGTGACCCCCTTTACGGCCCGGTCTCATGCCACATTGGCTTACCTACCATCCTTGGCCAACATCCCTAAAGACCTCAGATGACATTTGTGACTAGTCCTATGTTTTGAACATGGTCAATAGTCGACCCTTATTTGTCTATCCCGATTCAAGGATAATGTGATATGGATAATATGTTTCGAACATGGTCAACAGTTATCCCCTATAATCAAGACACAATCCTTGTTGTCCAGATCTCGAGCATTATGATTCACATATTTTCACTTCTGTATGTTCAAGTGAAATTCCAATATACTCGACTTTTTTTCTCTGTGCATCTAGGTGTGCTATATAGGCGGGTCAACATCAGTGGGATGTCACTAAAATAGTGTCTCGTCATCCCTAACATGTGCCTCCCTATGCTAAGAAGGACCCATCACTACTGCTTGTTTCCCACATTGAGTACAACTTATGTGGGCTTAGTAGTTCTGGTAGAATGTGTACTAGTGCAGCCAGGTCACATGTATCTTATCTTGTCCCGTATGACGTTAAAATGCTCTATAATAACTATGTATGAATTTATTCCCATTCTCATGGGGTATATAGGAACACCCGACCAATTTGCTTTGGGCCCAGCTTAATTTTCACTTTGGGTCTCTTCCCCTGAAGAGTTTCCCCCAATGATGCATGGTGTGATCCGAAATCCATGTCCTCATTCAAGTTGGGTTTATAGCTTCCACACCGCATACTCCCTTCATGGGATATTCCCATTTACTCCACTTCCTATCATATGGCTTTAAACTGCATGATTCCATGTGTCCCTGACGCATGACACTAAACTATAGTTCTACCCTGAACATGTTTGGGATGCCCAATGTTAATAATGGAATGTGTATGTTTCTTCTCCAGAGACGATTCTCCCTACTAGTGTTGGTCTATGACCACACCACACTCCCAGAACTATGTTTGGCTTGATTACCATTCTCATAGGATATTTAAGAACCACCAAAAATCCTGTCTCTACCTCCATCCCCAGGAATCTTAATTCTCGTTTCCCTTCTTTTTTCGGTTCCTTTACCTAATCTCTTTTGGGGGACCATGAAATTGCAGCTTTACCATGAAAACATTTGGGATTCCCTATGATAATTGTGGGAGGCGATAGTTTCCCCATCATAGAGGACATGTTTGGAAGTATGTTTGATCCATGATCAGATCGATGTATCCACTTAATGTGTTCCCACCACGGCAGCATAATTTCAATAATGTTGGACTCTAGTCAAACAACCCATCACTCCACTCCCCATCTTTGCATGCCCTTTATTTTGGATCCTCTACCTCTTTAATGTCCAAGGGAACCCTCTAACAGTATGAATGCATCGCCTATGGATTGCCTACTGTCCTAGGCTAACATTCCGAAAGACTAATGTATGACATTTCGAGTCAGGCCCCGTGTATCAAAAATGGTCAGTGGTCGGCCCTCATTTTTTATCCCCATTTCAGGCTTTCACAATAATGATACTATGTTTCGAACACAGTCAACAGTAATTATTAATTGGCATGCCATCAATATAGTGTTCTGATTCTTGGGTATTGTGATTCACACCTTCCATTCCCCCCTGTTCGGATTTATTCCATCTCCCCTGGCGTTACCATGTTCAGGCACAAGAGCACACTAGGAAAATAATAATTCAAATGTTCTGAGAGATTCATTCTCTAGTAAGGTATAACCTTCACTTCTTGAAAATCTGGGTCAGTTGTTCAAACCACGGATGCCTGAAACATGGTCAGAACATTCATGTTAAGAAAAAATAACATTGTGATTATCCCTTGTTTCTAACATTGGGCTCAACCTGCACGATCTTAGGGATTGTTCATTGGGAGTTTCACAAATATAACAAATTCTTTTATAACCAACACTAATAAGGACACTCATGCATGAAATTGAGTTCAAATAATCAATTCATGAAAGTACATTAGAGGGCTTATGATCATTACAGCACCCGAGGGACTACCCCTCTAATGGACGGGTTAATTCCGTCGAAAGAAAGCTGCAGGTCTACCACCCTCTGGCTTGTGGAATCCTGGATTTGCTAACACCTATTCTGTTCTCACTCTTCCTTAATTGTGATGTGGCATAATTCATTGGCCACATTCTGAACTTTCTCTACTTCAGTTCAGATGACGGTTATCTCCTCAGAGGATCGGCTCAGGCCCTCTTTAGCCTCTACCAGGTGGTACATCAATGACAATATCAGCCCTGATTGTGCGGTAAGGGTGGCTGAGTGCTCATTCTTCTAGACCTGTAGCAACTAAACATCATTTTCAGCCTCCTGGTGCCTCCTGAAGTTCACTAAATTCCTCTGTTGCTAGCCCACACTAAGGCCATAGTTGTACAACCGAATCTTCTCCACCATAAGATCTCGGATGAGCATGTGGGGACGTCATGAATCCACTCCCCCAGCACACAGTTCACGTAGTCTAGATTGATGTCTGTCTATCTCATCCATCTATAGTGCTTGAGGGTGTTATTAACGAAGTGCGTAATCAGCCTCCATGATCGGTGATGTACTATTTTTCTGTCCTCTTCATCAGAGGCTGTTTCATCCATGTTATCACAGTTGGCAGGATCATATGTGGGGAACATCCTTAGGAACTTGTTAGCATGGTCCGTGTATGGAGTTTGATCCGGCGTGGAAGGACCAAGGCTATCTGATTGATCCTCATCATCGGATCCCACCTCAATTTTTTCAGGCACAACCCCGCTGACAGTTCCTCCAGAGATCCGAAGTGCCACCGTTTGGTTAGTCTAGATATGCAGCTCCATGATAACTGACATTCCTCTGGGATGGATGCCGCCAGAATCCCAAACCAACCTCGCTAAGGCTGCCACACCATTTGATGAACTATGCCCACCAAAGAGGGGTTGGACGTCAGTTGACACGGTCAGTGGGTGAAAATCGTGAATTCGGTGGGAGGGAACCTACAGAGATCGAATTCATGTTCTCGTTCTTTGGTCGATGTCATTGGGACCTCAAGGCGTGGCCTCTCGTATATTACCAGAATATCTAAATTCTCTAGAGGGGTCACGTCAGGCATCCCGGCCCCACCTGACGTAATAAGTGATGTAGCCAGAAGTGTGGATCCTGAGGGCCCCACATCCGCATCGACTGAGGGACGAGAACATGTATCCTGAATTAGGCTCTCTTGCATAGTTTAAATGTTAACAGAGGTCCCAAAGCAGACTAGAAACATATCTTGGGGAGTGGATTCATGATTTTACCTCGAGTGCCTCAGCTGATTTTTCATGCTATGTGTCTTGATCGCCAAAATCACCCTCCTCCAATGGGCTCTCCCTCCCGGCCTCTTCCCCTAGGAGGGCTCGTTTAATTCTTCCAGTGGAGGGAAGTGTTATCTCAGTTTAGTGTCCAACAACTGTGGAGGGACCGTACGATCTAGAAGCACCTTGACATGGTCTGTCATTGGACGCATGACACCCTAGGAATGCACAACATCCTCTAGCTTTGCCTGATATTGCTCTGCCTTTGCGCTGGACACTGCAATGCCAGCCCTGATAGGGCCTATCCCCGACAAATCCATCCTAAAATGGTTCAGGTGTTGCCACATCTCAGGAGGGCTGAGGAACTATCTGTTGACATCCCAGATATCCCAGGCCTCCTGAAAGACAACATCCCTCAGCATGTCTATGTGACGCAGGCACTTCCCTAGAGCCTAAGTGGATATCCTATGGAATCCCCTTGGTTTCTAGGGGAATTTTCTCTTCTGGGGTCACTGGGTTTGCTACCACTGCCTCCCCCTCTACTACTGTAGACCACTCCTCCTCATCTACCATAATAATATTGGATAAACCTTCCACCTTCCGGCCTGAGCCTTTAAGTTAGAGAGGCACTCCATTATATAAGCACGGACAGATGGCTACTTTAGCATTTCCCACTCGTAGGCCGCCTCCCAACATTTGGTGTATTATTTCACCAACCCGAAGATGTTCGTGGGTGGAGGAAGATCATTCCTATTCATTCTATACTCATGAGTGAACATGAGCTACATCTTCCTCATCACAAATGGATTCTCTTCATGGCGCACCCCTAGATAGACCTACGGGGCAAGACGATCGCTGTATTCACAAGAATTGTTGAAAAAATCGACGCAGAGAATACATCTCGCAGAGTAGCTCAAGGTCCACCCTCCCCACCAGGAATCCACCTCAAAAGAACAATAGGTAGGACCCGTGATCTTATGTCTCTCATAAATCATCCGTGAAGGCCCCCATTGGCAGCAGGAACGGATGGAAGTTGAACTCTTCTACCTTCCTGACTCGGTTTAATACCGAGGGTGCAACCATCTTGGCCGAAAAGAACCCTGTGGCATCTTGGATGGATGGGCCAATGTCTAATCCTAGAGAGGAAACAGTGTTTGGTTATTCATAAACCCCCCCTAATTTTCACTGCTATCCACCTGTACTGGAGGTGGAACAACCCACATATCCTATGTGGCCTCTTCACCTTACTGATGTGCGAGAGCATTTTTTGCATATTGGAGAGCATCAGGATTCTAAGAATCAACCACCCACCGGTCTCTAGCATGGTTTCCATGATGAATGTTCTAGGTCTCACACCTGGGTCTGTGTCCCTCACTGGAAAGATCCATCCGCAGATGAGAGCAGCGATGAATGTTGCTAGCCTGACTTCCGGCCGCTGCTCGGTGCTGACATTGAAGCCTCAGGTATTCCACTTCTTGTCCTCCATTATCCACTAGTATGAGTTCTTCATTCAACATTGATCCCCCTTTGGGAAAGTCCAGGGCCTCAACGAGAACCATCTGTTTTCCAGGAGGTTTAGAAATTGCTTGAACCACCATCTGAATTGGACATCTCTCATTGCTACCTCGTTCTCTCCTAGCACCAGTATCATCAACGCCATCTCCAGTAGTGGCATATACTCCAGATCCTCCCACACACCCATAGTAGGTAGGAATTCATCGTACATCTCTCCCAGTATCGGGACCCTTTAGAGCTGATGCACGTCCCATAAGCTGATGCCAACCTCCCCGTGATTTAGGTTGAAGATATTGGTCCCTGATGACCACTGGCTTAATAGATATGGCATCAGCTGCTTAGGCTGGTAGATGTAAAACTAGAAGGCCCAGACCACCTCATACAGACCTATTATCCTCAGCTATGCCTCAAAATCTTCACATGTGGTGCTTAACCAGTAGGACCATGCCCAGTCATCCATGAAGTTTCCACCTTGGCATAGGTCCCACTCATCTGGCCATCCCTTCTTCGGGTTCCTTAGCACTTCCTTTAGGATTGTTTTGTATAGAGGAGGGTACATCTCTCGCTGTAATGCTTTCCCTTCAATGTCATTCAGATTATTGTATAAACAATCAACTGTAATGGGCATAATGTTTTCCTGAGCATGGCCAATAGCCTCACTGAACCACTATCGCTGGCGCGACGTTCTCTTGAACCAGTAGGCTGGCTCATCCCTACTTTCTCAGGGATGAATATGTCATCCCTTAGTCCAAATACATACACTGGTATCCTATTGCACAAAGGGTAGTCCCTTTGGATTTCTGACAATATCTACACTAGTGAATCATGGTCGGAGTGGCTCCATACCAACTCCCCCAGACCCAATTTATTCGACATCTCTTCACATTAAGTAGTATCCGCAAGGACCCCCTCTGACAACCTCTTGGTGAGCCATCTTGTCCTTAAAATTCAAGTAATTTTTGAACTAGATCGTGAAGCTGGATCAAAAATCTCGATCATGGAAACTGTTTGCAGAGCTCAATGTAGACAGCGGAATCACAGAGCCTTACACTGACCCTCAGACGTAGGTCGAAGAGTGCACTAATGCAAATTTGAAGATTATCTGTGCGCTACGAAGATAAAGGCCCAATTCGAGGAGAGCGATCACGGAGTATGCAGAGATTCGCAAATCGAGAGCGACAAAAGGTGAAATCACTGAGGAGAGAAAGGAAAAAATATAATTCAGCCTCAATATTTATTGAGGAGGACCGAAAGTACTTCACGGTGCATCTAGCTGTGATAGACTTCGTGGTGCGCTGAGCCCACTCATTGCTGCTCCGCTTCGCGAGCCTCTTTCACAAGGACGCCTTGCGGGTAACCAAAGAATTTTTGCAATGGACCCTCAGACTTGGGTTCTCATTTTTTCCTTGACTCCCAGTCTAAGGGGGGCATTTGTTGATGGAAAAATTGGGGGTGAACAGAATATCCAGAAAGCATTAGGGACTACCTCATAAAGACGGATCGCAAAGCCCCCAGAGCCCTGCAGCTGGTACAAAAGATATCCTTCATGACCCGCTATGAAGTAAGGAAGTGGGATGGCTCCCCGAACCCCTTTGATGTTCGCGAACTGCCGCGAATCAAAGTGGTGGGACAGCTCCATGAACCACTTTAACATTCACGACTGTAAAGACCCAAATCTTGACATACATGGACGTTACATTACTTTTTATGAATAATTAATATATAACAAAAACAAACACCGAAGGACCTTAATAGTTTAGTGTCATTGGATACTCAGAATATAATCTTCTAATCATGGTGAAATATCTTCAACATATCCCATAAAGATATTCCCCTTTTTTATTACATTAAACCTTTCTTTATATCTGGGGGAAAAGAAAACATAAAAAGGGTGACAAAAAATTCCTAGTAAGGGTAAACACAGAGAGCATGAAACAACCCATGAACATTTGAACTTAAAAACAAGAACATGACATAAATCTTAGCAGTACATAAGGAATAAATCATAAAGTAACATCAATCATTATAAAATAGCATGGGAATAAAACATGTAATTGTTTCAAACCATTAAGC
The DNA here is from genome assembly GCA_963277665.1 of Viscum album. Taxonomy (NCBI): domain Eukaryota; kingdom Viridiplantae; phylum Streptophyta; class Magnoliopsida; order Santalales; family Viscaceae; genus Viscum; species Viscum album. The sequence goes on from OY728125.1 coordinate 1,618,248,141, forward strand.
ACATGATATTATTTCCATAGTAGCCAAAGCATTACGGCCAAGACCATTTTAATGGACAAAGTCCCTTTCTCAATCAAGTTCACTCCTCATTACAGTCCTGTATCACTAAACTAGATTAACTTACCATTCCATGCATGTCTATATCATGAGATATAAATCTTTACCCAATTCATCGGAGGGAGATATAGGTCCCACCCATCTCATAATGAAATCATTTTTTCGTGTGCCAAACAATAAACATACATCATTCATAATAACCCAATGAATAAAATGTGTTACATAAACATCATTCCATCATAACATAATCCATATAAAAGAAATGGATATCACTTCATAATAAGAAAAATAAAACCATGTAAATAATAGATACATTATAGATGGAACATAAACATACTTAATAATGTCATCTTAGACGGAAAATAGTTTACATAAAACACTTGAAATGAATTATTGAAGAAAATATCCATTCTTCTTCAAAATCATTTTCTTTTCTCAAAATACCATGAAATTTTAAAAGAAGTGGATTTGTTGAAAATAATCATGAAAACATATATAATAAGATTCATGAAAATTATGCATTATAAAACCGTAAAAATCCGTTCATGCTGTATAAATTAAAAAACAATCTCCTCATACTTTTGTCGGAAAAGTCAAAAAGTACCACATATGGTAAACAAAAGAGAGATTCCTTCCATAACACAAAGTAAAAGTAATAGAGGGATAAACATGACATTAAAAATTCATGTAATAATATTAAACAGTTTATGAAAAACATATTTATGGACATGGATAAAAAATATAACCTTATTAAATACTTACATATAAGCAATCTCAGATAAAAATGAGATTGCAAAATTATCCCTTACTATAGGTCCAATTTCTTCCATACGTGTCTAAAACTCCAGTATAGTGGTTTTAAACATATTATTAACGTGTAACTGAGCCATAATAATATTTAATATATCTTATATTATTCACTAATGACTTTATATTACCCGTTCTTTTGTCAATTCCATGTTAATGCAACATTTTGGGTAAAATGTTTTCATTTATCGTATGTGTTTGGACTTATTATTCTCGATATTATTATTATGTATATCATGATTTAATTCCTTCAAAAATTTAAATCATTATTTATATAACATATATATTCAGTATATATGTATATATAATAGATATATTAATGAAATGAAATACACCATTCATGGAGATGGTAGGCCGTACATTCGCATGAACGTTGTTTTCCTTTCCTTATTGACATGAATGGAAGTAAGTAGATGACATATATATATATACATAAATAAAGTAGGTTTATTATGTCATATATTTCATTATTATTCATTATATATACTTTATAATCATTCTTTAATGGTTAACATGGATAATGAATCTAATCACATCGTGGAGACAGTAATACGTACGTACGCATGAGCGATGATATCATTTCCATAAAAATTGAATGGAATAGAAGTGGATGATATAATATCTCAGAATTATTATTATGTTTTAATAACCATATATATTTATTCATTACACCATTATACTCGTCCAAGTATGGTGGTGGTTGAAAAATAGATTACACCAGAGTGTGGAGACGCTATTCTGTACGTACGCACGCCCGGTGATTTTGTTTTCCGTAGGATGGATAAAAGGTGAAATGGGATTGTTTCATATTAATAATAACATATTAGTATATTATTTATATTGATGTTATAACTTTATAATGAAAAATATAATGAATAATATGTTGAATAAGAAAGAAACTTGAACGAATCGGTATAAGAGATTACATTTTCTTCAACGCACCTCTTTTAAGCTTCCTCTTAAGGCACTAGAGTTGGTCTTTTGAGGAAACCCGAACCTCTATAATGCTTATAGGTAAGTTTATAAGGGTAATGGGTAGGGGTAATCTGAGATTGAAGGCTCAAAATTGGGTAAATAGAAGAGGGAGGAGGTGCCCTTTTATAAGGGAGGAGAGGATCACTTTAGGAAAGACATAAAATATTATTTTATAATAAAATCATATTCAGTTTATAATGGCTCCAAAGTGACTTATTTCGAATCTAAAGTGGTTATGGGTCGAAATCCTATCATCCAATAGTTTTTAGACAAGTTTAGGTTACTATTTTAACCTTATAATTTAGATTTAACTCTTTGTAAAATAATTTAACCCTTACCATGTCTTCTTGTTTTCTTAAACTATATTGTTAACAAACATACTATAACAAGAAAAACGAACCACAAGTGGTTAATTATTAATATATAATTCCTTATATAAGTCATTTGGCCGAACCATAGATTTTTAGGAATATAATATCAATTAATAATATATATTTGTTTTAAAAACTATTTTTGGTCAATTTTGACACTATTTGGTAATTGATTTTTGTGAAAATCATAAAAACATTATTAACTCCTAAAGAGTTAATTGAATCAATACTAACATGTAATATTAACATATGAAATTATTTTAATTCATAAAAAGTCTCAAATTACATTTATTTGGATTTTTATTATATCAATTAATTTAATATTTCATTAATAGTGTAATTACTGCATCATCATTGTGTCATAAATAAATTAAATTATTGAATGTCTAATAATTATAAATAAAATAAAATTCTGTAGGAAATCTTTGTATCCTTCTAATGAATATTTATAGTCTAATTTATCTTATGTATAACCCTATATTAAAAATGTTTTAGTTATTAAACATGATTTTAACTCCTTTAACTATTCTTTAAATAAAATAATAATAAGTGAAATAATCTAATCCAAGTGGACCTAAATGGTAATATTTTATTTCTAAGGTTGTTTTTGTTTGAATTACACTTATACAATAGAATTAGGACATGTGTTAGGTTAATAATAATATCAATTTTACCCTTAATTACCTTATTTACTTTTAACTATGGTAAACAAAATTATAAAGTTACTACTCACAAAAAATTATTTTTATCTTATTGAACCACATTTTACTCCATGATAGTAACCATGTATTTTTGTGTTTCGAAATTCAACTCACAGAAGAGGTAAAATTAAGTTTTATGTACAATTGCAAATGCTCCTAGGAGGTGGGTAAAAGACGGTAAAAAGTTTAATAAAAGTTTTATATATCTATATTTCTATAAAATGATTCCAATGAATTAAATTTAACATATATGGATTTTATGTATCTATTTTGACAAAAAATAAATTGAAATAAAATAAATGATTATTTAAATAAAATGTCGGTTTTTAAATAGTAACCCAGTGTTTTCACTATTCATTAAAAATTGAATATTTTCTGAAAAATACCAAAAATTCACCCTTGGCTAATTTCGATATTCTGAATCCAAAAATGAAGTCCATTTTGAAAGATAAAATTTATAAAATTTTAAAAATTGGTTATTACTATTCATAAAGGACTGTTCATAATAATATTATAGTAATATATAATTTACTGAAACTCGGTATTAGGTATAACACACGCTATCAAGAGTGGTTTCTTCTGGCGTGCACCACAAGCCTAGAATGTTGTTTTCTTATATTGTAAGCTAATACGGTATTGCATATTGTGCAAGATAATCTTGGTGTAGCGTACAACACAATACGTCAATGTAATTAAAATAATATTTCTCGTAAAATCTTGGGGAGTTACATTCTACCCCCCTTAAAATGAATTTCGCCTTCGAAATTTGTCAGGGTTATAAATGGTTTACTACTTGAAAATTTCTTTCATAGAAACCCACATTGTAAAAATGAATATTAAACATAATTTTTAAAAATGAAGTATGAAACATAACGGTTTCCCAAATTAACTTATTATTGGGTTTCCACATAGGAGAACATAGGTGAAGATATGGATATGGAAGAGAAATATAACCATCAACATCTGATGATGAGTGGTAGAGGATGTGGCTATGAAAAATCCAACAATAAGAAAGCCGGAAATTTGTGATGATCTAAGGTACCATCTGATTTATCAGATATAAGGGCACTAGGAAAACATGTATGGTTCTCAAGATTATTTCCCAAATGATGAAGAATATTCGGAATTAAAACAAAATACATACATGATTTTGGTACAATCTCACTGTTGGTCATTCCTTGAAAAATTTCCACTCCATTTATTAATGAATTGAATTTGAATTTTTCATTCATGAAGTGTTAGCAGATCATGTGATAGAATGATAGGTCATTCTATCTATCTCAAAAAAAAAAGTTAGCAAAAGTTATTAAATATACATAAGTCCATTTATAGTGAGATTAATCATATATGGTTCCTAAAATGGTCTTATACTTCATATATCATACCACTTAATAAATTAAAACTAATTTATACTAACCAAGGACTTCTGGTAGGCTAGTGGTATGCGATAATGGTCTGCTGCACTTCAGTTGTGGGTTCGATTCCCACAGCCATGTCCGACACGACGGGTTGTCGCTCCTCCAATGGCTTGTCCTTTTTCTAAAACTATACTATTATAACATTCCATAAATAATATCGAAATACTTTTTCTATCCTTAAATAATACTATATGATGTCCAACATAATCCATTTCAATATTTAGGCTTATCCAAATTACATTTGTCCAAAAGTATAAAGAAAATGACTTCTTGAAAGGTCACATAACAATCATGTGAATACCATCATTTATCCCCCATATATCATAAGATATATATTGTAGATCGCATTTCAAACATGTGAATACCTTAATCATGTATTCTCTTGAAACATGTATAACCATATAATCTTTTTGAAAAGATGAATGTTCCCAGAATTTATATAAACTCAAACCATGATATAACTTTTTCCTTATATCAGTAATGAGATCATTAATATTATCAAACATTTCATTATCTCTTTATCCCTTAATTATTCTCATATCACCTACATTCCAAAAATATCTGAATAACATTTCATAGTTACTAGTACCATTCAACATATATTTTCAAAAATCATATGTAAAAACTATAGTGTATCAATATTGAGATGGTTCTGTATTCCAAAGTACCAGGAAATTACTTATACAACACTATACTACCATCATTGTATTCCTCAACACTTCTTTCATCTCATATACCATTTGTAGTCTCTTCTTCATCATCAACATAAATACTCACCATACGACCATGCTAATTCTCTTCATGAGATTTTCCCTTAGAGCATTGGTTTTCATAATGCCCATACGTTCCACATTTAAAACATTCAACCATTATTGATGTCTTATCAATACCATTATCCTTGTACATGGTGTCAACTGAACCTTTTCCTTTACAATTTCTGGCTTTGTGTTCTTCTTTTCCACACCCAAAGCATCTTCCAGTTCCTTTGAATCATTCTCCCTGATGCCTCTTCCCATATAATTAAATGAGGGAAATTGAACTTTCTTTCTTCGATGATTGTCATGAAACTCTATCTTTCTCTTATTAGCTGAATCTGGAAACGTATCAAAGCTGAGATTATTGATCATATTATGAGATTGATGATTAGGAATAAAACGATATGTGGACTTCCAGATCCAATTTAATTTGGTTTCTCATGAATAATATCAGTCCATTGTCCATAATATCCTCCATTATCTTGAATCTTCCTATTTCCAGCCATTTTCTAAAACCCAAAAAGAATATTTTGAGAGGAAAAAATCATAATCAAGGAGGATTACCTTCAATATCTAACATCTTAGGTTTAATTATTATATCATTACTGTAATTCTAGGACTATAACCTATACTTATACATAACCATAGGGGAATTCCTAGATATACCTTAGAAATATATTCTAGGGATCTCACTAAAGTTTTCACATCCTTGTTTCCAAAGGTTAACTAAACCATTCCTATGATACCAACTGTAGATACCCAAATCTTGACATTCATGGACATTACATTACTTTTGTGGAATAATTAATACATAACAAAAAACAATCACCGAAGGACCGTAATAGCTTAGTGTCTTTGGATACTCGGAATATATTCTTCTAATCATGATGAAGGATCTTCAACATCTCCAATAAAGATATTCCCCTTTTGTTTCCTTACCTAAAACGATTCTTTATATCTTGGGGAAAAGATAACATAAAAAGGGTGAGATCAAATGATCAGTAACAGAAAACCTGGAGAACAGAAAACAACCCATAAAAATTTGAACGTAAAAACATTAACATGTCATAAATCTAAGCAGTACACAAGGAATGTATCATAAAGGAACATAAATCATTATAAACAATCATGGGAATAAAACGTGTAATTTTATAAAACCATTAATCACATGATATGATTTCCATAGTATCCAAGGCATTGTTGCCATGACCATCATAGTGGACAAAGTTCCTTTCTAAATCGAGTTCACTCCTCATTCCAGTCCTGTATCACTGAACCAGACTAACCTACTATTCCAGCCATGTCTATCTCATTAGTTATAAATCTCTAACCAATGAATTTGAGGAAATATAGGTCCCACCCATCTCATAATGAAATCTTTCTTTTGTGTGCCACAAAATAAACATAAATCATTCAAAATAGCCCAACGAATAAAATGGGTTTCATAAACATCATCCCATCATAACATAATCCATATAATAGAAATGGATATCATTTCATCATAAGAGTAATCAAACCATGTAAATAATAGATACATTATACTTGAAACATAAACATACTTAATAATGTAATCTTAGATGGAAAATAATTTTGATAAAACACTTGAAATGAATTCTTGAGGAAAATATCCTTTCTTCTTCAAAATCATTTTCTTTTTTCAAAATGCCAGGAAATTTTAAAAGAAGAGGATTTTGTTGAAAATAATCATAAAAACTTATAGAATAAGTTTCAAAAAAATTAGGCTTTATGAAATCGTAAAAATACATTCATTCCATATAAGTTAAAAAAACATTCTCCTCGTACTTTTTTCCGAAAAGTCAAAAATTACCACGTTTGCTAAACAAAAGAAATATTCCTTCCATAAAAAAAGGAAAAGCCAAAGGGGGTTAAAAATGAAATTAAAAATACATGGAAAAATATTGAACACTTTATGGAAAACATTTTTGTGGACATGGATGAAAAATATAACCCTAGTAAATACTTGTGTATAAATAATCTCGGATAAAAACAAGATTGCAAAATTATCCCTTACCTTAGGTCCAATTTCATCCGTACGTTTCCAAAACTCTTATATAGTGGTTTTAAACATATTATTAATGTGTAACAGAACCATGATAATATTTAACATATCATATATGATTCACTAATTACTTTATATTACCCATTCTTTTGTCAATTGCATGTTAAAGTAGCATTTTGGCTAAAATCGTTTCATTTATCGTATGTGTTTGGACTTGTTGTTATTAATATTATTATTACATATATCATGATTTCCTTACTTCCAAAATATAAATCATGATTTATATACCATATATATTCAGTATATATATATATATATAATATAGATGAATGAAATGAAGTACACCATTCATGGAGACGGTAGGTCATACGTACGCATGGACACTGTTTTCCCTTCCTTATTGACTTGAATGGAAGTAAGTAGATGATATATATATATATATATATATAAATAAATATAGTAGCTTTATTATGTCATATATTTATTTATTATTCATTATATATGCTTTATAATCATTCTTGAATGGTTAACATGGAGAATGAATCTCATTGCATCGTGGAGACGGTAATCCGTACGTACACACACGCGATGATATCATTCCCATAATTATTGAATGGAATTTCAGTGGATGATATAATATCCCGGAATCAGTATGATGTTACAATAACCATATATATTTATTCTTTACACCATTATACCCATCCAAGTAAGGTGGTTGTTGAAAAACAGATTACACCACGACGTGGAGACGGTATTCCGTACGTACGCACATGCGGTGATTTCGTTATCCGTATGATGGATAGAAGGTGAAATAGGGTTGTTAGATATTTATAATAACATATCAGTATATTATTGATACTGATGTTATTACTTTATAATGAAACAACTAAATAAGAATAAGTTTAAAAAGAAAGAAACTTGAAAGAATCGGTAGAAGAGATTTCCTCTTCTTCGATGCACCTCTTTTAAGCATCCTCTTAAAGAACTAGAGATGGTCTTTTGAGGAGACAAGAACCTCTATAATGTTTCTAGGGAAGCTGAGAAGGGAAATTATAATGGTTTTTCTGAGATTAAAGGCTCAAAATTTGTAATGAGAAGTGGGAGGAGGTGCCTTTTTATAAGGGAGGAGAGGGGCACTTTAGGAAGAACATAAAATATTGTTTTTAAATAAATCCATCTTAGGTTTATAATGGCTCACAAGTGACTTATTTCGAAGCTAATGTGGGGATGTGTCGAAATACTCTCAACCAATAGGTTTTAGACAAGTTTAGGTTACTATTTTAACTTTATCATTTAGATTTAACTCTAAGTTAAATAATTTACCCTTTATCGTGTCTTCTTGTTTTCTTACACTATATGGTTAATAAACTTACTATAACAAGACAAAAGAACACAAAGTGGTTCATTATTAATATATATAACCTTATATAATTCCTTTTTCCTAACCTTATATTTTTATGAATATAGTATAAATTAATAATATAATATTTGTTTTAAAAACTATTTTATGTCAATTTTGAAACTATTTAGTAATTGATTTTTGTGAAAATCATAACCCAATGATTAGTTCTAAAATATTAAATAGATTCCACAATAACAAGTAATATTAACCTATAAAATTAGTGGAATTCATTAAAAGTCTCAAATTACATTTATTTGGGTATTTATAATATCAACTATGTCAATATTTATTTAATATGGTAATTACAACATCATTATTGTTTCATAAATAAATTAAATTATTTAATGTATAAATTTTTTAAATAAAATTACATTCTGTAATAATTCTTTTTATCTTTATAATGAATATTTATAATCAGATTTATCATATGTATAACCCTATATTCAAAAAGGATTTAGTTATTAAACTTTGATTTTAACTCTTTTAACTCTTCTTTAAATAAAATAATAATAAGTGTCATAATCTAATCCATGTAGACATAATGGTAATATTTTATTCCTAAGGTTTTTTTGGACGAATTACACTTATCGAACAGAATTAGGACATGTGTTAGGGTAATAATATTATTATTTTTACCCTTAATTACCCTATTTACTTTTAACTGTGGTAAATAAAAGTAAAAGGATGTTATTCATCTAAAATTATTTTTACCTTATTGAACCACATTTTAATCCTTGATATCAACCGTGTCTCTTATGTTTTTGAAATTCAACTCACTGAAGTGGTAAAATTATGTTTTATGTACAATTGCAAATGCTCCAATGAAGTGAGTAAAAGACAATAAAGAGTTCAATAAAAGTTTTAATATCTCTATTATTATAAAATGACTCCAATGAAATACATTGAACTTATATAGATACTATGTATCTATTTTTACCTAAAATAAATTAAAATAAAATTAATGATTATTTAAATAAAAATTTGGTTTTTAAATAGTAACCCAGTGTTTTCACTATTCATAAAAAATAGAAAGTTTTCTGAAAAATAACAAAAATTCACCAGAGGCTAATTTCGATATTCTGAATCCAAAAATGAAGTCTATTTTGAAAGATAAAATTTATAATATTTCCAAAACTGTGTATTACTATTCATAAAAGCTAGTTCATAATAATATTATAGCAATATCTTGTTTAGTGAAACTTTGTATTGCGTATAACACACGCTATCGAGAATGGTTGCTTATGGTATGCACCACAATCCTAGAATAGTGTTTGCATAAACTGTAAGATAATATAGTGTTGCGTATATAAAAAGCTAATATTGGTGTAGCGTATATCACAAGACATCAACGTTATTAAAATAATATTTCTCATAAAATCTCGGGGTGTTACAATGACCCCCTACGAAGCAACAAGGCAGAATAGCTCCGTGAACCCGTTTGACGTTCGCGACCCACCATGAAGCAGGGAGGTGGGAAGGGTCCATGAACCCAATTGACGTTCGTGACCCTCCGTGAAGTAAGGAGGTGGGACGACTCCCCAAACCCCTTTGACATTCGCAACCCACCATGAAGCAAGGAGGCGGGACAACTCTGTAAACCCCTTTGATGTTCGGGACCCTCCAAGAAGCAAGTTTCTTCATCACGTCGAGTGAACCCTGGTTCGTGATGCCTCTTGAATATAAATATCAGGCTCCCCTCGAGCCCAGAGGACAGACAATCTGACCTTTCACCTTCCTAGATCCCAAATCATGAAGCACCACTGCTCTCCGAACCGTGAGCTCTTCAAGGTAATACAACATCGCGAAGTTCCTCCCCTTCCCATGAATTCTACCCCTATGTGAAGAGGTATTCCCTTTACAAATCCCACGGGCCTTCTAAGAGGAATGAGATCCCTAAGGGGACTCGGGTATTTGGGAATCCCTTACTCTTCGCGAAGCACACTCCATGCACCTGTAACTCAAATGCCAAGGTCGAGTCACTGTGCATCACGAAGCACATTGATTCACAGTACTATGCTTTGTAAGGTACCCTTGCTTTGTGAGGTTTTTCTTTGGGAATAGATTTACACTAAGTGAAGCTCCTCTCAGATGCACCTATTCCTTATCCCTATCCTAGGTTACTGCACTTCATGAACCACATCCCTTTGTAGAGTCCCTCCACTTCATGGAGCACCAGAGCTTTACAAGGCTTCTGTTGATGGCCCATTTTGCGCTACAACTCCTTTTCCCGTGTAGCCCTTCAAGTTCGCATGAAAATACTTCAAAGTACTTTGGATGATATCGCCCATTACGTTTATTTACATCATGCTTCTTCTCATAGTCACGCTAAGAACTATTGCATTTTCGCATATCCATGCTAATGTGGACCCCCAATTGCATCACCTCTCAACTGCCACATTCATGGAATTTCCCATGCCTTCCTTCCCCCATGTGCGGGCGAGTATCAGTTTTGTATGTCCTAGGGGTGGGGAGCGAACCCACACCGTCCAAGCTGCATGACGCTAAACTGCCAAACACTCTCATCCTCAAAACATGACATTAAACTGTGACCTCACCCCACACATCCTATGTAGGCTCCCCCACCTTGGATATTCTGCATGTCTACTCATCTCAACGGGAGTGAAATCTTCCTCAAATAGAACGAGATCCCCTTTGCTGCAGCGACACCTATCAATGGGGATGGGAAACTATCTTGGTGTAATCCCCTATAATTTATTACATGAGGTAGTACCCCTACTCCTCCTTTCGTTTCCAGTACCAAAGGTCGAAAAATGGCATGGTGGGGAACAGTGCTCCTCCTCTCATCCGTGCTAAGTCCCTCTCCTGCTGGGCTTTGTCTCCCTCGGGCCTCCACCCTGGATTAAGTCCCAATCTCTATCACTTGGGTGGCTAATAACGCGTTATCCCCCATTTTATCTTTGGGCCTCTAACCTTGTGTAAGCCCCACTCCACTTCCCACAGACGCACCATTCGCGACGTGATCGTCAGGTCTCTACTGCATCTTATTTCTCACACCGAGAATGATTCAGGTGGGCTTAGAATAACCATCAAACATGACATCCATTCTCATGAGCTGCCTAGAGTTTAAGCCCAACACCATCCTCTCAAACTATGTGGACTTTGATCTTCACCAATGCGAGGTATGTAGGCAGCCTCCATGAGGTTCATGCTCAACAACTGGTCGCTCCGACCACCTTATTGTCGGTACACCAACACCCTGAACAGCCTAAAGTGTAAGCCCCACACCCAACTAAACTACGAGGTCTTTGATCCTTTCCAAGGCGAGGTACGTAGGAACCCTCCCTAAGGTTCAAACACCAACCCCCTTTGGTCCCGACCACTTTCATGTCGGTGCACCAATTCCCCCATCTGAACTACATGGGCTTTGATCCTCACCATGACGAGGTACGTAGGAAGCCTCCCTAAAGTTCAAGACAAAGACACGATCATTCCGACCTCCTTCACATCGGTTCACCAACACTTGGTCCACCTAGAGAGTATTCCCAACACCATCCTAATAGACTACGTGGACTATGATATTTTCCAAGGCGAGGTATGTAGGAAGCCTCCCTAAGGTTCAAACCCAACAACCATTGGTACCAACCAACTTCACGTCGGTGCACCAATTCCCCATCCAGAACTATGTAGACTTTAATCTTTTCCAAAATGAGGTATGTAGGAAGCCTCCATGAGGTTTAGGCCCAACACCCGGTCATTCCGACCACCTTCATGCCAGTTCACCAACACACATGGAAGCCTGAAGTGTAAGGCCCACACCCATCTGAACTACGTGGACTTTGGTCATTGCCAAGGCAAGGTACACAAGAATCCTCCATGAGGTTCAAGCCCACAAAATCCATCTGGACCCCAGGTCCTTATTCATGTCATTTCACCATAATCCTACAAGATGTTAAACTATAAACCCCACATAGCGGTAAGCTGTTGTGTCCCCTAGTCTACGGCAACCCGTTGTGTCCCTTAATCAGCAGTAATCCATTGTATCCCAATCAGTGGTAAGCTGCTGCGTTATCTATTCAGTGGCAGGCTGTTGTAATCCCCTTCGTTGGGACCCACATCATAGGTCTATCATAGTGGGGTAAGACCAACCTTGGATACTAACCACACATAACCCCCATACACATCATCTAGTTGTTGTCCTATGTGTACAACCCAATTCATGCACATCATCTGACCTATCCCTCTAGCCAATGTGTCTTTGGAAGGTCATGCTCCAACCCAGAGGTTCCACTTACTCTGGGTCCCATGCACACGTCCATTCTCACAGACCACTACATAGGCACCCCATCACCCTCTAGAACTATGCAGAGTTTGATTCCCTTCCATGGGGATACCTAGGAAGTCTCCTTGATACACATTCCCAACATTACTGTCATCCTCACGGCAGTTCCATCCCATTCACCACCCGTATCACTCAGCACGCCATCATCCATCATGATTCTTACCCAGGCCGACACATCCCGATGAGGTCATGTCAACCCACCTACATCATGGTGTCCTCCAGGGGTTACACTCAACTGATCCACTCTAGTCAGTATTTTTATCATTATAATCTATCTCTACTGGACATTAAATGTGCGGCATAACATGTGTTAATCATGGGAAATTGAGGATAACCTTAGATACATGCCCATGGCATACGATTCCTCGTGTTCAACGTGGGATGCCTCTAGATTCCACGACTTTGAAGAAGCACTATAATAAGGGGAAGATTCCCAGACCTGACAATATTCCAACATTAAGACACACCAATGATGTCCAATGTGACTACTCCATTGACCGAAGATTGCTACCCTGATCGGACCCTTTAGAATGTCTCGACAGAAGCAGTGTAATTAACTGGTGTCCATAATGATATGGCATCAAGAAGAGTTTCGCGAACAAAGCCTTATGTCTGTATAGGATACCCAGACTAGGTGACGAGTTCTGAGGAGGGATCCATAGAAGGAAGAACTGACATCCCCTCACCCCATTTTGATCATAGAGCAAACATCCCTGAATAAGGAATGGATGACGCCTGCCTTTGGAAAGCGGGAATGCGGGGCAACAACTGCGCATCCTCCATAGATGGATGCGCGCACCGCAACGAAAGCATCAGAAACAAGATCTTCAGATAGAAAAAGGTTTCTTTGGCTATAGAGATTAGGTTCCTGGTCTACTAGAGGTGTAATAATAACTGATATCTGGCATATACCGAAGCTGGTGGTTTTTTCCTAGTTTACTTTCATATATAGTTTTTCCTAAATTATATTATGATCACTATCATATATTATACTTGTGGTTTGTATCATTTTATACTTTTGTTTTATAGCTTCAATTAGATTATATATATATATATTGTACTCTGCTATTTATTATATCTACATACTTGATTTGTATTATACACCATTGTGGGGGCCTATTGAGTTCTACTCACTCCCTAATTAGGACGCCATTTATTAATCATGTTGAATTCAGGGATATATGTAAGGATAAATGGAATAAACCAACTAGAAATTACTTATTTCTTGTTAGGATGGGATCTTTGGATCAGATGAACAAGTCAGTGCATGGGATGCTTTGGAGATTTATTTTTGGTCATTTTTCTTTCCTTTTGTATGGGATGGTATGGTTGTATGCCTACTTCCATGCCTACCTATTAATAATTATATATCATCATATTTAATAATCATCATTATATTATATTATTTATATTCATGTATATTTATAATTTCTCAATTATTTTCTTCTTCTATGTTATTATATTATTTCTGCTACTTTACCTTATACTTGTCGATACATAACACTCTAATAATAAAGTATTGTTTCCCCACCATACCAACATACACACCCATTGTTATTATACATCCTATACTGTATGGGGGCACATTTGAGTCTATGTGGAACAAATTTTTGGTTAAATTAGGAGTGAAAGAGGCCCAATACCTAACAGTTTTACTCACATATTCCTTCGAATAACATGTGATTAATTCATCAAAATATACCAAAATTGAATAAATATTATTTATTGTGGCTTGTTAAATTCAATGATTTAATTTAACAAATATTCATTATAAACATTGTGTGTGACCCTCTGGGCCCCTTTATTAGTGGCATTAGGTATAACCACCTAATGTCTAAGGTTAGAGTCTAGAAACACACTATGGAAACCATATAGAAAGAATTTAATATCCCAATGACATCCAATCACTTATGATTTATTACTGTATTAAACAATAACATTATCTCAATATACTAAATCATGTAGGTTTCATGTTGGTTCCATAAACCTATGTTCTCATGTCTCATTATTTGAATTTCTGGAAATGGAATCGCCCACTTAACATCATGATGATGGTTCATCTAGGGAGTTACATTCCATAAAAAATTCCTGAGATATCAACTCCCATGAAGGGACTGATGGATGAAATCCTTTATCATATTATCCATGAATGAAATATCACTCATGACAGACCCAACTCATCCAACCTCACAATGAGAATATTCCATCTTGGTTTTTATTATGATATCAATGTTTGCAATCTGTGATATCTATTAATGATAATATTAATATCTAAGGACCAATACACACACCCACTGATAGAAACATCCAATGACACAAGGAAATGTGGATTTACTATTGATGGGTATATTCTAAATACTTCCAACATTAAAAATTACCATGGGTGAACAACTTGATAAGGTGTCCGAATGTATTATGAACTTCCTACCTCTGATGGATTGCATCTTCTATATCCTATCATCAAATATCATCTAACTATAAAAAAATATTCATGAATGATTTCATGGAACCTCTTAGTTCTCATCATAGTGGGAAAATTCTATGACCTTTTAGTGTGACATATATACATTTAAAAAATTATCACAGAAAAATACCTTGTAGAAAAAAAATCATGATGTGATAAGTAACTTCATTAATAATTAAAACATATAATAATGTACTAAGAAAGTTTATTCCGGGAAACCAAATATATCTTACTCCCAGTTTCAGTAGTGCAAAATGATAACAACTATTAGTCAATTACCTCTCACATGACACTCATGTCTCTGCTGATATAGAGCATTCATTATGGGGTATTCTATGTTTTTCTATTTAGATACTACGCACCCTGTAACTTCAATACATTGATAAAAATACCTCAAGAGATGAAACATATAAAATATGTACTTTTTTATTTGATGTGAGATTGTCACTTTAGAAATGTTCACCACTGTTGTTTTATCAATGTAATCTATGATAGGGTCTCAAATGGTAGGAAGCAGATTAATCTCTTAGAAAAAGTTGTGAATCTAAACCACTTCTTTTCCTACCTTAAAAGTATCAACATACTCTGACATTTCTATTGAATTGGAGAAAACCTATTGTTTGAACTATTACTGTTCAATGATTTTCAATTGAGACAAAATACATATTCATAATGAATCTTTAGATCTTTGTGATATATCTAGAAACTAGAAATTTTATAACCCATGATGACTTAATCATTATCTACTCAAAACACTTGTAACATAACCTTAGTTCACCATAGATACTTAAGGATAACCTATCTAAAAATCCAATTCTAGTCACATATATATGCTTGATATTTTTCTACAATGCTAAAATCTTATGTTACATGAAGCCTTATACATAACATGTAATACATGATAGATCCTATCACATATGTTTATTAGATATTACTCACTCTTTTTCTTTCCTCTTGTGTGTGAGGATATATTTCATAGAAATATGTATACCATGTGACATTGAAACAAATACCATAATGGATTTTTATATATTGAAACTCTTTAGTATTTAATTAATATATACAGACTGAAATAGTCCATACAACATCTTGGATCCATTATGCATGATATTTATTTACAGAATATATGTTTCTTCACATATGTCCTTCATAGAGAATAACTTTATCAACCAATCCATAACATCTTATATGACTAGTATCTCATTTCCTATTAGAAATATGTCATCAACATATAATACTATGAAAAAAACCATATTCCTAATAATTTACTTATAAAAACATTTATCAGATTCATTCCCAATGAAACCAAATTCGTTTATGGCTTCAAAAAAATGAATATTTCTTGACATGGATGACTTATTTAATTCATAAATGGATCTTTGTAACTTGTATAAATTTTTGGTATTTCATGGAGTCACAAACACTTTTGGTTATTTCATACACAAATCATCCTTATGGTTCCCATTATAAAAAGTATTTTTTACACCCATATTCCAAATATCATTATCATGTAAAGATTCTATGGCAACAAAAATTTCAATTGATTTGAATGGGGAAACTAGAAAAAAGGTTTCATCATAATCAGTTACATGATTTTATTTTTAAACCATTCATCCACTAGCCATGACATATAGGAATTTAACTCAAATCTTTTGTTTTCTCTTGAAATACCACTTACAAACAATGGAATTGACATTAAATGGTGAATCGATCAGAACCCAAGCTTTATTTTGATTCATGGAATCTATATCAGAATTCATCGACTCTTGATATTTTTTATATTTTAATATTTATACTACCATAGTATTGGGTATAGAATAATTTTTTTCAACTAATAAAAAGTCTCCATCATCAGTGAGTAGAATACCGTATCTCCCTGGACCACTTATGCAATGACCCCCAACCCAAGTATCCTAGAGTTGGTGTCTTACATTATTACATTAACATAGATATAGTGAGTTGAATCCCTAAAGACTGATCTTTTTAGTAGTTTTGGAGAATATATACATATATGACGCCTATTTCACATTTGTAATAGAAAATATAAAATAAAAAATATCAAAATATAATAAACTACATCCTTTACATCTAAATTAAATATCTCTTCTTTATAAGCCAGAGAAGGGAAAAAATATAAGCCTAAGATTAAATGATCATTTAACAGTTAAGTATTTTGAAATCTATAATGAATCAATAATAATAATAAATACTGAAAGGTAAATAACTAGACACATGGGCCACATAAATAACAAGATAAGGAATAATCTATATGAAAGGTATATAACTAAAAACACATTCCATTTAATCAATAAAATAATAATAAAATGAATCCAGAAAAAAATGAAATTATCAAAATATAATGGATAATAAATACTGAATTATGAATTATGGAAGTTATTATTTATCGAATTTTTTTCCCAATCACATGATACCTTTACTATCAAGACCTTTCACAAGATGATTTAAATCACACTAGATAAAAACCCATCTAATTTTCCAACTCATTCGTACCGTGAGACTACCGATGCATTGAGGGGGTTTCTATAAATTTCCCGAAACCATGTATTTAATATCCAAATAATTTCTAATATATAAAATAAATGATTTAATTTATAAACAATTTTCATTATCACAATGTATTTATATTGAGTAAAGGATACAAATTTATCAATATTTCTCCAATTAATAAAATAAAATTAAAAGTAAACACCATATGTAAAAATGGTATAAATATTATGAAATAATGTTATCGATTACACATTAATATAGATATTTAGTAAAAATATAATTTATAATGTAAATTTGTATAATAAAGTAAGTGTTACAAGATAAAGTTAATAATCACAAATTAAAGCGATAATTCACAACAATATTTACCACTTGGTAATTTTTAATTCAAATCCCATTAAATAAAATAATTCAATGATGAACGTAAAATAACATGAATTTTGAATGAATTATGATATTACATGTCAATGGGTCAGCATATGCACCACATAAAACTGAATTGGTGCATAATACTAATAAGTCTCAATGGAATGAAAATTGAGACGAAATCTCTTACCTCACATTTACTTTTAGTTAAATATTTTTTAACCTCATGTATAATGGTTTTAGTAATATTATTAATTTATAAAATAACCATATTTATAAATATAATATCATAAATGATCTTTTTATTAAAATCATCCATCCATTTGTTAAATATATTCCATTATTTACATTATTTTGAGTGTTAATTGTCTGGTTTTCTCTTGCACATTTTGTCATGAATGTTCTTGTTCTTTTCAATGTAATATATACCCATAATCTCAAGAATTATATTGATGTTATTATTATAATAGTTAATCTATATATTAATAATTTTAATCATTTATGATATTTAAACATTGATAATGAGTTTAATCACTTCATGGAGACGGTAGGTCGTACGTATGCACGATCGACGATATCATCTCTTAAATGAGTGAAAGGGTTAGAAAGTGGGTGATATATTAAATTTAAAGAATAAAAATAATATCATATATATCACATATATTTATTAATTTTATACATATTAAATTTTATGTAAAGAACAATTGATAAATGAATCACATTGCCTCACGAGGAGGTAGTCCGCCGTACACACCAGTGACACTATTGTGTTTTAAAGGACATAGAATATAAAAAGGTATATCTAATAATAAAATTATATAAGTATAATAGTATCATAAATATAATATAATTTTTTTAAATCCACCATTATATCCAATCGTGAAAGGTGGTAATTGAAGACTGAATGACATTGGTTAACGAGATGATAATTCTCCATACACACGAACGATGATTTCACTACACATTTGATGGAAGTGGAGATGGTTATAGGTAATATAATTATTATAAAAACATAATAATATATGGAATATACTTATATTATTATATCATCATGGAATAATAATAATCTAAAGAGGCAAAGGAAGAAAAAAATAAAGACGCTCATTAAAGAATATTACCTCTTCTTTGGGCATCCTCCTTAGGTTTACAGTAAATTCATCCTAGGTTGGATTTATTCCCCAAATAATTATTATAGGATGACATTATATAATTTTAGATGTTATTTGGTTAGGTATTGGCCTAATAAAAGTGGTTATAAGGTGTGAATAAGTGATGGGATTGAGCGCCCATTTATAATTGAGCAGGAGTGACATTTTTGTAAATACCCCAAAGTATTCACTATTGGGAGGTAAATTTTACCTCAAGTGGAAAAAATTAATAATTAAAGGTTTCGAGGGATTATATGAGCTATTAAAACCTCCACCACACAATTAAACATAATTTTTAAATATTTTGTTCCTTAAGTTCTATATTTCCTTATTTTTATTAGTTTGGTTTTTCAATAAGGTGACTAGTATATTTAACCTAGGTAATTTATACATTAAAACTAAAATAAAATGACACTTACTAGATACTTCATAAACAATTATTATAGATTTTAAATCTAATATATAATTTATAAGTCTTATTTGTTTTAAAATTTCTTTTTTAACACAAGTGCATGTAATGTTCAAAAACACGACTTTAACATTAACCGTGTTAAGAAAATTTTTACTACATAGGGATGAATATATTAATTTAAAAGAATAAATTTTCCATTAATATAACATATTTTAATTTAAATATCTTTTAAAAATTAATTGTAATTATATAGTATTTTTTCTAATTTTAAATTAATTTTAAAAATGTAACTTATCATAAAATAACATTAATGTCAATTTTGACAATATTAATTTAAATTTAATTTAAAAATATCAAGAAAATTGTAGATTTTAAATTTTTTTCACACCTATATAGTATGTTATATTCTAATAAAAAATAACGGGACATAAAAATTTATTTAACTTACTTCAATTTTTATATTTTTAGTGTCTTTTATTTTATTTTGTTAAATAAATAATAATGAATTGGCTTTCTTAAGAATTTTAAGTAATTATTTTGTCTCTATAAATAAAATAAAAATTATTATAATAAAAAAATTTATATTTCAAAATAATATCTATAATCTATCCTTGGTTGTTTATTCCCTATCCCAATGATTTATAGATATTAAAAGGAAAAAAGGTTCCGTTTTTTGGTTAACTTATTATATAAACCACTTTCATGTACATGCTTCCCAAAAACTCATAATAATTTAGAATAAAGTAATAAGGTTATAAATATGACCAGAAAATTGGTGTTTGAAAATATGGTAGGTTATTTTATCCCTTATATTTTTAGAATAACCCATAGTAATGTCATTTTTACCACAACCACAACAAATAAGTTTATCTATTTGTACTATTCATTTCGGTCACAAATTAGTTTTTAACATATTTGGAAATATAAATTATTTATATTAAATATATGGAATAATTTTTTCCAAATTTAATTCACATAATTTAAATATTTTACTTAAAATCATTCCTTCAAACATTATTAGAATGCAAGGTTTTTAATGTAAAAATGTCTAAAATTTTACTACGTTTTAATATTAAAATTCAAAATGAAAATGATTCCAATGAACTTAATTAGATAAATTTATATAAAGATGTGATAATTGTGCTTAAAAAAAATTGAAAATATAATTTATCTTTATAAATTATTTTAAATAAAATAAAGTTTTAAATTAAAATTTAGTATTTTTAACTATTTTTGAAAAAATGTATCTTTTAAAAAATATCAAAATAATCACCCTAAGATAATATTTATATCATGATTTCAAAAAATAAGTTTAATTTTTCAAATATTTTTTTTCTAAATGTGGTAAGAAATATTTTTAAATTTTTGTGCATAATGAAAATTAATCCGTCTTTTGAAAAATGTAGAGTTTTTCAGAAAACATTTTCTTATTCAAAATTTTTCTTATTTTATTACTAATAAATAGATAATTATATTTTTCATAATTTTGATAGTATTATTCACACCCAAAAATTTAACGGCTAGTTTATAATTATTATATTAAATAATACTATTTCACATTTCATTTAAACTTGATATTATGTGTAACACAAGATAAACTGAGTGTTGTGTGTAGCGTAAGTTAAATTTAAAATTTTGTTTAATGAAAGATATTGAATTTATTTAAAAATAAAAAAAATTATAAAGTTTCAGGATGTTATATTTTGTTCTAATATTGGTGTTGCATGTCACAGACACTATTGAATGCAATATTCTTTTTTTAAAATATTAGGTTGTACTGATAGCATTAGAATGACCATAATCCGTTAATATCTTTTAAGGTATATTCCCTTGATACTTAGTGCATAAATTTGCATTGTGCCCTATATCAATATAGTTGAAACACTGAATAACATTGTTTTAATTCTTTCCATTGAATTCTTTTTCTTAGTGAACCTTTTCACCACACTTATAAAAAAGTCGCAACCCATAAAAGTATTTTAACACCCTAAACTTCCATGGTATGCTTCTCTTTGAATAATAGAGTAGCGTGTGTTGTACGCAATTTCAAGTTCTAACACACACCACAACCAATCAAACTAGCCATTATGAATAGTAATACCCAATTTTTGAAATGTTATACATTTTATGATTCAAAATAGACTTCATTTTTGGATTCTGAATATCGAAATTAGCCTAGGGTAAAATTTTGGTATATTTCTAAAAACATTCAATTTTTGATGAATAGTAAAAAACACTACGTTATAGTTTAAAACCGATTTTTTATTTAAATAATTATTTATTTTATTTAAATTTATTTTAGGTCAAAATAGATAAATAATACCTATATATGTTCAATTTAATTCATTGGAGTCAGTTTATAATAATTTTGATATATAAAATTTTTATTGAACTTTTCACCGTCTTTTACCCATCTTCTAAGAGTATATGGAAATTTACATAAAACATAATTTTACCGCTTTTGTGAGTGGAATTTTGAAAAGCCGAGAGACACGGTTAATATTAAGGAGTAAAATGTGGTTCAGTGAGATAAAAATATTTTTTTGGTGAATATTACCTTTTTACTTTTATTTGCCACGGTAAAAAGTAAATAGGGTTATTAAAGGTAAAAATGATATTATTATTACCCTAACACATGCCTTAATTATATTGGATAAGTATAATTCGACCAAAAAGAACCTTAGGAATAAAATATGAACCCTTTTGGTCCACATGGATTAGATTAGGACATTTATTATTATTTAATTCAAAGAATAGTTAAAAGAGTTAAAATCAATGTTTAATAACTAAAACATTTTTCATATAGAGTAATACATTAGATAAATTTGATTATAAATATTCATTAAAAATATAAAAAGATTTCCAAAATATTTTTATTTTATTCATAATTTTTTGAAATTAAATAATTTAATTTATATATGACACAATGATGATGCTGTAATTATCTTATTAGTAAAAAATTAAAATAATTGATATTATTTATACCCAAATAAATATAATTTGAGACTTTTTATGAATTACACAAATTTTATTGGTTAAAATGACATGTTAGTATTGATTAAATGAATTTTTTTCTAATTAATAAAGTTATTAAGACTTTAAAAAAATCAATTACAAAATAGTGTCAAAATTGACATAAAGGAGCTTTTAAAACATATATTATATTATTAATTGATATAAAATTCCTGAAAATCTAATTTTCGTCCAAAGGAATTATATTATGATAGTAATGTCATTAATTTATCACTTGGGGTTCTCTTGGAAGTTTATAATATGTTTATTAACATTATATTTTAAAAATACAGAGAGACATGGTAAATGTCAAACTATTTAACTAAGAGTTAAATCTAAAAGATAAGGGTAAAATAGTGACCAAAACCTGTCTAAAACCTATTGGTTGAGTGGATTTCTACATATACCCAGCTTATCCTCGAAATAAGTCACTTTGGATCCATTAGAAACTGAATATGAATTTATTATAATTTAATATTTATAGCTTTTCCTAAGGTTCCATTCACCCCTCTTATAAAAGGGCACCCCCCCTTATCTCAAATTCATACCATAAAATCATTTTGGTTAATCCAAAACCTACCCCCATATCCTCTAAACTTCCCTAAATTAATTATAGAGTCCCTAGTTTGATGAGAAAGCCAACCTAAGGAGCCATTTTGATCAAATCAAAAGGAAGAACCCGAAGAAGATGTAATGTTTTTCCCACCCTCTTTCAAGTTCCTTTCTTCTTCCAATTCTTGTTTATTTTTTATTTAAATTCTAAAATAATTACTCTAGTATCATCTATATAATGTGATTTTTGTATAATAATGGTACGACAATATTCAATATTATATCCATCCTTTGAATGACATGTCACCATACGTGCGTACGTACGGCTTACCGTCTCCACGTCGTGGTGTAACTGTTATTCAATACATTATTATTTGGATGGGTATAATAATGTTGTATAATTGATGTAAATAAGGATTATAAAATGATAACGATTCTGTATATATGATATACTATCCAATTATTTATTATTTTATTATCAAAATAATGATATTTTCGCTCGTGGGTACGTACGGACTACCCTGTCCACGAAAGCGATGAGATTCATTCTCCATCGTATCCATTCAAGAATAATTTTCATTTGATGGTTAAAAATAACATTAAAATACTTATTATAATTATGGATATGAATAATATACATCCTATCCATAACAAACATGGCTTATGTAACAATGTATATAAAAGAAACCGAATTAGTTAACTCCCGAAACAACGATAATACGAAGATATTATTAACAAAAAAATGTTAAAAGATCATATATGATATCATATTAATGTATATGATTTTTTTATAATTTAATAACAATTATGTCACCATTTTACAGGATGTTAACCTAACGTTGACCATGGAACATTACAAGGTAAGGGTTTATTTCACAATCTCTTCATTATCCGAGATTGTTTATACGTAATTATCTACGGGGACCTCTTTATCATCCACATCCATGTTTCTTAGAAATTTATTTAAAATCACTCTTACTATTTTACAGAATATGGGTTAAAGTTATTTATACCCTGGATTAAATTTTTATAAGAATTTTATAAAGGAATCTTTCTTTTCATTTTCCAAATAAGGCCCTTTTAACCTTTTTCGACAAAATTAAGGTAAGAATGTCTTTTTTTAACTTATATGGGGGGTGCATCTATTTTCTTCCATTATAAAATCTTCGAAGCATCATATAAAAGATTATAATAAAATTTCAATGTAAATGTTTCCTTTTATAATTATGTGATTTTAAATGATTTAAAAAAAGAGATATTTCACTCAAATAGTTTTGAATTCATCCATGTAAACATGCTTTGATGGATTTTAAGCTTATTTGAAGTCGATTTGTTATGATACAAAACATCTATATTGTATTGATGGTTTTGTGATATGTTTGACTTTGGATGTGTTTTTTTATACCATTAATGGTTTATGGAGAATGTATTGACATTTCGTATGCAAGTTTTAATATGATTATTTATGTTATGTTTAAACCTATTCATATAAGGAATTAATTGGTCATACTAAGTGACAGGTGGAGCCCTCAATAGCTCATCGATGAATCAGAAGGTCTCATGAGACAAACTAGTGTCTTGGAACATGGTCTTGACAAAATCTTATTTACAGTCATGGCACAAGGCATTGACTATGTGTTTATGATAGTTTGGCATTATGCATTCAATCATTATGAATGTGGTTATTGATATTGCATGTGATTATTCGACTAGTATAATATCCATGTGAATAAGTAAGTGGAATTATTTCATTTTATTTTTTCCATATTATGCTAAATTTCATGATTAAAAGTCATTTGTTTTAGTTATACATTCCCTTAAATGTTTATGCTTATTTATGAATGTTTCCACTATATTGTTATCCTTACTGAGCATCTGAGCTCACCCCTTTCCATGTTTTATTTTTCCTAGGATATAAATAAATATTTTATGACTGACCTGTAGGGATATTCTGAAGGGGACATGAGTGTGGACAATAGATACTATATTAATGTACCTTTTCACATTATGATGTAATGAAATCTTTATGAATGTATCTAGTGATTCCCTGGTTACAAAACTAATAGGTCATTCGAGACTTGATATTTTGTGATCATGCCATTGTTATTTAATAATGCACTGACTCTGGGTAAATGGGGTCGGGGAATTACAGTTGGTATCAGATGATGTTTAGTACAAACCTTGGAATATATATTTAGATAAACACGGATTAGAGAACATAGACTTAAGATAGTATTTGAGGATTAGAATAGAATAATTTCTTAGAATTTTGGTATTATATATATTTTTTATGTTTTCCAAGAAATACATCCATGTTTGTATACAAGAAGGTAGAGGTGGATCTGGCATAGATGTACCTAATGGTAAAACACAAAAACACCACTTTGAGCTTGATTCGAACAGGAACTAGTGCATGAAAATGGGCCTTGATGCAATCTTGGTTACGACACTCCCAAGGGATATGGTTAAGATAATCATCATTTTCTCTTTAAAACATTATGAAGGGTTTATGAGTATATACTTCCTCAAAGAATTTATTTTTTATGATTATGTATTATATCTATAAACTGTTCTATTTATGTTAAGTGTTTTAAATGTTTGGAATTATGTATTTCAATTCATAAACTAATCTAGTTTATGAAATTTTATAGAAATGGATCCTGGTGGAAGGAATGAGAACTGTATCAATGCACACACTCCATGTTGGGATTTCCCTCCTCCTCAAGATAATTATAGTGGTGCTGGTGATGCAACTGGTGCTGATCAGGCAATCACCATACTAGGAAAACTCACACAGGTTATGAATAATATCCTTACCCGTATGAAGCACCCTGATCCACAGTGTGGATCTTCAATGTTAGATCTCTTCATGAGGCAACGTCCACCAACATTAAATGGGAGTAAAAATCCATTAGTAGCTGAGAAATGGAAAAATTCCTTAGAAACAATATTCCACGCCTTGGGGAGTAGCGAAAGGGAAAAAGTTGTCATGGTTGTTTGCCGCCTCACTAGAGATGCTGATCAATGCTGGTCACTGATTCAAAACACAAAGGAAGATGGGGAATTATCACATGTGTAATGGAGGGAGTTTAAATAGATTTTATTATAAATGTAATTTCCTCATGACCATCGAGCGGATATGGAAAGACAATTTTTGAGTCTGAGGAAAATGGAGGATGAGAATGTCGCAAAGTATGAGAATAAATTTACAAGGTTGGCGAGGCATGCTGCAGATTATATAAGTAACCCAAGAAGTATGATTGATCATTTATTTGATGGGTTAAAACCATTTCTTCGTCGAGCATTAGTATCACAATCCTTCTCTTCGTACGAAGATATTGTATCATGTGCGATCAAGACAGAAAAAGAATTCTCTACGTCTTATGACTTTAATACAAAGCAAGAGAAGACGAGATCTTATGATCACCATGGGGATGGAAATAGAGGGTATAAGGGAATAGTTGAATATCCATACTATAGTAAATGTGGGGAGAAACACCCCGGTATTTTCTTGAAGTGAATGGGTTTCTGTTACAAGTTTGGTGAAAAAGTCCATCAAGCTCGTGATTGCAAGGGGAAGAAGGAAGCTATCTATGTTCAATGATATAATTGCAGGGAGATGGGACATTATGATAATTAATGTCCTAAGCGTTAGGGGAACTTACCTTAGAAAAGGCCAAGGGATCAAGTCCAAGCTTATGTTATTACTACTGCTGAGGTAGAAGCTCTGAAAGATGCGGTGGTAGGTAATTTAATGGTTTCCTCAAGTTTATAAATATCTTTATTTGATTCTGGATCAACGCATTGATTCAAATCTTCCCAGTTTTCTAAGAAAATTAGATATTTCCAATTTGATTTAACAAGGGAGTTGTCAGTCAAAACACCTAAGAGAAGTATCATTGCTACAAAGTTCTGTGAATCAGTTCCCATTAGAGGATAAAAATGTTCATTATCTTCTGATCTCATCGTCATACCAATGATTGAGTTTGATATAATACTTGATATAGATTGGCTTTCAGAATATGATGAGATGATTAATTGTAAGAAAAATGAGGTTACGATTTTTGATGATGATGATAAAGAACACCTTATTTTTAAAGGAGAATCATCAACACCTAATTCTTATCTATATCCACCCCAATAGCTCAACTAAATTAAATTATTGGGGAGGAAGTGAATGAAATAACTATGGGTGAGGAAAGGAATTTTCAAATATAGGATGTTCTTATTGTGAATGAATATGTAGATGCATTTCCGGAATATTTACCTGGACATCCTCCAGAACGAGAAATTGAGTCTTCTAATGATTTAATTTCTCGTTTAAGTCCTATATCGAATACCTCGTATAGAATGGCCACTGTGGAATTAGTTGAACTAAAGAAAAAACAATAGTAATTGAGTAATAAGGGATTTATTCACCTTAGTGTTTCTCTATGGTTATCCCCTATCCTTTTTGTTATAAAGAAAGATGGGTCTATGAGGTTTTGTATCGGCTACAGGGAAATCAATGCTATAAAAATAAAGAACAAGTATCCCCTACCTCGCATTGCTGATTTATTTGACCAACTACATGGAGCTCAATACTTTTCAAAAATTGACCTTCGATTTGGATACCATTAGTTGTGCATGAAGAAGGAAGACATTCCGAAGACAGCATTTCGAACCAGGTACAGGCATTACGAGTTTATGGTAATGCCTTTTGGATGGAATAATTCACCCTCTTTATTCATGGATCTAATGAACAAAGTTTTCAAGGAATATCCGGATTATTTTGTAGTGGTATTTATTTATGATATCATGGTATACTCCAAAAGCTACGAAGATCATGAAAATCACTTGTGCATTATCCTGAAGACTCTTAGAAGAGATGAATTATATGGAAAGTTTGGCAAGTGTGAATTATAGCTTCAAGAGATTTCTTTTCTTGGCCATATTGTCTCTATGGATGGAATTTATATTGATACTTCTATGAAAAGAGGAATCCAAGAATGGCCAACACCAACGATATAATCGAGGTATGCAGTTTTTTTGGTTTAGCAGGTTATTATTGGCATTTCGTCAATAATTTTGCCCGATTGGCTAACCCATTAACAAAGCTCAGACAAAAAGGGGTTAAATTTGTCTTAAAAAAAGAGTGTGATTAATATTTTGATGAACTGAAGATAATATTAGTCAATGTTCCTATATTGACTCTACCATTGGGGAATGATGGGTTCTTTATTTATAGTGATGCATCGAAAAAAGGACTTGGTTGTGTCCTTATGCAGAATGATTGGGTTATTGCCTATGCTTCAGGACAGCTACAAATTCATGAGTAATACTATCCTACTCATGATCTTGAGTTAGCTGCTCTAAAATTTTCTTTGAAGATATGGATACATTATCTCTATGGTGAAAAATGTGAGATATATACAGATCACAAGAGTTTTATGTATATTTTCTCACAGAAAGAACTCAACATGAGGCAATGGAGATGGCTTGAATTACTCAAAGATTATGATTGCACGATACACTACCACCCGGTGAAGGAAATTAAGGTGGAAGATGCTTTGAGTAGAAAGGATCATGGTTTGTTGAACAAGATGATAGTTGAAAAGGATCCTATATACATGGATCTAGTGAAGATGGATATGAGAATCACCATGGAAGGTGAAACATCAATTCTTTTTCAAATGGTTGACAAACCAACTTAACTAGAATGGATTAAGAGTTCTCAGACTGATGATGAATAATTTCAAAAAAGATTAATGATGTGATTGATAGGAGATTGAGAGTCTTTGTGTATCAAGAAGGAATTTTGAAATTTGGGAAGATACTTTGTTTTCCCGATATACCAGATCTAAAAAGGGAATTGTTGGATGATGCTAATAGTTCCAATTTCACTATACACCATGGGAGCACCAAAATGTATAGATACTTGAAGGCAAATTTTTGGTGGGACAAAATGAAGAGGGAGATTACTAATTTTGTGTCAATATGTATGGTTTTTCAACAAGTGAATTCTAGAAGCCAATAGCCTGGAGGAGTCATGAATCCTCATCCCATACCTGAGTGGAAATGGGATAATATCATGATGGACTTTGTCATGGGACTACCAAAGACTCTTAGAAGGAAAGATGCAATAAGGTTCATTGTTGATCATTTTACCACGTCATCACATTTTCTTACTATAAGAGAACATCTACCACTTGAACGTCTAGAAATACTATATATTAATAAAGTTTTGCGAATTCATGGAGTACCCCTATCGATTGTTTTGGATCGCGATCCCCGTTTTACTTCATGATTCTGGAAGATTCTTCAGATGGCCTTGGACACTGAACTTTATTTGAGCACTACATACCACCCTCAAATAGATGAACATTCAGAACGAACTATTCAAACATTAGAAGAGATGTTGAGATCCTACTCACTTGACTTTCAGGGTATGTGGGATCAATATTTACCTCTGGTAGAATTTTCCTATAACAATAGCATCCATTCAAGTATTCGAATGGCACCACATGAAGTGTTATATGGAAAGAGATGTCATACACCAACCTATTGGGATGATGTTGATCAAAGAAAACTCTTAGGCCCAGAATTGGTGGAGGAAATGATGGAAAAAGTGAAGGTAATCCAAAACCACGTCAAAGGAGCTCAAAGTAGGCAGAAGAGCTATGTCGATAACCAAAGGAAGGATTTGGAATTTTAGGTAGGAGATCAGGTTTTTGTGAAGGTATCTCCAGGGAAGGGAGTTATACATTTCGGTAAGAAATGTAAATTGAGTATCAGGTATATAGGACCTTTCGAAATTCTAGAACGAATTGGGGCTGTAGCTTATCATTTGGCAATGCTGCCAAATATCTCCAAAGTGAACGATATGTTCCATGTATCACTGTTGTGAAAATACATGCCCAAAACAATGCATGTAATCAAATATGAAGAAGTAGAATTGGAAGCTGACATGTCTTATTGCAAAGAACACGTCAGGATTCTTGATATGAGAGAAAAAGTGCTGAGAAACCGTACGACTCATCTCGTAAATGTTCTATGGAAAAACCATAAGATGGAAGAGGCAACATGGTAACCTGCAGAACTTATAATAAAGAACCACCCGAGTCTTTTCGGGCGGTATTATTCTAGAAATTTCTAGGACAAAATTTTTTGGAGTTGAAAATGTTTCACACCAATCTTCCATTGTATGATTCTCTTTGAATAATACAGTAGCATGTGTTGTATGCAACTTCGAGTTCTTACACACACCACAACCAATCAAACTAGCCATTATGAATATTAATACCCACCTTTTGAAATTTTATACATTTTATCATTCAAAATCGACTTCATTTTTGGATTCATAATATCGAAATTATCCTTGGGTGAAATTTTGGTATTTTTCTGAAAACGTTCAATTTTTTATGAATAGTGAAAAGGACTGAGTTATAGTTTAAAACCAAATTTTTATTTAAATAATTATTTATTTTATTTAAATTTATTTTAGGTCAAAATAGATACATAATACCTATATAAGTTCAATTTAATTCATTAAAGTCAGTTTATAATAATTTTAGATATATAAAAATTTTATTGAACTATTCACCGTCTTTTACCTATCTCCTATGAGAATTTGCAAATTCATATAAAACATAATTTTACCGCTTCTGTAAGTAGAATTTCAAAAATCCAAGACACACGGTGAATTTAAAGGAGTAAAATGTGGTTCAATAAGATCAAAATATTTATTTGGTGAATAGTAACTTTTTACTTTTATTTACCACGGTAAAAAGTAAATAGGGTAATTGAGGGTAAAAATGATATTATTATTACAACAACACATGTCCTAATTCTATATTCTACGTATAATTCGACCAAAAACAACCATAGGAATAAAATATGATCCTCTTTGGTCCACATGGATTAGATTAGAGCATTTATTAATATTTAATTCAAAGAATAGTAAAAAGAGTTAAAATCAATGTTTAATAACTAAAACATTTTTAATATTGGGATATACATAAGATAAATTCAATTATAAGTATTCATTAGAAAGATAAAAATATTTCCTACATAATGGTATTTTATTTATAACTTTTAGACATTAAATAATTTAATTTATTTATGAAACAATGCTGATGTAGTAATTATCTTATTAGTGAAATATTAAAATAATTGATATTATAAATACCCAAATAAATATAATTTTAGACTTTTTATAAATTACACGAATTTTAGTGGTTAATATGACATGTTATGATTGATTAAATGAATTTGTTTCGAATTAATATTGTTATTAATACTTTAAAAAATCAATTATAAAATAGGGTCAAAATTGACATAAAGGAGTATTTGAAACAAATATTATATGATTAATTGATATAATATTATTAAAAATCTT
This sequence comes from Viscum album, assembly GCA_963277665.1. Classification (NCBI taxonomy): domain Eukaryota; kingdom Viridiplantae; phylum Streptophyta; class Magnoliopsida; order Santalales; family Viscaceae; genus Viscum; species Viscum album. The sequence continues at coordinate 1,618,279,786 of OY728125.1, forward strand.
AGGTTCGGCCAAAGGACTTATATGATTATAGGTATGTCATTAATGAACCACTTGGGGTTCTCTTGGTAGTTTATAGTATGTTATTAACCATATAATATAAAAATAAAAAGAGACATGGTATATGTCAAACTATTTAACTAAGATTTAAATCTAAAGGATAAGGATAAGATAGTGACCCAAACCTATCTAAAACCTATTGGTTGAGTGGATTTGGACCCATCCACACCTTATCCTCGAAATAAGTCACTTTTTATCCATTATAAACCGAATATGAATTTATTATAAATTAATATTTACAGCTTTTTCTAAGGTGCCCATCACCCCTCTTATAAAAGTGCACTCCCCCTTCTCTCAAATTCATACCTTAAAAGAATTTTGGTTCGGACAAACCCTGCCAAATATCCTCTCAACATACCCCAATTTAGCCGATAGGCCTTATTTTGAACATAAATCCAACTTAAGGATCCCTTTTGATCAAATCAAAAGGAAGAACCCGAAGAAGAGGCAATGTTTTCACCACCCTCTTTCATGTTCCTTTCTTCTTCCACTTCTTATTTATTTGTTATTTCCATTCTAAAATAATAAATCCAACATCTTATATACATTATTATGTTATTATAAAAATGGTCCAACAATATTCAGTATTATATCCATCCATTAAATGACATTCACCATACGTGCGTACGTATAGCTTACCATCTCCTCGTCATGGTGTAATTGTTATTCAATACATTATTATCTGGATTGGTATAATAATGATATGTAATTGATGTAAATAATGAGTATAACATGATAATGATTCTATATATATGATATAATATCCAATTATATATTATTTTAATATCAAATTAATGATATTGTCGCTCGTGCGTATATACGGACTACCGTCTCCACGAACACGATGAGTTTCATTCCCCATCATCTCCATTCAAGAATAATTTTCATTTGATGGTTAAAAATAATGTGTAACAACTTAATATAATTCTAGATATGAATAATATATAACTTATTCATAACAAACACAACTTACGTAACAAAACATATAAAGGAAAACGAATCAGTTAACACTGAAACAATGATAATACAAAGATATTATTAACAAACAATGTTAAAAGATCAAATATGATATCATATTAATGTATATGATTCTTGTATAATTTATTAACAATTATTTCACCATCATGAAGGATGCTAACCTACCCTCGACCAAGGAAAATTACAAGGTAATGGATTATTTCCCAATATCTTCATTATTCGAGATTGTTTATACGTAATTATCTACTAGGACCTCTTTATCATCCACATCCATGTTTCATAAAAATATATTTCAAATAATTCTTAATATTTTACAAAATATGGGTTAACGTCATTTATATCCTGGTTTGACTTTTTATAAGATGTTTAATAAGGAATCTTTTTGTCATTTTCCAAACAAGATCCTTTTTAACTTTTCGACACAATTAAGGTAAGAATGTATTTGTTTTATCTTATACGGCCAGTACGACTATTTTCCGTCGTTATAAAATCTTCAAAGCTTCCCTTAAAAGCATATAAAAATACTTTCAAAGTAAATGTTTCCTTTCATAATTATGTGACTATTAAATGACTTCAAAAAAATGAGATATTTCTCTCAAATTATTTTAATTTCATCTATGTCAACATCCTTTGATAGATTTTAAGCTTATTTGAAGTTGATATTTTATGATACAAAACTTCCATATTGTATTGAAGGTTTTGTTATATGTTTGACTATAGATGTGTTATTTTTATACCGTTCATGGTTTAGGGATAAAGTATTGACATTTCGTATGATAATTTTAATACAAATGTTTATGTTATGTGTAAAACTGTTCATACGAGGAATGTATTGGACTTAGTAAGTGACGGGTGGAGCCCTCTATGGCTCCTCAATGCATCGATAGGTCTCATGAGACAAAATACTGTCTTGGCATAGGTCATAGAAAAAATCTTATTTTTAGTTTTGGAACAAGGCCTTGACTATGTGGTTATGATAGTCTGGAATTATGTATTCCATCATTATAAAAGTGGTTATTGATATTTCATTTTATTATTAGACTAGTATAATATCTTGGTGAATAAGTAAATGGAATTATTTCATTTTATTTTTTTCCATATTATGCTAAATATCATGTTTAAAAGGCTTAATTTTAGTCATAAATTTACTTAAATGTTTATGCTTATTTATAAAAGATGTTGCTATATTGTTTTCCTTTCTGAGCATCTGAGCTCACCCCTTTCCATGTTTTATTTTTCCCAGGATGTGAAGAAATATTTTATGACTGACCTATTGGGATAGTCTGATGGTTATATGAGTTTGGACTATGGAGACTATATTATTTTACTTTTTCACTTTATGATGTAAAGAAAACTTTATGAATATATCTAGTGATTCCAAGGCTACTAAACTAATAGGTCTTTCAAGACTTGATCTTTTGTGATCATGCCAATGTTAGGTAATAATGCACCGACTCTAGGTAACTTGGGTCAGGGTGTTACAAGCATTTCCCAAGATGATTCTTTCCACATTTATCACATATGGGAAAATACTTATTTCCCTTCTTTAATTTATCCACTTTTATCTACACCTTAATATCCTCCAATTTCATTCATTTTAAGACATAAGACTTATAGACTTATTTATCTATCTTGATAGCACATAAAACTATTTAATTGTATGAAGAAAATGATTGAGTGACTATCACCCTTAAGATACTTTTCTAAATCCCTTCAAATAAATCATAAATATTGCACTCTATTTTTCATATGCAATCTATAGTATAAATAGGCAACCTTGAAAAGTTACATTCATACTCTATAATACATTCTTATTACATTTACTTTAAGTTAATAAACAATAACTTTATCTCAGTTTTCTTATAATTAGGGGAATATATATCAAGGAAATTCTCCACAAAAAAATTACATTCCATGAGTTATATTTCATCTTCCTCTCTAGTATTATAGATTGACGACCCCCAGTGATAAACATTGCCTTTGAGACAATACACTAAATGTGTAACCTTTTATTTTCACCACATCCCAGTGACATAAATATCTTCTCCAAAGACTTAATGAATTCATCATCTACCATTGGATAAGTAGTCCCACCAAAAGATTAGGTAATATTTCATATAAAGAGATTCAACGTAGGAGAATATTACTAAGGGTTTCTCCACCTTGGAAGGGTTATTTTTAATAACCTTATTAGGATTCCATAATTTAGCCATAACTTTCTCATTTATAATACTATCTGTAATGGATTACTTAGTAGGTGAATCTCTATATTGTCCATGTGTATTGATAACCTTGTTCATTTGAGGTTCCATTTCTAAACATTGGTATATACTATATTATCTCATAAAATTATAAACTTAAAATAATAATTCATAATTTGAAATATGGTGTAACACTTATAATAAATTAAAAGTTATTCATTATTAATCAATGAATAATATACTTGGTTTCTTTGACGATATCTATATTTAATATCCTTTATAATGGTTTGAAAGAAAATGTAAATTATCCTAAGAATATCCCAGAGAGGTGTCAAAAACAGTTGGTCAGTAATGACCATTATCATGTAACAAGTGACGGTTGGGTCTAATCCAATGCACCTTTTTTGTAGTTATTATCCCTTGGTACCTCTATGCCAGAACCACATCCACTTGTACTATCCATAAATTGATATATTGTTAAGAAAAACCACATAATCTCTTCTTCACTAAAAATTTATGATGTTCTTCTATATTATCGTAATCTTTGTATCATAGGTTCATATTCCCTAATATACATTTTCCTTAATCTAGTTCCCAAGGATTCCACTAAACTTATTCTGATACTAACTATAATGACCCTGACCCCAGTAGCCTTGAGCCAGTACCTTAATTAATTAAATTGGCATAAATTCAATGGTATAGAACCTAAAGGAACGATTAGTTTATTAGTTAAAGAGAACTATATTCATACATAATACCAATTTTACATTGGCAATAGAAAATAAAATATAATACGTTATAAAATAAAATAAACTACATCCATTAAAAGTCATTCAAATATCTATTCTTTATAACTCAAGGAAAAGAAATAATATAAGGGTGAGCTAAAATAATGAGTAAGGGTTATGTATATTGTAATATACCTTAAATATATATAATAATAATTAATATTTTAAGGTAAATTACTTAACACACTATCCACATAAATAACTGGACAAGGCATAACCAATATGGAAAGGTAAATAACAGAAAAAACATTCTATTTAATCAATAAATTAAGAATAAAATGTATCAATAAATAATATCATTGTGAAAATATCATGAAAAATAAAATTTTAATTTTAAATAAATGAATTTATTAATTATTGTATTTCATGTTTATTAAGCACATGATACCTTTACCAACAAGACCTTTCACAAGACGGTTTTAAACATACTAGAAAAAAACTAATCTAATTTTAGTCAACTAATTAATCTCATGATACTACTGATGCATCAAGGGGATTTCTATAAATGGTCCCCAACCCATCTATTGCATGCCCAAATCATTTCTCATATGTTGAATAATCAATCTAATTTATAAAAATTGAGCATTTTTATAAAGTATCTACATTGAGTAAAGGATATGAATTTATTAATATTTTCTTAGTTAATCAAATATCATTCAAAGTAAACACCGTATATAAAAATGGTGTAAAATGAATGAAATAATAATATCCGATACATAATAATATGGAAATTTAATATGAATTTAAATTCCAATGAATAATTATTTCAATAAATTTATTGTTTCAAGGGAATATTATCAATCACAAAATAATGTGAGATTGCACAATAACTTTTACCACATGGTAATTTTTATGTTAAATACCATGTTATTAGATTATTAAAATTTAAAAATACAATACAATGAATTTATAAATGAATTTTTATATTAAATGTAAAATGGACAATATATAAATCACATAAAAGTGAATTGGTGCATAATAAATAAAATGTCTCAATGAAATGTAAATTGAAATGATATCCCTTGCCTCACACTTAATTTTGGTTGAACATGCATTAGACTCGTCAATAATGGTTTTAATAATGTTATTAATTTATAAAATAACCATATGCATACTTATAATATCATATATGATCATTTCATTATATTTTACCACCTATTTGTTAATAATATTTCATTACATTCATTATTCCAGATATTAATTGCCTTGTTTTCTCATGTGTGTTTTGTCATGAAATTTCATTTTAGTTTACATATAATATATATCCATAGTATACATAATTAATTTAGTGTTATTAATATAATATTTAATCATTATATACAATATTATAACCATTTATAAATGTTGAACATGGAAAATGTGTTGCATTGCTTCGTGGAGATTATATGTTGTACGTACGCACGAGTGATGATATCATTCCATTAGTGAGTGAAAGGGTTTGAAAGTGGGTGAAATATTAAATTTTAAAAACAATTATAATCCAATATATATCACATATATTTACTAATTTTATTCTAATTAAATTCTTTGTAATGTTTAATTTTGAAATGAATAACATCGTTTCGTGGGGTGGTAGTTCACCGTACCCCCCGAGTGGCATTATCATATTTTAAATGACATGGAATGTAAAAAGATTGAGGTGATATTAAAATTATATGAGTATAATAATATCAGAAATATAATATACATGTGAAAAATCCATCATTATATCCAACCTTTGAAGGAGGTAATGGAAGAATGAATGACATCGGTTTGAAAGGCGGTAGTCAACCGTACACATGAATGATGATTTTATAACCCATTTCATAAAATTGGAGATCGTTGTAGGTAATATAATTATTTTAACAACAAAAAATAGATATAAGATACTGATGATATTATATCATTATGTTATAATAATAATTAAAGTAGGAGGAGAAAAAAATAAAATAAATATGCTCATTGAAAAACATTACCTCTTCTTAGGGAATTCTCATTCTGTTTGCAGTACAGCCATACTAGGTTAGCTTTCTTACCAAAATAATGCTGGTATGATAAAATTATAGATGTTTTTACATGATTTTTTTAGGTATTGGATGAACTTCTGTGGTTTTATGGTGTTAATAGGTGAGGGGATTGAGTGCCCTTTTATAGTTGAGGTTGAGTGACATTTCTATAAATACACAAAAATATTCACTATTCGGAGGACAATCATACCTCAAGTGGATTGAAATATTTTAATTAATGTTTTATAGGGATTATATAGTATATTAAAATCTCCAACACATAATTAAACATATGTTATAAATATTTTTTCCTAAACATCTAAGTTTCCTTATTTCTATCACATTGGTTTTTAACTATGATAACTAGTATTTTTAACTTAGGTAATTTATACATTAAAAATGAAATAAAATGATCCTTATTATTTAATTTATACACAATGAATTAAAATATTATATCTAATTTATAATATATAAATCATATATGTGTTGGAAATTAATTTTATCACACACGCATGTAACGTTCAAAACCACTTCTTTAACCTTAACAGTGTTAAGAATTTTATTACTATTTAGGGTTTAATAAATTAATTATAAAAGAAAAATTATTGAATGAATGGATCTTAGTTAAAGTTTATTATCATTTAAAAATTACTTGGAAGAATATATTATTTTTATTAATTTTAAATTGTTTTATAAAATATAACATATCATAAAATAACATTAATGTCAATTTTAACATTATTAATTTTAATTGAATTTAAAAATATCAATACAATGACGTATTTCAAATAATTTTTTAAAACCTATATAAAATTATATATTCATGTATAAAAACAATGTAACACAATAATACACTCAATTTAATTCACTTTTAATATTTTTACTACCATTTATTTTAATTTATTGTTAACTAAATAATTATTACGTTGACATTTCTTAAACATTTTATGTAATTATTTGATATCTAAAAATTAAATATAAATCAAGATGTGAAAAAAATATTTATTTCAAAAATATAACTATAACCAAATCTTTTTTTCCTAATCCCAAAGCATTCTAGATATTGAAAGGATGAAAGGTTCCTTCTGGTCATTTTGCTTAACTTATTATATAGGTCACTTTCATATAAAAGTGTCCCATGAACACATAAAAATTAAAAATATGGCCATAAGGGTCAAAATATGAAAAGATAATGTGTTTTGGAAAATATGTTAGGTCACCTGAACCCTTATTTGTTTTAGTTTCACCCTTTAATAAGCTCATTTTTACTTTAACGAAGATAAATAATTTCTACTATTTTTACTATTCATTTTGGTCAAAAATTAATTTGAACATATTAGGCATAATTAATTATTCATTTTCGAATTTGGAATCCATTTTTCTAAATGCAATTGAAATTATTGTAAAAACATATATTAAAATTAATCTCGTAGACATCATGAGAAAGAGAGGTTTTTAAAGAAAAAATATTCAAAAGTTAGAATGTTTTTATATCTATAGTCAATTTGAAAATGAATACAATGACCTAAATTATATTAATTTATATTAATTTGAAATAATTTTACTTGAAAACAAATTCTAAATATAATTTAATATTGTAATTTTTTTAAATGAAAATGTAGTTTTCAATTATAATATAATATTTTCATTGTTTCTCAAAAAATAAAACATTTTATAAAAATAAATAAAAAAATCATCCTAATATAATTTTAACATGATGTTTTTAAAAAAGATGCTTATTTTTTCAAATAAATTTTCTAAATTTGGTAAAAAAAAATAGTATTAAATTATGTGTGTGAAGCATGACTAATCCATCTATTATAAAAAATACATTTTTTCCAAAAAGATTTATTTTTCTTCTAAATGGTTATAATTTTATTAATAATTAATATATAAACATATTTTTTAGAATTTATTTATTACTATTTATAACCTCTATTTTAATGGCTAGGTTATAAATAATATATTAAATAATAACATTTTAATAATATTTCCCATTTTGTTTGATCTTGGTATTGCCTATAACATAAGTTAAACTAAGTGTTTCATGTAAAAAAGCTAAACACATCGAAAAATATAATGTAATCTATTAAAGAGATTTAATTTATTTTAATATAAATATATCATAATGTCTCAAGGTGTAATATTTTATTCTATGTTTGGCGTTTCATCTAACATTTTCTATCAAATACAATGTTCTTATTTTAAAATCATTGGGTGTTGCATCTTACCAATCTAGTACTCCTACATGGTACTTCTATTTCAACAACAAATTCTTCCACTAGGATCAGTGGAACATGTAGCTATAAAAAATCTCTTGTATCTTAATCATAAGATTCATTGAAGTCATTCTTTCTCCCACTATACTATTTTAGGATGTTCTCCCTCTCAAGAAAGAAGACTTGTCTTTCGATAGTTACTTTCTTGTCTAAAGGTTTGTATAAATATAATCCTCTTATTTCCTTGTGATACCCTATAATAATATAATTTATTTCTCAAGGTTCTAGTTTTTTTCTTGAGATAGTCATAAAAAATTCCTCGTATCTCCATGAAAAAACATTTGATATGACATGTTTTTCTCTATTCCATAACTCTAAGGGAATACCATTTCCTTATTTAGTTGATATTCAGTTTAATAAGTAATATGGTCTCTATAATGAATATACCAAGAAGGATAATGTAAGGCTTGCATAAATCATTATAAAAATTACCATATCAAATATTGTATGGTTCCTCCTTTCACTAACACCATTCCACTATGCTGTATACGGTGGAGGGAGTTTAGATAAGATTCCATAATCCTATAGGAATTCATTAATGTTTTGGTTACAACATTATCCACCTTGATCTAATCAATGATTAGTTATCTTTTTATCAAGACAATTATTAGATTCATACTTGAACTATTTAAACTTTTAAAAGGATTTATAATTATACCCCATCAAGTGTATATAAACATACAAACCAATGTAATTGATAAAAGCAATAAAGCAAGAGAATCCGCCTCTAGCTTCTACATAAAATGTTCAACACACATTATTGTGTACCAATTCTAGAATCTATGTGGTCATTTCACCTTTACCACTAATTTATGATATTCTTTATTACCTTGTAAACTAACAAGACATATTTCTGGAAGTTTTATCATAAATGAGTCAAAGTAACCATCATGCATGATAATTTTCAAATGATTCTTATTTACATGACCAATATAGTGATGCGACAACTAGGTGTCAAATGAGTCCTGCATATTTGTTTTGTTTACAATTTAAAATATTTTTTTTATAACTTAATACATAAAGAACATTAGTTAACTATTTAAATCCAAAAAAAAAATTCTATATTTATAAAAATAGAATATCATATTTTAAAAATTGGAATGAAATCCATCACATCAAAATAGGAAACCGATATGATGTTCTTAGTAAAACTAGGAACACAATGTCAATTATTTTAAACAAAAATTAACCATATTTGTAATGTGAAATATTTATCTCCAATGTATAGAGTATATATAAACTCTCTATTGGGAACCATTAGATCCACCTCGCCTTTAGAAACCTTCTTAAGTCTACATGGTTCCAATATTTGGATACAAGTGTGAGACTCTCAATTAATATCTAATACCCAACATGTAGATATATAAATATTAAAAGAAATAATGAATGACTATAAATATTACCCTCAATTATTTGGCTGGGTGAAATTCCTCATCCAATGGCCCTAATTTCCACTTGAAAAACATATAGTATAAAGTTTATTTCATTACATCTAGATATTCTTCTTATTTAAAGGATGGTGCTCTAGAGCATTATAACTAGAATAATTTTTTGAACATTTTTCCTTTTTTCTCGTCTTCTTATTCACAGTAAGTATCTTGGATTATTCATGCCCCATGTCTTTATCAAATTGATGGATAAGATTAATATGTTTTGAATGTCTCTTCTCACTATTACTTATATTATAATTCTTGGTAAAACCAGAAAAAATTATAGGTACTGAGGGTAGAATGATATCTGTCCATAGTTCATATTGGATCATAATCCTTAAGATGTATAAACACTTTATGTAGCTAATATTCTTGATTACATGTGGTCTAGATGGTTCCAAATATCCAAGATTTCACGTGAACATTGCATTAGAGATCTCATATTTCGTTGATGTCACCTTCTCTTAATATCTACCTCGAAGGTGATAAATAATGATATAAACATCCACATCCTCATATTTATTTATAATCTCATGGGACATAGAGTATAACAGGAACCATTGGAAATATATTGAAAGATAAAAAACATTCATATAGAGAGACACTTCTTCATCAATAGCCACTTTATAAAGAGACTCAAGGTGTGTGGCTTCCAGTATGTATAATTTCCATTCTTGGTGTAGTATAATGCGTAATCACCTATACCATTCTTGGAAATTTGTGATGGTAATAAGGCTATCATTTTATAGTATCGATAAAATTGATATTTCTAAATACATCTGATTTTCTATTTCTAAACATTAAGAGAATATTATTACTATATCTTTGATTACAAAAAAAAATTAATAAATTTAAAATTAAAATCCATTAACCTCTAACTAAATTTTGAAACTTAACATCCCTCATAACCATTTTAATAATAAATTTTTTATTTCATACTATAGTTTCAATGATCCATATACCCCTTATAATAACACACACATGGGCCGACAATGTTATTTGAAGGGTTTTAGGTGGGAATAAATTTCCAATTGCATTAAATCATAGTTTTTTGACCCTTTGACTGGACCCCCAAATCCTAAAATCTTGGTTAAATATTTCATCAACCCTTTTGTCTTTATTACGCCAATTTTAATTAGGTAGTCAACTCTTGATGTGAACCAAATTAAGTTAACTAAAATATTTAACCTAATATTTCCTTGATAATTGAAACCACCCCAACATGGGTTAATCAAGCACTTTGAACAATGATGTTGATTTTAAATTATATTCTGGAAGTATATGTTGACTTAATATTTTAGATGAGGAAATTTTTTATTTATATGGAACACCCATCTTATCTTATCACATGACTTGATAATATTAAGTGAATTTTACATAAGTGATTAACCCGGTATGATGAAACATTCATGCGTAATCCAATTATATTTTATCTCATATTATATAATTTTTAATTCATTTATTAGGGGAATATTAAACATCCACAAACATAAACAATTAACCATGAAATTGAAAACATAAATTATAAGTGGAACGACCAAGATAATATCTAATGGTTAGTTTATCTAGTAGATGATAAACTAACCCTAGACCCTTGGGGAAAACACCTTGAATTCTATCCTGGTTTATGTTACAACATTCTTCCTTGGTTCCTTTTTATTTACTTGATTGGTTTCACTTCATCTTCTAGACTTGGAGTAAATCTTTTCACCTAGGAGCTCTAACCATACATATGATTTTAATCACACATAGGTGATGGAATCCAATGGATTGGATATAAGAGTTTATATAAAAGAATCTTTGAGCATGTAGGCCCTTTCATAATAAGGAGGGGATGACACCCGAGCCATCAATTTTAATTTAATCATAAAAAAATAAAATAATCCAATAAAAAACACAGGGATGGTATAATATCATAATCATTCACACAACATGAAAAATATTAAATTTTCATTCTATATACCAATTACTTTGATTTATTCATTAATTAAGATAATGTTCCACAAATTAATCCATTTAATTCAATTTATTCTAATTCCATCCATGCATCATTAACTCACCATCATCTGTAAATTTAAAAAATTTATTTAATTTAAAATTAATGAAGTACAGAAGTTTACTTAGAGACAATGATGTGTAATCATCTAAATTACATGGACTTATATATTTGGAATTTAACGTGAAAATTAATTTAATATATTACAGTTAATATAATAAAAGTTAATGTACAATAAAAATAAATGACACATAAAACACATGTAAATAGGTTAAATAATATATTGGATTTTCATCCCATTATAAATTAATTACATTTTATATAATAGACTAAAATACATGTAATTAGTTACATGGTGTGTATTTTCTTCTCCCCGTGTCTGCATCACACACCGTGAGACTGGGCATGTTTTCTACCGCAAACAAGTTTGAGGTATATATAATTTTATCCATATTTACATGGTGTGTGTCCTTAGTGTTTCAAAACATGCAATTCCTCAGGTCATGTATTTAATACATGGAACACATGGGCTCTCCATGTTATCGGTAATGAGATGACGAGGACTACATATTGTGTGTAGTTTTACACAAATTGTAGTTCTTCAAAATATGTTCCATCCTATCCAGATCAATTTCATCATTTTTTTCTTCTTATATTAGATATTATTTCATAAGATATATCTGATTTTATCTTGGATACGATTGATAAGCACCTTTATATAGTGTATTGTTTCGTGGTAAATATATTGCAGTCTTGTGTTGTTTGGCCAAAACCTTTGGTACCTCCATATACTGTTTTTTGATGTTTTTTCATTTTAATAATAATTATTTTTATGTAAATTTTATTTAGAATGATGAAAAATAAAAAAATAAGATTTTAATATATCAATAATGAATCAATCTAAACTAATAGAATCAAAATCCATGGAAACAATAAATAAATAATAAATAATTATAAATTTAACATGTTACCACTCTAATACCACTTAGAGGTTCTGAGCATAGATTATGTTTCATTATTTCATGGATAACTCATATTTTTATTATTAATTTAGGAATAATCCATATGATACATGAAAAAATCTCATGTCCAAAAAACTATATATTGCATTACTAGTGAAAAATATCAGAAAAAATAGTATTTTCATATTTAATTTATAATTACTTTATGAGATGATATATAATTAACTCAACTTATAATAATTCTTAATTAATGACTAGGTTGACTAGATCAGATCGTATCCTAGTTAAATTATAGGATGAACGTGATGAATCCCTCTAGAGGTGATCCACACGTGCACCATAATATCAAAATGTCACCATAGAATCACCAGGTACTAGAACAACCAATCCATATCACTTGCATTGTTCATGGTTGATTGAAACATAATTCTTCTTGAATAGTAAGAATACTTTACATTCACTTGATGAATTGGGTGAGGGTGAAGAGGTTCTATGTTCTAGTTCTCAATATCTCTCACTATATATTGATAGAGTCTCCCTCAATCCATTATGTATAATAATAGTATTTAGGGAATGTTATATCATTAGATATTTATTATAAGAATTTTAAGGTTGAAAATCACACAAAATTACATTTACGACTTTATAATTATTAGTTGATCGATGTATAATAATAATGATGATGATATTATTAATTGATTCACATGAAAAATAATTTTCGAATATAAATAAATATAATTTTTAGCATTTCGAATCAGAACATTATGCTCAGACCTCTTTCCCTTGTTGACATTTATCGATATTTGAATAATAATTATAAATTTTATAAATAAATGTCAATAAATTATTAATTCATAAATATAATAAATATTATATTCTACAAACCTTATAAATAAATATAGATTATTATTTATCTCACATATTATTTCCAATTAGTTGTGATTAAATCATGATGATCAACCAAAAATGAAAAAATATTTTTTATTCTAACTTATTAAATTCAACACTTGAATTTAACTATGATTGTTGATACACTAAGTGTGGGGACCTCTAGGAATCTTTCTGAGTGACATTAGGAAAAAAAGCTTAAATTTCAAGGTTAGAATATAGAAGCACACCAAGGATCCCCTAGAGAAAGAAGATAATGTTGAAATGAAATATAAACTCATACAGATACTTACTATATAATTTTATCCCTTTATCAGGATATCTCAAATCAATCTGTTTTCATACTAGTGCCATCATCCTATGTGTCTGATGTCTCTCTCTTTGACATTCTAGAATGAACTAACCCATCGAACACCATGGCCATGTTTTGTCTAAGTATTTTCATTATATCAAAGGACATAAGATATAAAAAATCATCAAGGGATAGAATGGATGAATCCTTTCTTTCATTATCCATTAATGTAAAATCATTCATGAAATATCCAACACATTCTACCTCACTACATGCAAATTCCACTATGATTTTTGTTAATACAATAATGTATGTAATTCATGATATACATTAATGATAATATTAATGTCTAAGGATCAATACACTCATCTGATTATAAGAACATCCAATTAAACATGGAAATATGGATTTCGTATTAACATGTCTATTCTAATAACCTCTTATTTTAGATATTAAAAAGGGTGAACATATACCAAGATATCTCAATGTATTATGAACCTCCTAACCCTGATATCCTGTATCTAGTATGTCCCATTATTCAATATCATCTTTACATAGAATAACAGTCAAGAATGATTCTGTGCACTTTCAGGTTCTCATCAGAGTGGGGAACTACCATGTCCTTTAAAGGAGAAATATTTATTCTTCGGACATTATAACATGAAAATTTCATCCATAGGAATAATCATGATGTGTTAAGTGACTTAATTAATAATGAAAAGATATAATCATGTACTAATAAATTCAGTTCTAGGGAACTAACTCCAACACATAAAATTCTAATAGTATAATAAATTTTTTATTTCTCCCATCCAATCCCCCCTCCACGTATTAAAATATCCACCTTACATAAAAATTTATTAAAGTGAGTAATAATTTAAATAAAAATAATATCTTGAAGATATTAGGAGTTCTAATGATTATTGGGAATGTTTTGATATCTCAATAATGGAAACATGAATTTTAGTTTTTTACATGACATGAAGGTTTCTTGAAACCCACATTGTGTTATTCTACATTTTTTTTCAAAGAGAGTAAATATGTGAAGAAAAATAATATCTAGGATGATATGAGGAGTTCTAATTCTTTTTGGTGAAGGTTTGATATCCCAATAAAGGAAACCATATTTATATTTTTCATGAAATTTTATGTATAGCTATGAAGTTTGGAAGATTGGATGATACCATAGTTCACTTGTGGAATAAAAAGATTTGATAGCACTATCAGAATTATTGTGACATATGAGTTATGTTTTTGTAGTGCATAATTTGATTATTATGGATGTTAATATTGGGTAAAATATGGTAGAAGATTGGTATTCCATCCTTGTGAAGTATAAATATTGTATGAAAATATATTCGGTTTAAGTTGGAATCACATGTGTTGATTTATGAACTTTTCTTATCGACCAATGACATGTTATAAGGTGTTTGAGAGGTGAAAATTTCCTAAACAGTATTTATGAGGTATATAATTAGAATTAATATATGGAATTTACATTTTATACATTAAATATTTCTAATTGTTTAATTTTATGATTTATAAAAAATATCGGCCAACATGGGCCAACCATATGACCAGGCCCATCCACTACTCAGGTAGGTGCCTAACCCACAATATCTAGCCTAAGTAGAAAATGGAGTGTCCAGTTGAGTGATTTTATAGTGAATTAATATAGTGTATAAATGTATAGGTGTGTGTATAAGAACACGAGGGTTACCCAAGGGACCACCATGTAATGAGATGTCATGGAACATGTGAGTGTGTTAGAGAGTCTTTCCTAGAGTAGACCCGAATAATCACATTTGGAAGACTAAATACATACTCATCATTTTTTAAGGAGTGGAAAAATGGGATGATGTTCGATATGGTATAATATGGGATGGATGAAATGTTCCACCAAATTAAAAACATATGAATAATGTGGGGGTGAATTGAAATATTTCACATTGATTTCTTCCTCCCTAGTCATGCAAGTGTCTGTAACAAATATCTTCAAGCTACTATATGCTAAATAATCAATTAATTGAGTAAATAGAAAAGCTATGGAACTGTTCAAGCTACCATGCCTATATCTTTGAACTGAACTCATGATGTGATTCCAATGTACCATTTGAGAAAATTGTCGAACCAATCACATGCCTGGATGAACTGACCACATGAAGAAGTCACAATCGTTGAAGTGACCACAAGAAGGAGTTTATGTTACTATAATAAAGTGGCCATGTGATGATAAATAATTCTACCACATGCCTTCAAGATGAGACTAACCATGTGATGAGTACATGGTAAATGAACATACCATGAACACAAAATATTAGGATAACATTCCACATATTTTTAATGTCCCAAAACTCTCTAGTTCATTACTTTGCTCAAATCTGGTGTCTGAGGTGTTCTGGAAGGTCAATGTGACTTATCCCCGACACTTATCCAAATTTATAGTATTGTGAATAGTGTTTTCAGATCTGTACAAAGTTTCATCAATGAGGAAGATGTGAACAATTTTATCAGTGAGATAGATGTGAATAGTATATTTGGTGAGACATATGTGAAAGGATTCAATAGTGAGACAGATTTAAACAGTGTCATTATTGAGACAGATTTGAACAGTGTCATGGGTGAGACAAATGTGAATAGTGGCATTGGTGAGACAGATGTCAATAGTTTCATCAGGGAGACAGACGTGAAAAATTTCATCGGTGAGACAGATATTAATAGTGTCATCAGTGAGGTAGATGTTAATAGTTTCATTAGTGAGATAGATGTGAACATTGTCATTGGTGACATAGATGTGAATAGTTTCATTGGTGAGATAGATGTGAATAGTTTCATCAGTAAGACAAATGTGAATAATGTCATCAGTGAGACAGATGTAAGTAGTGTCATTGGTGAGACATATGTGAACTATTTCATCAGTGAGATAGATATGATTAGTGTTATCAGTGAGATAGAATTGAATAGTGTTGTTGGTGAGTCATTTTTACTGTCGAAATCAGTGAGTCATTTATACTATCTATGTCAGCGAGTAATTTTTACTATTAGAATTGGTGAGTCATTTGTAATGTCAGTGTCGGTGAGTAATTTTTACTGTCAGTGACTATTAGTCATTTGTACTCTTGGTACGATGGAGTCATTTGTATTGTTGGCGTCAGTGAGTCATTTGTTTTTTCAGACTCACTGATTCATTTGTACATTCAGCATGGGTGAGTTATTTGTATTGTCGGTGTTAGTGATTTATTTTTACTAATGGCGTCGGTGAGCCATTTGTTCTGTTGGATTTGCTGAGTCATTTGTACTATCGACGTCGGTAGGTGTACCATGTGTCCATCCATCAGTAGGTGTAAAATTCTTCTAGCCATCGGTAGGTGTATAATGTTTCTAGCTTCCTACAATTTCACCCATTTAGCATTTTACCTGATGAAAAACGCATTCAAGGAATTATTTTAAAGTATTTAAGGCTGATTCAAAGAAATCACTCCTATATTAAATTTCCTAAGGCTCGAGATGCCTTTTCTTATTCAAACCACATGGTTTAATGCAATCCACTTATAATGGAGTATTCAATGTATCATAAACCAGTGCTCCATTAAATCTTCTAAAGGTATGATATATCTTTTTCCCTTGTTCTGCCTTCTTGTTCCCTAGTGTGAGACACTCAAACCTTTAATTCTTCCAATAGAAGTGATTTTTTAGAACCTTAATCCTTGAATCTTTTCCCCTTTAAGTTTCTTCCTTCTGGATGCACACCCCCAGTTTTCGTGCAAGCAATAAGTGTCAGTCCATCATTGATAGAAAGTATGATCTACCTCTATTATTATGTTTTTTTCAGTACTTGTTCACTCATTTCTCCATGCCATGTTATGTAATGTTATATCCATGATTATAATGTAGTTTTATTGGGTTTTAGTTGGTGCATTCATGTCACGGAATCCTCAGGTGGATGCAGTTGTCGTGAGGGAGGAGATCATGATCAGTTGCATGGATCGTTATCATCTAAAGAACATCAAGAACCTTTTGAGGTATGTGATTTGTTTCTTCTCTATTATTTTATGTGAAAGTATTTAATTAACATGTTGTATCTCATAGGAAAATAATGTAATTGACACATTAAATATTGGAACTGGATAAATAAATTGACATCGATCGTATGTTATTGCATCTTGTTTTGGAAGAGAGTGTCCTATCAATGTTTGTATTGTTTTGAATCTCGTTCTTGATGCAAATTGTTAAATAATGTAAACTATGATTAATTTTAATTTTTTTAAAAATAAAAAGTGTCAATTAAATGGATCTGGTTGTTTTTGTTCTAATTTTATGTTAATCAAACTGATGTATTAAGCATCATTTATTATTTTCAAAAGATTACTATTTACGTTACTAGTAGTTTGAACGTGCAAATAATAAATCATTTAATACTAGATGAATTAAATAACCTATTGTTTGATAAAAAGATAATCCCTAGTAGGGTTTTGAGTTACCCTATTGCTTATAAGGCTGAGTTCCATATGCCTTGCAGCCATGATAACTCATTAAGTATGAAAGAATGATGCCTTATTTGAGGGATAAGAGCCAAATTGATATGATGTTTGTTTCCTGATGCTTGTGTTTTGATGTGAGCCTCGATGGATGTTGTGATATGTGGGGGTAGGGAGGCCTATTGATTGTGGAAGTAGTTGATGCATAGTGTGGAAAGATGCATCGGTTCATGCCTGAGGGTTTTGGGGAGGACACCAAAGATGATGAAACAGGTTGGATGTGAATGATTGGATTATTAATGAATCGTGTTGGTTGTTTATCTGCTTTACATTCCCTAATTCTCAAGGAAGCTGGTCTTGCTTACCCTCCTTCCAAAATGGGCAAAGACAGATGGGGTATACTACATGCTTTCAGTGTTTAGCTTCTTGAGGAAGGATGGCTCTAGGATCCTACTATAGGTGGGAATGACTTTATGGGCAGTTCATCTACTCACCAGGTTGTGACCCCTTATGTTTAGTAGCTTATAATGTTTTTATAGAATTCATGGGAATATGGGAAATTAATAATGTTGTTAATAAATGAATGAATAAATGATGTTAACCCATGGGGTGAGAGATTTTTGGAAGAAATGATGTGGTTACAATTTAATGGAATAGTGTAGTTTGGGTGTGATGCTAATGAAATGCAATATGGAAATGATAATGTTTAATTAATGTTTAAATATTTAATTAATGTAAAGTGGATATTATAAAAACAGAATCATGTACTATAATAAATCCCTTTAAATGGTTGTGTACTTATCGGATACATAGTCTTAGAAGTTGAAGATGAGAGTCTGAGAGATGTTAGCTACAGTTGAGTATAATACTAGGTTATGCCCATAGTGTGGTTGTGAGATAAAGTATATTCTGTACTTATGGGTTTCTATATGCTACTCTACCCTGTCAGTTAGAGAAAATGATACCCCAAGCATTCTGATCCTTAGGTGGGGGGGGAGGTGTTTTCCCCCACATTCTAGTGGGAGGATTCATAACTGACTACCCCCTTTGGCCACTCTCTATTCTCTTAGTAGTTACTTGTGCTAGTAGGCACAACTGTTAGTTCCCCCACATATGTGTGTACAGGGATATAATGGATTGTTGTTATTCACACTTATATATTCTGGATATAATTTCTTATGGATGACTATAAGGGTAATGTGTATAGGGTGTGATGGATTGAGGATCCATACTTGGTGTATGTGATGTAATGGATTGAGGCACAATGCCTAACATATGATACACGTTATGTGAGCTGTGGTGGCTTACGAAAACTACCTGGTTACTTTTGTTATATGGACATGGTGGTTGTGTTGCATGAGGTGCATATTGTGGTGCTTCACCCAGGTGTCCGAGGGCATGTATTTTTTGGGGAAAGATGCTTAGGACGTGCGACATCGGGGAAAAGCAGAAAACTAGTGGGGAAGTGATAGTGGGGTACCCTTGATATTCTTTTTTACATTATATATTGTTTTATGTGATAAATTATGAGAGTAGACATGGTGATTCTAGGAACATAGTATACCTATTTAGGATATGAGTTAGTTTCACTTGTTGTTCACTGTGCTTTAGCATGATTTCTTTACTTTTGCTTGACAGGTTATAAGGAGGATCCTATTGAGTATACTGTTATACTCACCTGACACATATATAAAAGCTATTTTTTAGGTCACATGGATCAGGTTAGATATCCGAATGGTTAATACTAGCTTGGGGTTAGAGGATCTGTTCGGGCTTCGTGGTCACTGCCAACATTATTTACTTTTGGTACTTATAGTTTTTCATTTTAGTTGTAGTAGTTTTCGCCTGACATTACATATGCATACTTGGGTTTGATTTAATATTGATGTATGAGTTGGAGTTGGTTGGTGTCTATCTTATCTCTCTCTTTCACATGTGTTCTCTTATAGGGTAATGCCTTCCATTTGTGTGCTTACTATTCCATCTGTGCTAGTCGCCAACCTGGGGCCTACTGGAGGCAAGACTCAGGGGGTCACTATCTCCCTTCTCATATTGCTGAACCAGGAGGGGTACACCTTGTGGGGAGGGGGTCATGACAATGTGGTATCAGAGGTTAGGTTGAAGGATAGGATAGAGATTGGTGTTAGGAACATGTGAGGTAGCACGTGTTGGTAGGGAAATAGTTTTAGTCATGTTTATCAAGTGATGTAAACACTAGAGAGTAGTTGAGACATAGGTATTTAGGCCCCCTATTATCTGATGCACAAACCATTCTGTTTATAGTGGCTACTAAATGTGGTGATACTATTTGCTGGGTAGTGACCTTGGAAAGGATCATGCATTATTCTTCATTGTTCCTGTGTATGAATGGGTAGACCTTGGGATAGGTTAACCAAAAATGAATAAATGAAAAATATTAATTAATCAATGTTGTTTCTCATATATTCCAGGATTAAGAGATCAAAATATTTTTTACGTTGAATATATGGCTCCATGTCAGTGTCCTCATTACGTTCGACTAGAATATTTCTAGCTGGTTTCCCCAACAGATCATCCTAGGGTATAGGCTGACAATAACAACACATGGAGGAGGACACTCTATGAGTTTCAGTTATAGAGTCTATATAATTAAGAGGGATCTGTTTCAGATGTAATCATGGAATACTAGTTAGACGAGGTTGAGATAGCCTTCAGTTTTATCTATTCTAGGAAAGAGAACTGGGTGTCTTTTGTTGTGAAGATTCTATGTAATACTGTGTGGCAGTGGTGGTTCTTGTTCCTCAGGGATCGTGGGGAGTTAACGATCTCGTGGGAGGAGTTTTTAGAAAACTGTAGAGATGAGTTTCTTTCTTTGACCGTGAAGGCATCCTGTATTTAGGAGCTACATACCCTTTGACAGGGGATCTCTAGTGTGCGAGAGTTAGAATAAATTTTAGGAACATTTTTATGATATTCTTCAGACTAGTTTTCAGATGAGGAGACCATGGAAAGACATTTCAAGGAGGCATTGCATCTAGAGATCCAATTCCAGGTCACCCTATTTATGCGGACAACATATCTTCTGGTGCAGGTGAAGGCATAGGTCACCGAGAGGACATTGGATAGAACTAAGTACTCACGAAAGAGGAGTCTTCATGATTCCTCACAAAGAAGATCTGTGGTTCGAGGTTTTTGGGTTTCAGGGCAGAAGATTTTTTGTTCAGCCGGGTGTAGGCCCCATCCCTTAGTATCTCATTTATATGGTGGTGGGGACTCTCAAGCCTATTCCAAGATATCAGGTGCTTTTTTTCCATGTGGAGGCCAAGTTAATCAGCAATAAGAGTGACCGACCTTTCATAAAATTCATCATTCACTAGCTGTTCCGCCCCAGGTTCCTTCACTGAGGTAGTTCCAGCCAAGAAAACGGTAGCAAGTTGCACCATAATTGGATTTGAAGAGAGAAGATTGGGTAGGATAGTAAAAACCCATGATTCTCCCTATCCTAAAATAGTAGAGCTCGGATGTGGTTGTCGTCGTCATCTGGGTCAGAGAAGCCCTGGAGTAGGTTACGGTCAGCTTCATGCATTAGAGTTTCCTACACTAGGGAAGCTAGATTTCATTCGAGGTACCCTTTTCTAGTAGTCGAGTTGGGTGTATGCCTTGTTTGAGCCAAGAGTGATGAAATCCTTCATATCACATGCCCTTTTCCATTCATTAGGACTTGTGGTAGAGAGGCATCCTATTCCCTTGGCATTGAGTATGACAGTTGAGGTTGAGCTGACTTGTTTGAAGTATGTAGTGACTATGAGCTAGTGTTGGGGCAGCACCAAACATTGATAGATTTCTTATATTTACGGATACAAACATATGATGTCATCCTCAGCATGGTTTGGTTGTATTCAGTGTAGGATATAATAGATTTTTTCTAGAGGAAGGCCGTGTTTTTTTATGATGATGGAGAGACATCAGTGTTTGTTGGCGAGAAAGACCCTCAGATGGATCAGTGGGGTGTCTCATCCTTGTCATCATTGATGGATGAGCTGATGTTGAGTTTTTTGAAGGTTCGGTATTTGGTCTTTCCTAGGGTTGTAGAAGAGTACACTGATGCCTTTCTAGAAGGGGTTGTAACATTACCACATGAACTTGAGATCCAATTTAGGATAGAGCTACAACAAGGAACATCTATTATCTTTATGTATTGATTCAAGATGAGCCTTTCGGAGTTACAGTTATTGTGTATATAGCTCGATAGTCTATTACAATGTGGTTTTATTTTGGAAAGGTGGGTCACCGTGGGGTGCACCAATATTGTTTATAAAGAAGGATAAATTCATTTTGCGGTTTTGTAATGACTATCGTATCATAAATAAAGAAAAAGTGAATATTTTTTTTACTATTCCATGGATTGATGATTAATTCGATCAACTGAAGGGTGAAAGTTGGTTCTCGAAGATCTAATTATAGACAAGGAATCATCATATCCTTGTGAAGGATGAAGATATCTCAAATACTGCTTTCTATTGTCATCATGGGAATTACGAGTTCTTTGTAATGTGGTTTGGTGTAATGAATGATTCAGCCATGTTCATGGGATTGATGAATGTTGTGTTATTTGAGTTCCTAGATAATTTCATGGCAGTTTTCATCAATGAAATCCTTGTGTATTCTGCATCTGAGGTGGAGCATGTAGAGAATCAACGTGGTGTTTTGGGTGTTCTTCGTCAACTGAAGCTATTTGGGATGTTGCAAAAGTGTGAGTTTTGGGATGAAAAAAACTGTTTCTTGGGGAATGTTGTATCCTAGCAAGGAGTAGCTGTGGATCCCTCGAAAATAGAATCAATTGCATGTTGGATAGCCCCAAGACAGTGACAGAGGTGTGACTTTTACTTGGTCTCACATGTTACTATAGGAGGTTCGTAACTGATTTCTCATGAGTTTTGTCTCCTCAAAAAGCATTGAATAGGGAAGATCATGCATCTTTGTAGATTAATTAGTGTCAGGAAGCTTTTGAGTATTTGAGGTCAATGTTGGTAAGTGATATAGTTATTTGTCTCTAAGTAGAGAGAGTTTAGTAAGATGTTTTCTGCGATGCTTTGCATATTTGGTTAGGATGTTTTCTGATGCAGTAGAGATCAATCATTTATTACGGGTCATGGATGTTGAATCCCCTTGAACGCAATTGTGCCACCCATGATCATGAGTTGGCAGTTGTGGTGTCTGTTCAGAAGTTGTAGAGACATTACCTCATTGGCGAGTGCTTTGTGGGTTTTCACTGATCATAAGAACCTATGATTTGTTTTCCCCCAATGTGACTTAAACAAGCATCAGTGTTGCTGGATAAAAGTTTTATTGGAATACGACATTGAAATCTTGTAAACCCCTAGAAAGGGGCATGTTGTAGCTAATGTACTGAGCAGGAAGTCACATAGTGATGAAGTTCGTAAACTTGTTAATTCTTGGAGAGTGATGGAATAAATTTTAGTGTTACATATCTATATGGGAGAAGTTGGGGGTAAGGATTGTCTTTTTTAGATGACGGTGTAGTCATCTCAGGTGTAGTAATTGGAAGAGTCCCAGTTGGGAGATCTAGAGGTATAGGACTAGAGAGATCGAGTTTTTTAGTGTTGAGTCCTCTGATGGTTGGTCTAAGGGTGAACAACACCAAGTGTTGTATCAGGGAATTTTTTTTCCTTTTGTCATGTGTGAGAAACTTCATAGAGATTTCCAAATATCACCTTTAACGGTGTATCCTGACATGATAAAGATGTACCGAGCATTGAAGATTAAATTTTTGTGGCATGGGTTGAAGCATACAGTTGCAGAGTTTTGGTCTCAATGTTTGGTCTTCCATAAGGTGAAGTCCTAGCACCATGTTCTTGGTGGTTTTCTCCATCCGTTGAATGTTCAATATTGAGTTTGTGAGGAAATCTCAATATAATTTTTTACTGGTTTAGGTCGAGATCAGTGAGGCCAAAAATCTATTTTGGTTTTAATTTATTGTTTAATGAAATCATCCCTCTTCATTTTGATCATGGATTCGATCTCAGTGGAGGTTTTATTGATGTGACATTGGGAGTAGGTTGTGAGACTCCATGGAGTCCCGAGGACGATCATTTTTGATCGAGATTCTCGTTTTACCTCTAGGGTGTGGAGAGGTCTCCAACATGATTTTAGTTCACAACTATGCCTCAATACTGCTTTTCATTCATATATGGATGATTGGATAGAGTGGAACATCTAGACTCTTGAAGGCATGTTGCAATATTGTGTCTTAGATTTTGGAGGTTTTTGGATGAGGCACTTACTCTTGGTGGAGTTCTCCTACAACAATAGTTTTCACTTTACCATAGGTATGGTGCCGATTTAAGCCTTGTACAGATGACCTTTCCATTCTCTATTGTGATAGACTAGGGTTTGAGAGTTAGCAATTCTCAAACAAGAACTAGAGCATAATACGATAGATATGGATCAGATGATTCGAGAGAGGATGAAGGCAAAGCAAGGTCATCAAATATGACATACCAATAAAAGGGGGAGATATTTGAAGTTTGATGTTTGAGATTATGTGTTTCTAAAGGTTAATACCCATCATGGGAAGAAAAAGGTTTGGTGATGGGAGAAAGTTATCTCTCTGGATTTTTGGGCCTTTGAGGTGTGGGATCGTGTTGGAGCCATAGGGTATTGAGTAGCACTTCCCCTGCAGATGAGTTGGATACATGATGTTTTTCATGTGTCACAACTCCATCGTTATCTTTATGATGACACTAACATCATAAATTTGGTAGATGTTGACATTGAAGACAACACGACTTTTAAGGAGTAGCCTATAGAGATTCAAGACTGCAAGGAGAAGGTGTTGCACATGCGTTATACCCCCTTGGTTCATGTCTTGTGGCGACACAGTGTTATGGAGGAGAGAACATGGGAACTTGAGTTACTGATACGTGCTTATTACCCCAAGTTGTTATATGTTTATCTCTTTTCATTTAGCAATGTCAGATTTTTTGGTTGTAGACTTTTTCTTTTTATGTGATGGATTTCATTTTTTGAGTTTTTGTGGCTTTCTCTCTTTTTTGAGGTATCTCAATGGATTGTTGTTCGGAACATTTTTGTTTCCTTTTATGTTGGTTTTGAATTCTTGATGATGGTAATGTTTTGAGAGATATCTAATGTGATGGTATGGACCTCTCTGGTTCATTCATTTTCTAAAATATAGTGTCTGAGGTGTTCTGGGAGGTCAATGTGACTTATCCACCACACTTTTCTAAATTTCTTGTTCTCTGAACAATGTTTCTTGTTTTTTTAAGTGTCATCGGTGAGACAGATGTGAATAGTTTCATTAGTGAGATAGATGTCAATAGTTTCATTGGTGAGACAGATGTGAATAGTGTCATCAGTGAGATAGATGTGAATAGTGTCATCAGTTAGACAAATGTGAACAGTGTCATGGGTGAAAAAGATACGAACAGTTTCACTAGTGAGATAGATGTGAATGGTTTCAACAGTGAGATAGGCCTGAATAGTGTCATCAGTGATATTTATGTGGACAATTTCATCAGTGAGACAGATGTGAACAATGGCATTGGTGAGACGGATGTGAAATGTGTCATCGGTGAGACATATGTGAATAGTGTCTTCGGTGAGAATGATGTTAATAGTTTCATTGGTGAGACAGATGAGAATAGTTTCATTGGTGAGGCATTTATGAATATTTTCATCGATGAGATATATTTGACTAGTATAATCAGTGAGATAGATGTGAACAGTGTCATCAGTGAGACAGATGTGAACAGTGTCATCGGTGAGTCGTTTGCGTTGTTGGCATTGGTGAGTCATTTTTTCTGTCAGCGTTGGGGTTTAATTTTTACTCTCTACATCGATGAGTCATTTATACTATCATCATCAGTGAGCCATTTTTAATATTAGAGTCAGTGAGTTATTTTTATTATCGGCGTCAGTGAGTCTTTTTGTACTGTTAGCGTCAGTGATTTATTTGTACAGTCGGAATCAGTGAATAATTTATATTATCAGAGTTAGTGAGTCATTTGTACTATTAGTGTCTATGAGTCATTTGTATGGTAAGTGTGGTTAGGTGTATATTGTTTCTATCCATCAGTAGGTGTATAGTGTTTCCAACAATTGGTAGGTGGACAGTGTTTCAAATATCCTACAGTTTCACCCCATTAGCATTTTCATTGAGGAGAAATTCATTCAAGGCCTTGTTTTAAGGGATTTAAAACCGATTCAAATCCCATAACCCCTATATTAATTTTCCCAAGGATCGAGATATATTTACATAGTCAAACTGCATGGTTTATTGCGATCTAATTTTAATGGAAAATCTAATATATCTTAAATGGATTATCATTAAAATATTCTAAAGGGATGAGATGCCTTCCTACCTTGTTATATATTCTTATAACCTAGTGAGAGATGCTTGAACCTTTCCTTCTTCCCATTAGAGTGGTTTGTTTCAACCTTTGTCCTTGATGTGTTTCCCCTTGGAGTTTCTTCCTGCGGCATGCGCACCCCCTGTTTTGGTGCACGTAACAAGTTTTGGTTCATCTTCAATTGAAGGTATGATATACCTACAGTCTTTTGTTTTCATTAAAAATTATTCTCATGTTTCTCATTTCTATTTTATTTCATGTGATATTCATGCTTCTAATTGAGATTTCTTGGGCATCAGTTGGTGTGGTCGTGCCACTGCGTCCTCTAGTGGATGTCGTTTTCATGGGGGAGGCGATCATGATCGGTTGCATGGACCGTTCTCATGTAATGAATGTCAAGAAACTTTTGAAGTAGGGGATTCACTTCTAATCTATTATTTTAAGGGAAATTTTAGAGTAAACATGTTTTATCCCACTAAACCATAATGGAATTGACATAATAAATATTTGAACTGGATAAATAAATTGACATCGATCATATGTTATTGTCTCTTGTTTTACTAGATAGTGTAATATCTATAATTTCATTTTTAGAACGTCATTATTAACAGAAATTTGTATATAATGTAAAATTGGATTAATTTTAATTTTTTTCAATGATAAGGGGGTTGTAAAGGAATCTGATTGTTGTTGTTCTAATTTGAAGTTAATCAAACTGATGCCATAAAAATGTTTTAGTATTTGTGATATCTTACTATTTACATTTCCCATATTTGGAACCTGATAATAATAAATTAGTTAATTCCATATGGATTAAGGAATCATTTTGTTGATTAATATATAATTCCTGGTTGGGTTTTGAGTAACACACTTTCATATAAGGCCGAGTGCATTATGCTTTGGATCCATGAGCGCTCATTATGTATGATGGTCGGATGCCTTATTTAAGGGACAAGATCCCAATTGATATGATGTTTGTTTCTTGCTTATTTTGTTTTAATGTGAACTTGGATTGCTATTTTGATATGTGGGGGTAGGGAGGCCCATTGGTTATGGTAACAGTTGATTCCTAGAGTGGCGAGATGCATCAATTTTTACATGAGGGTATCGGGGAGGACATTGGAGATGATGAAACAGGTTCAACATGAATGATTGGATTCTTACTAAATCTTGTTGTTTGTTTATCTTATTAACTTTCCCCACTACTCAAGGTAGCTAGTCTTTCTTACCCTTCTTCCAAAAGGGTCGGATACCCATGATGTATTCCACGTACTTTCCATGTTTAGTTTCTCAAGGAAGGATGGGTCTATGATCCTATTATATGTGGAAAAGGCATGATGGGTAGTTTATCTACTCACTGGGTTGATCCCCGTTGTGTTTAGTAGCTTATAATGATTTTCTAGAATTCCTGGGAATATGGAAAAGTAATAATGTTGTTAATAAATGAAAAAATAAATGATGTTAACCCATGGGGTTGGAGGTTTCTAAGACGAAATGCTAAGGTTACAATTTAAAGGAACAATTGAATTTGGGAGTGATGCTAATGAAATTTAATTTGGAATTTATAATGAATAATTGAAGTTTAAATATTTAATTAATGTAAAATGAAAATTATAAATAGTGAATGATGTAATATAATAAAGTTATTTAAATGGTTGTGTGATTATAGGATACCTAGTTTTACCAGTGGTGTATGAGATTCCAAGATACATTAATAACAGTTGAGTCTATGACTAGGTTATAAACATAGTGTGGTTTTGAGATATATTATATTCTCTACTTTTGGTGTTTCAACACTCTAATCCACCTCATTAATTAGGGAAACTGATTCCTCGGGGATTCTGAGACCTGGGAGGTGTTTTCCCAAACATTCTGATGGGAGGATGGATGGATGACTACCCCCTTTTACCCCTCTCTCTTCTTTTGGTTGTTGCTTGTGCTGGTAGACACAATGGTTATCTTTTTTACATATATGTGTGTAGAAGTATGTAATGGATTGAGGTTATTATCAGACCTATATTCTGGATATAGTTTCCTATGGACTACTATTGGTGCAACTTGTATAGGTTGTAATGGTCTGAGGATCCTTACTCAGTGTATGGGTTGTAATGGATTGAGGTACAATTCCTGACATATGATACCCATTATGTGAGCTATGATGTCTCCTAATAACTACCAAGTTAAATTGGTTACATGAACATGGAGGTTGTGTTGCATGAGGTGCATATTGTGGTGTTTCTCCCAGGTGTATGCGGTCAAGACTTTTTGGAGAGGGATGCTAAGGACGTGCGACGTTGGGGAAGAGTGGAAAACCGGTGGGGAACTGGAAGAGGGGTACCCTTGAAATTATTTGTTAAATTATATATTCATTTATGCGATACATGGTAAGAGTATACATGGTGAGGTTGGGAACACAATATAACTGTTTAGGTGATGAGTTAGTTTCACTAGTTGTTCACTATTCTTTAGTAAGCTTTCTTTAATTTTTCACGAGAGGCTCCGAGGAGGATCCTACTAAGTATACATTTATACTCACCCTATTCATATATATAAACTATATTAAATGTCACATAGAGTAGGTTGGGGATTAGAATGGTTACTACAATCTTGGGGTTTCATGAGCTATTCGGGCATCATGGTCACTGTCATTTTTATTTTGTTTTTGAACTTGGAGTTTACCATTTCAGTTATAGTTGTTTTATCATTACATTATATATGTATACTTGGGTTTTCTTTTATATTGCAGTATGAGTTGGAGTTGGTTGATGTCTGTCTTATCTCTCTCTATTGCATGTGTTCTCTAAAAGGGAAATGCCACTCATTTATGTGTTTAATATACCCTTGATGCAAGTCACCAACCCGGGCCCAATTAGAGTGGGGACTAGGGGGTCACTATCTCCCTTTCCACATTGTCAAACCAAGAGAGGTACACCTTGTGTGGAGGGGGTCGTGACATAATGGAATGATAATCAACCACAAGAATAACCATAAAGTATCCAAATATTCAGTGAACGGACCAAATACAATTTATGGACCGACCATGAGTACATAATTGATTGTATGATATGAAGGTCTATAAAATAATGAATATAAATAAAAAATTACACATTAATGTAAGTGTCTATATGGAAAAGGAGACATAACATATAAAAATTATGGATGATATCTCAAATGAAGGAGAATGAAATTCTACGAAGAAAGAACAAGTTAATCCAAAATCAAAATTTCTACAATGAATAATGATCTTTATCTTCAATGAGAAACATGATACAATAAAAGCATATAGTACAAGAATTTTAATCATGTGAGAAGAAGAAGATCTCTTGAATCCCATACTGTGAGGTTAAATCCATGAATATAGAGGTATGATTGAGATATGTGTCTTCCTGAAGATTTTACATGAGAGGATAATGAGATGCATGTGTTCCATGCTTAGACTAGAGTTAAGAAGTAACATGCACATGATAGTCATATGATATTCATGTAGTTAACATGCTTGATTTGAGTAGCTCTAATTAATGTTCATAATTGAGATCAATTTGTATTTTCCACAAGGGTTAATATATATTCAGAGTATTCTGTGTTGATACATATTAAAATAAATAATCTTGTATTCAAATTTCATGAACTATGCATAACCTTATCATGAAAATTGGTCATTTATACTCTTGAGGAATAATCCACCTACAAATAAAAAAATTATTTAGTATGTAACATGATGTTATATTAGTTTAAAGGAATAAATAATAAATGTATGTGCATATAGTTTTCATGTAAATGATTAATGCTATGTCTTTTGGGTATTATAAATGAGAATGATTTTATAATGAGAGTTTTTGGATAGTAAAAGAAGGGAATTTTTAAATTCATTTGGAATATTAAAATGGATATTTAATGATATGATATATCACATATGGAAGATTGATATTGACTCTTAACCCATATTTTGTGGTGGATTTGAATGCGACATTAAATTAGAATATTTTTTATAGATTTTAAATTAGACCAAGTCTTTTGAAAGATTAACAGAAACTCAATGACATAAGATTCTATAAGAGATTTTATGTGAGATAAAATATAAAGAATACTAAGGATACTGTGCAATTGATTTCCCAATTTTTCATGAATATTGAGTATAATTTTTTATTGTTAAATTGAATAATTAGAATAATATTCACATACATTGAATATAAATTAGAGAATAATGAGAATGGATTGTTTTGTTTGGAGCGTTTATTTTGGAGAGAAACTCTAGTGTCAAGAAATATATCAAATATAAAATAAAGTAAAAATTCCCATTTATCTAGGTGATAGAAAAACTATAATTAATTCTGTATACAAATAAATAATTCCAAGAACTGAAAAATAAGTAAAAAATGTAAGGGATTTGGAGATAAAGTGTGGCATACACATATAAGATATTACATTTAAGACGTTAAGGCTACGAAATCTAGCATAAAATGTCTTGCTATAGAAGTTTTAAGAAGATTTTTTTAACCCATATAATTTTTACAAGTACGGGAATAATATTATTCATACAGTCTAGGAGGGGCTGAAACCAACACTTGAGATATTTCTTCATGAAGGTAAAACCACATTCTATTATTTAAAGGGATAATAATTAATCATTTTATTTGTATATAGTTCATTCCAGGATAAGGAGTATAAGTTCAATCCCACGAACATGTTTTACTTTATAATAAAATGGGTATGGTGTGAGAGTGGGAAAAAATCACTATACATTGAGGATGTAGTCATCCACAAGGAGAAGGACCACATTAACAAATCTTACTTCTTTAATGTTGATGATTTCATGTTTATATCATCATACAGACTAACCAAAGGAGAGATAAAATAAGAGAGTGATTCATTCACCGAAAAATTAAAGTTGGGGAGAGGGAATAAAATAAAAAATTAAATAAATGTATTCCAACATTGATCAACCCTCTCTCTCTGTGCTGGGTCATCCCATTGAGATCCTAAAAATTGGTATAAAAAATATATTCACACGTCTATTGGATTCTAATTTTTTAAATACATTAAATAATTTAATTATCATTAAATATACTATATTAAGTAATTATTTTAATAATCCTATTAATTAATTATAAATGAAATAATGGAAGATATATCTATGGAAAATATGAATAATAAGAACAAAAGAGAAGGAAAAAAGTTGGTACATGCCTTTCCCAATAATGGTGAAAACAATGAATCTACACTAATTAAATAAAAAATATTTGTATTTCATTATAATATTTTTTTGATAATACATATCTTAATTAAATTAGAGATTAGAAATCATTCATCATAAGTAAAAAAGAAATAATTTTCAGTCTACCCATGAAATATTTATCTTAAAAATATGTCATACATAGAATAAAAAGATTTGGTAGTTGAATCATCAACCAAAGAAATGGAAAACTATATTATCCTATGCAGAACATCTTATTCACAATAATAAATGATATGTAAAACCATTTAACCAAATAGTAATCAAAATGAACAATGTATTAGTAAAAGTATCATAATTCCAAGGATATAAAAGTTAAATCATATGGTTTTTTGAATGAAATCTTATATAACATTCCAAATTACATTATATAACATGTTCATGTCTTTATTAGAAAATTCATGATGAGTAACCCACATTGAAGATGAGAATTAGATAATAGAGAAGGCTCTGAAAAATGAGTGAAAACCTATATTAATATTTTTTAATGGATAGGAGCTTTAGATACCATTAATGAGAATCATGATGAAAGATTATTTATCTTTAAGAATGAAATACTCACTCTAATTCATGAGATAGAAGAATCCATGAAAAATAGTTAGGAAAGAATCCATGTATTAAAAAAGTTGTAATAGCTAAAATTTCTCAACATTATTTTAAGGGCAAAAGGATTAAAGAGATACACCATATGCTATAATAAATGAACAAAATTTATGAATAGAAAGTTAAGAAGATAATAAATACATGTGAAGAAAAACTAAATATAGTAGAGGATGAGAAAAATATTATCAATATAAAATTATTGGAGTTTTTTATTAAATTGAAGAATCTTGAATCAATTCAAGAAATGAATTCAAAAAAATTTGAAAATAAATAGGTTGCCTCAAAATCTACTAAATTGGATTTTATTCCTTAGAGACCTAAATTTAGTTACAAGAAGTAATAGAGATCATCATATAATAAATCCATAGCAGCCACAAAAGTTAAAACCATAAATAAATACAAAATTGGATAAATAAAAATGGTGATAATCACACCACTATATCTAGATTGGATAAAAGAATAAATATAACTTGTTATTCCGAAGAATAATCCCATAAAAAGGTTTAAAAGGCCCAAAAACAATAAGTACTAAATTTTTTCTATACTACTATGAAAAATAGATATCAAATTTTTTTTTCTACTATAGTTGTTATGATAGAGTCAGGTGTTTTGGTATAATATATCAACATCTTATGTACATAGGAATCCTACATCAAGGGGGATAAAATATGTGATGAAGATGAAAATTTCATAGATATACTATAATATTATTAATACAATAAATATGTTTTAATGTTTGAAAAATCACTATGCTATTTTTAATGGTTGTGTTAATAGTGCATAGATATATAAATATAAATAATTCAATCATGAAACTAGTATAAGTGATATAAAAAGTCCAAAAAAGCTGAAGATAAAAATAAATCCCATGTTATTAAATATTCTTACTAAAATTACCAATAAAAAAATTCTAGATAATTCATTAAATAAAGATGATGATTCACCCTTGGATAGTAGGAAAAAAAGAAAAAATTATTCAAAGAAAATATAATATGGTCAATAAAAATGTAACTCCTAGCAAAAATGATCTAATTATTTGTGAAAAGAGTGGGAACACCATGTATTATTTCAAGTAGTTTATAGAATAAAAATTTAAATAAGTCAATTTGAATAACCAAAGAAGAAAAATAGTTTATTAATGAAACAAAAGAATTGGGATAAAGGAGGAAATTAATGAACTACCATGTGGAACATTCAAACAGTATATACATATTCTAAAATCAAATTTTGTTATTTAGCCATATTAACTAGAAATTGAAAGAAATCTATAAGAGAAGGATGATAATGTAAGAACCAAAGGTAAGAAAAATATTTCATAAAAAGGGGAAATAAAATTTCATGAGATGTTTTTAAGGGATAATGGTTGTAGATCTCATGAGGAGTTGTGTGGGAGGTGTAAGTAGGCTGGAAAAAATTCCATGGGCTATATAACAATCACATCAGCTCAAGAATAAATTTTAAATATTACGAAGAAAGAACCATGTGATGAATATGTCTGAATGGCACAAATGAAGACCCCCCAAAAGTAAGAAGAATAAAATCCATGTTTCCAAAAGTGGATAATAAGTTGAAAATTATAATAGAATTTGCGAATAAAATTTTAAAGGATGAAGCTAAAAAATAAAAGAGTATCATGTTTGAGAAGAAATTATCAGCCTTTTCTTATCTCACTAAGGAGAAAAATAGGTTCCACCTTATTCTATATAATTTAAATTTTATATTTGTGCTAAACATGCATAGAATTGTATGGGAAGCTAGTTATCAGAGAAAATATTACAAAACTAACTGAAATTATAATGTGAATAAGGACTTAATTCTTTAAGAAGTTGTTTCTTGAGAATTTATGATAACATTACACTACATACAAATCGGAATTCTAGTAGGTTCCTAAAAAATATGTCATTTAAAATGTATGAATAGTTACACTCTCTTCATTGGTTCTCAATAAATGTTTTACATATTAAGGGATATAAATATTTTGTATCAATAAGATTAAAAAATAGTGATGTGATTTATGGGATAATTTATGAATCCTACTATATGTACTTGAGTTTTTGAACCATTGTATTGGGTAAGTACAAAATCATAGATTGATATTACAGAAGATAAAAAATTTTGACAATATTTTTATGAATTTAAACTGATGGCACATAAAACATCATTTAATGTGTTATCATAAGAAGTATTAGTTTTTTTGATTGATTTTTTTGAAATAGATATCATTCTTGACTAATAAAAAATTTCTTTTTTTCAACACCGATCATGACTCATGTCGAATTTGAGTAGGATGAATAATATAGAATTGATAAGAATGAAAGGATTCCATCATATAATTATGAATTATTTGAATTTTTAATCAATAAGGGGAGAGAAGAAAATGAAAATATAAATAAGAAAAGGGGATAGAAGATAAATTATATGTGAATTTGAGAATTATATATCAACATTAATTTTTTTTGTCTGGTATTGAAAATAAATAAAAGGTGGATATTATTGAAACCCACTTTGTATGGCATTTTATTTTTTGTTAATTTATATAAATATGTGAAGAAGAATAATATCTTGGATGATATGAGTATTTTCCATGCATGATGAGAATGTTTTGAGATACTAAGAAGGATAATAAGATTTATAGTTTGAATGATAGTTCAAGTACAACCATAATTCATAGAAGATTGGATGATACCATGGTTTATATGTTAAAGAATAATATTTGATGGATCTTTCTCAATTTATGTATCAAATGAGTTATATTATTGAATTTCATGCTTTGATTAATTTATATATTTATTTAAGGCAGATGATAGATAAATATAAGTCTTCTATTCATGTGAATTATTAATATATCAGTAAAATGTATTCAGACTAAGTTGTAATTACTTTTGGTGATTGATGAAAATTTTTTAATGAATAAAGACATTTTTTAATGTGTTTGAGAAGTTCACAGTGTGTATAACATGATGAAGAAGGATGAAATTGTAATTCTTGAATGTAATTTACATTCCATACATAAAATATTTCTAAGTGTTTAACGTTGATATTTATAAAAAAATGTGGCAATAACAGGCCAACCGTTGGACCAAGACAATTTTGTATATAGCTGGGCACCTAACCCAAAATAGATTTCCCAAGTTGAAAAAAGAGTTTTTATTTAATTAGTTTCATAAAAGAGGCATAAAGGTCATTTATTCACAGGTGTTCACATAATGCCTCATGGAATCGTAGAGGTGCACTATAGAATGGGATGGAATGGAACAAGTGAGTGAGTGAGAGTGTGTGGTCTGACATAGATCTAGATACTCATATTCAGATGAACAAATATGAAGTACATTTTATTAATGAGATATATAACAAGATGATTCTTTTTATGGCATATGATGGGATGAACACACTATCCCACCTCTTAAAAACATGGAAATAACACTTGGACAAATTTAAATACACCACATTGTCAGAATACTACATGAGATCTAGAGTGTCTTCATGGATACTATTTTAGCTAATGTACACTAAACAGTTAAATAATAAAAAACATAGATAAGCTATGGATTAAATTTCATAACACACCACACATACATATTTGAAAAGAACATATGATGTTATTCTAACATACTTTATGAGAAAATAATCGAAATGAGCACATACCCCGACCAAGTGACCACATGAAGAAGTGATTATTAGTGAAGGGACCACCTGACGGAGTTAATGATACCCTTAGCAGGTGACCGTGTGATTAGAAATGGATCAACTGTATTCCTTTAAGTTGATCTAAAGTAACTACTAGGTAAAATATTTTTGGAAAAAATTCAGTTTTGCGGTTTTTAAGTGTTGTTTTTATTGATAAAGTGAAGAAATTTATAGAGTCCATGCTATAATCATCAGAACAATGCTATATTAGAGAAGCCACACCATAATCACCAGAACTATATTGCATGCATGTTGGTTAGTCCATCAACCACATAGTGTAACTAGTTTGGCTTGATATCCATGGTAACACCATAGGGTTAGAAAGCATGCTTGTAGGTTTTAGTGCACATGGTTATAGGATGGGTCTATGAAAAAAGGGTGGTAGTGTGAAGAATGTGGTCCATGGTGCATGGAGGAAGTATAGATGAGGTCGTGAGACAATCACATTACTTGTATATATTTGGTAAATGGAACAAGTTAACTTATAAGATTATATATTTTGAATGTTATGTCTGATGTGGGACTCAAGGTTTTCATGCTATGCTGCAACAAAGGTCACCATAGTGTGGAGAATGTTCTAGAAGAATTTAACAACACTAGATTTTCAAGGTGTCGACACCTAGTACACAAGGTTACACCAAATTCCCCTATGAGAAGAAGTTATACACACTAAAACCGAGAATTTCATAATGGAGTATAAAAATTTAAAAGAGGGATTTTTTGGGAACTACATTATTACAAGTGGGAATTCCATGACATAAAGGGTTACCCTGTGGTCCACTTGGAGGGGAAGGTGTTCACACCACAACCATTCATTGCAACTTGGATTTTCTAATTTATGGTAGAAGAACTATTTTTGGGATAACCTTTCCTATTTAAGGATATGCCACATATTTTTATGCACACCAAAAAAATTTATATGTGATATATAGTTCTATGAGATCATACCTAAAATCATGTGTGGTGTTATAAAAGGAGTAATGGGAGATAAAAGTGGATCTAATCAAATTATACTCTCCACACCATAGTACTATTAACCACGCTGCATGATGGTTGGATTCAGCATAGTAAGAAGGTACATGTCAAAGTATATGTGAAATGATCTATAATACACCATAAAATTCATTGACACGCTACAAATAAAATATTTTAGAGAGTTTATGTTTTATGTCAGGGGCAGTTATGAGTTAAAACCCCCAATGGTTAATTTGAATTTTATGCTGCATGATGACCCCAATAAATATAAGGGAGACATGGAAAAATCCTATATATAGAAAAATTAATCCTATTTTAGGATTGATATCAATAGAGGAATAAAAGATACTATAACAAATAGAGAGTTTGATAGAGAAAATCATTGGTAGAGTCAGATAGTTTTTTGTGAATTTATTTCAAGAGGTATTGTTTTAGATCTCTTCTAGAAGATTGAAGTTTGGAGGAGTTATTAAAGGGGTATCATCATCATTGGAAATTAACATTGTTTCATTGAAGATAATCTTTAATACATGTGTATATTCATATCATCCTTATGCGAATAATGAGGATTCAAAATAAGTAGCAGTGAGTTTTTCATTGAAGGAGAGAAAGGAGTTATCCAATTATTCAGGGTAGTGAACTATGAGGGGCAAAAAGAATGCTCTAAATTGTATTCTAATATGTGAGATTTTTGTGAAATTGTTCTACAAGTTTATTTACATCCATGCTCCCTAGATATCACCCATTGTGCGTGAACCAGTGGAAAACCATTGTGACTTTTTCTACTTTCATTTCCCATTGAGGGGTAAGGTTTAGTAAATAAAAATATTCCCCAAGGTGAGATAATAATATCATCAATGAAGAAATAATTGGTTATACCCCGATTCCCCGTTCACCCTCTTAGGTTGTTATAATCTATAGGTTTCTAACATGTGGTATTAGAGGGAAATTAATTTTTCTTATCTTAGAAGAAAGGGAAAAGTTTTCAACCATAAATTAATTACTATATCTAAAAAGAATAATGTCATGTTATGGAAAATCTAGATGCAACATTATTTCAGATCCTTGGGCATGAAAGTTTATACAACAACCCTTTATATAATCACTAAATATATTAAAATCAGAGCCTTTATGGAAAGAGATCATTTCAAATTGGATAATTACATGGGATGTTCACTTTCTAATCACATCATTATAAAGGTAATGTCTTGAAAACCACTCATGTAATGTGGGAAATTATTTCAAAACCTATTGGGAACATGTTACTGTAGCATAACTATATCCCTGATGGGATTGTAGTGGTGGTGTGTATTGTAGCAAGAACTATAGTGGTGATAAAAACGTAGCGAGTATTGAAACAACTTGGATACTATAGAGTCACTATTCATCGAAGGGCCTTTGGGTAAAACATTTTAGGATTCAGAGACATTTAATTGAATTTCATTCCCACTTGGCATATGGGCCATGTAATGGGCTTCATTCATACTAGACCTATGAGCCATGTACTAAATAAATAAGGATTGTAGGGTCGGATATACCTTGGGGGGCTATGGCCTGCCTTTTCGGCCTGCATGTGTTTAATTGTAATTTTACCCCAAAGAACATAATATATACACGTGGTAAAATATTTTGAAAATTTATGAAGGGGATTAAAAGGTATGAGAAGTTAAGATGTAGTCTATGTGGAACAAGAAATAATATTTCAAAATGATTTATAATGAGCCGATTGATTCCTTTTTTGATCATCCAAATTTTAATGTTTAATATATGATAGGTCATGATGACTATCTCAATGATAAAAAGATCATTAATAAAATCCTAAGAACACTTTATCAATATTATAATGAAAAAGTTTTATTTCTAGAAGAAGATATCTAAAGTAGATCTCTCTTGATATCTTTATTAATACTCTAGTGGATTATGAAATGATAAAAAAATACAATGAGTCAAAAATAATGGAAAAATAATCAGGTGGTGGATTTTAATCCCACGAAGATTTTATGAATAATAAGAAATTTAAATTTTGATGAAGTTGATGAGGTGATTTCATTATTTTCATATAATATTAAAAGGGGAAGTGGGAGTTTTATGGGAAAGTTTCTCCTTTATTAATTTAGTTGTGTAATGGCGGGATATCTTAGGGAACAATGTCCCAAAACTACCAAGAATATGATGGTGAAGACAAAAATCTCAATAATATGAATAAAATGGA
This sequence comes from Viscum album, assembly GCA_963277665.1. Lineage (NCBI taxonomy): Eukaryota > Viridiplantae > Streptophyta > Magnoliopsida > Santalales > Viscaceae > Viscum > Viscum album. The sequence continues at coordinate 1,618,319,199 of OY728125.1, forward strand.
TTAAATAATTCTCAATGGAGGTCCTTAGAAAAAAGAAATAATTTTTTTGAAGAAGAAGATAATTATAGATAATGCGAGGTAGAAGAAGTTGAGAACTGTAAAGATGAAGGTGTGTTGAATGCAATTGAAAATAATTCATGAAATGATGATAGTGATGATGATAATGAATAAGATATGGGAAGGGTTTATTTATAGGTATAAATTGAGTTATCCCTTGAAGAAGTTTTTTTATGGATAGAAAACTCTATGAAGTCCAATGTAGTGATTCCTGATGTTATGAAAAATGTAGGAAGCTACAATGAAAAATAGTTTTTAGACACGTAAAAGATAAAAAATAACAAGAGTAGGATGAACAGAAACACAATGATCTAAATTATTTGGGAAAGGATCCCCATCTATATAGCGTACAAAAATATCACTATAATCAAGATTATAATTACAAGGCATATTTCTGAGTTTTAGAAAAAAATAAACCCGAGCACAAATGATATCCTAAAAGATAATAAAATTTAATTGTTCCACTGCCCGCACTTTAGGTCCATTGTGCTATAGTAACTAGTGGCTGGAATATCATGAAGTTGTAGTGACCTATGAGTTCCTCTAGTCACATACTTCTACAGTGCCATGTCAAAGTCTAAACTTCCACAGTACATACTGCAACACGAAGTATGCACTATTATAATTCCCTATATGGTGTTCTATTTGGGATACTACAATTCATCTCAATATCATCCAAATGGATCGAGATACAACTTTCCAACACATGATTGCAAACTTTATATGCAAATATAAGATGTATAAAAGTCATTTTTAATGTCTAAAATTGAAAAACATATATCTGGAGGTTCTTGGATAGAAGTTTAAATAAATAATAAAATTTAAGAGAAATATAAAATCCTTAAGGGTTTGGATAAAACAATCATCAATAGTGTAATGAAAATTGAGTAGATAGAGGTATAATCTATGGGGAAGAACAATAATCACCAACATGGGTGATGAAAGGGAGTTCATGGAATGTTATTGTTGTTTAGATAATCTTATGGATAATATATTATTCAATCTCTTATATTTAGAAATATGATTATGGTCACATATTAACAAAAATAAAGAACACATTGTGAATTTCACGAATTATAATTATGTCCTTATTCATTTTGGGTACGATTAGGCTCTTAAGAATATTGGTTTTAGAAAAACCAGTATTAGAGGAAAATATATTAGGTAAATTGAACTTCTCTTGTTTGATGGGTTAATTCACAATTTTATCAGTGTTAGCAATTTTGTGACAACATACATGCCTTATAATTCAGAAAAAAGACTTGTACCATCAAATTTAATGATGGTTCACTTATTCGCCAAGGGAGAAGAACAAAGGGAAATCCTTACCTTATGGTAGAGGAAAATTTATGTATGCTATACAAAGGATAGTAGAATAGGTTATGGAATACACTACTTTACCATTTGATCCAAACATATTTGGTGAGTATGAAATAGATAAAAGTAGCTATTGATATTCCCCATCACACATATGATTACACTAACATATTTGATTCATGTCAAAAACTAAAGATTATTCAGAATTTCTATAATACAAAGAAGATGAAGGAATTAAGGTTTATTAAGATTGTGACCATGATCTTTTATGGCCAATATCTCCAAAATCAATGGATTGAAGTAGGTATTTCATGATGTTAATAGACAACTATAACAAAATGGAATTTATTTTTTAAATCACAAAGAAGACCATTATGTACAAATGTATCACTCCATATTAAATGAGAAGTGAGAGTTTTTTTGGTGTGAAGATCTAAAATTTTTTAACTAACAATGGGAAAAAATTAAAAAATAATCAAATTTAAAAATATTTGGAAAATCATATAATTCAACATCAACATTCGACTTATAGAACAACCTAGCGGAGTGGGGTTATGGAAATAATAAATCATTAAATCATAAATAGGGATCAAACAATGTTGATTGAAAAGTCTCTTCAAAACAATATTGTAAAGAAATGGTTCTTAAAAAAATTTATATCTCCAATATATATTTTCTATCTGAAAATGAAGTGACAAATACATATTAAATTTGGTATATAAATAATTATACACTCTAATACATCTGATATTTTGGAAGTAAATATTTTATTATCAATAAATAAGAGTGCAGAAAATTTAAAGACTATGAATATAAAGACATATTTAATGGATAATAATCAAATAGTAAATTGTACAGGTGATACAAAAATAATCTTGAGATGTTGATTTAAATTACTGTTGTTTTGGGGGTTGAAGATGGATAAATAAAAGAATCACACGAGAAAATTTGGAATGAAACCTTCCAAATTTCTAAATCTGAGAGCGATAAAGAAGAATTTGTTTCAAGGGGAGTTACAAGGCATGATGAAAACGTTTATGAAGACTCATATTTTGAAAAAAACCTAAAAATTATAGTTGGTTCATGGAGATAAAAAATATGGTTTAAATTACTGAAATAATCATTGTTGGATACCGGATAGACCTCGTCCAAACTAAAATAATGAAATCTTAGTTGTAATTATCTTTATTATAATTATAAGAAACAAAATAATTTAAAGAATCTACATATGATAAGAGTTGAGTTATGATATTAATGAGTAACTTTACCATATAGAGAATAGAAATACTTCAAAATTTGTTCCAACTCAAAGTGACAATAATTTCATTGGAACCATGTGGGTGTTCTGAAATAAGCTAAATGAAAAAGGCAAGATGATTTGGAATAGAAAAATACTTTTATACAAATGGTATTAAAAAATTAAAATAATTTATTTGGATGAGATATTTTCACCTCTGGAATGCCTTGAAACTATACAATGATTTATATCCATGAAAATTTTAAAAAAATCAATATATATCAACTGAATGAAAAATATGCCTTCTTAAATGGTGTCCTTGAATAGGAAGTATATATTGAGAAAACAGATGGGTTTACCTTTAAAGAATACGAAGGAAAAGTGTGTTATTTAAATAAGTACATTCCTGGACTCAATAAATCCCCAGGGGAATGATATTCTGGATTTGGCCAATGTATAAAGAATCTAAGTCATCATAGAGGAGGATTTAACTATAATATCTATATATATTTGGATAATGAACAATGGTTGATTCTTATCCCTTATATTGATGAACTAATTATTGGAGGCTCAGATGACAACCAATATAAGAAATTTTCATCCCTCATGAGATACAGATTTAAGATGCCTCTAATTTGTGAATTTTTTTACATTTCCTGCAAGTAGTTGACAATTTCTAGGAGATATTATTTATCAAAAAAATAATTATTAAAACGTGGTTTTAAGAAGATTTCAAATGGAAGAATCAAGACCCTTGAAAAATCTAATATAAAAAATATTGATATTATAGTAAATGAGTTCAATGTGACCATGAATGAATAAATTATAGGATGTTTCATCTATTTGACTTCCAATAGACTGAATATATTATTTACCACTTATCAACCATCTCATTTTTAGAGTGATCCAAATGAGAGTCACATGAAATATATAAAGAGAATTGTTCTATATATTACCATATGATGAACTCTGGGTTGTTCTATTATAATGATGGACATCAAAATTTAGAAGGATTCACTGAAGCAGATTGTGATTGGATTAGTAGATGGCTAAAAATGAACTTCTAGTGGTGATTTTTATCTTGTAAGTTTATATATTTAATGAAAAATCATGAAGAAATATTTCATTTGTTTGATCACAATGGTGGATGATTATATTTCTTCAACTCAAGCATGCACCCAATTTCTATGGATGGAACAAAAAATTGATGATTTGGGTGGTAAGTTCTAGCATTTTAATTATGTGTAAAAACTAAAGTAAATTAAATCTTAGAAAAAATCCTATCCAAAATTTTTTAACCTCGATCATTGAGATCAAATATCATATCATAAAGGATAAAATGGTGTAAGGATTTGTGGTTTTCGAGTATGTGTTAACAGAATATAAATAGAATATTTCATGGAAAATGAACTAACCAAAGTGGTGTTTAAAACGAATCTGTTAGTTAATTAATTATAACCATTATATTCCCTTTAATTAATTTCGGGATGGACCTCCACTCCCCATAGTTTCTTTATGAGTAAGGTTTGTTTTCTCCCCTTAATAATTTGTATTTTTAATCCCATATTCAGAACATTTTGAAGTAGTTAACTCTTTTGGTTCACTTCTAAATGGGGAGAAATGATCCTTTTTTATTACACCAAGCTTTTATCCCATGTAATTAGAATTGATGATTAGTGTGTCTTTGATAAACTTTTGAATAAGTGGTTGATTTTAAAAATAGTTGGAGTGTGGAGTTTGCAACAAACTTAATGGGGGAGACTGTCAGATGAAATTTCTTTCAGAGGTTAGTATGATTTTTTCTTGTTGATAAAGTGAATAAACTGAAAAATTCCATTCTATAGGAACCAGGACTATTCTATAGATGAAAGGACAGACTAAAATCACCATGACCATGTCATATCCTTTTTGGTTTTCCCCCAAAAAGATGGCCAACCTTGGATAGGTAGCTGAGCTAGATTTTTCCCACACAAGTGGGATAAATATCAACTATACATATGAACCATCTAGGCTAGAAAGACACCAATGACCTACAAGGTATGTAAGAAAGCAGGTGGTTCAACATGCACAAGTTATAGAAGTGGTCCATTCTACAAGGGAGGAAATGCAGAGTAAGTGGTCCATGGTGTAGGGAAACACCATAGGGAAGGCTGGGAGTAGACCCCTTGACATGAATCTAGAAAGTAAATAAAATGAGTTAACTTATATGGTGTGAGATTTATGAAGTCATGTTTGACGTGGGACTTAGGATATTTAGGCTATGATATAAGCAAGGTCACCATGAAACATTATAGGTCTTAGAAGAGATTAGTTCCAATGTAGTTTTCAAGGTGTCCATATTGTGAAACCCAAAGATATACCACAATCTCATATGATATAATGTTATCCACACCACATCCAGGAATTTTGATGTGGAGTATCCAAATTTTGTAGAGGAATTTTTTGGGTTAAACATTCTTATAGGATTCCAAATCGAAGTATCAAGGACTACGCTACAGTCAACTTAGATTGGAAGGTGTTCTTGTTGCAACCATGAATTATGATGTGGAGTGTCTGATTTTCACAGAATCATGTTTTTTGGGATCTATTATTCCATGAATGGATATATTGTAGAAATTATGTTCACATCACAACTAGTTTGGTGTGAGATTTAGTTTAAGGAGATCATTCTGGAAATCATAAAGAGGAGTTATAGAAGGATTTATGGGAGAGAAAAGTGGTTCTATTCAAATGGAAGTCTACATTATTTAGTTTTTTATCAACATAAATAATGGATATAAACACCATATTAACATGTTTAATGCTACAATATATGTGAAATGAGATATACTGCCCCATGTAATACATGGAAAAATTATATCTAGGACATTTTATAGCATTGACTGTTTAATGTTAGGGGAATTTATGATTTGAAAACTCCCAATGGTTAATTCTGATTTTATGTTGCATTTTGTCCCTAATAAATATAGGAGAAACATGGAACAATATTGAATACATAAAAAATTATTTCTATCCCTTGGATGGATATCAAAAGAGGAAAAAACAAATTTATTCATAATAGTGATTTTTACAAATAAATACATTGGCGAAGTCCGTGGGTATTTCTGGAATAGATTTCTAGAGGTATTTTTCTAGTTATATTTTGGTTGTTTTATGGTAAATGAAGGATAATTTCTTGGTGTCTCATACTTATTATAAATTGAAATTATTATTTTAAATAGAACCCCAATTATGGTGGATGTTTATATTATCATTATGTGAAGAAAGATTATTGAATAGAAAGATTAGCGAGTTCCTCATTGAAGGAGAGTAGTGATTTCTCAAATTATTCATTACAGTGAACCAGGAGGGTTAGTGAGACTACTCCAAAATGTACTCTATGAAGTGAGATTTTAGATACTATGTTGTAAAAGAACATTAAAAATTTTAATCGATGGACGTCTCCTAGTGTGGGTGAACCCAGTAAAAACACCTAAGTTTTTTTGTGATCTTATCACTCAATGAGGGGAAAGTTAGAGAGAAATAAAAAACATCCTAAAAGTGAGAGAACAAGATCATCAATCAATAAAGAATTAGATATAACCAGATTCACCGCCCTTTAGGGTGTTATATTTTATAGAATTTTAAAAAACATGAACTAATTTTTTTTAAATGCATGACAATTGAAATGAACATGGACACAACAAGATAAGATAACCTACCACATGAAGAAATGATAATCGTCTATAAGAAAAAACTGTACATTGAACAAATGTTTAGTGAACTATCCCAAAACTTTACAAAAACCAACTATGTGAAGAGGATCAATGATAGATATAATTTCATAGATGAAAGAGTATCTGAATAAGAAATATTAAATTCATGATATAGAGTCTATATAAAAAATGACGCACTGTGAACACATATGAAGGATTAATCTTCACATGAAAGAGATTAAAATTATAAGATGAAAGTAGTGATCAACCCATGCTTGATATGTGTCGACATGATGATTTTACATGAGAGAAAAATGTGATGTATTCATTTCATCCATGAACCAGAGTAAATAATTCATGTGCATGTGACAGTTATATGATATTCATTATAATCCCACACATTATTTTTGGAGGTCTATGTTATGTCCATCAAAGAGGTAGATCCATATATTTACATGGGATTATCTAAATGCTAGATATACTATATTAATCCTAGTTAATATCAGATGTCCATATTCAGATCACATGAAAAATTATTATATATATACATGATAATCATCAATGCATACTCGTAAGGGAGAGTCCATTTGAAATTTAAAAAATTTTGGAATATGTACCATGATGTTATATTGGTTTCATGAAATAAAAAAGAAATATATGAAGGTGGGGTTTCCTTAAAAATGATTAATTTGAATTACATGAGTGATATTAAATGAAGAATATTTTATTATTAGGATTTTATAGATTATATAAGAATATAATTTATTAAGTATTTTGTAAAATAAATGGATGATTCAAAACATTTAGATATCATATGAAGAAGTTTCATTTCCAGTCTTAATTATGATTTTGAGGCGGATTTGAATGATAAATTAAATTTGAATATTACACATCAACTTTAAATGAGACAGATCTCTAAGAAGATTATAATAAACTCGAAGACAGAATAATATATGTAATATTTTATGATATTTTAAATCCAAAGAAGGTCAGGGATCCCATGGAATTGAATGCTTGATATTTCAAAATGATTGAATTTTTAAATTTCTTTACAATTGAATAATGAGAATAATATTCACATTTAGTGAATACAAATATGGTAATAATTACAATTAAAAATGTTTTTTCAATGAATTTATTGTTAATAAAAACTCTTGTGTTAATTAATTGATATAATATAGAATTCAGTGAAAAGTTTTATGTATAGAAGTTAGAGAAAAAATATAACTAGTAATGCATACACATGAATCATTCAAATAATTGAAGAAGAATTAAAAAAGGAAGTAGTATAAGATAATAAGAGGGTGATAAATATACCAAATAATACATTCAGGTCAAAAATACTGATTAATCTAGCCTATACCATTCTTCTATATATGTATGAGAAGTTTTAGACAACACATTCGATTGATGCAACTAATGAAAGAATATCATTGATACTATCTAGGAGGGACTCAAACCAACATTGTTGATCTTGATTCATGAACGTATAATACAATTATATTTTATGAAGGTAAAAAAATATATCAATTTATTTTTATCTAGTTAGTTCTAGGATAATAGGTATAAGGTCATACCATTTCTCATTCTTTCATTGATAATAAAATGGATGTTGAGTGCATGTGGGGAAAAAATAACCATACAATGAGGATGTAGTTATCTACGAGGAGGTGAAACCCATTATCAAATCATAGTTTTATTTTTTTTGATGTTTTATTGTTTATATCTACATAAAAACAAACAAATGGATAGATAAAATAAGTTAGTGATCCATTCAATAAACAAGTACATCAGTGAAAATGGTATAGAACTAAAAACTGAATAAAAGTATACCAAAAATGATTCCCCCCCCACTCATAGAGCTGGGTAATAGTGTTGCTATACTAATAATGGGTAAATATTCCTGGGTTTTCATTATAAATAAAATAATTTAAGGGTTTCAACTATTACATAAATTTAATTTGAAACAATATTTAGCATTCAAAATTTCACTTAAAGAACCCCTTTTAAAATTTCACTTGAAAACCAGGTTTAGGAAACAAAACTTACATTTCCAAATTCTACCTTCATCCTTATAAACATATTAACAGAAATACCAAAATACCTTTATATAAATTAAAATATTCATTTATCTGTATGTGAATATGTATAAAAATAGATCTATACATATGTCTTTTTATATGGGTGTCGGTATTAAGGATTACATGAAATATATAAAATATGGGTTGCAAGTGAACAACCTTTAGCTTTGTAAAATATATTAGAACAATAAATATTTTTAAATTGATATTATAAAAAACATCAATATCATTAATGTCTAAATAAACCCATTAGAAATTAAATTTTAAACCAATAATACATTTATTAACTTTAAAATACCTCTTAAAGATCCATTCAGAAAAATTCATAAACCATTTGTGTGTACAATATGGAAATTCATATTTAAACTCCCATTTTAAATAGTAAAACATTTATATTTCAATAAAAAACAAATTTAAAAAAAATTTCCTTATAAATATCTTAAATACTTAGATTACTATCATTTGAAAATTTAAACATGATCTTAGAAGACAGACAATCAGTGGTTCCAAAATCAAATGTTAATGCATGTGGAAAACCTACCTCGAATAGATGAAGAATGGGATTAAATTTTGAATATATGAGGAAGGGGACCTAGAATAGAGATATGATACCCTGGGATAGATAAATATGAAAATTTTTCATGTGCAACACATTAGGGTTTGACCAATATGTGACTCGATGAGGTGAAAGAGGAGAAGCAGGGATAAAAGAGATAAAGAAGGTACATGAGGATAATGTAATCAAACATAAAAGAGAACTAATGTAAATAAAAATAAAAGGTGTATAAAATTAAGGTAGAAGTGAAATTGGAGGCACACCCCATCTACCTATTGATGGAGCATACATGAATTGGGAAGGGGAGACCCAAATTGGGGTTTTATTTCAATATGGGTTTAATTGAAATATAAATTTTTTGAAATATGAGTATGTCAAACTATTACCACGTAGTTTAACTAACCATGTTCCCATGAATAGACACTTGTGGGAATATTTATGGTTGTATAAACCATGCTCAAATCATACAGAATAACTCTTCAAAATTGTAGACCCCTACTGTATAGATGCCACAATGTTAGCATAACCATGTACAAACCGTGCGATATGAAGAAATTTCATGATTTCCAAATTTTACAAAATAAAATAACATAGCCTCAAAATAAAAAATGATAAACAAATAAATAAAATAATCAAGATAATATAAATTGGGATGTGATAATTATCAACATTATATAACATTATACCCCTAGAAAGTCATAGTCATACATATCGAGCAAAGAGAAATATGATGTTTAACTATTCCAAGAATGATTCAAATTCCCAAAACTACAGAACACCCTATAAATATACATGACATGACCCACGATGCTGATGAACATGAGATAAGATTATAGCTCAATTTATCACTTAAATGACCCCAAAAATTTCATCCATGGATCAGCCATCCTGATATAACGACAAATATGGGGAATGCCCCAAGTGTCCAAACTCATCGTGAAAGAGAATGATGAAAAGTTAAAATGAATCCCCTTAAGGAATAAAAGGTTTAAAAAATCAAAAAATTTCATGAAATATGATGTTTTAGAGAACCAAATATGGAAATAAGGCACTTGAAAGCATGTGATAAACATTGGTGGTTTCCCTACCATATTTAAAATTCAACTGGGTTATTGATTCTCTTGAAATAACCCATCAAAGTCCAAAAGAAAAATTGAAAATGGAAACTATAAGAAGATATAAAATAATAAAAAGTAAATATTCTAACAAAAAATATCATAATTTAGGATTTATACATTACCTCCAAAGGAAAATCAACAAATCTAAATTAGGCTTAGGGAATGAGGGGGAAATGCTCAAGTCAAAAAATAAAACAAAAACTGTCCACTCAGGTAACATATATATATATTCAAAGATGTTCACTTTTACTAATTAGAAAAATACTTAAATTCTAGTATTATAGAGCTAAAAAAAGAATAAAAAAATTATGAAGTGTCTCTATGAGTCAAAATTGAATCCCATAGAGGGAAGGCTCAAACAAAACTCTTATCCTATGGAATATTCATTATCCCCAAGGACCATTATAACATATCCAGACAAGAAAAAGGTATAAAATATCCCAAATTTCATGGTGATATTCATAAGGAAAAATATTATCATAAAAAAATGGGTTAAGAAAAGGGGACATCCGGATCCATCTCTCTTAGAACAACACTTAAATCCAAGCTACTAGGCCTTAATTCATCGAAACCTCATAGGGAATCAACAACACAACAAAATGATCATAATTTTGATGAAGAAACCCACTAATTTCAAAAAGATATTTATAGTTAATCAAATTAAGGTACAATCAACAATTCACTTAATATAAGTGATTAAGGAAGGTTGTCCTACCAATCCACATAGAGTATGGGCATGAACAACAACGGTAAAGGAAGTACACATTTACTAAAACACATGGTCAAATAAAAAAACCCAAATTACCATGAATTTAATTGAAGACGTAATTAAAATAAAAAAAGGAAAACCTCCGTTAAATTTTCCTAACTAAAATCTCAAAAAATCAGTGAAAACCGCAATTCAAATAAATAACTAAATTAATAAATCACATGTATCGAATGATAAACAATTTCTTTAAAGTATTTCAAAACCAAACACTATAATGAAATACTATACCAATTTTTTTATCAAAATGGTCACACATTTTCAAAATATAATTTTATAATCCTTTTTGAAGATTGCATTTTAATTGATAAAAAATTTACCCATTTTAAAACCAAATATGTATTTTTAAATTCCTTATTTAAATAATTCCATGTTTTTAATTTTGAAATTCAAAAAATCATTAACGATCACCTGAAAACCATTTTGATGCTTTATACATTCATTATTGAAAACAAATACATTTTTATAATCATTATTTTAATTTAAATTCCTTTTTAAAAATTTAATTATGAAATTAAAATAAATTTGCATTATTTTAAAATAACATATATTTTATATTCACAACAAAATTATATCAAAAATAGGTTTACACCATGATATTAATGATCAATTAATAAAAAAAATATACATAACTAATAGGAATTTAAAATTTAAAATGAAAAAATATTATAGTTTTAGGGGACTAGTGGTTGCACACCACATGACCATATGAGTTGACTGGCCAACTCAAGGTGAGTGAAAACCATAGGATGTTTTGGATAACCATGAAGATAAGATACATATGATTTTTTAGTAAATATGAGTCAATTATATGCCTCTAGTTCCACTTCATTTTCACTCCCATCATTGATGAACCTCAAAAAACCCAATAAAAAACAAATACCATCCAAAATATCATTGATATAATAAAATTATATATTGATATGAAAAATAGAAATCAAAATTCATGAATCAAAAATGATATCCTCTCGAAACCCAATTTTTCTAGTAGATAAGATCTAATTATACTCTTTACATACCTATATATAGAATCTGAATAGCCCAATCAAAAACTAGTCATTATTAACCAACTAAAAAGGTAGTATTTGATTCCATTTTTTCAAAAAACCAACATTCCTTCTCATGACATGTTTGATCGAGTTAGCCAATGAAAACACTGAAGGGGAATCTATGATCACTCATTGTGATAATAAGTTCCTTGGAATCATATAAAATAGAAAGATAAAATTTATCCTAATAAAAAATATTTAATTAGAAACAATAATTATTTGGAGATTCTATGAAGACCCCTCTATAATTAGTAAATCTACATCAAATAAAATTAATAGAAACATGTACATAGATATAAATAAGATAAAGCACTGACAAAATCTTATCCACACCACCAACCCCCTCAAAAGAAACAACCCCAGTTTCCAAATCCAAATCTCTATATTCTAAAAGCCGTTGATTATTAAAATTACAGAAAATAGGTATATTTTATTTATTTAATGATATTGGGAAATAGAAATTTAATAAAACCATAATGTAAATTCCATGTGACTCCCTTAATTAATATATTGTCCCAAAAAAATCACTAGTAGTTATCATAAGATGATTTGAAACATGAAACTAAAATATAATATAGGTGTGATTATTAAAATTTTAAGAAGGTCACAAACCACCTTACAACCTGATATACCATTAATAAAAGATCCATTTTCATGTTAGTTTAAAATTAGGTATAAGTGTCTCTAAAAAGATTTTAATTTTCTAAAGTAAAAAATCATGGGTTATAACTCTAAAATAAATATTTTAATAAACAGAAAATTCTTGTGAAAAAACACTTTATTTATTTATAAAAATGGAAATAACTAATATTTATTAATTTAGAACTATTTACCAATTTTACTACTAAATAATTTAAACATAAATAACATCACAAACATCATATCACAGGAACCTTAGAGCTATTAAAGAAATCTCGGAAAAGTCTACACAAACTAATAAACAAGGCTGATTCCATATAAAAAAACCTTTCCTAACACCTAGTGTTTCCCTCATGGGCTTAACCTGGGGTCATATCACATAATCAAAATGAAATCTATATTATATCCATCGGTCATAGCACGATTATATACTTCTATTACATGTGTACATAGAATTTAGAACTATACACACACAGTTCTCCTTGATATATAAATTTGTGTGATCAACTAAAATAAATATATATACTTTTGATCATAAAAAACCGTAAAATAATTATTTTTTTTCACACCTCGTTACCCACCATATTGAAATATCCCCCATTCATCAAAATTTACAAAATATTTTAATGTCTCAAAAATGAGGTTTTAATTATATAATATTAAATCATTCCTCTCTTCCATAACAATAAAGGGGAATAACCATGTGTTTTTATTATTAATTAAATCATTTAAGGATTCTAATCATGCCTTATATTTAAAAAGGATTAATACTTATCATCCAAAATATCATTTAAAGAATCCCTTTTAAAAGTTCACTTAAAAACCAGGTTTAGCTATAAAATTTAGGTTTCTAAATTCTTACTTTATCCTTACAAAAATATTTTCTTATATATATATAGATAATGTTTCCTCAATACAAAAATTCAAACATATTTATTTGAATATGTAGATAAATTTATCTATATATATTTATATCTATGTATATGGATACAAGAATCAAAAATGAATGTAACATTTATAAAATGGGTTACAAGTAAAAAAACTTAACCATTAAAAATTATATTATGAAAATCAATAGTTTGATATTAATCTTTTAAAAACCAAACATATCATTAAATTACAAATATACCCTATATAAATCAAATTGGAAACTGAAGATACATTTATTATTTTTAAAATACCTCTTAATGATCTATTCATGTAATTTCATAAACCATTGTTGTATACTATAGGGAAAATCTGAAATGAACACCCTTTTAAAATACAGAAACACATAAATTTATATTAAAACCTAGCTAAAATCCAAGTCACTATTTGTTAATTTCATATAATCTCACAATGCTATTAGTTGGTTATGTAAACATGAATTCAAAAAGAAATATATCAATGATTCCAACATTAGATTTCAATAAATGGGGAAAATATACATTGAATCAATGGATAATGGACTAAAACATAAACTATAAGATAATTTTAACCCTAAATACTGATCAAACATCATATGAATACGGAAAAAATGAAAATAATTCATGTTTAAAACCCTAGGGGTTGACCCATATGTGATATAGTTAGGGGAAAGAGGAGAAGTAAGTAGACGGGAGAGGAAAGTGTTAAAGGAGGACAAAGGAACATTACTTATAATAGATCCACATAAAATCATAAGAATATGATGCCAAAATGAAGGAAACAATTAAGGATGAGGCACACCCAAGATGCCTTTTTATAGACCTATAACAAATAGGGGAAGGGAAACCCTAATTGGAGGTTTATTTAATTTAGGGTATAATTAGAATTTAAAAATATAAAATCTTACTATGTTTCACTGTTTCTAAATTATTTAAATAACCGTGTTCCAAAAATTAACCCATCATTGGTTGCTTTTCAATATATTCGTTATTGTACTGACCATAAACAAAGCAAGAAAAAATAGATCTATAATGATATGGACCCCCAATGCATGGCTTTCACACAATTAGCATTAACTATTTTCTAAACATGCATCATGTAAAAAAATTTAAAAATAAAAAAATTATAAAATAAAATACCTAATCCTTCAGTGAAAATATAAATTAAATAAATAAATAAAACAATCAAGATAATAGAGGTTGATGTGTGACATTTTTCCCCTAGAAGAAAACTAGATATATTTTTGTAATCTTGTTGAATTTATATATTTACACATTATTCTAATTGGAAACACATTTTTATAAATACAATTCATAATTTTATATTATTTACAAATATAAGGGAGATAATGGAGTGTGTTATACCAGTATCAAAAACTGTATTAGCTAATTTTGATTGCACAATAATTCCAATCATAATAATATCATTTAGTTATATAACCCATTTCCTTATAAATAAAAAGGTATGAACCTTATCTTCACTCCTCCATAACATAATGTAATCATTTTCATGGGGAAATGATTATAAATGTTCTTTATTTACTCATGATGAAAATAATAAACAATGGATTGAGCTTATATATAATTCCCTTTCCTAGTAATGAAGGTGGTGAGTTGTTGTATTATATCCCTCAGACACTAATGATCAAGATCACTCATATTCTAATACTTATATAACCTATCACTTCAAATAAAGTAATATTATTAGTGCTTCATACTAAGATTTTGACATATAGTTAGTAAGAAATTCAATCCACTTTTTTTAAAGGATGAATTCACATTATTTTTATTTATCTATATTTTTTTACATAAATCTTGGAGGCCACTAAGAATATATGAACACATTTTTTATGTTTATAATACATTAAAAATGTATTTTCTTAGGTAAAATTAATATATTACTAGTAATTTTAAATAATTTGATTTAATATTATAAAAAACCTCTCAATGTAATTTTTTTTTAATTTTGTGAGTGAATTCAAATGAAAATGGCCATAGAAAGTAATATAAAAATATCACAACTCTATCATCCTCGTTTTGATTAAATTATAAAAATTATATGTCTATCTAGACCTATGGAATTAATTAAAATTAATTTAAAATTACATATTTATAAAATTATTTTCACTCTTTGGATTCGATTCAGTCTCCATTTATAATTTTTTTACTTATTTCCACTACTAATTTTGATGCCCTTTAAATATATATATTTTTACCATAACCTTTTCATTCATAAAATTTTCTAAAAGAATATGTTTAATTAATATAACACTCAATATCTAGAAGATATTTGTCCCATATAAATTATAGCGGTTTTCAACTCAGACATTATAAAACCATATACGAATAATTTCATGATAATGTAAATCCTTAAACATGTTTTTTATTTTAAGAAATTATATGAATCATATGAACTATAATATCCACTTTTTTCTTTAATTAAAACACCCATATTATCATGGTTAACTTTCAAGTAATCCTCTCATTTCCCATTTCCTATACATTAGTTATTATTTTGATTTCTGAATGACATTCATCCTTATATTGAACCCACTTCGTGTTGAGTTACAATTGTTTTTAACAACCATAAAAGTAATATTAATGATTTAAATATATTATAAGAACAACTTAAAATTATTTTAGAGTTCCCAAGTATATTGATGTATCAGAATTTATGTTCCCAATAAAGGGTTCATTATATATTGTGCTATAAATAATGAATGAATATTGAAAGAACATATTAAATCATAGAAGAGATCTTATATCATTATTCATATGGAAATGGGATATATTCCATTGGATAAAATTAGACATTAATTCAAATGGAAAAGAACATAGCTAGAAGGTCTAATAATTGATATTTTATGTGTAGAATCTATTTGAGAAGATTGGGATACCATATAGCCTTCAGTTGGAAGTTACCTCATAGTTTTTCCATGCTAATGAACAATAAAGAATAGGGGATAAGGTGCTATAATGAACGAATGGAAAGGAAGATTCTTGATTTTTTATTTAAAATAATATTACTTGAAGAAATTCATTTGGAAGGGCTATTTAAAAATGTCGTGGATAATATTTCATAGAGTATATTCTTATTGAACATACTCATAGTGTATAATTTATATAATATGTTATGTCATTCAATAAGATTGAGATAATAATATGTTTAGAAGAGTTACATGGATTGTTTAGTTTTCTGTATATTTTATCTCTATGAAGTAGTCAAAAATGAATGTGGTGAAGTCACATCCTTATTTTTTTTAATCTTGAAGTATATTTTATCATATGGGAATACAATTGTATGATTTTATAGAAGATAAATTTTGTTTAGGTAGTGGAATAAAATTGAAAAACTCAGTAGTAATTAAATTTTTCATAAATATTGGTAATTATTTTTACTATGATTTATGTTGATTTACAGTTATTAAAACCTAATTTAATAATTTTTAAATTAATAAATATTTATTCTAGAATTTTTTATTCCAATAAATTTGGTAAAATATATATATACATAATGTTCATTTTTGGTACTGAACTATATACATATGAGTCTTTTGTGTTTGAAAATTATTACAAATGGAAATGAAAAGTGATATGTATAGTTGACCCTAATAGTTTATTACCAAAAATAAAAGTATATTTGAGTAGAATTAGAATATTATAACTATGTTTTGGAGACACACTAGATTTTGTGAAAGTAAACCTATTAATTTATGGAGGAAATTTTCTAAGAAATGATATGCACAAGATTCATCTGTAAGATTAATTGAAAAATTGAAACTTTGAGAAGTACTCCTAGTGATGAATAAAATTTGTTCTGGAGTATAATAGAATATTTTATTAAATTAACTAGATACATAAATTTCGTTTTACCATGTGTAAAAGTATCTTTATGCAAAAGAAGAATAAATATAAATGACATAATAATTTTTTAAGGGTTATAAAATTGTATGCTAAAAAGTAAAATACATAGTGAGAAGAGTAAAAGATGTTTCAAAATATAGATACTCCCTGATATATGTAAGAGAAAATAGTTCTTACATAATGGCTCTTAGTCTTCCAAAGATGTTATATTTCCAGAATCAAATATTTTGAAGATAAATCAATTCAGGGTATTCTCTACCAATTATTTAGTATATTAAATATCATGATGATGGTAATAATCAAGATTCATGCCAAGAGAATAATAAATAAGTTTTTATATTATTCAAATGTTAAATACCATGAAGCATTTATGAATAAGTTTTTATTATAACTTAAACTTTTTGAGGAGTAAAGAAGATTGAGTATCCATGTTATGAAGAGATATATCATGATGTGATGCTATCTAAGGAGATGAATAAGTTGAATCTTGTAATAATATTTGAGATGAGGCCACATCACAGAGAATAAATTGCATGTCGTTATTAATATTAAATTATAACATAGAGTGAGACACAACATAGTGCATGATGAAGAAGATATCATGTGGGAGATTCATGTCGCACTGTTATAAGACTCCAATTTTTTTATGTGTTTTTATTTAAATAAATACTATAATGAATTTATTATATCACATGAAACATATAAAAAATGCACCATGATATAATATAAACATTAATCCATCCTGAAAATAAAATATGAAGTATGATTAAAAAAATACAAGAATATTAAAACCTCAAGTAAATAAAAAAAGAGTGAAAATGTTTTATTTTAGATATTGTTATTAATGTTTTAAAAAATAATTTGACGTAGTATAATACAAATGAATAGAAAAAATTTAATTGTTAGAAGAGAAATAAATAATTTTATGTGATGATAATCATTTTGTGTTAAAAAGAATATTTTCCAGGTATTTTATTTTTATATATATTATATATTTTATTGTAATAAAATAAATTGACCACTTTTAAAGGATTAATCAAAAAAATGATTCAATGCACACACTAATATATTAAAACAAATTTAATTATTAATTGATATGAAATAATATTATGACCACTTAATGTAAAAAATCATTTTCTTTGATAAAAAGTTTGTTCCATTATATTATATTTTTTAATTTAAAAGTAAAATTATAATATTTTAAAATTTTAAATTTATAATAAGGAATTCATTTTTTGAGTCATTAATTTTAAATTATATTAAGGAAATTTTTTGGTTTTTTATAAATATGTTGATTTTGGATTGATTAGTAAAAAATATATCTTTTTAGAAATACCACTATTTTTATAACATTATCATGATAAAATAAAGACATAAAAACTAATTGAACCATTTTATCAACCAAAAATGAAATTAATGATTAATCTAATAAATTTTTAAAAATTAAATTCAATTTATAAACATATGTTCGACATCTTATAACCTAAATTATATTTTATCCTAATAAATTTATTTTGGTTATTTATATTTAATAGGGTGGTTGGAAGGTTCCATTCAATTTTGTATAGATAAAAATGTCTAATAACAATTTTTTATTTAATAATAAAACATCTAATTTCATAGGAACCATTAACATTTAAAATTATTTGGAAATAATTATATAACAATTAGTATTTTATCAAAAAATACCCCTCTGCTAAAGTATGAATACACATCTCTTTTAATTTGGAAATATAATTTATATTCAACTCTAAAATCCCATGATCATGCCATTTAAACTCTTCCATGTATTTTAGAACCTTTGGGATGTTCTGATGTCACACTTTCCTAAGACTTCATTGTCACGAACCAGGACGAGATTCAATAAAACCCAACACCTGACACGGTCTGTGACATGGACAGAAGGGCGCTCCTGATCGCCACGCGCTGAAAACTTTTTTCGTCCATCTACTATAACAAGAGTGGAAATGTTTTTAACCTAATGAATAATCAGGATAGAATAAATAAAATAAACAAAATGAGCATGCAACAATGACCAACAACAGAATTACAAACAAATATAATAAAATGATTCAGTTATATGATACAATTGGACAAAAAGAAATGAAAACATATACCAAAATGCTATCAACACAATATCCATGTGACCTCAATGTCACCATTGTCTAAAAGACCAAACCACTCCAAGATTCAGCTCAACTCGAAAACCTAAATAAGAAACTGAACCTAAAAAAAACTGGTTCTATTGACATCGAATGACATAAGTTGGGTGTGAGATAAATAGATCAGTAGGCAACAACTAAATAATCAACGTGTTTCCTTTCCTGAAAATATTACACTAACACTATTTTAAAATAAATATATGAAAATATAGTTTCAACATTTTAATAAATAAAAACATCATTTTCCTTAATCCAAAATAACTCAAAACATCTTTCAATTTTCAAAATAGGTTTCAATTTTGAAAACCAAAACCCAATAAAATCAATTTTAGGGTTGTGCTAAAAATGAATAACTAATATAAGTAGAAAAACAAGAGTAGGAAAATAAAAACTAACAATTATATATAGTAAGAATGGAAATTTTATAATCTTCCTTAGAGAGATCCCTTGTCGTACTTAGTTTGGAACCACCTAGTGGCATATAGTGAATCTCCCTAGTCTCTAACCAAATGGTTGCCATAAACTAGCCAATTTAGTGGAACAACAGACCCAACCACTTAGCAAATCCATGGGGTACAAAACTGCTTAATCGGGGTTAGAAAGAAATTATATCTTGATCATCTAAAATATTCTCAGGAACCCATGGTAAAAGAATACTGTGTAAGTAAGAGGCTCTATCATGCTTGAATCATCTTACCTATCGTCACCTCACTTTACTACCCCAAGCACAGAAACCACCTATATGATAACCCATAAAAGAAAATACCCCATACAGAGGTTCCAAATAAACACACACACACATATATATATAAAACATTGTCAAATGTTCCAATCGGGCCAGCAAATCATATAACATTCAACCATTTCCAATGAAAACAAACTAGTTTGGCCAAACCAAACATTAACTTTACATACCCAAATACATTTTCCAAAAGAATTTCAAAAACCATTTCCACACAACATGAAATTACACTTCCAAAAACACTTTCTATATGGTCATTTAAACCAAATATTTACCCCAAACATGTATCAATTTTCAAATGGAACATTACACCAAATATTTACCCCAAACAAGTCTCAGTTTCTAAATGAGCCTTTACCCTTATTAAATATCTCACCAAATGATGTTTCAAGTTCAAATGGGAAAAACTTTAAGAGAATACATTTTAAGGTACATTTCTATATTTCATGAAATTTTTCCCCATTTAGAAATCATGGGACCATTTTAAGAAAAGGAGAGGAAGGGTGGATGGGAAACTTTTAAGGGAAAATATTTTCAAAGTATTATATTCATTTCAATTCACATCTATGTGGGCACCTTGTTCACCCATAGATGTTCACACTTCTAATATAACCCTCTATATTTCCATTAAGACACCCAAAAACGTTTTTAGAACCATAAATTTATTTTTAAACAAATACTAATCAAGTCATATAATTGAAAGAGCATAAATAACCCAATTTAAGAACCTTGAAAATCCTCCCAGTACATTCCATTACAAATATCAATACATAAAAACAACAAAATCATACACACAATTCCAAACCCACCATCCATACATTGATAAATAAATATTTCCAAGGGACCACACCACCCAAATCAGCTAATTATTTCTATCAAAACTCAATTTTCATCTTACCAAACACATTTTCTGTGAATAAACAATGGAATATACAAGGAATCACATAAAAACCATTTTATAGAAATTTGTATCATTAAGGAAATACCATAATAAATTAAATATGTGCATTTATATTGTAAAAATAATATTTACTAATTAACCGAAGATACCCAAGCATCAATAAAATGAATCATAAATGAAATCATGGATACACCTACCTCAACGGTGTGTGAACACAATGAATCTATTGGAGAAGGAATAAAATACCCTAAATATTAATACAGACACTCTAGACATTATGAAAATCAATCTAAACATCAAACCAAGCTATTATTCTTTGTCCAAATTAGAAAACCCTACAGAAAACCATTAAAATAGAGAGGGAAAATAAATGGGAGGAGGAGAAATGGACAAAAACACTAAAATCATACATTCAAATCGAAGTATAGGCACCATAGAGGGAGGGGGGCCTGGGTGAAGTGGGATTTGTTAACCGTTCATGCACCAAAATAGACCAATAGAGGGAGGGGATTAGGTTAGGGTAAAATATGTGGGTATAATAATTTTTTTTAATATTATAATGTTTTTGGACGACGGTTTAGCCGCATGGTTTACCAAATTGTTCCCCACCCGTGTGGTAGCCACTACTAAATTAGGAACATACCACATGATTTGTGCGACTATGTGAAATACATGTTGTGTCTCCTAGATGATTCCATAACCTTCAACATGTGTACCTAGTCTTAACTACATGGTTTTCACTAACCGTGCGGTTCAAGTGTATAGGCCAAAAATCACATGGACTTACATAAATTCAAAAAATTTCAACCTGGTATCAACAAATAACTTAACCAGAAAGGTCCAGGACCATGATAAGAATAAAATAAATGAGTATCCAAGGTTGGAATGTTAAATTTAACTCATTATTTAAGGAGTAAATCTTTTATGAAGTGGTAACCTTGATTCTCTTTCATTATTTAATTTCCATTCATCATTCAACTCTCTCAAAACATTTCCATTTTTATAAATTTCTAAAAAAATCATATATGAATTTATATATTATTAATTTTATTATGATACTGGTATATCTATTTTAATTTATTTATATTATATACTCCCTATCCCACTCTTTTAACACGTCCCGATATATGGTCGGTTTCATCAGTCTACCCGAATGTTGTCAATGCTTTACTTATCAACACCTACATGAGAAGGTAGTGTATATTATGTAATATAAATGTATTGTAATATATTATAATCTTATATAAACAATTTTATAATATTATAAATTAGAAATAATCAAAATCCCAAAATCAAAAAAAAACCGAATAATTTAATAGAAAATGTCTTCAAGCCATTATCACATTGAATGAAACATAAATAAATAAATAAATTTAAATGATTATAATTATTAATGAATGAAAAATATAATTTAATTATATTTTTTATTCATTTTTTAATATATATATATATATGTATATTATTCTGGAGGTGAAAAATTGATGTAATAAAAGGGGACCTAAGGTAAGAGTTCATTTTCTCAATTATAATTCTTTGAGACATGATTCATATTATGAACAATGTTTTCTTTTATATAGTATAATTACTACACTAGTATATTCATGTATAATAAAACATATTTTCTTTCATGATATTAAAAATACATATTAGTATCTCCCATTCATGTTTTTTTGATTCATTCAATACCAAAGTCTTAAGGGTTTTTCATCTCTAAGTATGTTTTTAAGACATGTTTTTTATTATGCACCTATTTTATTTTATATGGTGTGTATGCAACTTATTTTAAAAAAATTATCTTGATTATATCATTATTAATGGTATTTATATTTCTATTTCCTGACTCTTTTTTCATTGGATATTGATCCAAATGTTATAAAATTCATAGATGTTCCTTTTGTAACCTCACAATGATGTCTAAATTAATTATATATAAGTTTCTAATTGAGGAAATTATATGTTATTTTACTCTAATAACCTATTTATTTTCTTCGTATTTGATTAATTTCTTGTTTTAAGTTCCTTCATATCATTTATCTTTTCTTTGGTTGATAATTCAACCAAATGGTTTCTCATTGGTGAAATCGACCTTGTCTTTTTATTTTTGATCAAAAATAATTCTCCCCCATATCCATATTCTTCATATTATGTCAAGAATTTTTTATATACATCAAATATTGTTTAATTTAATTCCAAAATATCTTTTCAATGATTTAAAATATATAAATTGAATCTTTTTAATGATTATTTTACTTGTTATTATTTACTTTTTTTACAAAATTGTGAGAAGATTCTCATTTTTAACATTTACTACATGAATTCCTTTTCTAGATTATTTAACCATTGTTACGAATGAGGATTACTCTTTATGTTTTCATGGTTTTCCAATGTAATTTATATTATCATATTTTGGTTATATTTTATTTTATAAAAAAGGGTAAATATTTTAGAATTTTTTAAAAATACATTTCACTTATGTATATTTTTAACTTCCACTTCAAATTTAATAGGATTAACTTAATTTAATTCCATGGTTATAAAACTTGGAATAATTCTAATATTATGTTTTTCCATTCCATATTTTCACACCATATAAAATTAATTAAATTTGACATAAAGTTTTATTTTTACAAATATTCTATAAAAGATTTATGATTTTTAAATGATTTTCTTCTGTTTCCTTATAAAACTATAAAAGATATATATCCTTTAGAGTTATTAAACATTTATTACCCGAAAAATTATCTTATAATGGTTTTATTTTAGGAGATTCAAATTTTTGTATGAAATGATATAAATATGGATCTCTTCATATGAGATACCATCTTATTATGTGAAGTAAACCATATGCTTATAAAAGTATTTTTCATTTATGTTAATATAATCTAATAATTATTAAGATTCACTTGGGATATAATATATTAATATCATCCATATTATTTCTATGGATGTATTGTGTTCACATATTTTAAACATCATCTAGAAACCCATTTCTTTTTAGGTTAATTATTCTTGGGTAAAATTATGATTTTTTATATGGAACACATATGCATGTACAGAATCTGTTCATATAGGTGGGTCAGGTAGTTTTAAAACCGTCAATGTATAGAGTATTGTTTTATATTTCCAGATAAGATATGTAAGGGTCTAGGGAGTAAACCCAATACACTAGGGAAATTCGTCCATTATTTAAAAATTATCTGGGAAATGATCCCTAACATACACTTAGGATGTCATGTTTTGTGTTGTTTCCACATACATATGATCACATGATCACTTTCACCATCTTATTTATTCCATGATTTTAACATCGTTTTCCTTATTTTAATATAGTTTTCCTCTTCTATTCTTGGAATAAATTTTCCACTTATGATCCCCCTTAAAACCCATTGAAATTTTGATGAAATTTGAAATTTTTGAGTGGACCGAACTGGGTGCATGGGTTGGCCACACTGTTTACTAAACTACGCGGGAAACCAATTAAAAGTGTACATATCATTAAAAATATATTTTATTCCAATTTTTACCTTCTGGGATTAATCTTAACCTCACCCTTTCTTCCCCCATTCGACCATAGTAGCCATAGAAGCCTCCTAACCTCCCTCAAGCTCCTTTAAAACCCAATTTTGAAGGGGTTTTTGTGGGTGAAACTTCAAGATTCCATCAAGTAAGTGAGTACCTCTTTTATTTCATCCTTCTATTTAGTATTTGTTCCTTATTTCTTAAATATTCAAATATCTAACAGCTAGGTTTTCATACATAGGTAATAATTATGAGTTTCTTGGTTGGATCTTGTAGATTAGGGTTCGTTTTTCTCCCCTTGTGATGCAATTGATGTTTCACACAATGATTGGTGGGTTTTACATATATGGTAGGTGATTCCATGTGTAGACATTATTTGATGAATTTATCTTACTTAATTGACCGTTTTTCATGTTCCTCTTCTATTGTGGTTGGGTTAAAAACCATTTTTGGTATTAATGATTTTGTGGTCGATTTTAAAAAATATTTTTGTATGAAAATGAGTGTTTTTAATGTGTATTCATTGGTATGTATTTTAATGTTGTCTTATAACTCATGGAATTGGTTTATTAATTGTTTTCATGACCACCACATCTATTTGGTTGTGGTATTGTTGAGAATTTGGCATTAAGAAATGATTTTTGAATGGATTTTGTGTGCAAACCAATGTCTTACCACTTGAAATTGTTTTATAAAATCTCAAAGGGTTAACTAAATTACATTGCAGGTGTAGAACATATTTGTGTACTTTTTGCGGTGTGTATGATTCAGAATTGGTATTTCTATGACCAAATGGTACTTTTATATGAAATTTGTTTTTTATGACCTGTGTAACTTGTTAGACCACAAAGAGAGATACATGAGTATCTAGGTGGGGGGATTTGGACTAGTATGATAGTGATCCAGTAGTTGTATCCTCCCTATTTATCATAGTAAGTTTCCTGATGACCAAACTAACTAAACTTTGATGATGTTGGGGACCACTAGGCCATTAGGTTTTTCCCTCCTAGTGGATAGTGCACGAGAAGGATATTGGTTACGGTTTCTTATACACTAAGATACTCTGTACCTAGGGTTCCACAGCTAGCTAGTACCTTCGGGTGTTCCTGTGACTAGTGCTCAATGGGTATATCATATTTAACATCAACACACAATGTGTTTTTTTTTGGAAAATTTAGTAACATGTGTGTTTTATTTAAAATATCACATTCTTCAATGTTTCCCTCCTGAAAACTATTTACTTTTAAAATGAATCTATTAGAAATTATTACCAATATTTATTATTTATAAAAAAATGCAAGGTTTTTGTCTCAAATGTTTATCACATGGAATATTTTTGGTGGAAATCTATTGGGACTAAGCTCACACACTACTTACACCTTTGTGTGGAAGTATACATGATAATGTTTGATACAGTTAAGGAAAAGGTCCTTGGAGATGGTGGTTCGGGTTGTCAGCTTCGTTTTCAGCTGTGGTGTTATAGAGATGTTTTGGGGGTGATGTCCCCTTTCCATGTGGTGGGTGTTGGTTTATAAATGCTTCTAATTTTGATTTGTGTCCCACTTGGGGGTTTTTAAAACTATGTATTTTATTTCTAAATTTTATTAAATGATTTTTGAAATAAATTTTCAGATTCAGTTTATTTATTATTGTTGGTTGTTTAATGATTCTAAACTTCAGTAAATCATTCTCAAACCATTATATATGATACATGGGCACTTGTGATATCCCATTGAGATAGGTAACACCCTTAAAGACATTCCATGGACCGGGTGGGGCGCTGGTTTGGATAGATACCAGTTGTGGTTCATGTTTTTTTATCAGAGCATTGTTAAGATCTTAGGTCATATTATTTGGGATGAGTCTGGTTAGAAAGGAGATAGGTCTATCAGGGATTGGAGTTATGGGTGCGATTAGGGTTCATGGACCACACCTGTCAAGATAGGCCTCAAGTAGCCATGGGATGCTTGGTTTTTCTATTTTACTTCTCTTCCGAGTGGGACGTGAGAGCTGCAGACAGCACATGGACATTAGTTGGTGGTGAAGTAGTTTCAATTTCACTATCGTGATGAGTTTGATTTACTTATAATTGGTGTTATTACATAAAATTTTCAGAATTATCTTATTCATGTTTTATCTTGTGACTATTTCGTTTTTGTAGAATCATGCCTTCCTAGAAAGCTCCCATGCACCCATAGGAGGATGTTGGTGAGAGTTATACATAACTGCATGATCATAGGTTGTTAGAAGGTACGGTATGGGATGTACATGATCCCGGACAAGTAGAGGCTCCTCCTCCTATTCCTACTCTAACTAGAGAAGATAAACATGGTCCTAGGAAGGAACTAGACAAGGTGTATCTGGAGAATAAGACTCAAACATTTTGAGGTTGAACAAAGCCTCAAGAATCAGAGGAATGAATTGAGAATATAAAACATAAGTTAGAGTTACATGACACACCAGTGGAGATTAGGGTGAAGTTTGCTCCATTTTTTCTCAATGTTCCCAGTCGCAGGTGGTAGGAATTAGTGCTTCAAGCTGGGAAGCATGAGCAGATGAGTTGCAAGGAATTCAAGGCTATCATCAATGAACAAAAATGTCTTGAAGACTTGACTTATGCCTGATCCTGGGAGTTTATGGATGTTGTTCAAGGGGACCAGTCGGTGATGGAGTATGCCAATTTCTTTGTCGAGCTAGTCTGATATTCCCCCAAGACAGTATATACTGAACAAATGAAGGCTCTGTGATTTGAAAAGGGGTTGTGTCTAGAGATCCATTCTCACATACTCTTCTTTAAGCCGAAGACCTATGCAGAGGTGGTTGATTGGGCTTGTAAGGTGAAGATTCATCAGAATGTAAGATCTGGTTCTTCTAGGATTGTATCAGTGTTCGGCAGTGGTATTTAATCAGAGAAGAAAATGAACCGAAAGGAGTAGGGGAAGAAGGGAGGTGGTTATTTAGGACATCCTCAAAGGAAATTATCATATGTGGATTATAATGTGAGGTCCATCGTCTGACACTAGTGAAGGATTATATGGCACAACCACCCTGAATTTACATCTCCATGGAGGCCTTTTTATCACTATGGAGCTATGTGGCACTTGAAGATCTCTTGTAAGGTGACACATCCACTATAGAGTAGGGCATGATCGGTGGCTTCATGGGGAGCATTTGGTCAGTCAAATCCATCTACGATGGTGTGATATTGGTTTTTTGGCCATGGTGGTAGGTCCAAATTGTCTTATGGGAAGAGTCATTTTAGGGTAGATCCATATGCGAGTGTCCATTCTCAGGCAGAGACTAGGTATTATCCTATTGTGGATCAGGAACTAGCAATATTAGATGTAGGGCCTTTGACAGTTTGAGGTACCATCTTAATTGCATATTCATTAATTATTTTTCTCTTTGAAACTGGTTCTACTATTTATTTTATATCTTCACATATTTTGAGCCTGTTGAATTTTCCAACCGATTTGCTGTCTTTTGTGATGGATTTGGTGGCGCCGTTGGGTAAGATGAAAGAGCAAGGGCTGAGGTGACCACCATGTGTGCTTTCCATGTCAGGGGTTGAGATGTATTAAGACCTCCTCATACTGGATATGAAACATTTCAATGTAATACTCATCATGGATATGGTAGTGAACATTCAATCACATGTCGATTGTTATAGGTAGGGGGTGAGTTTCATGGAACCTGATGGGAGTCCTTAGGTTTCTCTTAGAGAGTGGGGTATGAGGTCAAGTCGTGCAGGACTTGCACTCCCAAAGACGTGGAATCTTTTATTCAATTTATCAACAATTAAACTAGAGGTTGATGGTCTTGATCCTGATGGTGGATTACCTCATGTAGTGGATGAGTTCTCAAAGGAGTTTCCAGATGATTTTTAGGCTTTCCCTTGAAGTGGGATGTGAATTTCTTGATTGATTTGGCACGAAGAACACATCTGATATTTCTTTCATCATATCTTAATCCCCCCACTGATTGGAAAAAATTAAAGATATATTTGTATGATTTATAATCCAAAGGATTCATTTTCCCAAGCATCTCTCCTTGGTCCACTCCTGTTATTTATGTGAAGAATGCTGATGGATCCCTCCAGTTGTGCATTGATTACTAGAAGATGAATAAGGTAGCCATAAAAAATAATTTTACCCAAATAGATGGCTTGTTTGATCAGTTGAATGTGGAAAATTGTTTATCATGATATAATTGCATTTGGGTTACCACCAAGTCAGGGCTAGAGAGGTTGATATGCTGATGACAACTTTACAAAGTTGGTATGACCACTTTGTGTACTTGTTCATGCCCTTTTGATTGACCAATGCTCAGGTAGTCTTAATGACACTCATGAATTGGTTGTTCTACAAGTATCTCATCTCTTTAATTGTGGTATTCATGTACAACATCCGGATATACTCTAGATCATAGGATGATCAAGATATTGATTTGCAGATCATGTTGGACACTCTATGGAATCAACACCTTTATGAAACGTTGTCACATTGCACCTTATAGATATGGGAAGTGATGTTTATGGGTCATTTCATCTCAGAATAGGGGTTTTGATGGACCCTGAGAAGATCAGTGTAGTTATGTCATGGGAGTAGCCGAATAATGTGTTTGAGATCAGAATTTTCCTTGGTCTGAAAGCTTACTACAGGAGGGTTGTTTGAGATTTCTATTGGATTTCTTTGCCTATAACCTTTCTCAATTATAAAGGGGTAATGTTTGAATGGCCCCAGAATGTTTGGTATCCTTCTAGGAGTTGAAGCAATGGTTGAATACCACACCCATATTGACCTTTCTAGAATATGGAAAGGACTATTTGGTGTTTTGCGACAATTCTGGTATGGGGCTCGGGTGTGGTCTTATCCTTGGTGATTACATGGTGGCGTATGACTATGTCCATCTTCGACCACATGAAAAGAATTAAGTGACCCATGACTTGGAGATTGTGGTGGTGAATAATGATTTAAATACACGACAATACCTCTTTAGGGAGAAGATTGTGGTCTAATCATATCATAAGAGCTTGCCGTATATCTTCTAACAAAAGGATCTCAATTTGAGGTAGCATTGCTGGATTTAATATATGTAGGGGTTTGAATTTTATATAATCTACACCCTGGGAAAGGGTAATGTGGTATCTAATTCCTTAAGAAAGAATGTGCCAGTGTAATCATCGGGGAAGTCTAGTGATGAGTGGACTCTGATGGGACTCTTTTCTAAGATAAACATGGAGACCAAGGAGCACAATGGAGGTGTGTTCTTGGAAAGAGGTTAGATGACTCCTTATCTTTTATTGTTGATTCGGTGGGAGAAGCCTAGTGATGATCTATGTCAGTAGTCGATGAGGTTCCTTCATGGTGGGGAGACATCTTATGAATGGTCTTCATCTCTCGAGGGAATCATGTTCTTCATGGTATTTTTGGTTGTTCCATGTTCTCTAAGGAAGGTGGTGATACAGAATAGCCACCAATCATAGTAGATTGTCCATGCCAGTGATACCAAAATATATTATTATGTTTATCGCCATTTCTCTTTGATAGGTATGAGGCGGGATGTAGCTAATTTTATATCGACGTGTTATACATGTTAGCAGGTGAAAGTATAGGGTCGAAGGCCCTCTAGTTTTCTTTAGCTGTTACCCATTCCAAACCAGAAGTGGGATGAGGTCACCATAGATTTCATTGTTGGATTACCTTGTACACCTTGGGGTAAGAACTCTATTTGGGTAGTGATTGATCATCTAACTGAATCACCCCACTTCATTATGATCAGAGATAGAACTAAAGTGGTTAAACTCAGCTAATTTTATATTGACGTTATGGTAAGGCTTCCTGGTGTGCTATAAGAAGTTTTATCAGATAGAGACCCCCATTTTCCCTCTCCGTTTTGGGATGACCTTCAAAATGCTTTAGGGTCACAGCCTAAGATGAACATAACATACCATCATCAAACTAATGGCTAGATGAAGTGGGAAAACCAGATTCTGGAATACATGCTCAGTGAACATGTCATGGAATTTAGAGGTTTGTGGGATATTAATTTTGGATTTTTCAAGTTATCATATAATAATAGTTACCAATACTCAATTAGAATGACTCTTTTTGAGGTGATATATGGTCGTCCATGTTTCCCCCCTATGATGGGATGAGTAGGTGAGACCTCACTGTTGGGGATAAGCCTTTTGCAAGAGACATATGAGAAGGTCAAGCTGATCAAGTAGTAGTTATTGAATGCCCATAGTTTCCACAAATCTTATGCTGATCGAAGGTTTCAGGATCTAGTTTTATCAATGGGTAATCTGGTATTCTTGAAGGTGTACCCTCTTTTGGGTCATTATTATTTTAGAATGCAGGGAAAGGTAACGCCAAGTTATGTTAGACCATTTGAGATCACCAAGCACATTGGAATGGTAGCATACATGTTAATTTTTTTATTCTCCGTTGATATATATTCATGAAATATTCCATGTATTCCAAATTAATAAGTAGAACCTAGATCTGTCCCAAGTGTTGAATTGGGAAGATTTGGAGATAGAACTCAATTTATCATTATTTGAGCGGCAGATGCAAATAGTTTATTTCCAAGAGAAGCTGCTTTGGGGGAAGTCTATTACACTATTCCCTATCCTTTGGAAGCATGGAGATGATGTACATGAGACACGGGGGTAGAATTTTTGGGTTGAGAAAGAGTACCCATTCTTATTTTCCCATCAATATTTAAGTTGACATTTTGGGGAAAATTGTTTTTCATAGTGAGGAGAATTGTCAAATCCATGTCCTTATTTTAAGGTATTTTTTCTATTATATTATTGGAATAGCTTTTACCCCTAATATCCCTTTTAACCCACTTGAAATTTGGAAGGAAATGGAAATTTTTTAGTGGACAAAACTGGGTGCATGGTTTGGCAACACGGTTTACTTAATCATGTAGGAAAACTGTGCACAATGTCCAGATCATTAAAAATATTTCCATTATTCCAATTTTTTCCTTTTAGTATTAAACCTAATCCATCCCTTTATTTCCCCATTCAACCCTAGCTACCATAGAAGCCTCTCAATCTCACTCAAGCTCCCTTGGAACCCAACTTGGATGGGTTTTTTGTGGTGGAACTTAAGAAAGTGATTCTCTCTTTGATTTATTCTTTATCTTTAGGGTTTCTTCCCTCTTCCATGAAGTTACAAATGTAAAAAAAGTATGGTTTCATTTAGAGGGAATAATTTTGTGTTTATTGGTTGAATATTGTGGATTAAGGTTTTTTTTCATTCCCTTGTGATGCAATGATGGCTTGGTTAGTGTTTCGCACAATGATTTGGGGTTTTTGACATCTAATGTAGGTGATTCAATGTGTATAAATCTTTTTATGAATTTATCTTGCTATATTAAACTATTTTTCATGTCCCTAGTCCATTTTTTGGGTTTAAAAACCTATTTTTGTAGCATTGATTAAGTATTATTTTTAAAGAATCATTTTAGTATGAAAATGAGTGTTTTTCATGTGTATTCCATGTTGGGTCTTTTGGGGTTGTCTTAGAACTCATGGAATTGGTTTATTAAATGTTGTTAAGGCTTCTAAATCTGATTGGGCATTGTATTATTGTTCATTTGGCCTTAATAAAGTATTTTTGAATGTATTTTGTGTGCAACCCCTTGTCTTTCCTCTTGAAATTGTTTTATAAAATCTTTAAAGGATTTACAAAATTAAATTGAGGTTCTAGAAGATGTTTGTGTACTGTTTTTGGTTTTTTATGATTAATATTTTGTATTTCTATGTGAAAATAGTACTTTTATGTGAATTTGTTGTTCTATACCAAGTGTAACTTGTTTTGGAACAAAGAGGGAAACTCGGGTATCTAGGTGGGCGGACTAGGACTAGTTAGCTGGGATTCCATTAGTGGTATCGTCCCAATTTAACGTAGAAATTTTGATGATGAAAACACTAACTAAACATTGATTATGTTGGGGACTACTAGGATATTGGGGTTTAACCTCCTAGTGGCTCTTATATGATAAAGATATTGGTTATAGTTTCTTATATATCTAGATACATTTTACCTAGGGACCCACAGCTTGCTAGTGCATAGGGGTGTTCCTGTAACTAGTTCACATTGGATATATCATATTTATGATCGACATAAAGTTTGATTTGATGGATAATTCAGTATCTTGTCTGATTTATTTAAAAGTGTTCATTCTTTAAATTTTCCCTCTTAAAAAATATTTTCTTTTAAAGTTTCATCTTTTATAAATTTATAATAGCATTTCTTATTTATAAAAACTTGAAATATTTTTTCTTAAAATGTTAATCACATGTAATATTATTGGGTGGAATCCTATTGGGATTATTATCACACCTTACATACAAATTTAGGTGGGATTAGACTTGTTAATGTTTGACATAGGTAAGGGAATGGTCATTAGAGATAGTAGTTCAGGTTGTTAGCTTCTTTTCTAGATGTGGTGTTGTGGAGACTGTTTAGGGGTGATGTACCCATTCATGGTGGTGGTTCTTGAGTAGAACTGGCTACTCCATTTGAGTTATGGCCCTCTTGGGGTTTGGTTTAAAACTATGTATTTCTATTTTCAATTTTATTAAAATCTCTTTTTGATTAAAATTTTCCTTTTTAGTTTATTAATTATTGTTGGTTTTTTAATGGTTTTAAACTCAGGTAAATCATTCCCAAGACATTTTTCATGATACACGGTAACTTTTATAGCTAACGGGGATAGGGAACGCCCATCAGTACTTTCCACAGACCTGGTTAGGTACTGGTTTGGATGGCTACTAGATCTAGTTGTGTCCAAAATACTAATGTCATGGTTCATAAATTTTGATAGATGCTCTATCAGGTATGATTTTATTATGATGTGTTCTTGTACCTTGATTATGTTATCATATTCTCATGTAATCTTATTCTCACTTATGATATTAAATTTTTATCACTTATTTTTACCCTCAATGAGTTTTATAGATCACATTGTTTATGTATGAATTTCCCTATGTTATAAATAAGATTATTACATATGAAGTTTTTTTATGGGTATCATGTGTGGATTATTTTGTGGGAGAGGTTGAATTATTATTATAAACTAAGGAATCATTGTTTTAATAGGGATAATGAATATTTGATGGGAAATATTTGTGTTTTGTTAGTTTAATTGTTTCCCATAAATCTATAAACCTATAAAACTAAAAGGTACCAGGTTTGTGAATAACTTAATTTTTTTATTGGTATTTTAATTATGGAGGTTTATGTGTGGTCGATTTTTGTTATTATCAAAAGGAGTATGAAAATAATGTGTTTTAGAACAAGATTCAAGTGTTTTGGTTTAGGGAATCTCAGTTGGAATCAAAGTAGGATTTAGAAAACTTTTGATATTAGGATGTCATTGGTTAAGGATAATTTAAGAGTCAAAAACCCATTTTGAGGTCTTATTTGGATGGATTTTAAGGGGGTTAAAGATATGATGGGATATGATTATTGTTTCTGAGCATAAGATTTCATGAATTTTGGGTATGTAATGTAATAAAAAATATCATTATAAATTGCAGTTGAATTATTATTATAGATTAGGAATAGAAAAAATTAGGGGAAACACTATGGCTAAGTCAAATTAGGGGAAAATATCCTAACATTTTTGTAATATATAGAGTGTCTGGATTCCATATAATGACACACCTATCGAGATACAAAAAATTATTAGAAGGCTCTAACACATATGCACATAGGGGTAATAACCATGAACAAGGTCAGTTGGGTATAAAGTTGATCTTCACTCCATGTATAAAAAAGGACCTAAATGATCACATAGTCTGAAACTCACAGGGGATATGATTTAAATGATTCAAAAACTGTAAGGACCCAACCTTAAAACATTGCATAATATTGAATTAATTGAATAATTCACATTGAGGATATTTTCAGGTTTATTGTTTTAGAGAATTAGGACATAACTATTACATCTCAAAAGATTACGAAGTAGAAACTTCTACTCAGTTTCCATATTTTTCATAAAATAAAAACACATGAAAAAAAGAGTCATGTCCAATTACATGTTCTAGACAACATGACCTTCCTTGATCCCATCCTTGACCCTCTACCACTTTATGTCCTATGAAAAACATTTCAAAAACGTGGGATGAGCATAAAAAGCTCAGTAAGGAATACACAAAGAAGGAAACTGTTAGTTTTTCAAAACAACATGTAAACCATGAATACCTGATCATAAGTAAAACTTTTCACATATATGAAGTAGTAAATACTTTTCACTAAATAAAATATCATTACTTACCCTTTTATAACCAAAATATCACCATAAAACCCACATATAGAACACATAACATATAAAGGTAACTTGGAACATAAACATACATAAATGCAATAACAATATGCTCGACTTCCACACATGTCACTAAATGGAATATCCATACGACTGACTTCCATACCCAATGCATTCAAGGTTATAACGTAACCACCCATCTTGGTATTCATGGCACCACCCGTCATCTAGTTTATCACGTAACCACTAGTCAAATGTCAAACTACCATTATAAAATCATAAGACATAAAACAAATACAAAGGAAATAAAACATTTCCACATTTATATCACAATATATCACTTAAATATATCTACATAACAAATCCATTATCAAAACCATTTTCAATACCAAAATAGATAAAAGAGTATATGGTATTTTTTCTCTTTTAAAAACATTTCGACTTGTTGAGGAAGCCAAAGATCAAATAACACTTGTGGCGGCGGAAAGGTCATTGTCACCACGTATGTTAAAATAAACATTCCTTTTTGTCATTTAGAAAAACAATTCATAGAAAAATATTCCCTTTTAATGAATTGAAAAGTCAAATGTGTTTATACAGTGTTTAAAAGAAAGTCTTTTATTAAAACAAAATATTCCTCAATGAAAGGAGATTGAGACGAAGTCCCTTACCTCGTGTCCGACTTGACTCGATCATTCTTTAATCTCCTGAATAATAAACTAATGTTAATTTATTCTTTCTTAACAACCTTTTTCAAGTTAATTATTCCTTTTATATCACTTATTACTGTGTTATAAACATTATGTAATCATTTAAGTACATAATGTTTATTTTTTCGATATTTGGTACTTGAGTCAAAAATAGACTTATTATAATTACATATAGTGTTGGATCGAATATGTAAATGTATATGTATATTAGATGGAACAATAAAAGAGTTGGGGTGAATTTTAGGTTTAAAAAATTTTTGTTTAAACACTTAAGAGATTAGTTTAAAAGATATTAAACTAATACAATTCAAAAAACCACAATTGTATTGAATATAAAGGTACGATGTAATGTAATACTATTAGAAAAGTAAGGTAATTTTATTCAAGATGAAAACAATAATCAGAGTAATACAAGTTTGATGGATTCTACCATAAAGCGTATAGAATCTATTAATACAATATGTAATAGAATTATTGTAATTGAAGAAAATACAATTGAAAGTGAAATGAAGAAAGGAAACAATACAAATTCATTTTCTAATACAAACAGCAACAGAAATGTAAAAGTATTACAATTATTTAGACCCAAAGAGAAGGGTTATACTTTCACCTAGGATAAGAGGTCTGTCTTACCACCACATTGGTAAGCCCTCGATACAATGATCGGTTTGTTTGTCTGCCTATCCCCGACAGCCCTCGATACGATGATCGGTTTGTCTTTCTGCCTATCCCCGACAGCCCTCGATACGATGATTCGAACGTCTGTATGCCTATCCCAGACAACCCTCTATTTTGTAGGTAATTGAAACCTCTGTATTTCAATCACTTGAAAGCCCTCAATACGAAGATTGGTCGCACAAGGCATGAAGCATGAGAGAAGTCACATCATCTCTCTCTTGAACTTGATAGAAGCAAAGTATCACCGTTATCTCAGCACGTTGTTTTTTTCTTGGCTTCAAATGACCTTCTATTTATAGGCCTTAGGTTCCAACTGTCACATTTCCTCAAATGGTCATATTTCTCCGAAAAACTTGGAGGGACTTAGACACCAGGAATTATAATGGTCATATTGAAACAGAAAGCATGACATCGTTTTGATTAGTTTGTAACTAAATCAATGACATCGTATTTGTTAAAACAAAAGATATATGAAGATGATAAACAAGAGTACGATTAATATGAAACAAGTGTTTTTGACAAAGTTCCAAAACAAGTATTGAAGGTATGAGCAGTATAAGTATTACTAAAAGTAATGTATTTATATGATTCAAAGAAAGATACACAAAAGTGAGTACGATTGACAGAGTCAATACGATACGATAGACATAGTGAGTACGATACGATTGATAGAGTCTGTACGATACGATTGACAGAGTCAGTATGATACG
The DNA here is from genome assembly GCA_963277665.1 of Viscum album. Taxonomy (NCBI): domain Eukaryota; kingdom Viridiplantae; phylum Streptophyta; class Magnoliopsida; order Santalales; family Viscaceae; genus Viscum; species Viscum album. Next base: position 1,618,356,192 of record OY728125.1, read on the forward strand.
ATAGACATGATCAGTATGATACGATTGACAGGGTCAGTATGATATGATTGACAGAGTCAGTACGATACGATTGACAAGATAAAAGACATTTTTGATTTCCAAAACATGATATAGAAGTCAAAAGAGGACTATTGACTCAACAATCTTCCCCTTTTTGGAAAGAACAAAACAAAAAATAAAAACAAAAAGAAATACTTATCTCTCCCTGAGTTATTGAAAAGTCTTATGAATAAGAAATTGAATACAACTAACTCCCCCTTAGGTATGTACTTTACTAAGGATTGTATTCGTAGATTTTCCTTTATTTAGAAGTGTTTGTTCAAAAGATTATCTCTTTGTAAAACATTCTCCCCCTTTGTGATTTTCAAAAATAATTTGGTAAAATTGAAATGCCTAAAAGAGTTAGAAAAGAAATACAAGACAATGGATATGGTGACATAAATTTCATTATGATAACAACAAACAAAAACTTGAAAACAAATACAAGTCACTTGTTTTCTCTTTCCTTCTCCTTTTTAATCAACTCATGAAAAACTGCCTTCATATATTTGATTTATTTTTTGTCTTCAGAAATAGCATCACCCTGAGATCTGAGAAGGTCTTGTTGATCGGGAATGAGTTGATCCTGATTTCTAATTGTTTCCTCCTGAACTCTGATAACTTCTTCAAGAGTGTCAATTCTATCCTGCAAATTCTTGTTATCTTTGGATAACACAGAGTTTTGTTTCATTAACAGAACTATTTCATCCTTTAGAGATGAAACCTTCAAAAACTCATATTGAAAGGCATTCATTCTATCATGTAACTCTTTTACTAAAGAAACATCAGCTCCATGAGTTACCTGATTCATTCTTTCAACAGTTTCTTTGTTATGTTTATTGGAAGAAATAGCATTCTCATTTGACAACGTTCATATATCTTAAATTGCTATCTCATGCTCATTGACTAAGCTCTTTATTTTGTACGAACACTTGTTCATCCTGTTGCATGCCTTCTTATGAGAATCCGAACATTCTGAAAGAACTTTCAAATCGACTTTAACTGACAGAACTTTCTTTCTCAATTCTTTTACAGAGCCAAACTTCTTCTTTTGATTGTCAGTAATGAAATCAATTTTCCCTTCCAGCCTGGGAAAGTATGGGATAGTTTTCTCAACACTTCTCAAAACATGAACAATTTAATCACCCTTCTTGAGAGAGATTATGTGTTCTGAATCCGTATCATCATCGTACGATGCCAGTTCATTTGATCGGCTTGAGTCTACAACTTGCTGTTTTCCTTTAGCTTTTTCTTTCTCCTTTCTTTCATCTTCTATTTTGTTACAAATGACAATAACTTTCTCAGTGTGAGAATATTGATCCCCTTTATTTATTTGAGAATAAATTCTATCTAGAGTTTTAGAGGTTTGAATATGTGCTTGATTGGCAGGAGGGGTTTTTTGAAAACCTTTATATTGATTCTGAACCGATTCCTCTCTACTCTTCTTCGAAATATGAATGAATTCTAAAAGAAAATATTTGTCCTCTTATTCAACTTCTTGTATATCTTCCAACATTTGTTTTTTTTATTTCTCAGGAAGACTCTGTACAATGGTCTCTTGGTGCCCTTCATCTATTAGTTGAGCACTTGCATCCTCAACCATTTTTAAGACATTAGAGATATCAAGTCTTGAGCTTATCTTTTCAAAATGGTCTTATTTTTCTTTTCAGCTTTAAGGATTTTTTCTACCCTTATTCATTCAGCAAACGCTTCGGCTGGATCAATTCCAAACATTGCATCACCTTCCTTTCTCTGTTGTTTATCCTTTATCCATTTGGCTACAACCTCCTTACTGTACTTTGGCTTCTTCTTTGGCTTAAAGCTGGTTTGCAGATCAGACATTTGAGTAACAAAAATTGAAGGATTTTCTTTGGATGGAATAGGTGCCGATTTATTCTGAGCCAATTCTGCTTCTAAATCTTTTATAAAAAGTTTTGAATTTGGGTCAAAAAAATCATTCAACTTCTTCAAAGTACTTTTGCTAATCCAGGAGGGCTTCAAATCTATCAGATTTCCTTTCAAAGGAATATTACAAAACTTCATACTCTCAGGAATAAACTTTGTAAGGATAGCTGGATACATAATCAAATGAGATTTGATTTACCCTGAATTTACATTCTTAATTGTTTCAAAAATGTATCCCATCAGATTTAGATTTCTCATGTTGACAAGAGAGTCAAGCATGGAAATGTAAGAAACTTTCAGAGTTTCTCTATTCCCTTTCCTTGGGATAAGAAAACCTTGCATCCAAAGGGAAACAAACCTGTTGTCCGGAGAAAGATGATCCACATTCCTCCTCTCTTCATTTACAACAAAAAAATACTTCTCGGCAATTTCTTTATTAAACGTACCGACCTCGCCTGATAGTTTATGAGATGGAAAAAAAGAATCACCTTCTAACGGGACATTCAGAAAATGAGATGCTTGTTTCACATACATAGACAACTATCTATCATACACAAAAAAATTGATAGTCATGTCTTTGTCGAAAGATACAGTTTTATAGAACTGACTGACTTCATCAAAGATAATCAGATCATCAGAAATAGGTCTTTCAACAAACAAATGCTCCCATTCTTGAAACAAAATAATCCTCTTGATTGTATAATCGTATGAATCATAGAAGTCGTGGGAAACTAACCATTCCCTGAAAATATCTTTTTCTGAGAAAGGCATTGAAGACATATCAGCAGGAGTGTTGGCAGAAGACTGAGACATAGAGATGCTACCGATGAAAGATCGCACGATGACTTAAAATCAATGAGGCAGAGCTTCGACGTAGATCCTGAAAAAAAAACAATGTGGGTTTGGGGAGGGGGGGTATTTCTAGGTGATATAGGGGTGACCGTTGATCTTCTACGGTCAAGATTAAAAGAAATAATCAATGGTTAGGATTAAAACGTAAGAAATTTTTTCTTAAAAAAAAGAAAGTACATGCCGGAGAATGTAAGTTAATTGTTGGTTTTAGTAGATTTCAACAGAAAACACAATCGTGCATAAAGAAAAAGAATATTATCAATCGTCATGCTGATGGGAAAGAAATTCATTACCATTAACTGACAAATCGATGGAAAACATACTTGTTACCATGGACATGATGATGGAAAAGAAATTCATTACCATGATTAGATATAATGACCCATACTTTACATACATTGTTAATACTTCAAAATTGAAGCACACTTATTACAACATATGACAAAACCACAAAGGACCGTATAGGTATAGTGTCTTTAGAAACTGGGAAACATAAACAACTGGTTCATAAGTCTTCTACAGTGCCTCCCATTTATTTCATCATTTCTAGGGTCCCTTTTAGCATATTCTACTTAATATCCATCTTCCTGACCTGGGGAAAAGAAAACATAAAAGGGTGAGCTCAAATGCTCAGCAAGGGCAATAAAGGAAATAAAAATCATATCATATCTTTTTAAAAATCATAACCCGCAAAAGAGATCATAAAATCTTAATAAATCATAGAAGTGAAAATGAGATCCCCATAATCATAACATGAAACTTTAAACTTTGTGGCATGCACACATAATCATGGAAAATCATTTCTTGTTAGTCATGACTTATTGCCAAGACTATCTTAGTGGACAAAGTCCCTTTCTGAACCGAGTTCACTCCTCGTTTCAGTCCTGTATCACTGAACCGAAATAACCTTCCGTTCCAGCCATGTCTATCTCATGAGATATAAAATCTTTACCCAATGCATTGGAGGGAGATATAGGTCCCACCCATCTTATAATGAATCCTTTCTTATGTGTGCCACATAATCATAAAACATACATCATTGCATAACACATGTAACAAAAATTGGATTCTTGAAACATCATGACATCATAAATCAATTCATATAAGATAAAGGAATTCATAAACATAATTCCATCACAACATAGTCAAAACAATGTAAAAATATGGATAGAAACAGAACCCTTTATTATCTTAGATGGAAAATAATTTTGATAAAACACTTGAATTGAATTCTTGAGGAAAATATCCTTTCTTCTTCAAAATCAATTTCTTTTCACAAAACATCATGCAATTTTAAAAGAAAGAGATTTTATTGAAAATAGTCATGAAATCTTTTATAGGAAGCTTCATGAGAATAAGGCTTTATAAAACAGTAGAAATCCGTTCGTGCCATATAAGTTAAAAAAAACATTCTTCGTACTTTTGTCGGAAAAGTCAAAAAAGTACCTCGTACGGAAAAACGACAAAAGATTCCTTTCATATTCTTTACTAAAAACTCACCTAAGGTTAAAATTGGATTTAAACTATTGCAAGTGGATGGAAACAATATTACATATTGAATGAACATGGATGTGGATGATAAAATACACCCCAGTAAATACTTACGAATAAACAATCTCGGATAAAAATGAGATTGTGATATTTCCCTTACCTTAGGTCCAATTTGCCTTGTATGTGTCCGAAGATCCTGTATAATGGTTTAAATAATGTTATTGACTTATTCCAGAATCATACATGTTGATATGATATCATATATGGTCATATTATTAGCTTCTTGTTAGTAATATTTCATTGTTACTTGTTACTCGGGTCTTTATAACTTTTTGTTCTTATGCGTGTTTTGCCGAATAAATTCTTATTCTTATTTCAAGGTTATAGATACCTTATATCCAGAATGGTATTAGTGTAACATATATCATATTTATTCATTCAATTCATTTATATAATTACTATGTAATGATGATCATGTAGAACGAGTCGCATCACATCGTGGAGACGGTATTCCGTACGTACGCACGAGTGATGATATCGTTCCTATGATCGTGGAAATGTATTGGAGTATATATATATTATTTCAGTATCAATATTACTTTATAATAATCATATATAGTTACTTATTACACCATTATAACCATCCTTGTAAGGTGATGGTGGAAAAATAGATTACACCACGGCGTGGAGACGGTATTCCGTACGTACGCACGCGCGGTGATTTCATTTTTCCGTAGGATGGATAGAAGGTGGATTAGGGTTGTTTCATATTTATAATAACATATCAGTATGTAAGTAATACTGATGTTATTACTTCATCATGAAACAACTAAAGAAGAAGAAGTTGAAGAAGAAAGAAATTGAAAAGATCGGTAATGGATATTACCTCTTCTTTGGAACGCCTCTTTGAATCCTCCACTTAAGGAACTAAGAGTGGTCTTTGGAGAAGAACAGGACCTCTAGGAATATTCTAGGGAAGTGGAGAGGAGAAAATGGCAGGGGTTGGCCGAGCTTGAGTGCTCAATTTGGTGTGAGGAGGAGGGGGAGGAGGTGCCCTTTTATAAGGGAGGAGAGGGGCACCTTAGGAATATCTCAAAATATTATTTTATATTAAAGTTAAAATCGGTTTATAATGGTTCCAAAGGGTCTTATTTCGAAGCTAAAGTGGGGAAGGGTCGAAATCCTATCAACAAATAGGATTTAGACAAGTTTAGGGTATTATTTTAACCTTATCAATTAGATTTAACTCTAAGTTAAATAATTTAACTTTTACCATGTCTTTTTGTTTTCTTTCACTATATGGTTAATACACTTACTATAACATGCCAAGAGAACCCCAAATTGTTTATTATTAATATATATATATTTTTATCTAAGTCATTTGGCCGAACCATAGATTTTTAGGAATACAATAACAATTAATAATATAATATTTGATTTAAAAACTATTTTGTGTCAATTTTGACACTATTTGATATATGATTTTTGTGAAAGTCATAACAGAATTATATGTTCGAACCAAGTTGATTAAATCAACACTAATATATCATAGTAACCTATAAAATTAGTGGAATTCATAAAAAGTCTTAAATTACATTTATTTTGGTGTTTATAACATCAATTATGTCAATATTTCATTAATAAGATAATTACTGCATCATCATTGTGTCATAAATAAATTAAATTATTTAAAGTCTAAAAATTACAAATAAAATACCATTATGTAGGAAATCGTTTTATCTTTCTAATGAATATTTATAATCTAAAATCCAACATATATAACCCTATGTAACAATTGTTTTTCTAAAAGATATATGTTTGTGTCATTTTTGTATTCATTTTAACTTAATTAAAATAAAGTGTCATTATCACTTACAAGTGGATCAATGGGGTCCCAAAATCGACCCAAAGGTGCCCATGGTCGACCATGTATCAACCAATTGGTTTAAGACACGTTTTAGGGTAATTTAATATTATTATAATATTATTTTTTTAACCCTTATTTACCGGATTTACCCTTAACCATGGTAAATAAAATATTTACCGCAGTAATTATTCAAAATGTCTAAAAATAAAAGTTACCTATTTACACAATTTGAACATCCTGATTCCACATATGGAATCCATTTTTCTAAATTCAAAACACAGAAGTGGCAGAAATTAATTTAAAATTAATTCCCGCTGTCAAAACAAAAAGCGTGTTTTTAAGAGATAATAACTATCAAAAGATTGACACTTGTTTATGTTCGGTTTAATTGTAACATTGTGTCCAATGACCAACATTATATTAAGTGGTAAAAATATATTCTAAATATACTTTAAAACCACTCAAATTCATAATTTATCACTATTAAATGTTTTGATTAAAAAAGTTGTTTTTAATTAAAATTTAGTAATTTTCACTATTCATCAAAATATTAAAGTTATCCGAAAAGTACCAAAATTTCACCTTAGGCTAAATTTGATATTCTGAGTCCAAAAATGAAGTCCATTTTGAAAAATAAAATTTATAAAATTTCAAAAAGTGGTTATTACTATTCATAACGGCTAGTTTTAATAGCATATTGTTGTTTAGTGAAACTCGGTATTGCGTACGACGCAAGCTATCGAGGAAGGTCGCGATTGCGTGTAAAGCAAGCCAAGTAAGTGTTGTGTAGAAAAAGATTCCTATGATGATTTATAAAAGTCTCGGGTGTTACATTAGACGTGCTGATGGAAAAGAAATTCATTACCATGATCGGACGTGCCGATGGAAAAGAAAATCATTACCATGATCGGACACGCCTATGGAAAAGAAAATCATTACCATGATCAGACAACCCTATGGAAAAGAAAATCATTACCATGATCAGACGTTATGATGGAAAAAAACTTATTACCATGAACTGACAGTACGATGGAAAAGAAAAACATTACCATGAACTGACAATACGATGGAAAAGAAAATCATTACCATGAACTGACAATACGATGGAAAAGAAAATCATTACCATGAGCGGACAATCTGATAGACAGATAGGTGAATAATAATAAAACTTTCAATACGATAAACAGATAGCTAAATATTATGAAAAAACTGTCAATATGCTAAAGCTGTCAATACGATTAATAGATAGGACAAAAAACACATATAATAAGATAAAAATAAAACACAGACAGAAATGTTCTTCGCCTTTCAAAGAGGAGTTTCTTAATATTGGGAGAAATGTAAAACATGAATTAGATATGAATGATTATTTTAATGTAATCATTCCTAGCTTCTGTTTTATAAACTCAACTCTATCGGAGGGTAATGGTTTTGTAAAAATGTCAACAAGTTGTTCTTGCATTCTGATGAAATGTAAAATGATATCTCCTTTCTATGTGTGATCCCTAAGAAAGTGATGCCTAACATCTATGTGTTTTGTACGAGAGTGATATGTTGGGTTCTTACTAAGATCTATGGAACTAGTATTGTCACATAGAATTTGGGTTTTGAAAAAACTCAATCCATAGTCAGTGACTGTGTGTTGCATCCACAACACTTGAGCACAACAACTTCCAGCTGCAACATATTCAGCTTCAGCAGTGGAATGTGCTACCAAGTGTTGTTTCTTGCAGGACAAAGAAACCAGAGAATATCCTAAGAAATGACATGTTCCAGATGTATTTTTTCTATCCATTCTACAACCGCCGAAGTCAGCATCTGAAAAACATTTTAAAACAAATTCATTTCCAGAAGAATAAAAGAGACCTAGACCCATAGTGCCTTTTAAATATCGAAAGATTCTCTTTAAAACTTTTTAAATGAGACACTTTTGGATTTGATTGGTATCTTGCACATAAGAATACAGAAAACATTAAGAATGGTCGACTAGCTTTCAAGTATAGAAAACTTCCTATCATACCGCTAAAAATTGTTTGATCTACTGGTTTCCCAGTTTCATCAAGATCAAGTGTATTTGAGGTACCAATTGGAGTGTTGATACTTTTAGTTTTGTCATAACCATACTTTTTGAGTAAATATTTAATATTCTTATGTTGGGATATATATGTTCCTTCTGGTTGTTTAGAAATTAGGAAATCAAAAAGAATGTTAACTAACCCATTATACTCATTTCAAACTCAGATTTCATTAAATTAGAAAAAGAATCAGTTAACGATTTCTGAGTCGATCCAAATATGATGTCATCAACATAGATTTGAACAATCAAGACATTTTTATTTTCCATTTTTATAAAAAGAGTTGGGTCTGTTGTACATTTTGTATAGTTGTTTTTTAAATGAAATCCTATAATTCTATCATACCATGCTCTAGGGGCTTCTTTAAGACAATATAGGGCTTTGGTAAGTTTAAAAGCATGATTAGGATGTATTGGGTCAAGAAAACAGGGAGTTTGTTCAACAAAAACTTCTTCTTGAACAAAACCATTTAGAAAAGAACATTTTTACATCCATTTGAAAAAGTTTGAAATTAAAGTATGCTAAAAAAGCTAATAGAATATGAATAGATTCAAGTCTAGCTATAGGAGCATATGTTTCTTCATATTCTATTCCCTCTTGTTGATTATAGCCCCTAGAAACAAGTCTTTATTTAATTCATACAATGATTCCATTTTCATCACATTTGTTTCTGAAAACCCATTTTACACCAATTACAGTTGTTTCTTTAGGTCTTTCAACTAATGTACATTATTGATTCCTCTCAAATTCATTTATTTCATCTTGCATTGCTTTGATCCAATCTTCATCACCTAAGTCCTAACTTGCAATTTTAGTTTCAAATTGGGATGGAAAAGAAAGATGTTCTATTTCAATTCGTAAGGAATTTCTGGACCTTATAGGTTGATTTACATCACCAATGATGTTATCACTGGGATGATTCCTAAAAAACAATTCATTTTGGGTTTTGTAAAACCTGTTCATCAACATATGGTAGAAATTCTTCTATGGTAAATGTTTCAGAATTATCTTCTTGAATATTTTCCTTATTAGAAAGATCTTCGATCAATGGCTGATAATAAGTTTTGGAAAACACATCTAAGGATGTAGATTGGGATGGTTTAAAAACCAAAGGATCAGTTTCATCAAATTTTACATGTACGATTTCTTCAACAGTACAAGTGTTTTTATTGAAAAAACTATAAGCCTTAGAAGTTGTGGAGTAGCCCAGAAAGATTCCTTCATCAGATTTTGGTGAGAATTTGTGAATATTATCTTTTGTATTCAGAATGAATACTTTGAACCCAAAAACTTTGAAGTATGAAACTTTAGGTTTTCAGTTAGTTCACAGATCATAAGGTGTTTTATTAAGAAATGGTCTAGTTAAAACACGATTTATAGTATAACAACCAGTACTAACAGCTTCAGCCAAAAAGTTCTTAGCAATTGAGTATTCACTCTACATGGTTCTAGTCATTTCATAAAGAATACAATTTCTTCTTTCAACAAAACTATTTTGCTGATGAGTTCTTGGAGCTGAGAAATTTTGAGTAATACCTTTCTTACTAAAAAAAGTTTCAAAATCCGAATCTTGAAATTCACCATCATGATCACTATTAATATTTATCAATGGTAGATTTTTCTAATATTTAACTTGGGCTCTAAATTTTTTGAAATAGGAAAAGGATTCAGATTTCTTTGTTGGAAAATAGACCCATCTAAATCTAGTAAAGTCATCAACTAACACAAATACATAGTATTTTCCTCCAATGCTTCCAGTTTGTGAAGGACCAAAAAGATCCATATGCACTAACTATAATGCATTAGAAGTTTAAACTTCATTAATTGATTTAAATCTAGTTTTATGTTGCTTTCCAAATTAAAAAGTATCACATACTTTTGAAGAATCATATATATGATCTCGTAGTCCCTTTACAAGTCTTTTCTTTGAGAGTTTACAAAGGTTTCTTAGATTGTAGTGTCCAAGTCTTCTATTTCATAGCCATGAATGGTCTTTTATTTCACTTAGACAGGGTAAATTTTGGCTCCTAAGGTCTTCTACATTAATAGTGTATACATTCTCTTGCCTATGGGAAGATAGAATTAACTCATCCTTGGAATTGTGAACTAGACACTTATCATTCTTAAAATTCACAAGGTAACCTTCATCACATAATTGACTTATGCTGATGATATTGTGCCTAAGACCTTTAACAAAAAAAACATTTGAGATAAGAAGTATTCCAAGAAAAATAATATTATCTATACCAACAATCTTTCCTTGAGCATTATCTCTGAAGGTAATTTTTCCCCCTTTTTTTTGACAATCTTTTCAAAGAAATCATTATTTCCAGTCATGTGTCGAGAACAACCACTATCCATGTACCAAATATTCTTGTTGGTACACTTCACATTTTCCTTTACCATGAGAAAATGATCTTCAATTGGTAATCTGGCTATAAGTCCAATATTCCTTTGTCCCGAAGACTCATATTCTGAAGAATTATCTAATGAATCACTACCAATTGCACTCCAAGTATCATTTTCCTTCAAATCATTCTTTGTCTTATAATACTTTTTCTTGTTTCATTCAGAGTGTTTCTCCTTTCTGTATTTTCTCTTCAGTAAAAGAAAATCAGGCCTTATATATCCTACTTTATTACATTCATAACAAATTACCTCTGAATCTTTCTTATCCTTCCTATCATTCTTTTTTAATATGTATTGGAAGACTTTCTTTCCAACAATCTTGATCATCCTTCGAGAAATATTGGCTAACTCATTATCCGAGTGATTACTGTCACTTGATTCTGATATAAAAACATTCTTGTCTTTGGATCTTGTTAACCTTTTAGGTGTTTTATCTTTAGATGTAAAGGCTATGCTACCATTTCCATTCTTCTTCTTATTGAAATCAGCATCTCTATTCATTCTTGTCTCATGCTGTAAAAGAGTTCCAAATAGTTCATCAAGAGTAATCTGGGAAACTTTTCTATTTTCATCCATAGTTTTCCTTCTGGACTCCCATTCATTTGGAATTATATCAATAATCTTATCTACAAGAGCTTCATTATCAAGACCTTTTTCTCCCATTGAGTGTAAACTGTTGGCAATTGTCATAAATCATTGTTGCAGTTTACATACTGGCTCTCCATAAAGAAAAAAAAATCTTTGATACTCTACTCAAAGAATTACTTTTCTTGTTTCTATAACCTTGGATGAACCAAAATGAGTGACTTCTAATTTTTTCCAAATATAGTTGGCTTCTTCAAATGAAGATATCTGGCTGTATATATTCCTGGTCATAGAGCATAATAAAGTATTACATACCTTGTAATTCAGTTGATATTATGGCTTCTCTTGGTTAGCGAAAGTACTGACTTCTTTGTCAGGAATTTTATAACCTCCAGTATTCATAATAAAAATCTCTACACCAGTATTGATTACAAAAGTCTTCATTCAATCTCTCCAATACTCATAATCATTTCAATCAATGACAGGTGGTCTAGAAGGATTTAGGTTTTCAATTAACCAAATATTCATTCCTGCCATCTAAAGAAACAAAATCTTTTCCACTCCACACGTTAGTGTAGTAAGTTGTTAAAATAGTAATATGAAATAAATAGAACAAGTAATACAAATCAGTGGTAAACCTCCTCTGATACCAATTATTGGATCGAATATGTAAATTTATATGTATATTTGATGGAACAATACAAGAGGGGGGTGAATTGTATGTTTAAAAAACTTTGTGTTTAAACACTTAAGAGATTAGTTTAAAATATCTTAAACTAATACAATTAAAACAAGCACAATTTTATTGAATATAAAGGTATGATGTAATGTAATACTATTAGAAAAGTAAGTTAATTGTATTCAAGATGAATGCAATAATCAGAGTAATACAAGTTTGAGGGATTCTACCATAAAGCGTATAGAATCTATTAATACAATATGTAATAGAATAATCGTAATTGAAGCAATAACAATTGAAAGTTAAATAAAGAAAGGAAACAATACAAATTCCTTTCTAATACAAACAGCAATGGAAATGTAAAATTATTACAATTCTTTTGACCCAAAGAGAAGGGTTATCCTTTCACCTAGTATAAGAGGTCTGTCTTACCACCACCGTAGTAAGCCCTCGATACGATGATTGGTTTGTCTGTCTGCCTATCCCCGACAGCCCTCGATACAATGATCGGAACATCTGTCTGCCTATCCCCAGCAGCCATTGATTTTGCAGGTAATCAGAACGTTTGTCTTTCAATCACTTGATATCCCTCGATACGAAGATCGGTCACACAAGGCACTAAGCATGAGATAAGTCACATCGTCTCTCTCTAGAACTTGATAGAAGCAAAGTATCACAGTTATCTTAGCACATTGTTTTTTTCATGGCTTCAAATGACCTTCTATTTATAGGCCTTAGGTTCCAATGGTCACATTTCCTCCAACGGTCATATTTCCCTGAAAAACTCTGAGAGACATGGACACCTTTCATTATAATGCTCATATTGAAACATAAAGCACGACATCGTTTTTATTAGTTTTTAACTAACTCAACAACATCGTATTGGTTAAAACAAATGATATATGAAGATGATAAACAAGAGTACAATTAATATGAAACAAGTATTTTATGAAAAAGTACCAAAACAAGTAATGAAAGTATGAGCATTATAAGTATTACTAAAAGTAATGTATTGATATGATACAAAGAAAGATACATAAAAGTGAGTACGATTGACAGAGTCAGTATGATACGATTGACAGAGTCAGTACAATATGATTGATAGAGTCAGTACGATACGAGAGACAGAGTCAGTACGATACGATCGACATGGTTAATATGATACAATTTACAGGGTCAGTATGATACGATTGACAGAGTCAGTACGATATGATTGACAAGATAAAAGACATTTTTGATTTCCAATACATGATATAGAAGTCAAAAGAGGACTTTTGACTCAAAATGTATTTCATGTGGTCAAAGTTTCATTATATCTAGAATGATATTAATTATTTGGACATCATATATATCATATATATCCATCATATACATGTATATATAATTGTACATAACATTTAGAGGTAAGAAATGAAATGCACCGTTCATGGAGATGGTAAGTCGTACGAACGCATAAACGCTACTTCTATTTCTATTTCATATTTAATGGAATTAAAACATAATGATAGATAGTAGTATTATAATTACAATATTGAATCATTTATAATATCGTTAAACATATCTTTTATACGTACCACATATGTTATGAACGAGTCATATCAATTTGAGGGGGTGGTAGTCCGCACTTCCTCAAATGAAATTATCCCATTTACCAATAATAGAAACCATAAAGGTATCCTATAAATGAGAAATACAGAAGAATAAAGAAAACATAAACATAATATATAAAATATATAAATATAATGACATCTTAATGTCCACCATGAGAGGCGGTAGGAGATAATTGAACAATCATCATTTCGTGAGGCAATAGTTCGCCATCCACAGAAATAGTAAGTTCTTCCCCCATTAGATGGAGGTGCGTGTAAGTTTAGCTTCAATCCTTCTCATAGAAACATTATAGTATATTTTAGAAAATTGTGTTGTTACAAAATAAAGGAATAAAAAGATTTCAAGGGGTTGGAGAAGCAAAATAAAACAAAAGAACATAAGAGAAGACATTACCTTTAAATCGGGTAAATCCCCTTGGTTTGAACCAGAAGGTTTTCTTGAAGAGATTTATTCCTAATGTAAGTCATATATGATGAAGAGAGGGATACTGGGAGCTTATATTTGTATGGTTTGTACAAGCCAAAGGGCTTGAGAAGTGTGACAAATGGGTAGGAAGTTGGGTCTTTTCATATGGGAGAGGATGGGCTCTTTTGGAAAGCTTGAAAATATTATTTCATTATATAATGTGTTTAGGTTTCTAAATGTACAAAAATCATTAGAGTTTAAGATAATATGTCCCATGTTTTAAATAAAATAATACAATAATAATTGGACAACAGTTGGATATTCTTTTAAACATTATCTTCTTATTTATTTAAATTATTCAATAATGACGTAAATACTGCATCATCATTGTGTCATAAATAATTTTATTTTTATGATGTCCAAAAATTATAAAACAATTAACATGATGTAGGAAATATTTTTATATTTTTATGGAATATTTATACTAAAAAATATAGCTTATATAACTTCATTTAATAATTGTTTTAGTAAAACAATACATGTTTGTGACAATTTTATTTTTACTTTAAATAAAAAGGTTTTAATGTTATTATCTTACCCAAGTGGCTCCATGGGGTCCCAAAATTGACCCATGGATTTTTTTGGTTTGCCATGACTAATCAAATAAGGTTAGGACATGTTTCAAGGTATTTTTATATTTTTATAATATTATTTTTACCACAAATTACCCTAATAACCTTTAATCACGGTTAATAAAACTCAAAAGTTACTGTTCAAAAAAAAAATCATTTTCATCCCATTGATCCAAATTTTACTCACTAATGAAAACCATGTATGTTGGATTTTTGAAATTCAATTCATAGAAGTGGTAATGTTTCATTTAAACGAAAATATCATTTTTTAACTACTACATAGTGCTTTCACTATTCATCAAAAATTGATGTTTTTCAGAAAAATACCAAACATTTACCCGAAGCTATATTTAATATTCCAAATTCAAAAATGATATCCATTTTACAAAATTCAAAAACATAAAAGTTGCATTAATTAATTTTATATTTAATTCCCACTGTCAAAACAAATAGCATGTTTTTAAGAAACAATATCTATCAAAATATTGACACTTGTTTGTGATCAATTTCAAAGTGAAATTAATTCAAATGACCACCATTGGATTAAATGGAAAAAATATATTCTAATTATGGTTTGAACCAATTAAAAGATAATATAACCATATAAATAAATAATACTAAAATAAGTTTTTGAATTAAAATACAACATTTTTCACAATTAATTACAAAAATGAACTTTATCTGGAAAATAACAAAAACATACACATGGTAAATTTTGATGTCCCAATTCTAAAAAAAAAATTATTTTGTGCAATAGAATTTATAAGAGTGATCTAAACTATATTAATTGAGGTTTCAGCCTCCAAAGGCGATAAATCGATTTTTTAGTGAATATTTGAGTATTTATGATTAAAATTGGATTCATTTTCATTTTAAGCCTCTAAAATTATTGGATAAATGTAAAAACATTTAAGAAACATATATAATAATATTTTAGTTATTTCTATTCATTCCTACCAATACAACGGCTGTGTGTTAACTACCATTTGAAATAATAATATTATAATATTAGCGTGCAACACAAGATTTCAAAGAAATCTATTATTGCGTATCAGGTACACCATCAACCATAGAAACCCCATTAAAGTAAAATTAATATTTAATTAAAAAATATTAATAAATATGAAATTGTATTAATCTTTATTTACTTGGAATGTTAAATCATTCCCCCATTTTGGGAATTGCATCCTTGCAATTTTATTGACTTATAAAATAAATGGGGGTATATATCCCTCAGAGAATTTTTAGATTCCCACATTTCCTATTCAACCATATAGATTTTACAAAAAACCTCCACCTAAGGAATTACCTTATTCTGAAACACATGCTCTTTGTAGTTAAGAATCTGGACTGGTTATTCCTCATAAGAGTGATTCTCTTCCAACTGAACTACTTCTGGTCTAAAAAGATGAGATGGATCTGGAATATACTTACTCAACATTGAAACAAGAAAAACATTGTGTACCAAGGACAATCTTGGATTTAATGCCACTCTGTATGCAACTGATCCAACATTCTCCAGGATTTCATATGGTCCAATGAACGTTTGACTCAGCTTTCCTTTCTTGCCAAAACACATCACACTTTCCCATTGGAAGAACATTGAGAAAAACATGATCACCTACCACAAAAGAACGATCCTTCCTCTTGTCATCCGCATAACTAATCTATTGACTATGAGCTGTTCTCATTTGCTTCTCAATCAACTGAAGTTTTTCTACCATCTCTTCTACCAATTCTGGTCCCATCAACATCATTTCACCTACTTCATCCAAAAAATATGAAGTACGAACCCGTTTACCATATAATGCCTCAAACAGAGCCATATGTATACTAGAATGAAAACTATTATTATATGAAAATTCAACCAAAGAAAGATGTTGGTCCTAACTTCCCTGAAAATCCATCGTGCAAGCACGTACCATATCCTCCAATGTCCGAATTGTTCCTTCTGGTTTCCCATCTAATTGCGGATGAAAAGATGTACTAAAATTTAATTCAGTACCCAACGACTTCTGAAGGCCTTTCCAAAAGTTAAAAGTAAACCTGGGATCATGATCAGATACAATGGAGAGGGTAACTCCTTGTAATTCTACTATCTCTTTGATATACAACAGAGAAATTTGATCTAGAGAGAATATATCTCGAATAGGAAAGAAATGAGCATATTTAGTCAATCGATCAACAATAACCTAGATTTCATTATTACCTCGATATGTCATTGGTAATCCCACAACAAAGTCCATTGATATATTTTCCCATCTCCACTCTGGCACCGATAAAGACTGATGCATCCCATTTGATAACTGCCGCTCTACTTTAACCTGCTGACAAGTCAGACACTTCATAGTAAAATCAGCAATATCTCTTTTCATTCCATCCCACTAGTAATACTCCCGCAGATCTCTGTACATCTTAATACTGCCATGATTAACTGAAAACGGGGAACTTGGAGCCTCATATAGCAACTCATTCTTCATCTTTGAATCACAAGTCACACTTAATATCTTCCTAATCCTCAAAACACAATCATTATCAATGTTGAATTCCGGAAACATACCCTTCTGAACCATCTCTACAATTTTCTGCAACTCACCGTCATTCTTCTGTACTTTCTTAATTCTATCTAAGAGAGATGATCTCACTGACACCTGAAACAAAACAGAATAACGTCCTGCACCAACAACTTATATTCCAATGTACATCAAATCAAAATCCAAAGGATCTCGTACCAAACGTAGCATGGTTAATGAAGCATTACTTTTTCAACTCAAGGCATCATCCAGTTTATTTTCGTTTCCCGGATGGTAATGAATTGTATAATCGCAATCCTTGATTAATTCCATCCATCTCCTCTGTCTCATGTTCAATTCTTTCTGAGTGAATATATACATTAAAATTTTATGATCTGTATATATTTCACACTTTACTCCAAACAAATGATGCCTCCAAATTTTTAATACCAAAACAAGTGCAGCTAATTCCAAATCATGTGTAGGGTAATTTAACTCATGATTTGTCAACTGACGTGAAGAATAAGCAATTTCTTAATCATTCTCCATAAGGACACAGCAAAGTCCATTAAACGAAGCATCACTATAGATAATAAACTCACCATTTCTTGAAGGCAGTTCCAAAACTAGAGCACTCACCAATCTTCTTTTCAATTCCTGAAAACAATCATCGCATTCTTTTGTCCAAATGAACTTAATACCTTTTCGAGTTAACATAGTCATTAGACTAGATAATCATGAAATCTTTTTAACAATCCTCCTGTAAAAACTTTACAAACCAAGAAAACTACAGATCTCGGTTATATTTGTGGGCTTGTCCATTATTCAGAAACTTTTGTTTTAGCAGGATCAGTAGTTATACAATTTTTTGAAACAATGTGACCAAGGAACGATATTTGTTGTAACCAAAACTCACAGTTTTTGAATTTTCCAAACAGTTTCTTTTATTTTAAGGTTTTCAAGACAACCCTTAAATGACTTTCATGTTCCTCTTTAATTTTGGAATAAACCAAAATATCATCAATGAATACAACCACAAACTTATCCGAGAAGTCATGGAAAAGTATATTGATTAGATCCATGAATACAGCTGGTGCATTGGTTATCCCAAAATATAAAACTACAAATTCATCATGTCCATATCTATTATGAAACATGATCTTCGAAACGTCTTCTTATATTACTTTCAACTAATGGTACCCCGACCTCAAGTCAAACTTCGAAAAATACTGAGCTCCCTAGAGCTGATCAAACAAATCATCAATATGAGGCAAATGATACTTGTTCTTAACAGTTATGTTATTCAATTCTCTATAATCAATGCAAAGCCTCATTGAACCATCTTTATTTTTTAACAAAAAAGACAAGAGCACCCCATTGTGATGTGCTAGGTTGAGTGAAACCTATATCTAATTACTCTTGCAATTTCTTCTTTATCTCTAAAAGTTTAACTTGAGCCATTCGATAAGGGGGTTTTGAAATTGGCTTAGAATCAAGAACCAAGTCCACAATAAATTCAACTTCCCGATCATGTATAATACCAGGAAAATCAACAGAAAAAACATATAGATACTCATTTACCACTGGAACATCATTAATCTGAATAGTACCTTTGTTTTCAACAATATGTGCAAGGTAACATTCATTTGCGTCGTTTACAAGTTTCTTAGAATCCTGATATGTTATCAAAAGTAAGGGTTCATTCCTGTACAAAAACTAAAAATCATTCTGAAAATAAACCTCTTCAGCTCTATAATAAATCTTTGCATGATAAACAGAATGCCAATCCATGCCCAAAATAACATCAAACTCTACTAGGGGCAAAACAAAATGGTTTGCTAGCAGATTCTTTCCACACACTATGATATAGAGGTTCTTATAATTTCTTTTTGTCTCATCGTTTCCCCCTGGTGTTTTTACCATAAGTTCAGGATTTATATCTTGAGATTGAATTCTCAATTTAATAGAAAACTTCTCCAAAATGAAATAATGTGTAGACTCTGAATCAAACAACACATTGGCATAATCTGAACAAACAAACAGTGTATCTGATACTACTTCATTCGATGGCCTAGCATCTGCTGAAGTAGTTTCAAAAGATACCACCACCCCTTTCAGCTTGTAGTTTGGATGCTTTCCCTCAGTTGAGTTCTTCATTATACAATCATTTTTATAATTACCCATTTAATAACACTTAAAACATCTTACCAATGGATTTTCATTGCCTACTTGACCATCTTCGTTACAGTTAAGAGCAATATGACCAGACTTATCACACCGAAAGCACTTTCCAGACTTGGATAAACATTTCCTTGGATGCATTTTACCACACTTCTGATAGGATTGATATCTGTTTTTCTTACCTTCAGGCTTCTTTGATGAATTCTTTCCCATTGCCTACCAACTGGACCTATTATTCTGTTGTTTTTCAAAGAACACCTGATCATCGGCAAACTCCATTTTCACCTTCTCCATACATCGAACAAGTTTTTCATCACTGTTGAACTCGCGAGAAGCTAATGACCGTAGATACTTTGGCATTAACCCTGAGTAAAAATGGTTGATTTTACTATCAAGATCTCATTTGAAATTTGTAGCATACATTTCCAGTGGAGTGAACTTTCCTTCATAAGCATCCACTGAGTCATCCTCCTACCTCAATTCTAGGAATTGTTTTTCCATACTAAGATGAACCACCTTATGAAAATATTTCTCAAGAAACATACCTTTGAATTCATCCCAGTCAAGATCGTCAATCTCTTCAATATCCCTGATATTTTTAACCATCGACCACCACTGATCAGCTTCACCTTCAAAATGGTAAACTTCAAAGCTCACCTTTTGATGTTCTAGACACCCCATGACATCAAAAATATTCTCCAGTTCATTAATCCACCCTTCTTCTAGAACAGGGTTAGATGATCCTATAAATGATGGGGTATGTTGCCTCATAAAATGCTCCACTACTGACATATTTCTCTATGGTTGATCTAGCTGATCTCGTGTTTGGATACCACCACCAATTATATCCTGAGTCAACTATGCCATCACTGCAACAAATTGTTCAGTTCCAATTCTGACCATCTCAGGTTGCTGATTTGGAAGGTTGTTTTGATCCTAATGTCATCCCAACATATATGCCCGGTTTCCTCTATGGAAAACCATTCTGAACCCATAAATATCTTAGGTGAAGAAACATGGTAATATTTAAATGATATATCATTTCAATCATACCATAAATTAATTTATGGACATGAATTTAACAATATTCTAACACCTAAAGTTGTCTAAGCAGACCTTTGATACCAACTATAAGGAACCGCCCTTAAAACATTGCATAATCTTGAATTAAATGAATAATTCACATTGATGATCTTTTCAGGTTTAGAGTTTTAGATAATTAGAACATCACAATTACATCTCAAAAGATTACAAAGTAGATACTTCGACTCAGTTTCCATTTTTTTCATAAAATAAAAATACTTGAAAAAAAGAGTCATGTACAATTCCATGTTTTAGACAACATGACTTTCCTTGATCCCATACTTGACCCTATTCCACTTTATGTCCTGTTAAACACATTTCAAAAACTTGGGATGAGCATAAAAATTTCAATAAGGAATACACAATGAAGTAAACTATTAGATTTTCAAAACAAAAAGTAAACAATGAATAAATAATCATAAGTAAAACATTAAACCTATATGAAGTAATAAATACTCTTCACTGAATAAAATAACATTTCATACCCTTTTGTAACTATAAGATCACCATAAAACCCATATATAGAACACATAACATATAAAGGTAACTTGGATCATAAACATACTTAAAAAGAATAACCATATGGTCGACATCCACACATGTCACTAAATGGAATAGCCATACAGATGACTTCCATACCCAATGCATAGGAGGTTATAAAGTAACCACCCGTCCTGGTATTCACAACACCACCCATCATTTGGTTTATCATTTAACCACCCGTCAAATGTCCAAGTACCATTATAAAATCATAAGACATAAAAAAATATAAAAGAAAAAACATTTCCACATTTCAATAAGAATATATCACATAAATATATTGACATCACAAATCCATTATCAAAACCATTTTCAATAACAAAATACGTAAAAGTGTATATGGTATTTATTCTCTTTTAAAAACATTACGGCTTGTTGAGGAAGCCAAAGATCAAATAAAACTCGCGGTGGCAAAAATGTCATTGTCCCCACGTACTTTGAAAGAAACATTCCTTTTTGTTTTATAATAAAACACTTATTAGAAAAAGATTCCATTTGAATGAAATGAATTTCAAAGGTTTTTATATATAGTATAAAATAATGTCATGTATTAAAACAAAATATACCTCAATGAACGAAGATTGAGAGGAAGTCCCTTAACTCGTGTCCGACTTGACTCGATCGTTCCTTAATCTCCTGCATAATAAACTAAAGTTAATTTATAATTTTATATGAACCTTTTTCATATTTATTATTCCTTTTATATCACTTATTACCATTTTATAAACATTATTTTGTCATTTAAGTTAATAATGATCGTTTTTTCGATATTTGGTACTTGAGTCAAAATAGACTTCATATAATTACATGTTGTTCTTGTGGTCAAAGTTTCATTATATATTTAATGATATCAATTATTTGGATATCATATATATCATATATATCCATTATATAAATATATTTATGATAGTAAATAACATTTATAGGTAAGAAATGTAATGCACCGTTCATGGAGACGGTTAGATGTACGTACGCATGAATGCTACGTCCATTTATTTTTAATATTTAATGGAATTAAAACACAATGATACATAGTAGTATTATATTTACCATATTTTATCGTATATAATATCATTAAACCTATCCTTTATACATACCACTAATGTTATGAACAAGTCATATCACTTTGAGGGGGTTGTAGTCCGCACTTCCTCAAATGAATTTATCACGTCTACCCATAATGGAAACCATAATGGTATGGTATAAATGAGAGATACATAAGCATAAGGAAAACATAAACATAATATATAACATATATAAATATAGTAACATCTTAATGTCCACCATGATATGTGGTAGGAGGTAATTGAACAATCATCGTTTCGTGAGGCAGTAGTTCGCCGTCCACAAGAAACAGTATGTTTTTCACCCACTAGATGGAGGTGTGTGTAAGTGTTGCTCGAATCATTATCATAAAATGATCCTTGTATAGTTTAGATACAATTTTTTTTACAAAATAAATGATTAAAAATAGTTTAAGGGGTTGGATAAGAAAAACAAAACAAAATAACATAAGAGAAGACATTACCTTTAAATCGGGTAACTCCTCTTGTTATGAAGCAAAAAGGATTCTTGAAGAGCATTATGCATAAGGTAAGGCTTCTATGATGAAAATAAGGATATTGGGAGATTAGTTTAGTAGATTTTTGATGAGATAAAGGGCATGAAAAATGTGAGAAACGGGTAGGAAGTGGGGTGTTTTTAGAAGGGAGAAGAGGGGCTCTTTTGGAAATAATGAAAATAATATTTTATTATATAGTGTTTTTCGGTTTCTAAAGGTCACAGAATCATTAAAGTAGAATATAAGGTGTCCCATGTTTGAAATAAAATCATCCAATAAGAATTGGACATGTTTTGGATATTGTTTTAAACATTATCTTTATTTTTATTTAAATTATTCAATAATGAGGTAAACACTGCATCGTCATTATGTCATCAATAATTTTATTTATATGCTATCTAATATTTATAAAAAAATTACCATGATGTAGGAAATATTTTTATATTTCTAATTAATATTTATAGTCAAAAAGATAACTTATATAACCCCAAGTAAATTTTTTTTAGAAAAAAATACATGTTTGTGACATTATTATTTTTACTTTAAATTAAAAGGTTTTAATGTTATTATCTTACCCAAGTGGCTCCATGGGGTCCCAAAATTGACCCATGGATTTTATTGGTCGGAAATGAATCATCCAATAAATTTAGGACAATTTTCAAGTTGTTTTCATATTTTTATAATATTATTTTACCCTAAATTACCCTAATTACCTTTAATCGTGGTTAATAAAACTCAAAAGATACTATTCCCCAAAAATTATTTTCATCTCATTGAACCAAATTTTACTTACTAATGAAAACCATGTATGTAGGATTTTTTAAATTCAATTCACATAAGCGGTAAAATTTCATTTAATTGAAAAAAGCAGTTTTTAAGTTCTACTTAGTGGTTTCCCTATTCATCAAAAATTGATGTTTTTTAGAAAAATAAAAAAATTTTACCCCAAGATATATTTGATATTCTAAATTAAATAATGAGATAAATTTTACCAAATTCAAAACATAGATGTTGAATTAATTAATTTTATATTTAATTCTCGTTGTCAAAACAAATAGTGTGTTTTTAAGAAACAATATCTATCAAAATATTGACACTTGTTTATGCCCAATTTCAATGTGAAATTAATTCCAATGACCACCATTGGATTAAATAGTAAAAATATATTCTAATTACTCTTTAAATCAATTAATATATAATATAACCATATAAATAAATTAGATTAAAAGTAGTTTTTGAATTAAAATACAACATTTTCACTATTCATTAAAAATGAACTTTATCATAAAAATAACAAAAACATTCACAAAGTAAATTTCAATGCCCCGATACTAAAGAAGAATTTTATTTTTTCCAATAGAATATATAAGAGTGACCAAAACTATATTTAAAGAGGGTTTGCCGCCAAAAAGCGATAAATCGACCTTTTTGTGAATATTGGAGTATTTATGCTTAAAATTGGATTCATTCTCATTTTAAGCCTCTAACATTATTGGATAAAAGAAAAAACACTTAACAAACATATATAATTATTTTTTAGTTATTTCTATTCATTAACTTCAATACAACAGCTACGTGGTAACTACCATTTTAAATAATATTATTATATTATTAGCGTGCAACACAAGATTTCAAAAAAAAATCTGTTATTGCGTATCGGGTACGCCATCGAACATAACAACCCCATTAAAGTAAAATTAATATTTAATTCAGAAATATTAATTAATATGAAAATGTATTAATCTTTATTTACCGGTGATGTTACCCAAACTCTTTAAAAACCTTTATTAAGTAGTAAAATTTATGGCTATATCACAATTCATCTCTATATTAAACACACCCTCGTCAATTTAAATTAGTGATAGAAATTATAATTATGAGGAAATAAATAATTTAATTGGGGAATAATGTAACACTTTGAGATTTTAATGTGTTTTATTTTTTAAATATATTCCATACTAAAAAGGTTATATCACACAAAAGAATAAAATAAAATGAACTTTGATATAAGATATGCATTAAGACACCATGAAAAAAAGGTAAAATATCATTAGGAAATTAAAAGAAGATTAAAACCTTAAGTAAATAAAAAAATTAATTAAAATAATTTAATTTAAATATAATATTAGTAATTTTTAAGGAGTAATTTGATATGCTATAATACCAATGAATTGATAAAATTTAATAGTTATAAGAAAAATAAACAATGGGATGCGATTAAAATCATTTAGGGTTAAAAGACATATATTTCAAATAATTTTATTTTTCTATATATTAGGTATTTTTACGAAAAAAATTTATATTTAAATTTGTTTGTTCAATACAGTAATAAAAAATTTTAATTTACAAACAAATATATTAAAACTCATTTAATTATTAATTGATACTAAATAATATTAATGACACATAATGTTTCAAAAGTTATTTTATTTAATATAAATGGTTTTTCATTATATTATAAGTCTTCATTTAAAGTTAAAATCTGAAATTTTAGAATTTTAATACGTTAAAAATGAATTAAATTTTCGAATCACTATTTCTAAATTATCATAGGGTGAATTTTTTGGTTTTTTGATATTTATTTTTAGGTGAATAATAAAAAATAAAATTTTAACAAACACTACAATTTTTATGAAATCATCATGATGTGACAATGGATTTAAAATTTATGAAACCATTTTATTTATCAAAAACTCATTTAAAGAGTAAATTAATGATTTTAAAAATATTAATTTGAATATAGAAACTAATATTACAAATTTTAGAACCAAAATTATATTTAATTCTAATAAAAAAATAATTTTGGTTCATTGCATTTAATTGAGTGGTTGGAAGGATCAATTCAGTTTTGTATGGATATAAATGTCAAATATCCCTGATTTTTTAAAAAAATCCAACTCATTTTATGGGAACCATTACCAGGGAAAATTAGTTGTCATAATTGGTAAAATAATAAATATTTTAACACAAAAAACTATTATCCTCAAGTATAAATACTTTTACCCTTTCCCATAGAAAACTATGTTAAATTAAATTATCAATGCATAATAATTGACCATTTCAAATCTTTCAAGTCTATTATCAACATTAGGTATGTTCTTGAGTTAAAAAACCTCAAGACTTCAACGATTTATCAAAAGTGTAAATCTTAAAAATAGAGGTAAGCTTTATTCACTTTTATTATTTAATTTATATTCTTGTTTATATTCTCTTGATAAATTTCCATTTATACCTTTATGAAAAATTAAATATTTGATTATATAAAATATTATTGTTATTATATTAATATTATATCTATTTCAATCTTTTTGTTGAAAATACTTCCTCTACAACACCTTGATATTTTATGGTATTTTTTGATAGCTTGTTATACACACAATCTCAAGTTTAAATGAACTTTAATATAGTATACCATTACAAAATTTCTATTATATTGGTGATATGAATAGGAAAAACTAAATTTAGAAAATATTTAAAATATTTTTAGATAAATCAATTATATTATAAAATGACTACTCAATTATTAAAAAAATTATTATATGTTTTAAAAATAAAATTTTTATCATAAATGGGTTGTATTACTTTTTATGGTCAAATATTATCATTAATTCGTGAAAATTGTATAAAAGTTATTTTAAATAATTTAATTCT
Organism: Viscum album; assembly: GCA_963277665.1. NCBI lineage: Eukaryota > Viridiplantae > Streptophyta > Magnoliopsida > Santalales > Viscaceae > Viscum > Viscum album. Next base: position 1,618,382,271 of record OY728125.1, read on the forward strand.
TTTTTAAATAATCAGTTAAAATTATCTTAGTGTGAAATTTTGATAATTTTCTGAAAAGATTAATTCCTTGATGAATATTAAAAAATATGGACTTCTATTAAAAAATTTATTTTCAGTTAAAGAATTTAAAATTTAAAATTTTGTTTAAAATTGGTTTTAAAATTTAAATTAATTCTTTTATATTTTTTATAATCCAATTATGTTGATTGGAATTTATTTTATGTTCATTTTGGTATAAAAACATTTTATACTTAACAAAACATTTTTTCATGAAAAATAGTTTTTTCCGTGTTTTATGAGTTTATTTTAAAATATATTTCAGAAAATTTTTGAGATTAAATTTGATAATTTCTATTATATATATGGAATCAGAATGTAGAAATTTTTTATTTTCTCCACTTTCATTTTTGTTCATCATGAATAGTGAAAACAATAAAAAAAATTACTGCGGTTAAGGTTTAAATGGGTTTACCCAGGGGTAAACCAATATATATCGGAAAATTTTCAAACATGTCTAAATCCTATTTATGGAAAAAAAATTACATAATAGTATCCAAAATTATGTCTTATTTCTATTTGGATGAATATTTCTTGTGTCTGACTTTATTATATTTTATTATTTTATGAAATTCCATGTGTGTCAACTCCCCACTTATAAAAGGACACCCCTACTTTCTCTTATTTACCGAAAATTGAGTCTTATAAATATAAAAACCACAAACAAATATCTTCTAATAATTTTTATACAAAAATCATATGTTCTCCTATTCATAAAAGTGAAATATATGTCTCTTTGAGGAAGGATCTAAAGGAGGTCTTCTGAAGGAGAGGTAATTGTCATACCCGACCTCTTTAAATTTATTTCATATTATAAATTTTATAAATCAATGGTATTGATACTAAAATAATATATTTAGTATCTTAAATATATTTAAATGTATTATTATTATATATCCACAAATATCCACCTCTACTTCATCAAATTGGATGTGAATGTATTGGTCATGTGTAAATGTGGACTACCACCACTATGAAGCGATGTGATTCATTTTTATATTTCTGTTTACATAGATATTAATAAAAATTAATTTAGTGAATATATAAGATATATATGATATTAAATTAATTATTTAATGTTTAATTATTATTTAACATTATTGCATTCCATTCATCAATAAGTGATAAAAATGTTCATGCATATATATGACCTACCATTTCCCTGAATCATGTAATTCATTTTTCAATATCTAACTTATATGAATAAATAAATAAATATATATATATATAATGAATATATATAATATTTACATAAGTATTTAAATTATTGAGAATCATGAACCAAAATGAAAGTATAAGGATCAAAAACCACCGAACTGAATTTCTTTTCAAAAACAAAAGAGTTAACACCTGAAAATGATGATTTAAAAACAATTATCAATAAATGGGTGTTAAATTCTTATAAGTGGATAAGATATGATATTATAATTATATAAATTTATTTTTATAGAATTTTGATAAATTAAATTTTGTTATAAATTAGGATAATATTCTTTAAAAGAAAGATGAAATCGAGGTAAGAGATTCATGTCTCACTTCTACTTCTGTGAGACACATGCCCTATTTACAAATTGTTTCTTTTATGTGGTGTATATGCTCCCATGAATTAATTTTAAGTCTATTGACATAAAAATTATTCGGATATTAATATATTTCTATGGTTATCTTCTTCATGATATTTTGATTTCAAAAAATACCATAGTGGAACGATTTTAATGTAACAATCTCATTATTCACCATGATTAATTATTATTAAGTTTTTGATGATGGAATTTCATTTTATAACTCTCAATAATGTTATAATTTTTCTTCTTATATATTTATTTATAGAGATTAAAAGTTTTAATTTCATTTTCCTCTCTTTAAGAACTCAATAGATCAAATGATTGTTTTTAAGGAAAATAGACTCTATTTTTTTCTTCGATCGAAAATATTTTTATTCATTGTACATATTTTATACAAATATTTTAAATAATATTTTACTATTCTTAAATGTTTTTAATTTAATGTTAAAAAATGTTTTATTTTTTACAAAATGGTTCAAAGGTAATCTTTTTATCATTTTATGAATGAGGTTCTTTTAAATTTTTATCAAAAATGTGAAAGTAATATTTTTTCAATATACAAGACATGAACCTATTTTCATATCATTATAACAATTCAATTCATTGAGTAATACTTTATATGTTTCCGTGTTACTTCTCCAATAAAATATTTTCCTTAATACATGTTTATTTTATATTTTAAACAATTAATTTCAAAGACAAATGTGTATTTTCCTCAAGAAATTTTCCAGTAATCTTTCAATGTCCTTTTTCTTCTATGATAACATCATTCTATATTAACTATGATTTATTAGGTATATGATATAATGATAACATTAAATTTTATTTTTTTGATGTCTTATGATGATGGTTATTTGATGATGATTCTTTGAAACCTATTTCTTTCCTATGGGTTAATTATGTTATGAGGAAAACTTTTTGAAACTTGTTTCTTTTCCATGGGTTATACTATAATGAAAATATGTAATGTTTATAAAACAAGTTTCTTTGCCATGGATTATTCTATGGTGAATGTTTTTTGTTATTATGGCACAAATATATATGATTTTCATTATGTAATGGATAGTCCTAGAATTAGATATTCTTCTAATTCATTAGTTAAACATGGATATGTCATGGTATAATAAGTAATGATATGAAGAGTGAACCCAATTAACTATATATAATGACCCATTAATAACATACTTATATATTACATCATTTTATTTGAATAGTCATCACATTATAAAAGAACATGCCTAAGGATTATAATGTTTTTCTGTCATTGAAAAAATGGAATACATTCTTCTAACTTGGTGAAAGATCAATAAAGTCACCCATAATGATCTTCCCCGTTAGTACTACTACTTAAAACCTTTAATCATAACATGGTAAAATGAAACATAATAAATGGTGAGATTAAATTCCCATTATGGGTAGAAAATAAAGGATATACATAATAACCACTTGAATATAAGTGTATAAGAACATGAGAATAATATTTAAAAATCATACCCAAAAATATTAAATATCATATACATGAGTCACACTATAACGATTGACAGTTTATAAGACATGAATCGTAAGATATTCCAGAGCATAATTCATGAAACAATAATAAAATAAAATGTCAAGAAATTGTGTCAGACACATAAAAATATAAAAATAATTTTCATAATATTAATGGCTTATCTACAGGGTCATATTAGTGGAATGGGATCACTCCTCAATCCATCTTAGTAGTAAAGGTTCACTCCCAATATCATTTTTGTGGACATAGTCCTTTACAAAACTGGGTTCACTCCACATTCTAGTATTGTCTTACTAAACTAAGTTCACTCCTCATTCTAGACCAATATTACTAAAATGATTTCACTCCTCGTTCCAGCATTTTATTATTGAATCATGTTCCCTCCTCATTATAAACCTCTATTACTGAACAGAGTTCACACCTCGTTCCATCCCTGTATTATGGAACTGAGTTCACTCCACCTTCCAACCCTATATTACTCAACTAAGTTCACTTCTCATTCTATCCCTTTATTACTAAACTGAGTTCACTACTCATTCTAGACATGTATTAATGAACCCAGTTCACTTCCTATTCAATCTATGTATATCTCATGAAATATAAATATTTACCCAATGAATTAGAGGAATATATTGGTTCCAATCATCTCATAAAGAAATAATATATTTTTGTTCCAAAGGATAATAAAACATTCATCATATCCTGATCCATAAAAAGAGATGGGTTTCATAAAAATTTCATTATAGAATAACCCATAAAAGGAAGTGGGTATCAAAAGTGCTTTATCATGGTATATTGTGTGAAAGAGAAACAAGTTTCATAAAAAACATGTCATCTTAGACAAAAAATATTAAATGAATGAATAATAAGGGTGTCCATCGATCATATCCTCAGTAAATTATATAATATATAAAATAATGTTCTCATATATATAAAATAATTATGAAATACCATTTTAAAAAATATATTGAGGAAAATATTCTATTTTCTTAAAAAACACTTTTTATATCATAAAACATTTTAAATACGTTTTCCCCTAAAAACAGATTTTAAAACTTGTAAAGGAAGATTTTAAAAGCATTTATGTAATTTTTTTTAAAATAATCATAATATATAAATTTATTTTATTTAGAAATCATGGTTTTTGGAAAAAAATAGATTTTTGACCGAGTAGAGAAATAATGTCAGGTTTTCATAAAATAACTATCATAATTATCATTATTAAAACGGAGTGGAAAATGGTACCCTTACATGAATACATAATGAATAAAAAACATAGAATAAAATTCATTATTATTCATGAGATATTGATCATAAGGTTTCTTTAATGAAAGTATAATCATAAATAATCTTGGTAAATGATGAGATTATAAATATAAAATATCATCACTTTGGTAACTATGAATCATAATCCTCATGAAAGAATAAAAATAAATTGACCAAAAAATATCATTAAAATATGGATATTTATTATATAACATTTCAAAGGGAAGTATCTACACCTCATAAAATAATGTATGTTCATAACATAACATGTGTCCCAAAGAAGTCAAATTGATATGAAATTATCTTACCGATTTGGAATCTTTTAAACAATAAAACCCATTAAAGAGATATCATAAAATGTATATATAAAATAAAATAAATTTAAGGATAATAATCATAGAATAAATTCATGGGAATAATATACACCAAACTTAAGAAATTAGTGGTGAATATGATATAAGTCTTGTATAAATAATAGTGAGACTAAAAATCCCCTTACTTTATAAGTAACATTTGAATCATGATATCCATGAATGAATAACATCAATTAAAACACTGAACATCAATATATAAATTAATATCAAAATATAATATGTCATAGTTAAGTATATACACCATATAAAAGTAATTAGGTTCATATTAATTAATACTTGTCGACGGTATGTTAATTTAGATTTAGACCCTTACCTTTTTCATGACTTTCTTCATACACATTCAAACCTCTTGTATAATAAATTTAATTTTTTTATAAATCTAAAAATATATCCATATTATTATATATCATTCCATATATTATTTTATTTTGAATTTATATTACCCATTTATTTATAATTCCATCTTAATGTAGCATTTACGGTAATAGTCCCTTAGTTTCTCAAACATGTTTTGACATTTTATTCTTGGTACCCTTTTTTATATCATGATTTACTTACTTAAATAATTTAAACCAAGATATAAATATCATATATATTCATTATATTTTTTATTTATATATAACATATATAAATAGGAAATTAAATACAGAGTTCATGGAGATGATAGACCGTACGTACGCATGAACGTTATTTCCATTTTCCATCCATGTTTTTAAAGAAAGAAAATTTAATGATATATATATATATATATTTATGTAGAATTATTTTTTAGTATATATCAAATATTTTTATTAAACCCATAGTAAATACATTTCATTTAAATAATGAACGAATCACATCTCTTAAAGGAGGCGGCAGTCTGCACGTCCACAAACAATGTTGTTGTATTCCCAAAAAATTGAAATCATAAAGGCATCAGTTATATAATAAGTAAATGTGCCTAAATAAATCATATATAACATATAAAATAGTAATTCCATCATTATAAACAACCTTGAAATGTGTTAATGGAATAACATGCGACATCAATTCAAAATATGGTAGTTTCATATACACACGAACGATGATTTCGTATCCCACTTGATGGAATTGTGTGAAAGATTATGTCATAACCATAACATAAAAACATATCAGTATATTTTGGATAAAAATAATATTATATAATCTTGTAATAAAAATAATTTAAGGGTCTTCATTATAAGGCCACAGCCTTAAACCTTACTTAAAATTGAATTAAATGAATAATTCACATTGAGGATCTTTTCAGGTTTAGAGTTTTAGAGAATTAGGACATAACTATTACATCTCAAAAGATTATAAAGTAGTCTCTTCTACTAAATTTCTATAAAATAAAAACTCTTAAAAAGAAACATGTCAAGTTTCATTTTTTAGGTAGCAAGACTATCCCTTGATCCCATCCTTGACCTATTCCACGCTATGTCCTATGAATTTTTTTTTAAAAACTTGGGATGAGCATAAAAACTCAGTAAGGGATACACAAATAATAAAAACTGTTAGTTTATCAAAACAAAAAGTAAACCATGTATACTTTATCAAGGTAATACTTTTAACCTTTATGAAGTAGAAAAAACTCTTCACTGAATAAAATATCATTACTTACCTTTTTGTAACCAAAGGATTACCATAAAACCCATATAAAGAACACATAACATATATAAAGGTAACTTGGGACATAAACATACTTAAGTGGAATAACCATACGGTCGACTCCCACACATTTCACTTAATGGAATAGCCATACGGACAATTTCCATACATACTTAATGGAATAGCCTTACAGCCGACTTCCATACCCAATGCATTGGAGGTTATAACGTAACCACCCGTCCTGGTATTCATGGCACCACCCGTCATATGGTTTATAACGTAACCACCCGTTAAAATGTCCAAGTACCAATATAAAATCATAAAACATAAAACCAATATAAAGGAATGATAACATTTCCACATTTCAAACACAATATATCATAAATATATTGACATAATAGAATCCTTTATCAAAACCATTTTCAATACCAAAATACATAAAAGAGTACATGGTATTTATTTTATTTTAAAAACATTACGTCTTGTTGAGGAAGCCAACGACCAAATAATACTCGCGGTGGCGGAAAAGGTCGTTGTCACCACGTACGTTAAAAGAAACATTCCTTTTTGTCGTTTTGTAAAACGCTTCATAGAAAAAGATTCCTTTTGTATAAAAGTAAAAGTCAAAGGGGTTTATACACCATATAAAAGAAAGTTGTGTATAAAACAAAATATGCGTCAATGAAAGGAGATTGAGACGAAGTCCCTTACCTCAGGTCTGACTTGACTCGATCGTTCTTTAATGTCCTGAATAATAAACATGAGTTAATTTCTACTTGATTAAGAACCTTTTTATAGTTCATCATTCCTTTTATATCACTTATTTCCATGTTATAAACATTATGTAACCATTTAAGTTAATAATGTTTGTTTTGTCGATATTTGGTTCTTAAGTCGAAAGTGGACTTCTTACAATTACATGTTGTTCGTGTGGTCATAGGTTTTTTATATCCAGAATGACATTCCTGATTTGGATATCATATATATCATATATATCAAGCATATATATGTATTTATAATATTATATAATCATTTATAGGTAAGAAATGAAAAGCACCGTTCATGGAGACGGTAAGCCGTACGTACGCATGAACGCTACTTCCATTTCTATTTCGTATTTTCTGGAATGGAATCATAATGATATAAGAGTATATTATAATTCCAGTATAATAACATATATAATATCATTAACTTTATCCTTTACACATCCCACATATGGTATTAACTAATCAAATCACTTTCAGGGGGCGGTAGTCCGCACTTCCTAAAATGAAGATATCGTGTTTACCCATAATGGAAACAATAATGGTATGCAATAAATGATAAAAAAAGAAGCTTAAGGAAAGAATAAACATATTATATATCATATATAAAAATATTGACATCATAATGGCCACCTTTGAAGGTGTTTAATGAGTATTGAACAATCATCGTTTCGGGAGGCAGAATTTCTCCATCCACGGAAACCGTATGTTCTTTAACCATTTGATGTAGTTGTGAGAGATTGTAGCTAGAATAAATCTTATAAAAACATCCTATTATATTGAAGATACTGGTGTTGTTACAAAAGAAGTAAATAAAAAGAGTTTAGGGGGTTGGAGAAGCAAAATAAAACAAATGAACATGAGAGATTGAATTACATTTAAAAGTGTAACTCCTTTTGATTTGAGCCTAAAGGCTTCCTTTGAAAGGATTCTGACCAAAGGGAATCCTCTAGGATGAGGAGAGGGATGTGGAGAAAGTAAATGGGCAGGGGATGGCCGAGAAAAAGGCTTGAGGAGTGTGTGAAATGAGGTAGAGGTTGGGGGCCTTTTATAAGAGGAGAGGAGGGGCACTTTTGGAAATCATGAAACTATTATTTTATTTTCAAATGTGTTTCGAATTTCTAAGGTCCCACATTGATATATTTAAAATATATGATGATAAGGCTTCTAAATATTCCCATCCAATAGTTTTTGGACAAGTTTAGGTCTTAGATTTTATATTATCATTTCATTTTATTTAAACTGTTCATTAATGAGGTCATCGTTGCATCATCCTAATGTCATAATTAAATTAATTTAGTTAATGTCTAAAAATTATAAAAAAACTATCCTGATGTATGAAATCATTTTATCCTTCCAAATAGTATTTATATACAAAATTATGATTAGTATAACCGCTTCTAAAAATTGTTTTAGTAAAACAAATTATGTTAGTGTAATTTTCACCATTATTTTAAAAAAAGGCATTAAAGTCATTATCTCACCCAGGAGGCTCCATAGGGTACCCTAAATCGACCCATGGGTGGTATTGGTCGGCCATGAATCATCCAATAGGGGTAGGACAAGTGTCATGGTGTTTTCACATTTTTATAATATCATTCTTACATTAAATTGCACTAATTACCTCTAATCGCGATTAAAAACTTAATAAGTTACTATTCACCAAAAAAATTATTTTTATCCCATTGAACCACATTTTACTTCTTAATGACAACCATGTATGTTGGATTTTTGAAATTCAAAACACAGAAGTGGTAAAATTTCATTTAAACGAAAAATCAGTTTTTATAAGTACCACTTAGTGGTTTCACTATTCATCAAAAATTGACGTTTTTTAGAAAAATCTCAAAAATTCACCCTAAGCTATATTTGATATTCCGAATTCAAAAAAGAAGACTATTTTAAAAAATTCAAAACATATAAGTCACATTAATTAATTTAATAATTAATTCCCACTATCAGAGCAAATGGCGTGTTTTTATGAAACAATAAGTATCAAAAGATTGACACTAGTTTAAGTCCGATTTCAAAGTGAATTTAATTTCAACGACCACTATTGGATTTAATGGTAAAAATATTTTCTAATTTCGCTTTAAAACAAATTCAAATGATAATCTAATCATATAAATAAATTAGGTTAAAAAGAGGTTTTGAATTAAAATACAACATTTTACACTATTCATTAAAAAATGAACTTTATCGGAAAAATACCAAAAATTTACACAAAGTAAAATTTGATGTCCCAATTATAAAGAAGATTTTTATTTGGTCCAAAATAATTTATAAGAGTGATCAAAACTATATTTAATGACAGTTCGCCATCAAAAGGCGATAAGTGAACCTTTAGTGAAAATTAAGGTATAAAAGCCTAAAATTGAATTCTTTCCGTATTTTTAGCCTTCATATTTTATTGGATAAATGTAAAAACATTTAAAAAAACATATATAATCATATTTTAGTTATTTCTATCCATTCCCGCCAATACAACGGCTACATGTTAACTACCATTTAAAATAATATTTTTTTATTATTAAGGTGCAACGTAAGATTCCCAAGAAACTCGTTGTTGCGTGATGGGTACGCCATCGAGCATAGCATCCCCTTTAAAGTCATATTAATATTTTATTCACAAATATGGATAAATATGAAAATTTAATATTCTTTATTTACCTGATGTGTTACATTCATAATGAAATTAAACAAAATTTCTGATTGAAGAAGGTTACCTCTTCTTCGGGTAATTCATTTTGTTTTGAACCAAAGGACTAACATAGTTGGATTTATAACCAATGTGAATATTATAGGTTGAAATTTGGTATGATTTTAGATTATTTTTATAGGTTTTTATGATAAAATTAAATTTCTATGTGGGAATAAGTGTGGAGGGTGAGTGACTATTTATAAAAGAGGATGAGTGGAATTCTTGTAAATATAAAAAGGTAAGCAATATTGGGAGGTATCACTTACATTATGTACCTCCAATATTGGTAACATTTTTATAAAATGTATGTTATTATCTAAATATTTACATATAATATATTTTGGACATGTTTATAAAATATTTTTTCCCTTTAGATAATGTTTAATAGCTAAGTAGACTCATTTTTACATTAATCGCTATAATTATTTTTAATTACTTTCACTGATATTTTTGGTCAAAAAATAAGTTAACATAACTAATAATTAAAAAATATTTTTATAAATAATATGGAATCTATTTCTTCAAATTTTAAACATATAATTGGATGAAATTAATGTAAAATTAATTCCACAAATGAGACGAAACAATGATTTTTTGGAGTGAAAATGTTTAAAAGATTAACATGTTTTTACATCAAATTTAAATGTGAAATTGATTAATATGACCTAAATTAGATTAATATATGTATAATTTATGTAAAAGTAATTTAAAAAAATAAATATATAATTTATTATTATAAATAAATTAACCAAAAATGGTTTTTCAATTAAAATTCAGTTTTATCAATATTCATCGAAAAATGTAACTTGACAGAAAAATATAAAAAATTCGACCAAAGATATTTTTTCTGTGATGATTTTTAAAAAGATTACTTTTTTAAAAATATTTTATAATTGTTTCATAAATTATATTTTAAATAGGTCCTCCCTTAAAAGGTGATAAAACCCCTTTTTTTAAAAATATATCTTCTTTTGCGTAAAATTGGATCTATTATTATATATTGAATACAATACATATAAGATGAGTGTTATATAGATTATTTGATATATAATTTATATATTTCAATAAAATCATTCCAAAAAATTGGTTTGAATAATTTATTGAGTAAAAATGTTATTGTACATAGAAAAATAGTTTCTTTAGAACATGAATCTCTTTATTTTCAAATATTTATAAATTTCATTTATAAATGATTGATAACCAAAGGATTAATTTTATATCCATTTTAGACAATAATTTCACTATTTAATTAATATTATTAGTAAATTCCATTCCAATGACTATGTGATAACTATAATAATATTTAAATTATAATATTAATAGTATATCGTAGTTGTTTAAAAATCTGTCTTAAGTGTAACACATGCTATCGAAGGAATGCACATTACCTGTAACAGAAGACAAACATAGTGATTCATGTACTGGAAACTAAGCTATGTATTGTGTGTAGTAGAAGATTAATTGGGTGTTATGTATAATGTAATCCAAACATAGTGATTTCGTATAACAAAAAATGTATTTAGTGTTTCATGAAATGAAAAATATCAAAAAGATCAAATTAATTCAGAAAAAAATATTAACAAATAAAATGGGGTGTTACATTATACACCCAATAAAAAGAAATTTTTCTTTGAAATTCATCTTGATCATCAATGGTTTAATACATTAATTTTTTTTCATAGGAAACCACAATGAAAAAATTTATTATTCAACTTCCTTAATAAAAATAATGTCAAAAACATAAAAGTTACCCAATATAACTCATACCATGATTCTCACATAGGATAACATAGATGGGAAGATAATTTTGTAATTGTAATAAATCATAAATAATCATAGAAAATGATTGAGGAAATTGATTAAAAAAAGTGAATGATCAATGGAATGTTAAGGGCCTCAAAACCATAAATTTGTGATCATTTATAAGACTATAGATTCAACATAAATGAAGGTGTTAGGATATATCATTTTCAATATCCTTTTCATTGAGTTGAGGAATTATTTTTCGATCTAAGAACATAATAAAATATACTTAATTTAATTAATTACTTTACATATGCACAATCTCACTCTTTGGCTGTGACATTCTCTGATTTCCACTTTATCTCTTACCCAAAGAAATGCGGGTGAATTTATTATTCATAAAGAACTAAAAAATCATATGATCAACAAAGGATGGTAATTCATTTCTCATTCTGTTAGTTATCATCATAGAAAAATGGTTATCATGGGTATCCAATATACCTACATCATCATTTGGGAAGATAATACTTTCAGATCTAAAACCTCGTCTGAATTTTAACATAAACCATTTTATAAATGGTTATCCTTCTAACCCTTCAAAATTTTATTCAACATTTACTCCATAAATAAGATCTCATATTATACCAAAGATATTTTTATTAGAAACTTTTGTTCATACTGGTACTTATATAATATTAAATGTGATTTTATTATTCCAGAATTCATGTAGAGGGATATAATCGCATGATACGTCACAAAAAGATTAATAATAATATTTCTATAGGGATTATTCTTAAAAAAACATGATCTTCCCATATAAGTTGAGAGGATAATTATTCCCTAATTACCATGGCTCACTTCACCCATTATGATATCATAAGATTTCCATTTTTCATTTTAATTTAAATATTTTGTGTCCTATCATCCACATTAGTCATCATATTGGAGATCTTGTTATTATGATGAATAAACTCTATGAAATTGAAACAATAAATTTTAGAAGGTTAATTATATATGGATTTTTCATTATTCTCATTATTATCGAACATATTTCCATCACTTCAGTAATTATCCACTTGATGAACTTTCCTTCCACACATAAAACCTTTATTAGTCCCTTTAATAAAAATCCTTCTATATTTCTTCCCATTCTTTTTGCATACGAGAAGGATCATATTATTTTCTCCATGGTTCTTAGATCTTCCTTTTAAATACATTTTCTTTTTCTTATGAAAACCATGATATTAATAGGAAAATTCAATATCCATTTTTTTTGAAAAGAATATGAGGAAGTTACTTACAAAAAAAAAGTTATTGAACTTTTCCCAATCCATGGGGTTAATTTAATTTTTTTGTCTAAAATTATGGAAAAATGTCCACCAATTAATTACTCAACCCTCTAAGATATTGGTGGAAACAATTCCTTTTTAATGATACAAGAAATATGGAATTTAAAATTTCGTTTCAGTGGTACCTATCCATTGCTGAGTAACTTGTGGATCAGTTGTTTCACTAAAAAAGTAAGATATTCCCTCATGAATGAGTCAAGAAAACATTGTTCACTCTATTGGTCATTTGCAATCTCAACATGATACATGTAAATGGGGTTTATAATTACATATTCTATAACATTTGGTTACTCATACGGATAATCATTTCATTTTCCATTGTACTCCCCATTAACATGGTTTCATTTGGTTTCTTCCATTGGCTGAAACCAAAAAATATAACCTAAGTAATAGTAATCATAGTAGGGAATCACATAATCATGAAAAATAACATATAGGATGTCTAAATAATGACACAAACATTTTAATATATGAAAACATAGGTTGATACTAGGTAACTGAAAGTCCTTATCTATCTAAATCCATCAGCTTGGGTTTTATAGAGTTTGTAAATTCCCAATAAATATCTCATCATAGGGTTAATCTTGGTGAAATGTAAGGGTCATTGATGTTCACTAGTTCCTGATCGAGTATTGATAAAAAAATTTTTTTGGGGTTCTTACCCCTATGTACATATCTTCCAGATCCACATCCACATATAGTATCTAGACAAGGATATAATTTCATGGAAACATTACCAAAATTGTTAGACATTTTCCTAAACATTGACTTATCCTTAGACTTATACTCAGATAAATACCTAGACATATCTCTAGAAATATCCCTATGTATATCCCTAAAATTTTCTCATAATAGTTTCCAAATGTTTACTAATCATTCCATTTATACCAACTATATTGTCCTAGGATTAACAAACATGGATATTATGTCATTTTAGATTAATATTCACCAAAGTACAAAAGTACAAGCCTGAGGAACGTATTAGTTTAGTGCCTTTCGAAATGTGGAACACCTTATTAAAACTTGTTGAAAAATATACAAAGTCTCCCAAAAATATATTCCCTATTAGTACTCCAACCTAAAAACTTTCTTTATAACCTGGGTAAATGAAACCTAAAAAAGGTGAGCTCAGATGCTTAGAAAAGGCTAAAAAATAAAGAATATATGTAAGGAAAACACGGATATATGGGTGTGAGAATATGAGAATAATATTTAATGATCATCACCTACATATAAAATATCATACACATGAATCACGGAATACAGATTAGATGTTCACAAGACATTAATCATAAGAGAATCAAGAGAAAAGGCAATGATAGAATAAAATGGGAATACAATATTGAAATTTGGAAGACATATAAACATATAAAAATAATTTCAATAGTAGTACAGGATAATTTTCAAGGCCATATTAGGGGAATAGGTCCACTCCCTAAACCATATATGTTGTCAAGGTTCACTCATAATACCATCATACTGGAAAAATTCCTAAACTAAACTATGTTCACTCCCCATTCCATCCGTGTCTTACTAAACTGAGTTCACTAATCATTCCAACCCTATATTACTTAATCAAGTTCAATTTTTGTTCCAGCCCTATATTACAGAACAGAGTTACGTCCCCATTATAGACTTGTATTACATAACCATGTTCACTCATAATTCCAACATTGTATTACTAAAAAATGTCCACTCCTCATTCCAACACTATATTAGTTAACTATGTTCACTTTTTATTTTACCCTTGTATTACTAAATCTGGTTGACTCTTAATTTTAGTCCAGTATTGCGTAAAAAAGTTCACTCATCGTTCCAAACCTATATTATTGAACCATGTTCAATTACCATTCCAACCATATCTATCTCATGGGATATAAATCTTTACCCAATTAATTATAGGGAGATACAGGTCCCAACCATATCATAATGAAATCATATATACATGTTACACAATAAAAAATCATCATATCATGAAATTATATTAATAATATATTTTTACTCTGGTAACAATGAATAATAATCCCATGAAATAATAAAATTACTAGAAGCATAACATATTATGAAAAGAGGTGTATTCATGATATATAGTTTCAAAGGTTAGTATAAACACCTCATAATATAATGTTGGTTCATAACATAATGTTTCTTAATGAAGGAAAAATGAGACAAAATTAGATTACCAACATGGTGTCTTTTGAACCATAAATCCCATGAAAGAGAGATCATAAAATTGTTATGTAAATACTCATAAATTTACGTATAATTATAATATAATGCATTCATGGGTAATATATAAACTGAACAAAAGATACTAATGGTGAATATGATATAACTCTCACATAAATAAATGTGAGGCTAAAAATCCCTTTAATACATGAGTAACTTTTTAATCGTGATCCCCATAAAACAATAACAACAATTAAAACGTTAAATATAATTAAATAAATTAATTTAATTATATAACATGTAATAGGGAAGAATATACACCATATAAAATTAATTAGGTTCATAGTAATGAATAAATCTCAATAGAATGTAAATTGAGACAAAACCCCTCACCTTAAGTCTTCACTTTCATTATACACGTTCATACATCATGTATAATAAATTTAAGCTTATTATAAATATACCATGTAAACTTATTATTATATTTCATACCATATATTGTTTTTTATTCATTTATATTACATGTTTAATAACAATTCCATGTTAAAGTTACGTTTCAGGTAATAACCGCTATGTTTTTCAGACATGTTTCAACTTTTTATTCCTAGTCCTCATATTTAGATCATGATTTACTTTTATAATTAATGTAATAAATGATATAAATATAATATATATTCAGTATATATATATTAATAATAATCTATAAAATATAAAACTAGAAAATGAAATACACTATTAAGGGATGTAGTTGGTCATACGTACACATGAACATTGTTTACATTTTCTAATTGTATTTAAAAAATGAAAATTAAATAATATATATATATTATTATATTTCTATTAGAATTATTATTTAATATATATCATATATTTTTGATACCCATATTTAACACATTATATGTAAATCATGAATAAATCACATCGCTTTGAGGATGTAGTAGTCCACACGTACACAAGCGAAGTTATCATATTCCCCAAAAATGGAAAATATCAAGGTATATGTTATATAATTATTAAATAATAATAATGAAATCATAAATATAATATATACTATATAAAAATAATAATTAAATTATTATTCCCAACCATGAAAGGTTGTAAAAGAATAATGAATGACATTGGTTTAGGATGCAGTAGCCCACCGTACACACGAACGATGATTGTGTAACCCATTTGATGGAAGTGTGTAAAAGTGTACGTAATAATATTAACATAAAACTTCTCAGTATATTTAGGATAATTATGTTATTATATGATCATTACTTTAGTATAATTTAAGGGTTTGTATAAAGAAATTAAAAAATGTTTTTGTTCAAGAACATTACCTTTTAATTTGGGTAATTCCATTTGGTTTGCACCAAAGCACTTAATTGGTTGGATTTATATAAAAAGATAGGGTTCTAAAATGATAGGATGGATTTTGGAGATCATTTGGGATGTTTTGGAGAGAAAAATTTTCTTGAGAGGTGTGAATAAGTGGGGGGGTGATTTCCCTTTTATAATGGATGAGTGACACTCTTGTAAATATAAAAAGGTAAACACTATTGGGAGGTCTCCCTTACATAATGTGCCTCCAATAATGGTACATATTAAATAAAATGGAGTATAGGGTCTAAATATTTATATCCAATTTTTTGACATGTTTCTTGGTTATTTGGTCCCTTACGTTAATGTTTAACCACTAAGTAAGCTTCGATTTACCTTAATCACAGTAATTAATTTCAATTAATCTCACTAATATTTTTCATCAAAAACCAAGTTAAAAGTAATATAAATTATAAATAATACTAATTAAAAATATTAAATATATTTCAAAAATTATAAACTTATAAATAGTAGAAGTTAATTTAAATTTAATCCTGCAGACACGACAAAAGAAAATGTTTTTAATGTTAAATTGATCAAAAGATTGAAATTTTTTCACTTAAAATTTAAATTTAAATATCATTATAATTACCTAAATTGAATTAATATATGTATAATTTATCTAAATATATATTAAAAGAAAATAAAAAAATAATTTAGATATATAAATAAATTAAACTAAAAAGCAGTTTTCAATTACTATTCAGTGTTTTTCACTATCTATACAAAAATGAAACTTATCAGAAAAATATAATAAATTCACACAAATATAATTTAAATTATTTTATTTTAAAAATAATGTTTATTTTTAGAAAAATAATTTTTAAAAATTCCAAAAATATTATTTATAAATATGTACTCCATTAAAAGGCGGTAAAACTACTTTTTGGACAAAAATTATCTTTTAATGCATAAAATTTTATTTATTCATATATCACATCTATAAAAAACCTAAGATGAGTGTTATATAGTTTATTGAATATATAATATAAATATTACATTAAAATAATTCAAAAAAATGATTTTTTTAATTTATTTAGATAAAACATGTTTTTAAATAGAAAATAGTTTTCTTAGAAAATGAATCTCTTCATTTTTAAAAATATATTACATTAATAAATAATTAATTGATAAACAAAGGATTAATTTTATATACAGGAATAAACCATATTTAAAAATTTATTTAATAATATTCCTAACTTTCATTCCAACAGCTCGGTGATAGCTATAATTATATTTTAAAATTAATATTCATAGTATATTGTAGTTTTGGTAAAACTTTGTCTTGGATGTAATGCATGCTATTGGAGGAAATCGAAATTGTGTATAAAAAATAGTTTTGTGTGTTTAGAAAAATGATATAAGTGTAGTCTGTAGCAAAATATTAACATGGTGTTTCTATAACACAATCTAAACATAGTGATTTTGTATAACAAAATCAATATTTAGTGTTTTTTAAAATAAAAAATATCTAAAAAATTAAATTAATTCAAAAAAATATATTTCGAAATAAGATGGTGTGTTATAGTATAGAAATAGTTCCTCTTTTATTGTTTTGGGTGTCAAACATGACTAATGATGTGATATAATTGAGAGTTAACCTAGTCCCCTACGAAAGTCTTTGCAGTGGAAACTGACTAAGGAAATGGTTTTCCATGGTTTTATGCATTCCCAAAACTTATTCCTTACACTAATTTTTTTCTCTCATATATCATTTTATTTGATTCCATTATGATTCATTTCATATGAACTGCCTAAATTGATTCCATCACTCAAGATCATGATCTATGATATACATGGTTTGATTTTCAAATTTCATGCTCATATTATCATGGCCATATGATCATTTTATGTTTATGTGATCATTTATATATCCCCTTTTTACCATTAATGATAATTAGATCTCACCATTTCTTATGTTTCATTTCCCCAGGTTATGAAAAATGATTTTGAGTATCATATGTCTATGATCGGTGCTTGTAATGAATAACTTAGTGGGGGATGATGTAGATATCCTATAAAAAATTTGTTTTTGTATCAAAGTTTCCAAAGACAATAGAACTATGTGACTCTAGCATGGATCGTAATTTTATGCATTGAATATTAATTTAAGGAGATGTCATATTTATTTTTGAAAATTACGAGTTTAAATATTTTGTTTCGAAGAAAGGTTTAGTTACCTTTGGAAACTAGTATGAGAAAACTATAGTGTGAATCCTTAGGATAATCCAATATATAAGAGAACATCCTAACTTATGGTAATTAATAGAGTGTGGTTTTCTTATAAAATCCTACCTATATAGATACTACATGTGGATGCAGTTTTAACATAGATGAATCTAGGGGTAATGATACAAAAAAGAGTTGGTTGAGTATATACCATATGTCATTTGGGTCCATGGTGAGTGTGATATTATTGTTCACATGTGTTGACATGTAAAGAACCATATTTTTTCATTTAAAGTATTTTTTAATTATATAGGAATATTACAAGTCCGAGAAAATTGACAGAGCGAGATTCTGAGGCCCGATGTGCTTAGAATGAATTTCTAAACATTTTTTCATGACATTCAGTAAACGCGTGAGCGACGTTTTGTAACTTCCGAACTGGTGATCAGAATTGAAATATGAGGACCCCGATGAACTCGCACTACCGATTTTCGCTTAAGAAGTCATTCACCTCGATAGTAGTAAGTTGTGGGTGGAAGTTGGTTTTTCAGTTTTTTGTGGGAGAAGGAAAAAATAAAAAAAATAACTTTTTTGGAAACATCTTTTTTGAATTTTGAAGGTGTGGACCACACGAGGGTGGTTGAGAAATTAAGGCCAGGCATTAAATTCCCAGTTACACAAATTATGTAACCACAAAACTCTTTAAAAATTTAGTTCATTAAATATAAATTAATGAAACAACTTGTTAATTAAGAGTTATTTTGTTAACTATTCTTGAGAGAATTGAGGGTTGTTTTCTCCATTGACGAAAGGGAGAGGAGGCCATTGAAGGAAGATCCTCCAACAAAGAATATCCTCCAATGACGAATCACCCCAAAAAATGAACAAGGACGACACTTGAACCTAGAACTAAAACATCTTTTGTGACAACGAACGCTGGCGTCACCGTCATCGTCTTACTCCTCATGACCCCTCCAATGGAAGAACGAGGTAGGAGTATTTTTATGATTGTTATTCGTGATTTTTCATTGAAACATTCTTCTAGAACCACTTGTTATCGGTCTAACGTGGTGAGTGTGGGCCAAACAAACACGGCTTGAACCCCCCACAATTCATTTTTGATTGATTTGATCTTCGCAGTGGGTCGATGGGGTGAGTAGAAATCAAAAACATCACTGTCAACAGACACGGGTATGATACATGTGGCGGCCGGCACGCCGTCCGACTGTGATGGTGGCAGCGTTGCAACCACGACACCGGAGAAGGCTGGGGGGTCATTGTCCATAGCGGAGGAGGATGACGAATGACATGCCAGCCGACCGACTGGAGGTAGGGAGGCGCGTGTTCGCACTACCAGTTGAGTAGGTGGTCGTGACTTCTTAGCCACGATAGTGCAGCAGAGGGTGACCAACACTCGGCCTACCATGAGGAGGACAGCGGAATGGTAATGCCGCTAGGAGGAGAACCGGCCAAGAAATAGGAGGTCTATGTCATGCCAAGTGGGACCACTCCTATAATCCAACTCCATAAGGCACCTACATAACGGTCCTTGGACAGTTCAGAATACCTGGGGGTTCCTCTGGGTAGCGTCTCGGGCGGGCCCTGCCATGGCGGACCGCACCAACAGAGCGTGCGGCGCCGAGTGGGCCGTGACCATCACGGGCAGGGCCGCGACTAGCAGGCTAGTCCAGTCCGCGGCCCAGCGGGCCAAGACTACCACAGTATATGCCAACCGGGCTAGATTTGGACCGGGTTGGTCGGGTCAGTCCAACCAGGACGGACTGGACCCAGGCCCATCTAAACCCAGATACGCCTTTGTGGCCATATCTTGAGAACCATGTGTCTGCTGGAAAAAATGTTTGAGGTGCCAGAATCCTTGGATCGAGATGGTACTTTTGATATACCCCAATTGAGTTTTGGATAAAGTTGGAGGACAGCCGAGTTGGATCGAATTCGAATCCAAATGGGCCCTCAGAATGGAAATGCTAATAACTTACAGACTGAGCATCCGATTGACGCGCCGTCTATCGCTTTGGATCCCTTCTAACGTGACAGACCATTGTGATACTTTTTCATGGGACTTTGTTGTAGTTGAAGTATCAAACTATGGATTGAGGATAGAAACCTCTCATAATCAAGCATGCTTAGTGCGGGAACCCTATGGCTGGTTGTACTTGAAAAGACTTCAAATATTATGTGGGTCATCTTTAGATCTTGTGTGGGTCATCTTCAGATCCTGTGTGGGTCAGTGCTCAATGATCCTAAGTTGGTCTGCGCCTACTGATCCTGGGTGGGTCAGTGCTCAGTGATCCAATCTCGGTCAGTGCATACCGATCATTTATGGGTCATCTCTTGACGATCGTGTGTTGTTCAGCACATACAGATCTTGTGTGGGTCAGCACTAAGTGTTATAGTGTGGGTTAGTGCATATTGATCCTGTGTTGGCCATCTTCCATCCTGTACGAGTCAGCAGCAGAGCTTCTCAACGAAGTAAGATGATCTATCCATATGTATAATCAAATATACTTCCATACATAATTTATACCTGGTGTGAGTTGAGTCTTTACCTTAGTGGTAATCTTTTATGTGGCGTACTTTTGTGTTACTTACCTTTGTGGAGATACCTTTGTGGTATTCTTCTATGTGGCGTACCATTGTGGTACTTACCTTCGTGGTGATACATTCGTGGTAATCTTCTATGGGGAGTACCTTTGTGGTTCTTACCTTCATGGTGATACGTTGGTGGTATTATTCTATGTGGAAATAACTTTGTGGTACATAACTTTGTGGTGTTATCTTCATTGTATTCATTCTTTGGTGGAATAGTTGTACTTTGGGCTAATGATTTGTGCCTTGTTTTTTATCTTGAATGATATAGGTGTACTTGATAACATAGGAATATGTATGGGCATATACCTATGTAGGTACAACTGTTGTTTCTATGCTTTTAGGTTTATCCTTTGTGGATTCTGAGAGACCTTAGGAGGTCTTGGGGTTCCTACTAAGTATCGTTATACTCACCCCTGCATGGGCTACACCCATACCTTGTTGCATCTTGTGAAGACGATGGATAATGCTGATCAGGGTCAAGGGTACCATGATTAGAGGCTACACGGAGGTGGACCTTAGATGAGGAGTACCGTAGAGACGACCGTAGGAGAGATGTACCGACCCGTCTGGTAAGATCCTAGGCAGCTCTTCCTAGGAAATGTTTTCAATTTTACTTGTACATTCTAGTTGGGCTTGTATTCTAGCCCCTTACTTACTATACACACTCTTTTTACTATATAAAATTAATTTGTACTTGTATCTTGTTGTGTGATTGGTTGTGGGAGTTTACAGGTTATAAAGGCATTGCCTTCCTGGTTTTAGGGATATGCATTTCTGTTGCTAGTCACCAGCCCCTGGCCTTTGGAAGGCGGGCTTGGGGTAGTCACGACATTGGCCCCGGGGGATGAGTCAGAACAAATTGGTATTGGGGGAGTCGGTTCTACTGATGAACATGGACTACGATCTTTTAATCGGAAATAGTGTTAAGTTTTATGAGTGTGGATATCAGTGTGGGGAATCCAGTTTTGGTATTGCCACACCCGTTTTTTGTGATTCTATTTATTTTATTTCTCTTGGTGTTGGTTGATTTTTCGTAAGTGCGGGTGAGTCCCGGTTTAAAATTTTAAATGTTAGGATGAGTTTATGGTTTGGGATAGTGAACTAACATCATACGTTTAAGACATGCAGTCTTCTTGGGCACGTGCTTTCCGCTTTGGTATGTGTAGCCCGCTTGCAGTCTTCTTGGGTACTGTATGGTGTGCGAATACCGCATGGACATCAAGTTTTAATGTTATTAAATTACTTGGTTGAGCGGATAAATAAATAAATATATATGTGTATATATGTGTATATATTTTTATGTTTTAACATTATGTGTATATATATATATATGTTTATATGAGTATATATGTGTATATACGTTAATATTTTAATGTTATGTGTATATATATTTGTTTATATGTGTATTTATTTTTATATATATTTATGTTTTAACGTTATGTATATATATATATATATGTTTATATGTGTATATGTGTATGTTTATACATGTTTATGTATAGGTGTATATGTCTAAATATGTATATATATATGTGTGTGTGTGTGTTTATATTTTTAAATGGTTTTATTATTGTAAATGTTTTGATTATAATAATTATTATTATAATTAACTTATTATTATTATTATTATTATTATTATTAAACCCTAAACCTACCCTACCCGCATCACTTCGCCCCTCCCCCATTTTCTTTTTCCTGCACAGCATCGTGGGTCACGTCTCTCTCCTCCTACGCAGTGCCCGACCACCAGCTCGTCAGCCGCCGCATTCCCATCCGGCTCACCACCCCTGCTCTCCCTCCATCGTGATCGCACGTGCCCCCCCTGCTTCCTCGGTTCAGTGAATCTGCGAGCCCAGGCCCTGGCCTCCCGGCTCCTCCTCAGTCCAGCGCAGCTGCCTCGGTCCGGCGCACCATTCTTGGTTCTGATGCATCCCTCCCTATCCAGCTTCGGCCTCCGCCCTTGTCCGCTCACCCTCCCCTATAGGTCCCTGCGACCTCATTCCTCCCTCAAGATCCCTCGCATGTCGCACCTCTGGCTTCGTCAATTCCTTACCCCAGCCGCATCCTCCGCACAACCGGACTATCACGCCAGCGGGTCCCCATCACCCTCGCCTCACAATGCCGCGATCTGACGACCTAGCCTTGTCCAGCATCCCCTCTTTATGTGGCCTCTCCTTGCACGACCCCTTTTTCCGATGTTATCCTCTTCTGGTATATTTCTTTTATTATTATTATTTTGGTGTTTCTTCTCTTCATTTTAACCAATTATAAAAGATTTAGGTTGTGTTCACGCGTCTTGTTTGGTGTCTAGAGTTTCCAATTGGCCTTCAATGCGATGCACTTTCTTCTGTTGTGGTTCTGTCACTATCGCACGTATCGAGGTAGGCGTTTCATTCCCTTTTCTCCCAATTACAAGTAATGTGGTTCTTATGTGTTGTTATTTAATTTCTAAAACACGTTTCTCACTTTTATTACATACACAGTTAATTTATAGTGGTGATTTCATAGTGTTTAAATTGATCGTAATAATTTTTTTTAATGTCATTCTTTTATGAGAATGTAAATGCCTTAACTTTCGGTCTTGAATAATTTCCACATTCTTTTAAAATGGTATTGTTGGTTATTTCAGGATTCATTCCAGATAAAAATCCGTTTTGGGTAGTGTTTGGTTGTGTTTTATGAACTGTTCAATTGGTTTATGTGAGAACTTGGTGTCTTGTTGGATGTGCGATGGTCTTCACCACACTAATGTTAGGTGTCGAGACTTGTTGCAGGGAGTTGAGATCATTTCTATGTGTGCACACACATTTTCCCAGGTATGGATATATATATATATATATATATATATATATATATATATAATCCTTTTGAGTGCGTGTTCCCTTATAGCACAGGGAACACGTGCATCAGTTTTAAGATGTATATATATATATATATATGGAAGTGTGTTCGCGCATGCATGCGAGGAGTCTCTTGAGTTAGAAAGTTTCGACTGGACTTCCTTGAGGTATGAAAATCCATGCATTTACTTTCCATTGCTTTTCCTTAATGCTTGAGGTTGTCGTTATATTATTATCTTGCTATGCATCTTCATGGTTCCTCTTTAAAGCTTCTTGTGGTGCTCTAAAATTATTAGGTGTTGTTAATGATAGGGTTTACATGAATTGTGGTTTAGGGCTTCTATATGATGGCTTTGGTGTTTGCGCCATTTGTTTGTTTGTATTGTTTGGAGTCTGTGTTTATGTGTTTTAGTTGTGCCGTTGTTGCAGCGTGTCGGTGAGGAAGACTCGCCTTTCTGTGGTCGGTGGCTTGCACGTGTTTGTGCGTCGGTGCGAGGCATGACATTCCACTGTGTTTGGAATGTGAGCAGAGCTAGTTCCCCCACTGCACTAACCTTTAAATTTAGAAATTATTAATTTTTTGATGTTTTATTCATTTTAATGAATGAGAAATAATAAAAGATAGTTAATTTTTAAATGATTATTTGGTGTTAAAATATATGTTTATTATATACCGAACACTTGAAACATTTACATGACGAGCGGACACCCAGTATTGAAAAAATTCATGTTTTTCCTTTAAACGTAATTCACATAATTTCAAATGTACTTCTAGTATTAAAGATAAATGATTTTTTCTGAACAAGTGTTTTGGGATTACTCGAGAAATTAGGTTTTTCTTTAAAATTTGTGATGGACCGTTTGGCACTTTAATAAAATAAATTATTTTGGAAAACCCATTCAGAGGTGATCATTGGTGTGCGTTGATTGCGTGAGCTGTATGTGATGTTTTTTCATCGTGACTGATTTATTTACATTGTGGACACACCACTTTTTATTGCTTGTGTTGACATGGGAACCTAGAATATTGAGTGAATCATTTGAGAACGATTGATGCACTAGTTCAGATTACACACTGGCTAGTGGCCCCATAGCAAGGGAATACTGAGTTATCGCTACTATGGGGATTGGGTCCCTCAGTTAGCCCATGCAGGGGTATGCCAAGCGTTTGGGCGTTATGACATCATCGAGTTAGAGCTTGCTTTCAGGATGAGTCAGATGTATTATAAGTTCTGGATTGTTCACGATCTCTTAGGTTCGACCAATGTTTCATTTAGTGTTTATTAGAGTGTGGTTCACAATTGAGAAGTCTAGTTCGGTTTTTTGCTCGTGGGTGCCATTTTTTCCAATTTCTCGTGGCGTGTGTTGTGTGTTATGTTTAGTTTTCCTTTTTTTCTAACAACTACAGTTTGGTTTTCTGATTGTTCACAAAAGTGTTTTAAAATTAAATGCAACTATTCTTTTAAAAAATTAGAAAAATTTTTTTTTAAATTATAAAGGGAAATGGACTGATACTTGTTTTAGAAATGAAAGTTATTTTGTGTGAAAAACAATATCATGCATATTTAGTTCAAAACTGGAATTAATAGATTTCTTTATTTAATGGTAGTGCATTGTGAATAGATATTGGGATAACCTACGTTGATTTTATATTCATGCCTATAGTTCTTTTCTGTTTTTAGTGTTTGTGCAGGATACATCTTGGGTGCGTTCTTCTTGGGCGATGTTTGGTCGTGAGTTGGAGAGTGACCAGCCAGGTCACACAGAAATAGTGGTTGTCTCTTTAGGTTATTTTTATTTTCTTTTGTTCTTGTTTAGTTACTTTGCATTGTTTTTTTTTGTGATGCTATGTTTTATTTCAGCTGCTTTATTTATTTATTTGTTTTGGGCAAAATCGTTCCCACAGCCTCTGTTGATGCCCTGGTGCATATCTCCAGCCCGGGAGGATCGGGAAAGCCTCTCTGTCCATGTCGCGGGCTGGCTCGGGTGACAGGTTTAGGGTCGACCTGAGTTGGTTCATGAAAAAATGGTATCAGAGGAAGTCAGCTTTTTGAGGACCCCACTTTTTAGAGCGCCCTTTGTTATTTGGGATGTCTGGTAGATGGAGATTAGGACTGTCGGGGCTCAGGAGGTAGGTTACAGGTCGGTGCCTGATCACCACCACTCTTGATGAGACCAGAGTTACGAGGGTTAGTCCAGGATTTGAGACTCTTATATGTGGTTGCATTAGATTGAGGGATGACAATGGAGGTGAATCAATTCACTTTGTGGAATCACATGGGGTGGTGAGCCATGTGAAGTCCAAGTGTATGGCTCAAGGTCCTCTTAGTGTTATTCTTTACCTGGGTCATGGTTCACCACCATGTTTCTGGGTCAGACATATGCACTAGTTTCTAATTCCAGTGGGTTATTACTACTTGTGTCATTTGTTTTAGACTCAGTTGATTTGAGGGAGCGTTAAAAGTGAAATTAGTTTTTGTAAATTGAAATGTGTTTCATCAAAATTTATTTTGAAATTACTAAAGTGGGGTTTTAAAGAGAAGGTGTATTGGTTTGAAAAAACATGGTGTGGGTTTGAATTTGGTAAGTAAAAGAAGTGGTTGAACCTTGGAACTATTTATGGAGGGTCACATGTGCGTGGGTATGTATTAAAGTGTGTGGGGGCACTTGTTCGCAGATGATGTGATCGGTATTGAATAAACGCACGAGTGATGGTTCATAATGTGCCTTAGGTGAGTTTTTAGAATTTTGAAGAAATAACAGTTTTGGAAAATAGATTTTTGGCTTGGTTTTGTATATGTTTGTCTTATGGGCCTGTTTCCCCTTGGCTGATGTTGTTTCTTCGATTGAGTTTTTTCATGATGCCGGTTTCGATGGTGTTTTTTATGTTGTCATGATTATGCCGCACAGAATGCCTCCAAAAGTTGTAAATGAGTTATTCCTAGTTCTTAGTTACCTTTTTCTGTTTCTATCTTTTCAAGGTAACAGATGTCTATTAGAGGTAGTTGTATAGTTATGAAAGATAGTGTGTCTTCGGGTTATTGGGAACTCCCGGAGTAGTTAATGTTCATACCACCCAAGAGTTATTTGAGGGTTTAGTTCTAGACTAGTAAATATTAAATGTCTCATCGCCATTAGAGTCTTGGGTGTGATTAACGATGGTCTACTTCCGTGAAGATTCCCCACCTGGCAAGGAGTACGAGCTGGTGGAACCTGTCTCCAAGAAAACATCCTCGTCAGTACTGAATCTTAGTTCGTCGGACCTCTCTCTTGTGCGTCACCAGTATGGCCAATCTGGATATTTTAAGCCATCACATTGCATCCCTTTGAAAATGTATTACCATCGTGGTTTTTTGAATCATCGAACGGGTGGAGTTAGAGACTAGAAGATGAAAATTCCTCACTATGAGGCAGGAGATGCTTAAGCTATCAGGGCCCCAGCCACAGGTCTTGGGGTGAATCTTTCCCACAGTCAGGAGTTTTCGAGAGTGTGTGGAACCTCAGCCCATATAACATCTCCGTCTTTGGAATGGAAATATACAAAATTTCCCTTTTTCTATTCTCATCACTGTCGTAAGCTCATCCTTGTTATGGTAGCGTGATGAGCTCGTTCACCCATGATCCAAGTGCTCTTATCTTCTATCTGTGTGGTTCTGGAGTTTTTTGGTCTCTTTGAATGGTGTGGGCCCGTGAATAAAGGGACATGATCTAAATTTGAGTTTGTCTCGAGTCTGTTCGTTAGGGAGGTGTTCGTTTCATGAAATTGACGGGAGGTGTTGAGTGAATTTCTCATCCTCAAGTTGTTTGATTGTTCCGTAGAAATATTTTTGTCAAGTCTCAGGTGTGTTTTTGGGTATATGTGGGGAAAATTAATGAGTTCGGTTTGGGAGTTCCCGCATTTCCCCCAGGGGTTTATGTGCTCGGGTTTCAAGAGTTTCAGTATTAGTGACTTCTTGTGGTGGGGAGAACCCTCCTGTGTTCTCCACTCAACCTTGGACAATGATTATACTTGAGTTGGTCAGGTGTAACTTGTGTTGGTAATGGTCACCCCGAGCCTCTTAGTTTCTTCTGGTTTTTCCTGGGCACGGACATCAGTTATGCCAACTGTTGGCATGGTGACATTCTAGGGGCAGAAAGTGTTTGTGGTGGGGAGAATTTTCACACCCATTTTTTTGTCAATCTATTAATTTTATTTCTCTTAGCGTCAGGAGATTTTGCGTAACTACGGGTGAGTCGTAGTTTAAAATTTTAAATGATGTGATGTGTTTATGGTTTGGGATAGTGCGCTAGCACCGTAAGTTTAAGATGCACAGTCTGCTTGGGCACCTGCTTTCCGCTTGGGTATGTGCAGCCCACTTATAGTCCACCTGGGTACCGTACGGTGCGGGAATACGGCACGGTCGTCCATTTTTAACGTTATTAAATTAGTTGGTTGAGTGGATAAATAAATAAATAAATATGTTTATATATTTTTATATTTTAATGTTATGTGTATATATATATGTTTATATGTGTATATATGTTTATATATGTTTATGTTTTAACGTTATGTGTATATATATTTGTTTATATGTGTATATATGTTTATATATGTTTATGTTTTAACGTTATGTATATATGTATATATATATATGTTTATATGTGTATATATTTTTATATGTGTATATTTATATGTTTATACATGTTTATATATAAATGTACATGTCTAAATATGTCAATAAATATAGATATGTGTTTATATTTTTAAATGTTTTTATTATTATAAATGTATTGAATATAATAATAATAATTAATATAATTAACTAATTATTATTATAATAATTATTATTATAATTAATTTTAAGCCCTAAACCTGCCCTACCTGCATCACTTCGCCCCTCCCCCATTGTTTTTTCCTACATAGCATTGTGGGTCACACATCCCTCCTCCTGTGAAGCGCCTGACCACCAGCCCGCTGACAGCCGCCTTCACATTCGACTCGCCCCCCTGCTCGCCCTCCCCCGTGATCCCCCCCCCCCCGCTTCCTCGGTCCAGTGAAGCCGCGAGCCTAGGCCCTCAACTCCCAGCTCTTCCTCAGTCCAGCGCAGCTCCCTCGGTCCTGCACACACCTCCTGGTTCCGATGCAACCCTCCCGGCCCAGCTTCGGCCTCTGCCCTTGTCCGCTCACCCTCCCTTGTAGGTCCCTGCCGACCTTGTTCCACCCTCATGCTCCTGGGACTGCCGCACCTCCAGCTTCGTCGATTCCTTACCCTTGTCGCATCCTCCGCACAACCAGGCTCTCAAACCAACGGGTCCTCGTCACCCTTACCTCACACCGCCGCTGTCCAACAACCTAGCCATGTCCTGCAGCCCCTCTTTGTGTGGCCTCTCCTTGTGCGACCCCTTTTTCTGGTGTCCTCCTCGTCTAGTATAATTATTTTTTATATTATTAATTTGGTGTATTTTCTCTTCATTTTAACCAATTATAAAAGATCCTGGTTGTGTTCACGTGTCTTGTTTGGTGTTTAGGGGTTTCAATTGGCCCACGGAGCAATGCGCTTTCCTCTGTTTTAGTTCTGTCACTCTCGTACGTGTCGAGGTAAGCGTTTCATGGCCTTTTTCTCCCAATTTCAAGTCATGTGGTGCTTATGTGTTATTATTTGATTTCTAAAACATGTTTTGCACTTTTATTACATACATATTTAATTTATAGTGGTGATTTCATAGTGTTTGAATTGATCGCAATTAGTTTTTTTTGATTTCGTTCTTTTAGGCGCATGTAAATTCCTTACCTTTCGGTCATGAATAATTGCCACTTTCTTTTAAAATGGTATTTTTGGTTATTTCATGGTGCTTTCCAGATATAAATCCTTTTGGGTAGTGTTTGGTTGTGTTTTATGACCTGTGCAATTTGTTTATGTGAGTCCTTGGTGTCTTTTTGGATGTGTGATGGTCTTCGCTGCACTAATGTTAGGTGTCAGGACTTATTGCAGGGAGTTGAGATCATTTCAAAGTGCACACACGCATTTTCCTAGGTATGGATATATATATATATATATATATGCCTTCTGAGTGCGTATTCCCTCATACCACAGGGAACACGTGCATCAGTTTAAAGATGTATATATATATATATGGAAGTGCGTGTGTGCGTGAAAGCGAGGTGTTTCTTGAGTTATAAAGTTTCGACTAGACTTCCTTGAGGTTGGAAAATCCATGGATTTACTTTCCATTTCTTTTCCTTAATTCTTGAGGTTATGATTATATTATTATCTTGCTATGAGTCTTCATGGTACCTCTTTAAAGCTTCTTGTGGTGTTCTAAAATTATTTGGTGGTGTTAATGATAGGGTTTACATGAATCGTGATTTAGGCCTTGTATATGATTCCTTTGGTGTTTGCATCGTTTTTTCTTTTGAATTGTTTTAATTTTGTGTTTATGCATTTTAGTTGTGCGGTTGTTGCAGCGTGTCGGCGTGGAAGAATCACCTTTCTGCGGTCGGCGGCTTGCGCGTGTTTGTGCGTATGTGCGAGGCATGGCGTGCCACTATGTTTGGACAACGAGTAGAGGTAGGTCCCCCACTGCACTCACCTTTAAATTTAGAAATTATTAATTGATTGATGTTTTATTAATTTTAATGAATGAGAAATAATATAAGATAATAAATTTTTAAATGTTTTTTTTTGTGAAAAGAGCCGTTTATTTTATACCGAACACTTGAAACATTTTCATGATGAGCGGACACCCAGTATTGAAAGAATGCTTGTTTCACCTTTAAACATAATTCACGGAATTTATAATGTACTTCTAGTCTTAATGATAAATTATTTCTTCTGAACAAGTGTTTTGGGCATTCTCGAGAAATGAGGGTTTTCATTAAAATTTGTGAAGGCCTGTTTGGCACTTTAATAAAATAAATTATTTTGGAAAACCCATTCAGGGGTGATCATTGGTGGGAGTTGATTGTGTGAGATGTATGTCATGTTTGTGCATCGTGACTATTTGATTTACATTGTGGACGCACCCCTTTTTTTTGCTTGTGTTGTCATGGGAACCAGGCATTTTGAGTGAATCTTTTGAATATGATTGTTTCACTAGTGTAGATTATGCACTGGCTAGTGGACCCATAATAGGGGAATACATATTTATTAATGCTATGGGGATTGGGCCCCTCGGTTAGTCCATGCAGCTCTATGCCGAGCATTAGGGAATTATGACATCATCGAGTTAGAGCATGCTTTCAGGATGAGTCAGATGTATAGTACAATCTTGATTGTTCACGATCTCTTAGGTTCTAACCATGTTTCATTTAGTGTTTATTTTTGTGTGGTGCACAATTGAGAAGTCTAGTTCAGTTGCTGGCTCGTGTGTGCCATTTTTTCCCATTGCCCTTCGCGTGTTTTGTGTGTTATGTGTAGTTTTTCTTTTTTGATAAAAACTAAAGTTTGTTTTTATAATTGTTCGCAAAAGTGTTTTAAAATGCAATGCGCTTGTTCCTTTCTGACATTAGAAAAGAATTGTTTTTAAATTATAAAGGGAAATGGAATCATACTTGTTTTAGAAATGAAAGTGTGTGTGTGTGAAAACCAATATCTTGTATATTTAGTTCGAACTTATAATTAATAGATTTCGTTATTTAATGGTAGTGCACTAGTAATAGATATCGGGGTTGCCTATGAGTTTTTATACTCATGCCAATAGTTATTTTCTATTTTTAGTGTTTGTGCAGGCTACAGCTTGGATGTGTTCGCCTTGGGCGACGTTTGGTCGTGAGTTGGACAATGACCCGCAAGGTCACATGAAGATAATGGTTGTATCTTTTGGTAAGTTTTATTTTCATTTTTATTGTTTAGTTACTTTGATCTGTTTATTTATTTTGTGCTTCTCTGTTTTATTTCAGCTACATTATCTATTTATTTTTTTGGGCCAAATCATTCCCACAGCCTCTGTTGATGCCCTAGTGCTTGTCACCATCCCGGGAGGATCAGGAACGCCACTCGGGCCATGTAGCGGGCTGGCTCGGTTGACTGGTTCAGGGTCGACCCGGGTTGGTTTGTGACTGGTATGGTGGCAGTCATATCTATACACCAGGATCCTGAATTATGATTTCCAACTAATTACATGAAAACACTGATTGGGTGTGTGTTTTGGAAATGTTTTCTTTGAGATCTCTTTATGTCAACTCACTAGGTATAACTTATTGACTTTGGTACACCAGTTTCATTCACGATACCTCCAAGCAGACTACCAGGCAAGATTTCCAGTAGAGTACATGATGACAGCCCACTGAGCAATGAGGCCTCATTGCAGGGCCCCCTTTTGGAAATTGTACCACCGGGAGGTGTACCAGTAGCACCGCATCATATTGGATAGCCTATTCCACGAGCCCCAACAGCAAAAGATACATGCCGCTTGAGTGTGTTTCATGAGTTCCAGCTCCATATTCCACTGAGGTTTTGGGGCGAGGTGGATCCATATGCGGATGAGGACTGGCTGGGGGTTGTGGGTATAGTTTTATAACTTGTAGGGACACCAGCTGATCTCATGGTGATCATTACCTCCAGTCTTCTTCTGGAAGACGTGGGTATATTGTGGATCATGATTCTCCAGGTTCACATTGAGGTGACTATCATCTAGGAAGACATTGGGAGCCTTTTTAGGGCTTAGATCATCCCAGCGACCCTATGCTCAGTGCATATATAAGAGCTTCTCCATTTGGAGTTGGGAAACCTGACCGTGGCTCATTATTTTGTGAGGTTCACCAACCTCTCGCACTCTTCTACTGATATTTTATGAGACCTTTCATCAAGGCCCAGACCTTAGAGCAGGGGCTCAGATGATAGATTAGAGCTTCAATGATTTATCTCTGCATCCTGACGAATGTGAAGGTGTTAGAGCAAGCACTCTTAGTAGAGAGCTTCATTGCTGAGCATTCTGGCAGAAAGTCCCACCACCAGATGCTATGTGCAAGAGACATCTATAGCTGGTAGCATACATATGATGGAGAGGTCCAAGAGGAACATACCTACAGGTGGACAACTACTGGATATAGGGTCGTTTGGGTAGGGCTCACGAGATAGAGTATGAATGGTGAGGAGTAGGCGGTGTTACTCGTATGGTGGGTAGGTTCATATGGCTCTTGACTACCCGACCCACTCTATGGATGACCAAAAGACAGTTGAACGACTTCCTAGGAAGATTCCTTGAATTAATCGAGGAGGTCAGCAGGTAGTAGGTAGATGTGGAAGAGGATCTGTCTTTGCAATAGGCAGTGGGCGGTGATTTGAGGTTCTGCCGCCACTACCTCTAGGTGGTCCACCCTGACCACAATGAGCAGGTGGACAGGGACAAGATCAGCTCTAGGCAGCTAAGACCTATGATCACGGTGCTCCATAGATGATATGAGGTATGATCTGTGTCTACTCCACTTTAGTCGTAGTACTTATTGACACAGGTGCCAAACACTCTTTTATTTCCACGACCCTCGTTCGGAGGACAATGATATCGGTGGATCTGTTGGCTTAATCCTTATGACTAGAGGCTCCTACAGGATAGGATTCGATGATTAATCACTATTTATGGCAGTTTTGTCTTTCCTTAGGAGGTGAGACCATCATTTGGGATTTTCTAGTAGCGGCATCGAGTCCTTATGATGTCATCCTGGGTATGGATGTTTTATCCATAGTCCATGCTTAGATTTACTATATTAGGTGCAAATTGCAATGTTTCTACATGCACAAGACTAGGGTTTCCTTCACCAGTGAGAAGGGATCATTTTCAGCACAGTATGGACTTACCTAGAAGAGGCTATAACCAATAACTCATCATTTATCAAGTCTTATCCTCAGAGAGTTTGATGATGAGAGTCTAAGATATCCTATAGTGGTGGAACTATAATTTGATGTTTTCCATGATGATGTTTCGGGTCTACCTCCTCACAGAGCGGTAGACATTTACATCAACTTGTACCCTGGGACGACACTGATATCAACACCAGCATATCAGATGGCTCATATGGAGCTACGAGAGCTGCGAGTACAAGTAGAAGGCTTGTAGAAAAAGGGGTTCATTTGGCCCAGTGTTTCTCCTTGGGAAGCCCTAATTTTGTTCTCCAAGAAATTGGATGAGAGTTTGAGACTCTGTGTAGACTTTCGGCGCCTGAACTAGGTGACCGTGAAAAACAAGTAACCACTCTGGAGGATTTATTATCTCTTTGATCATCTCAAAGGAGAGTGGTGGTTTTCGAAGATAGAACTAAGATTAGGCTATCACTAGTTTAGTGTATGATATGAGAATTTGTAGAATATGGATTATAGATTTCGGTACCGCCACTATGAGTTCTTGGTTATGCCATTCGGCATGAACAATTCCCTAACAGTTTTCATGGGACTCATGAACAGGATCTTCCAGCCATACCTTGATCGAATTGTAGTAGTCTTCATCAACGAAATCTTGATATACTCATCTACAAGGGAGGAGCATTGTTATCATCTACAGATAGTTCTGGACACATTATAAGAGCACCAGCTATATGGTAAGCACTCAAAGTGAAAGTTGTGGATATTAGAGGTTCACTTTCTGGGACACGTTATCTCTGAGGCTAGGGATGAAGTGCATCTATCGAAAATTGAGGTTGTGCTTTCTTGGGAGCCACCCAGGAGTGCGACGAAAGTGTGTTGTTTCTTGGAATTGTCTGGATACTACCGAAGGTTTGTACCTAACTTTTCCATAGTTGTGGCACCCTTATCGGTGTTGAAAAATAAGGGAAAACACTTCATGTGGTTGGAGAGATTCCAACAGAGTTTCTAGGAGATGAGGAAGAGACTGAACAGTGCCCCCATTTTGAGGCTACCAGTGGAGGGTGTTGGGTATGTAAATCTATTACGATGCATCAGGGACTAGGATTAGATGTGTCTTGATGCAAGAGCAAGCAGTGATCACGTATGGTTCTCAATAGTTGTGAAAACATGAGCATAACTACACTACCCATAACTTGTAGTTAGTAGTAGTGGTATTTTCCTTGAATATGTGGCGACATTACATGATTGGAGAACATTTTATAGTCTACTCTAATCACAAGAGTCTCAGGTATATCTTCTCTCAGATAGAATGAAACCTAAGATAGTGGTGTTGGCTTGAGTTCCTCAAATAATATGACTTAGAGATAGTCTATACTCATGGGAAGGGGAACGTATTAGCAGATGAACTCAGCAGGGGATCTGGTATACATTTGCTGAGTGAGGAAACATAAAAGCTATCCATGTTTCAGATATCCCACGTGGATCGAGATGAAGAATCTTATATTTGATCTTTGATAGTCACTCCCCAATACCTTCAGTGCGTCAGGGAGTCGCGGCTTAGAGACATTGACTGCGAGGCTCTACGTGCTCAGATATCCCCAGGACAGGCACCTGAAGGATTTTCTGAATATGGGGAGAACACCATCCTTATCTGAGGGTGTACTATGGTACCGATGGTGCTACGGGAGGAAGTGGTTAGGGAGTTCTATATGTCCCCTCTAGAGGTACATCTAGGAGTGGAAGAGATATACCCGGACCCTCGGTGTCAGTACTGGTGGACGGGAATGAAGAAATTAGTGACAGAGTTTGTCTCATGGTGCCTCACTTGTCAGCAAATGAATGCAAAACATCAGGTTCTTGCAGTCTTAGTTCATCCACTAGTGGTTCCAGAGTGGATGTGGGATAGAATTTCCATGGACTTCATGATAGGACTTCTACGCATGTCCAAGGGGCATGATCCCATCTGGGTGATCGTTGACTGACTCACCATGTTGGCCCACTTCCAACCTATCAGAGAGCATGTGAAAATTAGAGGGATTGGGATGCCTCTATGTGCAGAATATTGTGTGGCTTCATGGACTTCCATCTATGGTTGTCTCTGATCATGATGCACATTTTACTTCCTGGCAATGTAAGGGGTTGTAGGAGGCGTTCAAGACACAAATTTGGTTGAGCACTACCTTCTATCCTCAGATGGATGGTCAGAGAGAAAGAGAATTCAGAATCTCGAGGATATGTTTTGTACTTGCGTCCTTGATTTCAATAGTAGCTGGGTGGATCACTTTCCCTCGGAAGAGTTTTCATACAACAACAGCTATCACTTTACCATTGGTATGGCACCATTTGAGGCATTGTATGGGTGACCTTGAAGATCACCTCTATGATGGACTGACCTAGGGGAGTCAGTAAAAATGGGACTAGAGATGGTATGAGCTACCACGGAGAAGGTAAAGATCATCCAAGAGAGGATGAAGACTGCACAAAGCTATTAGAAGTCATATTCTGGCAAGAGATAGAGACCTTTCGAGTTTGAGGATAGTGACCATATCCACTTACGGGTCTCACCTTGACGGGGTTGGTGGAGATTTGGTGGGACCGAAAAGTTATCTCCGAGGTTCGTCGGACCCTTTCAGGTCCTTAGAATAGTTGGTGAGGTGGCATACCACTTATCACTTCCACCTCAGTTGCACCGGGTGCATGGCGTTTTCCAAGTATCCCAGCTGAGGGGATACGTACATGATCCTTCACTTATCATTGATAGGGGAGAGCTGGACATAGAGGATGTGGCGACGTATTCAGAGGTTTTAGAAGAGATTGATTATTAACATGAGATAGTCCTTCATGGGTTGTCGATACCTCTAGTGTGTGTATGTTAAAAGCACAAGAATCTTCAGGAGATCACATGGGAGTGGGTGGCTCAGATTTCTGCTCAGTAACCACACTGGTTTTCCTAATTTGTTTTGTGGGTTTTGGGGATGCAAATCCATGAGGTGGGAAGAATGTAAAGACCCAAATTTTATTATTTAAATTCTGTTTTAATTGTATGGGACTATTACGAGTCCACGAAAATTGAAGGTGCATAATTCCGAGCCCTGAAGTTCCTGGAATGAATTTCTGGACATTTCTTTAAGTATGTTCAGTAAACACGTGAGAGGCATATTGAAAAATTTGAACTAGTTCTCAGAATTGAAATTCGAGGACACTGATGAACTCACAGTGCTTGATTTTTTCTTAAGGAGGCCTTCACCTTGACCGCAGTAGGCCAAGGGTGGAAGTCAGTTCTTCAGTTTTTCATGGGAAAAGTAAAAAATAAATTAAATAACATTTTTTTGAAACCTCATTTTTGAATTGTCAAGGTGGGGACCACATTTGGGTGGTCGGGCAATTAAGGCTAGGGATTAGATGCCCGAATACACAAATTTTGTAACCACAACTCTCTTTATTTAATAAGTTTCAGTAAATTTAAATTAATGAAACAACTAGTTAATTAAGAGTTATTTAATTAACTCTTCTTCAGTGAATAGAATGTGGTTTTCTTCATTGTAGAAAGGGAGAGGAGGCCATTGAAGGAAGATCCTCCAACAAAGATGATCCTCGAACGAAGAACGACCCATAACGAAAAATGAGGATGACACTCATGCCCGAATCAGAAGTGTCTTGTGGCAGAAATGAACGCTGATGTCACCATCATTGCCTTCCTTCTCACAACACATACAATGGATGATCAAGGCATGGGTGTGTTTATGAGTTTTCTTCATGGTTTTTTGTCGAATCATTCTTCTCGTCCCACCTTTTATTGGTATAACGCGGAGGGTGTGGGAAAAAAACATGGCCTGATCGCCCCTACAATTATTTTTCGATCGACATGATCTTCACGGTGGATTGATAGGTTGAGAAGAAATTGAGCACATTGCTGGCGACTAACGTCGGAGAAATATAAGAAGTGGCCAACACACCAGCCAGTCGTGATATGGGCGGAGATGCAACTGTGCCACTGGAGAAGGCCACAGTCCGTCGTTCACGACAAAGGAGGACAATGGCTGACATGCCGGCTGACAGCTTGGAGGCTAGGTAGTGCGTGTCCGTGCTGCCGATTGAGTAGGAAGTCGTGGCTAATTAGTCGTAGTTCTGCACTAGAGGGGTTCTAACAATCAGCCAACCATGGGGATGGCAGCACATCATCATGCCGCTGAGAGGAGAACTGACTAGGAAACCGGCCTACCATGTCACGCCGACCTGGACCGCTTCGGCAGGTCTTTCACGAAAGCTAGCCCCAACTGAACAGTCCTTATAACATTTCAAATACCGGGGAGCACCCCCTGGGTAGCGTCTAGGGCGGGCCATTCCACGACAGACTGCACCAGCCGAGCGGGACACGCCCCTCGGCCAGACCACCCCCTTTATGAACCGGTCCCGCTGTGGTACAGGCCAACTGGGCCGGACCCGGACCGGGCCGGTTTGACTTGAACTGGGTCGGGTTAGTCCAGGCAAGGTCAAACCGAACCCGGGCCCATATAGACCCAGATACACCTTATGGACATATCATGGAAACCATGCGTCTACTTGAATAAAATTTTGCGGCCCCAGAATCCTTGAATTGAGATGGTCCTTTTGGTATACTCCACTTGAGTTTTAGATAAAGTTAGAGTATTGTCGGGTTGGATTGAATACGAATCCAACTGGGCGCTCGGAACGAAAACACTAAAAACATACAGACTTGGTGTCCGATTGAAGCATTGTCTATTATGTTGGGTCCCTCATGATGTGAGAGACCATTGGGATACTTCTTCATGGTGCTTTGTGGTAGTTTAAGTATCAAATGATGGATTGAGAAGCAGAACCTCCTGGAATCAGGCATGATTATTGTGGGAACCCTGTGGATGGTTGTACTTGAAGAATCATCAGATCCTATGTAGGTCATCTTCAGATCCACTGTGTGTCATCTTTATATCTTGTGTGGGTCAGCGCTCAGTGATCCTCTATGGTTCAGTTCCAACAGATGATGTGTGGGTCAATACTAAGTGATCCTTTGTTGGTCAGCGCATACTGATCCAGTGTGGGTTAGTGCTTAGCGATCCTCTTTGGTCAGTGCATACCGATCTTATGTGGGTCATTGCTCGGCGATCCTATGTGGTTCAGTGCATATTGATCCTACGTGGGGCAACTTTGATCTTGTTTCAGTTAGTATCAGATCTTCTCAATGTAGTAATATGATCTATTAATACATCAAATCATCTATACTTTCGTATGTAAGTTTTACCTAGTGTGTGCTGATTCTTTTCCATAGTGGTAATCTTCTGTGTGGAATAATTTTTTTGTTCATACCTTTGTAGTGATTCTATTGTTGTATTCTTCTATGTGGCATACCTTTGTGGTACCTACCTTCGTGGCGATACCTTAGTGGAAAAATTCTTTATGGCATACCTTTGTGGTATTTACCTTCTGGGTGATACCTTTTTGGTATTCTTCTATGTGGAATTTCCTTTGTGGTACATAAAATTTTTGGTTTATCTTTGTTGTATTCTTTCCCCCATTGAACAGTTTATATTTTGGATAAAGAGTTGGGCCTTGTGTTTCATCCTGAATGAGATGGGTGAACTTGATAACTTTTGTATATGTATGGGCATATACTGAAGTATGGTTGACTGTTGTTTCTATGCTTTGTGGTTTGTCCTTTGTGGATTCTGAGAGACCATATAGGGTCTCGGGGTCCCTACTGTGTATATTTATACTCACCCCTGCCTGGGCTACGCCCACACAATGTAGTGTCTTGTGAAGATGACATAATGTGTTGATCGGGGTCGAGGGTACCAGGACTGGAGGCTACTTGGAGGTGTAACTTAGACGAGGTGTACCGCAAAGATGCCCGTACGAGAGATATTGCTACCCTTTAGTTAGGATACTTCGTGGGTGTTCACAGGAGATATTTTCAGTTTTACTTGCACTTTTTAGTTGGGTTTGTATTCTAGCCACTTACTTACTATACACACTCTTTTTACTGTATAGTTTTACATCGTGCTCATATCTTGTTCTGTGCTTGGTTGTGTGAGTTTACATGTTATAAAGGAAATGCAATCCAGGTTTTAGGGATATGCCTTTCTGGTGGTAGTCTCTAGCCCTTGTCCAATGGAAGGCGGGCTTGGTGTATTCATGGCACGGGCCCCGATGGACGGGTCGTGACATGACACCCTCGAATGATATGATTTGAAAAATTCACATTTTCTATATGAAACATTATAGGGGATTTGAAAAGGTGATTATAATGGTTGAGCTAAGTTAAACAAAAGGTGTCATATATTTAAAAAATGGACACTTGAATTTGGAATATTATGAATGTTTTTTCATGATTTATCAATGATGATTTATGATCATTCTAACCATTTTGGTTTTGTTTTGGAATTGAAGATTGAACATTGAAGTTGATATAATAATAGGTATGATGAAATATTGAAGTACACTATTTGATCATAGTTATATGAATTCCTATATATAATGAAAACTCTCATGGAATTCTATTTTATAACCTCTTTTATTAGATATTCAATTAGAAGTGAAAACACCTACTGGAACAATGATGACCTCTCATGTCTATTATTCATATCAATTGAAGTTTGTGGGAATTTTCTTACTGAATATATTAATATTATACCTATCACTTAATTTTATGTTATATTCGGTTTGGATTGAATTTCTCTACATAAATCCCACATAATGTTATAAGGAAGAGAAATCCTGTTTGATATCCTGAACAAACTTATGAACGTCTATCGATGTGATAATGGACATGAAATTCTAATGGAAGCCATATCCATTATATGGTTGTTTATTATTATTTTAATGGGGTGTTTATCTAATGTGTTTTCTAAGAAACTCAACATCAAAGATATACCTATAGTGTAATAGTTTTTCATTGTATTTTCAGAAGAATTTATTTGACTTCCCTTGAATTGTGAAGTATAGTTTTTAGTAGAACTCAAAACTAGTGAAACACTAATTTAAAATAATATACATAGAGAGAATAACTAAAATAGGTATCTATGCTACATCGGAGAGCTATCATACACGTTAGGGTTTCATCCAATTGGTCGTTTGTTCTTACATCTTTAGTGGGGCTGTTTGTAGGCTCCATGCACCTCTTTTGGAGCTTCTTCGAGATCTGCTCAAGATCTGCTGTCAATGATCGTTCAGGTGAGAGGGATATGATATAGGCATTTTCATCCTTAAATAATCCTAGATATGGGCTTTAGATATGTTGTGGGTTTCCTGGCGGTGCATGTGTCTAGTGGTTATCGCATCTTTCTATTCAGTGGAGTGGGATGGTGGCTACGGTGCTTCGGTGGTCAACATCAGGTGAGGTGTTTGCTGGGCGGTGGTCGGATCTATTCCTTCTAGATCTGTCACATGTCCTAGTAGTACATCACATCTATCTTGACAATAAGGGATGGTGGTGACATTTCTTCAGTGGTAAGAGGCATGCGAGTTGTGGGTGAAGACCGAGGAGTCAATGGTTTTACAGATGGTGATCTGTAGTGGACCCTCCGTGGCTGATCATGGGATGGAGGATATAGATCTAGTCCGATCTAGCTATAGTGGTGATCTATGGTAGTGCTGTTTGTAGTTGGAATTCTGTAGAGGATGGGATCTGGCTATGGTATTGGTAAGATCTAGGTTGTGGGTGGTGGAAGGTCTAGATTTTCTGACTCATGACAATGGGTTGCACAGATCTGTTTGTGGAGCAGTTTCAGGGAGAAGCTGCATTATTTTCTAGGCCTTGGGACTCTTTTAATACATGTTATTAAGTCTATGTGAAATTATTTCAGGTTCTTTGTATTGGTTTTGTTTCACCAGGCCTTCAGGCTACTGTATCCTTAGGCTTATGTGCCTTTGGGTTTTTAGTTTTCAATTGAATTCCCCCTTTTCCTATAAAAGGGTTCTATGTGCTATTTCTCTTTTTCAATAAAGGGTATTTACCATAACTTTCCTACTAAAATACTCTATATTGAATGAACCTAATTGAGTTATAGGAATGAAATAGAAAATATATAAGAATATTAAAAATGGATTCATTTGTCCAAGTGTGTCACCATAGGGTGAAACTATTAGTTTTGTTAATAATAAAATGGATCAATGAGATACTACATTTATTATTAGGAATATAAAATGATAAATATTAAAAAAAGTATTATCTGCCTATATTGATGGATTTTTTATCTACTACATGGAGATCCAAACTTTTCAATGATTTACCTTATTTCTAGATATAATCAATTCCAAGCCAAGAAAGAGGATATACCCATGACAATATTCTTTATAGGGTATAAACACTCTATATTTACAGTGATTCCAATTGGTCTAATTAATATCCCTGATATCATTATAGACTAATATAATATATTCATTAGAAATTACATTAATTATTTTTAGGTATTATATATAGATGATATTCTTATATATTAAAAGATCAAGGAAAAGCATAAATATCAATTTTGAATTTTTATAAACGTCCCCAAGGAAGGAGGAAATGTTTTTAAAATTTACCATGTTTAAATTTTGGATACAAAAATTTTCATTTTTGGGTCATAATATTTAGGTTGGGTTATATGTATGGATACATCACCAAAAGAAGTTATTAAACATTGTCCCAAACCAACCAAGATGATTGAGATTAATATTTTTCTTTGTTTGGCAGGATATTATCAATGTTTTAAGGAAACATTCTCATGACTATCTAACAAACTCACCATGTTAACTTGGAAAAAATTCAATTTACTTTATA
The DNA here is from genome assembly GCA_963277665.1 of Viscum album. Taxonomy (NCBI): domain Eukaryota; kingdom Viridiplantae; phylum Streptophyta; class Magnoliopsida; order Santalales; family Viscaceae; genus Viscum; species Viscum album. The sequence goes on from OY728125.1 coordinate 1,618,424,916, forward strand.
AAGATGAATTTGATGAAAATGTTATGGAACTAAAGAGATGGATAGTCAATAAACCTATACATAAACTACCCTACAGTGGAGAATGGTTTTCAATCTATAGTGATGTATTAAAGAATGAAATGGGATGTTATTCATTAATCGTTATATAGTGATAACTAATGCCTCATGAAAATTTATGGTTCATGAAATAGATTACCCAATTCATTATTTAGAAGTAGATATCGTAATTTTTTTTATTAAAGATAAATATAGATTATCTTTATAGATAATTGTGTGATATATATATTGATAAAAAAGTATTAAGTATATATTCATTCAAACAGAGTTGAATATATAATAAAGAAGATGGTTGGACTTGATAAAATGTTATGAATTATTAATACTTTAACACCATGGGAACGATAATAAGGTGGCTGATACATTGATTATAAAGGATCAAATTAGATTATAAATGATGAGTATTAAAAAATATCCTATTTTTCTATATTTTTAAAGGATGGATTTTAAAATCTCGAAAGAAGAGGGGAAATATTATCTAAATAAAACGAGTGTTCAACTATCTATCCAGGAAATATTCAAGAGGTTAAAAAGGAAGATGTAGATATGTCAATGAAGGGTTTTATTTATGAAGAACATAAGAGGGGATTATTTAGATATATTATGAAATTTTGTTTTGTATTCATGTTTCCAAATGACACCAGACATATAAAATTATTTCATGGATTATAATTTTATATATTTAATATTAATATAATAAAATGAAATTTTATGTATGAAATGTATTGGTCACTATAAAATATCTCTATATTTTGACATATCCTAAAAAATTTTATATTATAAAATATAAATGTGTATTATTGTATTATAATTTTATGTAAATAATTGTTTAAAATGATAAATTAAAAATATTCCAAATCATGAAATTGTATGAAAATGAGATAATTTAAAATAAAACATTTATGTTTTCCATTCACACATCAAAAAAATAGTAAAACATAATTTACAATGATTTTAAATAATAAATAATGAAAAAGGGAATATAAATCACTTCATAATGCATGTATTAATAAAAAAATTAAATAGTTTTCAGAAATGTGATTTAATAAAATGGGACCTAAGGTAATAGTTTTTTGTGATAATTACCTTTCCTTAGGAAATGTTTAATATTTTGAACCATGTTTTATTTTATATTATTTAATTAAATCACAATTATCTTCTTGTATAATAAAAATATCCTATTTCATGATATTATAATGTCTATATCATGATATTTAGATTCATACAATACCAAATTTGTAAGAGTTTTTCATTTGAATTAAAATTTTCAGGAAATATTTTTTATTATCAACATATTTTGTTTTATATGATGTATTTAATAGAAAATAGAGAAATTATAGGATCATTATATATATATTCATTGTATTTATAGTTCCATATATTATTTTCCCTTTCACAGGCATATGATAAAAGTTTTATAAAAGGTGTAATGATTTATTTTTCAATATCACTTTAATTTCAAGATTGTTTCTGTTTCATTTTCTATTTGTGGGAATTATTTTTAATTTTACACAAATAAAATTTATTTCTTTATTTTATAGTTATTTATATGTAATATATTCCATCTTACTATTTCACCTCCCTTTGGCTTACAATTCATCAAAATGGTTTTCTATAAAAGAAAACGACCTTGTATTTTTTTGGGTCGACAATATATCTCCTCCATATTCATATTTTTATATTAATTCAGGGATATTATTTTTTATAATTTTACTATTCTTTATGTTCCTTATAAACCATCATTTAATTTATATAAATAGGTTTAAATGTAGTAATTTTATCATTTTCAAGTGATTTATTTATGAATTTCTTTATAAAAGTTTTAAAAGAATCTAATTTCTTATGTTTACAACATGAACTCCTATTCTATATTTTTTAAAATTTCTTCCAAATTAAGATTTATGGTCATGTTTTGACATTTTTAAAAGGATATTTATATTATTATTTAGTTTATCATTTTTCGTTTTAAAAATAAAAATTTGTGTTTTTGAAAATTTTATAAAGGGGTTTCTTTCCACATGTGCTTATTATTATATTACACTAAACATTTATTATAATAAAATTATTTTATTTTAAGGTTTTAAATATTTATAATTCTTTCCAAATTAATTTTTTTGATTTCCACTATTCACCCCCATAAAATTGAGTTTTATATTGACTTGTATGTTTATTTTTACAACCATCTTATAAAAGATTAATAAAAATATTTTTATAAGTTCAATTATATTTCCCTATAAAAATATAAATGTTCCATACAATTTAGAGATATTAATTATGTATTATAATTAAAACTATCTTATTATGTTTTTCCTTTGGGATTTTAAGACTATGTAATTAAATGATCCAATTCTTGATCTCCGCTAATGTGATACCATTCAAAAGTGTGGAGTAACCCATCCTCATATACAAGTTTTTTAATCTATGTTAATATGACAGAAATTTTTTTATGATTTACTATGGATATGATTTATGAATACCATAAATATTATTTATATAGATTTATCATTGTCAAATTTCATGTAAATATTCCTTAAACTCGTTTTTTCCAGGTTAATTTTTATTTGATGAAATTATGAATGTTTTATTTTATGAAACACATATACATATACATATTATGATGTGATGAGTGATATATGAATTATATATCCCTCAAATGAATTGGAAAAATTTTTATATCTCATGAGATGATATTTATGGGACATGGGAGTAAATCAAATTTAGTACGGGACTTTTAATTGTATTTGATGATGGGCTTGGCAGTGTACCTTTACATGTGCTTATGATTTCATTTTTTATATTGTTTTCACATTAATTTGATGTCATGATCCACTGAAATATATGTATTTATAACAAATTTTTTTTGTTATAATTCAAGAATTATGATTTGTGTTTTATTAGGTATGATTTTATTATAATGTGTTCGTATACCTTGATCATGTTCTCAAACCCATATGTTAACTTATGTTCAATAATGATATTTGACTGTTATCATTTATTTTTACCCTTATCGAGAATTTTGGATTACCCTTATAAGATTTAGATTTAACCAGATTATAAACAATATTATTTTATATATAATTTCAATATGGTTATCTATCTCGAAGTATTTTTTAAGACATATTGAAGACTTATTTTAAAATAATTAATCCATCACTTAATTGACAAAATGACATTTAATAGTAAAAATATAAGTTTTTTAGTTAATATTTATTTCATAAAACTCCAAAACTATAAACATAAAATGTATTAGGTTTATTAGTGCATTAATATTTGTTATTTTTATTTTAATTATGAGTGTTTATGTTTGGTTAAATTCAATTTGAATCAAAATGAGTTTGAAAAGAATGATTTTTTTGCATCATATCTAGTCGTGTGGATATAGAAAATCATAGGTAACATGTTGATAATGTTAGAATCATCATTGAAATGAGTTAGTAATATGTTTGGTACTATGATTTTAGATTCCATAATGATACCATAATAATATCTAAAAAAGTAACTTCATGAGAATATTCTTCATGATCATGATAGATGTTGTAACATGTATTCAAAACGGATATAGAATCTAAAGTGCAATATGTTTTTTAAGAAGTTTCAATGGATTTGTTCCATGATAATTTTTCAAATATTTTTTAGGAATGAATTTATAAGGATTATGGGAAGTCAAGTATAGAGAATTATTTATTATTCTACAGCAATATTTTTGCATTTTTAGTGGTTGAGAATCAATGAGAGATCATAGACACATCCTGGTCTATAATCACACAATTATTATGGAGAATTATTTTGGATATACTGGATAAATATTATAGATATTTTAAGTAACCAATAATTAAATGTTTTATTATATTTAAGCATGATATATAATATCTATGAATATTTTAAGTATATAATAATAGAAAAAAAATAGAAAAATAATATAGTGGAGCTGATATTGTTACTATCTAATATATATTACGTGTCTGAGAAAAGAAAATATGATAAATTCGATAATAAAACGTATTTTTAATATATTTTATTAAAGATAGAGAAATAACTGTTCTATGATATTAGATATTAGGTGTGTCAGAGAGTATGTTTATTTTTTAAATTTGGGGACGATCCAATTTTTTATTGAAAAAAGGACATATTTTTTGGGTAAAGGAGACCCATTACATGGTCCATAGACCTAGTAGGAATTAAATGACATTTAATACCCCGAAGTCCCCTAAATGTTTCCCAATGATTCTTCAGTGAATAGTACTATTATAGTACCCCAGATTCTATAGTGCTTTCTATAGATCAAAAACTACTACAATTATTTCTATAGTGCCCACCACTACTATAGTTTTTCTAGTGATATAGATTAACCCCTACTATAGTTCTTATATAGTAACAATACAGTGATACTACAATACATATGAATAGTGGGGTTTTGACCCCCCATCCTTGATTTAGTAGTATGTGTATCTTAACATTAATCAAACTATGAGAAGATCATCCCTATGTATTGAAGAGAAACAGAAGTCTTGCTTCAAATTCATCTCTGTTCGGCCTAATTTGGAGACAACCCTAGGATTATAAATTGATTAAGACCTTAATATTACTAAAAATTAAGGAAAATGGTCAAATATATTCTTCCCTTGAGAGACACAATCTTTTACTATCGATCTATATAAATAATAGCAGATTGATTTTTGTATTATATAATGGTATGATGGTTAGTGCCAAAGACTGAAAGAAACATGTCAGTGTTATAATTATACTTGGTTGGTTCCAAGAGAACAATTCCAATGATATACCCTCTCTAGAGTTCCTTTTGGATAATAAAATAAGATTTCTGTGTTTGTACGATCATAACCACCACATATCAAGGAAATAATCATATATATTATATTTAAATATCGTTAATAATTTATACATGACTTTTTATTTTTATTTCTTGATTATTCTATATTAATCCTAACCGAAGGTGAGAAAAAAGACATATATCTATTTATCAAACATGTGTAGAGGTAATAAAGGGAAAAAATTATTTTCAGAAAACATAAAATTGAGTTAATACTTCTTAGTGTTTGTTACATACTAAGTGATCATATAAATTGGTATAATAGACACAAATATACCACTGAATAGATTTTTAATAATCTCAATATTTTATGTTTTTTAATGTTATTAGTTTCTATTCCTTAACTCATTATAAAGTAAGAACTTATAATGAGAAAATGATATGATTTAGTAGTATTGGATGCATGCCATCACATACAATGGATTATAGTCTAGGGGTAAAATCCCACCCCTTCTCATTTTTGGCCTCCTTTTTTGGGGTTTTGGTTCTTCTCTTGCACACATAGTGTAATAAGTTGTACATGGATGTGTCATATGGGGTTAGATATCTATGTAAGGTTTATAAATAGGTGTTTGGTGGAACAGTTACGCAATAGGATTCTATGAACTAGGATGTGTGCAGGAGAGAATTGGCCTAAGGAAGAATCATTAACCCAGATGGCTACCCCAAAATAATAAAAATATATCATTATCCATTGAGATAAATGTTCAAACTTAGAGAATAAGATTCAAATATTTAATTGAATTATATCTCTTCCAATACTCTAAATAATAATACGAAGAAAGAGATGAAAGAACAAAAAAGGCATCCCTCTTATCTTTAATGTATAATAATAAAGTTTCCTCATGTTGTAATCATCAAGAAAAGCATTCTAAAATGGATAATGAAGATCTAGTGGTAAAATCAACTATCTAAGGAATGTAAAAAATCTTATCCTTAGATGAACCAATATTAAATGGGAAAAATCATATCTAATAAGAATTGAATGTTGATGTATATGTCATTTTAATGAAAAAAATACAAGATGTTCTTAAAGAAATTTATATTTTTTATATGTCTCTTTTAAGGATTTTCATGAGAAGATTATTAATATTGAAGAAGAATATGATAAGGGGAGAAATAATTTGTATAAAAGGTAATGATGATTATATACCTTATCAAGAAATATGATTCCAAGAGTGTTGTACTTATTGTGCAAGAAGTATAGTGATACAAAGATGGAAACTATTGGCTAAAATAAATATTGAAGAATGATAAATCCTTAAGATGTCTTGAAGAAAAATGTTTTCATTTTAGGAAAAACGTAATCATTTATGACAGTCATTATCAGTTGAATATCAAAATAATAATAATAAAGACCTTAGCACTTTATTACTAGGGAAGAACAATATTCATGGAGATCAAGTTGAGAAGATTAGGAATGTATGTTAAGACTTGATAGAGAATTATTAGGATGATAAATGTATACTAAATATAAATTGTCTTGAATTAGAGTTTAAATTGAAAAATATAAAATTCACACAAGCATAATTTTCACAATGAACTGAGAGAATAGTTAATGATATACACTATTTTCACAAGGATATTTCTTTTAAAATACATTTATCTTATAAAATGAAAATATTGGGTTCATCTAATGATCATTCTACTATAATATCAAATCAAAATCTACCATCTATCTTATTTTTTTGAATATGCTAATTTTTTCTCATGAAAAAAGTAAGTTCCAAATAAAATCCTTTAGTATGATGGATAAAGAAAAACAATTAGGATCCCGCCAATATATTTATGGTGGATGTAAGCATGATTATTAGATTATTTTCCAAAATATCTTCCCAACATAATGGTTTTTACAGAAAAAAAGGAATCAAATTTGGATATTCCATATTTCAAAGAAGAAAATTATATTTGGGTGTTTTCAAGTATCTTAGAACATTTAGGCCCATGAAACGTGATTTTTGTAATAATATATCAATACTTATAATTAAAATAAATCCAATATAAATGGGGATCAATGATGATATGGTGAAAAATACTTTGGATAAAGAATATAATATGTTCACCTCAAACAAATTATAATTTGTTAAAAAAAATTAGTGGAATTTATAAACAATATGACCGTAGAAAAGATACATGGTTTTTTAAATCAACCAAGAATGAGGAAAATTAATAATTAACAAATGACCAAAAATTAAAAATATTAAGTGAAATGGAGGTGAGTCATCATTGATATTTATGTGAATGAAAAATATTAAATCAAAGTCACTTAAAAAGGCCAAAAATAACCAGTCATCAAAAATTTAGAATTACTTATTTTGAAAATTAATTGGACACCCATGGAATTTTAAATGATTTTTGGTTTTAATTGAGATAGTATTATCGATTAAAAGAGTGAATAAATCTTTGAAATGGATAAGATGATTGGATTGGTAAAATTCATTCCTGAATAAAACTAGGTTATGTCCCATGAAACGTTTTCCAATGATGGTAAACTAAATTTTCATGATAATCCATGTGTAAGATTCATGAAAAATGATATAGTGTGTAAATAATGAATTATTATTTAAATAAAAAATTTAAATGGAAATAAATATGGATAAATAAAAAGTGAAGGAATATTCTATGGGTAAATAATTTATTCCACATGAAGTAGTTTAATTTAATGAGAAGTTGTCAAAATATGATAATATAAGAGCTCATCATGATTCATGTGGAAGGTGAATGTTGGTTAGAAATTTTTTGAATAAGTGTTTATTTATACTACCATCCCACGTATACATGAAAAAATATTCGAATCTAGAATTAGATAATATATTTTCTTTGATTGGTAACGTGACTAAGATGATTCTACATAGTGAGAATATTTTAAAAAGAAAATAAACCATGTTTCCTAAGAAATATTCCTCATGGTAAATCAGAATCTAATGTTTGGAGAGTTATGTAAAAAAATAGATATGTGAGGAAAAGATTACCTTGGTTGATTAGAAACACTCCACCATTTTTCTCTCACTAAGGAGAAAATAAGTTCCACTTAATACAATATTTCTTTTGTTTTTCATGCAAGGAATTAATGGTGATACATATGTTTTGGGGTAGAAATAATGGAGATTCCAATGCTGTTAAATTTGGATAATATATTAGAAAACACCATATTAGTTGGATAAAAAAAATTATATCTTAGTGATTACATGATGAATAGGTCAACCTTGATGAAGTAAACTGGAACATATCCTTTTAGGGGGAGTTTTTGAGAATCATCATAATTATCATTTCATGAAAATTTAAAATTATGAGAACAAATTGAAAATATGTAAATAAAGAGGCATGAATATATACTATATCATCCTTGTTTTTCAATAATAATGTATGGTATTATGGGTGAATTGAATTTATTAATGAAATGAAAAAATGAGGAGTTTTTTAAGGATTCAATCATTAATTTCTAAAAGTAACCTACTAGTTTTTTTTTGAACATTTTTAATTCATGTATTTAAAAGACTACATTAATTTAGGTTTGTAAAAATCACATCATAATATGTTCAAGAATTTCTTATTATATAACTGGTAAATTTGAGAAACCCCGAGAAAATAATTATTATTTGGTATTATATTCTATTTGTTAAGTGAAAACATTATTGTCTAGATTTAACCCTACAATTTTTTTAGAAATAATTGTTCATATAGAATTATAGTATAATAACCGATAAAAAATTAAATTAGATAATTTATATCATCCTCCCTCAATGGTCATTGTATTTATTTTCAATAAGGGGAAGATAAATGAAAATTAAATAAGAATATATTAATATTCATTTTCATTATTTTTATTAACAATACATACAAAGGGGGAGATTATTGAACCGTATTTGTGTTGAGTTGCATTAATTATATATAATCATGGAGCTAATAAACATTTTTTCAATATATTAAATGAAGATATTAGAGAAATTTTATAGTTTATAATATGTTTATCAGAATAAATTAATTTTTTTATGAAATGTATCATTATAAATTAACCTATAAACAATGAATTAAGATTGAAGAATTATATTTAAGAATTTAATGGGGATGTTTTAATTATTCATATAAAAAAGGGATATCTTTCATAAGATTTTATTAATGATTAATTCACATATCTAATAAGTATATTTGAATTTCTTCTATATGATATATAATATAGAGGATTTTTTTGAGTAGGTTAGAGTAACTTATAGTTTGATGTTGGAAGTTGCATTGTGGTTGACCCATGCTAAAGAAATATTTTCTTTAGAAATTCATAAAGAATATTAATTTTAAAAGGCTAGTTTAAATGATGTGTATAATTTTTCTTGAATTATAAATGTATTCTAAAATCACACAGTTCATAATTTAGATTGTTGGTTGTCCTATACACTAAGATTTATAAGATAAAATGTTTAGTAAAGTTAAAAAGAGTGTGCATTTGGATAAATATTTTATATTTTTGCACAAGATAAAAAATGAATTTGTGAAGTTCCATAATTTTATTTTATCAAACTCAAAGATTTTTATATACTATAGGAATAATCTTGGCTGATGTTTTATGATCATTTTAATCTGGTTGGGGTTGTGTAATGTAATTAAAATAAAAAAGGTATATTACATTCTATATAATCATTTGGAATAATTATTTATCGTGATTACTATTTATTTGAATTAGTTCAAACTTTATTTGATTTTTTGATATCACTAGAGATAGATTCTATAATCTGTGGTTCCTATAAGTTTTTTTATGGGTCCAATATGAAATTTATGTTTTTGGTGGTTCACTATATTTGTAATATCCTCTTGTGTCACAAATATTCTAACAAATGGAAAAGGAAAGTGATATGTAAAGGTTAACCAAAGAGTCTTCTAATATAAATAAAGGTACATTTTAGTTTATGTATAATAATAAAACTATGTGTTTTAGACATACTAAACAATATTAATAACTCTATTAGTTTAATAAAGAAATTTTCGAAGGAAAGTGTTGTATAAGATTCATTAGTCAGAAGAATTAGAAAATTAGTTCACTGGAAATTTATCCCTTGTATTAGAAAAAATAGTTATAGATTAGAACCAAATAATTTTTTAAAGGCAATATACATGAAGCGTTCTTTATCATACATAAAATTAACATTGAGATAAAGTAGAGGAAATTGAAAATGCATAAGACTATCATAAGGGTTATCATAATGGATTTGTAAATGTAAAATAATTATTGAGGAATGAAGCAAAATTGAAAATATACTAGGGCTCCATGAGAACATATGATTAAATATTTTTTATTCAAATGTCACCAATGTACCAAAATGTGACATTTATATAATTAAATATTCGAAATAGAAATTAATTCACGTGGTTATGAACCTATTCTTAAGTGAATTAAAGATCATGATAATGGTTATAATCATGATTGAAGCCAAGATAAGTTTTATGATTATAAACTATTATTAAATGATTAAATGTCATTATGTTTTCTCGAATAATTTATGATTAGAGAAATAATTTTTTGATTATTCAAGAACAATGAGTTTCCATATTGTTAGGATATATATTATACTATGATGTTGTATGAGGAGGGAAACAGTAAAAATATTATACTAAAATTTATTATGTGGGAACATTGAATATAATAAATTCTATACCATAATGAATGTGAAACATGAAAATAGAGAGAGACACATCAGGGTGTGTGATGAATATGTTGTGGTGAGATAGCATCACGTTGTGCTATCCTAGTGATAATGTTATAATAGTCATATAAATTAGTTTGTAATTTGTGTTTTGTTATGATTGAAGGTTCCATGATCCTATGATATTAATATATAAATAATCCATGTCATAGTACAATCCTTCATGATCTTGATAGATACATATACTTGATTTTTAAGAAGACGTGGAATTAAGAGTAAAATAATTTCATTTAGAAAGTTTCAAAGGAAATTTTCCATGAGAATTTCTATTGATCATCTGGAAGAAAAGATAATAATTATGGGGATACAAATAAAAATAATTATTTATTATTCAAAAGTGGTGTCTTATACAGTTAATGCTCACTTCTGAAATATGTTATTTGGGGAATAGACATTTGGTACTAGATATTTTTTAATGGTTACCACTTAACTATTAAAAGTGTATTTTTATCCTAAATACAAAATAATTGAGTTGAGAGGTCAAGGAAAAATATTAGTCTATATTTATGCACATATTATAAAGAATTATATTAAACATGATTGATCAAGAATTATGGAGATTTTAAGTAAATGATAATTAAAATTATTTTCATATTTAAATATGGAAACCAATATCTAGGATGATTATGATTATATTAAATCAAAAAAATGATAAGAAGAATATAGGGTAGCTTAAGCTGTTATAATATGACATATTTTTTTAGTTGAAGAAGAGAATGAGAAGAGAGTCAATAATGCATTATATTGTTAAATTGATGTATTAATGAGATAAAACTAACCCTACTATGATATTAGATATTCCATATGTTGAATATTAAAGTGTTACAACACATCTATGAGAATATCATCTCTGTGCGTAGAAGAATAATAAGAAAAAGAGAGACACTGAACTTTCTTCTACTTCTCATCATTCATGTTGAAGTTGGAGACAACTATGTGATTGATTTATAAGGAATAACTTTATATTTCTTCACTTTTAGGAATAATATCAAATGCATTCTTTCTAAGAGACACAAAAGTATTTAATATTGATCAAATTGAAAAGGATTAGTCGGAATCCTATATTTTGGAAATGTTGGATTAGCTGGCCCTATAGCCTAAGAATAACAAGTCAATGCTTTTATTTTATATGGATGGTTCTAGTAGTTTGACTTTGAGTATATAAAATTTCCCAATTTCCTTCTTGATAATAAATAACGATTTTTGTGTATATGGGATTATATCGACTATACCCCAAAGACACAGTCATAAATCCTAGTGGAGAATCTCATTAACAAATCTAGTGTGCTTTATTGTTTTTCTTTCTTACTTATTCTTCATACATCTTAACTTAATGTTAGAAAAAGAAGAGAGACCCATTTACCATATATGTTTAGAAGTAAATAAGGGAAAATATTTTAATTAGAAAATATACATCAAAACCAATTCACCCATAATTGTTGGCCACAAACCAGGTGTTCCTATCACCCCCAATCCTTAAAATTTCATTTAATTTAAATAAGAAAAAACTTTTAGAATATCATTATTTTTTAAAGATCTCATTTATTAAATAAAATTAAATATTTATAAATTTAAATTAAACATTAAAACTATTTATTTTATATTTTTCTATAAATTAATTTTGTATCCTAATTCATAAAAATAACCAAGTTATTCATTTATAAAAATTTAAATATATTAGAATGTTACTATTTTATTTTTAATATGTTTCGTTTGTATCATTTAAATAAAATGATTTGTATTATTGATGAAAATTTTGTTATGAGTAGTATTTAATGCTAAGGTTCATAAATTTTACTAATTTTCTTTTACTATTCTTATAGATGTTTAATAAGAAAAATGAATTATTATAATTTTTTTCAGATAAATTCAACATGGAATAAATCCATGACAATATGAGTAGGTGAGGAAATGTGGTTTATTTTAAAAGAAGATGGTGAAGTAAAAATGGTACTGGTTTGAGAAGGTAGAAAACCATGTACCAACTATCAAAAAAATCTTAGGAAACATGACATGGTTATATTGAACATGTCATTGTGCAGTTAGGAACATTATTTTTCTTGATAATGGATTGAAGGTTTTTTTGGCTGTAATAATTATAAGAAAGATAAAAATGAAATATTTTATTTAAAAAATTTCGTGGTTAGATTAATTTCAATACTGTAAATTTTCGAAGACTAACTAGAAAAGGGATATGTTTTGTGGGTTAATGTTTTTGTCTTTGAAAAAATAAATAAATATGTTATGTTTAATTTTAATACATCATGTTAGAAATCCGATATATTTGAGTGTAATATGAGAAGGGTATGTGGTTTTTAAGGGAATTAAAAAGACATTTAATTTTATATCTAACACAGACTTGTGAAAATAGGTCATGTTAGATGTTGAAATGTATTGGTGTTTGGGAAATTAATTTAAAATTTTATAAAAAACTAATTAATGCTTCAATTTTGTGACTTTTATGTTCTCTTTCATGATTTAGTTTTAGTGAATTGGGAAATATATTCAATTTTCTTTAACATCGCTTGATTTAGTTAATTTTGGTGTTAAAGATATTAAATCTTGGATCAATGGTATGTGAATTATTAGATTTTTTAGTTATGATGGCCTGATGATCCCTTATTTGTGTATATTTATATTTATTATTTGATGAATGAAATAATGAGTCACAGGGATGTTTATAATGATTTGGTATTTGAGGAATTTATATATGATATCAAATGATATTCATCGAAATACATGAATATTTACATGGTTAGGGATTGTTTTAAAAAATCCATTTTGGGTTGTGTTTTATGATGGTAGATGAAAATTCATTAAAAGATTCAAAATTTAATATTGAATTCATGTTTTTCAGTTTTTTAATGTTAATAGGCTGTCAAAGAGGGTTTATAGATAATAAAAAACAACATATCTTAATAGAATATGGATTACAACATAATTGTTTTGATGAAATTCATAAGATTAAGGGTTTTATTACTACACGATGGTTAAATAAAGGAATAATTTTAGTGAAATAAAATGAAATTATTAATTCCACAACATAGAAATCCATGAATTTTATTTGACTGGGGTTTTGATATGACCTCAGGTGCATATACCCATTCTCCAGATGCTACTGACTAGTAATGCGTGTCATTAACCAACAAGGGGAGACAATACTCTTGGTAAAATCACATGTAATAATAGATAAATAATAGAATCATTATAAAACATCAGACTAATATAAATTAATCCTAGATAAATGATAATCATTAATAATAAATAAATTAAAACATATTATAAAATGATGGTAACCATGATGATCATATATTCATGAAAAAAGAATCTCTCACAAGTCCAATTAACAAAAATATGAACTTAAAACAAAATAAATTGAGTAAATCAACTATAATCCTTTAGAATATAATTAGAACAGTATTTTAACACTTATATTTCTACTCCTGTTAGAACCCTCATAATATTTGTGACTAGAATGATAACCTAAAGGTTTACACGTGCACCAGGGTGCCTATGTAGGTTGTGATCATATAACACAGTAGGTCACTAAAAAATCAACCGTTAAAAACACCATCATTTAAACTGTAGAAAAGTACTGAAAATAAATCAATTAGTACAGAATATGAATCAAGGAATAACATTGGCTTTCTATGAATTTACTAGTCCACCACAACACTTCAACCGACTTAATTTAGCTAATTTTAGTAACACATCTATCATTGTTACAAAAAATAGTAATCCCATCATTGGAAATTTATAACATAGATAGTACTATGATATTTAGAAACTCATTAGTGGAAATGTGTAATATAGAAAATCCCATGTGTAATTGAAATCCTTCATGGGAAAACAAGGCGAGTCCTTGTAATATGGGAAACCCATTTATAGAAATGAATAACATTTCTAATCATGGTCATTCAAAATAACCAGGGACCCTCTCACAAAGATAAAACAACCTCTCGTGAATAAAGAACACGTGGGTTATTTAATCTCAACACACAAAATACCCAGTCCCATGGTAACCCCCATCTTGAACTACTTCATCATCACCTATATGATTTATTAGAAAAATATCAAGGAAAAGGTGTAACATATCTTGTTCTACATATAAGGTTAGATATGGATCATATCACTCTACTCGTGATCCTCCCATACCATAGATGAAATGCTCCCTTGGGATGTATATCTTTACAACCAAGTCCATAAGTATCCTTACTATATCCACATCCACTATATTATAAAAACATGGTTAGGGTGTTTAAAAAATAATAATACAAGATAGAAAATACTATAACCATGATCTAATTAATCTAAATATCACCATCTATAACTCATCTAGAAAAATCCCATACAACTAAAAATAACCCACCTTGACCAACCTTATCACCCACATTTTGTAACCCAATCCGTATCTATATAGAAACCAAATGATCCAAGACCCCTTTATCATACCCAACCAACAAGATAGAAATATAGGTTATACATAGGCACCCTTAGTCACATAGACACTCTTAGGCCATGACCCACCTCATAAGGCCTCAATATAGCTCATCTTATAACATTTACTCTATCTCTATCACACAACTAGTACCCGAACACTCCCTCATGTGTATAACCATATGCTTAATCCCATTCCCTATGCATCCCATGCACTAAATCTATATGTGGACTAACCAATACCCCACCTTAGTCTATACAAAGACATATCCATTTAAATAATAACCAATCATCTTAAGGTATCCTAATTTCATTCCATAATATTTTTATAGTTCTATCAGGTTCCCTTGATATCCCCTGGACAAAAACTTCCATTTACCATACTTTGTCACAAACAAGTTACACTAGTAATATATACAGAGAGTAACCATTATCTCCCATATCTTGACATTATAAATTACTCAAGAACCATGGATCACCATCATTAAGTAGATCCACTTCATGAATCCCACTCTTCATACTCATGGATTATCAAGGTTATTTTGATATTACTATAACCTTTATCAAATAGTTAAGAAAACTTAACACTAAAAAAATTTATCAAGATATGACCACATTGATATCCATCAACTACCTCAAGAAGGATAATTATAATCAAATACTAATTTATAATAAAATCTAATCCAACTTACAGGTTCTTTAAGAAACTATTTACATTTTCCGCTCTAGTGGAATATCTATAAAAAGTCTCTAAAATATCAATCCCAGGAGTGAAACAATCAAATAAATACTATAAGACTTAAACCTAGCCGATCTCACATTTAATGAATCACTGTAACCCCATTGAAGAGATTCTACAAACAGAACTGAAACACCAACATGAACACTACCAATGAAAATTTATACAAGCATATAGATATATATATATATATATATATGAAGGACAACCTAATTCAATATCAGAGTTACTATCCCAATACACACTCTCGTAACCTCGAACCTAACCCACACAAAATTCTAAAATGATCGTAAGACCCTATCTCATGTCAATGAACCTGGAAAATTATTTATAAATATTTACAAATAATTAATTATATTAAACAAATAAGGAATAATTTTCAAAAAATAAATAAGTATATATGTATCACAAAACCCTCAGCTAAATGATATTCAAAAGTCTCATCCATTCCTCTTGAATTCATGTAACAAAAATCTCCATGAATCAATATCTAATTGATCCCTAATTCTAGTATATTTTTTCAAAAACCTAAGAAAAATCCACCAAGTTACACGCCATTATCAAAATTTTGAGAAATTGATTGGATTTATACTTCTGTGATATCTTGAATAGAACACACCAAAAAGACCCATTAAATTGACCATATTACACCATTCCATAATGAAATATAAAATTAACAGTAGCCCCAAAAATTATTAATTAAATGAAACAAAAGCGATGAACAACAGAGAGGGGGGATAGATATTTTTCTTATTTTTATGGGAATAAATTACCCCAAGTTTACTACGATCCATGGGAGGAAAGTGGGATAAAAATGAGGTGGAGAGTATTTTTATTATATTTATTGAAAATATATTATGATTATTAGAGTTATTGAAAGTATATTGTAAATAATACGTGATTTTTCATTACAATAATTGGTGTTATTTAATATATATGGTAAGTAATGTGTGACTTTTTAGAGTATTGTTATGGATTCATCCTTGAAGAAAATATTGTATTTCAATTTCAAGGATGATGTTTTATTTAGGATCAAGTGATTATGGGGTGGGGGTTTGGGGGTTTGGAAATAAAAATGTTGATCAACTATGGGTTTTTGTGAGATTTTATTAAAAAGATATTATGATTATTGGAGTTATTGAAAATATATGGTAAATAATGTGTGCATATTCATTATATGTGATGCTGGATAAGGTAATTATTAAAAAATTAGTGATTCTTAGAGAATTTTTATGGATTCATCCTTTAAGACTAGATTGAATTTTACAGTTTCAAGTATGAAGGTTTATTTATGATAAAGTGATTATGGGTTATATCCTCGAATATATAAATATATATATATATATATATATATATATGAATAAGGACTGGTTATAGTCACTACCATCTTATAAAGGAAAAATAAATATGTACAAATGTTGCCTTTGAATTGTTATGTTTGTTTGAGTTTTTGTAAAAGTTCTAACATTGTTTGAGTGGATATATCTACTATGTATGAGTCATTTCCTAATTAATCCATATCTGGAAAATACTTTATATGTGAAAAGGGAAAAAAGAGGACCAACCTCCTCATAGATAACACTTGATTAGCATGTTAATAATATTTTTGGTCGATGTTATATTCACCATTTAAGAGATTGGAAGTGAAGACAAGTACCAGTATGGGTCAATTCTAGAACTTGTGAAGGTAAACATTTGAGTACCATGTGGGGCTGCATGATGAGAATGGTAATTTTCCCTTAATTAAAAATTCATATACAAAATAATCAAATGACATTGTCTCTTTTTTCTGCAACCTCTATTCCTCCTCCATCACATTCTACATGAGCGAGATTGAGATATGAACCTATTTAAATAACTTTCATCACCAATGATAATCTCACCATGTTGTAGGTCTAGTCATTGTGATCAATGAATAGTTAAAAATATACTACAACATAGTAGAGTGATCCATGGTTTCTTCACAACATGAAAGTTAATCATAATAGGCTTAATGATGAGGGTACACGAAGAATTTATTTGAATAAAATTTGGGAATTTCATGAAGCATAAAAGTGATGGAAAGCACAATACAAATAAATATTTTTTCCACAATAGTCTTGTAAGGATGAATAAGAGATTCCATAAAGAAAATTAAGTGTTTTATTAAGTATTAATTATCATATTTTTATGGAAGAAAATAAAAACTATTTAACTATCATCTAATGGTTATTCAAGTGCCATGTTTGGTTTGATTCTAAGTAATTTAGGGATTTCAATATGATTTATCGTATAGAAGTAATTTAAAGATATTTATATGAGGGGAACAAGCATCTGTTTATGAGTGGAATTGAAAATTTTTATCAGAAAAATTCTTATGAATATATTCATGTGGACCACACATTAAATGTTTTAAATAAATCATACATGAATTTTGAAAGCATGAGATTTTTATAGGAATAAATACTTAATTTTTATCATATTTCAAAGTCACTATACAAAAATTACTATATAACATCACATGAATTTCATATAGAGACATGAAATCATTTTTTTGTAATATTTATTAAATTACATAAACTCATTCCCATGAACTGTAATAGTTTAGTTCCCTTTGACACTTGGAAACATAAAAATTGGAACATAAGTGAGACATAGAATCTCCCGCTATGATCACTGTAAATACAACCATTCATAGACATATCATACATAATAAATATCTTTATAACCCAGGGAAAGGAAACATAAGAAGGGGTGAGCTTAGATACTAAGTATGGGGAATAAGAAATATATATAAGCACGACATGAACATAAGGGTATGAGAACTTGAGCATAACATTTGAAAACCATACCCTTCATATCAAATATCATAATGATGAGTAATAGAATGTATATTGGTAGTCCATAAGGAATTAATCATAATAGAATAAAAGAACATGATACATAATTGAATAATACATGGATCTTGTGGCATACACATAAGCATATAAAATATTTCAATATAGGTTATGGCTCACAACAAAAAACATCATTGAGGAAAAAATATTTCACTTAACTCAGATCACACCCCATTAATACACTATATTATTAATGTATGTTCACTTCCCATTATATATCTATATTATAGAATCGAGTTACTCCCCATTCTAGTCAAGTCTATCTCATGAGATATAAATCTTTACCTAATACATTTGTGGGGATATAGGTCATACCCATAACATAATGAGAACATACATGTGTGTGTCATAAGATCAGAAACATTCATCAAATAATAACCTGGGAAATGAAACGGGTAGCATAAAATTTTTATCATATCTTATCCTATAGAAAAGATACAGGTTTCATAATCATTTCATCATATCATAAACCCTTTAAAAGTCTTTGTTCTCTTAGGTGTTTTATCATGGTATAACCCGTAGTAGATAAGAAGGTTCCATAGACATCATGAAATAAACACATAAACCATTAATAGAAAACATATTAATGGTATTATAAGACCAAATACCCAGTAAGGAGTAGGTAACACCAATAGATGCCATCTAAGATGGAAGTTAATTTTGAAATTCCCTTTAAAACCATTTCTTGAAGAAAATATCCATTCTGCTTTGAAAAACACTTTTTATATGATAAAATTTTTTTGAAATAAATTTATTTGAAAATAATATTGAATAGCAGTATGTTATGTTTCAAATATGTGATTGGTCATAGCGGAAGAGAATTTAAACTATGCTATAAATGTTAAAACAATTATTCTATTTATATTGTCGGTAGAAGTCAAAACAGCCTTGATCAGAAAATGAAGATACAATTCCTTTTAAAACCACTTTTAAAAAAGGTAAATAATGGGTAAAAATGTTTTTAAAAATAATAGGAAAATAATAGAACATTTTTTATTTTTTTGAAAACATTATTTTGACAAAAAATAGATATTTGACCGATGTGAGAAATAAAATCAGATGAAAAAATATTTTCATAATTATATTTAGTACCTAATGCTAAGAAATGGTTAAATTAAATTATGATATAATGAATAACCATAGGAGAATAAAATTAATATGATTTATTGAGATATGGATCATAACATTTAATCCATGAAAGTATAATCATGAACAATCCTGATAAACAGTGAAATTGATGCAATAAACTATTACCAATTTGGTATCATTGAATCATAATCGCCATGAGAGAATAAAATTACATGGATCTCAACATATCATGAAAATAATGATATTAATTATATAACATGTCAAAGGGGGTGTATATATACTTCATAAAAATATATGTTCATAAGCTAACATATATCTCAGAGAAGGAAAATTGAGACAAAATTCCCATACCTCAAGTCTTGACACTTGTCGTACTCATTAAATCCTAATATAAAATAGATATAAGTTTATATATATATACATAATATAACTAATTTCACATATATATATATATATAATTCCATATATTATTTACTTCTGACTTTTAGTTACTCATTTATTAACAATTGCATGTTAAATTTACGTTTTAGTTAATAACTGCATCGATTTTCATACATGTTTTGACTCGTTATTCTAAGTCCTATTACATAGATAATGATTTAAGAATATAAATAATTATAAAAATGATATAAATATAAAATATATATTCATTATATATATGTATTTATAGTAATATATAAACTATATAAATAAGAAATGAGATACATCGTTCATGGAGATGGTATACCGTATGTATGCATGAACGATGTTAACATGTTCTTGTCAGATAAAAAGAAAGAAAATTATATGATATATTTAATTAAATAATAATTTTTATATCATATATATATTATCTGTTTAATAAAATAATTATTAATACATTCCATGAAATGTTTGACGAATCACATCGCTTCATTTGGTTTTGTCCGCTGTACATACAAACGACGTTATTGTATCCCACAAAATGGAAATCATGACGATATGTGTTATGTAACAATTTCAAAATCAATGTAATATAAAAAATCATAAAAATAATATACAATATTTATTTCCATTATTATATCTTACCATAAAAGGTGTTAATGAAAAAACTAATGACATTGGTTCGTGTTGTGGTAGTCCCCCGTACACAGGGACGATGTTTTCGTAACCAATTTGATATTCATATGTGTGTTTATAGGTAATAATAATAACAAAAAAATATCTAAGTACGTATAATATAATTATATTTTATATAATAATGCTTTAAATATAATTTCCGGGGTTTGAGGTAGAAATAAAACAAACATTTTCATTGATGAATGTTACCTCTTTTTCGGATATCTCTTTTTGGTTTTCACCAAAGGCCCCTATTGGTTATATTTATGTAAAACATAAGGATTATAGGATTTTAGGAGGTAATTCAAGAAGATATTTTGATAGTTTTCTTCTAATACAAATGGATTTATAGGTTTAAATAGAGGGGTAGAGGGGGTGGTTTTTATATAATGGAGATGAGTGGTAAACATGTAAATTTTTTAAAGAGAGAATTACACCCTCATTTTACATTTGAAATTTTTTTCCAAAATCAATCCAATTCAGAAATTAGACAACATAAGGACAAAATATGTCCCTAAAATGGGGGTTTTACAAATTTAAAATTATTTTTACACTCTATCATCTATGTTTAACCATTAAGTAATTAGGTTTTACCTTAATCATTGTAATTAATTTTTAACAACTTCTACTAATCATTTTGGTATGAAATAAAGTATAAGATAATATAATTTATAAATTATTATTAATAAAAATATTATATCCATATTTCCCAAATTATAATCATATAATGTGGAAAATTTATTTTAAAACTAACATTGTATACATGTTGTGAAAGTGAGTTTTTAAAGAATAAATGTTCAAAAGTTTACAATCATTTTATATCAATTTTTTTTTAAATTTGAGTAAAATTACTTCAGTCAGATTAATATATATATGAGTGACCTAAATATTCTTAAAAAAATTAAAAATTAATTTTTCCTTATAAATAAAATAAAGGCAAAACAGTTTTCAATAAAAATTTAGTATTTTCAACTTTTCATCAAAAAATGAAAATTTTTAGGAAAATCCTAAAAATTTACCATTATATAATTTTAGAATTATTAATTAAAAAATTAATTTTATTTTATGAAATTAAATTACTAAAAGGGTTAAAAATTAAATTCATTATTGTTCATAAAAGATATAAAAAGTAGTTTTTTTGAAAAAAATATATTTTCAGACATATAAATATTTACTGAAAATTATATCTTTTATTATAAATATGTTTACATTATGTAAAATCATTATAATTAATATTTTAAAATTAGTTCCAAATAATTATTTTTCTAAGTCTAATAAATAGGTTATAATGGTCTCATTTTACTAACTATATTAATAATATATCATTGTCTTGATAAAACTTAGTGTCGCATGTAACAAAATATATGATGATGTTGCATGTAGAACAAGATTACCTTGTTGTATTATATAATAAAATCATAACTTGGTGAAGAATTCAAGGAATGACATCAAAGATATTTAATTTATTCTAAATAATGGTTTATAAAACTTAAGGAATTACATTATACGACTTTAAAATGAATTTCTACCTCCAAATTAATCACTATGATACAAAAAAAAAATAGGGATACTCTTACCTTATCATATCCTAGATTTTCTACAAAAATTACTAAAACTGGATGTTTCTCCATAAAAAATTAACTAAGTGGGTAGTCTAGTTTCATCGAACATTCTCTATACTATCCGAAATTTCAATTGGTTGTTACTTATAAGAAATATATTACTCCAGTGGTATGAAATTTAAGTGCAGTACATGTTAAGGGTTATATATTTACTTACTCAATAGATATATCTAGAACACATCATGGACTAGAGATAAGTTTAGTGGAAGTTCGATGAAACAGGCTACCATCCTGATATAATCAACAATATTAAAGTGAATAATATACCTATGTCATAGTGCCCCTGTATTCTTAAATATCATAACCTTCTTCTATGGAAACTTTTTTATAAACCCGTTTTCACCAAATTAAAACTCTAAATCACGTTGAATATTATCATCATAAATTTTATACAAACTCTAAGCTACATTGATAATCCATTGAATGTCTCTAAAATTTATTCCATCTCTTCAGTTTTCCTAAGTACCATTAGATTTATTTCTATAACATCATTATAGCACATTGTAGATCTAAAATTATTCCCATAGAGGGATTCATAAAGAGTGATTTATATGATTGAGTGAAAGATATTTTTTAAGAAAACTAAACAAAAGGAAGGTGTTGATCACAAATAGATTTTAAATCTATATAATAGGATCCCAATATTTCTTCCAAGGATTTAATTGTTATTTTATACTGAAAATCCATCCAAAGATGATAACCAATGCTAAAAATACATTATTTATCAAGGTATTTCTGAATACTTCCATAAAATATTAAGGTAAACCTCAGATCCCTATTAGATAAAATAGAATATAGTACTCCAAAAAACCATATAACATCCTTAATGTATAATCTAGAAATCTAATACAAGGATACTTCTTCTCTGATAGAGGTGAAGAGTGATGAAATAGTTATGCAAATTACAACATCCCATTTATCATTAAACCCTTTAATGTTTTGGGGGATTAAAACAAAAAAATCCATAATGACGTTTTCCCATTTCTATTTTATTATGGGTAATAGAAGTAACATCATCTTAAAATATTGTATTTTAGCCATAACATTGTGATATACCAAGAACTAATATAGAAACATTGTAATATCTCTCTTCATTCCATCCCATCGGAATAATTATTTACAATCTCTATACATCTTTGCACTTCCAAGATGAATAGATATTTCAGAACTATGAGAATCCTATAACAAATTTTTCAAATTTTGTATGGAAAGAATTCATACATAGTTCCTGAACCTTATCAATCTATAATGATCAAGGTTAAACTAATGAAAATTTCAAAAAATATTTTTTAGCTTTACATATTTCTTATGATCCTCTTTAATATTCACATGGATTAATGGTTGAACATGAAGTTGATAAAGATAATATTATCCCCCTTACTTTAGGATTTCTAGATTCATCCTTTGAAAATATAGAAATATTGGATCTTATGTGATCCACATCATGAATAATCTAGCATGACCCTTCTAATTAAAATCAAAAACCAACTTGTTCCATTTTATAGGTTTGTAATGTATTGAGTAGTCATAATCCTTTGTTATCTCTAACCTTCTTCTCTATTGAATGTTCAACTCCATCTATTTGAATATATAATTCAAACTCTTATCATCAGTATATATATGACACTTTATTCCATAAAGATAATGTCTCTATATCTTTAATGGAAAAACTACCATTTATGACTCCAAATCATGATTTTGGTAGTTTTTCTCATGAATCATCAATTATCAGAAGGCATATGCTATAACTAAGTTATTATGCATAAGAAAACATCCTAATTCCTTCTCAGATGCATCATTATATATTGAAATCCCTTCTACACTATAGGGATGTGTAATAACATATGTATGAACTAATATTCTCTTTATTTACATGAAATTTTATTCACATTCATATATCCATAGAATCATAACTCTTTTCTGAGTCAACTTGGTCAAAGGATTAAAAATTCATGAGTAATTTTTAGAAAACCATCGATAATATCTTGTTAAACTAAGAAAACTATGG
Organism: Viscum album; assembly: GCA_963277665.1. NCBI lineage: Eukaryota > Viridiplantae > Streptophyta > Magnoliopsida > Santalales > Viscaceae > Viscum > Viscum album. The sequence goes on from OY728125.1 coordinate 1,618,449,345, forward strand.
ATCTCAATAAAATTTGTTGGTCTAAGATAACATTAAATAGATAATTTTTTTATGGATATACTAATATACTTATATTGAGATTATATGTTCCAAAAGGAAACATTTTATTGCCAAAATTTACACTTTGTAATTTTTCAAATTGTTTTTCCTTTCTTAGTGTCCTTAGTACAATTATAATGTGGTCTTTATTCTCTTCATCTCTCATTGAGTAGACAATATTATCATCTATAAAGGATACCAAAAACTGATCAACGTAATCTCTAAAGAATCAAATCATCAAATATATGGAGATTTAAGGGGAATTAATATGACTAAAAGGCTTCTCTAAATATTCATAGTGTCTATACCTTGTATGGAATGCTATCTTATGTATGACCTCCTTCTTGAACCTAAATTGATGATATCTAGAATGATGGTAAATCATTGAAAATGTTTATCTCGGCATTGTTGATCAAATAATTCAACAACACGAGGAAGAGGATATTTGTTCTTGGTCAGGATCTTATTCATCACCCAATAGTCGACACACAGTCGCATTGATCTAACCTTCTTTTTCAAAAAAAAAGAACACGTGAAACCCAAGGTGACGTACTTGATTGAATGAGTCATGTATCATGGTTTTCATAGAGTTATTTCTTTAATTAGAAATACTCAATATAGTACATTATATAAGGAGTATTTTAAATAGGTGTGGTATTAGGACTGAGTTGTACTGAGAACAAAACATGAAATTTTGGTTGAAGGTTAAGATACACATCTAGAAATACATTCAAATATTCTTGAAAAATATGCATATCATCAATTTTATGTCTCTCCCCAACCATTTCAGATAAAAATACCTAATAAATTTGAATAAATACCTATACATTGGATGTAATCTCCATATACATCTCATACTCATCATCACATTGATTCATGATCATAAATTGATTTCAAATCTCAAACGTAACTTCACATCCTCAAAAATTAATGTGGGATTTATGAAGATAAAGAATATCAATGCCTAAGATGACATCAAATTCAACCAAAGGAAAAATGACAAGATTTGTACGAAGAAAATTACCACCAACATCAACAGGAGAAGAATTATAAACTTGATATGTGATCGTCATACTATTATGGGTTTTTACTGTTAATTCCACATTTAATTTATTGGCTCACATCTTGATACCCTTATAAAATTATTTATATATGAATGAATGGGAAGAACCAGAGTCAAATACAACAATAAAAAATGTAGAGTGTATGGTAAATATACCTTTCTCCACATTGTTAGCACACATTTCATTTGAAATAGTGATCACATGAGATTTCCCTTTGTCCCTCAACTTGATAGGCTGTTGATGTTGATCATCATCATTAACCCTTAGGTATGGGAACTGGTTATCATAATGCTCATTCACCTCACACTCAAAGCATTAATGTGTGTGAGGTGGATTTTGTAAATCATTATCTATATTCACATTTATATCTTACTTATTTTCATTACAACAGTAATCAATTTCCTGAAAAACCTTCCCTTCCAAACATAAAACATTTACTCATCCCCCAAAGGAAATTTCCTCCAATTTTCCCACACTAAGAGAATAAATGAATGATCATATTTTTCTCTCCATGGTTTGTAGATTTTCCATTAAACTATATCTTCCTTTTCTTGTAAACAAACATGAGTTAATATTAAATTCAAACCTCAATTTCCAACTTGAATGCATGTCAAACAATCTATTCATAGAAACTGAAGTCTATTATGGATAAATCCCTTAAGATACCTTGTTTTAAGACACTAAATGATGGGACAAAATTATTTTCATGTTGGATGATAATACTATAAGCGTACATCACAAGTTTGTTAAAATCACCCTCATTGGTACCAATAGGTTAGTAATCCTTTTTATTTAATTGAAGGATCTCTTTATCTACATTCATAAAAAATATATGAAGAAATTGATTATAGGAAAATATTTTATTGAACTTATCTTGATCCATGTATTCCTTCTCATATTTTAACCACGTATTCTTAATAAGAATAAACTATTTATATGATTAACCACCCAAATGATATGTATAAAAAATGATACTTTCATGTTTCATAAATTGGTGAATGGAAATTGTTTTTGTGTTAATGACCCATTTTTTAGGAGTCCGTGGATTAGAAGATATTTTGAAAGAAGGAATAAATTTACTAATGAATAAATCCATAGAATTTTCTTCCATCTATTTTTTTATTTAGAGGTACAACATGATTCATAGCTTGGTAGATTTGTGTGAGCATAGAATATAAGACCCCAACCCCTGAAACCTAGATTTAGTGCATTATTAAATTATATTGGCATGATTACAAGGGAAAAAACACCAAGGAACTATCAGTTAAGTAGTCTTGGAGAGACTAGATATATATATGGATCCCCTTTTAAATTGGGAGAAGAAAACGAAACCTAAAACAAAACAAAATCTAATAAACTACATCCCTAAAAAATCAATAAATGATCCCTTATTCATAACCTATAGAAGTAAAAAATTAATGGTGTGATATAAAATGATCAATAAGGGTTACATATAGTGGAATCATTTCTCAATAATAAATTATTCATAACCAATTTTATATAATTATTACGAAATGTTGAATATATGAAAACACACACCATTAAGAAAAAAAGAGAATGAAAATGCATCCATATATATTTTTCATAGTGAAAACCTCATGCATAGTAACAACTTAAAAATGAATAAATAGAATGATTATTATTTGGATGTCATGTATCTGTCATATGAACCATAATACCAGTGAGGCAATTTAATTATGTGGTTAGATACCCATCGAATTCTATTTTGGAAACAAACATGAAGGGTTTATCACCATATTATTTGTCTCATGAGACCTGTCAATACATAGATGGGATATAGTAGGCCCCTACAATCTCCTAACGTCAGAATAATTATTTATAAATAGATTTAATAAAATAATAATATGCCTTTCTAATATCCATATTTATTTGAGGATATAGATTCTTCAATATTTCCACGGATTAAGAGACATTCCACATAAACACCTTATGTAAACTAGTATACGCATATGAAAATAAATATATCCATGTAGAAATATTGTAGATATATAATTTATTTAAAATTTAAAATGGGAAATTATCTCAAAGGTCCATTAGTTACACTACATACGAAAAATTAGTTTTACCATACCAACTAAATCACAGTGAAATGGAAATCGAAACAAAGTCCCTTACAACATTGTAGTAAATCAAGTTAGTAATAATCAAATGAGTCATTTAATACCATGAATATAATGATAATAATGATATTATATATATCAACTGTTTTTAAAGATACACTACTTATAATAAATAAGTGGCGAACAATGGAAATATCACTGAAATAAAAGTGAGATGAGAAACCCATTACCTTATGTGTGAATGTGTTATTCCTTTGATCATAACATCTGAGATAGTCAAATTAATTAATTAAGTAATTAATTAAGAACATTATCTACTTTTATTTTATTCATTATAGTTTTATTATTTTCATTTATGGTCATCATGACAAGGTATAAGATTGAATTCTGTCATTCCAGAGTGTTTTCTTACTTGACTTTCATTACTGGTTCACTTGACTATGAGTAATAGAGTTCATGTAGAATTAATATAATTATACATAATTGTAATTACATGTTATTAATGAACATATTGAATTATAAATGGTTATAAATATCATTTTTTAACATAGTTTGAGGATGATATATTAGATAGAACATTAATCATAACCATTTAAATTATTTTGGTGATATCTTGATTATTACAAAGCAGTTAATCGTATGAATTAGTAATATGTATATTTTATGGTTACATAAAACTGAATAGGTTATATTAAACATATTAATTTCTTGTTCAACCATAAAAATGGTTTCATGATCATTCATGAATAATAGATATTGAAAACCCTTCGTCCTTGAATGCGGTAAATTAACACATCTCAGAAATTGTTTTCCTTTTTGGTATATAAAGTGGGGAAGGAGAGATGATGATGAATTATTACATTAGAAAAAAAAATACATTATATGAATATATATGGATTTATAATACCTTTTTGATGATGGGATTTTATGATGTAAAAATAAAATAAAGGAACTTGTAATAAAAAAGGATGTTGTGAAATCTCTAACGAAAATTCGACACCCTAATGATGTCACATAAAAATTTATAAAATATCTTTATGAGGGTAAATGGGCCACTAATAATAATTAAATGACATGGAATGTAATGGGGATATAGAATTACATATCTCAACATAATCCAATTTAATGTAAAATAGAATAACATAAAAAGAGTGCTTGGAAAAGATAGGGGTGGTTGATTTCTATACATTGTAGAGTAACTCCTAAAACATGATGTTTGGGACCTTTGGGGGTTTAGGAAAGCTTGGGAGGGATTATTGGGAGGTAAAAACACCATATCTTATAGGATAAATAATTAGTAATTAAAGAAAATTAAAAAATGCATTTTTATTTACAGTAAAAGAAATAGGTTTTTTTATTAATTTCAAAGGACACCTCATTAGTGGAATTTACAAAACCAGGGGCTTTACCATGGTAATTTCCCCTGATATTCTCCAAATGGGGAACCTCATGGTATATATTAATGTACACAATTCCACCATAATTTTACATTAATTATTACATCATTCTGAATTTATTAATCATACCGAAAACTGAAAACGATATTTTCACTATTCAAGAAAAACTAATGTATTTTATAAAATTATAATAAATTCAACATAACCTAATATCAAAATTATGAATTCAAAAATGAACTCAAATTTTGGAAAATAATTTTTTAAATATGATTAATATAAATTTTAAATAAAATCATAATTTAATCAAAAAAATTAAATTTTAAAAATATAATTCGTTTTATATCACCTTGAAAAATTAATCAAGAACTCGTTATCTTATAACCTTAAGACAATAAAATGATAATGTGATTTAATATTGATAAGTGTAATATTACTATTCATAAGGGTAATATAACTATTCATAATAATATTCATAAAGGTATGTTACTATTCAAAAAAAATTATGTTTGTCTTATAAGACTCTAAAAAACATATTGAACGCAACTGTGTATGTCATTTTTTGGAGATTCAAATAAAAGAGGTGGAAATTTATGTTTACTGGATAGTTTATAACTATGTTATATATTCATTTTTTATTTAGAAATGACTTAGTGATGCATTAATTATAAGTTTTTTAATGAACTAAAATTACTTAAGAAGAAACATACCATAAAATATTGTGGTGTTATATTCTTCCCTCTTTCAGAAATTTCTTCCTCAAACATTTTCATGTTTAATTCCCTATAAAAAGATTTAGGTGGTTATTGTTCATGAAAACCCCAGTTTATTATGTTTCTTCTTTCATTTTATGGTTTCCCTAAAGAACATTTACAAGTAGAGTTAATTGATTTCTCAATACTTTCTCTCTAGTGTCAAGAATCTCGATAGGATATTCACAGTAAGATGTGTTAGGTTTCAATTATATTTTCTCACAAGTGAGTACATGGATTGGGTATTCCATATATTTACTTAAAATTTAAAAATTGAACACATTAGGAACCTCGGATAGATGTGGTAGTATCACTAAAAGGTAAGATACAACTCCAATTATATCTAGAATTTCAAATGGTCTGATGTACCAGGGGCTCAGTCTCCCTTTATTACCAAACCTTAGGGCACCCTTCTATGGATATAATTTCACAAAAACATGATCTCCCACTTTAAATTCAAAATCCTTTATACGGTTTCCAGCATATCTCTTCCGCCCAATTTTGGATGCTTTAATATAATCCTGAATTATACATACATGTTTTGTTATCTCTTCAATATGTTCTGGACCAATATGTTTCCTCTAACCAACTTCATCCCAAAAACATAGATTTTGCCACCTCTGGTCATATAATGCCTCATATGGCACCATTTGAATAATATAATGGAAACTATTATCGTAGGAAAATTATGCCAAAGGTAAGTATTTATCGCATATACCTATAATGTCATGAGATAATGATCTCAACATGACTTCCAATGTTTGATTAGTCCTTTCAAACTGTCCATCAGTTTGGGGGTGATAAGCAGTACTCATATGAAGCTTAGTATCCAAATCCTTATGGATACAGTTCTAAAATTTTGATTTAAATCGAAGGTCATGATCCTAAAAAAATGATTTAGGTTCACCATTAAGTCATAAAAAATCATTAATATAAAGTATTTCTAGGTGCTCAAGTGGTAAATACTCTATTATATCTAAGAAATGTTCTGATTTTAATAGACAGTCAACAATTACCCATATTGCATCATTGCATCTAGGTTTTATATGTATTCCCATGACAAATTCCATCATAATGTAATCCCACTTCAACATAGGAATACATAGGGGATTTATAACCCTTCTAGGATGTTATCTCTCGACCTTAATTTGTTGGGAAAATAGACACTATGACCCATAGTCAGAAATTTCTCACTTTATGTTATCCCACAGAAAATGGTTCTTCATATTTATAAACATCTTTGTGCTACTATGGTTGTGACATGAGTATCATCTAATAGTTACCTTTTTATCTCATGTACTTATGGAACACATAACCTCTTTCCAAATTTCAGGACTTGAACCTCATACATAAAGATATCCAGTCTTCCATCCTTAACACCATTATTTTTCTTTTGTAGATTCTCATAATTAGTTTGAGTGATTTATATAATCTCTAGTAAATATGGTTTAGAAATACTTTGAAAAAGTAAATATGTTTCCCCTTCCATAAAAATTCCCATATCAATTTTTACCAGCTCCATGAATATAGGATATCTCTTAATCCTAATTTGGGTTAAAAGTTCATGATATTTCCTACTTAATGCATATTCCACCATATTTTTCTTTCATGGGTGGTACTGTATTGAACAATCATAATCATTTAGTAACTCAAGTTATATCCTTTTCTTATATAGATTTCATTCTGTGTAAAATTGAATATCAAAATCTTGTGATATATAAATACCTCACATCTTTCAACATAGAAATAATGTATCCATATTTTCAAAGAAAATATTTTGGATGCTAACTCAAGATCATGTGTTGGATAATTGTTCTCATGATTCTTCAATACCCCTAATGTATAAACAATAAATTTTTCATTTTTTATAAGGACACAACCTAGTCCATTATCTGATACATCACTATATATCACAAAGCCATCATTTCCAGATGGAATTGTCAACGTTGGGGAATTGAAAATTATTATTTTCAATTACTCAAATAACATTTTACATTCATTTTTACATACAATCTTAAACTCTTTATGTGTGATCTTGGTTTGTGGGTTTACCAACTCGACAAAATTCTGAATGAAATACTGATGATAACCTACCAAGAAAATATAACTACCTAACTCAGTTATGTTCGTTGGTGTGGGACATTCTTTGATTGCCTATGTCTTCATCTGATCATCTATGATTCCATCCATAGAGAAAATATAGACAAGAAAATAAACTGATTGAAGAAAAAAATAACACTTTCTAAACTTCCCATATAATTCATTTATTCTATGTGTTTTATAATGATCCTAAATTCATTCTCTTAGTCTTCATAGCTGCTAGAGTATAATAGGATATCATTGATAAATACCACAAAATATCATCAACATATTCTTTGAAAACTATATTCAATAGATACATGAAAATAGAGGGTGCATTAGTCAGTCTAAAAGACATCACTATAAACTCATAATACCTATACTCGATTTGAAAGGTTTTTTTGGAATATCTTCCTTCCTCACATGAAGCTGATGATATCCACATCAGTGGTCAATCATAGAAACATTTTGGGCTCCATGAAGTTGATCAAATGAATCATCAATATGAGGAAGAAGATACTAGTTCTTTATTGTAATAGCATTGATCCCCTTTTAGTCAGTGAACATCCTCATAGATCCATCTTTTTTATTAACAAATAGAATAGGGTCTCCCATTGAAGAAAAAATGGGGTGGATAAATCCTTTATAAATAAATTCCTCATGTTGTTTCTTGAAATCTATCAACTCCAAAGTGTCCATTTAATATAGAGTCTTTCATATAGGTCTTTAATCTATAATTAAATCAATAGTGAACTCAAATTCCTACTCTATAGTATTTCTAGGTAAATCTTCTAAAAAATCAACATATTATTGAATAACAGGTACATCCTTGATTTTAAGATTTATTTCCTCACTCATAGTTATTGATTTCTCATCCTCCCCATGAATTTTGTTCAGTAGTGCTATTGGAGGAGGATCTATATAAGAATTAGGTGGAAAAGAATCTGGTCTAAGGATAAGGGATTCTATATCGTCCTAAAAATTGTAACTTCCTTATTCTTACAATAGATTTTTTCATCATGATATAAAAGACAATCCATACAAAGGATTATATCAAATTTATTCGTGGGATTGAAGATAAAATTAGTAAATAAGGAACATATGTATGCCATAATGGCAACTTCTTGACATATATTTTTTGAAATGATACTTCCCTTGGGTTTTTTGACTGAAAAATCGTTTATTAAATTAAATCATAAATATAAAATTTTCATGAAAAATTTAAATATATAAAGGAATTAGATGATTCAAAGTCAAATAAAGCATTTTCTATGCTTGAAGAAACAATTAAAGTTACTTCCACCAACTCATTAGGAACTTTAACATTTGTGGTTGTGATTGCATAATCTTTTCCTTGCTCTCATGGTCTTTTCTAAGGCCAGTTTTTTAGATCATAGGAAACTCATTTTTATAGTGTCCCATATCTCTAAAATTTTATCATTGAATGTCATTTACTTTTTTATTCCCCTTACATTCATTATACCGATGACCCTTTTCTCCTTATAAAAAGACACCAATTCCTTTAAAACATTTCTCATGATGATTCATTCCATAGTTCTTTCATAATGGGAATTACTTCATTCCCTTATTCTTCTTTGTCACTTCACCTTTTACATGGTTATCTGAATATCGATTCTTATTTTTGTTTCCCTTGAACAAATTTGACCATGATAATTCATTCTCTATTTTGATGTTACTTAATACAATTTAATCGTATAATTAAATTTTTTGAGAAGATTGTTCCCTATTAATACTTGCCTTATGACCTTAAAATAAATTACCAATCGTGTCTTCATATTCACGTGCATAATCCATGGCATTCATGTCCAGTCTTGTAAAGGTAGCTTCATACAATCCAACATTTTCATCTTCCATTTTCTTAATTCTAAGGTATTTATTTTTTATTTCAATTAATTTTTCATGAGTGAAAAATTTGTTGAAGAATATTTACTTGAAATTTATCCATTATATATCTTCTATATCATCCTCCTCTATGGTATTATAGATCAATGACCCCCATTGATCAACATCACCATTTAGTAAATATACTTCCAATATTACCTTTTCATTTTCATTGCATATTAATGTAAGAAAAATCATTTCAAGGAACTTGAAACACTGCTAAACTACTACTAAATTGGTAGTCCCACTAAAATATGGGGGCTTCTATCACATGAAAGGATCCAACACATGTGTAACATGGTTATTTGTCACATCTTGAATAAGTTTTCCCAATATGGAAACGATCTGATCCGCTCCAACACTGAATGAGTTGACTTGCTCAGTGGGAAAATCCTTATATTGTCCATGGGTAATCATTCAGTTTATACCATTAGGCTTTATCACTAAACTGTGGAATAAAATAAATTAGGTCAAAATTCATAATTTATAACTTGCAAAGAATTAACATAATTTAGAAATTTATTCACAACAAATATCATAATCATAAACATAGTTTCTATTAACATTCACATTTTTATAATGGGTTTTAATGAAAATTTGAATTATCCTAATCATATATCCCAGGAGTGTCAAACTAGGTGCACAATAAGACCCATTGTCATGTACCAAGATTCCTTGGGTCATGCCTGAAACTCTTTATTAGAGCTGTAACTCCTAGGGACATCGATGCAGAAACCATGTCCAATTGTATTATCCAGATAAGGATGTATTTGATTGTAATACCCACATATTATCTACCTTTCCAAAATTCTAGTATGTTAGTGAATGTTTATAAATAAATTATATATTAGGGATATGTTCCCTAAGCTATGTTTCCTAAGCCCAGATCCTATGGTTTCTACTAAACTTCCTCTAATACCACTATAACACCCCAAACCCAGAATCATAGAGTCAGTATAAGGCCCCAGCCTTAAACCTTACTTAATATTAAAATAAATGAATAATTCACATTGAGGATCTTTTCAGGTTTAGAGTTTTAGATAATTAGAACATAACTATTACATCTCAAAAGATTACAAGGTAGACACTTCTACTAAGTTTCCATAATAAAAAAAACTCTTAAAAAGAAACGTGTCTAGTCCCATGTTTTATATAGCATGACATTCCCGTGATCCCATCCTTTACCATATTCCACATTAAGTCCTGTGAAAAACATTTCAAAAAAACTTGGGGTGAGCATAAAAATCTCAGTAATGGATACACAAAAAAAATGAAAACTGTTAGTTTTTCAAACATCAAGTAAACCATGTGTACTCTATCAAAGTAATACCTTCGCCTTCATGAAGTAGTAAAAAATCTTCACTGAATAAAGTATCATTACTTACCTTTTTGTAACCAAAGGATAACCATAAAACCCATAAAAAGAACACATAACATATATAAAGGTAACTTGGGACATAAACATACTTAAGTGGAATAACCATACGGTCTACTTCCACACATATCACTTAATGGAATATCCATACGACCAATTTCCATACATACTTAATGGAATAGCCATACGACCGACTTCCATACCCAATGCATTGGAGGTTATAATGTAACCACCCGTCCTGGTATTCACGGGACCACCCGTCATATGGTTTATAACGTAACCACCCGTTAAAATGTCCAAGTACAAATATAAAATCATAAAACATAAAACCAATATAAAGGAATGATAACATTTCCACATTTCAATCACAATATATCATAAATATATTGACATAATAGAATCCTTTATCAAAACCATTTTCAATACCAAAATACATCAAAGAGTATATGGTATTTATTTTATTCTAAAAACATTACAGCTTGTTGAGGAAGCCAAAGACCAAATAATACTCGCGGCGGCGGAAAAGGTCGTTGTCACCACGTACGTTAAAAGAAACATTCCTTTTTGTAGTTTTGTAAAAAGCTTCATAGAAAAAGATTTCTTTTGTATAAAAGTAAAAGACAAAGGGGTTTATACACCGTATAAAAGAAAGTTTTGTATAAAACGAAATATACCTCAATGAAAGGAGATTGAGACGAAGTCCCTTACCTCGGGTCCGACTTGACTCGATCATTCTTTAATGTCCTGAATAATAAACATGAGTTAATCTCTACTTGCTTAATAACATTTTCAAGTTCATTATTCCTTTTATACCATGTCATGAACATCATGTAATCATTTAAGTTAATAATGTTCATTTTGTCGGTATTTGGTTCTTAAGTCAAAAATAGACTTCTTACACTTACATGTTGTAAATTTGGTCAAAGGTTTGTTATATCCAGAATGATATTAATGATTTGGATAACATATATATCATATATATTCATCATATACATGTATTTATAATATTACATCACATTTATAGGTAAGAAATGAAATGCACCGTTCATGGAGACGGTAAGTCGTACGTACGCACGAACGCTACTTCCATTTCTATTTCATATTTTATGGAATGGAATCATAATGATATAAGAGTATATTATAATTACAGTATAATAACATATATAATATCATTAACTTTATCCCTTACACATCCCACATATGGTATTAACGAATCAAATCACTTTCAGGGGGCGGTAGTCCGCACTTCCTAAAATGAAGGTATCGTGTTTACCCATAATGGAAACAATAATGGTATGCCATAAATGAAAAATACAGAAGCTTAAGTAAATAATAAAAATATTATATATCATATATAAAAATAGTGACATCATAATGGCCACCTTTGAAGGTGTTAAATGAGTATTGAACAATCATCGTTTCGGGAGGCAGAATTTCGCCATCCACGGAAACCGTATGTTCTTTAACCATTTGATGTAGTTGTGTTAGAGTGTAGCTCGAATAAATCTTATAACAACATTATAGTATATTGAAGATACTGGTGTTGTTGCAAAAGGAGTAAATAAAAAGATTTTAGGGGGTTGGAGAAGCAAAATAAAACAAATGAACATGAGAGAATGAATTACCTTTAAAAGTGTAACTCCTTTTGATTTGAGCCTAAAGGATATCTTTGAAAGGATTCTGCCCAAAGGGCATCCTCTAGGATGAGGAGAGGGATGTGGAGAGAGTAAATGGGCAGGGGATGGCCGAGCCAAAGGCTTGAGGAGTGTGTGAAATGAGGTAGAGGTGGGGGCCTTTTATAAGAGGAGAGGAGGGGTACTTTTGGAAATCATGAAACTATTATTTTATTTTCAAAAGTGTTTCGAATTTCTAAGATCCCACATTGATATAATTCAAATATAAGGTGATAAGGGTTTTAAATATACCCATACAATAGGTTTTGGACATGTTTAGGTCTTAGATATTACATTATCGTTCCATTTTATTTAAATCGTTAAATAATGAGGTCATCGCTTCATCATCATGATGTCATAAATAATTTAATTTATTTGATGTCAAAAAATTATATAAAAAATACTATGATGTAGGAAATATTTTTATCTTTCCAATGAATATTTATAATCAAAAATATGATCTTTATAACCCAATATAAAAATTGTTTTAGTAAAACTATTTATGTTAGTGTCATTTTCACCTTTATTTTTAAAAAAAGCATTAAAGTCATTATCTCACCCAAGAGGCTCAATAGGGGCCCCTAAATCGACCCATGGGTTGTCGTGGGCGGCCAAGACTCATATAATAGGGGTAGGACAAGTGTCATGGTGTTTTCACATTTTTTTAATATCATTTTTACCTTAAATTACACTAATTACCTCTAATCGCGATTAATGAAAAAAAAGGTTACTATTCACCAAAAAATTATTTTCATCCCATTGAACCAAATTTTACATACTAATGACAGCCATGTATGTCGGATTTTCAAAATTCAATACACATCAGTGGTAAACTTTCATTTAACTGAAAAATCAGTTTGCTTCATTACCACTTATTGGTTTCACTATTCATAAAAAATTGGAGTTTTTCAGAAAATTACCAAAAATTCACCCTAAGCTATATTTGATATTATGAATTCAAAAATGAAGTCTATTTTACATGATTCAAAACATATAAGTCACATTAATTAATTTAATAATTAATTCCCGCTGTCAGAGCAAATAGCGTGTTTTTATGAAACAATAAGTATCAAAAGATTTACACTAGTTTGAGTCCAATTTCCAAGTGAAATTGATTCGAACGACAACTATTGGATTTAATGGTAAAAATATTTTCTAATTTCACTTTAAAACCAATTCAAAAGATAATCTAATCATATAAATAAATTAGATTAAAAAGAGGTTTTGAATTAAAATACAACATTTTACACTATTCATTAAAAAATGAACTTTATCGGAAAGATACCAAAAAATTCCACAAAGTAAATTTTGATGTCCCGATTCTAAAGAAGAGTTATTTTTGGTCCAACATAATTTATAAGATTGATCAAAACTATATTTAATGACTGTTCACCGTCAAAAGGTGATAAGTGAACCCTTAGTGAAAATTAGGGTATTAATGCCTAAAATTTAATTCTTTCCGTATTTTAAGCCTTTATCCTTTATTGGGTAAATGTAAAAACATTTAAAAACATATATAATCATATTTTAGTTATTTCTATCCATTCCTGCCAGTATAACGACTACTAGTTAACTATCATTTAAAATAATATTATTTTATTACTTGTGTGCAACGTAAGTTTTCAAAGAAACTCATCGTTGCGTATCGAGTACGCTATCGAACGTAGCAACCCCCTTTAAATTAAAATTAATATTTAATTCGTAAATATTAATAAATATGAAACTTATTTATTCTTTAATTACCTGGGATGTTACATCCTTCCCCCCTTTTTGGAATTGCGTCCTCGCAATTTTATTCACTTATCAAAATAAGTGGGGGTATTTATCCCTCATAGCATTTTCAGATTCCCACGTTGCCTCTTTAATCACATGGTTTTTCCACAAAACCTTTACCTGATGAATCACCTTATTCCATAACACCTGCTCCCTATGGTCAAGAATCTGGACTGGTTGTTCTTCATAAGATAGGTTCTCCTCCAGCTGAACTACCACTGGACTCAAAACATGAGATGGATCTGGCATATAATTCCTCAACATCGAAACATGAAAAACATTGTGTACCTGAGATAAACTCGGAGGTAAATCCACTCGGTAAGCAACTGATCCAACTTTCTCCAGAATTTCATGTGGTCCAATAAACCGTGGACTCAACTTTCCTTTCTTACTAAATCTCATCACACTTTTCCAAGGAGAATCCTTGAGAAAAACATGATCACCTACCTCGAAAGATAGATCCTTCCTCCGGTTATCCGCATAACTCTTCTGCCTACTCTGAGCTGTTCTCATGTGCTTCTGAATCAACTGAACTTTTTCTGCCATCTCTTCTACCATTTCTGGTCCCATCAGCTTCCTTTCACCCACTTCATCCCAAAATGCTGGAGTTCGACACTGCTTCCCATATAATGCCTCAAATGGTGCCATCTGTATACTGGAATGAAAACTGTTGTTATAAGAAAACTCAACCAAAGAAAGATGTTGGTCCCAACTTCCCTGATAATCCATCGAACAAGCTCGTAGCATATCCTCCAAGGTCTGAATTGTTCGTTCTGACTGCCCATCTGATTGAGGATGAAAAGTTGTACTAAAATTTAATTCAGTACTCAACGACTTTTGAAGGCCTTTCCAAAAGTTAGATGTGAGCCTGGGATCACGATCAGATACAATGAAGAGGGGAACTCCATGTAACCTGACTATCTATTTAAGATAGAAACGGGAAAGATGATCTAGGGAAAAAGTATCTCGTATAGAAAAGAAATGAGAAGATTTAGTCAAGTGATAAACAATAACCCAGATTGCATTATTACCTCGAGATGTCCTCGGTAATCCCACAACAAAGTCCAGGGATATGTTTTCCCATTTCCATTCTGGCACTGGTAAAGGCTGGAGCATCCCTTTCGGTAACTGCCGCTATGCTTTAACCTGCTGACAAGTCAGACACTTCACAGTAAAATCAGCAATATCTCTTTTCATTCCATCCCACCAGTAATACTCCCGCAGATATCTGTACATCTTAGTACTGCCAGGATGAACTGAAAACGGGGAACTATGAGCCTCACATAACAACTCATTCTTCAACTGTGAATCACAAGGCACACATAATCTCTTCCCAAACCTCAAAACACAATCATTATCAATGTCGAATTCAGGCAACTTACCTTTCTAAACCAACTCTACCTTTTTCTGCAACTCACTGTCTTGCTTCTGTGCTTGCTTGATTCTGTCTGATAGAGAAGATTTCACTGATACCTGAAACAAAACAGAAGAACTTCCTGCACCAAAAACATCTATGCCAAAGTTCATCAAATCTTTAACCAAAGGATCACGTTCCAAATTCAGCATTGCTAATGAAGCATTACTTTTTCGACTCAAAGCATCATCCACTTTATTTTCTTTTCCCGGATGGTAATGAATTGTACAATCATAATCCTTGATTAATTCAAGACATCTCCTTTGTCTCATGTTCAATTCATTCTGAGTGAATATATACTTTAAACTTTTGTGATCAGAATATATTTCACACTTTACACCATACAAATGATGCCTCCAAATTTTTAAATCAAAGACTACATCAGCTAATTCCAAATCATGTGTAGGGTAATTTACCTCATGAGTTTTCAACTGTTGTGAAGCATAAGCAATTACCTGATCATTCTGCATAAGGACACAACCAAGTCCCTTCAACGAAGCATCACTGTATATAACAAACTCACCATTCCTGGAAGGAAGTGCCAAAACTGGAGCATTCACCAATCTTCTCTTCAACTCCTGAAAACAATCAACGGATTCTTTTGTCCAGATGAACTTAACACCCTTACGAGTTAGCTTAGTCATTGGACTAGATAACCGTAAAAAAATTTCAACAAACCTTCGGTAGTAACCTGCCAAACCAAGAAAACTACGGATCTCGGTTACTTTTGTGGGTCTTGGCCATTCTTCAACAACTTTTGTTTTAGTAGGATCAACAGTTATGCCATCTTTTGAAACAATGTGACCCAGGAAAGAAATTTGTTGTAACCAAAACTCACACTTGCTGAATTTTCCATAAAGTTTCTTTTCTTTTAAGGTTTTCAAGATAACCCTTAAATGACTTTCATGCTCCTCTTTACTTTTAGAAAACACCAAAATATCATCGATGAAAACAACCACAAAATTATCCAAGAATTCATGGAAAATTCTATTCATAAGGTCCATGAATACAGCAGGTGCATTGGTTAACCCAAAAGTCATAACTACAAATTCATATTGGCCATATCTAGTACGGAACGTAGTCTTCGGAACGTCTTCTTCTTTTACTTTCAATTGATGGTACCCCGACCTCAAGTCAATCTTCGAAAAATACTGAGCTCCATGGAGATGATCAAACAAATCATCGATATGAGGCAAAGTATACTTGTTCTTAACAGTAATATTATTCAAGGATCTATAATCGATGCAAAGTCTCATTGATCCATCTTTCTTTTTAAAAAACAAGACAGGAGCACCCCATGGTGAAGTGCTAGGTCGAATGAAACCTTTATCTAATAACTCCTACAATTGTTTTTTTAACTCTAAAAGTTCAACTTGATCCATTCGATAAGGGGGTTTTGAAATTGGCTTAGAATCAGGAACTAAGTCAACAGTAAATTCAAAATCCCGATCATGAATAATACCAGGTAACTCATCCGGAAAAACATCAAGATACTCATTTACCACTAGCACATCATTAATCTGAACAGTTCCTTTATTTTCAACAATATGTGAAAGGTAACATTCATTTCCATCTTTTACTAGTTTCTCAACTTCCTGATATGTTATCAAAATCAAGGGTTCATTCTTGTACACAAACTGAAAATATTTCTGAAAAGAATCCATTTTAGCTCTACAGTCAATCTTAGCATGATAAACAGAAAGCCAATACATGCCCAAAATAACATCAAACTCTACTAGAGGCAAAACAATAAGGTTTTCTAGTAGATTCTTTCCACACACAAAGATAGGAAGGTTCTTATAATTCCTTTTTGTCTCAACATTCCCTCCAAGTATTTTTACCATAAGTTCAAGATTCATATCTTGATATGGAATTTCCAATTTACTAGAAAACTTCTCAGAAATGAAAGAGTGTGTAGAACCTGAATCAAACAACACATTGGCATAATCTGAACAAACAAACAGTGTACGTGATACCACTTCATTCGATGGCCCAACATCTGCTGAAGTTGTTGCAAAGGATTTCACCACCCCTTTCTGCTTGTAGTCTGGCTGCATTCCCCCAGTTGAGTTCTTCGTTGGACACTCGTTTGCATAATGACCCATTTCATTACACTTAAAACATCTTACCGTTGGCTTTTCATTGCCTGCTGGATCATCTTCCTTATAGTTACGACAATATGACCAGACTTACCACACCGAAAGCACTTACCAGACTTGGATAATCATTCTCCAGGATGAATTTTACCAAACTTCTCACGGGATGGATATTTAGTTTTCTTACCTCCTTACTTCTTTGATGAATTCTTCCCCTTTGCCTGCCAACTATACCTCTTATTCTGTTGTTTGTCATAGAACACCTGATCATCGGCAAACTCCATTTCCACCTTCTCCGCACATTGAACAAGTTTTTCATAACTTTTGAACTCACGAGAAGCTAATGCCCTTCAATACTTTGGCTTTAACCCTGAGTAAAAACGGTTTATTTTACTATCAAGATCTCGTATGAAGTTTGGAGCATACCTTTCCAATCGAGTGAACTTTGCTTCATAAGCAGCCACTGAATCATCCTCCTGCCTCAATTCTAGGAACTGTTTTTCCATCCTAAGATGAACCACCTTAGGAATATATTTCTCAAGAAACATACCTTTGAATTCGTCCCAGTGAAGATCCTCAATCTCATCACTATCCCTGATATTTTTCACCATCGACCACCACTGATCAGCTTCACCTTCAAAACGGTAAACAGCAAGACTAACCTTTTGATGTTTTGAACACCCCATGACATCAAAAATCTTATCCAGTGCTTTAATCCACCCTTCAGCTTGCACAGGGTCAGATGATCCTCTGAATGATGGGGGATGTTGCCTCATGAAATGTTCCACCACTGACATGTTCCTCTGCGGTTGATCTGGCTGATCTCGTGCATGGATACCACCACCATTTATAGCCTCAGTCAACTTTGCCATCACTACACCAAACTGTTCAGTTCCGATTCCGACCATCTCAGGTTGCTGATGTGGAAGGTTGTCTTCCTCCTGATGTCATCCCAACATAGCTACTTTGTTTCCTCTATGGAAAACCATTCTGAACATAGAAATATATTAGGCGAAGCAACATGGTAATCCGTAAATGCTATATCATTTCAATCATATTATAATTTAACACTTTTCTAACTCCTAAAGTTGTCTAAACTGACCTTTGATACCAACTATAAGGCCCCGACCTTAAAACTTACTTAATATTGAATTAAATGAATAATTCACATTGAGGATCTTTTTAGGTTTAGAGTTTTAGAGAATTAGAACATAACTATTACATCTCAAAAGATTACAAGGTAGACACTTCTACTATGTTTCCATAATAAAAAAAACTCTTAAAAAGAAACGTGTCTAGTCCCATGTTTTATATAGCATGACATTCCCTTGATCCCATCCTTGACCTTATTCCACATTAAGTCCTGTGAAAAACATTTCAAAAAAACATGGGGTGAGCATAAAAAGCTCAGTAAGGGATACACAAAAAAATGAAAACTGTTAGTTTTTCAAACATCAAGTAAACCATGTATACTCTATCAAAGTAATACCTTCGCCTTCATGAAGTAGTAAAAAATCTTCACTGAATAAAGTATCATTACTTACCTTTTTGTAACCAAAGGATTACCATAAAACCCATAAAAAGAACACATAACATATATAAAGGTAACTTGGGACATAAACATACTTAAGTGGAATAACCATACGGTCGACTTCCACATATATCACTTAATGGAATATCCATACGGCCAATTTCCATACATACTTAATAGAATAGCCATACGGCTGACTT
The DNA here is from genome assembly GCA_963277665.1 of Viscum album. Taxonomy (NCBI): domain Eukaryota; kingdom Viridiplantae; phylum Streptophyta; class Magnoliopsida; order Santalales; family Viscaceae; genus Viscum; species Viscum album. The sequence continues at coordinate 1,618,468,718 of OY728125.1, forward strand.
CCATACCCAATGCATTAGAGGTTATAACGTAACCACCCGTCCTGGTATTCACAGCACCACCCAACATATGGTTTATAACGTAACCACCCGTTAAAATGTCCAAGTACCAATATAAAATCATAAAACATAAAACCAATATAAAGGAATGATAACATTTCCACATTTCAATCACAATATATCATAAATATATTGACATAATAGAATCCTTTATCAAAACCATTTTCAATACCAAAATACATAAAAGAGTATATGGTATTTATTTTATTTTAAAAACATTACGGCTTGTTGAGGAAGCCAAAGACCAAATAATACTCGCGGCGGCGGAAAAGGTCGTTGTCGCCGCGTACGTTAAAAGAAACATTCCTTTTTATCGTTTTCTAAAATGCTTCATAGAAAAATATTTCTTTTGTATAAAAGTAAAAGTCAAAGGGGTTTATACACCGTATAAAAGAAAGTTGTGTATAAAACGAAATATGCCTCAATGAAAGGAGATTGAGACGAAGTCCCTTACCTCGGGTCCGACTTGACTCGATCGTTCATTAATGTCCTGAATAATAATCTTGAGTTAATCTCTACTTTCTTAAGAACCTTTTTCATGTTCATTTTTCCTTTTATACCATGTCATGAACATCATGTAATCATTTAAGTTAATAATGTTCATTTTGTCGGTATTTGGTTCTTAAGTCAAAAATAGACTTCTTACACTTACATGTTGTTAATTTTGTCAAAGGTTTGTTATATGCAGAATGATATTAATGATTTGGATAACATATATATCATATATATTCATCATATACATGTATTTATAATATTACATCACATTTAGAGGTAAGAAATGAAATGCACCGTTCATGGAGACGGTAAGCCGTACGTACGCATGAATGCTACTTCCATTTCTATTTCATATTTTCTGGAATGGAATCATAATGATATAAGAGTATATTAAAATTCCAGTATAATAACATATATAATATCCTTAACTTTATCCTTTACACATCCCACATATGGTATTAATGAATCAAATCACTTTCAGGGGGCGGTAGTCCGCACTTCCTAAAATGAAGATATCGTGTTTACCCATAATGGAAACAATAATGGTATTCCATAAATGAAAAATATAGAAGCTTAAGGAAAGAATAAACATATTATATATCATATATAAAAATAGTGACATCATAATGTCCACCTTTGAAGGTGTTAAATGAGTATTGAACAATCATCGTTTCGGGAGGCAGAATTTCGCCATCCATGGAAACCGTATGTTCTTTAACCATTTGATGTAGTTGTGTGAGAGTGTAGCTCGAATAAATCTTATAACAACATAATAGTATATTCAAGATACTGTTTTTGTTACAAAAGGAGTAAATAAAAAGAGTTCAGGGGGTTGGAGAAGCAAAATAAAACAAATGAACATGAGAGAATGAATTACCTTTAAAAGTGTAATTCCTTTTGATTTGAGCCTAAAGGCTTCCTTTGAAAGGATTCTTCCCAAATGGTATCCTCTAGGATGAGGAGAGAGATGTGTAGAGAGTAAATGGGCAGAGGATGGCCGAGCCAAAGGCTTGAGGAGTGTGTGAAATGAGGTAGAGGTGGGAGCCTTTTATAAGAGGAGAGGAGGGGCACTTTTGGAAATCATGAAACTATTATTTTATTTTCAAACGTCATTCGAATTTCTAAGGTCCCACATTAATATAATTCGAGGATAAGGTGATAAGGGTTCTAAATCTACCCATCCAATAGTTTTTGGACATGTGTAGGTCTTAGATATTACATTATCGTTCCATTTTATTTAAATCGTTAAATAATGAGGTCATCGCTGCATCATCATGATGTCATAAATAATATAATTTATTTGATGTCAAAAAATTATGAAAAAAATACTATGATGTAGAAAATCTTTGTATCTTTCCAATGAATATTTATAATAAAAAATCTGATCTTTATAACCCCTTCTAAAAATTGTTTTAGTAAAACACTTTACGTTAGTGTCATTTTCACCTTTATTTTTAAAAAAAGCATTAAAGTCATTATCTCACCCAAGAGGTTCCATAGGGTCCCCTAAATTGAGCCATGGGTTGTCTTGGTCGGCCATGACTCATCCAATAGGGGTAGGACAAGTTTCATGGTGGTTTCATATTTTTATAATATCATTTTTACCTTAAATTACACTAATTACCTCTAATCGCGATTAATGAAAAAAAGTTACTATTCACCAAAAAATTATTTTCATCCCATTAAACCACATTTTACATACTAATGACAACCATGTATTTAGGATTTTCAAAATTCAATACACATCAGTGGTAAACTTTCATTTAACTGAAAAATCAGTTTGCTTGATTACCACTTAGTGGTTTCACTATTCATCAAAAATTGGAGTTTTTCAGAAAATTACCAAAAATTCACCGTAAGCTATATTTGATATTCCGAATTCAAAAATTAAGTATATTTTACAAAATTAAAAACATATAAGTCACATTAATTAATTTAATAATTAATTCCCGCTGTCAGAGCAAATAGCGTGTTTTTATGAAACAATAAGTATCAAAAGATTTACACTAGTTTAAGTCCAATTTCTAAGTGAAATTGATTCCAACGACCACTGTTGGATTTAATGGTAAAAATATTTTCTAATTTCACTTTAAAACCATTTCAAAATATAATATAATCATATAAATAAATTAGATTAAAAATAGGTTTTGAATTAAAATACAACATTTTACACTATTCATTAAAAAAATGAACTTTATCGGAAAGATACCAAAAAATTACACAAAGTAAATTTTGATGTCCCGATTCTAAAGAAGAGTTATTTTTGGTCCAATATAATTTATAATATTGATCAAAACTATATTTAATGACGGTTCACCTTCAAAAGGTGATAAGTGAACCCTTAGTGAAAATTAGGGTATAAATGCCTAAAATTGAATTCTTTCTGTATTTTAAGCCTTTATCCTTTATTGGGTAAATGTAAAAACATTTAAAAACATATATAATCATATTTTAGTTATTTCTATCCATTCCTGCCAGTACAACAGCTACTTGTTAACTAACATTTAAAATAATATTATTTTATTACTTGTGTGCAACGTAAGTTTTCAAAGAAACTCATCGTTGCGTATCAAGTACGCTATTGAATGTAGAAACCCCCGTTTAATTAAAATTAATATTTAATTCATAAATATTAATAAAATTTGAAAATTATTTATTCTTTTATTACCTGGGATGTTACAGTCAGTGCATTATTAAATTATATTATAATGATTACAAGGAATAAAATACAGAAGGACCCATTAGTTTTGTATTATTAGAGAAACTAGATACATACATGGATCCCATTTTACATTTAGAGATGAAAACAAAAACATAAAACATAACAAAACTAATAAAATGCATCCATAAAAACTCAATAAATGATTCTTTATTCATAACCTATGGAAGGAAAATATATGAAAGGGGTGATCTCAAATGCTCAATAAGGGTTACATATATCAGAATCAGTAATCAATAATAAGGGTAGAATAACCAATTTTATATAATCAAAATTACATTGTGAATATATCAAAATCACATGCCATTTAAAAAAACTAATAATTAAATTGGATACATTGATTTTTTTCGTAGTAACAACCTCATGGATAGTGAAAATTGAAAAATGAATAAAGATAATTCTTAATATTTGGTAATAATTTATCTGGCACATGATCCATAATACCATCAAGATGGTTTAATTCTCTCAGTAGGTACCCTTCTGATTCTGTTTTGGAAACAAACATAAAGGGTTTGTCGCCAAATAATTTGTCTAATGATTCATGTTGATGCATCAAAGGGATATAGCGAGCCCCTCCATCAATTCCAATCGAAATAATTATTTATAAAAATATTTAATACAATAATATTATTATTTTTCAATATATTTATTGAGTAGAAGTTACAAATTCATCAATATGTCCACAGTTTAAGAAACATTCCACATAAAAACCAAATGTAAAATGGAATACTGCTAAGAAAATAAATATTTCCTAGTAAAAATAATAACGATATATAATATCATTAAAATTACAATTGAAAATTTAACTAATATGGCCCATACTTACACAACATAAGAATGATTATGAGGACAATACCAAGAGAATCACAATGAAATGTAAATAGAGACAAAGTCCCTTACAACATTTTAATCAATAGAATAAATAATAATCAAGTGAATAAATGAATACCATGAATATAAATAGAATAATTATATTGTACATAAAATTACAGTAAACATACACCACATAAAAAATTAAGTGGCGAATAATCGAAATCTCATTGAAATAAAAATGAGATGAGAAACCCCTTACCTTATGTCTGAATGTGTTCTTCCATTGATCTTAATGTATTAGATAGTCAATTTAAACCAAATAATTATTTAATTATGAACCTTTTGTTCATTTATTTTATTAATTTTATTTTATTTAAGTTAATTTGTGGTATTCTTGATATGTTATAAGATTTAATTTTGTCATTCCGTTGTGTTTGTTTACATGACTTCTATGATCGGTTCGCTTGACTATGAGTAATGGGGTTCATGTGGAATTGATATAATAATTCATAATTTGAAATAAATTTTATTAATGAGAATAAATAGGTGTTAATGGTTATAAATAACTCTTGGTTATATGGTTTGATGATTATTTATTAGATAGAATATTAGTGATTACCATTTAAAATATTTTAGTGATATATCGATTGTTACAAACTAGTTTGTCGTATGAATTAATATTATATACATATTATGGATAATTAAAATTGAATATGTTATAATACTAATATTATAGTTTTTTCCATCCCTAAAAGTGGTTTCATGACTATCCATGAATACGTTAATAGATATTAGAAACCCATCATATTTGAATGCAATAAATTAACACATCTCAGATCGTGTTTTCATTTATTGTATATAAGAAGGGGAAAAGAGATATGATGGTTAATTTTACATTAAAATAAAAAATAATTTTTTTTGTAAATTAATGGAGTTAGATTAACTTTTTTAATATGTAATTTTTAGAGAGAAAACGATCATAATAGAACTTGAAAGAAAAAGAGATGTTACGAAATCCCTTATGAAAATTCGGCAGCATAATGATGTCACTTAAAAACTCATAAAATATTTTCATGAGATGAAAATAGGTATATAATAATCATGACATAACATGGATAGTAAGGGGGATATAGAATTTCACTTCCCAACATATTCTAATTAGAATTAAAAGTGAATAACATAAAAGAGTGCTTGGGAATGTGAAGGGTGGTAGATTCTTTTACATTATAGAGTAACTCCTAAAAAATTATGGTTGGGACCTTGGGGGATTTAGAAAATCATGGTAGGGCTCTTATAGAGGTAAAAATACCAAATATTCTAGTATTAAGATTTTTAAATGATTAAAAATGAATGAATGAGTGGGTATTTATAATAAAAGAGAGGGATTTATTTTTAATTTCAAAGGACACCTCATTAGTGGTATTTGGAAAACAATGTCTTTTACAATGTTATTTTCCAATGGTATTGACCAATTGGGAAACCTAATATCATATTTTAATAAAAACAAGTCTACCAGAATTTTAAATTTATTATTACATCAATATGATGCTATTAATCATTGTGAAAACTAAAAACTGTATTTTCACAATTCACAAAAACTAATGTATTTTATAAAAGTATCATAAATTCAGTGTAACATAATATTGATATTATGAATTAAAAAATGAACTCCATTTTCTGAAAATAATATTTTAAATATTATTAATTTAATTTGTAAATAAAATAATAATTTAATCAAAAAAACAATTTTAAAAAAATATTTATGTTAATATCACCTTGAAAAATTAATCTAGATATTATTATCTAATAAATATAAGAAGATAAAATAATAATATTATTTAATATTAATAAGGATCATATTAATATTCGCAGTAATATTGTTATGTTTATGTTACTATTCACCAAAAATTAATTTGGTCTTATCAAACTCTATATATCTTTCTGAACGCAACTATTTATGTCATTTTTTAGAAATTCAAATCATAGAGATTGAAATTTTTTGTTCACTAACAAGTTTTTAACTATCAATTATAAACATGTTATTTTTTACAAAGACTCAGTGTTTCATGAATTATAAGTTATCTAATGAATTGAAATTATTTAAGAAGAAACATACCATAAAATATTTGGGGGTTATATAGACACAATATTTTTAATTCCACCTCTCATAATAGTTTGATTATTAGGAGAAAAATCATTTCTTTTTAAATTTCACTCAAAATAAATGTGGTTACTTAGGATTACCAAAATTGAATAAAAAATCCTACATTAATAAACAGTAATAACAGTGTGAAACCACATAATATTGGAAAATCACTTATAGGATTTCCAAAACATGATAAATTTTGTTAATATTTGAAACCTTAGGTTTATCCAAGGAAAATCATTATTATAATTTATTTAAATCATTAATTATGATTCATAAAGAGTTACTGAATTTTCAAATCATATCCCCTAGGATTGTTAAACCAGGTGTGCAACATGGTCTATTTTCATGCACCATTTCCCAATCAAGTCTCGGTAAATATTGTGTTTTTTGGGTTATTCTCACAATTTACATATGTAATAGAGGAAAATCCACTTTTTGTATCAATATATGGATGTATCTTTTAGGAAACCACTAACTCTATCCTTTAAAAAAATTCTAGGACATTTTATATACACCGACTCATCCATAGAATTATCCTTATACCTTTCTTTTGAGATCTCACTATGGCTTTCACATCCTAGGTTCTAATGGTTAACTAAAACATCACCCAGATACCAACTATAATGTTATAGGATCTTCATATGTAGAAATTAAATATATTTTTTCGAATATTCTTTACATTACATAAAGTCATGCACGAGAACCATGATATATTAGTTTATTTGGAAACTTGGAATCGTAAACAATAGTACATAAATGAGCTACAATATCTCCCAGTACATTCTTCATAACTAGAACCCTTCTTCGACTTATCATACTTACTACATATCTTCATAACATGGGGAAAGGAAACATAATAAGGGGTAATTAATATATTCTATGTAAGTAAAACAAGGTAAATACATAAAAATAACATGAAAAATCAGTGTTTGAGAACATAAAAATAACATTTGAAAACCATACCCTGCATATGAAATATCATAATCATGAGTCATGGAATAATGATTAGAATTTTATAAGAAATGAATCATATGGGAATCAAATAACATGATCTATGAGATCATGATTCCTGAAATTTGTGTCATACAAATAAATATATAAAATCATTTTCATATTAGTTAAGTATCACTTCCAAGAAGATCATAGTGGACAAATTCCTTTACCAAACTGGGTTAACACCCCATTCCAAACCTATATTATTGAACTAAGTTCACTTCACACACTATCCATATATTATTGAACATTTTTTACTCCCCATTCTATTTTTTCAATATCAACAGAAATAAATCATTTCCAAATTCAGTAGAGGGAGATATAGGTCACACCCATCGCACAATTAAATCATACATATGTGTGCCATAAAATTATTAAAATTCATAAAATAAAAACCCTTTAAATGAAATGAGTATAAAAAATATGCCACCTTATCACAACCTGTGGAAAAGAGATATGTTTCTTAATCATTTCAACATAGAATAACCTGTGAAAAGATGTGGGTTTTATAGGCATTTTATCATGGTATAACCCGTGGAAGAAAAACATGTTTCATAGACATAATTTCATTAAATCATAAACCATTTAGAGAAAAAATATTATTGGTATTATTGAATAATATCATAGTAAAAAATATGTCACACAAATGGATGTTATCTTAGTTGGAAAATAATTTTGAAAGTCATTTTAAAAATATAAAATATTTCAAAAATATCATTCTAATAAAATAAAATTTAAAAATTATAAAGGATGATTCAAATAATAGATCGGTCATAGAGGTGGATATTTTAGTCCATTTCATATATGTTAAACCAAATATTCCTTTTATAATTTCGATAGAAGTCAAAATATCCTTGAGAAAAAAATGACAATAATATTACATTTAAAACCATCTTTTAAGAAGGAAAAACATGAATAAAAATTAATTTATGAAATCATAGGTTAATAGTGGAACACTTTTGAAAATAATTTTAGAAAACATGGTTATTTTTAGAAAACATATTTCCGTCCGAAGTGAGAAATAAAGTCATATTTTGTTAGAAAAATATTTTCTTAAATATGTTAAGTAGAAAAGAGTGGAAAAATGGTACAATTACATTAATATATCCTTAATAAAAAGAGTATAATAATATTAATATGTTTTTATAGACTTGGGTAATAATATTTCATAAATGGAAACATAATCATAATCAATTATGTTTAACAACAATATTATAAAAGTAACATCTTACGACATTGGTAACATTAAATCATAATCCCTCATGAGAGAATAATTTTACATAAAGTTTAAAATATCAGTCAAATAACTTTATTAATGATATAACATTTCACAATGGTAGTATAAACAACTACTAAAAGAATATAGGTGTATAACATAACATGTGTCTCAATAAAGAAAAATAGAGGCAAAATTCCCTTATCGTGATTCTTTCGATCTCACCGTACTCGTTCAAAAATCCTATATAATATATATATATGTTTATTATAAAACTATAGGATATCCTTATTCATATATGTAATACCATATATAATTTTTTTATTACATAATATTACTCATTTATTAACAATTCTATGATAAAGTTACATTTCAGGTAATTACCGCTTTGTTTTTCGTACATGTTTTGACATATTATTATTATTAATATTATTTAGATCATGATTTCATCATATAATAAATTATAAACATGATATAAATATCATATATATATATATATTAATTATATATGTATTTATTACATTCTATATAAGATAGAAATAGGAAATGAGATACATTATTCATGGAGATAGTTGACACCTTGTACGCATGTGCGCTTTTTCAATTTTTTGTTGAATTAAAAAAAGAAAAATATATGATAAATAATCATTAAAGAATAATTTATATATCATATATATCAAATATTTTTATTAAAACCATCCTTAATACGTTCTATGAAACTCATGAATGAATCACATCGCTTCACAAGGCGGTAGTCCTCTGTATACACGAACGATGTTATAACATTCCCACAAAATAAAAATCACAAAGGAATGTTTTATATAACTCTTAATAAATCATAATATCATCATAAAATTATAAAAATTATATATATATAGTTTTTATACATATATTATCGACCATGAAAGGTGTTAATGTAAAAAAATTACAATAGTTTGGGAGGTGGTAGTCTGTCATAAACATGAACTACGATTTCATAACCCATTTGATGGAAGTGTGCATGGTCGTAGGTTTTACCATTATAATACCAAAATATAATTATATTTCAAATATTTATGTAATTATTCAATTATTATTTAAAAATAATTTCATGTTTTCATAAATAGAAATAAAACAAAAATGTTTGTTGATAAACGTAACAACTTATTCAGGTATCTCTATTTTGGTCTACAACAAATCCTCATTTGGTTAGATTTATGAATAAATTAAGATTATAAAAAGAGTTAATGGAATTTTTAAGATATTATGATATTTTTTGGCTGAAAAATAGGATGTGATAGGTGTGAATATTGGGTAAGAGGGGGTGGCCTCTTGTAATTGAGGTTAGTGTAAACTTGTAAATTTTTTAAAGAGAAAATTCCACCCATGTATTTATATAGAAATAGTAACCAAAATAGATAAAATTAGAACCGTATACATTATAAGGTATAAATATTTCCATAAAATAGTGTTATGAAATGTTTCGTATATTTTACACAATACAATCTAAGTTTAACCACTATGTAATCTCATTTTTACATTAATCACTGTAATTAATTTTTATCAACATTCACAAATAACATTGATAAAAAATTTATTTAACCTCATTAAAAAATATTTTTTTATAATTTAAAATATGGAATCAATTTTCACAAATTCTAATCACATATGTGGAAAACATAATTTAAAAATAACCCTGTAGATGTGTCGCGAAAGAAAATTTTTTATTTAGTAAATCTTCAAAAGTTTACCATGTTTTTATTTCCAATTTTAGTGTGAAATTGATTCCAATGACCTAAATTTTATTTATAGATATATAATTGAAATATATATACTATAAAAAAATTAAAAAATTAATTTATCTATATAAATAAATTAAATTAAAATACATCTTTCTATCAAAATTTACTATTTTCACTATTTATCAAAAAATGAATCTCTTTAGAAAAATAGAAAATCGAACCCTAACATAATTTTGACATTGAAAATTGAAAAATTACATTTATTTTATCAAATTAAATTTCTAAATGTTCCAAAAATTCAAATTATTATTTTTCATAACAGACATTAAAATTAGTGTTTTTGGGAAAATACCTTTTTCCAACAGATAATGACATTACCCAAAAAATATATGTTTTATTATAAATATTTTTAATTTATTTCAAACAATTATAATTAATATTTAATAAATATTTATTTATATTATTTTTTATATGTCCAATGAATAGATTAAAATGGAAAAATTCAAATAACTATATTATTAATATTTCATTGTTTTGTTAAAACTCAATGTCGCCTGTATTACAATCTAAGCTGGCATTTCATGTAGAAAAAAATTAACATGTTGTAGCATAAAAAAGATTAAAATGGTATAGTGTGAAATTAAATAACTCAAATAAAATTTTTTTAATAAATTTTTTTAAAAAACTCAAGATCATACATTATACCAACTAAAAATGAATATATCTCTCTAAATTCATTACTCTAAAATAAAAAATAAAGATACTTATAACTATCATTTACTTAAGTTCCCAAATATCTTTCTCAAACTAGTAGTTTCACAACAAAAATTAGACCAAGTGAGTGATTTTCATTCATAGAACATACTTTTTATGATCTAGAATATTAACTGGTTGTTCCTCATAAGAAATATCTTACTCCAGCGGTATGAAATATGAGTTCAGAACATATGAAGGGTCAGGAATGAACTTACTTTAGAGAGATACATTTAACACTTCATGTACTTGAGATAGGTTTTCTATATGAATAACGAAATACGATACCATCCCGAAATGATTAATAATTTTAAATGGTTTGATATACCTAAGGAATAGTTTTCTTTTTCATCCAGAATCTTAGAACTTTATTCTGTGTAGAAATTATTAAAAACAAATTTTCCACAACTTAAAACTCTAAATCATATCCAAAATTATTACCATAACTTTTCTTCTAACTCTAAGCCTCATTGATAAGCTGTTGAATGGATTTAACCTTGTCTTCCTTTTCCTCAACAATCTCAGCCTCCAATATCATTATTTCTACAAAAACATTTTATCATGGTGGATATCTATATTTATTCCCATTTTTAGATTCATAATAATTCATATTAATGATTTATATAAATCTATTTTTGTAAGAAATGTCAACTATAAGAATGTGTTGATCTCAAACTCCATTTAAATCTTTAGAAGAAGAACCCAATATATCCTCTAGGGATTGAATTATTCATTCATATTCACTATACAAATGAGGATGATAAATAATAATAAATCTCAATTCCATATCATGGGATTACTGAATACTTCTCCAAAACATTGAGTTAAACATCCCATCCTGATCAGATATAATGGATTATGGTACTCTATGTGACCATACCCCATCCATAATGTATAACATGAAAAAATGATCTAGAGATAATTATTCTCTCATATATTTTATGTGTGATTACTTAGAAAGGTGATCAACTACCACACATATAGAATTATTCTCTTTAGAGGTTTGGAGATTCCTATGACATAATATACTGTGATGTCTCCCCATTTCAATTCTATTATGGGTAGTGGATGTCACATCCCGTTAGAATTTTATATTTCAGCATTAAATTTCTGACATACTAAGCAACAAGATTCAAATTCTTTGATATCCCTCTTCATTTCATCCCACTAAAAGTATTCATTCAAATATATATACATCCTTGTACTTCAAGGACGAATAGATAATGAGTAACTATGAGGTTCCTATAATAAATCTTTATTCAAAAATGGTATGGAAGTAATGCATACATGGTTCTCGAACCTTATCATTCCATCATGTTCATGGTTAAACGTATATAAATTTCTAACCTTCTTTTTTAGCCCTATATTTTTTTGTGCCTCTTTAATCTTTAAATGAATAGATTCTTGAACATTAAATTTCATAGGATAATATTTTTACCATTCCTTTAGGATTTATAGGTTAATCCATTTAATATCTAGAAATATTGGATCTTATATGATCCTCATCAGGGATAAGCAAGCATGATCCTTTTGACTCGAAGAATTTACCACCTTGATCCCTTTCCTAGTGTGGTAATGTATTGAGAAGACATAATCCTTTATTATCTCTAACAATATTTTTTGGTTCAGGTTCAACTAATTCTGTGTGACTATATACTTAAAACCTTTATGATTGGTATAGATTTCACACTTTTCACCAAAATGGTAATTCCTCCATATATTTGATTCAATAACTATAGTAGCTAAATCCAAATCATGAGTTGGGTAAATTTTCTCCTTAATATTCAATTTTCACAAGGAATAATCTATAACCATGTTATTATTTTTAAGAAAATATACCATTACATTTATGGATAAATCATTATATATTGACAACTCTTATGCAATATAAGTTAATGTAAGTATGGGTGAGCTGACTAATATTCTCTTTAGTTCCATTAGATTTTCCGGACAATCATTTATCTAGAGTAAATTGGCTCCCTTATAAGTAAACTTGGTCGAAGGATTAGATAGTAGTGAGAAATTATCCACAAATTATCAATAATATCCAACTAACCCAAGAAAAAGATGGATCCCAGTAACCATGTTTTTTTGGAAAAACATTCAATAGTCACTGTTTTTTATGGAACAACCGATATATTTTTTATTAATACTATTTGATATAAAAAATGAATCCTTTGGAAGCCAAAATTCACAAGTTTTAAATTTTTCTTATATTTTCTCCATAATTATTATGTTTATTACAATTCTCCAATGGTATTCATGATATTCCTTACTTCTAGAAGATATTATAATATCATACATAAGGAATTCAAAAAAAAGATCAAGGTAATATCTATAGAATCTACTCATCAAATCTATAATAATATTGGGAGAATTGGTAAGAGGGAAATTCATCACAATATATTCAATGTTTCAATACGTTGTATAGAATGGCGTATTGGGTATATCCACATTCATGACCTTAAATTGATGATATCCAGAATGTAGTTTAGTCTTGGAAACGTTTTAATCTCTCTGTAGTTGATTAAAAAACTCATCAACACAAATAAGTGGAAACTTTTTCTTGATCATGATTCTATTCAGATCCCGATTATCAGGGTACAATTTCATTAATCCATTTTTATTATTTCACAAATATAATAGGTGCATGCTAAGGTGACATAGTTGAAAGAATTAATCCCTTATCATGGTTTTCCATGAGTTGTTTCTTCAATTACCATGAATCAGTTGGGGCCATTATATAGAGAGTGTTTCGAATTGGTTTGGTACCGTGTTTGAGTTCTTTTGGGAACTAAAATTTAATTTTTGGTGGAAGTAATGGAAACTCATTCTGAAAGTCATCCAAAAATTACTAAAAAATAATCATATAATCAATGTCAAGGTTCTACAAACCATTTCTATAAATAAACCTTATGAATGGGAATTAAAACCCATACACTATATGTAATATCTATAGGAATTTCATATTTATCATCACATTGATAGATAATTATTGGTTGGATTGGAATATCCAATGTAACATCCCATTCACGAAAATTGATGGGGGATTTATGTAGAGAATGTCAATCCATGCCTAATTTGACATCAAACTCAATGAGGGAAATAATGACAAGATTTTCAGGATACATTTCCACCAATGCCAACTAGAGAAGAATCATACACTTTAGATGTTATCATCATACAATTAGGACTTTTTTACTACTAGTTACACATTAAATTGGTTGGGTTACATCTTTATAAACATATAAAATTCTTTATATATGAATGAATTGGAGGATCCATAGTAAAATATGACAATAGAATTTCTAGTTTTAATGGTAAGTGTACCTTTCACCATGTTGTTATTGAACCATTTATCAGAAAGGGAGATCACATGAGATTTCATGTTTCCCATTAATGAGAGTGGTTGCTGGCATTGATCAGTATCATCAACCCTTGGGTTTGGGTACTGGTTATCATGATTAACATTCTACACACACATGTAGCACTAATGTGTTATAGGTGTATTCTGTATATAATTCTATCTATTATCATCATTATCTAACATCTTTATATCACTTTAGTGGTCAATTTCCAAATTTCCTTCCTTGACACACTTAAAACATTTACTTGTACCTTTAAGGAAATTTACTCAAGGATTCTTTTCAAAATTAGGGAATAAAGTAAATATCACATTCTTATCTTCATGGTTCTTATATATTCCTTTGAACACCATCTTCATTTTCTTGTCAAAACCATGAGATTGATATGTCATTCTAGCCTCCCTTTTCACCTTCACTACACATCAAATAGTCTGTTCATAGAAACTAATGCCTCTTATGGCTATCTCCCTTTAGATACTTGATTTTAATACAAAAAATAATTTACCATCCTTACTATAAGGTTGTAAGATAATAACATAATCATACCTCAGAAGTCTTTTAAAATTATCCTCGTAGATACCAAAATATTTATCATACAATTTCATTAATTCAAATAACATTGTCTACAACATTGTATGGAGAATATAAAGATAGTACTTATTGAAAAATATGTTCTTGAGCTCATCCCAATAAAAGGATTAAATATTATTTTGTTTCCTTTTACTATTGATAATATTCCACTATTGATCAGGTTCACCTTCCAAATGGTAGATAAAAAATTAAATTTTCATGTTCTGAGCATTGGACAATTGAAAGTACCTTTTTGGTGGTAGTGATATACTATTCAAGAAATTGTGGACTATATTACCCTTGGAAAGAAGGTGGAAATTTCCTTATGAAATTCCCAAAAAAAAATTTCCCTGCATTTTTCATTTGGATCTCCAATACAATTTATAGCTGGATAATGTTATGAAAGCATAGACATATAATTTTGAATTCTAGGTCACATAACATTTGTATTTTCAGGAGGAAAATAATTATATTTTACACTGAACTAAAAATTAATTGGTTTTCTTCGAGTTTTATCCATTTACTAAAACAAATAATTATAGAGTGATAAATAATAATCATAGTGGGAAACTACATAATCATCGAAAATAATTAATAGGATGTCTAAAGAAGGACAAATATTGTAATCTATGACACCTTAGGTTTAACCAATTTCATTCATTGTTATATTATATTTAAATCCATCGTGTTTGTTTATAAAGAGTTTTCGAATTTTAAAAGTGTATCCCCCTAGAGTGTCAAACTAGGTGGGAAACAAGGCCCATTTTAGTGGACTAGTTTCTGATCGAGTCTAGTTCAATATAGTGTTTAAGGGTTGTTTCCCCTAGGAACATCTATGGAAGAACCACATCCACTTGTAGTATCTGGAGTGTGATTTATTTCTATTAATCCTCTCTCTTTATCCTTAAAAAAATTCAGGAAATTTTCTTATACTTTCACTCGTCCTTATACACATCTTTATACATGTCTTTTCAAATCTCACTAAGGTTTTCTCATCCTAGTTTTTAATGGTTAACTAAACCTTCAATATTACACCAACTATAATGATCTAAGATTTTCATACATGGACATTACATCATTTTTACATAATATTCAATACATTATATAAACTAATTCCCAAGAACCATAAAGATTAGTGCCTTTTAAAACATTGAAACATAACACTGGTACATAAGTGAGATACATAATCTCACACTATCTTATTCATAACTAGAACCCTTATTTTAATTATCATACATAATAAATGTCTTCATAACATTGGGAAGGGAAATATAAGAAGGGGTGAGATTAGATTCTTAGTAAGGTAAATAAAAGAGATTAATAAGCATAACATGAATATAAGGGTATTAGAACATGAGCCTATGATTTGAAAAACATACCCTTTATATAAAAGATCATAATCACATGTCATGAAATAAATATTGGTTGTTTATAAGACAAAAATAATAGGGGATGCAAAGAACATGAGACATTAGAGAATAAGAAATGGAATTTGTGAATGCACATAAGAATAGAAAGTCATTTCCATTATAGTTAAGTCTTATTTCTAAGACCTTCATATTAGACAAATTCCTTTACCGAATCAGGTAACACCCATTCTTTCTATGTATTATTGAACTGAGTTAACTTCCCATTATATCCCAATATTACTAAATCATGTTCACTCTCTATTACATTTTTTTCTATCTCATTGGATATAAATATATACCCAACACATTAGATGGAGATATAGGTCTCACATATCACATAATGAAATCATACATATGTTGATATGATATATTAAAAAATAATCAAATAATAACCCATGAAATGAAATTGGAATCATAAATATGTATTCATATAATTACCTATTGAAATGTGATTTTTTTCATAATTATTTCATCATAGCTTAACCCATGTAAAGAAGTAGGTTTTAGAGGCATTTTATTGCGGTATAGCCCATGGAAGGGAAACATGTGTCATAAAAATGATGCCATTACAACATAAAATATTCTGATAATTAATATGAATGGTATTATTGGATCATATCCCAGGTAAGAAATATAAAACTCCCATGAATTTCATCTTAAAAGTAAAAGTAATTTAAAAGATCTATTAAAAACATTTATTGAAGAAAACATCCTTTCTTATTTGAAAAATTATTTTTAAAACATAAA
Organism: Viscum album; assembly: GCA_963277665.1. Taxonomy (NCBI): domain Eukaryota; kingdom Viridiplantae; phylum Streptophyta; class Magnoliopsida; order Santalales; family Viscaceae; genus Viscum; species Viscum album. The sequence continues at coordinate 1,618,485,725 of OY728125.1, forward strand.
ATTTTTTAAAATAATTATATTTGGGAATAAAATAAAAAAATTATAAATTTATCATTGAAGTAGTGATGATTAATGGAATCATATAATTCCTTCTATGTCATACATGTTAAAATCAATATTCCTTTCATATTCTCGGTAGAAGTCATAAGAGCATATATCATAAAATAATAAGAAATTTTTTTTAATTTTTTTCTGTAAAAATAAAAATTATGGTTAAGAATGTATTTTAATAATAATGGGATAATTTTATAACATTTTTATAAAAGTTTTTAGAAAACTTGTTTTTGGGAGAAAAATATTTCTGACCTATGTGAGAAATAAAGTCGGATTTTTTTTAAAAACATTTTCTTAATTAAATTAAGTACTAAAGAGTGAAAACATGGCCCCATTATATGAATATATCATAAATAAAAATTGGAATCCAATATTAATAATATTTCTCATGTTATAGATCATAATATTTAATAAATGGAAGCATAATTGTAAATAATCTCGATAAATAATGGGATTATATTAATAAAATCTCACCACATTGGTAACATTGAAGCATAGTCACCATGAAAGAATAACATTAAATGAAGCGTAAAATATCCTAAAAATAATAATGTTTATGATATAAAAATTCAAAGTGGAATAATATATACTTTATAAAATAATACAGATTCATAACTTAAATTGAGTCTCAATGAAGGAAAAAGGAGACAAAATTCTCTATCTTTATGTGTTGACTCTCATCATACTCATTAAAACCTAACGTATAAAAAATCCATAATTATTATACATATATGAAAGAACCATATTAAAATCTATAATACAATATTTTATTTACATTTGACTTTATATTACTCACTTATTAACAATTCTATGTTAAAGTTTAATTTTTGGTAATAACTGCTTTGTTTTTCATACATGTTTTGCCTCATTATTTTTGGTCCCCTTAATTAGATAATGATTTCATAATATCCAGAATGATAACTATGATATAAATATAATATATATTAATTATATAAGGACAATTTTTGGGATATATTTACACTTTATCATTTATGTTTAACAAAAATGAAATATTGTTTTTACCTTAATCACAGTAATTAATATTAACTGATTTCACTAATCAATTTGGTCAAAAATTATATTAGAATTTTTAGAAATTATAAATTTTCATTATGGAAAATATTTAATCCAATCTTCCAAATTCTACAAAAATAAGTATAAATAATTTAATGTAAATTTAATCCCAAAGACATGTCATGAAATCATGTTTTTTAAAGCGTAAATGTTCAAATATTTCAACGTTTTTATATGAAATTTAAATGTGAATATTTTAAGTGAAATAAATTGGAAAAATATATATATAAGTGAACTAAATATAATTTAAAACAATATTAAATATAATTTCACAATATAAAATATTTAAATGTAAATATAGTTTTCAATTAATATTCAGTATTTTCACTATTCATTAAGAACTAAAAGTTTTTAGAAAAATCCAAAATATTCTCCCTAAGATATTTTTTACAAAATGAGTTCTAAAAATTATGTTTATTTTGTCAAATTAAATTTATAAATTTCAGAAAACTTAATTTTATTATTGACACAAAATACATTAAATACATTTTATTTTGAAAAAATAATTTCAAACATATAATGACTTTATGAAAAAAAAGTTTCTGTTAAAAATATGTTTTATTTCATATACAACTATTATAATAAATATTTAAAAAATATTAATTACAATTAATTTTTTAAGAATAACAGCTAGGTTATAATGGTAATATTTAAATTTTTATATTAATAATATATCATTGTTTTGTTAAGACTCAGTGTTGTGTAAAACATACGCTATGCTGGTGTTCCATATAGTGAAATCTTGACTTGTTGTGGCATATAAAAAAATCTTAAACTTGTGTAGTGTGCAATTCAAGTAATTTGAAAAAATTAGTTTACTTTAAAAAAAAGTTCATAAAGACTCAGGGTATTACATTTTACCCCTTAAATGAGTTTCACCATCCAAATTCATAACTATGATAAATAAAATGATGATACTTTTACCTCATAATATCATCAAGTTACAACATATAATACTAAAACTAGTTGTTTCATTAAAAAATTTTGACCAAGTGATTGGTCTTGTTTTGTAGAAATTATTCCATATGATTGAGAATTTCAACTAGTTTTTCCTTATAATAAATATCTTGGTCTCATGGCATTTCCTCTAGTTTAAATACATGTAAAGAGTTTGGTTAGTACTTCCTCAAGAAAGATACACGAAACACCTCATGGACTTAAGAGACATATTTTAGAATCACCAAGTGATTATCTACCATCCTGAAATGATCATTAATTTCAAAGGGACTGATATACCTTAGAAATAGTTTCCCTTTATTTCTGAATCTCAGAACCTTCATACTTGGGGAAATTCATATGATCATTGTTTTACTAGCTTGACACTATAAATAATGTTATAGATTAAAATTATAAATTTTTTTCTGACTACATGATTCCTTGATAAGGTACTAAATGGATCTAACCTTTTCTAAAATTTCTTCCTCTATCTCTAGTGCCAATAGATTTCTTTCTAAAACATCTTTCCAATACATTGCAACTCTACATTTATTACCATAGAGGGATTCATAAGGATTCATTTGAATGATTGTGTAAAATGTTTTATTTCAAGAAAACCCATATAGAGGAAGGTGTTGATCATTACCACCTTTTAAATCTACAAAAAGAGATGTCAATAGTACCAATTTTTTTTAAATTTTTTGAATAAATATCCATATGAGGATAATAACTAGTGATGAAACTCAATTCTTTATCAAGGAATTTATAAATACATATCTAGAATATCGAGTAAAACATCAAATCCCAATTAGATACAATGTAATATGGATATACATTCATCATTATGACTTCCTTAATGTATATCCTAGAAATCAAATCCAGAAAGAAGTATTATCAGATAGTAATGATGTGTGCTGACTTATTAATGTGATCAACTACCACCCAGATAGTATTATTCCCTTTATAGGTTTTGGGGAGTCAAGCAAAAAAATCCATTGTGATGTTTCCCACTTCCAATCCTTTATGGGTAATGGTTTTAACATCCTCTTCCATTTTTTAATTCATCATTATCTTTTTAACATACCATGTACAAATATCAAACTCTTTGATATCCATCGTCATGAGATACCACAAGAAATATTGTTCAAAATATCTATCCATCAGAGTACATATAGGATGAATAAATAATAAATAACTAAGAGATTCAACTAAAAAATACTTCTTCAAATACATTATAAAAGGAATTAAATTTTTTTTCTTGAACCTTATCATTTCATCATGTTTATAGTTAAACTCAGGAACACTTCTAACCTTCTTTTAAAGCTCTAAATCTTCATTTAACGCCTCTTTTTTCATCACATTAATATTTGGTAGAACATTCAATTGAGAAATAAAATATTTTCACCTTACGTCAAGATTTCTAGATACATACATTTAATATCTATAAATAGTAGATTTTATGTGATCATAATAATGGATCAAATAACATGTTTGTTTCTACTGAAAGCATCATCCACCATGTTCCCTTTCCCAGACTGGTAATGTATTGAGAAGTCACAATCCCTTATCAACTATAACCATCATCATTTTAACATGTTCAACTCATTTTGTGTGAATATAAACAGAAAACATTTATAATGGGTATATATATCACACTGTTCTCCATAAGGTCAATGCCTCTACATCTTTACAGAAACAATTACCATAGAAAACTCAAATCATGAGCTGGATAATTTTATTCATGGTTATTAAATTATCACAAAGCATAAGTAATAACCATGTTATTCTTCATAATAATATATTTAAATCATTTCATGGGTGCATAACTATATTTTAAAAACCCTTCTTTACTATAGTGTAATGTTATCATAGGTTCGTTAACTAATATTCTCATTAGTTCCATGAATTTTTTTTCACAATCATTTATCTAGAAGAAATTTGCACCCTTTCAGGTAAACTTGGTCATATAATTTTATATTCATGATAAATTCACAACAAACCATTGATAATATCTTGATAAACCAAAAATAATATGGATTTTAGTCACCATGGTTAATCTGAACCAACATTCAATAGAATTTTTTTATAGATCTACAAATATAACTTATCTTGAGATTATATGACCCAAAAATTATATCTTTTGTTACCAAACTTCACACTTGGTAATTTTTTTATATGGTTTCCCCTTACATGGGGTCTTTCGTATAATTCTCATGTGGTCTTCATGTTCTTCTTTTATCTTTGAGTATATAATAATATCATCTCTAAACACCACCAAAAACTGATCATGGTAATATCTAAAGATTATATACATGAAATCCATGAAGATAATAAGGTAATTGTTAAGACCTAATAGAATATCTATATATTCATAATGTCCATACCTTGTAAATAATTTCATCTTGGTTATATACTTCTTCTTAACCCTCAATTGATGATATCTAGAAGGAGTTTCTATATTGGAAAAGTACTTATCTCTACATAGTTAATCAAAGAGGTTATTAATACATAGAAGAGGATGCTTGTTATTGACCATTATATTATTTATCTCCTGATAATCAATTCATAGTATCTTTTATTCATATTTATTTTTAAAAAAATTAATAATTGAACCCAAAGATGACAAAATTATCAAAATGATTCCCTTATCATGTGTTTTATTAGAGTCACTTTTATAATTCTACAACTAAATAGGGTCCATTCTATAAGGAGTATTTAAAATTTTTGTGGTACCAAGTATGAGTTCTATTGACAACTCAACATCGATTTTTTTTTTGAATACTAAGAAACACATATATAAGGACATCCATACATTTCTATATAATTGGAATATCATCGATGATGAGTTTTTCCCCAACCATTTGAGATAAAACAGCATACTGAATAAAAATTAATACACATATATTGAACACAATCTCTCTTAGAAATTTATATTTATCATCACATGGATAGATGATCATTGGTTTGTTTTAATTATAAAATATATATTCCCTTCCTCTATAATTGATGTTGATTATATGTAGAGAAAGGCAACCAATTTCTATGATTAAATCAAATTCAACTAGTGGAAGAATGACAAGATTTTTAGGAAGCACATTCCCACCAATAACGACCAGAGAGGAATCATACACTTGAAATGTTATCATCTTACCATTAAGGGGTCTTACTGCTAATTCCACATATAATAATTTGGGTAAAATATCTATACCTTTAGAAAACTATACATATATGAATGAATGGGTATATCTAGAGTCAATTGTGACATTATAAATTCTATAATGGAAGGTATGTGTACCTTTCACCACATCATTGTCACAACTTCATCAAAAACTAGTGATCACATTAGATTTACCTCCCCCCCAACTTGAGAGGGTTTTGATGCAGATCATAATCATCAACCCCTTATTTTGGGAATTATTTATGACAATTCCCATTATCCATACACTTTTAACACTAAAGTTTGGGAGGTTCACTCTATAAAAAATTTCCTTATATATATAAAACATTTACGATTCCCTCTAAAGTAATTTCCTCTATAATTCCTCCCATACATAGTATACAATGGAAAGATCATCTTCTTCTCTCCATGGTTCATAGATTTTTATTTGAACTCCATTTCCCTTTTCTTTTTAAGACCAAGATATTGATACGTAACTACAACCCCCATATACACTATGATTTCACATAAAAAATATATTTATAGTTTCTAAAGTTTGTTATGGATTAATACCATTATAGAATTGGTTTAAATCCAAAAAATAATCAATACAACCTAATTTTAGTTTCGATGATAATACTAGAAGTATACCTCACAAGTCTTATAAAATTATCATCATAAGTACCAATATATTATTTATCCATTGTTTAATTCAAAGAAATATTTATCTCTATTAATATGATGAATATGAAGAAAGTACTTATTGAAATATAAGTTCATGAACTCATCCCATTACCTGGAGTCAATATGATTTTACTGCAACATATTCTTGAGAAGTGTCCACCATTGATCATATTAACCTTCCAAATGATAGGAATCAAAAATGAACATTTCATGTTTTCAACTTTGGAGAAGATAAAATATATTATTTGTGGTACTGATCCACTGTTTAGAAACTATTTTACTAGAAGAACCTATGAAAGATGGTTGAAATAACCTCATTATGCACTCAACATAATTTTGTTCCCTCCTTTTTTCATTTTGAAGTCTATTATGATTCCCAGATTAAGACTATTGTGTGAGAATATCTATATGATTTTTCATTACAAATCCCATAACATTTGGATTCTTAGGTTTGAAATCATTTAAATTTTCATATAACTAAAAATTAATATTTTTCCTTCAGGTTCTATCCCTTTACTAGAACCAAAAATTAAAGAGTAAGAAAAAATAATCATAGTGGGAAACCACATAATCATGGAAAATCGATTATAATGCATATAAATCATAGCACCTATTTGAATCTATGACATCTTTGGTTTATACTCAGGACTTTATTATTATATTATATTTAAATCCTTCATGATAGTTTGGGAAGTGTTTGTGAATTTTCAAAGCATATCCACCATGAGTTTCAAACGAGGTGTGAAGCAAGTCTCTTTATCGTGCGCTTGTTCCCGACTGTATCTAGATCAATATGTTGTTTTGAATATTTTTTCTCATAGGTAAATCATGGATATATCCAATAAAACATTTAGTATCTAGATAGGTATGTATTAATAGGAAACTACTCACTCCATCCCTTTCCAAAATTCCAAGATATTTTCCTATACATTGACTCATCCTGAGAGTAAACCTCAAACTTGTCTCTACAGATAACACTGAGGTTCTCTCATCCTAGTTTTCAAATGTTAACTAAAACATATAACTAGAAAAACATTAATTACCTAGGATTTTCATACGTAGTCATTTCATTATTTATTTTTGATATATTCATTATACTACATAAACTCAATCCTGATAACTGTAATATTTTAGCGCCTTTGGAAACCTGGCAACATACAAAATGGTTCATCTATGAGCTACATCAAATGAAAATACATTATTTTTAATGAGAATCCTAATTGGATATATCATATATAATATATATATTCATAATCTGGGGAAAGAAAACATCCCAAGGGCTGATATCAGATTCTCAGTAAGGGACGCACGAGAGATACGTAAGCATAACATCAACCTAAGTGTATATGAACTTGAGAATAAAATTTAAAAACCATTCCATGCATATAAAAGATAATAATAATGATTCATGACCGAAATATTTATATTTTTTTTGAGATGAATCATAAGATAATGGATCAACATGATCTAAGGGAGTATAAGACTTGTAATTTATTCCATAACCATAATCAAATATAATAATATCTATATTAGTCAAGGCTCACTGAAAATACAATCATAGTAGCTAAAGTCCTTTACCAAACTAGGTTCAAACCCTATTACATCTCTATATTACTAATCCTAGTTCACTTATTGTTCAAACCCTGTATTACTAAACTAAGTTCACTCCCCATTCCAGCTATTTCTCTTTCATGAGATATAAATCATTACCCAATGCATTGGAGAGAAATATAGATCCCACTTATCACATAATGAAATAATACATATGTGGTCCACAGGATTATTAAAATTCATCATATCATAACCCATGAATTGAAATGGGTATCATAAACTTTTACTCATATCATAACATTTGGAAAAAAGATAGGTTTTATATTCATTTCACTATTGAATAACCCATGAATAGAAGAAGGTTTCATAGGTGTTAAATAATGCTATAATTTGTGGAAGAGAAAAAACCATCCAAAACATCATGTCGTACAAACACGATCCAATAAAAGAAATAATATTAATGGTATTATTGTATCACACCCCCAATAATGAATATGTAACTATAATTTATGTCATATTATATGGAAAATAATTTTGAAAATTCTTTTAAAAACATATCTTGAGGAAAATATCATTTCTGTATTAATTTTTATAAAACATCAAACATATTAAAAATAGTTTTTTTAAAATATATTTTAAATCATATAAAGGATAATAGATAGTAGTTTTTAGTCATAGTGGTAGAGTATTCCATCCATGACGTACATGTTAAAACAAATATTCCTTACATTATATTAGGAGAAGTAGAAAGAGCCTTAATCAGAAAATGACATGAATATTCATATTAAAATAATATTTTAAAAATGTAAAATATGGGTAATAATTTTTTTTCAAAATAATATGATAATATTATAGCCTTTTTTAAAACATTTTTAGAAAACATTATTTCGGGGAGAAAATATATTTCCAACAGAATAGAGAAATAAAAGTCATATTTTCATAACAAAACAAGTTTTTAATTATATTAAGTACCAAAGAGTGGGAAAATGGAAGAATTACTTGAATATTTCATGAATAAATACAGGATAAAAAAATTCATGAGGGTTTCTGAGATATGGGTCATATGATTTCATCAATGCAATCATAATTGTAAACAGTCCTGATAAACAATTAGATTACAATAGCATAATCACATCACTTTGGTAATATTGATTCATAACAATCATCAGATAATAAAATTACATATAGATTAAAATATCTTGAAAATAATTTGGTCTATGATATAAAATTTAAAAGTGGTAGTATATGCAACTCGTAAAATAATATAGGTGTATACCAAAACAAGTGTCTCAAAGACAGAAAAATTGAGACAATATTCCCTTACAGTACGTCTTGAATCTTGTTATACTCATTAAACATTCATTTATGATAAATATAATTTTATTATAAATCTATAATGGAACCATATTCCTATATATAATACCATAAATGATATACTTATGACTTGATATTACTCATTTATTATCAATCCCATGTTAATGTTACATCTCAAGTAATAACCACTTTGTTTTTCATACATGTTTTGAATCATTATTATTTTTCATATTACTTTGATCAATAATTAATCATCTCAAAAAGTATAAACATTATATATATTTCATATATATGTATATTAATTTTATATATTTAATTATAATAATCTTTAAATGATTTATAGAATATATGAAATACATTGTTCAAAGAGACGGTAGGCCGAATGTACACATGATTGATGATTCCTTTTTTCTTGTATAATTTAAAACAATTATTTCCTTAATTATTCCAAACCATTAAAGGTGGTAATGAAAAAATTAACCACATTAGTTCGTGAGGGGGTAGTCCTCCATACAAACTAATAATGATTTCATAGCCCATTTTATGGATGTTTGTGTCGTTATAGGTAGTAAAATTAATATAAAATAATATAATTATATTTAATATAACAATTTTATTATATGATAATGATATAACAATTATATAAGTTTTTTAGGATGAAATAAAACAAAAATATTTATTTATAGATATTCGTCTCAGTTCGGCATCTCATTTTCGTTTCAACCGAAGTCCTCCTTGGTTTGATTTATATAAAAATTAAGGCTTATTGGACTATTAGAGAGATTTTGAGATGCTATTTGGATATGGTTTTTCCAGGAAAAAGTTCATGAGATTTGTTAAGGGGGTGGAGTGGGGAGATGATGTGGGATTTTATAACGGAGGGGAGTGGAAAACTTGAATATTTTTTAAATAATGAATTCCATAAACATTATTCATATAAAAATGGGTCTAAAATGGATCAAATTAAAAAATTAGACATTATAAGGTGGAAAGTGGCCATAAAATAGGTTTTGGAAAGGTTTTTTTTTATTTTTACACATTTTATTACATGTTTAACCACTAAGTGATTTTATTCTTACCTTAATCACTTTAATTAATTTTTAATTTATTTCACTAATAACTATTGTAAAAAAATACGTTGACCATGTGAGAAATTATATACTATGGTGTTTAAAAATATGGAATAATGTTTTCCAAATTCTAATCACATAAGTGGAAAAACTAATTTAAAATTAACCTCACAATTATGCTGTGAAAGGGTGATTTTTAAAGAAAAAATGTTCAATAGCTTACAATGTTTTTATATCCAATTTTAATGTGAAATTGATTCCAATGACCTAAATTTTATTAATATATTTATAATTTAACAAAATATAATTGAAATAAAAATTAAAATATATTTCAACAATATAAATAAATTCAATGTGTTGGAACCAGGGCTATTAACTGCTAGAAATGGAGCTTGGTTTTTGTTTATTGTCAATCAACATTGGGTTAATAAAGGAGTTTTCCTTGAATATGGTCTTATAATTAAGTATGAAATCAATAGTAATGGTGGTGCAGTTTTCTAGTCTTTACTAAATTTTTGGGCCTCAAAATCTAGAGTTTTTGTTGGAAAAGGAAATTTTTTCGAGGAAGGAAGTGAACCAAGAACCATATATATAGAATAGTTCATGGATCACATAATATGGTACATTGAATGGATGACTATGAACTATGTTGCGTAAAAGATTCAAAAAATGATAATGGTTCGTGTTGAAGACTTGTGGTCCATGGGAATGATTACAGTATGACGATGAGGTGACAGTTCGTAGGATAACGTGTCATTTAAGAAAACATGTTAGAGAGGTTTGTGGAATAGACAGTTAAAATGATTGTAAATGGTTGAGAAAATGTGGTGGAGATGGGTTTGAGGAAGAATTGTACTGCTAGGAAGGGACAAGTTGTGGTATACAGACTATATAGGGAAATGATTCGCGTGAGATACATGGTACACTGTAAAGGTGGTGTCATGTTGAAGCTTTGTTAAATCTCGATTTAATAGTTTATGGGGATGAATTTTACTATATATGGATCACTAATAACTTAATTAGAGAGATTGCGAGAGGCTGAGATTAAAATATCGGGATGATTTTTGGGAATTATAGAGTGGTTTGTGGGAAGAAAACCCCATGAAGGTGTTTCGTATTAAAAATTCAGAGGAATTTGGTGATGTGATGAGTGGTATACGAGATGACAAGTCTATATAGGAGAGGCCATATATAGAGGAAGAACTCAATCTACGATGATCTTAATGTCACGTACAAGGAAGGTGGTTAGTGGAGGAGAAATGACATGCGGAAGGTGAGATAGTTCATGGACCAGGGACGGTTCACAGATGAGAAGTGGTCCATGAACCACAAGCAATATGCAGTGGAGCCCAGTACAGGAAGGAAGTATCCCAATACATGGAGGAATGAGCATGATACCTGGAGGAAAATTCTAGTTCTTAGAGGAATAGTTTATGAACTAATAGTGTGAGAATGTGTAAATTACACAAACAGGAGATCATAAGACATCAACAGAGCATCTCTATATAGTTTAAGATTAATTATTTAATTCTAACCCATTGAAGTGACCTTCAGGTTGATAAAATACGTTTATATTCTTCCTAAGAGAAGTTATTTGAGGGACATAGCGTGCTATCCCAGAAACCATTTAAAGGTAGTGTGTCTGGCACAAAGTTACCATGGTAAACTTTTATTCTCCACAAATAGTGAATTTTAGTGGACATTGGTATAGACAAAAACCTATCAGTGTATACCCCTTAGATGCAACCCTTAGTGGTGAACCATGTAAAATTGTTTCCTATTTACATTGATTGTGATTGTTTGTTTTCTAGATATTCTCATCAAACGGGTTTAATAAGTTCTTACCGAAGTGGGAAAAAGATCCATTGGTTAAAAAGAAAAAGGTGACACCCCGATCCACCCCTCCCCTATCAGGGTGTTTTGAGGTCTTTCAACTGGTATTATAGGGAAGTTATTGGTTGCTTGTGTTAAATAATTACATTATTTCTACCATGGAGACTGTAGTGAATGTCAGGTGAGTCCCCCTATTTGATTTAAGAAACTTCATGATCAAGAATAATAGGTTGAGATCTCATAAAATATCTCTTGGAATGGATGTCTTATTCACCTCTACACAAAAAATATTGGTCACTAGTCCAATTGGGTTGTCTATGACTGATACAAACTAGAAACTTCTTAATTCATATACCAAAGAACAGAATTCCATTTCTATATCTCTTTCGGATCAGATATGTCTAAAGGCGATGAGTTGTATGTCAGTAATGTTTTTTCAGGAATGACTGGAGAATATTAATGAAGGAGACAACAATGTGAAGGGGGAAAAACTAATAAAATTTGAAAATAGGTTTGATGATCAAAGGATGCATCCTGAAGAAAATGTATATTTCTTTTTCAATAGAATTACTAAAGTTATTGGAGAAATATGATATAATTGTGAGGAAATTAAAGACATTGATAATGTGAAGAAAATATTGAGAAGACTTCCACCACATTACAATTAAAAGGTTTCAAAACATTAGAAAAGGGATCCTTCCAATCTTTCTCTAGATGATCTCATAAGTAGACAGGTGGCATATGAGATGAGAGTCAAACTAGATGACGCAATGACTCAAATAAGAAAGGTAATGAAATTCATGGCCATTTAAAACACTAAATTTTAGAAGATAGTATTGATGAAGATTAGGAAGAAAAATAATTTTCTTATCTCATTGCTAATAAATTCAAGAAGAGAAAATAATTTAATCATGTTACCTATGGTTTTTTGTTGTTGTGGTAGAGTTAGAAACATTTCCTCTAGATGCACATGAATTTTTTATGATGAAGAAAGCAAATATGGGGACATGACGAAGCCTTGAAAAAGGTTTTTCAAAGAGAGATCTTTCAAGTATATTACGAAATTATGGTTTTCGTCTGTGAAAATGAAAAGATGATAGTGAATTATTTGAAGAAAAATAACTGGAGTTTAAATCAAGAACCCTTGCATCAATCATGAATACATTTGAATAATTAGAATAATCAGGAGATAAAGCTATAAATAATTTGTTGACCACTTCTGTTGATATCAAGTTTCAACTTAAGAATTCTGTTGGTAATCTTGATAAAAAATGAAAGAAATGCAAAAAACTGGAAATCAATTTTTGAAAAGTGATCAAAATATTCTTATATAATAGAATCTGAAATTTATCTACTTGAGAAAGTAGTAAAGTAACATTTAAAAACTTTTGAAATATCAGAAGATATAGTTGATCTAAAGCGCAAAATTTTAGAATAGGAAAATATCATTAATTACCTAATATCTACACTAGAGGATAAGACCAAAAATAGTAATTGGACATGATTAAGATGTTGTTACTCTAAGAAGTAAACATGAAAGTGAGTCAATTCCAAAAGAAAAGAAGAAGAAAATTTTATTTAGAATGTTGTTAAATTTTGAGCATATAGAGAGATATTTAAACAAGATTCTAATGGAGTTGAAAAGGTTATGAATGATCAATGACCCTCATGCATGAAAAACATAGGCATTTGTTGTAATGTTGAATCATAAAATGTTGAACGTAAAATGGGAAAAATAAAGGCAAGCTGCAAGCCAGACATATCAAAAAGACACCAAATGTCCCAACAAGGAATGTATCAAATAATACATAAAAAGTATTTAAAACTGCCCTCAGGTTTTCCGTGATGATAGACAGTCAAAATATCATTCTAAAAAATTTTACATGAGGTGTAATAGAATTAAAATACATTTCCACTTATGAAAAATATCAATTATGTTGCAGTCAGTGTCATACCATGTCATAATATGAATATTCAAGGAGTTATTTGAAAAAGTATGTGATATGAAGTGAAAAAAAGATAATTAATTAATATCCTAATTCTTATAGAAGAAACAGTTTCTATGTATATTTTTTTCGTTGTTCTAACTTTGACAAAAAATATGTTGATTGCAGAAAGTGGAATTACAAGAAACATTCTTACAAAACTCAGAGATAAGTCAATACTCACCAACCAGATGGTGTTGTTTTTATAAACATGTTCTATTTTATGAAAGAAGAGTGTGAGTATGATTAACCTATGCATGTGGAAAAGTGAATTGAAAATCCATTTTTATCCTTCACTGAAGATAATATTTCATTCATGGAAAAGTGGAATGTTGAAAAATATATCCTTGTAGATATATATCTTAATGCTACCAAGAACAATAGAAATTGGATTATTGATATTTTATTCTCATCCCATATAATGGGAAATGAAAACCTATTAACTAATGTTAAGAAAAAGGTGGAGGTAATGGTGAGATTCAGTAATGATGGTTCTTTGAAGATCAAAGGTAGTGGATGTACTGAACATGAAAATGGAGAGCCGAAGAAGACCGATGTTCTTTGTGTGGATGAGATGCATCACAATCTACTTAGTGTGAGTCAAATATGTTACTCAATACATACAGTGACAATAAATCAAAAGGGGTTCACTATAAGAGAAAAAATAGGGTATTATCTCATGAATGCCTGTAAAATAGATAGAAACCTATATCAATTTGATAGTAAAGAGAACATTTTCTATATGGATTTAAAGAAGGAAACAAACATTGAAACCATAGATTAGGTCATATCAATCAAAAATACCTAGAAAATATATTAATGCTAAAGATAGTCATGGACATCCTAAATCCAAATCATGAATGGGAAAATAATTGTGATGCTTTCATTTGAGGGAAGCTGGTCTGCAGTTCATATCAGTCATAGATGAAAAGGACATTAAATCTTCTTGATCTCATTCATATAGACTTATGTGGTCTAATAACTGTTGATAAAACTCCTGGATAAATGTTCTTCATTCTTTTCATTTATTATTATTGTATAATGTATTATGTGATGGTTATACACATGAAATGGAAAGTGATAGATTCCATGAAACATTATCACTTAATAACCAATAAGGATATTAGATGGACAATCATTGTTCTATAGTTTGACAATGGTGGAAAACATACATCCATTGAATTTGAAAACTACTTGGAGACACATGGGTTAAAACATGAGGAGTCTGCAATAAGAACTATGTACAAAAATGGAGTTGTTGAGCGCCAGAATCGACAGGTGAATAATATGGCAAGAACTATGCTAATTAAGAGGTGTGTGTCCAATCATTACTAGAAAGAGTATATTCATGCTATATTTTATCGTCAAATCTAAAAATGATTTATATGGGGGAAACCATGATACCTTATGAGTTATGGCATGGATGGAATCCATTATTGATGTATTTTTGTTATTTTTGAATATAAATGATTTATCCTAAACAAATAAGGAAATGAAGGCTAGTATGGTGATTCTGCAGATGAAAGAATATTCCTTGGATATTCAATGAATATAAAAGCCAAAAAAAATTCAATATTTTTTTTTTGAAATTTTATAGGAAATAAATGATGTGAATATAATTTTAGACTAAACAATAAATGCATCAAATAATAATTATATGGATGCGATAGAAGGTGAGGAAGAATGTGGGCATGGAATATATCAAAATATAGATGTAGAGAAAGGAATTCAAAACATCTAGGAGTCACATAATGATGTGGACTCAAAAAAAGAATCATAAGAAGAAACCATAGATAAAGAAAATTATTCTGAACCTCACAGGATATATTTAAGTGCACAAATTAATTGATCCAACATCATTGGGGATTCGATAGCTCCCACAAAGACAAGTAGAATGATGAATAGTGCACAATTTGAATTATTTTCAATTGTGGAACCATCCTCATTTAAAGAAAATGAAAAGGATGAATCATGGGCTATGGAAATAAATGAAGAATTGGATCAAATCAATAAGAACTAGAAATGAGATCTATTTAAGTGACTCGAAAACAACAACATGATTGGTAGAAAAAGGGTTTTAAAAAATAAATATAAAGAAAATGGAAATGTGATAAAAAAACAAGGCATGAATAGTGTGTAAATGATATTTATATATTGGAGGAGTTGATGCTGATGAATCATTTTCTCTAGACTATAGACTGGAGTCAATTAGACTATTTCTTACCATAGAAATTCAAAGAGGATACAAAGTGTATCAAAAGGATGTCGAGACATATTTCTTAAACTATGTTATAGAAGATGAAGTCTATATTGAAAAAAATGTTATTTTATCATGGTGATGATGAATTGAAGGTTTTCAGACTAAAGAAATATCTATACGGTCTAAAATAGGCACCAGGAGCTTGGAACATTCAACTGGATTATTATATAAAGATGCTTGAATTTAAAAGTGGAGGAGCGGATCACAATATTTATGCAAACAATTATCAGAAATATAAGTCCCTGGTTATTGTATACGTAGATGGTATTATATTTGGATGAAGTAGGCATGAATCACTGGATAAATTTTCCAATCACATCAAATCTGAATTTTAAATTTCCATGATTGGTGAACTCCCATGCTTCATGGGGCTATAAGTGATTCAGATGAAATATTACACCTTTATTTCTCCAGAAATTTATGCAAGAGGTTAGCTGAATAAATTCAATATGCATGAATCAAAACCATGTAGACTTGGATTTCGGTTGGAACTAAACATGTATATCATGATAATGAAACATCTATAGATCCCACACAGTAAAAGAGAATCATTTGAAGCATATTGTACATGATTATGATGCAACCAGATATTTTCCTTGAAACATGTTTAATGGCCTACTTTCAATGTATTCATAAATAAGAACATATAGAAGTAGTTAAAATAATCGTGAGATACATTCAAGGAACTCACAATAATGGCTTATAATTTTCTTTAGAAAGATATAATGAAATTATAACCTTTTATGATGTTAACTATGAAGGAGATGTTGTTGATAGAAAGCCCACACATTTTGGTACATACTATATTGGCATGAAATGTGGGGTTTGGTTGAGTAATAAATATGGAAGTACTTATCTTAGTACTGTTGAACCTTAGTATATCTCTACTACAAGGTCTTACACTCCCTTAATGTGGATTAAGCAACTAGTGATTGATATTGGTGATGAGGTGAATCAAAAGATAGTGATTCACTATGATAAAAAAATTGAAATTGATCTTACAAAGAATCCTACTCAACTTTTTCATATGAAACACATTGAAATCAAACATCAATTCATCAAGAAAAGAGTTAAACAAGTCATGATTAAAATGAATCATGTTGAAACTGAAAATGAAGTGGTTGATATATAGACCAATCCATTATCAATACATGTGTTCGAGAAGCATCAGTTGATCCTTAGAGTTCAAGAACCTCCTAGTGCATGATGAGGTTATGAAGGTTCTTGTATCCCCAGTCTTGCAAACTATTTTAATCTATTTTTTTAAGTACTATAGGTTTATGGGGGAAATATGATCTAGGGGGAGTGTTCTTTGAGCTCTAAAAGTAAAAATTTGATTTTTTGGATTTATTTATAATGGGTTAGAATAGAGAAATTCAATTGATTATGATACATAAGAGGTGAAGGAAATATAAAATATTTTTTTGGTGGTAGGATAATAGAAAATATGGGAATTTAAAAATGTTACAATGGGAGAGAATGATGGAAATGGTGGAAAATATTCAGTTTTTGGTATAAAGAGGGCCCAATTCATGCTTCCCCTCTTGTTTTCTATATCCATAACTATTCATGTAGACTTATAGAGTTGGCTGAGTTGTTTCTCGTATATAATGTTTAGTTTTGTTTATAATTGGTGCTTCATCGAATTTATCTATGGGTTGCGAAAAATCCAAAGGGGAGATTATTGTAACCAATGTTATTCTATTATATATATAGAGTATGGTTTTTTTATGTTGTGTATTCATATTGGGTTGATAAAAGAGTTTTCAAGGAATGTGGTCTTACGATTGAGACTGAAAGCATTTTTGTAGGTGTCATAGTTTCCTAGTTTTTCCATATTTTTTGGGCTTCTAAATCGTGAGTTTGTTTTTGGAAATAGATGGATTTTGGAAAAGGAAGTGAACTATGAAGGAAATATCTAGAAGAGTTCATGGATCAAAGGATATGCTATGGAAAATTATAGACTATGAACTATGTTGTGGGAATAGATCATAGAATGAAAAATGGTTCGTGGTGAAGACATTCGGTTCACAGGATGGATCATAGAACAAGGAATGCATGATTGTTTGCAGGATGGCGTGTCATTCATGAAGACGAGGAAAAGAGTTTCATAGATGAGATGGTTCATGGGATGGATTTTTGTTGGTGAAAATGAGATGAATATTATTTGGTAGAATAATTCCGTTATCAGGAAGGCACATATTGTGGTATGCAAACCACATAAGAAAATGTTTCATGGGAGATGCACAGAATGCGGTAAAGGAAATGTCGTGATGAATATTTGGCAAATCCTAGTTTATGGGAATATGAAGATCTATTTTCAAATATGAGGATCTCTAATCCATTCATTATAGATTGTGACTGATAATAAAAAACCAATAAGATTTCAGCGAAGTATAGTGGGGTTCTGGGGAAGACAGCCCCGCAAAGGTGATTCCAATAAAAATATGGAGGAAATTGGTGAAGTTCCATTTGGTATATGGGAAGACAATTCTTTATATGAGAGAAAATATTCAGATAAAGAAAATAGTCCTGGGTGCTCTAATATTATGTAAAGAAGAAGAGTCTGTGAGAGGAAGGTGGTTTGTAGAGGAGAAATTGTACTCGGATGCAAAGACAATTCATGGATCAGGGACAACTCAAGGGGGAGTAGTGGTCCACAAAGCACCAGATGTATGCAGTGGATCCCAGTACATGGTGGAAGGAACCCAATATACTGAGTAAGGAGTGCAGTACATGGAGGAACATGTAATTTTGTGGAGGATCCATTTGTGAACTAACAGTGCGGGGAATAGTGAATTACACATACGGGTGATAATGAGACTTCAACAGAGCATCTATCTATAGTTGAAGATGTATGATTTAATGCCAACACATTGAATCAACCTTCCTGTCAATAAAATGAGTTTAGATTCTTCCCAATGCAGTGAGAATGGGGGAGTCAATGAAAGTGAACCGAGGGATGCAGTTTATTATCCCTAAAACCTTGCAAAGTCAGTGAACCTGACATAGAGAGACCATGATAAAATATTGTAATACAAAGATAGTGGAGATTAGTGGAATTTGGTACAACTTAAAACATATTCTTTTATGATCCTTGGACATATCCCTTAGTGATGAACCAAGAAAAGTTGTTGTGTCTTTGGTTTTCTTGTGATTGTTTGTTTTCTGCACTTCGCCATCAAACAGGTTTAACGGGTTCCTACAAATGTGGGATCAACATTTATTATATTAAAAAAAACATATGACACCAATATTCAACACTCCCCTCTCAGGGTTTTCAGGGGTCATTTAAAATGAAAAGACAATTTTAAATTAAAATTTAGTATTTTTCACTATTTTTGAAAAAATGGATCTTTTTAAAAAACAAAAAATTCACTTGAAGATAATCTAAAAATTATGAATTTAAAAATAAATATTATTTTGTTAAAATAAATTTCTAATTGTCAAAAATAAATTTTATTATTATTCAAAAAAGACATAAAAATAGTTTCTTGAGAAAGTAGTATTTTTAAACAAATTCAGACTTGACCAAAAAAATATATGGTTTATTATCAATATGTTTTTTATAAAAAAAACTAGTATAATTTATATTTAAAAATTATTTATTATTACTTTTTTTTAAATATAATGTATAGGATATAACAGTCATGTTTAAATAACTGTATTAATAATATATTATTATTTTCTAAAAAATCAGTGTCATGTGTAACACATGTTAATCTGGTGTTTCATGTATCACAAAATTAACATTGTTTATAATTTGACAATACCATAACATTGAGTATCATAAAAAGTACGATATCAAAAAAAAATTATTTAATTGACAAAAGGTTCATAAAAACGCAAGGGTGTTACATTCTACCCCCCGTAAAATGAATTTCACCCTCAAATCTCAATAATATTATACAAAAAAATGAGTATAATTTTGCCTCATCATATCCGAAAATTCCCATATAGAATACTCAATTTGGTGGTTTTTTCACAGAACTATGACCATGTGAGTTTTCTTGTCTCATAGAAATTTTTCTATATGATCCAGAATTTCAATAGGTTTTTCCTCATAATAATGAACTTTCCCTAGTGGTATGACCCCTGAGTTATATAAATGTGAAGGGTTAGGTATGTACATCATGGGGAGAGATACATGGAACCCATCATGGAATTGAGAGAGGTTTGGTGTATGGGTGAAGTGATACGAGACAATCCTAATATGATCAATAATTTAAAATGGATCAATACACCTAGGTATTAGTTTCCCTTTCTTCTAAAATCTCATAACCTTATTATATAAACAAATTATTAGAAACAATTTTTCAACAAATTCAAATTCAGTATCACATCGATGATTACCAACGTAACTTTTCTACCGACTCTGAGCTGCCTTGATATACGACTAAATGGATATGACCATTAATACCATTTCTTCATATATCTCAGGTTCCTGTAGATTTATTTATCTAAATTTATTACATCATGTTTGAGCTCTACATTTCTTACCATATAAGGATTCATTATGATCCATCTAAATTCTTGAGTAGATATTATTTAATAAAACTCAACTAGTGTACGGTGTTGATACCAACCAACTTTGAAATCCATAGAACAAGATATCAAATTATCTTATAGGATTTGAATGATTTTTTTTCTACTGACCATCTATGTGAGGATGATAAGTGGTGATGAAATTAAATTATTTATCAAGTGATTAATAAAGACATCACCAGAACTTTTAGGTGAACCTTAGATCCCATTGATATAAAATTGAATGTGGTACACAATGAAACCTTATCACTTCCTTAATGTATATCTTAGCTAGCTGATATAGAGAGAGGTCTTCTTTGATAAAGATGAATGGTGATGATGTTGTAAGGTGATAAAATATAACCCATATAAAATTATTCGACGTTGAGTTTTTGGGAAGTATAAAGGAAAAATCCATAGTTATGTTCTCCCATTTCTATCCTAGGATGGGTAATTGATTTAATATCTCATCATACTTTGGTCTTTCAGCCTTAACTTATCGACATACCAAGCACTAAGATGAAAAATCTATGATATCTCTCTTCATTCCATCCCACTAGAGGTATTCTTTTAAATATCTATACATATTCATAATTCCATGATGAATAAATGATGAAGTACTATGAAAGACTAGAAATTAAATTTTTTTTCCAAATAACTTTTTTTGGAAAAAGAGGGAAACCCGAAATACAATCACACAAGAAGTAAACCATACTAACACTACAACGAATATGAGATTCCTATGAAAACTATTTCAAATATAGTGTGGGATGAATTCATACACAGTTCTTAAACCTTATCATTCCATCAAGATCAATTTTAAACATAGGAACATTTCTAAATTTATTTTTTAGCTCTACATATTTCTTATATTATTCCTTAATATTCACAAGGATTGATGATTGAAAATTCAATTTAGAACAATAATATTTTACTCTTCCTTATATATTTATAGGTCCATCCTTTAGAAATATTGAAATATTGAATTTTTGTGATCCTCAACATAGATAATCTATTATGATCCATTGGACTCAAAGAATCCACCACCTTATTAATTTTTTCATGGTGGTAAGGTTTTGAGAAGTCTTAATCCTTTATCAACATTAACCATGTTATCTAGTTCTTTCTCATATCATTCTATTTGAATATATAATAAAAAATTTTGTTATCAATATATATATCACACTTTTCTCTATATAGAGAAGGTCTCCATATCATTATTTAAAAAATTACTACAACTAATTCCAAAACATGAGTTCGGTAATTTTTCTCAAGAATCATTAATTATTGCGAGGAATAAGCTATAATAATGTTATTTTGAATAATTACCATACCAATATCTTCTTTAATTAATAACTATAGATTATAAACCCTTATCTACTATAAGTTAGTGTAAGACATGTTCATTAACAAATATTCTATTTTGTTCATTGAAATTTTCCTCACATTCATCTATTTACAGGAACTTAGCTTCCTTCCATGTCAATTTGGTTATAGGATTATACATTCATGAGAAATTCTTTATAAACCATCTATAAAATCCATCTAAACCAAGAAACCTACAGATCTCAATAACTATGGTTGGTCTAGAAAAATATTAAATAGCCTCGATTTTGGATGTATATACTAATATAACTTATCTTGAGATAATATGAACAAAAGCTTAAAACTTTTGTATCCAAAATTCACACTTTCTTAATTTTTTATAGGGTTTATTATTAATTAGGATATTTAGTACAATTCTCAATTGGTCATTATTATATTCCATTATCTTTGAGTAGATAATAATATCATCTATAAAGATGACAGAAAACTAATCAAGGTAATATATAAAGATTATTCATAAATACTTGAAGATAAATGGGTAATTAGTAAGACCAAAATGAATCACTATATATTCATAGTGTCTATACCATGTACAAAATGATATCTTGAGTATATCCTCCTTATTAATCCTTAATTGATGATATCCAGAATGAAATTCATTCTTGGATATATATTGCGCTCTATGAAGTTGATCAAATAAGTCATAAATATTGGTAATTAGATAAATTTTCTTGATCATGATCATGTTCAGATCATGATATCTAATGTAAAATCCCGTTGATACATCTTTCTTTTTCACAAAAAAGAATTGGTGCACCCCAATGAGACACAATTGGAAGATTTAATACCTTAACAAGGATTTATTATAGTTTATTATTCAATTCTTTCAACTCAATTAGGTCCATTCTATAAAGAGTTATTGAAATTTGCATGGTACCAATTTTTAGTTATTTTGAGAACTCAACTTCATGTTTTAGTGGAGGTCTATGAAAATATTCTGGAAATATATCCAAAATTCCCCAAACAATATGAATATCATCTATATCGATTTTCCCCCCTACCATTTGAGAAAAAAACTGCTTCTGAATGGAAATTAAGACCCTTACACTGGATGTAATCTCCCTAGGATGTTTATAATTATCATCACATTGATATATGATCATTGGTGGGTTTAAAATATAAAAATTAACTTCCTTTAGTAATCAATTGAAGTTAAAATATTATAGATAAATGCAATCCATGACTGAAATGTCATAAAATTCATCCATAAAAAGATTGAAAAGATTAATGGAAGAAAATTCCCAAAAATTTCAACCATAGAGGAATCATACACATGATATTTGATCATCATACCATTAAGGGTTTTAGTGCCAATTCCATATCTAATAATTTGAGTGACATCATGATACCCTTAAAAAATTATTTAGATATGAATGAATGATCAAATATGGCGTCTAATAGGTTATTATCAATTATATATTGGATGATAAGTGTACCTTCCACCACTTCATTTTAAAATCCTTTATTAGAAAAAAAATGATCGCATGAGATTTCCATTTGAATATAATCTTTAGAGGTTGCTGATGTCAATCACCATCATTAACCCTCGGGTTTGGGCACTGGTTAGCAGAATTTCCGTTCTCCATAATATTGAAGCACCAAAATGTGGGGGCATATTCTTGTCATATTTCTCTCTATTTTCATCATTAGAAATCATATCTCCATCACTTAGATAATAATTTTTTTATTTCCTTCCCTATCATACTTCAATCATTTACTAGCCCCCCTAAGGAAATTTCCTCCATGCTTCTTCCCACACTAAGAGAATAATGGAAATCCCATATTCTTCTCTCTTTGGTTAATAGATTTTTTGTTGAACTTCATATTACTTTCCTTGAAAAAACCATGATATTGATACATAATTACAAATTATATTTCTACAAAGATTGTACATTAAAATATATCTTCATAGCTAATGAAGTATATTCCGTATACTACCCTTCATAGACTATGTTTTACGCCACTGAAGAATCAGTCAACCTTGGTTTTAGTTTAAATTAGAATATCAGAATCATAACATGAAATTGTTATAAATTTATCCTTATAGTTATGAATATATTCATCAATATTTTACTTTAATTTATGGAGCTCTTTCTCCATCTTCAATCGAAGAATATGAGGAATGTAAATATAGAAAAAAAATTATTGAATTTATCCCAATCCGAGGATTCAATTTTATTTTGTTACCATATATTCTTGATAAGAGTCCACTATTGATCAACTTCACCGTCCAAAGAGTAGACAACCTAAATTTCATTCTCTTTTTTCGAACATTGGAGAATGGAAAATAAAATTTTATTAGTACTAATCAATTTTTTAGTAACATCTATATCAAAATACCATATGCAAGAAGGTGGATGTTTCCTCTTTAAGGAATAAACAGAAAGTTATTCTCCACTTTGTTCATTTATAAGTCTAGCAGGATTCATATCATGGGAGAGTTGTGCGAGTATAGCCACATGATTTTTCATTCCATCTCCCATAACACTTGGATAATTATGAGCACAATCATTTCATTGTCTATCACACTTATAATGAATGTAGTCACATTGGGTTCCATCCATTGTCCAAAGCCAAAAATTATAGAGTAATAAAACAATAATCATTGTGGGAAACACATAATAATGGAAAACCACTTATAGGATGTCAAAATCATGAAGTATTTTTTAATATATGTCACCTTAGGTTTATTGAGTCTTGATTAATATGGTGTTTTTGAGGTTGTTTCACCTAGCTAAATATATTCCAATGCCACATCTATTTATAGTATCCAAACATGGATGTATTTCATTTAATCCCCTCACTCTATCATTTACCAAAATTCCAAGACTTTTTCATATACATTGACAGAAAAGTGAGCACCTCAATCTCCCACTACTTTCTTCATAATTATCACCCTTCTTAAAAATATAATACATAATAAATATCATAATAACTAGGTAAATTAAAATATATGAAGGTGTGAGGTCAAATGTTTATTAACGGAATAAGGGAGATACATAAGAATAAAATGAACATAAGGTTATGAGAACATGAGAATAAAATTTGAAAACTATAACCTATATATCAAATATTACAATCATGAGTCGTGGATCAATGATTGTTAATTGATAAGACATAAATCATAAGGGAATCAATGAACATGAAAAATGATAGCATACAACATAGAATTTGTGTCATTCACATAATACTTATAAATAATTTCCATAGTAATGAATACTCATAGCCAAGACAATCAATGAAAAAAATACCTTTACAGAACTGGTTTCACAACCTGTTCTAGCCCGGTATTATTAAACTTAGATCACTTCCCATTATATCCTTATATTACTGAATTGGAATCACTCCCTATCATATTTATGTATATCTCATGAGTTATAAATTATTACCTAATAAATTTTATGGAGATATAGGTCCCACACTAATAAAACAATTCCATATACCAAAGGTTTGGAATCACTGGTATAGGTCCTCAAACCATTGGAATAGCCTATACCAATGGCTTGGGAATCTGTTGGGTGATTTGGTGTGGGAAAATACCTATCCCAAATGTTTGGAGAGAACTGTTGGGAAAGGCCTATCATAATGGTTTTAAAACGGTTGGTACAGGTCTTTCCTAATGGGTTTATAAACCATTGGGATAGGTAAATGTAAAAAAAAGTTCTAGTAGAGGATTTAACCAACAACCTATACATTATATATCAATTACTTTACCAATTTATTATAGTATCTTTTATAAATATATTTGGATATATATATATATATTTGAAATTTATATATTGATTTTTTCGAAAATATTCGATAAATGTACTCATAAGAAATAATGGTACCTATCACAATGATTTTTGAGAACTGTTGGGAAAAGTACTCACACTTTTCTAATGTTTTTCCCAAACCATTGTGAAACATTTCCTCAAAGTACCCTTTATCAATGGATTGGACAAACCATTGGGAAAAGTGGCCTCAATGTACCCTTTCCCAACAGTTTTGGATAATATTGGGAAAAGTGGACCATTTCCCAATGGTTTGGGAAAATTGTTGGGAAAAGTGGTTGGGAAAAGTGGTCCCTTTTCCAACAGTTTGGGAAAACTGGTAGGGAATGGTGGTGTTAAAGTACATTTTCCCAATATTTTGGAAAAACTATTGGGAAAGGGGAACTATACATATTGTTTGTATAAACCATTGGTATAGATGCATTGGTATAGGTAGGATTTCCAATATTTCCACCAATCACATATTGAAATCATGTATATATATTCCACAAGATCATAATATTTTATCAAACCATAAACCATGAAATGAAATGGGTATGATAAAAATGTCCTCATATCAAAACCTATGAAATATAGGTTGGTTTTATAATCATTTCATCCTATAATAATCCAAGAAACGAAGTAGGTTTCATGGGTGTTGTATCATGGTATAACCCATGGAAGAGAAAAAGGTGTCATAACCATCATGAAACAAACACTAATCCATTCATATAAGGAATTTGAATGATATTATTGGATCATATCCCAAATAAATAATAGGTACCACCAATGGATTCCATCTTAGATGGAAAATAATTTTTAAACATATTTTAATAAATATTTATTGAGGAAAATATCTTTTAACGTCTGAAAATTGAATTTTCAATAAAAAATTCAAAATACTATCCATTGAAAATAATTTTGAAAAAATATAAATTAATCATATAATTAGTGATTGGTCTGGGTGGCATATTATTGCATCACTACGGTGTATATTAAAACAAATATTTATTTTATTTTGCCTATAGATGTAAAAATATCATTGATAAAAAATAACAAGAATATTACTTTTCAAACCATTTTTAAAAAATTTAAAACATATGTAAAAATATCTTTTAAATGTAATAGGAGCATTTTAGAATATTTTTGAAAATATTCTTATAAAACTTGATTTTGGGAAAAAAACTTTCTGACTAAAGTGAGAAATAAAGTCACATTTTCTTAAAAAACATTCTACATTATATTAAGAACCAAATAGTGAAAAAATGGTGCCAATACATAGAAGGACCCAACATTAAACATTAAATAATCTTGAATTAAGTCAAGAATTCACATTGAGAATATTTTCCCATTTAAATCTTTAGAGAATTAGGATATAACTGATACATAACAACTTGAATATTACAAGTAGTCACTTATACTCACTATCCATTTTTACATAAAAGAAAAACTCTTTAAAAAGAAACATGACATTGTTTCATGTTTTAACAGCATAACTTTTCCTTGATGCCATCTTTGACATTATTCTCCCTTAAATCCTATGAAAAAATTTAAAACATGGGTTGAGAACAAAAATCACAGAAAGGGAATATAAAATAAAGAATAAAACTATTGTCCATGAATATTTATAACCCATGAAAACATTTTCAGATGAATAACACTCATACTATTTTCTCAAATAGAACCATTTAATTAATAAAAATCAACTAAAAAACACTTCGGTGTCTTAGGGAATCATATACATAATTTTTTTCAAATCCAATTCAATTGGAATAACCACATGGTATAATTCCATATTGAAGATCTTTAATAGGGATCACCCTTCATATAAGTTTTATCTGGATCACATGTGATCTATAATGTGGATCATCCCTTCATATTAGCTATAACGGGATCACTCGGGAGTTATAATGTGGATCAACCCTTCATATAAGTTGGGTAGGGACATCCATTGAGCAATAATGGGCTTAAGTCTTAGTATAATCTATATCTGGCTCACCCGTTTCATATAATGCTTATATACCATTTCCAAAACACGTTCATCCCAAAATCCTTTTTAAGAACTCATCTAAGCCCATATGAAAAAAAAATTCATATAAAAATAAAATTTTCATTTAAGATCCCACTTTCAATACCAATATCCCCTAATAATGGTGTGAGGGATTTATCTAAAATACATTAATGATTATAGTGGAATCCTAATATCAAATATTGGTTATAGCAATGAAGACATCGTTATCGCCGTATACATTAAAACAAATAACATTCATTTTTTCATTTTGTAAAGAATATAAAATGATTTATATAAAATAATTACTTTTTAAAACAATGAATTAAATTCTAGATAGACCTAAAATTCAATTTATAATCCTTTTATATCCACAAAAATAAATATGTAAATTAATATCATGAAGGAAAATAATTGATAATTAAATATTTAGATGTTCATGGTGTCCCATACAACTTTGAAACTTTAAATATTAATCATCGGGAATTAATAAAAAAAATTATTATATATATAATTTGGATATTCATTGTCATAATGGTTGCATATACACATTGTAAAATATTATCGGTGGATATTATAAAGAAATACCTCAATGAAAGTTGATTGAGATGAAGTCCCTTACCATGAGTCTGACTCAACATGTATGTTCATTTTTCTTCCTAAATAATAAAAATAAGTTAATTTGTACTTGATTCAGAATGTTTTTCATGTTTATTATTCCTTTAATCTCAATTATTACTTTTCTATAACAATTATATAATTATTCACGTTCATATTGATCGTATTGTCGATGTTCGGCCCATGAATCAAAAATGAACATTCTCTAATTACATATTATCCATGTCGTCAAAATTAAATTATCTATAGAATATTATTAATGATTTAAATATCATATATATCCAGTATATATATGTATTTATAATAGTACCTATCATTTGGAGATTAGAAATGAAATGCACAGTTCATTGAGATGGTAGGTCGTACGTACTCATGAACGCTATTTGCATTTCATTTTCATGTTTAAAAGAATTAAAAAAAATTGATACATAGGTATATTATAATTTATTTAAAATATATATGTTATATATGATACATAATTTAATTAATTACATCATTTATACATTCCATGTATGGCATGAATGAGTCATATCACTTTGACGGGGTGGTAGTCCGCACTTCCTCAAATGATATTATCGCATTTACACATTATATAAGACATATATGTATGTTGCAAATAAAAATATGCTGAATAATAGAGATCATATAAATATAATATGTATCATTCATAAATACATTTCTATCATAATGGCCACTATGAGAGGTGGTCGGGGAAAATCAAACAATCATCATTTTGTGAGGTAGTAGTTTGCAATACACTGAAACTGTATGTTTGTATCCATTTGATGGAGGTGTGTGTAAGTGTAGTTAGAATAATACTCATAAAAACATCCAAGTATATTGATTATAATGGTGTTTTTATGTAATCAAATTATAAATATATCATATTTGGTGGAGAAGGAAAATAATGAAAAAGAACTTGAGGGAAGACATTACCTCTAAATCGAGTAACTTCTTTTGTTTTGAGCTAAAAGGATTTATTTATTTTCCTTATTCTCATGGTAAGGCTTATAGTAGGAAGGGTGGGATGTTGAGAGATTTATTTATTATAATTCGGACGAGACAAGTGGATTGAGTGGTGTGAGTAAGTGGGTAGAGGCGGTTTCCTTTTATAAGAGGGAGGAGGGACATTTTTGAAAGTTATTGAAATATTATTTTATTATAAATTTATTTTCATTTATAAATGGCCCCAAATTAAATTATTTAGAATATAATATAATTTGGGGTTGAAAACCACACAGAAAATAGTTTTTAGGAATGTTTATGTCACAAAATTAAACTTATCATTTAGCTTTGACCCATAGTTAAAAACATTAACTCTTTCCTTGTCTTCATACATTTCCATAATATATGGTAACTATATTTAATATAAAATTCCCAGGGAACCATAAGTGGATAATTAATGAAATTTTAAAAATTATATAATTCAGTTGGCCGAATCTTATATTTTTAGAACTATTATATCATTTAATATAATATTATTTATTTTAAAACTTATTTATGTGAATTTTAACATTATAAAGTAATGGATTTTTTTAAGTCATAAAAACATTATTCCTTACAAAAGGCATTAAATAAAATTAAATATGTCAATAACATCCATAAATTTCATGTATGACATAGAAATAACCAAATTACATTTATTTAAACATTTATAATATCATTTATTTGAATATTTCATTAATGAAGCAATCTCTGCATCATCATTTTGTCATAATTTAATTTATTCATTTAATATCTAAAAATTATAAATAAAAAACCATGATGTATATAAAACTTATTAGATTTATATTTAATATTTATATTCAATAATATCATTAATATAACCACATATAAAATTGTTTTATTGAAATATACCTGTTTATGTTATATTTCTCTTTACTTTAAATTAATTCTTATAAAATGTTATTTTCACACACAAGTTGATCCATGGGGACCCCAAATAGACCCATAGATTCCCTTGGTCTGAAAAATATCATCCCATAGTATTAGGACATGTGTTAAGATAGTTTAATATTACTATAATATTAATTGTTTACTGTTTTTACCAGATTTACCCTTTATCCATAGTAAATAAAATAATCACTCAAGTTACGATTCATAATGTAAAAAAATAAATGGTACCTATTAACACAATTTGGACCATATAATTATAAATATGGTATCAATTTTTCCCAATTCAAAACATATAAATTTTAGTAATTAATTTAAAATTATTTCTTGTTGTAAAAATTAAAAAGTGGGTTTTTAAAAAGTAAAACCAATCAAAGTATTGACACTTTTTTATATCCAATTTAAATATGAAATAGCATAATATTACCATAATTGGATTAAATTATAAAAACATAATCTAATTATACTTTTAAAACAATTAAAATTATAATCTAACTATATAAATAAATTAGATTAAAAGGCAGTTTTTACTTAAAAATGTTGTATTTGTACTATTCATTTAAAATGCACTTTATTAGAAAATTTAAAAAAAATTTCAAAAGTAAATTTTGATTTCATGATTATATAGAAAAAGTTTATTTTGTAAAATAGAACATATAATAGTGAAAAACAATATTTAAAACGGGTTATCCATCAAAAGGCGGTAAAACTGCATTTTTTGAAAAATACTGCTTCTATCCAAAAATTTGTATTTGTTCTTATATAAAATCTACAAGACATGTTAGATTAATATAAAAAACATTATTGAATACATAACATATACTTTTTATTAAATAAAAATCACATAAACTAATATGAATTTATGAAAAGAAATATTCAATTTTTATATATGTTTTCTTAAAAATGCATCCTTTATAGTCAATTGGTTTTTATATCAATTTCAAATAAATTCTATAACCAATTGAATAATTATTTAAACATTTGTAAACAATATTTCCAAATTCTGTTGATATTATTCATTCCTGCCATTCCAACTGCCAGACGTTAACTACCATTTAAATACAAATATTATTATTGTATTAATATTTGGTATTACCCAAAGTTGTGTGCAACGTACGATATAAGAGAAACAAATTTTTTCATGTTTAGTACACTATCAGAAGAAGTTCCCAATTTAACTTAAAATTAATATCTCATTCTTAAATATTAATACAAAATAAAAATTATTATTCTATAAATACATAGGTTATTACATTACATGAAAATATATTGAATAACCAGATGATAATAAAATTCATGATTGTTCTTTAGATATGGGTCATAATATTTCATCAATGGTTGCATAATCATAAACAATCTCGATAAGTGAAGAGATTGTATCTATAAAACTTACCACTTTGTTAGGTTTTAATAATAATCCTCATGAGAGGATAACATTGCATAAAGAATAAAATATCATGAAAATATTAATATTCATTATATAACATGTCAAAGGGCTAGTATATACACATCATAAATAAATATAGGTGCATTACATAACATGTTTTCAAATAAATAAAAATTGAGCCAAAATTCTTTTACCTTAAGTCTTGAATCTCATTATATTCATTAAAACCTCATATATAATAAATATAAGTTTTTCTGAAAATATATAATTTAACCATATTAATATATATAATAATATATATGAATTACTTATCCCCTTATATTACAAATTTATTAATAATTACATGTTAAGGTTATATTTTAGTTAATAACTGCTTTTTTTCGTGCATATTTTGACTCATTATTCATGGTCTTATTACTTAGATCATGATTTAATCATATAAATAATTTCAAAAAACATATAAATATATATATATATATATATATATATTAATTATATAAGTATTTATACTAATCTATAAAATATTTAAATAGGATGTTGAATACACAGTTCATGGAGACTGTTGGTCGTACGTACGCTTGAACGCTTTTCCCTTTTCATTATGGGATTAAAAGAAAGAAAATTATATGATATATTATCATTATATAATACTTTTTATGTCATATATATTATATAATTTTATTAAACCCATCCTTAATCCATTAAATGAAACCATGAAAGAATCAAATCCTTTCACGAGGTGGTTGTATTCTATACACATGAACGATGTTATCATATTCCCAAAAAATAGAATTCTTCTTGGTATGTGTTATATTAAAATTATAGAATCACAATAAAATCATAAAAACTATAAATTTAATATATAAATATTTTTTATATCATTATTCCTAACCATGAAATTTGGTAATGGAAAAATTATTGACATTATCTCATGAGGAGGTAGTTTATCATACACCCGAGTGATGATTTCATAAATCATTTTATAGATGAGTGTTTAGTTTTTATAACAACCCAACTCTTTATTACATGCTTAAACATGATTTATTACGTAAAACAATTACATGATATGATATAGAATATTTATAGTTCTAGTGTCTTTTAGTAATAAGAACATTACATAACCACTAAAAACATATAATGAAACATCTTATTGAGAACATTCTCTACAAGACCACCACATTCCCTCGTACATAGTATTGCATGAGATATCTTGGGAACATGCATAAGAAAAGGGTGAGTTATAAAGCCCAGTGAGGGACTAAACAAGGAATAACATTAATATTACAATTCTCATTAAAAAATAGGCATATCAATAGAGAATAAGAGAAACATGAACATAAAGGCTTGATAAAGCATGAAAATCATAACATGGAAATGTGGAAACAACACTTAACATAGAAATAGCATGAGCCAAGGCTCATTACCCGTAAAGTATGAGTAAACCCTCATTGCACATGATGCATGAGTAAAACCTCATTGCACATGAATTATCATGAGTCAACACTCATTACACATGACGTATCATAATACTATACTTTACCAAAATTCATTGGAGCACTATCCGATGTCACCCTCTTTAAACATATCATTTCATGCATAAGTGTGCCACATGGATAACAAAACATGAATTCATTAAAAACTTCATTTATTCCACGATAATGTAACGTGGAATTCATACATGAAACACTATAATCAATATGTAAATGTTCATAAAGGTGAATACCCTTGATAGAGATATGGGCATGGTATTCACTACATAATGACTTTGGCTTGGAAAAACATTGCGCAATTTTGGGGGCATAACAACGTGACATAAGAATTCATAAATATGGTTGATGAGAAATAATGGGGAGTCTCATCATATGGACATGAAATTTATAGCGACCCGACCTTTTCTTACATTACTATTAAATCATTTCAAAGATAAACAACATAATAGTATTACACATGGAGGATCCAGAGGTTTAGTGTCTTGGGCAAACTAGGACAACACATAACAAGTACAACATCAAGCATAAAAATTCATTTAATCTATTCTTCTATAGCTTCTTAGTAGCACTTGTCCTCTCCTTAGTACATGAAGCCACCTGAGGATATACATCAAAAGGGGTGAGCTAAAATCCCAGTAAGAGGACAGATATGAACAATATAGCATAGGGTGAGCATAATCATGACATAAGAAGAAGATCTTGAAGTTGAGAGGAGCATAAACAATAAACTTGAAATATGGAAAAGCATAAAAATGAAACATCATGTCTTAGTGGTTAACTACCACACATACTTGTGAACAAATCTAGCATCATTTTCATGCATCATTTCACATTTACTCATGATATTCATCACTTTACCCAATGCATTGGAGCGCTATATAATTCCGGGCACACCCGTCACATTTAAACATTCATATTGCGCTATATAATTCCGGGCGCACCCGTCACATCATAACATTATCATTATCATGCTTGCCACATAGAAGACATATCAAACATGTACATAAATAACCCATGTAAAGGAATGGGTTTAATCTCATAATAACACATTCATAAGCTTTGGGTTACCAAAAGAAAGAGGGAACAACATACTTGACACAAGAACCATCAACTGTGAATGAGGGGTAAAATGTGAGATCTTGAATGAAGAGTTATTTTGGAAAACATTTTGATGGACATAAAAACCAGTGACAAACAAATATATCCCAGAAAATTAAAGTAAATGATGAAAAAATGATCTTTGAGGAGTAACTATATCAAAAATAGAGTGAAAGAGGGAGAACCCGAAGGAAGAAAATTGGGTTCGAGATTTCCCCTTACCTTGTACTCGAATGCCTCCTTCTCTTTAATGTCCTTTATAATGACATTATATTCATTAATTAGAAATTAAAGAACCTTTTATACATTAATAGGGTTCATTCTGGTTTCATTATTTCATGTTATGTTCCTTTGGATGACTTATAGAGTTTAAAAACATTGATCGGGGATGTTCGTTTTTATGGTTTTCTTGAGCGGTCCACTTGTATTCTTAAATTGATGCTTGGGTAGAACATGGGTAAAAATCCAGAACTGATATTACATGTTATTAATGATATTAAAGAAGCTTGAATGATTTTATAATGAGTTATATTAGATCCAAGTGGATGAATCATTAGATAAAAATTTAATGATGGTTATTTGGGTTAATTTGAGCGGTTTTTGGATCACAACGATCTTGTTTTAACATTTATCTTAGTAATAAGGCCATAGGTTATTTCCAGAACATAAAATAGAACATAATACATATAAAAGATTCTGGTTCAACCATAAAAATGGTTTCATGACCAGATTGAAGGTAGAAATGGAAGAAGAGAGCATGTTGTTTTTGAAGGTGATAAATTATCACCACATGAACAACGTTCTCTTTAATAAAATAAAAGGAAGAGCGAAAGGGTGTGGGGTGATATAAGATACCATTAGAATCATAAAATTAATTTAAATGTATAATAATGGATTTAAAAAACAATTTTGATGAAGATAGATAGAGAGAGATCAAGAAAAGAACTTGAGCTTGAATGGAAATTAAAGGAGAAGAGAGAGAGAAATTACCTTTAGAATCCTCCTCTTGAGATCCTCTTTAAGGAAGCTAGGATTGGTAATTTGATGAAACCAGAAGCTTTTGGACGTGGTGGATGAGCTAGGTAAGGTGTTTGGGCAGAATTTATAGAAGGTTTGGATCTTGAGAGGTGTGAGGAAAAAAGGGAGTGAAGGGTGGCTTTTATAGTGGAGGGGAGAGGGGTTTCCTTAATATAAAATTGATTAGTTTATTAATTCAACCAAAGACAAGGAATAGTGAGTCTTGGATGACCAATAATAGTAATTTTATAATGTAATCCCGAACCAAGTGGGCTTACATCAGCAGAACATCAGCAATGACTCAATTAATACATTATTTAGCTTTTATTGTGAATTATCGGATTCCACTAGTCATAAAAAATTCAAGTACCTCATAAAAATCCCAAAAATTTACCCCAACCATTTTTCGACGTGTAGAATCAAAAAATGAAGTCAATTTTTCAAAAATAATTTTATAAGTATTATTAATTTAATATTTAAATAAAATCATAATTTACTTAATAAAACTGTTTTTAAGATTAAAACTGATTTTATTGTTCTTTCAAAAATTACGTAGGGTCTTATAAAATTATCTAAAAACTATTAGAAATTGATTCAATACTTTATTAATACATTCCAGGGGAATATATATTCTTTTAAATTAATTAATTAATTATAGTTAATTATTTATGACTTATAAAATACAAAAAAAACGTTTACTAAGGTCAAATTATCACTTTTTATGCTGTCTAAATTTTATTTTATTATTCATAGGTAATGTTACTCATATTTACTATTCATAAGGGTCATATTACTATTAATAAGGGTAGGTTACTATTCATAAGGGTAGGTTACTATTCACAAAAAATTATTTTTGTATCATTAGACTCCAAAAACTATCTTGAACAAAACCGTGTATGTCAGATTTTTAAAATTCCAAACTTAGGGGTGAAAAAATTATGTTTAAAGGTCACTTATCGCTTAGTAGTTCATTATTTTGTGTTTTTATGACCTAGATATAAGGAGGGATTTTTCCATTGAAAAAATTTGGGTCGTTACATTCTTCCCCCCTTAAGAAATTTCGCCCCCGAAATTTCAATTACACAAACAGGTGAGGGTAATTCTCCTTCATTACCTCTCCTGGTTCCCACCATTTTTTAAAATAGAAAAGTTTAGAACAAAACATAAGTAAACAATTCATGAATAACTTATCCTTTTAAACAATTATACCAAAAAAATAACATATGGGATCCCTAGGTAAATATCCTTGTGTGCATATTTGTACTTAGTCTCATGCTAGAGGTTTTCTTTAGGGTTCACTAATCCTAATTCCCAAATTAAGTAAACCTTTCCTTTGATACCAACTATAGCGACCAGACCTTCTCTTACATTACTATTAAATCATTTCAAAGATAAACAACATAATAGTATTACACATGGAGGATCCAGAGGTTTAGTGTCTTGGGAAAACTAGGACAACACATAACAAGTACAACATCAAGCATAAAAATTCATTTAATCTCTTCTTATATAGCTTCTTAGTAAAACTTGTCCTCTCCTTAGTACATGTAGCCACCTGAGGATATACATCAAAAGGGGTGAACTAAAAGCCCAGTAAGAGGATAGATAGGAACAATATAGCATAGGGTGAGCATAATCATGACATAGGAAGAAGATCTTGAACTTGAGAGGAGCATAAACAATAAACTTGAAATGTGGCAAAGCATAAAAATGAAACATCATGTCTTAGTGGTTAACTACCACACATACTTGTGAACAAAGCTAGAATCATGTTCACGCATCATTTCAAATTTACTCATGAGATTCATCACTTTACCCAATGCATTGGAGCGCTATATAATTCCGGGCGCACCCGTCACATTTAAACATTCATATTGCGCTATATAATTCTGGGCGCACCTCTCACATCATAACATTATCATTATCATGCTTGCCACATAGAAGACATATCAAAAATGTACAGAAATAACCCATGGAAAGGAATGTGTTTCATCTCATTATAACACATTCATAAGCTTTGGGTTCCCAAAAGAAAGAGGGAACAACATACTTGACACAAGAACCATCAACCGTGAATGACGGGTAAAATGTGAGATCTTGAAAGAAGAGTTATTTTGGAAAACATTTTGATGGACATAAAAACAAGTGACAAACATTTATATCCCAGAAAAGTAAATGAAATGATGAACAAAGGATCTTTGAGGAGTAACCATATCAAAAATAGAGTGAAAGAGGGAGAACCCGAAGGAAGAAAATTGGGTTCGAGATTTCCCCTTACCTTGTACTCGAATGCCTCCTTCCCATTAATTTACTTTATAATGACATTATATTCATTAATTAGAAATTACAGAACCTTTTATACACTAATAGGGTTCATTCTGGTTTCATTATTTCATATTATGTTCCTTTGGATGACTTATAGAGTTTAAAAACATTGATCGGGGATGTTCGTTTTTATGGTTTTCTTGAGCGGTCCACTTGTATTCTTAAATTGATGCTTGGGTAGAACATGGGTAAACATCCAGAAATGATATTACATGTTATTAATGATATTACAGAAGCTTGAATGATTTTATAATGAGTTATATTTGATCCAAGTGGATGAATCATTAGATAAAAATTTAATGATGGCTATTTGGGTTAATTTCAGCGGTTTTTGGATCACAACGATCTTGTTTTAACATTTATCTTAGTATAAGGCCATAGGTTATTTCCAGAACTTCAAATAGAGCATAATACATATAAAAGATTCTGCTTCAACCATAAAAATGGTTTCATGACCAGATTGAAGGTAGAAATGGAAGAAGAGAGCATGTTGTTTTTGAAGGTGATAAATTATCACCACATGAACAACGTTCTCTTTAATAAAATAAAAGGAAGAGGGAAAGGGTGTGGGGTGATATAAGATACCATTAGAATCATAAAATTACAGTATATGTATAATACTGGATTTACAAAACAATTTGGATGAAGATAGATAGAGAGATATCAAGAAAGGAACTTGAGCTTGAAAGGAAATTAAAGGAGAAGAGAGAGAGAAATTACCTTTAGAATCCTCCTCTTGAGATCCTCTTTAAGGAAGCTAGGCTTGGTCTTTTGATGAGAACAGTAGCTTTTGGACGTGGGGGATGAGCTAGGGAAGGTGTTTGGGAAGAATTTAGAGAAGGATTGGAGCTTGAGAGGTGTGAGGAAAAGAGGGAGTGAAGGGTGGCTTTTATAGTGGAGGGGAGAGGGGTTTCCTTAATATAAAATTGATTAGTTCATTAATTCCACCAAAGACAAGGAATAGTGAGTCTTGGATGACCAATAATAGTAATTTTATAATGTAATCCCGAACCAAGTGGGCTTACATCAACAGAACATCAACAATGACTCAATTAATACATTATTTAGCTTTTATTGTGAATTATCGGATTCCACTATTCATCAAAAATTCAAGTACCTCAGAAAAATCCCAAAAATTTACCCCAACCATTTTTCTACGTGTATAATCAAAAAATGAAGTCCATTTTTCAAAAATAATTTTCTAAGTATTATTAATTTAATATTTAAATAAAATCATAATTTACTTAAAAAACAGTTTTTAAGATTAAAACTGATTTTATAGTTCTTTAAAAAATTAAGTAGGGTCTTATAAAATTAACTAAAATCTATTAGACATTGTTTCAATACTTTATTAATACATTCCAGGGGAATATATATTCTTTTAAATTAATTAATTAATTATAGTTAATTATTTATGACTTAAAAAATACAAAAAAACGTTTACTAAGGTCAAATTATCACTTTCTATGCTGTCTAAATTTTATTTTATTATTCATAGGTAATGTTACTCATATTTACTATTCATAAGGGTCATATTACTATTAATAAGGGTAGGTTACTATTCATAACAGTAGGTTACTATTCACAAAAAATTATTTTTGTATCATTAGACTCCAAAAACTATATTGAACAAAACCGTGTATGTCGGATTTTAAAAATTCCAAACATAGGGGTGACAAAATTATGTTTAAAGGTCACTTATGACTTAGTAGTTCATTATTTTATGTTTTTATGACCTAGATATAAGGAGGGATTTTTCCATTGAAAATGGATAGTATGGGTGTCATATTGATACATGTCCCAACAATTGTAATGGAATTTAGATTCATGATACAAAAGAATTGGAGGAATGTAAATGAGGAGAGAGAAATTCCTTTGAGAATTTCAGCATAGTAATGGGTGTATATGGGAGGCATTTAATGAGGGATAAAGGGGTCTCGAATCAATAAAACATAATGAGGGAACTATAGGGGAGGTGAGAAATCATACCCCAACATTTATAATTGAATTTAGAATGGCATTACAATTTTAAAAAGCTTGTATAAAAAGAGAAAGGTATGAATTCCATACATTAAAGTCTGATCTGAAGGGCTTGGGAGAGGCTTGAGGGGGGCTTCTTGGGAGCTTGGGGTGAATTGGGAGGATTCCAGAGAGAGGAGGGATGAGATTGGATGAACTTTAAAAGCTTTGTGTGAGGAGGAATTTGGAGCTTAGGTGGGTTTATATAGGAAAAGAGAGGGAATTCATTATTATTTAGGTTTTGGATACCACACAGTAAACTAATCAAAACCACCAACCATCCCATAGTATTTGACAAGGGTTTTTCCAAATGGGAGTGGAAAACAAAAATTTATTAGTTAAATGGCCAAAATTCTTAAAATAATACGGGTTTCTTATGTGGAGGTTAGTCACACACTCACGGAAAAAAATTTAAAAAGAGAAAATGATTTGTTGGTCTTGGAGGGACCACTAAAGCTTTTTAAAATAAATAAAACAAATATAAAATCAAATTATTTTAATGATAATAAATATATTGGCAGAAAATAATAATTATTTTATTTTATTACATCATTATAAGGTAATTATGATGACATAAAATGCATTATATATTTAAACGGTATTTAATTTTTACCCAAAAAAGCCGACGGTCTCAGAAAATTTTAAAATATTCACCATTGGATAATTTTGACAACCTGATTCCAAAAATAATATTCATTTTATCTAAGTAATTTTCTAAATATTTGAATTTTTACTTTTAAAATAAAAGCATCCATTATTGAAAATTCATGGGTTTTGACAAAAACACTTTTCAATCCTTAATGAATTTACAATAGCATTCATAAAAGTATACCACAATTTATATTTAATCAAAAATTATTTAATGATAATAATATTTTATTAAAATATTATTTAAATAAAAAATTTATTAATTCATCAAAATAGATTTCTTAGTCAAATATTTACTAAAAATACAATTTGTGCTTCAAAAACTATTTACAAACTAACAATTAATATATATATATATATATATATATATTCTCCATACAAGTACAATGTACATAGTCATAGTGATTGGTTATCTTTACATAACCCCTTTATAACACCAACATAAGTCATAATGGTATGGTGTGCGATGGTGATTGACTCTTGGGGTGGCTTAGCTAACATCACTCAAGTGGTAATCTCTATCATCTTCCACTTCTTTCATAGTCAGTTCCGATCAAACATAACTTTTTAAAGAACAGCTTGGTCTTGGTCAAGAGGTAATCCAAATAATGACACCTCATTTCTGAGCTCTGATAAATGCGCTTCGTATGGGGAAATTCTACTTGATGAGACAATTTCTCCCTTTGTCTTGGTAAATTGGATTTGTTAAAGCCCTATATTTATACTAAACATGTCATCATTATGCAATGGATATATTAGCAACGGTCAAAATTCATAACAGTAGTTTAAAATCCAAAACATAAAACCAAATAAGTGCATACATTTTACGTAACAATAAGAATACGTTTATATAGACCAAGATGAATTTCAATTAATGAATGTTTGGGTCGTTACAAACTTCCACCCTCTAGATATTTCACCCTTAAAATTTCATTTACCCACACTAAACAGATATAGGTGAATTTTCTTCATCACTTCCTCTGATTCCCGCATCACTTCTTCAAACTTGTGGTTTCTCTACAACAACTTTACAAGGGGCATTGTCTTATTTCATAGAAATTTTTCTCTACGATCTACAATCTTCACTAGTGGCTTCTCATAAGAAAGATCATCCCTTAATTTTACAACCTCTGAAGAGAGTATATGTGAAGGGTCTGGTATGTAATTACTTAGTAAAGATACATGAAAGAAATTACTCACATTGAACATAGTAGGTGGAAGTTCTATTCGATAGGCCACATCCCCGTCATGATCAAGAATCTCAAAGGGGCCAATGTACCTAGGACCTAACATCGATTTCATTCCAAACCTCATGACCTTCTTCAACGGAGATATGTGTAGAAATTTCATGTCTCTAACTTTGAACTCAAGGTCTATTCGATGGTTATCTACATAACTTTTCTATCGACTTTGGGCTACCTTGATATGATGATGAGTGGTTTTCACCTTCTCCACAATTTCTTCGACCATTTCAGGTCCTCACATCTTGTAGTCACCAACTTCGTGACAACATTTCATCATTATACACTTCTTCCTATATAGGGCTTCATAATATGCCATTCAGATGTTCGAGTGGAAACTATTATTGTATGAGAATTCAACCAGGGGAAGATGTTGGTCGCACCCTCCTCTGAAGTCCATAGAACATGATGTTACCATATCATGTAGTGTCTGAATAGTTTGCTCAGATTGGCCATCAGTTTGAGGATGATATGTCATTTTGAAGTTCACTTGAATGTCAAAAGAATGTTGAAGACTCTTCCAAAACATAGAGGTGAATCTTGTATATCGATCAGATACAATTGATAATGGTACTCCATGCAGCCCTACCACTTCCCGGATATATATCCTCGCCAGTTTATTATATGATAAATCCTCCCGAATTGAAATAAAGTGTGCAGACATTATAAGACGATCCAAAAAACCTAGATTGCCTTGTTTCTATTGGATGTCTTTAGAAGTCCAGTGACAATGTCAATTGTGATGTTCTCCCATTTCAATTCTGGGGTGGGAAATGGTTGCATCATTCCCTTGGACTTCTGCATCCCTGTTTTCACTGGCTAACACACTAGGCACTTTGATGTATACTCAGAGATCTCATTATTTATATTATCCCATCCACAATACTCTCAGATACCACAATAGATTTTTTTGTTTCCTTAGTGAATAGAGAAATTTGAACTATGTTCATTCTCCCAAAGTTCCTTATTCATATCCATACTTGATGGAACACGTATTCTTTTCCCATATCTCAGAATTCCTTATTCATTAACATTTAACTCTGAGGATTTCCATTTTCTGATAGGTTCCACTTTCTTTTGAATTCCTACATCATCCTTTTGAGCATCCTTTAAATTTTTCAAAAGGGATGGTTAAAAAATTATTTGTGAAAGGATTAATGGTTTCCCTTATTTATGATTCCCATGTCCAACATCATCAAATATAACCATATTGGATCGTTTTTAACTATTTTCAATAATATAATCATAGGGTGCATTCTACTTAGATCATATTCCACCTTGTTCGATTTACCAAGGTGGTAATGGATTGAGTAGTCATAGTCTTTCATCAGCTCTGTCCATCTTCATTGGCGCATGTTCAACTCTTTCTATGTGAATATATACTTGAGGCCTTTGTGGTTCTTATATATTTCACACTTCTCCCCAAATAGATAATGCCGTAAAAATTTTAAATTTATGATCATCGCGGCTAAATCCAAATCATGTTTTGGATAATTCTTCTCATGAACATTCAATTTCCTGGAATCAGGCAAAGACTTTTTAATTTTTCATCAACACACTGCCCATGCATTTCTTCGAAGAATCGCTGAATACCACAAAAAGTTCTCCACTTGTGGGTAAAGTGAGCACGATCATAGTGATAATCCTTCTTTTCATCTTCTTGAATATTTCTTCACATTCATCACTCCAAACAAAATTTACTCCTTTATGTGTTATCTTGGAAAAAGGGTTGGAAAATCATGAAAAATTTCTCACAAATCATAGATAATATCCCACTAATCCCAAGAAGCTACGGATATCCATTGCTATTTTTTCCTCATCAATCCTTCTATTGCAGTTGTAATTGAGGGATCCACAAATATCTCATTGCTTTTGATGATATGTCCCAATAATGAGACCATCTTCAAGTAGAACTCTCACTTTCAGAACTTTTTATAGAGTTCTCCTTTAGAAATGTCCATATTATAGTTCTTAGATTCTCTTGAAAATCTTCCTTGGTTTTGGAGTATATTATAATTTCATCCACAAAGACAAATAAATTTTTTTCAATTTAATCTCTAAAGAATCTATTCATCAAGGCCATGTAGATTTCTGGAGCATTAGTGAGTCCGAAAGGCATTACTATGAATTCATGGTGATCGTATCTTGTACACAAATTCATCTTAGGTATATCATCCTTCTTCACCCTAACATGATAATATCCCATACTCAAATCTACCTTGAATAAGTATAGTGATCCATGCAGCTGATTAAACAAGTCATCAATTCATGGGAGAGGATACTTGTTCTTTATCATGATTTTTTTAGATCACGATAATTATTGAAAAGGCACATTGACCCATCCTTCTTCTTGACGAAGGGGACTGGTGCACCCCATGGTTCAACACTTGGTCGTTTAAACCCTTTATCTAGATTCTCTTGTAGTTTTTTCTTCATCTCCACAAAAACGATTCTATACGGTGTCTTGGATATTTGTAACGCCCCAGGTATAAGGTCAATTGAGAATTCAACATCTCTTCTAAGAGGATGACAAGGCAATTCTACTAGAAAAACATCAACAAATTCCCTCACAAAAGGAATGTCTTCTAGGATGGTTTCCACCTTATACTCAACCATCTAAGCCAGATACGCATGCTCATAGAGAAGTGATATCCATGGATGAGATGCTGGAAATAAATAAGATTCATCCTCCTCCTTGAACTTGTAAAAAATCGGGGGTTGATTCTCCACATGGAGAGTGATTTCCATCTCATATCAATTTATATTGGCTCTATATAGGGAAACCCAAACCAGTCCAATAATCGCATCAAATTCTACTAGAGGGAGTATGATGGGGTGTTTTTCTAGAATTTCAATCCTTATATTGTGATATGAGAGGAGTTATATTCTTGGGATACAATGATATCCCCATTTTCTGTACTCACTAACAGCTTTACTTCCCTGATTTTAGGTGGTGTTGGGATTGTTCTACTAATCCTTCGGGATATAAAAGAATGTGTAGAACCTGAATCAAAAAGTATGATCGATATTTTTGAATGAATAACTTGCCTACCTATCACCACTTCAATATCGGGGTTTACATCAGTAGGTGTGATGGAAAAATCGCTCCCTTTCTGCCTTTGAGGTTGTTGGTTACCTTTGAAAACCCTTGTCTTAGGGAACTAATTTACAAGATGCTCTGGTTCATTGCAGTTGAAGCAAGGAACAATGTATTGAGAGTTGAATGGAGTGTTCCTATCCTCATCGCAGCAATGTATTTTTCTTGTCAGAAGTGAACAACTAGGTGTCCCTCTCTTCCACACCTAAAACATTTCCTCATCCTTTTCACGCAATTTTTGGGGTGCTTCTTTCTACACCTTTGGTAAGTGGGGTGCTGGATCTTCTTAGCACTGTTGGATTTATCCATTGGACCACTAGAATTGTAATCCACCTTATGATTTTTATCCTTATAATACCAATGATATTATATGATCTCCATTTTGACCATGAGGGAACATCAAATAATATAATCATAGCTGTCTATGTCACGAATTTCTTGGTATTTCTGCCGGATATTTTTCATCC
This sequence comes from Viscum album, assembly GCA_963277665.1. Taxonomy (NCBI): domain Eukaryota; kingdom Viridiplantae; phylum Streptophyta; class Magnoliopsida; order Santalales; family Viscaceae; genus Viscum; species Viscum album. The sequence goes on from OY728125.1 coordinate 1,618,530,613, forward strand.
CGCCAAAGAAGCGATCAACATTGATTTCAGTGGTAATGAAAATTCCAAAATCATATCGTGAAATACATGGGATGTTTTCCTCATATGATCCAATATATTCATCATTTTTTTTCTTGAGGGAAAGGAAGTCCCTTTCCATCTTCAGCTATAGGGTGGGCGGAAAATATTTATCGAAAAATATTTTCTGGAAATCAATCCATTTCAATGCCTCGATCTCCTCCTCAGGCTTCATATTTTTTATCAATGTCCACTATTTATCAACTTCACCATCCATAAGATAATCATCCAGGAGAAAATTCTCTTTTTTGGAATATTTATGTAGGGAGAATATCTTTTCAATGGAGTTGATCCATTGTTCGACAATTGATAGATCATATGATCCATTAAAAGTAAGAGGGCTTTGTTTCCTGAAGATTTCGAGGGCGACGTGTTCTTTCTTAGGGGGGTTGAACATTCCTCTTGACCCATGTTTCAATTCAAATCTTGAGTTAACTGAGAGATGATCATTACAAAGTTTTCGATTACCACTCCCATCGGATTGGGCATCTCATTAGCACATTCATCACATTGATCTTCACAACGATTGTCAGAAAGAGTCCTCCTATTAAAAAATATTGGTTGGAATAAAAGAAAAGTTATAGGTAAAACATAAAGGGTAATCCAAGGAAACACAGATGACTTATAAATGTCTTTTATTTCCGTAACTTATGAATTTATAGGCTTCAATCTATGTTATCAATGATCTACTTTCTAACATATATTCTTAGGGGAATTTTTTTAATTCCCTTAATAATGGTTCATACTAAGCTTGTGAATTTACCAATGAATATCACCCAGGAGTGTATTAACCATGAGTGCATCAGGAACCATTTTCGTGTACTAGGATAACCCATGTCATGCCATAAACTCCTTATTAGGGTTTTCACCCCTAGGTAAATCTGTTCCAGAGCTGCCTCTACTTACTCGTATCCAATCATAGATGTAGTGTTTAGTAAAACAATTAATCAATACTCACCAAAACATAGGTATGTTTCATTATATATAGTGTTGTCTCTAGGGATTCACTAGGGTTTTCTAATCCTAATCCCAAAAATAACTACATTTATCCTCTGTTACCAACTATAAAAACCCTGCTCTTTATTACACAATTAAACTTGATTTGTTACATAACACCTTCACTTGATACAACATAGAAGATCAAGTGGTCTAGTGTCTTTGGGAATTAGTAACATTACATAACAACTTAAAACATAGAACACGTCATCTTATTGAAAACATCCTTTACATGACCACTATATTCCCTCTTATTTAGTATTGAATTGGATAACATGAGGACATGCATAAGAAAAGGGTGACCTATAAAGCATAATAATAAAGTAAACAAGGAATAACATGAATATTACAATACATGTTAGGAAATAGGTATATCAATGTAGCACAATAGAAACATAAACATGAACACATGATAAAGAATGATAATCATAACATAGAAATGTGGCAACAACACTTAACATAAAATTATCATGAGCCAAGGATCCTTGCACATGGAGAATGAGTAAACCATCATTTCACATGAAGCTAGATTAAACCCTCATTGCACTTGAATTAGTTTCTTTCAACACTCATTGCACATGACGTATCATAATACTATATTTTACACAATGCATTGGAGCATTATCAGGGTGCACCCTCTTTAAACATTTCATTTCATGCATAAGTGTGGCACATGGATCATAAAACATGGATTCATCAAAAATCATCATTTATTACACGATAAAATAATGTGGAATTCATACATGAAACTATATAGTCAAAAATTAAATATGAATAAAGTTGAATACACTTGATAGAGAAATTGGCATGGTATTTCACTACATAATGACTTTGGCTTGGAAAAATGTTGTGCAGTTTTAGAAGAATAATGACGTGACAAGAGAATTCATAAAATTGGTTGATGAGAGATAAAGGGGTGTCTCATTATATGTAAGGAAACAGACAGTAAGGTGGTCATATAGATACATGACCCCAAAATTTTAAGGTAATTTGGATTCAATTGAAAGAAAGTACAACTGAAAGTATGTACAGCTGAATGAAAGTAAAGCAGCTACTCGGTCATCCTCCAGGGTTTCTAGCTAAAGGGTAGGTACAGATGGCCTCCTCAGCACTCCACGTCCGTCCATCCGCTTCTTGCACCGTCACTATGAGTGGTTGACCTCTAAGTACCGTCCAGTCCTGCTACTCTCTTCCTCAGTCAGTGTTTTCCGTCTTCTGCAACCAACACAATGAGGTGCGGGCGTAGCCCGTGCAGGGGTGTGTATAACAATTCTCAGTAGGGACCTCGAGACCCTCAAGGTCTCACAATATCCAACAAGGATAACCACAAAGTAAAAAATCAACAGGTAGCCCTTACATTGGTATATGCCCATAAACATACCTAAGATATCTAGTAACCCATCTCAATCATGAGGAAATTACTAATGTCATTGACTCAGCTCAATACCAGGATTTTATTCTAGGGGTGGTAACATGTAACACTCCCAATGAAACTGTCGAAACCTCAACTACTCATGTACTCTTCCACTAAAGAGTATCGTGGGTCTGCCGTGTCACACAGAGGTGCTTCCCACTACCCTGGACTACTGTTGTACTTATACTATCGAGTACCGTGGGTCTGTTGCGTCACACAGAGGCGCTCCCCACTGTGGGTCTGCCACGTCACATAGAGGCACTCCCCCTAGTAGCCTACTGAGGTTCTCCTCATGTCACGTATCATGGTTATGATGCGTCACATAGAGGCACTCCCCATTGTGGGCCTGCAACGTCACACAGAGGCGCTTCCCACTGGTCTAGTCAAAACACTCTGAGTCGAAAGTTCAACAGTCGTCAGATCTCAGCTATCTACTAGGTCTTCGTCCTCCGCTCACTCGTCTCTGAGAGGATCCGCTCTATGAGCTAGTAGTAAATACTCCAAATATCACGAAGTCCCATGTAGAAGTATCTCCATTTTTTGCCTCATCATAGGGGTATCAATGCAACAGATGGTGTGTCAATCGGACGCCCGGTCTGTGAGTAATTGACATTTCCGTTCCAGGGGCCCGATTGGATTTTAGGCTCAATCCAACCTGACTGTATCCCAACTATTTACAAAGATCAAGTTGGGTATGTCAAAAGAACCATCTCTCTCTCTAAGATTTCCGTCACTAGAGACGGTTCATCGATTGAACACATGTAGCACAAGATATGATGAAAAGGGGTATTCATGCTAATTGAGTCTGTACTGGGGTCTGATCCGGTCTGCGGGTCCGACCTGGACCTGATGGGAGTGGCCCGGCCCGAGGGGTGCCCCTGACTGAGATAGAGGCCCGGCCCTGGGGCGGACGAGCCCGAAGGCAGCCCAGTCCGAGGGAGTGACCCAGCCTGAGGGGTCGGCCCGGCCCGATGGCGGCTCGACCCGAGGGGGCGGCCAGGCCTGATGGCGGCCCGGCCTCCCGGTTGGCCCTACGGCCCAGGCGGCCTGGTAGGCCGGTGGACCGGCGGCTCAGCGGGGGTCCGTCTTAGCCACGAATACGGGAAACAGCATACCCCTTGGCTCCCCGAACGACTTATCCATTCGAGTGTGAGCCGAAACTAGTTTCAAGTGGTTCTGGTCCAGTACTTGTGGGACCCACTAGGTCCTGCTCCTCCCAGCTGGCCGAGCAGGCAACCGCTCCACCTTCTCCACTGTGGCCCGCCCTGGCTGCGGCTCCACTACTCCACGCAGCGCGACGATGTGGCATCGCCTCCGCTGCGGCCTGGCCTGGCTGCGGCCTCTAGCTCCTCAGCACGGCCCGATGACACCGTGCTCACCATCTGACCATCGCAGCACTCCTGGCCATGGCCCCCTTCTTCCGGCACGGTGCGACAACACCACGCCCCTCCTGCACCGCCACGACCTACCTGGCCACACCCGGTTCTTTTCACGGTGCGGTTGCGCCGCACCCCTTCGGTATGTCGGTGGCCTTCGCACCACCAGTTTCCTTTTTGGTAGGCCCAACGCGGGCCGATTTCCTTTACGGTCGGCTCGACGCTAACCGTCGTTGCTCCGCCTCCATCGTCAACAAATGAGAACAACAAGGGGGAGGGTTGGTCTATTTTCATGTGGTCTGATACCTCCTCATTATGTTGATATCAATCGGCAACTCTCAAACCATAAATTTAATGAAGAAGAATGGGAATAAAATCCACTCAAACCCCTACATTCTTTTATCGATGATCATTGATAAAGTCGTGGAAAGGTGGCATTGATTCGTCGACGTCGGAAAAATAAGTGTATAATCGTCGTTGGAAAATGAGCGTTCAGAGGGGACGAAGTCAAATACATCGTTCTTCGCGGTCGTCTCGATTTCTTTTGGCACGGTTGAAGATCGATGAAGGAGTTAGATGATCTTCGATAAACTATGAAGAGGAGTTCTTGACATTCATTGTTGAGAGGAAGAAGTTCTCCAAATTCTTCAATGTCCTCTCTCCAAGTCTGACCCAAATTAATGTTGCCAACCAAAATAAAATAAAAGGTTTCACTATTATTTAATTGTTGGAAATATTTCAAAATATTTCAAAAGGTGGAGTTTAATTAATTGGTGAAACTTAACCAAATAAATGAAGTGGGTTGGCTCAAATAAATGGTGGATGAAGTTGAAGAGGCTCTCCACTTAATTGGGGGTTCCAAGAGGTTACAACCCCTAGGTGGTACCACCATGGAATATCCTCCCAAGGGAAGTTATGTACGGGTGGGCCCCACCCCCATAACCTCTCATGGGAGGTTATGGTGTGGTGGCCCTTACCACTAACCTCCTCTTGAAATTTTAACCAGAAATAATAAAATAAAGTTAACACTTTATTTTTATTCAATTTAATTAAAAACTCCAAATCTAACGTCCATTCTCGTTAGAACGCAACTACGGTGAAGGTCTCACTATAAAATCACCAAGTTGTGAGCTCAACAGTGCCCTCTAACTTCAATTCCGAGCATCAGTTCAAAATATATGAAATCATGCTCATATGATTACTAAAAGTACTTGAACAAATATTTAGAAATTTATTCTGGGCACACCGGGACTCAGAATCAAGCGCCATAAATTTTTGTGGACTCATAAAAATAACAAGAATTTAAGGATAAAATTTCCATTAAATTTAAACATCTTTAAATTCCCCCCACCTCAGGGCTTTAGATCCCCGTAAGCTATAACTGAATCTAAAGGAACAAATGGGGGTACTGAGCACACATCTGAGCCTCCCGCTCCCATGTGCTATCCTGGAGGTTCCCATGCTGCCAGCGAACACGCACCAGAGGTATCGACAGTCCACGTAGGACCCACTCCTGTCGATCCTCAATCTCTACTAGAACCTCTATGAAAGTCTCCCCATCATCGATGTCCTGCTCTCTTTGGTCAATAATGTGGGATGGGTCATGCACGTATCTCCTCAGCTGAGATATGTGGAAGACTTCGTGTACCCATTGCAACTGAGGTGGAACAGCTATGTGGTAAGCCACCTCGCCTACTCTAATGAGGACCTGAAAAGATCAGATAAATCATGGAGATAACTTTCCAACTCAGCGAAATCACCATATACATCATCGAGTTGAGACCTGTAGAAAGACGTGGTCCCCATCCTCGAAGTCTTGAGGTATCCGCCTCCTGTCAGCATACGAATTCTGTGTGCTCTGTGCAATCTTCATCTGCTCTTGGATGATCTGCACCTTCTCCGTGGTATCCCATACCATCTCTGGTCACACTAGTGCTAACTCCATTGGGTCTGTCCAGTATAGTGGTGATCCTCAAGGTCGACCATACAAGGCCTCAAAAGGTTCCATACAAATGGTGGAGTGATAGATATTGTTGTAGGAAAACTCCACCAAAGGTAAATGGTCATACCAGTTGCGACCACATTTGAGGACACAATCACAGAGCATGTCCTCGTGAGTCTGAATGGTCCTCTCGGTCTTTCCATCCATCTGAGGATGGAAGGTGGTGCTCAGACGAAGTTGTGTCTCGAAAGCCTCTTGAAACCCCTTCCATAGCTGAGAAGTAAATCATGCATCAATATCAGAGAAAATAGAAGAAGGTACTCCATGTAAACGCACAATCTCTTGCACATAGAGGCATCTCGAGCTCTCTACAGATTCCTGCTCTCTGATCGGTAGGAAGTGGGCCGACTTGGTGAGTCGGCCGATGATCACCCATATCGAATCGTGACCCCTGAATGTATGTGGAATACCCATCACGAATTCTATAGATATCCCATCCCACTTCCACCATGGGACCTCTAAAGGATGAACCAAGCCTGCTGGTACCTGATGCTCTACCTTCACATGCTGACAAGTGTGGCACCGTGAGATAAACTCCGCTACTTCCTTCTACATACCTGGCGACCAGTGCTATCTTCGAAGGTCCTGATACATCTTCACCACTTTTGGATGTACCACTAGATGGGAAGGGTTTAACTCAATCCACACTTCCTCATGAAGTGCAACAGGTACCATGGTACATCCTCTGAAGAGTATGATGTGCTCCCCACCTTTAGAAAATCAATCAAGTGCATGCACTGTAGATATCTAAGCATGTCGTGTCTTGCAGTCAACGTCCCCCTGCTATGCCTCCTTGACTCACTGAAGTAGTGGGGGCGTGACTGTAAGAGACTGTAGATAAGCTGCTCCATCGCTACCCATAAAGGATATATGCAAGGAAGCAAGCTGCTCTGTCATCTCTCCTAGGAGCTGTATACCAAATCTTTTGTTGAGCGCATCTGCAACAATGTTCCCCTTCCCAGGAGTATAAACAATATCAAAGTCATAATCCTGGAGGAACTCAATACAACACCGATGTCTCAGGTTCAGTTTGTTCTGAGAGAAGATATACCTGAGAATCTTGTGATTAGAGTACATGGTAAAAATTTCTCCCATCAGATAGTGCTTCCACATCTTCAATGCGAAGACCACTGCTGTTAACTCTAGGTCATGGGTTGCGTCGTTCTGCTCATGTTGTCTATGCTGATGAGAACCGTATGATATCACAGCTCGCTCCTTCATAAGGACACACCCGAGTCCAGGCCCTGATGCATCACAGTAGACTACGTACCCTACGCCCTCCTCTGGAAGCCTCAAGATGGGGGCACTAGTCAACCTCTGCCTCAGCTCCTGAAAGGTCTGTTGGCATCTCTCCAACCACACAATGGGTTTCCCCTACTTCATCAAGGATGATTGTGGTGATGCAGCCCTAGAGAAGTCTGGAACAAACCCCCAATAGTATCGAGCCAAGACCAAGAAACTTTGTACCACCATCACACTCACGGGTGGCTCCCAAAAAAGTACCGACTCAATATTTTCTATATCTACTGCAACTCCAACTTCCGAGATGACGTGTCCCAAGAAGTGAAACTCTAGAATCCAAAACTTGCACTTCGAGAGAATACTATAAAGCTGGTTCTCTTTGAGTGTGACCAGTACTACCTGCAAATGGTATTCATGCTCCTCCTCAGTAGTCGAGTAGATCAAAATGTCATCAATGAAGACCACAATAAAGAGATCAAGGTAAGAATAGAAGATCATATTCATGAGACACATGAATAGTACTGGAGCATTGGTTATGTAGAAAGGAATAACCATGAAATCATAGTGGTCGTACCGACACCTGAAAGCCATCTTCTCCTCATCCTCATCTCGATCTCTGAGCTGGTGATAGCTTGTTCTGAGGTCTATCTTCGAGAACCATCGTGCTCCCTTGAGCTGATCAAAGAGGTTGTCAATCCTCGGGAGTGGTTACTTGTTTTTCATGGTCAACTGATTTGGGTGACAGTAGTCAACACAGAGCCTCAAGTTCCCATATGCCTTCTTTGAGAATAGAATCGGGGTTGCCCAGGGAGAAACACTGGGCCGAATGAATCTATTCCTCAGTAAGTCATCCAGCTATTCCAGCAGCTCATGAAGCTTAGCGGGAGCCATCTAATATGATGGATTAGACATCAGTGCCATCCTGGGGTATAGGAAAATGTAGAAGTCCACCTCTCTTGGAGGATGTAGTCTTGGAACTTTTTTAGGGAAATCATCTGCGTACTAGTCCACCACTACAGGATAAGTGAGACTCTCGACATCAACTGCTCCAATGGTCAGGCCATCCAACAAATGAGTGATCGACCGCACCCACCTTCTAGTAAGTTCATCCTATGTTACAAAGGCTCCCTTCTAACTGGTGAAGGTAAACCTTGTCCCATCTGTGCGGACAAACCGCACTTTGCACCTAATATAGTCGATCTGGGTAGAGAATGTAGATAACCAGTCCATACACAAAATGATGTCATAAGGATTCGACGCCGCTACTAGGATATCCCAGCCGATGTTCTGGCCTCCTAGAGTAATCTCACACTGCGGGCACCTATGCGTAATCATCGAATAAGCTCTCGTAGGAGTATCTAGCTGTAAGGATCGATCCAACGACTCCATCGGAATCTCTGAGCTCTGAACGAGGTTAGTGTAAATGAATGAGTGACTGGAACCTATGTCTATGAGAACTGCATATAGGGTGGAGTAGGCACAGAGAGTACCTAGAATCATCTCTGGATTTACATGGTCGTATGCCTCAGCTACATGAAGCTGAGCTCTCTCTTGTCCACCAGCTCCCTGAGGTCGGGGTGGTTCTCCTAGTGGTGGTGGTGGTAACACCTCAAAATGTCATCCATCGCCAGCTGCTCAACCAGCTCCTCTACCACGTCCTCATGCGCCCTATGGATCACCTCGACCAAACCTCTGCCTCTGCCTGGGAGGTCCCTCAACTGTCTGCTGATAATCTGAATGGTGATTCAGACGGTCACAAGCCATGTGACCCTACTGACTGCATGAGTAGCACTATATTATCTTGGGATATAAGTCACTACCCCGGGAGCCCCGAAAAACTAATCCTAAGTCGTGCGGTCATCCACCCATGGGTCTGGTCCCCTTTTACCTCTTCCCCATCAGTCTACTTCCAGGTGCATAAGACTCCATTGCAAGTCAACTAGTGGAGGGTCTCACTACGAGTCGTTGCTCAAAAAGGAAACTCTCCACTAGGAGGCCTCTCTCTTACACTCCTTCCTGTGTCAGGATGTGGAGGGAGATCATCGAGACCCTGATCTCTCACCTGAGCCCCATCTCGAAGGTCCGGGCCCTGAATAATGGGTCCCAAAACATAAAAATGGATTAGATAGAGAGGTCGGTGAGCCTCTATGAATACTGGGCTACAGTCATGGTACACTGTTGTAGATGTAGAATATCTTATATCCGCACCACATGAAGGGTGGCTGGAACAAACTCTGCCTGGAACTGGCTCTCGAAGTATATCCAGAGTAGTGTCACCTCTTCGGGGACATGAAGCATCAGGCTCTACCATCTACCTTTTTCTTCCTGAAGGAGACTCACAACAAGGATCACCATGAGGTCTGCTGGTGTCCCTAACAGCCTAAAGACACTCACCACAGCCTCTAGTCAATCCTCAGCTGCATGTGGGTTCGTCTCTCCCTAGATCCTGGGTGGCCTCTGTCATTGGAACTTATGCAATGCGCTCAAGTAGTGTGCATCGTCTACTGCTGGGACCGGTGGCATCAGTGGTCCAACGGGATGTGGTACCCCTGGTGCCTCTTCTGGTAAAGTTCCCTACACCGAGGCCACGTCGCTCAGTATTCTGTTAGAGAATACGACTCTCGGTGCTCTGTGGGGAGGCATCTTGAAGAAACAGATGTGACATAGTCAAAAGATTATACATGGTGAGCTGACCTGGTTGAGCATACTTAAGAAAACTTGTGAAAAAACACACACAATTAGTGTCTTCATGCACTAAGTTGGAAATTAGTAGTCAGGGTCCTGGTGTATGGATAAGTTGGCCATCTGTACCGACACTGGACTCCCAGAACTGAAAACCACACTTAGTACCTTTAACACTATTGATTCAACAAAATGAAGGATTAGTGTCCTATGTTTGGTGGCATAACTGACTCCTCCGATACCAATTTTTCATGACCCGTCCTTGGGGACCATGCCGTGACAACCCCAAGACCGCCTTCTATAGGGAAGGGGCTAGAAACTAGCACCAAAGGCGTAAATCCCTAAGCTGGGAAGTGATTGCCTTTATAAAAAGTAAACACACACAGTCAGATTACAGAACTGGAAGAAAATCACTAAGCAAAACTGTATACAGAAGAAGTGTTGGAAAGTAGAAGGGGCTAGAAATTCAAGCCCAGTAGTAAATAACAGGTACAACTGAAAGCAATTACAACTGAAAGTAAGTACAACTGAAAGCAAGTAAAGTAGTTACTGGGTCATCCTCTAGGGTTCCTACCTGAAGGGTATGTAAAAATGGCCTCCTCATCACTCCATGTATGTCTGTCCTCTCCATGCACCGTCACATCGAGCTGTCCACCCCTAGGAACTGTCTAGTCCTGCTACTCTTTGCCTAAGTCAGCGTTTTCTGTCATCTGAAACCAACACAATGAGGTGCGGGCGTAGCCTGTGCAGGGTTGAGTATAACGATACTCCGAAGGGACCCCGAGACCATCAATGTCTCACAATACCCAACATGGATAATCACGACATATACCTATGTTATATAGTAACCCATCTCAATAATGAGGAAATTACTAATGTCATTGACTGAGCTCAAAACTAGGATTTTAATCTAGGGGTGGTAACATGTAACACTTCTAGTCAAACTGTCGAAACCTCGGCTACTGGTGCACACTTCCTCTAAAGAGTAATGTGGGCCTTCCGCGTCACACAGAGGCGCTTCCCACTATCCTGGAATGCTGTGGTACTCCTCCTGTAAAGTGCCATGGGTCTGCTGCATCACCCAGAGGTTCTCCCCACTATGGTACTCCCTCGTCACATAGTGGTGCTCCCCCTTGTAGCCTACTGAAGTACATCTCTTGATGAGTACTGCGGGTCTGCTATGCCACACAGAGGCACTCCCCACTGTGGGTCTGCCGTGTCACACAGAGGCACTTCCCACTGGGCTAGTCGAAACACTCCGAGTTGAAAGGTCAGCCTTCATCAGGTCACAACCAGCTATTATGTCTTTGTACTCCACTCGCTCATCTCTGAGAGGCTCTACTCCATGAGCTACTGGTCGATACTCCAACTGTCACGATGTACCATGTAGAAGTATCTCATAGTTCCGCCTCATCATAGGGGTATTAACGCAACATATTGTGCATCAATCGAAGGCCCGATATGTGAGTTATTGGCATTTATGTTCCAGGGGCCCGGTTGATTTTTAGTCTCAAACCAACCCGACCGTATCCTAAATGTTTCCAAACATCAATTGAGGTATGCTAAAAGAACCTCCTATCTCTAAGATGTCTGTCACCGTAGACGGTTAATCGATCGGACAACTATAACCCCTGATATGGAGAAAAAGGTGTATTTGGGCTAAACGGGTCTGGACTGGGGTCTGACCCGGTCCGCAAGTCCCACCCAGCCCGGAAGGGAGTGGCCCGACCCGAGGGGTGGCAAGTCCCGAGATAGTGGCCCGACCCGAGGGGTGGCAAGGCCCGAGACAATGGCCCGACCTGAGGGGGCAGCCCGACCCGAAGCCGGCCCGACCCGAAAGAGTGGCCAGCCCTTTGGCAGCCCGACCCAAGGGAGTGGCCCGACCCGAGGGGGCAACCAGGACCGATGGTGGCTCGGCGGCCCAGTAGGCCTGGCGGCCTGGTTGACCCAGCAGCCCGTTTGGCCTGGCGGTCTGGTCGGCCTGGCGGGGGTTCACCTTAGTCGCGGCCAGGGGAAAAACTGCGCGCCTCCTGGCTTCCCCAATGGTTTTTTCATTCGGGTGTGAGCCAAAAAAGGTGCTAGTCTAGTACACCCAGGACCTACTAGTTCCCGCTCCTCCCGTCTAGACAAGAGGCCAGACACTCCACCTACTGCGTTGTGGCCCGCCCTGGCCATGGCTCCTCTACTTCCCATGGTGCACCGATGCCGCGCCACCTCTGTTGTGGCCCAGACTGGCCGCGGCCTCCAGCTCCTCTGCGCGATGTGATGGTGCCTCACTCACCGTCTGACCGTCGATCCCCTCCGGCACCGCCGTGGCCCGCCTGGCCGTGGCCTGATTCATTGTGCGGTGTGACGGCGTCGCGTCACTTCAGCGACCTCGCGGCCTCCGCGCTGCCGGTTTCCTTTGCATTCGGCCCGACGCTGACCCTCGTTGCTCCACCTCTATTGTGAACAAACGAGAACAACAAGGTGGAGGGTCGGGACATGTTCGTGCGGTCCTACCCTCTTCGTTATGGTGATATCAATCAGAAAATCTCAAACAATAAATTGAATGAGGAAGAATGAGAATAAAATCAACTCAAACCACTAACTTCTTTTGACGATGATCATTGATGAAGTCGTGGAAAGGCAGTGTCAATTCGCCGTCATTGGAAAAATAAGTGGATAACTGGTTTTGGTGTATGAGAATTCAGAGGGAACGAAGTCGAAGACGACATCCTTCGTTGTCATCTCCTATTATTTTGGCATGGTTGAAGATCGATTAAGGAGTTCGATGATCTTTGGTGAACGATGAATATGTGTTCTTTGCGTTCTTCATTGAGAGGAAGAATTTCTCCAATTTTTTTAATGTCCACTCTCCAAGACCCACCAAAATGAAAGTTTCAAACCATTATAAAATAATCGGTTTGTCTATTATTTACTAGATGGAATGAATTCAAAAGATTTCAAAAGGTGTTGTTTATTTAATTAGTGAAACACTACCAAATAATTAAAGTGGGTTGGCACAAATAAATGGTGGATGAAGGTAAATAGGATCTCCACATAATTGAGGGTTCTAAGAGGTTACAACCCCCGGGTAGTCCCCATCATGGAATATCCCCTCAAGGGAGGTTATGTGAGGGTGGGACCTACCTCTATAACCTCTAACACAAGAATACAGTTTCATAGTTTCTCCTTAGACTCAGGTGGTTTGGTCCAAACCGTTCTCAAGCTATGCTAGGATAACTATACAATAATAAATTTAACTAAAAATTTCCCTACCACAACATAATGCAGGGTTAACCCCCAAACCATTCACAAAAATAGTTCATAGGGATTAAACGCACCCAAAACCTCCAAAACTCAATCAATATCACTGGAAACTCAATCCTAACCTCAAAACAAATATCTAACATTAACAAATAAATAAAATAAAGTAAAACACATTGTTAGGGTGTAAAAATTCTCCCAACCATAAAAAATTTCTTCCCTTATAAATTCATTTTTCTAAAAGAGAGGCAAAACACAAACCCAAAATGGAATGGAACATAATGGAACCCTGAACCTGGATGTGACTTCTCAACTCCACTAGTCACGCCTAACAATATCTGAGGAAAAAATCAGGAAAACTATATAAAGGGATCTCCACACAACAAGAAACCAACTTATCATGATGACACTTACATTGGGAAACATAACATGAACTAAACTACGAAATCCACACATAGTACAACCATCTGAACCTCCATGAAATCTCACGTCAAAACAAAAACCCCCAACACAATAAAAAACCCAGGAAAATAACTCCAACCATACATTGATTCATCATTTCTACTTCACATGAGAATCTCTAAAATGATTGTAACTGAAAAAAGAAACCAATCCACAAAAGGTTTTCTATTAACGATCGACACCCATAAAGCACAACCGTAGAGTTATAAGAAAATGAAACCACCAATCCCTTTATATTAAAAATAAAAAACAATAACCAAGATAACTACTACAAGGAAACATAAACTCTTCCCACTCTAAGGTTTCCCACATCCCCATAAATTCATGACTGCATGAAGAGGTTCACTCTAGGTAATCTGAATAGATATTTGATGTCCTGATGAACCTACTACCCAACAGTAAGGAGATGAAATCATCAAATAGATATTTCCATTTCTAGAAAATCCACTTGAAGAATTTATCCAGATGACCAAAATGACCACATCATTAACAGTTCTTCAGAGGATTATGATAAGGTGACCTTGAATGCCCAAACTGACCACACAATATGTATATGAGTGAACGATTCGATGAACAAGAAGCCAGAATAGACAAGGGAACTTCCATAGGAATTGGATCCTCTTTCGTACACCACATTCCATATAGGTAACCTTCATGAGCTCTAAGGGAGGCAAGATTACAAACCTCCAATGATTTCACTCTTGGAACCACTTTAGGAAAAAATGAATCATCCATTAGATTCCTGAATGAATCCCTAGGGAGGGTATGAATTGATCTTTAATATTTGGACTAAGACCCCAAATGAAAATAATTGCATTTATCCGATTCTATGATTCTTTCTTAGGATTACAAGTAACTACTTATTTATAATGATCAACATAGGACTTCACCGTCCGATGAAATTTCTGAATACTCAAGAGATCCATGAATTTCTTCATATTCTCACATGTGAGACAGGCCATCATATGAAAGTGGTATTAAAAACATCCCAAGTCACTCCCACATGAAATGATGATGGAATGATCTCTTTTTAGACATCTCTGCACAGAACATTAAAAAAACATAGAACAACACACACTCTCATGACTTTAGTCATTTCTAACGACATAAAAACACTTCGACCATCATCAAGACACACTAAAGTCTATAACGGGCCTCAATAAACAAATAAAACATAAAAAAATATGAGAATAAATTCACTCTACCACTCCACTGGGAGTCTAATAATGGAAAATGACTGAACAAAACTCATTGGAAACATTAGAGACCTTTTAGTCTGTAAACTCTAAGAAAACAATACATAATACAAGCCAATATCAAAATAAAAATCCATCATATACCAATAAAAACTCAACTAAATGAACTTCCCAAGATAGAAAACTAGTCATAAAGACCAAACATCAAAAAACCATGAAAAAATATTTAGTCTAAACCATCATTTCCATCAAAATTCCAAAACCATTTTTCAAAAAAAATCCCAATTTTCAACAAAACCATTTTCCCAAAAACCATTTACCATTTTAAAACCCTTATCCTAAAAAATTATTTTTGAAATCCACTCATACTAACAAAATCTAATACAAAACATAACTCATACCAATTTTACAAGAATAAGGAACTAGTTGTTATGCCAAACCCAACAATATATCTTAGTAGACCATACCCCAAGGGATAATCAAACATATAGAGTATCTAGAATCGTGAAATCTATCTACACATGGGGCACTACTCTATTATATATCATTGTGTAACATTATATTCCTTCCATTATCATCCCCTATCCACACATAACAAAACAAATACTCAAATCTCATACAACACCTGACAATTTGAGGTTCAGGATGATCAAGGGTTCATGAAGTTCTTCCCACACCTGACTATTGAGTCAAGATAATACCAATATCTATGATACATGATTCCTCAAATAAAAAATCTCTCACATGATATCATTTTTTCACAAACTAGTTAGAGATGCCATCATACCCAACACCTGACCCGGTCCGTGACAAGGCCTTAGAGGCATTCCCGATCTTCTCGGGCTGGAGAATACTGTCGTGAATTAAAGGTATCACTATGGGAATGATTTATCCCTTGATAAATAGATAAAAATAAAACTGATAGAACACACAACATAACCAATAATAATGGAAAATCTATAAATACTTAAAAAATACTGACATACAACAACTGAACAAAAGAGAAACTAAAAATGAAATTAAAACCAAATTGGGAATGACAAGATCTCCATGCAACCTCTTATTCACTACCATCCACATGTCCAAAATTATCCAAATTAAACTAAAAACTGCAACATAAACTTGAAAAATAGATAGGGTTTAATAATGCTTAGTGGAATAAGTAGGCTATGAGAATAAACATACTAGTAGGAACGCCCCATCGATTCAATATGTTTATTTTCCTAATATAGTCCCCAAATTCTAGTTTGAAAAAACATTTATAAAATAGGGTTTTTATTATTTTAAAGAACCAAAATCAAAATGCTTTTTAATTTGTTTTCCATTATAAAATCCATCTTGAGACACAAAATACCCAAATAATGAACTGAACAAGATGATAAAAATAATCAATGTTATAAATAAAATAAATAGTCCAGGTAGAAATAAAATAGGGGAGAAAATAATCCTCTGAAACAAAAAGAAATATAACGTACAAATAGAAAATCATTGGAATTTAACAAACATCTCTATAAGTAATCCCTAGAGATAATCAGTTCAGACTAACTAGCCGACATATGGTTTACCTCAACAGTCAATTACCAACTGAAAGCTCTAAATAGACTCACCAGTGGAAAATCCCACCTAGAATCTTATTAAATCTAGGGGTACAAACCCTTTTAATTGGGATCAACAATAATCCATCACTTGAACCACTAGATGATTCCCATAAATCCTATTGTAAGTGTACATGCGGAATATGGTGGTCCTCACATTCCTGGAAAAAACCAACAACCCATAGATTCCACCGTGCTGGCCTATCCCAAAAACCGAAACCATTTTATTGATGACCCCATCCTCTAAGGGAATACCATAGATTCTATCATCACATGTTAAATCAGACTAAGTTCTAACTGGTCCTTCACATCACATGTCTTTAAATCCACTTTACAAAACCTAACAAGGTGTTAACTAGGAAATTATATTTACAAATCCAATCCAATTTCCACAACCATGTTTATAACATTAAACATGCTTAAAATATGCCAAACAAGATTCTATATAATTTATAAATAATTTGACCATTTTGAATCCATTTTTTTAGAATAATAGTTTGAAATATGTTGTGAAGGAATGAAAAAATGGGAAGAGGGAAAATTGATTTGAAAATCAATGTTTAAGGTGGGAATCACGACTAAGGTGCATTATAATTTGTTTTCATATCACTTTGTACCCACGTGCACATAAGTATATGCTCGCATCTAATGGAGCACTTCACAAAAGCTATGAATATACAGAAAGACCAATTTAAAGAGTCACTACTGACTACAACATGACATATAAATGCACACAAAGATCAATTCTCAATGAAATACAAATTAAAAATATCCAACCCAGTCCAATAACTATCCAAAACACCCAATTTCATCTTTAATGGAAAAATAGAATTTTATAAAACAATTTTCACGTATATAAATATATTCATAATTAAGAAAACCCTTTAAAACACCATTTTAAAATTCCAACAGTGAAATACAAAAAAAATTCAATCTAACAAATAAATCATGAATATCTCATTTCAGAATCATTTAAGAAAGACAAAACATTCAAATACATGATGTAGAATGAAAATGTATGGAAAGTCCTACATCAACGGTGTTCACATACAACGTAACCTTTAGAAAATGATAAACTAAACCCAAGGAATGATCTACACACCCTAACATCCAAAAAACACAATCCACACATCAACCACAGCCTCTAAGGTTTTTCTAAGTGAAAACCCTCCTAGGAAAAACCAAGGAACTTATAGAGGTAGAAGAGGCGAATAGGAAAACACCCAAAAAATCCAAAGAAACTCATATAGGATCATCGAAGAAGCACTAAGAGAGGATGATGAATTAAGGGGGGGGGGGAACTTGGGATCCCCTTTAGTGCACCTAGGTCTAATAATAGAGGAGATATGCTGATTGGGGTTAAAAATTAAGAGGGATAGAATTGGAAAATCAACTTTTTAAAGATTTGGGCATGTTGAACGGGTTGGATGCATTGTTTTAAAAGCCATGCAAAACCATACACACCCTACTAGATAAGAGGAGTTATTTCATGGATTGGATGCATGGTTTGGGAAATAATACGTCAATTGTTCGATTTAGATTTTTACAATTATAGAGCCTCCCTGCATGCTTTCTGCATAGTTTCCTATAACTATACACAAGCCATGTTTCTTATCCCTGAAACCAAAATAAAGAAGCACAGTTTCTCATTGTCTTAACATGGTTTACACCAAAACATTTTCAATAAATTCAAGTAAAATTATGCAAGAATAAATTGAACTAATAATTCCTTTACAATAACATGCCTCATGGTTAACCACCAAACCATGAGCACAAACCCTGAAAAGGGACAAAACACACACAAAAACTAGAAAACTAAAAAAATATTGTAGGGAAATCAACCCAAACCTCAACCAAAAGATCTAGCATCAATAAAATAATAATATAAATTAAAATACATTGTGGTGAGTGACAAATACAATCTATTTAACATTTTCCAAATTGTAGTGTATGAGTTATTTTCAGTTTGTATACGAGTCCTTCATGAACCATCATTTGAGTCATTTTTATGATTTGTTTTAATTTATTTATATTATTTTTACAAGAATATACTTATTAATAATAAAATATGAGTAGAATGAAGAACAATGAATTTCAATATACCTGATAATCAATTCATACTATTCCTAACAAGCTTTCAACCAGTCATGCTGAATTTTTTATTTTATGAGATTTATGGAGGAATAAAGCCCATTGTGTGTGACGAATTAAAATGCACTATTTAATAATGATTCTATAAAGATCCTATTAATTTAAATTGACTCTTTAAAATTTGTTTGATTCGATAGTTTCTATAATTCAGATTGTGAAATGAAAGAAGAATTGAGACTTATGAAAATATCACATATGGAAACTCATGTTGGAAATTACAAGATTTATAGAGATTTTAGTGGTCCATACTTGACTCCTTTAAAATAGAATACAACTTCATGAATAAATAAAATATATTATTATAAAATATTGAAATATTTACTCTAATGGTTCTATGTGACTATACAAAGAAAATAAGACAGAATAAAGAAACACAATTGTCCTAAAGTCGTAACTATATATGAATATACTTTTTTCCATCAAGAAATATTTATATAGAATAAATGTAGAAGAGTTCAACCATATCATATTGTGACTCAATCCATATGTTGAAGTAAATTAGGGGAGTTTTTGTACTATGGTATTAAATAAAAAGAGTCACTACCACATCTAATATATCGAGAAAAAGGGGAGTTTATATTAAGTAAAAAAGTTAATGAATTAATATTTAAAAACTAAAAAGTGAATGGAATCCTGGAATCATTCCTATAAAGAAAATGAGTTTTATAATTTCTTAAAAAACGTTTTTGTGAATGTTGGATAAAATTTTATTTTTTGTCAATAAAATGAGATTCTTTGATGAATGAATATGACATCAATATGTGTTCAAATTATTTTAATCATTGATGGAGGTTATTCTATCATAATTTGAAAATGATTTTTGAAGATGCAATTTGATATCATACATAGAATGTATCATGATAAATAAGAATTTAAATGTGATGACTGATATACTCAAATTAAAGGTAACTATGAGAACTGATGATGAAGGTGATGTCTATGACATTTAATAGAATCTAAAAGATACAAGTTAATGATGTGTTATCATTTATTTCAAAGATTAATAAGTATTCTGTTTAGGAAAATTTTAAGACACATACTTTGACGGGAGAACACTTAGAAACAATGGATTATTATTTGGTTTGATTTGAAGCAATTTATAATACCTTAGGATCAATATAAGAGATTCATAAAATGATTGAGTTAAGTACACATATTCCTTATAGGATAGAATGGTTGTAAGCATGAGTTGTTTAAGATTTACCATTCAACCTTACATTAAGAGATGATAAATCCTTAAGTGGTATCTAATAAGGATTATGTATCCTTAAAAACTAGACGAATAATTTTTCAATAATCATAGATGATCCATAAGGGTTATCCCATAAGGATCAATATAATGATATGTAAGTATAATTATACTAATATCTAAAGAATAATTTTACACTTTTGATAATGCTGGGTCATAAGGATTACCTATAAAATATAATTTATCCTTATGTGAATATTGGTAATTTAAAATGTTGGGTTTTACCAATAACTAAAAAAAATATATCATTGATTCTACTATGTTGATCTTCAGGGATACAAATATTTTGAACAATGAGATGATCATGGTCCATGAAAAGGATAAAGGAAGACTATCTGAGAGAGAATCTAGATACTGAGATGAGTTCCACACAACAAGACAATTATTCCACGTCATTTGAATAAATTTATGAAATTTTGAATGGATATTATAATGGATTCAAATGAAGTAGTATTTATAGATATTTAAAAACCAGAAATGAAACTTGATCCATTATGAAATTTAAGTGGGAATACTTGACTATGATTTTTGAATTATTTTGAAGAATAAATTAGTCTAGAAATAAATTCCAGATTTTATTGAGGGAATTTCCTATAATTTGAAAAATTATAATTTTACATATTTTGAATATGGGGGATCATATTGATGATATTACCCTTCTAATATATATGTGTAATAAGACTGAAGGAATTTTAGTGAGAAAATATTGAGAGGAATCATAAATATTGACTGCATGAATTTTTAATAAATTGATATCCTAAAACATAAAAAAGTGAAGAGAGAAAGAGAGTTTGAATCGACGATCCATTAAATTAGTTGGAGATCTTTGTTTTCAAATCATTTAAAGTGATGAGGAAATCCAGATCACGTGAAGATCTAGAAAGTTAAGCAATTAGGGTGCTGATGTTCTTTTGAAGAAATAAGTATACAGACATGAAGAAGTACACATGAAAATATGATGATCCATCCTATTTATGAAGATACGTTTATATAATATGTCATAAGAGAATCATGTAGTAGAAGAAGATATTTATTTATTTGGGTCATTTTGTAAGGGGATAATTGTTTCATATAGTGGGATTGTAGAAACATAAATTTACTGGGACACTATGTTGATTGATCTAGGATGGTCCATGGTTGTAAACACTTGTCTAGATAGTGGAAGAATATCTGATTAGGGGGGGACCAATCATGAAAAATAGTTGGTATTTTTGGAAAAAAAACATATAAATACACCGTGTTTTAATTAATATTATTTCTAATACACATGAGGTGATGTTGTGATAATATATTGGGTATATTAAAATCTTAACAATTATAATATCTTAAGTTCATTGGAATAATTCATGCAAAATACCACTGATTTACCCACATTCAGCGGTCAATATGAATTTTGGAATCACAAGTGGTATGCAAGATAATATAGGTTACCTCAAAAATATCCAATCAATTTTTGAGTATTTTGAATGAAAATCTTATGAATAACTGATGTTAACCTAATTTTGGTGAAAATAAATACCATAATTAGAAGAATATGATAATTCCTAATTACTTATCTATCATCCTGGAGGTTATCGATGCTACAAATAATGGTTGTACACCAATACCTAAGAGATTAACATTGTATTTACGTAATAAGAGATTTTTGTAAGTGTATTAGAATACAAAAAATCCATTTTGGTGTCCCAATCAAAATATATATTCAAAAAGGTTATATTTCATTAAACATCTAAAGAGATTTGGGATGAATTGAAGAGAAATAATTAAGGGAACAATAAAGTGAAGGAAACCAAGTTACAAGTATAACGGAATATATTTGAATTCATTAATATGGATATTGATGAGAGAATTTAAGACTAATTTACAAGGTTTAATAATATTGTGAGTAATGTTTGTGGTTTTGGTGAGCATTTAGATAAATAAAACATTGTTAGAAAACCAATGATAAATTTTCTAGACAGGTTTAATCCAAATTCACCATCCCTGGAAGATTAATAATACCAGATAGTTTATAAGTGACATAATATACTCATATCTTATAAAATTAAGAAGGATATATCTTTTAAAAAAATGATATGGATTTTTAGGTCATGATAAAATGAATAGTCAATGTTTGGGAAGTACTAGAATAAAGTGATTTTGATAATGAAAAGGATGATACAGTCCGAAACAAAATTATTTTTCGTTAGTCAAATATAATCAATAAATTTTAGTGGAATGAAAAGTGTATGAAACCATCATGGTGGTACCATTATAATGAAATTTGTTATTTTTCCATGGACTACCGATGGAAGAAGAAGAAAAAATTAGGGCCTGTTAGAGAAAATAAAAACATAGAAATAGACAAAAGGTAAGTGTTAGAAAAATATTACAGTAGAAATAAGAGGAATTTATTAAGTAGGAAGGAAAAGTATGACTCATCAAGCATATTATTATATGATTAATAATTTTTTTTACTAATGTAATTTTTTTGATAGCTCTGGAAGGGATGATGAAGATGAAATGAAAAAGCTATACTGGTAACTAAAATGTGAGTTGGAAGATTTCTTTGGAGCCAATTACACATCTCATGAAAGATAAGAGAAAAATGTTGATGGATAAAAATAAATTGATTAATTAAAATTAAAATTTGATAAAAAAGGTAGAAACTTATGTTGATGTGATCAAACAAACATATTTAAGATGGTTTATTAAGAGAATATGGTGAGTGATCTTTAAGTGAAGATTTCTTTAAGAGATGAAGAGAGGGAAGAGACATAATATATTTTTAGAGGAGCTCAAAATGAATTGAATAATATTATTAAAGACTTATCAAAAGTTGATGAGGTCATATTAGAATATTCTCCTATTGGTTAAATGAGAAGATCTAACAGTGAAATACAATATGCACATAATCTATCATGAAATAAATCTATTTCTAAAATATTAAATGGAAAAAGGGTAATGCTAAATCTTTTCAGACCAAGATGATAAATTACACACCCTGTTATACATCAATGTTATAAAACAATATCTTAAATATAAAATTATTAAATATGAAAAATTATGCTTATTTTTGAGAAGAATATCCCCAATAAAATTCTTGAATTATTTATACTGAGAGAGAAATGTATCAGTGTTGAGGATTTTATTGTTTTTATAGATGGTATGGATATAAATCCTATTCCTTATAGAATAATAATTCATTTTTAAGAATGTTTTATAAACCAAGGGGGTGCTATGGTGAGTAGATGAGAATTTAATTTCATAAAAGGGATGATGTGAGCAAGAAAATACAATATCTTTTTAACCAAAAAAGATTTGGTTGTTTGAATGAATTTTGTGGTACACAATATTACTATAGAGACGAGAAGTGGAAGACTATGATCTGTGGATAAGTTCCCTATATTATAAAAGGGAAGAATTTTCAGAATAAAAAAATATAATTCAAGAATTGTTGGGGATTCTATGAAAGAATGTGAGAAACCCATGAAAGATGATATTTTCAAGAAAGAATGCTTAATAGTTTATCTTAATCTAGTGAAATTAACTAAACAAATTGAGAATACACATACTAGTTCTAGTGACAGAGGAATATAAGTTATAACACCAGTGTTTATTCATGATCATGAGAATCTATCCATATTTTTTGATATAAAAACTCATGGAAAACATTGTGAAAGGTGTGGATAAACTAGGAGTGATTCTAATGGTTGTATAATAATTTACCAGCCCACGAAAAATTAATGGAGAATAAAAATTAAGCATCATTAAATAAATTTCCCTTGATGACTGAGATGGGGTGAACTACTCCACACATGAAAATAGTTCAAGGGATGAAAGAGAGCATTCAAACTATTAAGACTCTTGATAGAAAAATGTGCATCAATAATTATTCCCATGAATATTTCGGAAGAAACAATAGGTCTAGTTTGAGGGAAAACTCTCATCCTTACTATTAACTCTAAGGAATAATGTGGACCCCCATATTTCTATAATTTCTTTCTCATTTTCACTAATATTTGGGTAATTTAATTGGAATATTGAGTGTTGTGTACACTATACAACATGGAAATATTTCTTCATCGAGTGATCTATATACTATAAAGAGGAGGAGTAGAGTTTATCCCTTATGGGTATGTAAATATGAGATAATTATTTCATATATTAATTCTATAAATTTTTAATAGGAATACAAAACTAAGGAATTATGTATATCAATCACACTTACAAACTTTAATTTTTTTCAAACATATTATGAAGGATGAATATTTGATGACAAAAATATTAAAAAAAATTATATATGTATGCTTTTCACATAAACATTTTGATCTTGTTATTGATATGTGTGCAAGATAAAATGTTTTTATTATTGAATTTTTTTTGAAACAAATAATAAATTGAGTAATTTATGTTTATTTTTGAATTATATCACACGTATTGTTTAAATAGAAAAAATTAACAACCTTGTCTATAAACTATGGTTTTCTACAAAGGGTTCTCCCACATATAATTCATTTTTTCAAACTAATGGATCTTTGAAAATGAAAAATTATTATAGAAACCTTATCTCAGGTGGAATAACATGTTATTTATATCATAAAAGGGAAGAAAAAATGGTTTCAAAATATATCGCTGATATGATAACCCCTTACATATCCTTATAATTTTTTTTTCAAAAAGGGGAGAAAAATAAGCACCCATGTTTCCGTAAATATACTTTTGGTGTTGAAACCCATTCCAAAGGGGGATTTTTTTGTTTCCATTGGATTTAATTATATTTTTTTCAATAAAATTTGATTCCATGATGATTTAAGGTGGTGTTAATATACATCACCATTGACGTACTAGATAATAGGGCATTGAGATTGGATGTCAAGATTAATATGGCAGTTGTTAAAGAAATAGATAATATCCAACCTTTTAAGGAAGATACATTAGAACATTTGAATAATGTTTTGATATTAAATTGATATTTATTGAATACCATGAGATTAGTGAAATTTTTTTTAAAAAAATTTGGTTAAATTTCCCATATGTTGTATAGGATTAGAAGACCCATGAATGAGTTCAATAAGGATGACCAATCATTCTCATGTGTAATGATTAACTTTCCATAAGTGTGATCATGTAAAGATTTGTTTCCTTATATACTAGCTGATTAATGTGTATTTAAGCATAAATAGGCCATATGCGTGATCCCATATGTACCATAATATTGATATATAAGGATGAATCTACTGATACCAGAAGGATCATTTTACCCTTATGGGAATGTTTATGTATAATGATCATTTACCCTTATATGAATATTAAGAATTCAAAAATTCTATTTTCCTATATACTTTAGAAACTATTAATATGATGCTATTATGTTGATATTACTTGATTAAAATACCATAATAAGTCAAATATTCGTGATCCAAGCCATATATGAAGGAATACTAGTCAAGTTATAAGTTGTATATTGAGATGAGTTTCACATCGTAAGCCAAAGATACCACATCAGCTACTTGAGTTCATGCACACATGGATAGATATCTATGAGGATTTAATTTATGTGGAATTAATAGAGATTAAATTTTTTTAAATAACTCTTAGCCATTAGAGAATTTAATTGAAAAAATATAATAAATATTTTGAGAGATGACTAATTATAATTCCAATTGAAAATAACATACAAGTTTGAATGTTAAATTTTCATACCATCTGAAACTTGAAGAGTTTTCAAATTATAAATATGGGTTCTATTATTTAGGATATTATGTTTTGAATATATATCTGATTGAATATATGAGAAATTTTAGTGTGATCATATTTATATAGCATATATATAATGAGTTTATAAATCCCAAATAAATTATATCCTAATAATTTAATAGTATCATATTGATAAAGAGAGTTCGAAAGTAGGATCCATTAATGTATAAGTATATTTCCAGTTCATGACTATTATAAGTGTCGAAGAGAATAAAATAATGAAATGATATATAAATCTAGGAAATAAATTCATCCATATTCTTAAGAAGATTTAGGTGTACAAATTATGATGTAGTATACATTCAAAAATATCGATATGTCATATTTTTAGATGGATATCTATATGAAGAGGCACAAAAAGTCTTGTATAATAGGGAGATATTTCTTTATTTGAATCATATTTATATATGATAGTTTTTTCTTCTAGTGGGATCATGGACTTAGGGATACAATGGGACTCCATTTTGGTTATATTAGGACGGTACATGGTTTTAAACACTTGTTAATATAGTGGAATAATTCCTGACTATGGTGGGAAGGGAGTGACTTAACAATCATGAATAGGAATAGATCTTTATAGAGGAAAATTTTGACTCATATGTGTTGTGTTTTATCTTATTTCTATTCTATAGTAGGTGAGCCCATAAGAATATATTTATTATATAAGGTCCTTAACTATCCATCTAGGTTGAGTTTAAAATAAGAAATTGTAAAATGAAGAAAATGATTCAATCCCCACCTCACAGTCAATCCATCTCAGGGAACCACAACCATCAAAAAAGGGAAGGAGTTCCCTGAAATCACATTGATGAAATATAATGATTCTTTTTGAGTGAAATTTAAAAAAACATTATAAACGAGAAACCTAATGATTCAAAGATAGCTGACAGGAACTCAGTGTAACATTCAAATAATTGGTGATACTGTTATTTGTCCCATGTGACAATTTTAATTTTACCTTTAGATATTTGAGAATTATAGGGAATTGTGGGGGATGTGGTCCTTAGGGTGAGAGTGCATCAACCATAAACCATTGTAAGGAGAGTGACCATAGGTTGGGGTGATGTATCCTAAACCCTAATATTTTATAGCATCCCATCTGTTTATAACATAAACTTTCATTAAATTATACAGAACTGAGGATCTTTAAGGTTTAGTGTCTTGGAAACCAGGAACATAAAACATGAGAAAAAAAAACATTCTTCTTAAACTCATGAAAGGATTTTCTTTATGTTCATACTAGGTTCATTTCTGCATCACATAACCTGGGGACATACATCAAAAGAAATGGTGAAAAGAAGGCCCGGTAAGGGAAACAAGAGGAACATTTTACAAGTGAACTTGAGATACTTCAATAAGGTGATGAAAAGAACATTAAGGCATGAGAAAGAAATCATGAGATATATCCTAATAAAAATAAAATTTTTCATAACTTGAAGATGTGGATGCAACATTTAATATTGACAATAATTTCGTTTCACCAAGGTCTATCCCCAAGGTGTCATTAAAAATTACCAAGGTTATTCACCAAGGTATCCGTCTAAATGGTCATCTCTAGAGATAAAGTCTTTACCCAATGCATTGGAGTGATATCTGGGTGCACCCTTGGAATGCCTTTATAATCATGTGATCCACATATATCATCATCAATAATTTCATAAAAAACCCATATAGACTAAAATAAATTTGTTTCCTTTCATAATCATAACGTTTTAAAACTGCTTTAAAGACATGATCTTTGTGTCACATTAAACCCAGGGAATGGGAAAGAGGGTTTAATGTATGTAAATACCAGAATTTAAATTAGAACATTTTGATATATATGTTAATACCCCTATAGAAATAAATGCATTGAGTATTCATTTAATAACATAAAATAATTTTGAGAAAAAGAGAGAGGCATTTTGAGACGAAAATTTTGTAGCATAACGGCTACGTTACAGGGTTTTAGAAAACGCTGAAACGAGAGGGGAAATGGGTCACCCACTCATAAATGATATATAAAAATATTATATGGACATAATATAAAGGATATGAATCATGGTAATGAAATTTGATGGACATACCATTTGAAATGAAAAACATGGAAGTAAGACAAAAATAAGATTTCTCTTATAAAAATTCAGCAGCCTAACGGCGTCACTTAAACTTCAATAAAAATGAATTGACAAGATCAAATAGGGTCTCTAATAATATGATCATAAAAGATCAGTATTATAGATATAGATATCATACCCCAACATAATAAAAAGGAACTTGAAATACTTGACATGAAAATAGAACTTGAAAATGAGAAGGGTGAAAGAATCCTTAAAAATTTCAGCAGCCTAACGGTGCCACATAAACATTCATAAAACAAAATGATGAGAATAAGAGGGGATCTCTCATCATATGAACATGAATATGGTATTAAGGGGAATATAAAATAACATTCTCCCACATAAGAACATGGAGCATAAAAGGAATGACATAAAAGAGATTACTTGAAAAGAAAGAGAGAGGTCGGATCCCTTACCTTAAACATAACTCTTTAAAACTCAAAGGTTGGGACATTGAGAGGCTTAATGGAACCTTGGGAGGACTCCTTGGGAGGTAAGGAGACCCAAACTTCTTTAAGACTGATTTTGGAGTCAAAAGTATGAGAGAATGGCTTGGTATTTATAGGGAATGTGAGGGGATAAGGCATTAATGGCCAAGGGACACCTCATTGGTGGTTTTGGAAAATCCATGGGCTTGCCCATGGTATTTGCCCCTGTTATTGGCCAGTAGGGACACCTCATACCTTATCGTACTATTCATAAGTCGATCATATTGATTACATACTTAATAAATCATTTAATGATGTCATTAAACACCTGTAACTTAAAAACTATATTTTCACTATTCACTGAAAATTTATCTTTCTCAGAAAAATCCAAAAATTTCACCTTAACCAAATATAGACTCTTTGATTAAAAATATGAACTCCACTTTATAAAAATAATTTTTTATATATTTTTAATTTAATTTTTAAATAAAAACACTTTTCACCAAAAATTCATTTTTTTAAAAAAAACCCCAAAAATTACCATAACATAATATCAGTGCTCTGAGTTCAAAAATAAAGTCCATTTTATATAAATAATTTTCTAAATATTTTTAATTTAATTTTTAATTAAAAAACAATATTCAACCCAAAAAACTAATACTTGACTAATAATTTAGGAAACCGTTATTCACCAATTTTATTGAATCACATTACTTAATCTAGGTGTCTAAATTATATTAAAACTTTCATTGAGTGAAATTACTAATCCATTTGGTCACATTGCTAATCCTAAGCGTAAAATCACTATGCATTATTTACTATTCATCAAAAATTATGTAGATCTTATTAGTCTCCAAATTCCTTACTGAACACTATTACAGAATACCTTTTTTCGAAAATCATTACACATCATTAATTATTTAAGGTTTACATAAATATTTTAAAATATCTTTTTTTTTTCAAATTTCCTCAATAAATACATCCTAAATTTATCCGGACATTTGAAATTTCACAAACTTCTCTAATGGAAGAAATATCAATTTATTCATCCCAAAGGATTACACAAAGAAGCTAGGGTCTCATCACATAACCCCTTATAACACCATCATATGACCTAAGTGTAAGGTGTGCTATGGTGAGAGAATCTGATGGAGGCACAGATAACATTGCCCTAGTAGTAATCTCTACTAACTTGAACTTCTCTTGTAGGTGTTTTCGTTCAAGCTTGACACGCTGGAGTTCGGCTTGGGGTTGGTCCAAAGTGAAGCCCAAAGATGCCACCTCCTTCCCATGCTCTGATATGTGGGATTCATAATGTTCCACTCTACTGGATCAAGCCATCGACTCCTCTTTCTGCATTAACCATTAAATTCTCTATTAAATCATTAAGAGTAAGTTAATATACTACTCAAAAAGTTTGGGTCGTTACAATCTTCTCCCCTTAAGAAATATCATCCCCGAAATTTATACTTGAGGCCTAGTCGAAAAGGTGAGGGTACTTATGTTTCATCGTTTCCTCAGGCTCCCAAGTCGCTTATTTATATTTATGATTCCTCCACAACCCTTTCACAAGGGGGGTAGTCTTGTTTCGTAGAACCTTGTATCTATGGTCTATGATCTCCACTAGATGCTCCTCATAAGAGATGTCATGTTCCAGTTGTACCACCTCTGGGTTCCGTACATGCGAAGGGTTGGGTATGTACTTCCTCATGATAGATACATGGAAGACATTGTGAACTTGAGCTAGGTTTGGTGGAAGTGCTAGACGATAGGCCACTGCTCCTATGCGATCAAGGATTTAATAGGGGCCAATGTACCTAGGGATAAGCTTCCCTTTCTTCCCAAACCGCATGACTCTCTTCCATGGAGAAATTCTAAGGAAGAAATTGTCACCAACACCAAACTCCAAGTCCCTTCGACGATTGTCAGCATAGCTCTTTGGCCGACTCTGAGTAGCCTTTATGTGTTGTTGAATGGTATGAACATGTTCTGTCATCTCCTGCACGAGATCATGCCCAAGAAGCTTTCTCTCACCAGTTTCATCCCAACAAGTAAGAGTTCTACATCGCCTTCCATACAGAGCTTCATAGGGTGCCATCTGAATACTCGAATGGAAGCTGTTGTTATTGGAGAACTCTACTAATGGTAAGTGTTGATCCCATCCATCTTTAAATTCCATTGAGCATAATCTCTGCATGTCTTCGAGTTTCTGAATAGTCCTTTCAGATTGGCCATCATTTTGAGGATGATAGACCATACTAAAATTCAATTCATTATTCAGAGCATGTTGAAGACTTCTCCAGAATTCTGATGTGAATCTAGGATCACGATCAGACACGATGGATAGTGGTACCCCATGCAGCCTCACCCCTTCTTTTACGTATATCTTGGCAAGTTTATCCAGAGAGAAATCTTCCATAATAGAGATTAAATGGGTGGTATTGGTGAGATGGTCCACAATAACCCATATCGCATTGTTTCTTTTGGATGTTTTTGGTAGACCAGTTACAATGTCCATAGTGATATTATCCCAATTCCATACTGGTATGGGTAGCGGTTTTAATTCCCCCTTAGGAAGTTGTTTTTCTTCCTTTACTTGTTGACACACCAGACACCTTGTAGTGTAATCAGCAATCTCCCTCTTCATGTTATCCCACCAATAATGATCACGAAGGTCTCTATACATTTTAGTTCTTCCTGGATGTATAGAGAAAGTAGAGCTATGAGCTTCATCCATCAGTTCTTTCTTTATCTCCGGAATAGATGGAACAGATAGTCTTGTACAAAATTTCAATACGCCTTCCTTATCAATATTAAAATCAGGGAACTTCTCATCTTTTACAGCCTCTAACTTCTCTTGCAGCAAAGGATCTTCTTTTTGAGCCTTCTTGATCTTCTCTAGTAATGAAGGTTGAGAAACAATTTGGGATATGGCTGATGATGTCCCTTTACATATAATTCCCATGTCCAGTTTTACTAGATAATTAATCAAGGGATCTCCTAGGATCCACATTGTGGCCAGAACAACATGGTCTTTACTTCTTAACGAATCTGCGACTTTGTTTTCTTTTCCATGGTTGTAATGAATTGAACAATCATAGTCTTTAATAAGATCCAACCATCTCCTTTGTCTCATTTTCAATTCTCTCTATGAGAAAATATACTTTAGACTTTGGTGGTCAGTGTATATATCACATTTCTCCCCATAAAGATAGTGCCTCCATATATTTAGAGAAAAAACAACTACCGCTAGCTCTAGATCATGCGTAGGATAATTTTGCTCATGAATCTTCAACTGTCGAGATGCATAAGCAATTACCTTGTCATTTTTCATGAGGACGCACCCAATCCCTTTCATAGATGCATCACTAAAAATAACAAATCATTCTCCGATAGAGGGTAGTGTAAACACAGGTGCAGTAACCAATTTATTGTTCATCTCTTGGAATCATTCCTCACATTCCATTGTCCAGATTAACTTAACCCATTTTCGAGTCAACTTGGTTTGTGGATTAGAAAGCTGTGAAAAGTTTTTCACAAACCTCCTATAATATCCCGCTAAACCAAGGATACTATGAATCTCAGTTACTGTTGTGGGTTGAAGCCACTCCTCCACAACCATTGTTTATTCAGGGTCAACCGAGATTCCTTCGTTGGTTACGATGTGCCCCAATAAAGCCCCTTATTGTAACCAAAACATACACTTGGTGAACTTTCCAAAGAACCTCTCCTTCCGTAGAGTTATCAAAAAAACACTCAGATGATCTTCATTCATGAATTTTTGAATATATCAAAATATCATCAATAAAAACTACCACAAAGTTATCAAGGTAGTCTTTAAAGACTCTATTTATCAAATCCATGAAAATAGCAGGAGAATTAGTCAAGCCGAATGGCATAACAGTAAAATTATAATGTTCATATCTTGATCGGAACGCAGTCTTTGTAACATCTTCCTTCTTGACCCTCAGTTGATGATAACCAGATCGAAGGTCAATCTTAGAGAAGATTTGTGCCCCACGAAGTTGGTCAAATAAATCATCAATTCTTGGAAGAGGGTATCAGTTCTTCACTTTGATCCCGTTCAGTTCTCTATAATCAATGCATAACCGCATTGATCCATCCTTCTTCTTCACAAATAGAACTGGTGCTCCCCAAGGAGACAAACTCGGTCGGATAAACCCCTTCTTCAACAAGTCTTCTAGTTGTTTCTTTAACTCTTCTAGCTCCACATTTTCCATTCTATACGCGGTCATTGATATCGGTTGAGATCTAGGTACGAGTTAAATGGAGAACTATACCTCCCTTTCTTGGGGTGGTCCAGGTAACTCCTCAGGAAATACATCCATGTAATCCTGAACAATTGGGGCATCTTCTATTTGTATGCTCCATTTTCCTTATTCATCATCACCGATTAACTACATAAAGAAAGCTATAGGAGGTGCTTCTAGATAGGGATCAGTTCGGGATATCTCTCCATGGAAGATAATTGTAGGTCATTTATTCAAGACTACTGAGATTTCCTTACTTCTGCATTTGATCTTAGCCTTATACTTTTAGAGAAAGTCCATCCCTAGTATAACGTCGAATTCCAACATGGGAATGACTACTAGATTTGTGATAAGATTGTGCTCACTAAAGTAAACACTAGAGTCTCTAAACACTGTTGATGCATGGATAATCCCACTTGGAGTCATGACTGACAACTCTACCTCAAACAGTTCAGGGATTGATTCTATATTCTTTGCAAACTTGGAGGAAATAAAGGAATGCGTAGAACCAGAATCAAACAAAGTAGTTTCTTGTTTTGAGAGGAAAACAAGAGTAACTGCTACCACGTCATTCGGAGCTTCAAATTCAGCTGTTGTGATAGAAAAAGCACGACCTTGCTTCCCTGGCCTTTGCTAAGGTTGATGGTGATTCCCCTCCACTACCCTTGGATTTGGACAGAGATTAGCATAGTGCCCAAGCTGTCCACACATGAATCAAGGGACTTCGAGTAAGGCCAGAACCATCTTTCCCCTATCGTTAGTGTTGGGGATTTGAGGCTTTACCTTACTATGACAATTCCGAGAAATATGGCCTCATCTTCCACATTTGTACCACTTTCCACTTCCGATCAGGCAGTTCCCCAAATGCTTCTACCCACATTTATTGTATGTGGTAAGTTGCATTTTCTTTCCACCTCTTCCCTGATCAAAAGTCTTCCCTAAACTGGGCTACAATGATCTCTTCTTGTCATTTGATTTATGAGACCACTGTGTCTCACGAAACTCTAGCTCGACTTTCATTGCACTCCGCACGATCTCCTCGTAGCTATCGTAGTCCCGATTGGCTAAATATTTCCGCAGATGAGGTCTCAGTCCACTGAAAAATCAATTAACCTTCCTACTTGGATCCATGACAAAGCTAGAGGTATATCGTGAAAGTAGGGTGAAGTTCATCTCATAGCTTCCAACAGATTCGTTCTCCTTCTGCTTTATCTCGAGAAAATCTTTCTCCATTCTCGTTCTCATGGAATAAGGGAAATACTTATTAAAAAATATTCCTCGGAACTCTTCCCACTCCATAGCTTCCATCTCTCCTCTAGGCTTCATATTTTTGGCCATTGACCACCACTGATCAGCTTCTCCCTCTAGGCGGTAAGCAGCAAGGGTGATTTTTTCTTGTTCTGAACAAAGAAGTACAGAAAAGATCTTTTCAATGGATCTCATCCATTGTTCCACAACCAATGGGTCAGTAGATCCACTGAATGATGGTGGTCGTTGACGAATGAAGGACTCAACAGAATGTTATCCCCTTCGTGGTGAGATCGGCCTCTCAGCTTGATTCATGTTATTACTCATAACTTGAGTCATTTGGTTCATCATTCGCATGAATTTTTCCATTCCGGCTTCCATCAGAGGGCCGTCAGCACATTGTGCATTGCGGTCACCATCGGCACGGTTTTTCCTATTGCCCGCCATTTTCTAAAAAAATAAAACCTTAGTGAGAAACTTATTTCATTTAAGAATCTTTAAACTAAGAATTCATTCATAGACAATTACTTTTCTCTATAATTCCTTCATAATGATTCATAAAAACTTGTGATTAACCAAACATATCCCCCCAGCAGTGTCGTAACCAAGAGTGTAGTAAGGCCCGTTATCGTGCACCAATTCCGGTTCGAGTCTAACTCAAAGCGGTGTTTTCGAGAATTACCCCTATGTATATCCGTGCCAGATCCACCTCTACCTGCTCATATCCAGACATGGATATTTTTGTTTGATAAACCACTTTCTCAATACTTACCAAAATATCAGGATGTTTTCCTATATTTAAAAATTTCTATAGGGTTCTTCCTAAAGTTTTTATATCCTAATTTACACAAATAACTAACCATCCTTTGATAACAACTATAGAATCCCATCTTTTTATAACATAAACTTTCATTACATTATACAGAACAAAGGATCTTTAAGTTTTAGTGTCTTAGAAACCAGGAACATAAAACATGAGAACAAAAAAACATTCTTATTAAAAACTTGAAAGATTCTCATTATGTTCATCCTAGGTTCATTACTACATTACATAACCTGGGGACATACATCAAAAGAAAGGGTGAGAAGAAGTCCCAGTAATGGAAACAAGAGGAACATATTACAAGTGAACTTGAGATACTTCAATAAGGTCATGAAAATACCTTTAAGGCATGAGAAAGAAATCATGAGATATATCATAATAAAAATTTAATTATTCATAACTTCAATATGTGGCTAAAACATTTAATATTGACAATAATTTCATTTCACTAAGGTCCATCCCCATGGATTCATTCGAAATTACTAAGGTTATTTACCAAGGTATAAGTCTAAATGGTCATCTCTAGAGATTAAGTCTTTACCCAATGCATTGGAGCGCTATCTGGGAGCACCCTTGAAATGTCTTTATTATCATGTGAGACACATATATCATCATAAATCATTTCATAAACAACCCATATAGCATAAAATAAATGGGGTTCATTTCATAATCATATCATTTTAAGACTGCTTTAAAGACATGATCTTTATGTCACTTTAAACCCACGGAAAGGGAAAGCGGGTTTCATGTATGTAAATACTAGAATTTAAAATTGAAAATTTTGAAATATATGTGAATAACCCTCTAGAAATAAAAGCATTGAGTATTCACATAATAAAATAAAATAATTTTGAGAAAAAGAGAGAGGCATTTTGAGATGAAAATTTTGTAGCATAACGGCTACGTTACAGGGTTTTAGAAAACATTGAAAAGAGAGGGGACATTGGTCACACACTCATATAAGATTTATAAAAATAGTATATGGACATAATATAAAGGATATGAATCATTTTAATGAAATTTTAAGGACATACCATTTGAAATGAAAAACATGGAAGTAAGACAAAAATAATATTTCTCTTATAAAATTTCTGCAGCCTAACGGCGTCACTTAAACATCAATAAAAATGAATTGAAAAGATCAAATATGGTCGCTCATCATATGATCATAAAATATCAGTATGATAGATATAGAGATCATACCCAAAAATAATAAAAAGAAACTTGAAAGACTTAACATGAAAATAGAACTTGAAAATGAGAAGGGTGAAAGAATCCCTAAATATTTCTGCAGTCTAACGGTGCCACTTAAACATTCACAAAACAAAATGATGAGAGTTAGAGGGGATATTTCATCATATGAAAATGAAAAGGGTAGCAAGGGGAATATAAAAGAACATCCTCCCACATAAGAACATGGAGCATAAAAGGAATGACTTAAAAGAGATTACTTGAAAAGAAAGAGAGAGGTCAGATCCCTTACATTAAATGTAACTCTTTAAAACTCAATGGTTGGGTCCTTCAGAGGCATGAGGGCACCTTGGGAGGACTCCTTTGGAGTTAAGGAGACCCTAACATCTTTGAGATTTTTTTTGGAGTCCAAAGGATGAGAGAATGGCTTGGTATTTATAGGGAAAGTGAGAGGACAAGGCATTAATGGCCAAGGGACACGTCATTGGTGGTTTTGGAAAAACCATGGGCTTACCCATGGTATTTGCCCATGGTATTGGCCACTTGGGACACCTCATACCATATATTACTGTTAATAAGTCGACCATGTTGATTACATACTTAATCCATCATTTAATGATGTCATTAATCACCCGTAACTTAAAAACTGAATTTTCACTATTCACTGAAAATTTATCTTACTTGGAAAAATCCCAAAATTTCACCTTAACCAAATATTGACACTCTGATTACAAATATGAACTCAATTTTATAAAAATAATTTTCTAAATATTTTTAATTTAATTTTTAAATAAAAATACTTTTCACCGAAAATTCATTTCATCAGAAAAAACCCCAAAAATTACCATAACATAATATTGGTGCTCTGAGTTCAAAGATAATGTCCATATTATAAAAATACATTTCTGAATATTTTTAATTTAATTTTTACTTAAAAAACATTATTCACCCCAAAAAACTAATACTTGACTAATAATTTATGAAACTGTTATTTACCCATTTTATTGAATCACATTACATAATCTAGGTTACTAAATTATATTAAAACATTCTTTGAGTGAAATTACAAATCCATTTGGTCACATTACTAATCTTAAGCGTAAAAGCACTATTCATAATTTACTATTCATCAAAAATTAAGTTGATCTTATTAGACTCCAAATTTTTTACTGAACACTTTTTCAGAAGGCCTTTTTTTTAAAATCATTACACATCATTAATTATTTAATGTTTACATAAATATTTTAAAATATACTTTTTAAAAAATTCTTCAATAAATACATCCTAAAATTATTCGGACATTAGAAATTTCACAAACTTTTCTAAATGACGAAATCTCAATTTATTCATCCCAAAGGATTACACAAAAAAGCTAGGGTCTCGTCACATAGCCCCTTATAACACCATCATATGACCTAAGTTTAAGGTGTGTTACGGTGAGATAATTTGAGGGATGCTCAGATAAAATTTCCCTAGTAGTAATCCCTACTAACTTGATCTTCTCCCATATGCGTTTCTGTTCAAGCTTGACACGCTGGAGTTTGGATTGGGCTTGGTCCAAAGCGAAGCCCAAAGATTCCACCTCCTTTCTAAGCTCTGATAAGTGGGCTTCATAAGGTTCAAGTCTACTGGATGAATCCATCGACTCCTCTTTCTGCATTAACCATTAACATCTCTATTAAATAATTAAGTGTAAGTTAATATACTACTCAAAAATTTTGGGTTGTTACATATTTACTATTAAGGTTAGTGTTCAATTAGTTCACTGACAAGCAATCAATTTTGTACTCCTTGGAGTATCCCATAACAGTGAAGCTAGAAAAAAATCCACATGTCCCATGTGATAAATTTTCCATTAAATTATTCATGACACCAAGTGATGATTTTTATAAGAATTATCAGATGAAAAATTTATAAAATAGGTAGGTAAAGTAATTAGATCAACATAAATTGATAAAAAAAATTACTGACTTATATAATTATAGGTTAATATGAATATGTTCATTAAAATATTAAGGAAAATTGAGAAAATTGGAAACTATTATTCTCCCAAATTCACACCCTCTTGGTATCTCTCACATTACCCCCTTTTTTTCCTAACTTCATCTCTTTCCCCTATTTTATAACACACACCCTAGATATACTAGTCACAGAACATAGATCTATGGGGTACCTAATTTACCTCATATAAGGTTAACAAAAAATCCAATTCCACTAAGCACTTGAAACCTTATCACTGGGTACCTAGTAGTTTTACTAATCATTATTCAGACCCACTAGTTGGTATTTGGTACCTGGTTCCTCCCAACTGGGTACCTAGTGTAAATTATGTGTTTTTATTGTTATCCACCACCCTTAAGGCTGGTACCCAAACCTACAAAAATATCATATACCAAATAATAAACGTAAAAATTGAAAAACAATTACCTCCCATATATATACAAACTCTCATAATTCTGATTTAGATCCTAATCCTAATAATACCCCCACATTAGGCATTAAAATTCAACTTACCCGAGAAATCATTGACTTTTAATGATTTAGTTCCTTAAAAACACACCACCATTGAAATTATTGTCCCTAAGAATCATCTTATATGATCACATGATACCTAATTCAACTATCAAAATTCAATTCCACCACATATTCTCAATTTTTAGTGGCTATGGAATTACTGTAAAGATGATTGATTTAGTCCAACATACTTTTCAAAAAGAACTCCTACTCTAAAACCCCACATAAATCAATCATAATTGAAATATGAAACTAATGTTAAAATAACATTATCATACTAAATAACATGGAAAAAAGATCTAGTTTCCCCTATATGAAATAGCTTTTATAAATATGAAATAACCCTCCATTGGTAGTAACTCCCAATGCACAATGTGATTCCTACCCTAGAATACATCATAGAACACATGATTTTCACCAATACCATTCTTAGAAAAATACTAATCAGTTTATAATCAAATTAATGATAACATATAAAGATATCAAAATTCACATTATGGAGTGTCCCAAAAACAAGATATCAAATCTCATTTGTATAATAACCACACTCAATATCCTGATAAATTTGGATATCGACCAAAACACACAAAAAATAATATGACTATATAAAATATAATTATAAATATATCCATCATAATATTTTCTATACCATAATCCCATTGACACCACAATACATAAACATAAACCTCCTACTTGGGTTTCCTCCAAATAATCCTTTCTCATTAAAAACCACAAACTTGTTCCCTGATATCCTCACATAGGTTATTCAATTATGAGATATCTCGATAGCCTCACTTAATCCACCTAACCCACACTCATCCCTTCCAACTATAAAATTCTTGAGTCCCTAAAGGCACATTATCTTTAAATAGAGACCCAACCAAACTCATCATAGTGGTCCCAATCGATTATTTCTTACCTTAATAAGCATATCTAGTGCTCCACTATATTTCTCTAATATAGATATTAATAAGATATTCAAATTTCCTAAATCATTCTAGGTAAGGAATACCCATTTATAAATTTAATGTGTTTGGCACATTGAATTATAAAATTTAATACTTTATTTTTCTAAACTACCCTTTTGACCACTACCCCCTACCAAAACAATCCACCTCATCATAGATTTACTTACAACTATTGTGACTATCATGAAATCCTCCTAGGCCTTTTAAGGATTTCCATGGATAAAAAGACCACACACACCCATCTTTCAAAAAACACACCACTATGAGTATTAAATTTTCACCACACACCCTCTCCCAGAGTAGTTTCACTAAGACACTACCTATTATTGATGTTAATAAATTGTATTTTACATTTCCATAGAAACATTATATTTGTAATTTCTCATCAAAACCAATATATCCTCCTAATGATAATTTTTAATCAATTGTCCGGTTATTATCAAACTACAATTTGTCCAAAATTAGAACATTCCTCCAATAATTAAAATAAATACCCATTGGCATTCTGGAAATTATCTTCCAAGCACATTACATTAGCCAACTTCCTATAACCACCATGCCTCACATAGATTTCATCAACTCAAGTTGAAACGAAATACTACCAACCTATATAAAACTCTTCCTTGGATTCTAAATTTAAATTAAAATCCACGTCTAAAAAATTTACCCATTTTGAGAACAAAAACTTTACCCTCACAAGAAACCCACAATGTATTTGTTCCCACACACTCATAAAAATAACTTAGAAAAATAAAATACTTAATACCCTTGAGCTTGAACCACACTCCAAAATCTAAAGTATCTACCCATGATCCACCCATCCTTATTCACATCCTCCACTGCACCTATCTCAACATGAAATCACTATCATTTGTCTCATTGGTAAGAAATATTAACCAACCCCTATTAGCTAACCATACATGGTGTTATTATATAAGTTGATAGGGAACCCTTAATACATCCCTTATATACAATATCATATGTAGTGTACGAATGAATAGAAAAATAAATCCTGCATAAATATATAACTTTAATGAAATCATATCAGGTTT
Organism: Viscum album; assembly: GCA_963277665.1. NCBI lineage: Eukaryota > Viridiplantae > Streptophyta > Magnoliopsida > Santalales > Viscaceae > Viscum > Viscum album. The sequence continues at coordinate 1,618,570,617 of OY728125.1, forward strand.
ATATGTGATAACTAGAACATAGTTAAACATGAAACCACCCAATTCACCTAATTACTTTAAACACTATTTCTTAATCCCTAAATATTATAATCTAATTAAGGGAATGCGTAACATAGCTAGAACCATGAATATATAAACCTATCAGCGTAAAAGAGTAACATAGCTAATCCCAAACCCAATTGAAACCTAACAGGGGAAATATATAACATAGATTGTCTTGATAACATTAAAAACCCATCATTGGAAAAGGGTTACATATCCACTACTAGGCACACTAAAAATTCATAATTGTAAAGGAATAACATAGTGAGTCATAGGTGTAAATATTAATAGAAGCACTAATATAGACTATAAAACTCCAGAAATGATCATCCCATAACCTAAACCGAAAGATAACCTAGGTAATCTCTCTTTACAACATGATCCCTAGGTCTTTAGTCCCAACCCCATCCACTACAGTTGCACAACATGGTAAGTGTATACAAAAATTAATAATACATGGAGGGGAATACCTCACCCAAGAACTCATCTATACATAGATACCAACCTAATACTCACATAGGGGATAAAAAAACAACTAAACATAGCCTTTATTGACCAAACATTTTTCCTATATCCATTAACCAAATCAAAACTTCACAAATTTAAATATATTCTTAGGCCCCCCAAGATAGAAATTATTCTCAATCCCACCCCATCGATCACACCTAGACACTCTATGAAACTAAACCTATCTAAACCCCTACACTACCACATGTGGAATTATGGTAAATAACATTTTAACCATTACACTATCACTGTAACATGGATAGTAACTTACCACACCATTATGTATCTCATCAGATTCTCAGCCCCCTCCCTAACACTTCCTATGTACCAGGTCGATATGTAGAATTAATAATATAAAAATTGGTTCTAATTATAGGAACATAAATTTTGACACTATTCATGGATCCCAAGGTCTCTTTCTATCCATTCAGGCCCTCAACAAGTTTCAATCATACTGCCTCAGGAGCCCAACATTAAAGATTTCCCATGCCAAACATTATAAATATTAAGTTTTACTAGGAATACTTAAGGATATTAAGTACTATATTCTATTTCCTAAAAGAAAAAAACAACTCATTGTTCTTGGATTTAAATTTTTCACAAAATCCACTTAGGATTCCAATGTTAATCCTACAACCATTCCTACACAATTTTAAAACATCAACACTAACCATGTCACTTTTCATAGTCTAACAAACTCATATCCATTTAACTAGATCAATAAGGGCCATTATGTGACACACCCAATTTACAACACAATTCTACCACATATAGTGGTCCTTTAAGTAATTTTAGACATTTATACCTTTGAAATCATAACTGTCAGATGTCACACAAATTTTCAATGCATGCATGGTGAAAAAATAAATAATCAAAGGTTGAAGCCATGTTTAACTCACATTTCAAGACAAACTCAATCTACTTCATGGATTTATCATAATAGAAAACAAAACCCCAATAAACACACATATATTTCCCATGTATACGTGGATATTTTTAAGTATTAATGGGACCAAAAAATCTCTATCATTATTATCATTGTAACTCAAACTCTCCCAAACTCAAACTAGGTCCAAACTGAGGATCACTATATTCTTGATCCCTTGTCCCACATCATGTATGAAATATCCATTAAAGTAGAATATGAGTTTTTTTGTTTAAAATACTAAATGAGGAACTTATAAATGGGATTAAAAATTCAGTAAAACACTAAGATATTTTTGGAAGTAGCTAAATGATTTTTATCATTAGGAGAAAAATCACATCATGAAACCCATGATTAAACAATGAATGGTTATCAATGAAAATGGAAATTAGTAAAATGGAAATATTCCTACAATAAATAATAAGGGTAATCCTATAAATTTCAATGTTTATCCTTGGGGCCATCAAATAATTCATAATACATTATCACTATAAGATGAATTACAATGACACTATGGTAGGTCTAGTAACACAATGGATTGAATATGGTAGTTGACATTTTTTATTATTCTTTATGGGTATGATTTCGATTCTATAAGAGTATATGAGTTTTGGGATTCAATAAGGTTTACTAGTAATGATGTAGAATTATGAGTTGGGTTGTGAATGGTTTATAAAATGTAAAAATTGAAATGTTCTATTATAAATAATATTATTTTTTATAGAGGTATGTAACATACATAAGATATTTCATTTTCCAATTTGAAAAAAAAGTAGTAGAAAAATGGGGGATATGGTCAAGAAATGAACAATTTATATGAAAATCATAATTTTTTTGGATTATATTCTTCCGTTCTATAGTTGAAAAGGATTATTCCAAAAATAAACATGGGTAGATTTTAGATGTACAATATAGGTGAAGGTGGTTGCACCATTAATATGTAGATCATTTTGAGAAGACATGAAATATGTATGTTAGTATTTCTAAAGATCATGTAATATCACCATGACTTTTATAGTTACAATATGCTATAATATTTATAGATTTGACATATTGATATGCACTTCTATAAAATCATATATTTCACTTACCATTTTTAAGAGATCATTTACAGAAATTTATTATGATAGTTTATGGGTAAAACTAGTGAAGATATATCTTCATAAATTAAGGGGGATATATTATTTAGAAATTAAAAGAATATAATCTATCATGTAGTAGAAAATAAGTGTGTATTTGGAGATTTTTTAGACAATAGAAGGAAAAAAGATAAAAAGGACTGAGTTCCAGGACAAGTGTTATAAATCAGAGAGAAGATGGAGTTTCAGAAGCCAAGATTAATATATTTTATCATGAATTTCAATAATTGTCCTAAATTGAAGATTATTTATAAACCATTAAATGTGTATATTATATTTATAATTCGTGTAAGGAGAAATTTTCTAGATAAGCAATGAGTTAAATATTATTGGGGGCTCATTGAATTACATTAGTCTATAAGAAAAATGATCTATATATCCTTTTATAGTTTTAAAGGTGTATGGTTAGTGTGACTAATATGAAATTGTAAGATTAGTGTGCTTATTATAATTATTAATTTTCACATTTCTATTCTACGGTACATGGATTAGACTGATATGGGTTAACCATATAAAAATTAGGTTTCCCTATTTTTTATGCTCTATAATTTTATATTAATCATGTATTAGATATTTTTATAAATAATAGTTGAATGAAATCTATTTAAAGGGTTGAAAGAAAATGTTTAAATACCTTGATTCATTCCCCCCTATTATGTTATTTATCAGGATGGGGAGTAACTATTGGTATCCAAGTTTAAGGTTAATGAAGATGTTATCTCTATTTCAATTCATGGAAGAGGACATTAACCATAATAGTATTTCGATGTTCTAGGAAAATAATATTTAATTATGCAAGAATCAGATGAAACACTCTTTGAAATATTTTGTAATGAATACTTGCACATCTTCGATACATTGTATTATAGTTAGTATGGATGGTATGTCACAATAAAAAAATCATAGATAACAAGAATATGGGAAAAAGGAGTCAATGTATTGCTAAAAGAATTATATAATTCTATATATAAGAAGGAGACATCAAGTAAATACTTACATTATAGGTGGGAAAAAATTACAAACATTTATGAAGGACATTCCAAGGAATAGAAAGTTTAGTAGAATATTTTATTGAAAAATTATGAGGATTTAATTATACAAATTAATGAGAACATTGATGTATTGTTTGATTAGGAAAACACTCTTGTGAAATATATTTATAAAATTATAGAACCTCTTGATGATATTAAAATAATAATAAAAATCCTATGAATATTACCATCATATTTCAATGGAATGGTATCGATGCTTGAAGAAAAGGATACAATTTACGTGATAATAGATTGTCTTTATATCATTATCAAGGAATAAGAGATAGATACCAATGAATACTGGGTCCATAATGAAGGATAATTCTTTGAAAGTGGACTTCATGTAAATGAAGATACTAAATTTAGAGGAAGATATTCATTAAAGAGAAATTGATTAGGTCACATCTTTCATATCCTAAATCCTTATAAGGGGAAAATGAATAATTTTAAGAAATGATTCATTATTTTTTATTTAAATGTGGAAAATCTAGGCATCTCACTATAAATTGAAAACAAAAAATCTGAGATGATGATGGAGATAAAGAGATTATAATTAAAAAATTTAAGGTTGTGAGATACAGTAAGAGTTCACTAAATAAATTCTTAAATATTGAATTTATTTCTTTTAAAATAGGATAATATATCATAAGAAATATAAATGATGGACATTTAAGAATGTAATGGCATCAATGAAGAGATTCTTCTGGATATTACATAAATACAAAAATTTGATGTCATTGATGAGGAATATGCTAAACTTGTTGTAATATTTGACCTCAAAGTTATTATGGAAGCTAATTTTGAATAAGGTTTTTTTGGATAGATAAAACAATAATGAAAATTGAGTGGAGTGTAACTCCAAACTATATATGCAGTAGAAAGAAGATGAAAAATTCAAGTAAAATTTAATACTGAATTTGTTATGTTTATAAATTATGGAAAATCTAATAATGAATGTATGTTCATGATAATAATATATGATTAGGCCCATATAATTTATAACATGACTGATATTTTAAAAGATAATGAAAAATTAATTTAGGAACATTTAGGTGAAATCATTTTGATGAAATGAAATATCAATGATCAAGAGATGCCTCCAAATCCTATAATTACCTATTGAAGTTAGAGTTTATGGTATGACAAAGAATATAATGAGGAATTAACCAGGTTAAATGAAAAATCTAATATACTTATGCCAAGTGACATAATTTAAAAATAGAAGAATATATAATGATGGGATTGATCATAAGAAAAAGAATTCACTGTCTATGTGAAATGATTAAAACCCACACCATATAAGATAATTAATTTGGTAACCCATACATTACCAAAATGATTATAAGTACAACATCAAAGACATGAAATAATACATCAAAAATATGATGTTATTTTTATGGGAATATATGGCATACATAATTGGGTGTTCTATATAAAATTATTTTATTTGCTCAAGAGAGAAGCAAATGATGATTATAAATTGCATCAGTAAATTTGTTATTAATGGAAACTATTTTTAGTGATATGGTTATAGATACAAAAATGTTAATTTATCCAAAAGGGTTCAAATAATCATTCCAATAGAGACTAGGAAGATTATAACGTCAATGTTTAAAGCATCGTCATGATGGTTTAAAACTAATAATAAATCCTCAATATTGCAATACTAGGATGGTTTAATATAGACAAAATCATGAAAATAACATATACCATAAAAGGAATTGAATCATAATACATAAAAGAATAAATAAAATGTTTAAAATTTGAATTATTGTTTTCATTGATTGAAATAGAATGAGCTAGAGTATGGATTCTAGATAGTGATTGTACATACAATGTGATAGAAAAATAATATGTTTTAAAAAGAATAAAATACGAAAAATAATATATTATTAACTATGAAAATTATTATGGGATTAAGAACATTGGATTTGATATTGAAAATATTACAGTAAAAATCTTAAGTTGTATAAATTCTTAGTGGTTAAATGACCTAAACATAATTTTTTAGAGTAATAAATATTATAACTCAAGTAATGTAGCTAATTTCAATAATAATTCACTCATTATCAATGGAAGATATAATATAGTTGTGTTATATGGAAAGTAAAAAAAAATTAATCTCTTCTATAAATGTGGAGAATAATAAATGTTATTTTTCCAATAAGAGGATAACAAGTTGTGGCACTAAAAAATTATCAACTTAAGCCAAATTTCAATGAAAAAATTGGTAAATAATAAAAGAGATAATGGTTTTCTAAAACTCACACATGATAATACTCAAACATTATAAGAATTTTAAAAAGGAAAAATCATTCAGAATATATACATGGAAAAATAGTAATTCATGGATATTTCTTTAGTTGGTTCACAATGATGTGAGTGGTCCAATATCACCCAAATCCATGGATGTAAAAGGTATTATATTATATTAATTTATGACTTTTTTTATAAAATATAAATTAATTATATCCCCTAAATATATGGTTTTAGTGTGTATTAATAATTTAAATTATTGGTGAAGCAGACACCTTGGCTAAAAATTTAGATGTTACGGATAGATAACCACATGGAATTAACCAATAGTTACACGGAATAATATCTTAAATTCAACATGATATCGAAAAAAGTTTCACCAGTTAGTAATCCTCAATAAAATGGTGTTTTTGAGAGGAGGAACTCGTCCATCAATAATGTTTTCTAAATAATGTTAATTTAAAAAAATTTATCATAAAAATATTTTATGGAAGTAATGATTTCATATGTATATGCATTAAACAAGGATTTTTTATTTGAACATGTAATGAAGAAACCCTTGAGATGTTGTATGTGAACATGGAAATATTTAAACATTTAGATTCATTAAAGCTAATTTCATTATTTAAAATAAGAAGAAGAAATGTTTTAAAATGATGTGGGAAAAGTACTTTCATTGGATATTCATCTGAAATCCATGAATACAAGTAATATAATAAAGTAAAAATAAAATAATTGAATGTAAATATGTTTCTATGGTGGAGACTAATAATCATGATCAATCTAATGATTATTTTTTTCAATAAAAATTAGTGAAAGTTGTATATACAATAATGATAGAGTGATCTGTATAGGGGGGAAAAATGGAGATAAAGTTTTCTTAGAAGAAGATATCGATTATGAGGTTACAAAATATTGATTATTAGTTAAAAAATAGAAAATAATAGTTATAATTTGAAAAATAACAATATTGTTGGTGGTCAGATAGCTCTAGTGTGAACACAAATAAATAATACTCTATAATAAAATTCTCTATTATCTTATGAAAAGACCTAATATTTTGAATAGGATACCTAATATGGTAATTATTTTTATTAAATAAAAGAATACCTTGAATATATTTCTAATAATGAAACTTAGAAAACTTTTCCGTTGTTGGAAGTCATAAATATCATTGGAACCATGTGTGTGTTCTATAATAAACACAGCAAGGTTGCCAATATTACTCCTAAAAATACACAACTAGTTGGAAAGGGGTTTTCCAAAATCAATGGAACTATTGTTGATGAGGCAGTTATCCTCATAGACCAATTGGAAAAAATTAAAATTTTCTTAGTTATTTTAGTGAAAATAAAATTCAAGGTGTACCAAATGAATGTAAAATCCTGAATTTCCAATATATTTCTTTATGAGGAGGTCTATATTGAATAACATGATGGGTTATTTATAAATGATTATTAGAGTATGTAATATTGGTTTAAATAAGGGTTTTTATCTTTTAATGTAAACACCAAGATCCTCATATTCAAAGCTTTATCAATACATAATGAATCTAGAATACCAACTTGGTGGAGTTTATTATAATATCTACATAGAGAAGGATAATGATCAAAGAATATTTGTCCTCACATATTTCGGTGAAATAATTTTTTGTGGATTAGATGTACTATAATTTAATATGTCTAATGAAACTTTTAGGAGTGAGTTTGAAATGTAAATCACTGAAGAACTAAATTTTTTTCCTTTGATTACATGTGACTTATATGAACCTTATCATTTTATAAAACATATTACATCATTTTAGATAAATATTCAATATGTAACATTACCATCCATTCTAAAACTATAAAAGTTAAGTGTCTTTGGAGACTAGATACAAGAAAATCTTATTTCGGTTCATTATTAAATATCTCTCACAATGTTCTTCTAACTTTTTACACTTATTTAAATTCCTTACTTCAAACCATTATTAATATCCTTGGAAAAGTAAATATAAAAAAGAGTGAGATCAGATGATTAGTAACAGTAAACATGGGAGATATTAATCGATGATCATAAGCAAGCATAAAATAAGTATTAGTGTTTGATTTCATGATAAAATATTATAATGTTTATATCTAATAAATAATGGATCAAAATAATGAGTCATGTTATAAAACTATATTATTTCATATGAAATGATTCATAAGTGTGAGAAAACATCATAAATCAATCATGAATTACAATTTTGTATCATAATAATCTCATAAATGTTTGGAACTATCATTGGGAAAGAAATAATTTTATATATTAAGTTCAAAAATTTATCCCAAGAAATTAGATTGGATTAAGCATCAATAATTCTTTCCCACATCATAAATAATCAATAATCATCACAAGTTTCCCATAGTTGATCAGACATCATCAGCTATTTCCCATAGGGAATCTAGAAGATAAAATCAGATCTCGTATTTATATAACGATGTATCAAATTTTACTCAATCAATAAATGGGATATTAAATTTTAGGACCATCCATAAAATAATAAAACACCATGCATATATGTGACATAAGATTATAAAAAAATTCATCTTATCATAATATCATAACATGGGCAAAGAAAAAAAGGATTCAAAAAATATTTATAAATTCATCAAAGCTTAAACCATTGATGAAATATTGGTTTATTAATAATCATTATCTATATGAGAAAGAATAATTATTGTACCATTGAATAATATCACTAGTAAAGAATAATTAACATCTAATGATACCTTTTTAGATGAAGATTCATTTAAAATATACTTGTAATATTTTTCTAGTAAAATACTATATTCTTTTTCAGAATAAATAATTTAAAATAAAAATATTTATAAAATAGTAAGGAAAAAAATTCTTTATAAAGTTCAATAGGAGAATTTCGGGAAAGCTTTAAAACATTAAGTTGTGAGGATAATGAGAAATTTATTCATGTTGTATGCGTTAAAATAAAGCTTTAATCCACATTTTTTTGTAAAAAGTAAAAATAAATTCATTCAGAAAATGACAAGAATATTACATTACAATATGATTATAGAATGTAAAAAACGGTAAAAATTGATTTTTAAAAATAATTAGAGAATAATAAAATATATTATTGAAAATATTTTAATGAAAACATAGACATGATAGAACATTATTCCCAACTGAATAGAATAACATATCCAGTTTCCATTAAAGAAATTATTATTTTTTCTATTGAGTACATAAAGTAAGGAAAATTAAAAGAAAACATGTATTCCTAAGAAATATTATGAGTATAAGAAATATTAATTGTATGTATCATATAATTATCATAAAATTCCCTCAAAGGAAACTGAAGCATAAATAATTTCAAATAAAATGGTATTGAGATGTATATCTGTTACCTTATGTCTCTTATTTCTTCATAAAAATTTGATCCTCTTTTATAGTAAATATATATTTATTATAAATTTATTTCGAAACCATACACAAATATATCATACCATATATTATTCACATATATAATATTAGAATCCATTTATTATCAATTTATTATTAAAATCATTTTTCTGGATGATAATTGATTCATTTTAATGTAATATTTTACATTGGAAGTCTCATCATGGTTCCATAATAACTATATTATTAATCATTTCACGAGTATCATACATAATTTTATAACTATTCGTAAAATTTGTAGAATAAAAATTAATTACAACACTTCGATTGAATGGTAGTCCAAACGTATTCAAGACCAATGTTTCTATTTTCAATGGATGAATAAAAAATAAAGGTAAAAAATAATTCACTTTTATAGAATCATATATATCATATATATTCATTATGTTTGTCCTTATTACCATCTATGTAAAGTGGAATTAAAAAATGGATCAAATCACTTCATGGAGTTAGTAGTTCAAACACACGCCCAATAAATATTATTGGTTTCCAATTGATGGGAAGAAGGTGGATAATATTTTTTACATGATCATAATAAAAATTAAATTATATGTAATATAAACTATTTTTAATGAACCAAACTTTTTGAAGGATAATTTTTTCTTAAAAATTTATGATATATTATATTATTAAGAACAAAACCATATATTTTATTAATGAAGTGAATATAATTTTGAAATGTGACCATATAGATTCAAAAATTATATAAATTTTGGTCAATTATGAACATTTGTCAATATGACTATTTTGAGATATAGTATTTATAATAATTTTAATGTTTTCATTAGATTTTATAAGTATGATTTTGAAAAGGGTTAATTGATACAAGAAGAAGAGTTGTTGGCCTCAACCAATAGAGTCGTTCCTTTTGAAGCCTATTTTTTAGATATTGGGTGGGATGTATCATAACTGGGGTTCACCCTCGACCAATCCCAAGTTGAGATTCAACAAGTAAATCTTGTATTAAATTTCCTACTAGAGAAGTTCATGTTAGGGGAGATTTTCACTCGGTCGATGTTAGCCGAGGACACTATAAGAATAGCACCATTACACACATTACTCTTAAAGAATTTTTGGGTATAATAAGGTTTTATTTTTTGAGTCCCTATATACATAAATTTTAATTCCATTGTCAAAAATAAATTTTTATTCCATCATTTCAGTTTTATGAATAGGTTTTATTAATAAAATTGAGATGGAATTAGAAAAATTGATTTTTCATATATAGATTTTACATTTTACAAAAGATATAATTATTAACTAAACTAAGGTATTATTAATAATGTTTATTTTAATAAATTAGTATTATTAGAAAACTCTTATTTAAAAAAATGTTAAAATAATTATACTTTTTTCAAGTGTCAGAAATGTTACTATGCATTTTCAATCCGATTTTTTTAATAAAATAAGATTTTTATATTTAAAAGATTAAATTATCATATTTATGGAATTACTATGATAATATAAATATTATTTTTTAATTTTTTAAGTCAATATTGTGTTAGGGTTAATATATGAGAATTTTCTAATATATATTATTTTTTCATGAATAGTAAAAATACAGTTCGAGGTTTTCAATATGTTAATGAATTTATAATTATTACATAATGATTTAATAAAAACTTAACCCCAATAAATGAATTTGAATATGTTTTTTTATTAATATCAAGTATTTTAATATATTTTAATCAATTTCCAAATATATAATTTAATTTCCAAATTTTAAAATGCAAACATTAACTTTAAAAATGTTATTTTTTGAACACTTTAATTTTCCTTAACAAAAAAAGTAATATAAAATGATGGTATACTCTTGTTTATTGAAATAAAATAAAACCATTCTCATGTTCTCCATACCATTATAATGTTCATGTGTTTTTATTTACCACTACATAGGATTCCACGACCTATATTTGGAAACTAATAACAAATCCTCTAATTTTGCTAAAAGTACACACATCTTTATCCATTTTCATTCACTCCCAATTCATCCTACATGAATATTTCATTATTTTACCTCCCAATTAGTCTTCCCAAGGTTTCCTCAATCCTTAAAGGTCCCAATCCTCATGTTTTAGGAAATATGCTTCATGGTAAGGGAAATATAATTATTTTATCTCCATTTCATGAATTTATTTTTGTATAAATATTATAAATTTTATAGTCAATATATCTTATTTTCTTTATATTAAATACATCACTTAAAAATTATAGTTTTTCAAACTGATAGTCATATCTCATCACTTTTTACACTTTTCTAAAACAATGTTTTATACATGTTTTGTTGCCGATTTTACTTCTCAAAAATTATCTCTTCTCCTTAAAAAATTACCTTTTTTATTTTCTTTATGTTAATACCCAAACCTATTTATTTTTTAAAAGTGTTCTTTAAGATAAAATATGATTTATATTATTTTATAATTGATGTACATGAAACCATCAATCCCTTTCTATGGATTATAAAAAACATAAAGATCTTGTTTTTAAGAACTTTTTAATACACACTGATTTTTGATATAAAACCTGTTTCAACTATTCTCAAAAAGTTATTTATGTAATGTTACATTATGATCTATGTGGCTCACATTAGCTTGTACATATGAAGGGTGTGTCCTGAAATTTCTCTAATTCATCAGGTAAATAATTTAATCTATAGAGAAGACATGTTTTATGATACCTTTGTGAATAACCTTAGTATTTTTATGACACCTTGGGGACAAAACTCAGTTATATGCTTATGAATGACCTATTTAAATGTTGTATCCACATTTACATGTTATGATTCAAGATGTTTTAATTATTATAGAAAATATTTTTCCTCTATCATTCCTCTATTATATTCCTCATGTTCTTATTGATATTTCATAAGGTCACATGTGAACTGTTTCCCCTCATTATTCCCTTACTAGGCCTTATGCTCACCCTTTCCTTTGATGTATGTACCCTATTTATGATATTATGTAAAAGTACATAGGATAAACCAATGAAAATGTTTTATCATTGTTTATAATATTATTTTATTTTTTCAAGTATTATATACCTTGTTTCCATGAAACTAAACTTCAAAAGATCCTATATTTTGTAAAATGTATTGAAATGTTTATATAATAAAATCGGTGGATTATATAGTTTGTATCAAATGAACGTTTAGTTATTTTTGGAAATTAGGATTTTAAAATTTATAAATAACTTTTTGGACAAGTTAAAATATAGAAAAACATCATGTTATTTTGGTGAAGTTTTAATTAAGTGGTTTCAAACCAATGATATCCTAGTTTGGATATAAATAAGTGGATGTGGCTCTGGAATAGATGTATATAAAGGTAAAAACTCAAAACAATGCTTTGATCAAGACTCGAATGAGAACTAGTTCATGAAAATGTGGTTCACTACACTCTTCATTTGGTACTCCTAAGGGATAGGATTGGTTAATCAAAAAAATTTTATGAACCGTTAAGAATAATAAATAGAAAATGTAATTATTGATAATGAATACAGTATTTATGCATAATGTTTAAGAAATTAAATTCCCTTATAAAATATAAGTTTATTAAAAGAATCATATCGTTCAGTGATGTTTAATACTTATATATAATGGTGGGAAATAGATGTGTTGGACTCCTTATGTGTTAATCATGTTTTAATAATAAAAAATCCTATACATTTTTTCATGCTTGTTAATCCTATGTAATCTGTCAAAAATCATGTGTACAGATGATTAGGTTCTTTATGCTTTACATAAACCTATCCACGATCTTAAGTGCTATGATTAATGATTTTAAACTATTTTTTAATTCATGTTATAATTAATTTCATTGATAAATTATTGACTCTAATCCATTCATTGAATATCCTAGTTTATGTCTATATATAGATATTTGGCTATGCTTGAAAACACATGAGTCTACCACCGGTTATGTTTTTCTGATATAAGACCCAAACACCGTGACTAGACACTGTGACCCAGATACAGTAACCCAAACAGCATGACCCAGACACCGTGAACTAGACAACGTGACAAGACAACATGACCATGACACCATGAACCAGACACTATGAACTAGACACCATGACCAGACACCGTGACCCATCCACCGTGACCAGACACCGTGACCAAACACCGTGACCAAACACCATGACCATCCAGACACCGTGACCATCTAGACATAGTGACCAGACACTATGATCAAACACCGTATCTATGATACAAGTTATTGATATATATAAAATTGTTCCATTATAGCTATCTCACCACTAAAAGACAAACAAGGATACACTGTTTAAAAGAGACACAGTTCCAAGGAGACACTATTTCTAGACAGACTGTGACACCGTTTCTTAATCTATTTTGTTGTTTTTAAATTTAATCTCCAACAGTCTTATTTGATGCTTTTTAATGCGCTGAAATAATTAATAATCCATTGTAGACATGTCACATAACCTTATGAGGTATGAGGTGCAAAATACATTCATCCTGTCAGCTCCAACGAATGAATTCCAAGAATAAAATGAACAGTGTGTCCAGAAGAAAAAAAGTATGATAGAGAAACAAGTGTGTGCCCATTAACGAATAAGTATAAGTATTATTTAATGATGAACCACCACCAGCAACCCAACACTTATGAAGAACACACAAATCATACTAGAATCCTATAGTTGAGAACATTGTTTTCACTATCAACTCCATGTAGAACACGATCCAGATCTAGCTGACTTGTGATACTCTATTTTCTACAAGAGGACTCAATTCATGAATCTGCTTCATCATAGATTTCCACAGCTACATACACTATCAATTACATCACATCTAACCTTATCTCGTCATTTTTTCTCTATTGTGTATTTTAATTATATTTTGAGTTGTGTGTGTGTGTCTGTATAATGACCGACAATGTCTCCTGCATTAACCTGAAAGATACAAGATATCATTTCTGATATAGCTTTTTACACTTGTGTATTCCCAAAAATATATGTGGAAGAGGTCCCTTTGTGACCCAATAGTTCATACCCATGATGAATTGTAGAAGATTTCATGTGACATGGACAGTCTTATGTACTGTTGTTAACCCTGATCCTGGGTGTGGATCATGTTTATTTATATAAACTACATGGTGGCAGGTGATCACCAAGTTCAGCGGATTTGGTCTCAAATTGAGACTAAACCACTTGTTTTATATCCACTATGTTATTTAATTTAGATTACTCCGTTTCACTATATAATCCAGAAATCAATAAATTTCTTTGATAGTTAATCTAGGAAATATTTTAAAATTGTTTTTCCTTACTATAATAGTTTCAAAAGTAATGTTAAAATCTAATATTAAGATTACTAAGAATTAATCAATCTTATTTGAAGTTATTTAAAGAGTCGAACATTAATAACTATATTACTTTTCTTAACTGGGATGTATTTAAATTTATTGGGGAAAATTTTAAAAATACTTTTTAAACAGAAATTGTTGTAGATACTCAATTCTCCCCCTCTTATTTACTTTACCCTGACGAACATTTTGTATCGAAGGTTGTTTTTAAAACTCTATTTTTACCCTATTCAACTGTGATTTTAGTTTTACTTTAAATATCTGAAAATTTTTGTTAATTCTAAATTCTATATCTTTCAAAGTATTTCTTTATTATGGATAACAGATTAGAAGGTGCTGCCACAAATAGACCACCATTCTTTAATGGAACCAATTATGCTCAATGGAAAATTAAAATGAAAATTCAATTAGAAAGTACATATTTTGAAATTATGTGTTCAATTATAGATGAATATATGATTCCTACAACTAATAGAATCACTTGGGATGACCCTACCCAGACTGCCTATAATAAAAATTGCAATAACATGAATGCTTTATATTGTCCCTTAAGAGATGAGAAATTTAATATAATTATTGAATGTATAAATGCCCATGATATTTGGGATACCTTGTGTTTTTCACATAAAATAACTTATAGTGTGAAATAAATTAGAATTAATACATATAATATTAAATATGATAACATTAAAATAATGCCTAATGAGCCTATTAATGACATGTATCTCAGGTTCAATGAAATTTTCAACATGATGATTTCTATTGGAAAATAAGTTACTGCTAAAGAATATATCATGAGGATTCTTAGATTCCGACCTAATAGATGGAGTGGAACCTCTGTCTGTATTAGATAATCATGAAACATTAGAAATTTACATATAAAAGATATAATTGGGAATCTGATGATGTATGAAGAGGAGATAAAAGTCCACAAGGAAGTAGAGGATGAACCCAAAAGAAAATCAGTTGCATTCAATACCGCCACTTCTAAACACCAATAGAAAAGAAAATTAGAAGTCCATATATAATGTTCCAGCAATGAATAATCATCACCTAACAGTGATGAGGATGTGGATCAATTTTCCAGAAGTTTTAAGAGATTTTACAACAATAATAACTTTTTTAGAAAGCCTAACATCAAGGGAAGATATGATCTAAAATGAAGATAGAATAAATATTGAAAAATAGGTTAAAAGTATGATGATATAGTCTTATATGAATATAATTGAAAGGGACATTTAAATTCTGACTATCCTATGATCATGTACAAAAAGAAATATGAGGACAAAGATAGAAAGTATAAAATGGAAATGAAAGAAACATGGATTGATTTTGAGGAAAATTCAAGTTACCAAGAATAGTCACATGATGAATATGCTATCAACTCCAATATATGTTTTATAACAAACACATCTGAGGTTACACTGGAATCTCTTTTACACAATTCCAATTATTCTTTAAATGAGAGTGACTCTGAATATATGTCTAATGATGAAATGTTTGAATACTGTAATATGATTGAAGAGATATGTAGCGAACTAAAAGATATATACAATTATTTAAAGAAACGACATGCTCTTACCTCAACTATTAAAACTAAACTTATAGTAGAAAGTGAGAAAAATGATCAATTACTCAAAGAAAACAATGAACTAAAACTATATAATTAGCCATTGAAAATGGATCTTGAATTTTTTACTAATGGTAAAGATACCTTGGTTCAAATGATAGGTAAATATATTGCTCCTAAATATACTACTGTCAATGGCTATCAACCTGGTAAAAGAATCTTTGGAAGAACTAATTTTGTTTCTAAATCTAGTACATACAGCTTTACTCCATGTTTTGGAAAACATTCAGCTAGTTCAAGTTATGATACACTCTCGACAGTTTCATCTTTTTTGGACCAAATAGATTTTATTTTTTATGTACATTACATAATGCCTATAATAAACCTATAAGGCAGATATAGGTTACTAAAGCACTAGTTACTATTATTACTGGACCCAAAAAATTATGTGTACCAAAATCTGTTTTTATCAGACTATTTTTTAGGAAAGATTCTGAAAGTGATCATGTAAATTTATATGGTACTTGGATAGTGGGTTTTCAAGACATAAAAAATGAGACTATTTGTGCAACAATAATTTAATACATATATATGGTGGACATGTCACCATTAGTGACAATGCCAATGGTAAGATCATTGGTTGTGGCCAAATCGGTAACTCTAACTTAGCTTTAATTTACTAAATTCATTTTCTTGATGTATAGAAATATAATTTTCTTAGTATTTAACAACTATGTGATTATGGATTTCATGTTAAATTTAAAAATGATGCTTTTAATGTTTTCAATTTTAAAAATGAATTATTATTTTCTTCTTTAAGAAATGAAAATGTATATTCTCTTAACAGAGATTTTTTAGTCTCTCAAAAATCATCATGTTTAAGTGTATTTCACAAAGAGTCTTGGCTTTGGCATAGGATACTAAGACACTGTTATATTCAATCCCTTTGAATGATAACTTGAAAATTTTTAGTCAAAGACCTAACGAAACATTAGTTTCCAAATGATAGTGTGTAATCCTTGTCAAGAAGGAATGAAACACATACATTCCTTCAAACCAAAGATATATGTGTCAACTTCTCAACCTCTCAAACTGGCTCACATAGATTTTTTTGGAACATATAGAGTTTCTATTTTAAATGGGAAGCACAATATTTATATTCTTGTAGATGATTTTTGTAGATATACTTGGACTTTATTTTTGTCACAAAAAAGTGAAGAATGCTCTAATTTTACCACATATACCAAAACTGCAGATAATATTATTGGACATAGAATTAAATCTTTGAGAATTGATCATGGTTGTGATTTTGAAAATCAAGAGTTTGAATCATTTTTCTCACAAAATGGCTATAGTCAAAATTTTCCGCCCCTATAACACCTCAACAAAATGTAGTGGTGGATAGAATAAATAGAACCTTGAAAGAGATTTCTAGAACCATAGTGAATTTGACTTACCTATTTATTTATGTGCTAAAGCTATAAATAAATCATACTATATTATCAGTAGATTGTTGATTAGACCTATTTCTAAACGAACTCCATATGAGTTGCGGAACAATAGAAAACCCAAAGTTAGCTACGTAAATGTTTTTGGTTTCAAAGTCTCTTACCTTAATACTAAGGAAAATATTGAAAATTTTTACTCCAAGAGTGATAAAGGAATACTTTTAGGATATTCCATCTCAAGTAAAGCATATAGATTGTTTAATTAAATAACTAAATGTGTGGAAGAATCTGTCCATGTAAAATTTGATGAAACAAATCCACATGAACCTAAGACCACTCTAGAGAACCTAGATGCTGATTTATCAAATATGGACATTAATAAAAAATACTCTAACCATCCTGTAAAAGAATCTGTTAAAGCTTCCAGTTTTGGAAACTCTATAGATTCAAGTTATAATGAACCCGAACCTATTGAAGAACCCGAAATCACAAGTCTTCCTTTTTAGAAGGATGTTAGAACTCTTAAGAAGCATCCATTAGACGATGTTCTTGGAGATTTAGATAAAGGAACTCAAACTATATCTCTTCTTAGAAATCAGGTTGAACATCAAGTCTTTTTGTCAAAACATGAACATAAAAACATTAATTATTATATCAATGATGAATTTGGGGTGATGGATATGCAAGAAGAACTTAATCAGATCGAAAGGAACATATTTTTGAAACATATTGACATACCCAAATACATATCCACCATACAAACTAAATAGGTGTTTGAGAATAAGGTAGATGAAGCAGGTAACATCGTTATAAACTAGGATAAATTGGTTTCACAAGGCTACAGTCAAGAATAAGGAATTGAATATGAACATACCATTGTACCAGAAGCTAGGATTGAAGCCATTCTAAATCTTCTTTCCTATTCCACACATATGAATTTCAAACTATATCAAATCGTTGTTAAAAGTATGTTCCTAAATTGGTATATAGTTGAGGATATCTTTAGTGAGAAACCCCATGGTTTTACAAATCCTCATTTTTCCAAATCATATTTTTAAAATATCAAAATCTTTATATGGTTTAAAACAAGATTTAAGAACCCGGTACGCTAGATTGAGTAATTTTATTATTTAAAAATATTTTACAAAAGGAATAGATGATCCTAGATTCTTTATAAAATAAATATACAATGATGTTTTAGTATTTCAAATGTATTTAGATGACATTATCTTTGGATCATCAAAAAATTATTTATGTATTGAATTTTCTAAAATGATTCAAAACGAATTTGAAATAAGCTTAATGGGTGAACTAAAATTATTTCATGGATTTCAAATCTTTTCAAATAAATATGGTATAATTTTAATTCAAAAAAATATACTAGATATAATCTGAAACATTTTGGTTGGGATAGAAGTAAAATAAGTGACACTCTAATGATTAATACTTGTATGTTGGATCTTGATGAATATGGAAACTCTGTTGATAAAACCACATATAGAGAAATTATTGGAAGTATTCTCTACCTAACTGCTAGGTGACCTGACATATGTGTAGTGTATGTATGTGTTATCATTTTCAAGCAAACCCTAAGGGATCCCATTTAAATTATGTTAAAATATTATTAAAATACCTTAACTATACACCGCATCAAGGACTATTCTATCCCAGAGAACAATCATTTGATTTATTTACTTATTCTGATGCTGAATTCGACTGATTTTCGATAGATAGAAAGATAACCTCTGGAACATTTCACTTTTAAGAAAGTCACTAGTATCATCTTATAGGAAGAAACAAAATTCCTATTGCATTATCTACTACATAAGCTGAATACATAATTGTTGGTAGTTATTGTGCACAAATATTGTGGATGACACACACATTAGAAGATTATGGATATCGATTTAGGAATTAACCTATAAATTTTGACAATACAACTTCTATTAACATCTGAAAAAATCATGTTTCACACTCTAGGACTAAACATATTGATGTAAGAAATCACATTATGAGATATCATTATAAAAAGGTGATATCACTTTGGAATTAATTGGAAATAAATATCATCTTTCTAATATATTCACCAAACAAATAATTATGAAAGAAAATATTACATCATACATGAGTTAGGAATGATAAATCTTAAGAATTAAGTATATTGTTTCATTATTATTGTCTCAAAGTTACACTCTCTTTCTCTTTGTTACTGCCTGACACATACTGTCACAAACAATTTATTTGTGCAGTTTAGAAATCACACTATGACTGTATCACTGTGAATGCCAGTTACGGTCTCACCGTGAATGATAGTTACAGTCTCACTATGAAATCTAGTTCTGGTCTCACTGTGAAAATCAGTTACGGTCTCACAATAAAAAAGTTTTATTGTTTTATTTACATATTATAACCCGTATAGCTATAATTAATTATTTTACCCTTTTAAATTCTAGTGATTTTGATCCCGTGACACTTAATATCACTAAATGATAAAAACTAAAGAAGTTTCACTCTTTCTTCACCTGCTTTTTCTTCTCTCAAACCGTAATCACTCTTTCATCTTATTTCTCTCACGAATATTATTTGAATGCCCATGAAGAAACCCTCGTCGTCATCAACACCTGATAAGAATAGTTCAAATAAGAAGGTGAAAATAGTATCAAATTTAGCACCCAAAGGTCCTCTGAATCTGAATATAGGAGACAGAATAGTGGTACCCAAAAAGGAGATATGCCCTAAGTGGTCTCTGTCAAGTAGGTCTTTGGTATTGAATGTGATTAAAGAGAAAGGTTGGATGTATTGGTTCGGAAATGAGTATAGTCTGATGTAGATGAAGCTAGTTGCGTATTTTTATCAGTTTGTTCAATTTTCATTCGATACAGAAGATGGATCTGTTTTGAGAAGCTAGAAAAGTGGTCATAGTTGCACGTTTTCTTTGAGGTTATATACTAAGTTCCTTAAGAGACCACAAGAGGGTATTTGTAAGGACTAACAGAGAGGTCGACCCCCTCCATGTATGATATTTGTCTTGGAAGATGAATTCGGAAGCTTAACTGAGAATGAAACAATGCGAAGAGCCATAACTGCTGAGCTACATGGTGGAACTACATTTCTTTTTAATTTTTTTCAAAATCATATTAGCCCTAGAAAAGGTTATTTTTCTACACTCATGTATCATGATGTATTTTTTATAAACCGTATGAAGAACGACCATAAGACCGACCTACGAAAATATGTTATACTCTATATGAGTGATTTGATAAAAAAAACATACATGTCAACCTCTCTATTCTATTCAATTATTCTCTCATATTTTCATTATGAAAAAGGGTTGGTTGGACCAAATTAAAAATCTATTAAGTACTATGAGTTCTGTCTCTCAAAATTATAGTAAGGAGAATGAAAATCAATTGGAATCCATGGAGAAAATCATGGATGAAGATAATGACAGGTTTTATGTAATGTTCAATCAAGTGGAACACTGTTTAAGACCAAAGGATATTTTTGATCCTTCTTTGGAACTATATGAAATTTTTTAGTATTATGATGAGAAAAAGGAGAATATATTTTTGTACCTACATGGGAAACTGTTCTGGATGATAAAGAGAGTGAACCTTTTCTTGAAGACTTATCTGAGATGGAAGATCCTAGTCCTAAAGAAGTTGTCAAACTACAAGAACAACCTTCTTATAAAAAAAGAATTTGTTTCTAAGGTAAACAAAAATGATTTTGTAGAGGATCATATAGAATAAGATATTTCTCTTGTGCAAGAATATATTTATGAGGAACATTTGGAGGAACACATTGTTCTTGAAATTATCCCATCTGGTGAAGAGAGAAGGTAACAATAATTTCAGCTGGTTAGAAAGGAAATAGGAGAGGATATCAGGGATGAAATCATGAAAATAGTTCAATGATCTTAATCTCTCTGTCATAATAAAGATTCACATATTGAGGAGGAGCATCCCCATAGTCTAGAAAATGCTGAAGTGACTAATCCTGTTAATTCAAGCTCTATGGATACATGGTATAAATTCTATATTTGTTTTTATGTAAATGACTCCCATGAAGCCTATGGGAATATTATTGATCTATCTATAGTGTTTCAATTGAAACCACTGTCTTCTCATAAGATTATTGCTGCAAAAGAACCTGAAACTGTCTCATCTTTTATTTTTTATCCTTCACACAAATGTTCAATATTGGTTTGTAAAGATTATTTTAGAGAATTTGAATCAACCCTATTGGCTGGAGTTGAAAAACAGATGAATACCCAACCGGCTCTTGAAATCAATTTAAGTGAATGAGATGCTTACCTATTGTTGGTAATGATCATATAGAAGATTCGACACAAGATGAATCATGAGATTCAAGAAGTTATAGTTGAGAACAAAATTCTATGTGGTGAAGAAAAATCTCTCAATGGTCTGGTTGAGGAAATGCAGAGAGTGATGAACTCAAGACCGAAACCTATTTGTCATCATGTTGAGAATGTTGATAGTCAGATTCCACAGGAAGTATCCTTTCTAATAAAACCTAATCTAACATCCTTAGATGACAAGGTAACTGAATGAAACAAGAAAATAGTTCAATAGATACATGTGATTGTTATTGGTCTTAACAAGTTGACTAATGTGTATAAGGGTTATCACTAGAAAGTTCTAAATCAATTGAAGTCCCTTACTTCTGTTGTTACTGCTTCTCATACTTCTGGACAATCTTATCAACCTTATTCGGATGGTGAACTTCTTTGAATAGTTTTCAAAGAAGAACTAAAGGTTGTGATCAGTGGATTTGACAATGAATATCTATCTGAACATGTCAAGAATAGTGAAAGAGTTCTTGATGAGGTGATAATTCATTCTAAAATAGAAAATGATGATCAAGAAGAGATTAATAAAAAGGAGGACTTCTACATCAATAGAATATTCTTGAAGCATGACATGACCAACCACTTCATGTACCTTGTAGAGAATATGAGAATCTCTCTATCACTCAAAGTTTCAAAACCCATGTCCAAAAGCTCAAATATTTCACACATTTGTTGGATAATGTTATGGAGAACAAGGATGAATTTGAAAAATCCATATAGTATTGTGGTGAGATCATTGCTGAATTCATCATGCTTTTGAGGCCTTATCTTCTTGTCCAGAGTATTGTCATTGTGGCTCCTACAGATGCACCCCTGAGATATGGTTTCTGTACCTTCTAATCCTCTTCCATTTCCTCTACATCTATGACTGTCTCTAAGGCTCTGAGTCAGATCAGGCCTGATATTGTTGATCAATAGTTGGCTTGGTCTTCCACTACACCCACCATGGCCCCATATATTTTTGAAGGACTCCCTTTTCCTTCTTTGTAAACATTTTCACTTCCCTCTTCCAATTTTACCTCTTCTCCTATGGATTTTTCTGTTGCTACTCCCAAGGGCAAAAAGAAGACGAGCCAGTGCTGAAGAAAAGTGACTACTCTCTATTGATAGGGATAATTTCTGTAATTTTTTCTTACTATTTTTTTTTCCATCTAATGAATTGTAAAATATTATTATCTATTATTTTATTTACATTTTTAATATTTTGATAAAAACTAATAGTGGAGAAATATGTACTGTAAATGAACACTAAGTAAGAGACAAATTAAATCTGAATAAATATCTCACTCACGTGATTTTTGATCATCAAGGGAAGGATATAATTGAAATCCTTATGTGTTAATCATGATTCAATGATCACAGATCCTAGTTATTTTGTAAATCTTGTTAATCCTATGTTATCTATCTAAAATTATGCGTACATATGATTAGTTTATTTATTCTTTACATAAACCAATCCAAGATCTTACATGAAATATTTAATGATTGTAAACTATTTTTTTAATTTGTGTTGTAATGAATTTCCTGGATAAATGATTTAGTCTAATCCATTCTTAGTATATCACAATTTAAGTATGCATACTGATATTTGGATAAGTCTAAGAAACCCTATTTCTACGACCTGTTATGTTTTATGGAAAAGAACCTAGAAACCGTGACAAGGCACCAGGACCCAGACACCGTGGCCCAGGAAACGTGAACCAGATACGGTGACCAGACACTACAAGCCAGACACCGTGACCCAGACACTGTGAACAAGACAACTTAGTCAGACACCGTGACCCAGACACCATGACCAAAAAACATGACCATCCAGACATTGTGACCATCTAGACAACATGACTAGATACTATGATCAAACAACACATCTATGATACCAGTTCCTAAACTCTATACAACTATTCCATCATAGCTATCTCACCACTCAAAGAAAAAAAAGAGACAGTGTTTCAAGGATACACCATTTGAAGGAGACACTATTTTAAGGAGACACCGTTTCTAGACAGACTGTGACACTGTTTCTTAATCTATTTTTTCGGTTTCCAATTTAATCTCTAACAGTCATATTTAAAACAATTAAATTCACTTACATAAATAATGTTTCTTAGTAGAAAAGTCACCAGATAATATGAGGTACAATGTGCAGAATAAATGCTTCTTGTCACCTCCAACACATGCATTACAATAATAAAAATATATCGTGGCTAGAAGAAAAAATGATGGTAGAGAAACAAGTGTGTGCACGATAACAAAGAAGCCCAATCATTACTGAATAAAGAACTGACAAATGAAACTAAACACATTTAAAGAACACATGAAGCATACTCAAATCCTAGAGTCAAGAATTTTTATTCACTATCAACTACATGAAGAACAAGAGATAGTTCTAGCTGACGTGCGACACCCTTTTTTCCTCAAGAGGACTTGATTCCAGTATATTCTTCATCCTAGAAGTCCAGAGTTGCATAGACTGACACTCAATGAAATTCAAACTTTATCTCATCATTTTTAATATGTTGTATATTTTTTGATCTCTCAAGCAGTGTGTGTGTCTGTATAAAAACATGCACTATCTCCTTCATTAAACAAAAATACACATGATATATTTTCTCATATATATTTTTACACTTGTGTACTACCATATATAAGTGTGGAAGATGTACCTTTGTGACATGATATTTTATACCCATGATGAACTTTGGAAGAGGTTGTGTAACCTGGATAGTTCTATGAACTATTGTTAACCCCAATCCAGGGTGTAGATCACTTTTATTTAGATAAACTGTTTGGTGTGAGGTGATCACCAAGTGGAGTGGATTAGGTTTCAACATGTGACTAAACCACTTTTTTTATATCCACTATGTTGTTTAAGTAATTTTTCTATGTTTTACTGTATAATTAAAAAAACCAAATTTACTATTATAGTTAATCTTGGAAAGATGTTATAATTGTTTTCCTTATTATAATAGCTTCAAAAGTATTGAAAATAACTGATATTAAGATTAACGAGAATTAATCAATCTTTAAGGAAGTTATTTAAATAGTCAAACTTTTATAACTGTATTAGTTTGACTAAATGAGTTGTATTTAAATTTATTTGGGAACCTTTTAAAATACTTTCAGAAAAAAATTTATAGATACTCAATTCACCCCTCTTGAGTTCTCTACTCTAACCAACAAAGAGGAACCGTATAAATGGTGATCATAATGGACCATGCATTGAAGACCCTGTAATGGTAGCTGGAATAGAAAGCATTATAAAGATGATGAATCAACTAACTCGAGTTATAAAAAATTAATTTAAAAAATCAAATAGCCTAAATTCTACTCAAAGGGAACTATATTATGTTGAGTCCTTTATGAATCAAGAACAAGATTATTTTAGTGGATCTATTAACCCATTGATTGTGGAATAATTTATAAGACTTATAGAAAAGATATTTTCAATGAATCATTGTTCAGAGCAAGATAATATTACCATGGTTGTGTACTACCTTGAGGGAGAAGCATATTAGTTGTGGAAAAGGATTAAAAACACCAATCCAAGAAGGGAGACTGATGTTATTGAAAGGGATGAGTTCATGGGAACCTTTTTGGGAAAACATATTTCTTCTATTTGATGAGAATAATTATATAGAAAAAAATTAAAGAAATAAAGCAGAATGAAGATGAATCTTTGGGAATATATGAGATGAAATTTACAATACTGTTTCATTACACCTATATATTTTGTATGGATCCTAATACAAATGTTGGTAGATTATTTACTAAACTAAGACCCCATCTATGGAATAATCTACACAATTGGGACTATGAAATCTAGTAGGAGATAGTGAGAAGTTATATAATGGTTGATTTAGAGTATATATGGATGCATTGGACCCATAGATTGAATGAAAATATAAGACAAATGGAACCAATATTAGGAAGGAACTTTTATCATCGAAGAGGAGAAAGGAAGGTGCAAATTATGATATGATACAAATATAGGATGAAGCACATAGGGAACTAATTTATCAGGAGCAAGAAATATTACATGTGTGGATTAAATGGCCATATTTCATTTAACTATCATTGTGAGGTGAATAATAATATTCTAAAAACTAAAAAAGGTAATATGGTTCATGCATATCATGAAGTCCAATTATATAAGTGTTCAAGGTTTGGTTGCTTTTCCAAAAAATCTCTAAATCAGAATATAAGGGAGGAATATAACCATAAACCCTAGAATAGGTTAAGAGAAACTGTTCATAATTTTTTTATCATAATGGCAGAAGTTGATGCTCTAAATTATGTAATTCTAGGTACTCTCGTTTTACTCTCAAATATCGCAAGTTATTTTTTGGATTCTGGGTCTACGCATTAAATTATTTCCTATATTTTTTAAAACAATATAGAATCAATCCTTAAACTTTTAGAAGCATAGATAACTTTAAAGACTCCTAGATTCAATATCCAAGAATCAATAGTGTACAAAAACTCTAGAATTTATGTTGGAGAGCATAATATCATTGAAAATGTAGTAGTCGTTCCAATATGGGGATGAATTGGATATCAAAGTATAATTCTAAGATCAACTGATGAGGAGTGGAAATCTCAATAGTCTTGAATTGAAAAACTATAGTTGTTTTTAAATGATAGATATTGTAACATGAGTTCTGTCAAGAAGAACATACCATGGCCTTATTTATGGAAATTATTAGTAATGACGAAGAATGAATTTAAATTTTACGAATAGGAAATGTCCCCATCATTCAGGAATACATTTTCATTTTTCATAAGAAGTTACTTGGACCTCCCCCAAAAATAGAGGTAGATTTATCTATTAAAATCATGATTTGATCCAACCCAATATCGTAGTCCCTATATATAATAGAGATGTGGAGATGGAATAATTTAAGAATCAACTCTAATATATTATTAAGAAGGGGTTTATCTGACCTACTGTGTATCCATGGGGAGAACCTATTCTATTTTTGAATAAAAAGGATTGATCAACGTAGTTATGTATTAATTGTAGGTAACATAATGGGATCAATGTGAAGGACAAGTACCTTCTTCCAAGGATTTATGATTTATTTTACCAGATTCATGGGGATATATTGTTATCCAATATTAATCATTGATCTAGTTATCATTAATTGATGGTGAATAAGTAATATATTCTAATGATTATCCTCTGATGACGATATAATAATTATGAGTTTTTTTATTATTCCCTTCACCTTGACTAATTCTCATATTATTTTTATGGATTTGTTGAATAGTCTTTAAGGACTACCTTTATACCTTTTGGTAGTTTTTATTGATGATATTTTGATATATTCCAAAATTTTCATGGAGAATGACGATTATCTAAGAGTTATAATGAAAATTTTGAGTAAGGATATGCTATTTTTAATTTTCAGCAAATGTGAATTTTTGTAACAACAAGTTGATTTAGTTGGGCTCATTGTATCCAAATAAAAAAATATTAGTTGACCCTACCAAGAAAAAGGTTTTGTAGTACTGGCCTCATACGAAAATAGTAAATCTGATTCATAGTTTCCTTGGTATAATAGGATGTTATAGGATGTTTTTGAAAAACATTGATGACTTTCTAATCCCCTGACGAACTTAACTCAAAAGGGTCCATTTCCATCCCGATAAAGGTGTGTGAAGAAAGATTTCAAGATCAAAACAAGAGATTGTATATTTCACCATTATTAACTATAGTCTCTCTAAGAGAAATATTAATCATTTTTATTGATTAATATCTTATAGGTCTTGGGTTAATCATCATGAAAAATGAAAATGTGATTGCTTATGCATCTCGACATTTGATGTCTCATGAGAATAATTACACTACGCATGACTTTGAATTCTATGTGGTTTTTTTTCTCTAATTATATGGTGGAACTATATTTAGGGGCCTAAATGTGATATATAAATATACCACCAACGTTTAAAGAATATTTTCACACAAAATAAATTGAACATGATAGAGATAATATTGTTGGAACATCTAAAAGACTATGATTGTTCAATTCATTATCATTCCAGTAGAGAAAAAAGTCACTGATGCATTATGTTGGAAATACTGTATTTTTATAGAAATTATGGGGATTCAAATAGATCCTTTGATCAACGACCTATTAAAAAAATATCATGGTAATGATAAGTTGAGGTACATCATCAACCACATCCCATGTTATTTCATAAGCTTTATTACTAGAGAAGATTATGAAATATCAAAGAGATAATTCTTTGTTATAGAATAAGATAGATGATGTCATGAATGATATGTTTCATGTGTTCAATATTGATCATGTTGGAGTATTAAAATTTCATACATGGATATGTGTTCTATCTATTATAAAAATAAAGAAGGAGCTGGGGATGAAGATCATTGCTCTACAATCTTTATGCATCCTGAAAGCACTAAAATGTATAGGGACATTTGTGATCATCTTGGTTGGATAATATGATAAGGTATATTTTTTAACACACTAAAATATTCTTTGTGTATGAATAAGTGAAGGCAGAGAGACAAATTCCAAATGTGGTATAATTACCACTACCCATACCAACATAAAAGTGAGATAATATCACTATGTAATTTTTCACTGGTCTCCAAAAACATTAAAGGAAACAATGTTATATCAGTTATAGTGGACCATTTAACAAATAATTCCCATTTTATCTATATATGGAATGACTTGTCTCATTATAAAATTTCCAATATTTATATATAGTATATGGTGCAACTTTATAGAGAACTACTCTTTGTTGATTCTAATCATGACAATGGTTCAAATCAAAATTATGGGGAATTCGTAAACATGATCTGAGTAGATAATTGGATTTTGTTATGAACTTTCACATCCAATATAATGTAAAATCTAAATAGGACTATTTAGACACTCTAGGACATGCTAAGAACATGCTCAATGGAATTTAAAGGTGGATGGAATCAATATATTCAATTAGTTGAGATTGAATACAACAAAAACATCCATTAGAGTATTCAAATTGAAACCTATGAATCTATATATGGGATGTGATGTAGAAGTCCTATTTTTGGGGATGAATTTAGAGATAGAAAGTTTCTTGTTCCTGATCTTCTGCAAGAGATGAAAAAAAGGGCCATTCCATCCAATAACACATAAAGGATGCTCAGAGTCAGGAGAAGAGCTATGCTGACAACCATCAAAGGGACTTGAAGTTTTTTGTTGGGGAAAAAGTGTTCCTATGAATAATACCTTGGACTAGAGTAATATAGTTTTTGTAGAAAGTTATGCTTAGCCCTAGGTACATTGGCCAATATGAAATCCTTGATCACATAGATGTAATGGCCTATCGGCTAGCACTTCCACAAAATCTAGCTCAAGTTTATGATTTATTCCACATTTATCACATAATGAAGTACAAACTCAACCATTAAAATTTAATTAATCTTGATGTGGTAATAATGGAACATGAAATATCTTTTAATGAGAAACTAGTGGAGATCTTAGACCACATAGGTAAGGTTTTATGTAATAAGACTATGCACCTCATCAAAGTGTTATGGAGGAAAAATAATTATGAAGAAGTGGTATGGGAACCATATGAGACAATGAAGTAGAAGCACCCACACCTTTTCTCAACTGAGAGAATGAGTTGAAATTTTAAGGATGATATTTATTTATAGAAAATACTGTAATGACCCAGCCTTTTTGAAAGATAAATGTATCCTAATAACATGTGTTATATTATATTATTAACAAAAAGCCCATTTATTTTTTTAATGAACTGAATATAAAGGGAAATGAGACTATATAGATTTGACCATTTTCTTAATATTAGTCAATTATGACCATTTTTAAATATGACCATTTGAAAATATACTCTTTATAATAATTTTAACGTTATCATTAATGTTTATAAGAAAAATTTGACAAATGGAAATTGATATAGAAAAAGGAGTCAAGGACCTAAACTAATAGATTCGTACCTTCTGACGGCCATTTTTTAGATCTTTGTAGGGAGGTATCATCACTAGGGTTATACATTTACCAATCCCAAGATGATCTTTAATATCTAAATCTTGAACAAAATCACCTATGAGAGAATTTCAAGTTAGTGGGGATTACCCCTCGATCGATGTTATCTGAGACACCCCACAAAACTACCACCATTGCACACCTTAATCTTAGGGAATATATGGGTGTAATAAGGGTTTATGTGTTTATTCCTTATTTAATTATAATTTTATTCCATTTTATAAGTAAAATTGTTATTCCATTATTTCTATTTCAAGAATAGTTTTCATAATAAAATTGAGATGGAATATGATAAATTGATTTTTCACATAGAGATTGTACTTTATAAAAAATAAATAATTATTTTAATAAAAAAATTTACATTAATAATGTTTATTTTAATGATATATTATTTTTAAAACACTCTTATTTAATAATAAATGATGGAATAATTTTATTCTTTTCAAGTGTCAAAAAATTTACAATGCACTTTCAATTTTCTATATTTTTTAAAAAAACAAGGAATGATATATTTAAAAGTAAATATTATAATATTTATTTTTATTTTTAATAATATAAATATTTTTTTTAAATGATCACATATAAATTTGGTTAGAGTGAATTTATGAGAATTGTCTAAAATTATTTTTTTTGTGAATAGAAAAAATAATATTTAATTATTTTCAGAATATTCTTGAAATCATAATTAAATTATATTTATGTGATAACTAATTAAACATAATAAAATTAATAAAATATATTATTTTAATAATATCATTTATTTTAATATATTTTAATCAGTTTCGAAATATATAATTTATATTTCAAATTCTAAAATGAGAAGTTTAACTTTAAAAATGTTATTATGTGAAAACATTATCTTTCCTCGGAAAAATATATAATATAAAATGATGGTATACTGTTGGGAATTAAAATAAAATAAAATATTCCAAAGTGTCCAATACCATATGAAAATATCTTTTGAAATCCCATGGTTTTTTATTTAGCATGAACTAGGTTTCCCGAGCCTATATTTAGAAACTAATAATCAAATCCAAAACTTTGGCTATAAATACCCACCCATTTATTCATTTAAATAAACAAAAAATAAATAATACATTAATATTTCATAGTTTTACCTCCAAATTAGTCTTCAAAAAGTGTCCTCAAGCCCCCATGGTACCAATCCTAATGTTCGAGGAGTTACTCTTCAAGGTAAGGGAAATATCCTTTTTTTCTCTTTGTTTAAGGAATATATTTTTTATATGTCTTCTAAATAGCATGGGAAATCTATCTTATATTATTTTTATTCATTCCCATTCTGAAAATTGATTTTTTATCAATGGTATAAACTTATCCTCTATCATTTTTCACTTTTCTAAAACAATATTTTGAATATTCTATGCAACGAATTTAACTTCTAAAAATTTTCTCTTCTCCCCAAGAAATTAACAATTATTTTCATAACATGAATACCAAAATTGTTTTTTTTTCAATGAATATTTAGAATATTTAAAAATCATTTATTTTATTCATTAATTTACATACATAAAACCCTCAATCCCTTTCCATGTGTTATAAATGACATAATGATATTGTCTTTAAGATCTTTTTAAAACAACATGATTTTTATACGAAACCCTTAAATTATATTATCCATGGGTTATTTGTGTAATGGTTTATTATGATCTATTTGGAAAATATTAATTAATAAATATTAATTATGCACTATAATATCACTCTAATTCCTTGGGTAAATAATTTAATCTCTAGAGATAACATGTTTTACGATACCATGGTTAATAACCTTGTTAATTTTTACAATACCTCAGTAACAAACCATGGTGATATGATTATGAATGTATCATTTAAATTTTTTAGAAACATTTAACTATTGTCATTAAATTTAATTTAATTTTGAAATTCCTTTTTTCCCTTTTCTCATTCATTTATTATATTCCTCATGTTCCTTTTTAGATTTCTCAAGATCACATGTAAACTTTATCCGTTGCTTATT
Organism: Viscum album; assembly: GCA_963277665.1. Lineage (NCBI taxonomy): Eukaryota > Viridiplantae > Streptophyta > Magnoliopsida > Santalales > Viscaceae > Viscum > Viscum album. The sequence continues at coordinate 1,618,602,689 of OY728125.1, forward strand.
CCCTTAACAAGCCTTATTCTCACAATTTACATTGATGTATGTCCCTATGTTATAAGATATAATAAAATTACATATGATGATCCAATGAATAACAATTCAACATTTTTATATGTATTTTTTATGTTTTCATGTTTTATAGACCTTATTTCCAAGAAACTAAACTTTAAAAGATCCTCTATTTTGTACAATGTAATGAAAACATTAAGTGATAAAAATGAGAGATTATATATATTTTATTATTTTATAATTAAAACCATATATTTATAAGTGGGATAATTATAAATAAAATTGAAAATTCTTGGTTAAAAGTTATACATGTTTGTTGAGAATCATTCTTCGGTTTACACCATAATCCTTGAAACAATGTTCTTTTTGACAGAATATGATCTCAATGAGGTATTGAATCTAAAATTATATTAGTTCATGGCTTATTGAAATATATAATGTTCAAGAATTATTAAAAATAAAGGATTGGATGTTAACATTTATAATTGAGGAGAGGTGCACTCGTCGAAATAATTATAGTATTAAATTAATAGAAATATTTTTTTTAGAAAAAATGGATCCATATTTTTATAATTAGAATATAAGATGGTTATAATTTAGAATACTCTAATATAATAAAATTTTAACACGTTTTTTTACAATTTACCCTTATGTATTAGTTTTATAAATCTGTTAACCCTTTTTACAAATAATAAAATATCATTGTTTTCTATTATTTAGGGTATAAGAATATTAGCATAGAATGAAAAGAGTATCATAAATTTAAAATTTATTATATGTTCAACCATATCCCATTAATTTTTATTAAATATAAATTTTTTTTTAATTTTAAATAATTTATTAAAAAATATTTATTATGAAATTTCTTTAATTTCATTTTTGGAACTAATAATTAAATTTTACTATGAAAACAACATGATCTAAAAGAATTCTGAATATAAACCATTAAAACATATATAATATGATATATATATATATATATATATATATTTAACATAATTGGCACACTAAAAATCACTAAAAAAGTAATTTTAGAGTTTTAAAGTAATATACTTGATTTTACATGTTCTTGTACACACACAGATTCAATATTGTGTAATCATTTAAGGTTATTATATCATCAATAAAAATTAAAAAAATATTAAATATCCATTTATAAGGGAAAAAAAGTTGTTTTAATTCCTATCAAAGAATATTATAGATATTAAAAGGAAGAAAGTGAGATTTTATACATTATCTTTTAATTAAATATTATAAAAGTCAAAATAAATGTTAAATGAAAAAAATGTCATATTATAATTTTTTGGACGTTTATGGATAAAATAAAATCATCCAATGAATTAAAGGAATGTTTTTTAATGGATTTAATGCATTATAAAAATATTTTTAACTCTAATTAAATCATTTCACCTTTATTGTAGTAACAAATATTCACTATGGTTACTATTCATATTGAACAAAAATAATAGATACCTATTTTGAAAAATTAAACCACATGATCCCAAAAAATGTAATAAATTGGTGAGGACTAATTATTTAAAATCTATAGATATTAATTTAAAATTAAAACACAAATAATGATAATTTTTTTCATAAATACAAATTTTTATGTATAAAAACGTTCTTATAATATATTAAACTATAGAATTGATTCCAATGAAATTAATTGGATTATAATCTTTTTGGTAATAGTGGAGCACTAAATAGGGGGGAATAATTTTTCCAATATAAATATTTTATTTAAAATTTTTAAAACCTAAATCATAAATTTTATAAAATAATCCGTGTTAACTAAAATAATATATTTAAATACTTTATTATTTAAAAAATATTCTAAACATTTTGATCAAAAGTGGGAAAAAGTAATTTAGAAAACACTTTAACATTGGTACCAATATACTTGTAATAAACACCTTATATAAAGTAGTATTTAAAGCTAAATATCGAAGTAAAAGTTTTGTAATTTTTTTTAATTTAATACTAGTATTATATTTAATATAAGGGAAAAATATTTAAATCTCTTAATAATATTAAAAAGTTTTTTAGTCTTAAGCCATAAACCAATCCCCTCCCATGGGAAATTACCTACTACCAAGCATTTTATTAGAAAACCAACTCATCCATAACCTAGATCCGGTTTTAATACAATATCTCACAAGGTTGTCCATAAACAGAGATGCTTCTTTAGTTATAAATGGTATAAAAAGGCTCCAGGCCACATATGTTATCTTACATATTTATACATGGGATTATAGATGAAAATAAGTTCAATAGAATGTTAAAAACTCTCTAGTTTATTAATAGAGGCTATATTTTATAGATAAACAAATAAATAAAAAACCACTCTCAAATATAAATCATAAACAAAAGGAGAAAAAGATGATATATGAGAAGATGTGGTGATTCGAAATATGAATAGCCTATGTTGTCCAAGAGTCCTTGAATTTTTTAAATGATTTTGAACAATTTTCATAGTAGGTACAGGAAAATAAAGATTCATCAAAAGTCTTGAATGACTCCTCTATACAGCTCAAGTTCACTAAATATTCCACTATTTTTTGTATTTTTACATTTTTTAATAGTTAAGTCCACATTAATAAAAAAACTCCATACAAAAATATTCATTGGAGAAAATATCAATATAGAATTAACTGAACCGACTCTACAATAAACAATTTGAATACATTCCATTGTAGATTTGAAAATATTGTATTACTAAGTTAGACATGATAGGGTGTATTCACATAAAACATAGTTCCATGAGAATATATATTGTGAGAATGGTTATTCGGAATGGAAATTGATTACAATCACATTTTTTCTTCATGTTTTTAGAACATTTGTTCATATGTTTGGTTCATAACTTCTCGTTGTAACTATATTACTTAAAACAATCACTTATTTTGTTCTTATAGTAGGTACATATCTTTATGTAGAAATGTTGTTGTTATTATGGTTACCAAAACTACAGATACACATGGTTTTTACATGATGATTACCAACTATTTCTTACATATTTCATAGTATGTTGTTTATTCATGCGGTTATGTGTTATTTAACATAAAATAGCTTCTTTAATGCATTAAAGTTCAACATCAACTCATGGTCAGTTCATATATTGAATTTTCTCATCTAATTTTTGGTAGGTAGTCTTTAATTATTGTGAAATATATTACAACATGTGTTAGGGTATACAAAGTCACTTGACTATCAAATTCACTTCATGTTCATTACATGGTAAAAACATTATGCTTGTGGTAGGGTGCCAAGATAACTTCCAGAAATGACAAATATGGTATTCTTTCCAAGTAAAAAATTAAATAATAGAATAAATAAAATGAATTAATAAAATTATAAAAATTATTTGGGATCTCTAAAATAAGGAAGTGATGGTCTAAGCCAACAATATCACTTTTTTTGCGATAGATATCATGAAATTTAAAAAAAATGATTTTAATACAATAAAACTATATTGATAGTCAATTTTAAAAAATATATAGAACAATATCTTAAAGATGTATCAAGAACCTTACATTATGAAAATAATTCCTACTAAACTCAATTTATATTTCACACACATACTCCCCCTTTTGTATTATCAAGAAGTGACATAACAGGAAGGTAAATATAAAATAAAATAGAAAACGTAAATGATAGTAAAAGAAGAATTTCATTAATATGATAAAAGACATTAAATTTTTTTATACAAGTAGGACCTATCAATAATTCTATTCATAATTCAAATTTGGAACATCCTTTTTATCTGAAGTATGGATACAATCCTTTCACTTTGAGGTAGAGGTAGGGTTATATGAGGTAGTATAGGGTGAAAAAGAGGTCATAGGGTCTCTAGTGAATATACACCATCAAATTGGCCGAAAATGATTAAGTGATTATCTTGGATACAATACAAAATGGTAAAAAACAGATGAAGTAATATTTGTAGCTAACTACATAAGGATAACAATAGGGGTTGGTATAAAATTATGTGCAATATATAACAAGGGTTACATCAACCTGGTAAATTTACCCACAACCCATGAACCATGATCTAAAGACTTAAGGAAATATTCTATTTCTTTTATAAATGTTTCCAAAAATGGAGTCAATATATTACATTTCTCAACTAGATACGGAAAATATTGATTCTAGGGAGGAATTTTTAGATCCATGTAATGGGTTTTGAACATCACTTTAAATCAAAATTTATAAATATTCAAATTAGGTTGTAATCAATATACTTATTTGTGGTTTCTCTATATTTTCCAACTTTCTTGAAGTATTATCTTACTTGCACCTAGGTTTTAAAAAATGTGTTTAATAACCATTATAAAAAACTTCTATTATATTTTTTAAAATAATCATAGAAAAGGTTAAACTAATACCTTATGAGGTTTCCAATATTTTACTCATAAAAAATTGGCTGAATAGGAGGAGAAGCAGGAGCCACATGGACAAGTTAAAGATTATGATAAAATAATGCATTCAGGAATCTATGAACTATCAAAAACACCATCTTAGATAGTTCTACTTCAAAGGAACCAAACTATGCCTTTAAATCTTGAACCTCATTCTTTAGTAAATTCATCTCAAGAAAACAAATTATGTTTAAGATGAACTATAACTAACAACATAGACATTTTAAGATATTTTTCTCAAGTATACTTTAGATAATTTTTAAAACCCTGGAAATGGTTCACTGAATACACCCATATAATTAAATTGAATTCATTTAAACCATATTTGGTGACATATATGTAGAACTAATAAAGGTATTTGTATTATAATACTTTTTTCTACTATTTAACTATGGTACTACCTCCCACAGATTCAACTCTATCATAAAGATATGAAACTCTATAATCAATATTCTCTTATTATTCATGAAAGGAAGGTTAATGTTCTGGAAAATATTTACCAATATTATCACCTTGAGCAATTTATTTTCATTTTTTATAGCAATAGAAACAATGGTATCGTGTATATTTTGTTTTTTATGGTCTCATAGGAGATACCTCAAGTCTCTATTGGGAATATATGGAAATGATAAGAGATCACTCAAGAACTCTCTAATAAGAAGGGATGGAATGTCCACAATTTCTAGGTGGACTTCTGTCATCATTAATATCATAATAAATATACTCCATACCCAAAAAAATTGATTAAGGGGATTTCTTCCTCATAGAAGGTGGATCAAGTATACGTTCTCTAGGAGTACTAATAATAACACAAGATATATATAAGATTAATTTATCTTATTCATAGTTTTCCGAATCATCCCACTTGGTCCAATAGCCTAAGATAGATACCTCAATGTTAACCAGATCCATATAAATAATCTCTTCCTCATGTTATGGTAAAAGAAAATGAGAAACTGATGATCTGCGAGACATGGAAAAAGATATTTATTAATTATTCTCATGAGAAACTCTTTCATCCTCATCAATATTGACCATATCATTATCGTATTATACTTCAAAACTCAAAACATATACTTCTTACACATTAGTATCCACATCATCATTAGAATACTATAATACCTCTTCAGGTTAAACACATGGATCCAAATGTTCCATTGGTCTGTCATGACACTTCCTGATATCAAAATTGTCGTACAATGTTTTTGGGAATACCACCCATTACACATTACACATGTTCTAGTTAACATTCATTTTTCTTAAAAAAAATGAGGTATGAAAAATTCCATCAGATGAAGCGATTATTTCCTCCCCTATAGAACTAAACCTTTTCATTATTATAAGGAAGTAAAAAATATTTAAATATGTTAAATAAAAAAACCTCAAATCAGAAATTCATATCTCATACATATGTCTTCTGACATATCTATACATGGTTATTTGAATATCATTTTTCATTAAAAATTAGAAAAATATATCTTGGTGCCTCATGATGCTGAAATATTTTTATATAGAAATATTAAGTGCTAGATAAACATGACCCACAACATACATTACTCACTAAGTTCAAAAATATTTGTTCTTATAGGGGTTCCACTCCTAGTAAGTCATTTTTATATTCTTGGATACTCAAAATGTTCATGATTAACTGGATACAAATTTTAACAATCCCGAAATTATTCTTTATGTGGAACACCAAATCACTTTTCCAAATGCTATAATGAAGAATACCAAACATGAACATTTATCATCTTCCAAAATATATATCTATTATCTCTAGAAGTAAATTCTACATTCCCATAAAATTCCTTGACGAGATTAAGCCACAATATATTACCATTAACCTCAAAAAAAATATCTATGATTTTGAATTTCATTATAAACTAGTTACTTAATGGATTTTAACTACTATTCATTAACGTCCATTTCTATTGAAACAAAATGATAAATTAAATGCAGATTCCTTAGTGTTTCTATCACACTCAAGATGGCTTTAATTTTATCAACATTTTTGAAGGAGGTGAGGGAATATGAATTGGGGCTTCTAAAACACACATTATCCTAATTTCTTTTTCAAATTGATTTATTTAAAAGGATAAAATTCAAGAGAGATAGGGTTAATGAAATTTGAGTCTGGGTTGAAGAGATGTTTTGAGAGAGGTGGATTTTAATTTGAAAATAAATATTTCAAAAGTAGGGAAATGTTCATTATGAAAAGAAATTAATAAATAAGGATTATAATTTTTATTTCATTTCAATAATTTAGGGAAGAAAATAATTATTAATTTAAATCATATTATGCCAAAAAAATTGATGAGAAAATAATTTCTATTTATAAAAAAACATGGTAGGAATACTGAACATGGATCTGTGATAGTGAAAGTATAGTTGGTATATTGAACATGACCTCTCGGTAAGTATAATAAATGGATAAATAAAACATTCATAGTTGGTATGTAAGTACTATGAGTAAAAACTCAAGGTAATTATAGAGAACACACAATAAGTGTTCACTTTAGGTATATTCACCATATGACTAACTGATAATAGTAGGTTTATAGACAATATGAACCAAAACTCATGGTTAGTAAATTGACCATGGAAACAATGATTTAAGGTACCATTTTGAAAATCTGAGTAAACAACACTTAATAAAATAAATCAAAAATATTAGGCATAATTTATCATACACAATTCAAGTATTATATAACTTATTCTCTCAAAATTTAAAGGATTTCAAAATATATTAAGAAGATGATGTTTATTACAAATTAATTTAAGAGTTATATCACTTTTTTGGAGAAATATCTATCCAAAAGGGATGTATTTTGTCAATATGATTTTTTATATATTGTGACACAAGATTATTATAAAAATTTATGGTACTTGTATTGTCTTGATTTACAGGGGAATGTTAAAATTGATATCAATAGTCTAGTAATACATATTTCATCCACATAATATATTTACAACAATTTCCTAAGGATATGTAATCATCTTCAATAGTTGATAATTCTATATTTTCTTTTCTTTTTTTACTAAACTAAGATACTAGGGGCTTCCCAAAAATTTTATATGTCCCATGTTTTCATTTTCAATATAACTTACAACCACAAAAATTTTTAATTGAAAAACTAACTAAATCAAATTTCTTTACTTATGAATACAACATTCCGAACATGGTTATAAATTTCAGGTTTTTGATATTTCATTTTCATATTATATAAATGTTATTATTTAGGATTTCATTGAAATTTCTCACACATACACACACTAAACATGATATCTGGACAGACATCATTAATTATATTAAAATTGAAATCATACCTCTATAAGTGGTTTAATGAATGTGTTTTCCAATTTATCAAGATCTAGTTTACATCTTGTACTAATGCGAGTTTCAACACCTTTAGTACAATCCACACAAAAATAATTTAAAAGGTCATTAGTGTAATTTTATTGATTTAAAACAATCATTATGTATTTTGAAAAACTTGAAATCTATAAAATTATTTTAGTTAACCCATAAAACTCAAAGAAAATTCATTTTTCATCATTTCATAAAATCCAGTACCTAACTATTTTTTTAGATGATGCAAAAATATTATCATCATCTTAAATTTATAATATTATATCATCTTTGGAAATTATTTTAATAAATAAAGTTGGTTTAAATATTAATTTTATAAAGACATTAGAAAAAAATACCTGATCTAATAATGAAAATATCTAGGACCTTTTTTTAAATCATATAAACCTTTTTTTAATTTTAATACATGATTTGGAAAGCGGGGTTTTGAAATACATGATTTTTTCCAAAGAAAAAATATCTACATATAACCCTTTAAGAATGAACTCTTGGAATCCATTTTAAATTATTTGAAATCCAAAGGTTCTACATAGGAAAGAAGAATTTTGATACCTTCAATTCTAGCTTCTAGTGAAAAGGTTTCCTAGTAGTCAATACATTCCCCTTGATTATACCGTTTTGAAATCAGTATCTCATCATTTGTAATTATAAATCCTAACACATTAACCTTGTTTCTAATAAACCATTTAGTTTCAATGGTCATGTAGTACTTATGTCTTTTAACTAATTATAAGACTCTAATTATTTCAAAATAATTTAATTCATCATGAATATTCATTATCCCAAATGTAACATCAATTTCTTCTTTGATGTTCTTAGGATAAAGCTATGACAAGAATGATTGATATTTAACTTGATTTCTAATAGAAACTCTTATTTGTATTCATATATTTAAGTATCCTTTAAGAACATCTATGTGGTAGACAATATGAGTCTTAATAGCTCTAGGAATTGATGTATTGGATAATTTAGTCTCATCTATATATTAATGTTCAAATATTTCATTAGAAATGAAATATTTTCCTACAACACATTTTGTAGAGTTATCAATATATTTATAATTTATATTGAGATAAGAAATATCATTAAAAAGTTTTTATAAATAATTATTGAGTTTATTTGGATCTATCTCATCAAATTTGAAAAGTATAGATTCTCCCACAATCTTGGTGTTTTTATTGGCTGCACTGTATGATAACTAGACATACAATACATAAAGAAAATACCTTCATAACCTTTGGATGAAAATGTGTCTAAATCATTCATTATATTGATTACAAATACCTTAAAAAAAATCTAATTTAGATAGTCCTTGGTTTTATACAATTCTCTAACTCATATGGGGTTTTCATTAAATCTTTTCTAATAAGAACTTTCTTAACAGTATAAAAATTATGTTCAAAGCTACTTCGAAAAAATAAATAGGGAAATACTACTCATTGAGCAGAGTCTAAAAATAATCTTGAGGGTTTTTATCCCTCTTTTCTACTACACCACTATTCTATGTGGTCCTACGAAAATAAAAGGTATGCCTATAGTTGTACAATGAGTATAGTGATTCAAAATATTTATTTTCAAACTCACGACCAAGATCACATTGTAATTCCTTAATATTAAGATTATTATATTTCTATACAAATTAAAAATAGTTTGAAAAATAGTATGGAGCTTCGTTTTTATGAGAATGGAAAAATACCCAATTTTATCATGAATAATCATAAAATATAACACAAGTGTAATAATTTCCTATTATACTAAAATTTCTATAAGGTTGAAACAAGTCCATGTGAACCAAATCTGGTGGTTGATAAGTTAAAAGTTTTTTATTTTGTTTTAATGTTATTTTATACTACTTTCAATTTTGATAAGGACTACATAATATGTTTCTTAGAAATTATAGTTTATGAAAATCAAAAACTAATTCTTTCCTATTAATATTTCTAAGAGAGTCCTTGTTTCAATAGAATAGTCTTATATTCTGAATCCATGATTTATTGTGAAAGGCACTTAAATGTTGAATATTCTAAGAAAATAATGAGTTCAAATTTATAGAATAAACATTATCATTATGATGATATATAATTAGTAAAAAATACTTATAATAAAAAATATTACAAGAATTGTTCTTAAACATAACATGAAATCAATTTTTTCATAACTATGAGAAAATAATCATATAGTACATTAATCAATAATTAGATTATACTTTAGAAATTAAAATAGTATTGGAGTTTCCAATTTGACCAATTATACATTTCAATTTTTTAATTCCCCTTATAATTGACCTGTCTTTCATAAAATTGATAAGATTTTTTAGGCTTGAGTTATCCCTAGTCATGTTTCTATAACATCCACCATCCAGATAACATAAGTTCTTATTGTAACTCTTCATGCAGGCTATTGAGAAGAAATAATTAAACCAAAAATAGTTTTCTTACCCATATTATCTTAGGTCTAGAATTTTTTTCAATAAGTTATTTTGGAATTCATAACTCTCTAACAAGATTCCCTTAAAAAAATATTAAAATTTTAGAAATAAATACATTTTTAGATCTAGAAAAATGTTAATAATTGGTTGAACCGGTAGAATTAGAACTAGAAGAATATTTATTCTTATAAATTTTCCTCTGTCCTTGTTGGAACCCAATTCCTACAGTATATTTTGGAGTCAATTTTATACCAATAATGTAGGTTATGGTTGTCTACAGTTTTGAAATATTTCCATATTTTTATTAGGTTTACCATTATAAATTTTAGCTTCATTTTTTTGATTTAATATTTGATCATTTTTATGCATTTCTATTATAATGTCATTTTTAAAGTGATATGAAAAAGTGTGATCCTTTTTAGAATTTTTTTATTTATCGTTCAGTTCATTAATTATTTCTTCAAGTATATTGAAATATTACAATAAATCATCACATGGAATATTTTATTTATTGTTTAAATTTTGATAAAGTTTTTTAATATGTACAAGAGTTACATGAAAAATATTGGAAACTTAAGATGTGTTTTTTATAAATCACATATTAGATCTACCATTTTATATACTCCACTAGAGTCTGAATAACATGATTTTTCCACAAAAGAACCCCATGTTTCTTTATATCTTTTTTACTCTTTAACTTTTCCTTATATACATTATTATCATTCATCTTGGCATAATATTCTTTAATATTTCCGTTTTTACACTTGTATTTTGTCACTACATTAATGGAATCATCCTTTTTCCACTATTTCATTCAATTTCCATTATTTTCATGCTTACCATGGTAATTTATTTTCTTAAATAATTTATATTTCTTATAAAATGTTTTGAATCCCCAAGTGAAATGATAAATTTATTCATTACTATTGTAATGTGATTATTTATCATTTGAACTTATAACTTAAATGTTTTTTCTTTAAGTCGAAATTCTAGAAGTCTATCTACTTTCTCATCGGTTCATCCTCAAATTCATTTTTTTATGTCCACCCTCATACTTCATTAGTTTTCTAATGACTTCCTTTACAGATTGTGTACTAATATAATAGGTTTCTCTAATGGATACTGAAGTTCCTCCCCACATATCAATTAAACATATTAGTAGGTGCATCACTTCATCCTTATCGAGAATTGTATTTATAAGTGACGTCAATGTGTTTACTATTTCATTGAACATGTTATATAAATCCATAATTTATCCATCACGATTCCTATTTAATGAAACATATTTCATGATATAAGTTTTAAACATGTTTCTTTAGAATTTGATGTTCCCTCTTGTGATATAGAAAGATTATCCCAAATTTCAAAAACACTTGAATATGAATATATTCTATTGAATTCATATTTTCCAAAGGAACAATATAAAAAATTAATTTCATTAAAATTACAGTCGTACACAATATTACTGGAATCACACTACTTAGCTCTAGAATCTCTATTTTTTCCATGTTTATAATCAATAACACTCCACCAATGAGCGTGAACCCAAATGGAAGAGGCTCATGCTTGGCATCCAAAAGACCCAGGATCAAATCCGGGAAAGGTAAGAAATCCCAGGTTAATGTAGAGGCACTATATTAGGGAATGTAGAAACTGAGGTATATTAGTAGAGGAAGTACTATATCGGTAATGGTACTCCAATGGGTAATGTAGAAGTTCATGTACTTTTGCAATATTATTCACTAAAGGGCCCTTTGGGAAAAAATTGGCTTTCATTCCCTGTATTTAGGACACATGGCCTTGGGCCTTAAGTCTATGTAATAGGTCTCCCTCTTTCCATACAAAAAATTGGTCTTTGATTTAATAAATAAAATGACGCTTTTACCCTAGGTATTATAAAAAATATTCAACAACACTCCAAAAACTAAATATCATACACTCCAAATAAATTTTCATATTAATTATATATTATAAATAATTTTTTCGATTAAAATAAAGAGTCCAAAGAGTCTCAATTGATTTATTTATATGATTATCATTAAAGAATAAATTTTATTCAAAAAAATAGTTTAAGAACCATTAATACAACTAGATAACAGTTAAAACAATTTCAAAACAACTAATACAAAATTTTGGTCTTAGTAGAACACTCAAGAGAGGGTGGGGTCAATTGAGATTCTAATTTAATATTTTTATTAAAAAAATTTAAAACTAAATCCCCAAATTTAGAAAAGATGCTCAGTTAACTAAAACAATGAAATTATTTAACTTTTTATTTCGAAAAAAATCTCAGAATTTTGATCAAAACATAGTTCATGTAATTTTGTAAAAACATTAACATTTTAAAAAAATATACTTGTAACAAAATCCATATATGAATTAATAGTTAAAAAAAACTATCAAAGTAAACAACTTTTTTATTTATTTTAATGTAAATACTTTTTTATATTTAAAATAGTGAAACAATATTTAAATTACAATGTAATTTTAAACAAGGTGTTTAGTATTAAGTGATGAATTAATCCCATATCGTTTCTAATCACCCGCTGCCAAGCTATTTATTAGAAAATAAAATAATCCCAAATATTGATTAATGTTTAACACAATATCCACAAGGATGGAAAGGAAAAAAGCATCTTCCATAGTTATACATGTGAAATAATGTTTCTTGGTCACATCTGAGCTCTTTAATAGTTATATTTTGGGAAAATTTTCTAGGTCACACACAACCCATTCCACAGTTATAAGTGGTCTTACAGATGAAAAGATTTTAATGAGTGTCAAGAAATTATAATTTTAGTGTTGGAGACTTTGTTTTAGAGATAAAAATATTAAAACTAAACACAGTTTGAATGTAATGAAGTAAGATAAAGTGAAGAGATATGAGATGATATGGTTCAGTTTAATCTGATTAGATTTAGTTGTCCAAGTGTTATTTAATTTTTATCTTGATGTATCATAAACAAGTTTAATAGATTGTTATATAGAATAGAGAGTCATGAAAATTTCTGAATGAGTCCTTTAGAAAGCACATTTTCACTTGAATGATTCTATTTTTTTATGTTTACCTATTATTTTTTATATGATTAGTCATCTTAATAAATATTAACAAATCTAAAAGTGTTAATTAGAGAACAATCAATACTTCTTTAATTGAACTGACACTAAAATTAATGATTTGAAAACTACATAGTGGAGATTTAAAAATTAACCACTATTAAGCTAGACACGATAAGGTGTATTCACTTAAAACATTTTTTCTTGAGAACTCAATCGAATGGCATGGTCAATTGGCATGGTAACTAGCCATGGAAAATTCATTTCTCCATGTAGTAAATTTATGTTTTTATAAATCATGTTCATGACTTCTCCTGGTAACTTCATTAATTTTCATAATCACTTCTTTTATACTTATATTAATTACAACTCTTCATGCAGTACCGTAGTGGTTCTTATGGTTACTACAAATATAGATACACACGGTTAGTACACAACATTGTATTTTTTGTCTTAAATGTTTAATGATAAGTTTTTTGTTCTTACGACCTGGTGTTAATAATCATGTGGTAGGTTTTTCAATTCATAGTAGTTTCAAAATAAAAATATGACCGATTCATGAATTACATAATATATTCACATCTGACGCATGGGACATAGTGTGTTCTTATAGTGTAGTGGAGTATAACATGTACTAGGTTCCACACAGTCACTTGTACTTCATGATCAGTTAAAATTAATTACTTGTTAAGTACATTACACTTTTTGGATGGTTATCAAGATATGTTCTAGATTAATCCAATTTTTATTTTTTGTCCATAAATTCATTTACTAACAAAAAAAAGATGTGCCTTAAAAACATTTTAAACAATATTTTAGATCATTAAAATTAGGTGATGGTATAATAAAACATTAATAATATAATAAAACTAAATTTAATTATAAACCTTTTTAAAATATAATGAAAATTTTTAAATTATTTAAATAAAAATATAATTTCTAACAAATGTATTATTTTTCAACACTCACTTCATAATCATTCTTTTCAGAAACATTACATAAAACTAAACTATGTGAATTTTTATTTTATTATTAAATTAATTATATCATTTTTATAAAATAAAATTTCTTAAATTTTCAAAATTTAATTATAATATTCACTTAAAAAATTAAATAAAAACCAATTTTTTAGAAAAAGGGTTTTTAATGAATAAAAACCCTTACAAAGAAATTAATTCATGTTTATTAAAAATTAATTTATAAACTTTTATTGGATAGGACATTTATATATAAATATATATTTCATAATGTTTAATCCTATTCATAACCACCAATTCAATGGCTAACCGATAACTATCACATTAAATAATACTATATCAATACAATAACATGGTTTGTTTAAATAGAATTTTTCATGTAATTTAATATATCATAGAAATAAAATTTATTTATAGAGAACTATTTCATAAATTCTTGTAGTGTTACATTCCACCCCCCATAAAATTAATTTCACTCTCAAAATTTCATAACTTTAATAGTATCAATTGATGATATATCTGATTCATCGCACACTCAGTTCCCATGTATATTCCTCTAATTTGGGGTTTCACAACAAAACATAGACCATATGAATGGTATTTTTTTGTAGAAATATCTCTCTATAATATTGAATCTCAACCAGTTTTTCTTCTTAAGAAATATTTTCTATAGTGGTATGAACATTTTTATCAATACATGTGAAGGATTAGGAATGTACTTCCTTAGGAGAGAAACATGGAACATATAATGAATATAAGAGACATTTAATGGAAGTAACCAATGATAAACTACAGTACCTATAAAATCAAGAATTTAAAAGAGAATGAAACATCTAGGGATCATATTTAACTTCTTTATAAATCTTATAAACTTCTTTGAAGAAGATATATAAAGGACTACCTTTTTTCTAGCATTGAACTATAGCTTTCACTAACATTTGTTAGCATAAATATTCTTCTAACATTGAGTTTCCCTTACATGATTCAGAATAGATATACCTTTTTTGTTATTCTAATATATCTTAGGTTCTAGTATATTTATTTCACTAACATTATCCTAAAAAGTGGTTGTTTTCTACTTCATTGCACAGAGGTATTCATAAGGATCCATTTGAATGTTTGAGTGAATGATATTGTAGAATGAAAACTAGAGTAGTGGAAGCTTTTGATACAAAAAACATTGAAATGCCAAAAAATACACATCTAAAAATCCTGTAAGGTTTGAATGGTTCTCGTAGAATGACCATCTATATGAGTATGATAAGTAGTATTCAAATAGAACTCTGAATCATGAGCTTGCTAAATAATTTTATAGCACTTTTTGGAAAACCTATGATCTCAATCGGATATAATAAAACTCCATATAACCTAAAAATTTACTAAATTTATATTATATAAAGATGATCATTTGATAAATATTACATAATAACAATAAAGTGTGTTTAATTCATAAGGTTATGGAAAATAACCCAAATAACATTATGATTCATAGATGTTTTGGGGAGTCCTATGACAAAATACATGTTGATGTCATTCTAATTCCATTATGGTATGGGTACCTATTGTAACATCCTTATATAATTTTGTCTCTATACCATAAATTACTGAAATACCAAGAACTGTGATTCATGAACATTAGTATCTCTCTTATAATTGTCCCACTATATTTACTATTTCAAATCTATATACATCTTTCTACTTTTATGATGAATATTGAATTATGAACTATGATCCTCATCCAAAAGAACCCACTTCAGTTTTGGTACAGATGAAAATCAAACACTATTCTTGAAAATTACCATTCTATCACAATCATTTTTGAAATCAAGAACATTTATTACATGCCTTTTTAACGCTACATATTCATTTTGTGTTATTTAATCATTATTTTGGATAGATTATTAAACACTAATTTGAGAAAGATAATATTTATCCCATTCATTCAATTTATCCATATCTATCATTTGTAAACCTATAATATTGGATATTCGGTTAACCTCATTATAGATAAACATTCATGATCCTTTCTAATTAAAGCATCATCAACATTGTTCAATTTACCATGGTGGCAATGTATTGTGTATTTATAAACATTAATAAACTTTGCCTGTCTTCTTTGGTGCATATTCAACTCTTTATGAGTTAATATATAATTCCAAATTTTATGATTAGTATATATTTCACAAATTTCTTAATAATATAAGCACTCCATATCATTAATGAATAAATTACCTTGGATAACTGAAAATCATGATTTAGGAAATTTTTCTCATAAACCTTCAATTGTTGGGAGGCATAATATATAACCATATAAATCTACATAAGGACACATCCCAATACATTATTTAATAAACCACTAATGATTACAGACATTTCTACACTATAGGGAAATGTGTGAAAAAGATCACTAACCAATCATATCTTTAATTATTTACAATTCTATTAACATAAATCATTAAAAGAGAACTTAGACCCCTTCTATGTGAACTTGGAGAGTTAATTATATATTCATGATAAATTTCTTACAAAGAATCAATAATATCTATCCAACTGAATAAAAATAAGGATCTTAGTAACCATGGTTTTTAGGTCCATTTATCAATAAATTTTTCCTTTTAAGGACCTTCTAAAAGGCCATCCCATGATATTATATGACCGAAGAATGAAACATTATGAATCCAAAATCAACACTTGGTAAATTTTTCATACAACTTATTATTCCATTGTTTCTTTAGTAAATTTATCTAGTGATCTTCATGCTGTTTTTTAGACTTCTAATATATAATAATATAATCTATAAAGTCTACGAAAAACTATTTGTGGTAATATCTAAATTCTATATACATTTAATACATGAAGATAAGAGGGGATTAAGTAAGTAAAAATGGCATTACTATAAAATTACAATGTCTATACCTCATAAAGAAGTTTTTTTGGTTATATTATCCTTATAAATAAATTAAGTATATCTATAATCAAATTAGATCTTTTAAAAGTATTGAGTTCCACATAATTGATCAAAAAACCGTCTATAGGAGGTAGATGCTACTTATTATTAATATTTATTTTTTTAAGTTCCCAATAATCAATACAATGTTTAATTGACCCATATTTCTTCTTAATTAAAGTAATAGGTTCACCCCTTGATGACACACTAGGGAGTAAGAATCCTATATCAGGATTCTACTGAATTTTCATCTTACATTACTACTTCTCAATTTCAGACATTCTATAAGGATTAATTAAAATAGATCTAACATAAGTTAAATGTTTTTTTGAAAAATAATATTCATGATTTATAGGAACTATAGGACAATCATTTAGAATGTCCTTATCAAAATATTGTACAATTGGTGTATCCTTAATGATGAGTTTCTCCCTATTTATTTGAGATAAATAACCTTCAGGGATATGAATTAGGACCCAAAATATAGAAGTAATTAACATTGGATGTTCGTGTACATCCTCCCAATGATAAATGATTCAAGGTTCAATTGGAATAGGATATGAGAAATCCCTTTCTAATTAAAATGTGATAAATATAAATAAATCCAATACAAGCCTAGAATCATATAAAATTCAACAAGGGGAAGAATAAAAAGGCTTTCAACCTCACAAACTTCTAAGGGAGATGATCTATAATCTTGATATGTTGCCTTCATGCAATTAGAAGTTTTCTCCACTAACACAACTTCTAATAATTGAGGTTATAAGTTGATACCATTAGAAAATTCTATATATATAATTTCTTTGTAGATCTAGATTCAAATAATACCTTAAATGTTCTATATTAGATGATAAATGCACCATTAACCATGTCATTCTCAAAACACCCTTCACTAGTCATGTTCACATGATATTAACCTTTAAATTATGGATTAAGAGGTTATTGATTTTGATCATTATAAAAATATTTTTGATTTTTGCAATAGTTGAAGTAATTCCCTTACACATTTCATTTTAGGTATTAGAGCGTGGGAGGTGCAATAGATGGTATCTTCCTTTTTTAAATTTTGACATCTGGCTTATTCATCACCTTTTGACATTCACGAGTTTTATGTACCACCTTTCCACATTTAAATTGCCTCCAAGGTATATTAAACTAATTCCCATGATGTTTCATCCCACATTTGTGTAATATCTATTGATGTAATTTCTTTCCACGATGAGATTTTTTTGAGTTTTCAAGAGACCCCCCTTACTTTTCTTATCAAAACTGTGGAAATAGTGGGAATCTAAAATTTCTATTTCTTCCTTGATTTCACATTGAACAATTTATTCATATCTAGTGATTTCTATTATAGGTGTCACCTCATGGAGATGTGGTTTTACGACACAAAATAATAGATCAATTTTTATTTTGTGGTTTATGATTAAACCAGAAGAATACCATGAATATATTGTAAAAGTTTACTCAAAAATACCAATGGATGCATCATCCATCTACTCAAGCTCAAATATTTCATTCTTAATTTTTTTTATAAAATATAAGGGAAGCTGAGAAATATCCTCTTAAATTCATAAAATTCCATTAATTCTATTTATTCCTCTTTCCTTATATTCTTAAGTGGATTCCAGGATTGATCTGATTCACATTCCAAATGATAAATTAATGGAAAATATTTTAAATGTTCTATGCAATGTAGAATAGAAAATATTTTTTCAATGGGGTTGATTCATTTTTCATCCACTAGTGTATCTAAAGATCCACTAAAACAAGGTGTATGTTTCCTCATGAGAGAATCAACAGTATGCCATTACCTCCTTCAATCATTCAGAACCCGAACACGATTCATGGCGAGAGAAATTTGTTTCCTTATAACAATAAGTCTTTCGATAATTAATGGAATCCTCTCCAATTTTATTTTTATAAATTAATTGTAAATTATTTTAAGACCAAACTCTGAGACGACACAAGATTCTAGAGCTCAGTGTTCCTTGAAAAAATCCTTAAATAAATTTTAGTTTGTAATTAAAACATGCATTCAATTTTACTTTGAACTGACTTAAATTCTAAATAGGTTCACAGATCATAAATCTTATAGAACCATGGCATTCAAAATAATGTCTTTACCTTAGGCATGGACTAACATTGACCAATGTGGTTCGATGGTGAAAGAAAATATTTCAACATTTTAAAGTGGAATAAAATTTACTTTCAAAGTTTACTTTATTTCTTTCAACATTTCGCCATGTCACAATGATGCTCTAATACCACGATGGGGTAGTATTTATTCTTTCATAAATGAAATTTTGTGGTGAGACTGCAATATTGCGACGCAACAATCATTAAATTCATTTTCATCATTTAACAACTTTTAAGGGGTACAAAATTAGATTCAAAACCATGGATAAATTTCTTAGAATCACTGGGAAAGAGGAGAAACCTCTAGTTGAAAAATGAAGGACGACGACAAGACGACAGATCATGATTTCCCATGGATGGATCACCACACACAATGAACGTTCTTGACTAATTGATCCAAAAACAATGTAGGGTGGGAGTTCATTTTGATTCCCATTCTGCATTCATTATCACTTTGATGAACACGAATTAATCAATGAACAAGCTAATCCATATATCATGCGTATTGTGGGTTGGGTTTATTCTGCTGTGGGGATTTATTTTGGTGGATTCATGTTAGAAATTTTCTATTTATATCCTTCATTCAACATCTAACATGGATGGATTGAGGCCTAAATGAACAAAGTCAAGATTAATCCATTTTGGTTGTTTATTGGCTTGCCTCCCCCCGTTCTTCATTATTCGTTCCTCGTGATTCATGATCTTTGATGGAAATTTGAAATTTTTGTGGTGCAAGGATGTGAATGGATGTAGAGGTTTTGACCATTTCAGGTGGAACATTGAGAGGTTAGAATTCTGGTGGGGTGGCCGATGACACCTCCCGGAGAGAGAGGTAAGTCCGACTAGACTTGACAAGATGACCACTGAAAGGGAAGCCGACAGTGGAAGCAACCCAATGTCTAGGTTGTACTGCAACAGTAAGAGGGCCACGACCCAATGTCTTTGGTCAGCATCATGGTGAGCCCGCTGGCAGGGCCACCAGTGGAAGTGGGAAATTGTTTGGCTGGACCACGTCGGAGGAGGGGCCGGGGTGGCGCGTGCCACAAGAAGCGACTGGGAGGCCGTAATAGAGTATGTGATGTAGCTCATGATGCATCAGAGGATGGACCTGAAAGAGAGCTGTGAGATCTGGATGGTCATACAGACCTGTCGTGCCACATAGTCTGGAAGTGTTGACCGAGCATCACACGCGGATGAGCCGCGTGTATGGGATAGGCCAGCCTATATGTGGTAGGCTGGGTTGGAGAAACCATGACAGCCTAGGAAGCCCAAGGTGATAGGCTAGTTCATACTAGATTAGACTGACCGTGTTGGGTTGGGTCACCCAAATTGGGTCAGCCAAACCGGGTTGGGTCGTTTAGTGTGAGTTGGGTCAGGTCGGACCTGGGCCAGTCTAGACATGTTACACTAAGATGGCCATATCATTCTAACATGAGGTCCATTTGATGAGTCATCTATGGTGTTGGGACCTTTAGGTTGAAGAGGTCCTTTTTCAGATGGATTGGTGATTTTTAGTATGGACTAGTGTATTTGTCGAGTTTCCCTTGGTTATTTCCTCAATGATTCATTACGACATTATTCCCACATCATTAGATATTAATCCCCTCTAGAGGCTAAGTCCTGGATAGAGTTGTGGTGTCCCTCCTTGGGATATGAATGATCCTCTATCACCCCTGATGATGTTTTGTTGTAATTGATTTGACCTATGAGTGTAGGAAATTAATCCACTATCCATTGGTCCGTGTTAGTAGGGTTGTGGCAATATTCTAAGAAGGATCCCCTATGTCACGATCTATATCGGTTGGTTTTTTGTTATCCTCTAGTAATGTTCCCCTATGTTGCAGGATACTATAGAATTGCGTTGTCAGTATCCTCTGAAAAGGGTCACTTATCTTTATACCTTTATTTTGACTAGTTTAATCACATTGGGCGAGGCCCAAATTACTGGGAACTCTTTGTAAGAGTCTTCGATGATATCAAGGATCAAGGATTGTGTTCTCCCAGAATGAGAATGCCTTGAGTGGAATCTATCAATGATGATTTTTTATAACATACCTTTTTTAATTTGTGGCTGGTAATGAGTATATTGGGATATTATTGATTTATGTGTTGTAGGAATGTATCTATGTAGATATGACCACAAATTGCTTTGTGTTTTTTCTATTGTGGTTTTGGGGTGTCCTACTATGTTCTATTTTAATCACCCATGCACGATATTTTCCTTTACATGTCATTTTTGTGTAGATGATCGACACATTGATGGAGTGCAGGGTGGACAAGGACCATATGGTATCTTGTAAGATCAGACAGATGAGGCGTACTCCTATAGCATCAGGAGTTTTCTCTTCACCAACCCTTCCGAAAGGGTTTCCTGCAGATGAGTTTTAGGAGCTTGTACTTTCAGTTATTTTAGTCATTATTTTGGTGGAATTTTATTCTGGACTAGTTCACATCCTTTTACTTTAATTTAATATTGCATCTTGTTGTGGTTTATATCTAGTGTTTTTTATACATGGTTTACTTAGTATTTTTTGATTTCATTATGTGTGGGATTGGAGATGTGTGTGTGCGTACATTTACATAAGAAAATTCCTCTAATTAGTGGGATATACCTACTCAGTGCTAGTCGACATCCCCTAGCCTATCAGAGATGGGCTTGAGTTAATCATATCATGGGCCCCACTGGGACTGCTAGTGATAGAGTAGGAATAGAGTGGGTCAGGTCAACATTGGGACTAGTAGTCTATGATATTTGTTTGGGTAAAAAATGTTAAGTCTTTCGAGTTTGGATTTTAGTACATGGACTCCATTGTTGGTGTGGAGGACAATGTATCCATACACCAAGACTCTGGGAACTGTATTTTCACCTTGGGACATGAGAACACTAGTTACATGGAAATTAATGGTACATGAATCATATAGGAATGAGTTGTGTTTTCTAGGTCTTTATTGGGTCATCTCACTAGATATATTCTGTTGACCATGGTTCATCTTGATATATTTCAGGATTCCTCTACATAGACAGCCATCCAGGATTCCACTACGTGAATATGGAGATGGCATGGCTAGTGATGAGGCATCCATGCATGGACCTATACCACTGATACTTGGTACACCTGAGATAGCACCTCTAGTTGGTGTACTAGTGATACCCACACCAATCGAGCAGTAGTTGCTACTAGGTTTACCAGTAGGGGATGCAAGTAGATTTAGTGTTATGCATTAGTTTCATAGGTAGTGAAATTTTAGTTTTATGGGTGACATAGACCCTCAGGTTGATAAGTATTGGATACAGGTAGGCTCTCATGCCTTCAGTCTAGTGAGGATGGATCCTGAATATATCGAGTTCCTAACCATGATCCTTCTTTATGGATCAACAGAGTGATGGTAGAGCTTTGTTAACTAGAAACATGAATAGGTGACTCTCTCTGGGTAGACTTCAAGCATCACCTCAACGAGTATTTCATTCCATCTACATTGAGGTCAGTGTACATTAACGAGCTCCTACATCAACAACAGGGTAGTCAAATGGTAATGGAGTACTCAGAGAGGTACACTGACCTATCTCATTACTCTATAGAAATAGTGCATGACCAATTCATTAGGTCTCAGAAAATAGAGTAAGGGCTACACTAGTAGATCATGGTTTCAATTATATCCTTTTTCTTTCCAACTTATATTTCAATACTAGAGAAATATCTAATAGTGTATAGCATTTTAGTAGTGCAGACACCAATTTTGGGAGCTATAGGAGGAATTTGATAGCTAATTCTTCAGCAGTAGGTAATCGGAAAATGTTTTAAGGTCCGTAGTGGTCTAGAAACTATAGTGGGAGACCCTAGGATACTAGTTTCGTAGTACATGGATTCCAGGGTGGCTTGATTCATCTCTAATATAGAAAGTGACACACATGTGACAACTGGGGCATTTGGCACGAGATTGGCCGACCCGACATACGTCTAATCGGGGGTTGGTCGAGGGACCACTAAGGAAGAGGCATATGTTTGAGTAGAGTGGTATGTTCTGTGGAATACATGGAATAAGAGTTGGTAGAGTAGAATGTGATGGGAAGAGGATCGGGGTAATACTACCACCACCCCTAGGTTGTCCTCCATGAGCTTAGGGGGCTAGTGGATAGGGACATGGCCAATGTCAGGAAATGGATCATTATGACCCAATAATTCAGATATGATTAGTGGTATGACCTGTGTATTTTCAACCCTAGATACAGTTTTGGTAGACTCAAGTTCCAATAACTATTTGTTTAACACATACCTTATTTTTGGGTCATAGATTCTGATGGACTCATTGGATCGACCATAACATTTAGCAACTCATAAGGAAGGGGTTCAGTGATCAAACACTGCTGCCAACAGTGTGAGCTTGCTCTTGGTGGTCAGAGATTTAGCTAGGATCTCCTAGTAGTGGAATCGAGGCCTTATGATGTTATTATGGGTATGGACTGGTTATCCACAATCCATGCACATATTGACTATTTTTGGTGTAGATTGTGGTTTTTCTATAGAGATGGTACTAGGTTTTCCTTCTTTGGCGAAAAGGAAATGCACAAAATATGGTATGTAATTTCTTAGAAAAGGGTACATCCGATTAATCACTTGTAGGCTAGCCTCACCCTCAATGTAGTAGGTGATGAGAGTCCTCGGTTTACTATAGCTATGGAGTATGAGGACGTCTTTCCTAAGGATGACCACATATTTCCTCCCCATAAAGAGGTTTAATTTTGCATTGATATGTACTTCGGGAAGACATTGAAATCTAAAATTGTATGTTGAATGTCTCCTACAAAGAATCACGAGTTAAGGGTATAGCCAGAGGACCTGCAATGGAAGGAAATCAGGAGGCCTGATGTTTCACCCTAGGCGGCCCTAGTTTTTCTTTCCAAGAAAGAAGATAAAAGCTTAAGACTATGTGTGGATTTTTGGTGCATGAATCAGGTGATCGTGAAGAACAAATATACACTTCTAGGAATTGATGAAATCCTCGATCAGATAAAGGCATCAAGGTTTTTATTAATGATAGACCTCAGGTTTGTCTATAATCATCTTCAGGTATGGGAAGGGGATGTACTACAGACAACTGTCAGATATCAATTCAGCTGCTACGAGTACTTGGTGATGTCGTTTCGCATGACAAAATCCCCATCAGCATTCATGGGACTCATGAACAGGATCTTACAGCCCTACATAGATTAATTATTTTTTGTCTCTATTGATAACATCCTGGTCTACACAACATCACAGGAGGAGCACACAATACACTTGAGGATGGTCCTAGACACACTTCGAGAGAACTAGCTTTATGGGAAGCTCTCTAAATTTGAATTCTGGATACAAGAGGTCCCCATTCTAGGAAATATCATTTAAGATAATATATTTGCAGTGTACTTGATGGAGATTGAGGTGGTTTTTTCTTAGGATCCACCTAGGAGTGTGGCCGAGGTGAGGTGTTTTCTTGGATTCACTGGGTAATAGCAGAGGTTTTTTCCAAACCTTTCTAGGGTGGAAGCACCCTGAGCAGCTTTGAAATGGAAGACAAATCCCTTCATATGGATAGATAAGTTCCATTGTAACTTTTAGGATTGAGGATAAGGTTGAAAAGTGCTCGCCTCTAGAGACTACCAGAGGAGGGAATTGGGTATTCAGTGTTCTTAGATTTATTAGTGACCAAACAGGGTTGTGTTCTGATGCGGGTGTAAGTAGTGATTGCCTACAGTTTACAACAATTTATAAAACATGAGAATTACACTGTGACCCATGATCATGAGATTTCATTAGTGGTATTTGAATTGAATATGTGGTGACGTTACTTGATGGGGAGCGGTTTGTCATCTACTCTGATCACAAGAGACTGAAGTATATCTTTTCTTTGAGGGATCTGAAATTTAAAAATATGTGGTTTCTAGAGTTCTTCAAGAACCATGACTTATAAATTTTCTATAATAATGGGAAGGGTAATTTGGTGGAGGACACACTCAGTAAAATATCCAACTTGTAGGTTCTGTGTGGGGCATCAGAGTAGTTTGACGCACTACAAAATCATTTGTGGATGGAAATGGAGTAGCTTACCTTCAGTCGATGGTTGTCACCCATCCACACATTAAGCGAGTCCGGGAGGCACAACAAGGGAAATTTATTGCAAGAACCGATGTGATTAGTTGTCAAAAACATAGGGCTCAAATGGATATTCGATAATTGGGGATCACATCATTAAATTTAGAGTGTGGATAGTTGTGCCAGTGGAGTTGTGATAGGAGCTACTGAGGATGTTTCACACACACCCATTTGCGTTAAATATGCATGTGAAAAATATGTACCCGTATCTCTAAGGATATTTCTAGTGGTCAGGGATGATGAAGTCAGTGTAAGAGTTTATATATTGGTGCATCACTTATGAGAAAGTGAAGGCATAGAATCCGGTTCTAGTAGGCTTCACTCAACCACTCAAGGTGCCATAGTGGAAGTGGGATGTGATATAAATAGTCTTTGGGATGGTTTTACCATGAACATCTTGTGGAAACAATAACATCTAGGAGATCATTGAATGACACACCATGTTGGTCCACTTTCTACCTCTCTAGGAGTATATCACAGTAGAGGGCTTCAGATGCCTTTGTATTAAGAAGATAGTTCTACTTCACTGGGTAGCCTTAATGATGTTTTTAAACAGTGACGCTTATTTGAAATATTATATTTGGACGGGACTACAATCAGTTTTTGGGATTCATTTTCATTTGGTCATGACATTTCATCCCCAGATGTACAACAATAGATACCACTCCACCATTGGTATGAAAAAATTTGCAGCCCTTTATAGGAGAGTGTGTATGTCACCGCTCTGTAAAACAGACCCAGGGGAGTCAACCCTCACGACCCCAGAGTTTATTCAGGCTAACACCATGATGGAGCAGATTATCTAAGAGTAGATGAGGAATGAACAGAGTTGGAATAAATCATATTTGGAGAAGATATGATGTTATCTAGAGTCCTAGGAGGGAAAACATGTATTACTTCAGGTCTCACATTGACAGGGATAACAGAGATTTGGCTGTAGTGGAATGATATCTCTAATATACATAATCCCTTTTCAGATTTTGTGTAGAGTTAGTGAGGTGGTGTACAACCTAGAACATCCCCCAAAAATGCATCAGGTGCATGATGTATTTCAAGTAAAAATTTATGGAGGTACATGCTTGATCAACCACAGGTCATCGACTGGGGTGAGCCAGACATTGATGATGGGGAAACTTTTGTGGAGTACCCAATAGAGATTGAGGATCAATAAGAGTGAATCCCATATGGTATGTTTATTACTATGGTGTGCATCCGATGACATCATGAGAATATATTGGAGTGTAGATGGGAGTGGGAGGTTCAGATTTATGCTTAGTACCCCATTTTTTGAGTTACTTTTATTCGGATTTCGGGGGTGTAAATACGTATGTTGGGGAGGATGTAATGACTCAAAATTTCTATGATTTTTTTTATAAAGTAATTAGAAAAAATTATTTGAGAAATAACTAAGCCGGAAAGAGATTATTTGGCCCGATGTTCCCAAAAAAAATTCTAATTAATGTTTAGTTTTTAATTATAATACCCAGTTGGTTTAATCTTGATCTATTATAATTTTTTAATGTGTTCCCAGATCTGAAATCTGAGGGTATTTTTGGTTTCAAAACAATGAATTTTCCTTAGGCATGGCCTATCATTAACCAGTGTGGGAAGAATATGAAAGATAATTTTTAGCGATTTTAATATAGAATTTAATGAACTTTAAAAAAATTAATTTGTTTCTGTTAATGTTTTGAAGTGTCACATCCATGTTGAGATGCGACGACGAGGGAAACATGCTTTCTTTTATAAAAGAAACAACATGTCGATATTGAAAAATAGCAACATGACAATGTTAAAACAAGTTCTCATCCGTAAACATCATGGAACATGTATGAAATTATACTAAAAAAGATGGAGAAAAACACTAGATTCTCTATATAATAATAATGTTTGAAAAACTGTCATAGAGGAATGATGAATGATGATGATACGATGGATCAAGATCGCTCATGGAGGGGTCTCCGCCGCCGATGAACATTTTTCTCCGATCGATCCAAACTACTGGTAGAGTGTGAGTTTTCATTGACTGTTTTCCCCCATTCATTGTCCCTACGATGAATGTGAATTAGACAATGGACATTCTAATACAATGATTGTGCATATTATTGGTTGAGTTTTCTTTGATTCCTTTTCCCCATCCTTTTTCCCATTCATTGTCCATCATCGTCTAACATAAATTGAACAAGGCCGACATGAACAAGGAAAAGATCCATCCATTTTGGTTGCTTATGTGCTTGCCTCGTCCCCACACTATTATCCATTTTTTGTTCCTATTGATTCAAAATCCCAGAGTACAATTGGAAATTAAAGTATCCCGGGGTGGTGACCAGATGTGGTAGTTCCATCCATTTAAGGTGAGCATGGTGAGGTGAGGATGCAAGTGTTGCATTTAAAGGAAAAGGTAGCACCGGCCCGACAGGGAGTTGGGGCCAAGCAGACCAAGTGAGACAACCACTAGTTGGGAGGCTGGTAATGATGGATACCCACAATTCAGGCGTAATCACATTAGTTATATCGCTCGCGACGTTGAGGCCACATGCAACAGCTAGGGGAGGCCCTTTATAGGGTGTCCAATAGCGGTGGGATGAGGTCCCGTTGGACCACATTAGAGGAGGGACCATGGTGGCATGGGCTGTGGGTGATGACTAGAAGGCCATGATATAGCTATCTACTAGGTTCCATGATGGAGAAAACAACATGGCTTGAGTAGCATCTGTGGAGATACCCGTGGCGGAGATGCAATATCCAACAGGTCATGCAGATCATCCGTGCAACACAATCCACTCGTGTTGACTAAGATGTGCACGTGGATGATCCGCATGTTGGAGAAGGTATGGAACACATACGGTGGGATAGTATAGATAAATTCGGCTTCCCCAGGAAGCCTTATGACCCAACATGCCGGCCTAGACCGACTAGGTTAGGTCAGGTCAGACCTTGGTTGGTCTGACCCTGTTACACATAAATGGCCATATCTTTCAAACTGGAGGTTTGTTTGACAAGTCGTCTATAATTTTGGGATCGTTGTGATGAGTAAGTCATTTTGAGATAGATCCTTGAGTTTTAGTATGGAAGTTTTTAAGTGCGGATTGTCCCTAGGTTTTTCCATAAGGTTTCAGTACAACATTACATACACATCACTTTATAGTAATCCACTCTAGAGGCTAATTCATAGATAGTGTTTTGGAAACCCTCCTTGGGAATAGAAAGATACTATATCTCCCGTGATGGAGTTTTGTGGGAATGTACATGATATTCAAAATAATGACTTTAATCCCCCATCTAATGAGCTGTATCAGTAGGGTTATCAGTATCCTATGTGACAGATGCCTTATGTTATGATCAACATTAGTAGGGTTGTCGGTATCCTCGAAGAAGGACCCCCTACGTTTCAGGATAATATAGATTTGTGTTGTTGATATGCTCTATGTAGGATCTCCTCCAAATATTCCATGACTATGACTACTGTTATCTATTTGAGAAGGGTCTAAATTAGCTGGAACTATTTTTAGAAGTCTCCAATGATATCGATTCTTGAGGACTAAGTACTCCCTGAATGAGCATGCATTGAGTGAAATCTACGGCTACCGATTGGTTGTGACATAACTTCGTTACCTTGTTTCTAGTTATGATTATATCTATATATTCTTTGAATATGTGTTCTAGGATTATACCTATGTAGCGGTGATAATGCATTACTTTATGGTTTTCCCTTTTTCGTTTCAGGGTGTCCTACAGAGTACTATTTTACTCACCCCTACATTAGATTTTCTAATACATGTCATGTCTTTTATAGATGATCAATTCTTTGAAAAAGTCTAGGGTAGACCTGGACCAGGTGGTTTCCAGTGATATTAGCGGATGTAGTGTACTCCTACATCTTCAAGATGCTTTTCTTCACCTACCATTCATGAAGGGTTTCATACAGATTAATTTTAAGAGTTGGTTGTTTCACTTGTTTTTATTTATTATTTTTCTGGGATTGTAATCCATCTCGATTCACCTCCTTGTACATTACTTTCCTATTGAAATCTAGTTTCGGTTTAAATCTAGTTGTTTTATTTCATGTCTTAGTAAGATTTTTTACATTTCAGTACATGTGGGCTTGGAGATGTGTGTGTGTGTGTGTGTTTATCTACATAGAAAAATGCATCCCATTTGTGGGATATGCCATCTCAATTCTATTTGTTAGTTGGCATTTGGGTAGTCAAGGTGTGAGCCGCACTAGGACGGTTCATGACTGTAGAGACCCGAAGCCTGACATACATGGACATTACATTACTTTTGCGGAATACTTAGTACATAACAAAAACACACACGCAAGGATCGTAATAGTTTAGTGTCTTTGGAAACTCGGAACGTAATCTTCTAATCGTGGTGAAAGATCTTCAACATCTCCCATAAAGATCTTACTTTTTTTTATACCTAAAACCTTTCTTTATATCCTGGGGAAAAGAAAACATAAAAGGGTGAGCTCAAATGCTCAGTAAGGGTAAACAAAAGAAATATCAATCACATCATATACATAAGAACATAGCTTTTGGAAGTCTTAACCTGCAAAAGAGCTCATAATATCATATCATGGGGTAAATCATAGAAGTGAAATGTAATCCCAATAATCATAACTTAAAACATGAAACTTTGTGGCATACACACATAATCATAGAGAATCATTTCTTGTTAGTCAAGACTCAATGCCAAGACTATCTTAGTGGACAAAGTCCCTTTCTGAATCGAGTAACCCTCGTTTCAGTCCTGTTTCACTGAACCGGTATAACCTACCATTTCAGCCATGTCTATCTCATGAGATATAAAATCTTTACCCAATGCATTGGAGGGAGATATAGGTCCCACCCATCTTATAATGAATCCTTTCTTATGTGTGCCACATAATCATACATCATCGCATAACACATGTAACAAAAATGGGATTCTTGAAACATCATGACATCATAAATCAATTCATATAAGATAAAGGAATTCATAAAAATGTTTCCATCACAACATAATCAAATCCATGTAATAATAGGGATAAAAACAGAACCCTTTTATTATCTTAGATGGAAAATAATTTTGATAAAATACTTGAACTCCATTCTTGAGGAAAATATCCTTTCTACTTCAAAAACATTTTTCCTTTCATAACATGTCATAAAACATTAAAATAAAAGAATTTGATTAAAAATAAACTTGAAAACTTGTAAAGGAAGCTTCTTGGAAATAATGTTTTAAAATCCATTCATGCCGTATAAGTTAAAAAAAACATTCTTCGTACTTTTGTCGGAAAAGTCAAAAAGTACCTCGTACGAAAAACGACAAAAGATTCCTTTTATTTCTTTTACTAAAAACTCACCGAAGGGTAAAAATGGATTTAAACAATTGTAGGTGGATGAAAATAATATTACATATTGATGAAACATGGATGTGGATGATAAAATACACCCCAGTAAATACCAAAGTATAAACAATCTCGAATAAAATGAGATTGTGATATTTCCCTTACCTTAGGTCCAATTTGCTTCGTATGTGTCCGAACATCCTGTATAATGATTTAAATAATGTCATTGACTTATTACAGAATCATATTCATTGTTATGATATCATATATAGTTCACTTATGACATTATATTACCCGTTCTTTTGTAAATTCCATGTTAAAGAAGCGTTTTGGGTAAAATCGTTTCATTTATCGTAGGTGTTTTGACTTGTTGTTCTTGACATCATTATTACTTATATCATGATTTACTCACTTCAAGAATATAAAATATGATTTATATATCATATATATTCATTATATATATATATATATATATAATAGGTAGATAAATAAAATGAAAAACACCGTTCATGGAGACGGTAGTCCGTACGTACGCATGAACGCTGTTTTCCTTTCCTTATTGTCTTGAATGGAAGTAAGTTTATGACATACATATATATATATATATATACATAAATCCAGTAACTTTATAATGTCATATATTTCATTATTATTTCTTATATATACTTTATAATCATTCTTAAATGGTTAACATGGAGAATGAATCTCATCGCGTCATGGAGACGGTAGTCCGTACGTACGCACGAGCGATGATATCATTTCCATAAATACTGAATTGAATTGGAGTGGATTATACAATATATCAGAATAAATATGATGTTGTAATAACTATGTATAGTTATTCTTTACACCATTATACCCATCCATGTAAGGTGGTGGTGGAAAATAGATTACACCACGGCGTGGAGACGGTATTCCGTACGTACGCACGCGCGGTGATTTCTTTTCTCGTAGGATGGATAGATGGTGAAATAGGGTTGTTTCATACTTATAATAACATATCAGTATATGAGTGATACTGATGTTATTACTTCATAATGAAACAACCTAAGAAGAAGAAGTGGAAGAAGAAATAAAGATGAAAGAATTGGTAACGGTAATTACCTCTTCTTTGAAGTGCCTCTTTGAGACCTCCTCGTAGGGCACTAGAATTGGTCTTTGAGGAAGACCAGAACCTCTAGGTTGTTTCTAGGGAAGTGGAGAAGAGATTTTGGCAGGGGTTGGCCGAGATTGAGTGCTCAAATTGGTGTGAGGAGGAGGGGGAGGAGGTGTCCTTTTATAGGGGAGGAGAGGGGCACCTTAGGAATATCTCAAAATATTATTTTATATTAAAGTCAAAATCGGTTTATAATGGTTCCAAAGGGTCTTATTTAGAAGCTAAAGTGGGGATGGGTCGAAATACTATCAAACAATAGAATTTAGACAAGTTTAGGATATTATTTTAACCTTATCAATTAGATTTATCTCTAAGTTAAATAATTTAACATTTACCGTGTCTTTTTGTTTTCTTTCACTATATGGTTAATACACTTACTATAACATGCCAAACGAACCCCAACTTGTTTATTATTAATATATATATCCTTATCTAAGTCATTTGGCCGAACCTTAGATTTTTGAGGATAAAATAACAATTAATAATATAATATTTGATTTAAAAACTATTTTGTGTCAATTTTGACACTATTTGATATATGATTTTTGTGAAAGTCATAACAGAATTAAATGTTCGAACCAAGTTGATTAAATCAAAATTAATATATCATATTAACCTAGAAAATTAGTGGAATTCATAAAAATTTTCAAATTACATTTATTTTGGTGTTTATAACATCAATTATGTCAATATTTCCTTAATAAGATAATTACTGCATCATCGTTGTGTCATAAATAAATTAAATTATTTGATGTCTAAAAATTACAAATAAAATACCATCATGTAGGAAATCTTTTTATCTTTCTAATGAATTTTTACAATCGAATTTATCGGATGTATAACCCCATATTAAAAATGATTTACTTATTAAACTTTGATTTTAACTATTTTAACCTTTCTGTAAATAAATTAATAATAAATGTCCTAATCTAATCCAAGTGGGCCTAAATGGTCATATTTTATTCCTAAGTTTGTTTTTGGTCGAATTACACTTGTCCAATAGAATTAGGACATGTGTTATGGTAATAGTAATATCATATTTACCCTTAGTTACCCTATTTACTATTAACCGCGGTAAAAAACGTAAAAAGTTACTATTCACCAAAAAATTATTTTCATCTCATTGAACCACATTTTAGTCCTTGATATTAACCGTGTCTCTCGGATTTTCGAAATTCCATTCACAGAAGCGGTAAAATTAAGTTTTATACAAAATTCATTTTTTAACCTACCACTTAGTAGTTTCACTATTCATCAAAAATTGATGTTTTTCAGAACAATGCCAAAATTTCATCCTAAGCTATATTTCATATTCCGAATTCAAAAATGAAGTCTATTTTACCAAATTCATAACATAGAAATTGCATTAATTAAATTTATAATTAAATCCCGCTGTTAAAATAAATAGCGTGTTTTTAGGAAACAATATATATCAAAAGATTGACACTTGATTATGTCTGGTTTAAATGTGAAATTACAACCAATAACCAACATTGTATTAAATTGTAAAAATATATTCTAAATATACTTTAAAACCACTCAAATTAATAATTTATCACTATTAATTATTTTGATTAAAAAAGTTGTTTTTAATTATAATTTAGTAATTTTCACTATTCATCAGAATGTGAAAGTTATCTGAAAAGTACCAAAATTTCACCTTAGGCTAAATTCGATACTCCGAATCCAAGAATGAAGTTCATTTTGAAAAATAAGATTTACAGAATTTTAAAAAGTGGTTATTACTATTCATAACGGCTAGTTTTAATAATATTTTAATAGCATATCATTGTTTCGTGAAACTCAGTATTACGTACCACACACGCTATCGAGGAAGGTTGCGATTGCGTGTAATGCAAGGCAAGTCAAGGATGCGTGTTGTGCAAGCTCCTTTTGGTGTAGCGTACAACACAAGACATTAGTGAAATAAAAAATAATTTTTTTCATAAAATCTCGGGCTGTTACATTCTACCCCCCTTAAAATGAATTTCGCCCTCGAAATTCGTCGGGGTTATAAATGGTTTACTATTCGAAAGTTTCTTTAATAGAAACCCACATCGTAAAAAGGAATACCAAAACTTGGCTTTAATAACTAAAGTATGAAATGTAACGATTACCCAAATAAACTAATCACTGGGTTTCCACATAGGTGAAAATATGGATATGGAAGAGAAATCTAACCATCATGTTCTGATGGATAGTGGTAGAGAACATTGCTATGGAAAAGACAGTAATTACAAATCCATAAATTTGTGACGATCTAAGTTACCATCTGATTCATCAGGTATAAGAGAACTAGGACAACATTTTTGGTTTTCAAGATTATTTCCCTAAAGTTAAAGAATTTGAATTAGAATAAATACTTACTTTATTTTGGTACAATCTCACTGTTGTTCGTGCCTTGAACAATTTCCACTTCATCTCTTAAATAAATGAAGTTGAATTTGTTATTCGTGAAGTGTTAGCAGATAATGTGATAGAATGACAGGTCATTCCATCTGTCTCAAACAAAAGGTTAGCAAAAATTATATGCATAAATCTATCTATAGTGAGATTAATCATATATGGTTCCTAAAATGGACTTATACTTCATATATCATACTGCTTAATATAATAAAACTAGTTTCTACTAAACAGGGACTTCCTGTAGGTCAGTGGTAGGCGATAAAGGCCAGTCGCACTTCGGTTGTGGGTTCGATTCCTACAGCCTTGTCCGAATCGATGGGCTGTCGCCCGTCCTGCAGGTTGTCCTTTTTATAAAACTATATTACTATAACATCCCATCAATAATATCGAAAAAAACTTCTATCCTTAAACAATACTAACTTATGTCCAACATAATCCATTCTAATCTTTAGGCTTATCCATAATACTGCAGTCCACTCTCATAACATAGTGAAAATGATTACCAGAGATTTAATACCATCATTGATCCCCATAAGATATGTCTTGTTGGTCACATTCTAAACATTCAAAGTCCTTAATCATGTATTCGCTTGAATACCTTAGTGAAAACATGAATTCAGTTTAAAGTTAACACTTTCCACATACCAAAATCCTCAAAATTCTATATACTCAAACCATGATATCACTTAGTCCTTATATCAATCATGAGCTCATGAATACAATCAAACATTTAATTTTCTCCTTATCCCTTCATTATGCGCATATCATCTACATTCCAAAAATATCTGAATAACCTTTCATGGATACTGGTAATATTAATCATACACTTTTCAAAACACAAGGAAAGGCAACAGTGTAACAATCCATAGATGTCTCTTTATTCCAAAATTACACATGATAAACATGTAATCATGCCACTACATTCTCAAACCATTGACCGAGCTTCAAAAAATTCTTTCATCTCACATATCATTTGTAGTCTCTTCATCATCATCCACATAAATACTACCCATATGACCATACTGATTCTCTTCATGAGTCTTTCCCTTAGGGCATTTGTTTGCATAATGCCCTTACATTCCACATTTAAAACACTTAACCATTTTTGATGTCGTAGCATTACCATTATCCTCATCCATGGTGTTAACAGACCCTTTTCCTTTGCACTTACTTGCTTTGTGTCCTTCTTTTCCACACCCAAAGCATCTTCAAGTTCCCTTGAAACATTCTCCTTGATGCCTCTTCCCACATGATTTACATAGGGGAAATTGAACTTTATTTCCTCTATGATCATCATGGAACTCCATCTTTCTCTTATTAGTCGAGTCAGGAAACTTACCAAATTTTACTTTATTGATCATGTTGTGAGATTGCTGATTCGGCATAATAATGATATTTGGACATCCAAATCCAATTTCATTGGGTTGCTCATGAAGAATATCATTCCATTGTCCATCATATCCTCCATTATTGTGAATCATCTTGTTTCCAGCCATTTTCTAAAACCCAAAAAGAATAGTGTGAGAGGCAAAAATCATGCTAGGGAAAACAACATAATAAAGGGGGAGTACCTTCAATATCTAACATCTTAGGTTTAATTCTTTGATCGTTAGCGTAATTCTAGTACTATAACCTATACGTATACTTAACCTTAGGGACATCCCTAGACATACCTTAGAAATATCTCTAGGGATCTCACTAAAGTTCTCGCATCCTAGTTTCCAAAGGTTGACTAAACCTTTCCTCTGATACCAACTGTAGAGACCCGAAGCCTGACATAGATGGACATTACATTACTTTTGCGGAATACTTAGTACATAACAAAAACACACACATAAGGATCGTAATAGTTTAGTGTCTTTGGAAACTCGGAACGTAATCTTCTAATCGTGGTGAAAGATCTTCAACATCTCCCATAAAGATCTTCCTTTATTTTATACCTAAAACCTTTCTTTATATCCTGGGGAAAAGAAAACATAAAAGGGTGAGCTCAAATGCTCAGTAAGGGTAAACAAAAGAAATATAAATCACATCATATACATAAGAACATAGATTTTGGAAGTCTTAACCTGAAAAAGAGCTCATAATATCATATCATGGGGTAAATCATAGAAGTGAAATGTAATCCCAATAATCATAACTTAAAACATGAAACTTTGTGGCATACACACATAATCATAGAGAATCATTTCTTGTTAGTCAAGACTCAATGCCAAGACTATCTTAGTGGACAAAGTCCCTTTCTGAATCGAGTAACCCTCGTTTCAGTCCTGTTTCACTGAACCGGTATAACCTACCATTTCAGCCATGTCTATCTCATGAGATATAAAATCTTTACCCAATGCATTGGAGGGAGATATAGGTCCCACCCATCTTATAATGAATCCTTTCTTATGTGTGCCACATAATCATACATCATCGCATAACACATGTAACAAAAATGGGATTCTTGAAACATCATGACATCATAAATCAATTCATATAAGATAAAGGAATTCATAAAAATGTTTCCATCACAAAATAATCAAATCCATGTAATAATAGGGATAAAAACAGAACCCTTTTATTATCTTAGATGGAAAATAATTTTGATAAAATACTTGAACTCCATTCTTGAGGAAAATATCCTTTCTACTTCAAAAACATTTTTCCTTTCATAACATGTCATAAAACATTAAAATAAAAGAATTTGATTAAAAATAAACTTGAAAACTTGTAAAGGAAGCTTCTTGGAAATAATGTTTTAAAATCCATTCATGCCGTATAAGTTAAAAAAACATTCTTCGTACTTTTGTCGGAAAAGTCAAAAAGTACCTCGTACGAAAAACGACAAAAGATTCCTTTTATTTCTTTTACTAAAAACTCACCGAAGGGTAAAAATGGATTTAAACAATTGTAGGTGGATGAAAATAATATTACATATTGATGAAACATGGATGTGGATGATAAAATACACCCCAGTAAATACCAAAGTATAAACAATCTCGAATAAAATGAGATTGTGATATTTCCCTTACCTTAGGTCCAATTTGCTTCGTATGTGTCCGAACCTCCTGTATAATGATTTAAATAATGTCATTGACTTATTACAGAATCATATTCATTGTTATGATATCATATATGGTTCACTTATGACATTATATTACCCGTTCTTTTGTAAATTCCATGTTAAAGAAGCGTTTTGGGTAAAATCGTTTCATTTATCGTAGGTGTTTTGACTTGTTGTTCTTGACATCATTATTACTTATATCATGATTTACTCACTTCATGAATATAAAATATGATTTATATATCATATATATTAAGTATATATATATATAATAGGTAGATAAATAAAATGAAAAACACCGTTCATGGAGACGGTAGTCCGTACGTACGCATGAACGCTGTTTTCCTTTCCTTATTGTCTTGAATGTAAGTAAGTTGATGACATAAATATATATATATACAAAAAAGCAGTAACTTTATAATGTCATATATTTCATTATTATTTCTTATATATACTTTATAATTATTCTTAAATGGTTAACATGGAGAATGAATCTCATCGCGTCGTGGAGACGGTAGTCCGTACGTACGCACGAGCGATGATATCATTTCCATAAATACTGAATTGAATTGGAGTGGATTATACAATATATCAGAATCAATATGATGTTGTAATAACTATGTATAGTTATTCTTTACACCATTATACCCATCCATGTAAGGTGGTGGTGGAAAATAGATTACACCACGGCGTGGAGACGGTATTCCGTACGTACGCACGCGCGGTGATTTCTTTTCCCGTAGGATGGATATATGGTGAAATAGGGTTGTTTCATACCTATAATAACATATCAGTATATGAGTGATACTGATGTTATTACTTCATAATGAAACAACCTAAGAAGAAGAAGTGGAAGAAGAAATAAAGATGAAAGAATTGGTAACGGTAATTACCTCTTCTTTGAAGTGCCTCTTTGAGACCTCCTCTTAGGGCACTAGAATTGGTCTTTGAGGAAGACCAGAACCTCTAGGATGTTGCTAGGGAAGTGGAGAAGAGATTTTGGCAGGGGTTGGCCGAGCTTGAGTGCTCAAATTGGTGTGAGGAGGAGGGGGAGGAGGTGTCCTTTTATAGGGGATGAGAGGGGCACCTTAGGAATATCTCAAAATATTATTTTATATTAAAGTCAAAATATGTTTATAATGGTTCCAAAGGGTCTTATTTCGAAGCTAAAGTGGGGATGGGTCGAAATCCTATCAACCAATAGAATTTAGACAAGTTTAGGATATTATTTTAACCTTATCAATTAGATTTAACTCTAAGTTAAATAATTTAACATTTACCGTGTCTTTTTGTTTTCTTTCACTATATGGTTAATACACTTACTATAACATGCCAAACGAACCCCAAATTGTTTATTATTAATATATATATCCTTATCTAAGTCATTTGGCCGAACCTTAGATTTTTAGGAATAAAATAACAATTAATAATATAATATTTGATTTAAAAACTATTTTGTGTCAATTTTGACACTATTTGATATATGATTTTTGTGAAATTCATAACAGAATTAAATGTTCGAACCAAGTTGATTAAATCAACATTAATATATCATATTAACCTAGAAAATTAGTGGAATTCATAAAAATTTTCAAATTACATTTATTTTGGTGTTTATAACATCAATTATGTCAATATTTCCTTAATAAGATAATTACTGCATCATCGTTGTGTCATAAATAAATTAAATTATTTGATGTCTAAAAATTACAAATAAAATACCATCATGTATGAAATCTTTTTAGATTTCTAATGAATATTTACAATCGAATTTATCTTATGTATAACCGCATATTAAAAATGATTTACTTATTAAACTTTGATTTTAACTATTTTAACCTTTCTTTAAATAAATTAATAATAAATGTCCTAATCTAATCCAAGTGGGCCTAAATGGTCATATTTTATTCCTAAGTTTGTTTTTGGTCGAATTACACTTGTCCAATAGAATTAGGACATGTGTTAGGGTAATAGTAATATCATATTTACCCTTAGTTACCCTATTTACTATTAACCGCGGTAAAAAACGTAAAAAGTTACTATTCACCAAAAAATTATTTTCATCTCATTGAACCACATTTTAGTCCTTGATATTAACCGTGTCTCTTGGATTTTCGAAATTCCATTCAAAGAAGCGGTAAAATTAAGTTTTATACAAAATTCAGTTTTTAACCTACCACTTAGTAGTTTCACTATTCATCAAAAATTGATGTTTTTCAGAACAATGCCAAAATTTCATCCTAAGCTATATTTCATATTCCGAATTCAAAAATGAAGTCTATTTTACCAAATTCATAACATAGAAATTGCATTAATTAAATTTATAATTAAATCCCGCTGTTAAAATAAATAGCGTGTTTTTAGGAAACAATATATATCAAAAGATTGACACTTGATTATGTCTGGTTTAAATTTGAAATTACAACCAATGACCAACATTGTATTAAATTGTAAAAATATATTCTAAATATACTTTAAAACCACTCAAATTAATAATTTATCACTATTAATTATTTCGATTAAAAAAGTTGTTTTTAATTATAATTTAGTAATTTTCACTATTCATCAGAATGTGAAAGTTATCCGAAAAGTACCAAAATTTCACCTTAGGCTAAATTCGATACTCCGAATCCAAGAATGAAGTTCATTTTGAAAAATAAGATTTACAGAATTTTAAAAAGTGGTTATTACTATTCATAACGGCTAGTTTTAATAATATTTTAATAGCATATCATTGTTTCGTGAAACTCAGTATTACGTACCACACACGCTATCGAGGAAGGTTGCGATTGCGTGTAATGCAAGGCAAGTCAAGGATGCGTGTTGTGCAAGCTCCTTTTGGTGTAGCGTACAACACAAGACATTAGTGAAATAAAAAATAATATTTTTCATAAAATCTCGGGCTGTTACAATGACACTTTCCAATATAGATCCCATAGAATTTTTTTTCTCAGGTGGAAAATCATTTCATTCATATCACATTCATTTTTTCCATGATTCATTCTATTTTTTCATCATTGAGTAATGACAAAACAAACAGTGTGAGGAACAATAGTCATAATGATAACCATATAATCACCATCCTATAAAATATTATGAAGTTATCTTATACTTATATTTAAACCCATGGACTTTACTAAATTTAATTAATCCAAATCTCTAAAGAATAACTAAACCCCTCTCTGATAACAACAATAAAAACCCAAGCATTTTATACATTAATATTATATCATTTTAGATGAATATTAAATATATTACATTGGGATCAAAACTATGACTAAATGGGTTTTTGTAATTTAAGAATAGATAAATGAACCTCTTATTTAGCCACATTCTTCAACATCTCTCATCATATTCTTCTCAATTTCTGCCCTTCTTGACATACATTACATAAAAACATTATTCATAACCTTGGGAATGTAAATATAGAAAGAGTGAGCTTATATACTCAGTAAGGGTAAACATGGGATATATCAATTGATGATAATATGTAAGAATAATATATGCATAAGGGTATATAATCATGATTAGAAATTAAAAAGATAAATCCAATTAAACCATGGATCAAAATTATGAGTTATGGAATAAAAATTTATCATTTCAAATGATATGAATCATATAAGTGAGAAAACATCATAAACCTATTGCAATCCAATGTTAATTTAGAATCATTTCATAATAGCATGTCACAATAATAGGTATAGAATCATTTCATATTCCATGATTAAATACTAATACAATCAAATCATAGTGGATTAGTTATAAAAACTAGTTTCCCATATCATAATAAATTCAGAATCAAAACAAATTTCCAATTATATATTAGATATCATAACCTATTTTCAATATTGGATCAATCAAATCAACTTATATCCTATAATAATCTAATGAGATATGAATATTTACCCTAAATATTTGGAGGGATATATAATTTATAGACCAAACATAACATAATTAAAACCATAAATATTCATACCATAAGACCATAAAATATTCATCTTATCATAATATCATAAACAATTCATTGAAAATAGGTTTTATAAACATTTCATTAATTAACTATAGAATAACGACTTGAAAAAATAAGGTTTTCATAATCCTTTAATCACCATAATCAAAAAAACATATAGAGAAATAATAAGGATGATATCATTTGATAATATCTGTAGTAAATCAAAATCAATATCCAAATATATTATCTTTGATGAAAATTCATTTAAAGGATTCCCTAAATATTTCTTGAGGAAAATCCATTTTTAATTTCGAAATCAATTATTTTAAATCAAAAATCATATAAAATATTGAGACATTTTTTATTTGAATAGAACTATGGATCTTTCAAGGGAAACATAAAACAACTGAGTAGTCATGATGGAAAGAAATTCTATTCACACCATATACATTAAAGAAAATATTCCATTAAATTTTTTGTTAATTAGTGAATAGTACATCATTTAGAAAATGTTTGGGAGATTTATTTGATTTTTTTATAGAATGTTAAAAATATGTAAAAATTAATTTTAACAATCATCATATAATAATAAAAATCATTTTTGAAAACATTTTATTGAAAACCTAGATAATGAAGAAAAAAATTCAAGACAAAATAATAAAGCATAGTTGGTTTTCCATAAAAAACATTTCTTTCGTCACTTAGGTACTTAGTGTGAGGAAAATGAAAGGAAAAATGTGTTCCATATAAATAAACATAGGTGAATTAAAATAAAATGGTTTTATTTTATATGTATCATATTATTATCTTTATGTAAATTTAATCATAGTCAATCCTGAATAAATTGGGATTCAGATGGAAATACCATATCTCATGTGTCATATTTCATCATATGCATTTATATAAACTATATAATAAAGTTATATTTATTATAATTTTATTTCAGAACTATATTTATATATATAATACCATATATTATTTAATTATAACATCTTATCACCTGTTTATTAACAATTGTTTATTAAAATCGCTGTTTTTGCTGATAAATGCTGCATTTTCATCCATGTTTTGATTTTGTAGTCCCAATCGCTATATTTTTAGCATGGTTAAAAATATATATATTTTTAATCATTAAATTAGTATCATATAAAAAATTATAACTATCTATATAAATTTTGGATGGAAAATTAAATAAATCACTTCAATGAGATAATAGTCTGTATGCATGCACAAGTGATGTTTCCATTTTTTTATAGATGTAAGAAAAGAATATAAATAATTATTCACGATTAGAAAATTATTATTATATGATATATATAATATATATTCATTAATTTTATCTTTATCCCCATTATTTATAATCAAAAGTGAAAAACACAACACTTAATGGTGGTGGTAGTCCACACGTAAGCAAAAGCGACATCATCAATTTTTAATGGATGGGAAGAAGGGGATAATGTTTATTAAATAATCATAATAGAAATCCGTTTTATTTTATATAATTAATTAATTATTTTATAATTGTTACCATAGATTTATAAGAGGTATAATAGTAAATAAAATTACAAATCCTCGGTTAAAAATTATACCACTTTATTGAGAAACCTTCTCTGGATTGCACCTTAATTCTGGATAGAATATTATTTTTAAAGTAATTGATGGTATAGGATTGGTAAATTAATCTTGGATGATATTGGGATAGTTATTGGAAGAGATATAAGAATAAAAAATTGTGAATAATGAAGGAGATGCTGTTTTCTTTTATAAGTGAGGGGAGATCCACTCCTGAAATTTCTTAAAGAATCTAATTAATATAAATTACTTTTCTTGAACAATTGGATCCAAAATTAAATAATTATATTATAATATGATTATTAGTCTAAATAATCTAATATAATAAAATATTAATTTTTTTGAAATGTTTTTTCCTTATCTTTTAGTTTTAACCCTCCATTAATCCTTTTGATAATTACCACGATATCAATGTTTTATATAATTTATGGGATATAAATATGAAAATATAAGTATAGTAGACACTAAAATAAATAATCCTTGATATTTAAAACCATATTAAATCAAATTTTATAAGGATACATTTTTTATGAATTTTAAATCATTTAATACAATATTGTTTATTATAATAAGTCATTAATGCCATTGTTAGAACTACTCATTTAATTATTCTTTGAAAACAACATGAAAATAAA
Organism: Viscum album; assembly: GCA_963277665.1. Lineage (NCBI taxonomy): Eukaryota > Viridiplantae > Streptophyta > Magnoliopsida > Santalales > Viscaceae > Viscum > Viscum album. Next base: position 1,618,646,270 of record OY728125.1, read on the forward strand.
GTAATTAAAATATAAAACTTTAGAACTATATTAATATGTTATATTTACCTATATATTTATTGGGAAACTATAAAACATCCAAAAAAATTATTCCAATATTTTTTAAAACCATATACTTGATTTCTATAGTTCTTTCACAAGCCCTGTGTCAGACTTGCATAATCATTTAAGCTAATTATTTAATCAAATAAAATTTAAAATAATTTATCATGATATAAAAATTCATAAAAATTTAAAATAACTAGTTCTAAGTAACCAAAAGTTATTTTTATCCCTGTGGAGAAATATTCCTTATATTAAAATGAAGAAAGTGACATTTTTGAATTCATATTTTACTTAGATATTATAACGGTAAACATAAAATTTAAATAGAACAAATATCATATTTTCTAATTTCTGTGATTATGGACGAAATAACCCCATTAAATGAAATAATTTCAAGTTTTTAAGTCAATTCGAAGGCTTACAACATTATTTCTAACCATTATTAACCCATTTTTGCATTACTAGGTTTATTAAAACTTATTATACTTACTGTTAATAGTGACTAAAAATAAAAGGGGAATATTTTAAAAATTTGAATATCATTATTTCAAATATGGAATCCATTTTCAAGATTCAGTTTTATTATATGAAAAAGTTAATTTCAAATATAAACACAAAATAAAATGAAAAACAAATTTTCAGAAAATCATTTTTTAAATGTAAAAATGTATTATACTAAATTGGAACATAAAATTAATTTCAATAAAATGAACTATATTATTAATAATAATAGAGAACTTATTTTAGTTTGATATCAATTAATAAAACATAATTTTTTAATTATTAAAATAAAAAAAATATTCAATGAAATTCATAAAGTTAATTATAATATTAAATTAAAAAATTATTTCTGTTATATTAAATAAAATTTAATATATTTTCATATAGAAGAAAAATAATTGAGGAAAATTTTTTTTGAAAATTTTCTTGAAAATTAATTATGTTATTAAATAATAATGAGAAATAAAAACTAGTATTGAATAAAAATTAGTTTTTTAGAATAAAATGACATTACTAAAAATTGATTGATTATTTCTCAAGAATTATGTAACACATATAAATTTCTTAGGAAATATATATATATATTTCCTAATGTATTTAATCATATTTATACTAACTAATTCATTATCAAGGAAATAATAATCACATAAAATAATAATAATATTCCAATAGTATAATACGGTTTCTATAAACTAAATATTGTGTGTAAAGAAAACTATAGGGAAATCAAAATTATTTATAGATTACTTTATAATAAAATTTCAGGGTGTTTAAAGACTAAAATAAATCATATAATATTTATTTCATAGTCAAAATATTACAAGGTTGATAGATTTAGAATATAGAATTTCTAGCCAATGGAAGCACTAGTCGATACCCAGGTATAGTTTTCAAAAGGCGATAAAAAAATGAGGTTGATGTAATGGAATATGAGGAAATAACTTGGATTCTATTGCATATAGAAATTACACAAACTGAAATTGTATTTTTCACAAGTTATTACATACAATATAAATGATGTACGATGAAATTTCACATGGTAGTAGTGGGAATAATACCTTTATACATAAATATCATGGATTTTGTTGTTTATTTATCACAAAAAAATTTAATTAGAGTTAGTGGGATATATATTTAGACTAGTAATTTTTATTATATGATCATAAGCTCACATTAGATGATTCATGTTATCTTGGTTATTTGTAATATTATTTTCTAAAAATGAATGAAGAATAAAATTCTCTAAGAACTATGGAGTCTAAATACATTTCAGGTAGTTAAGAATGTTCCCAATTTTGATGGATAGAAATATAAGTTAATGATTTTCCATTTTATTTAAAATATTTGGTTTTATTTAGATGTGATAACTCGATTCCCATAAATATTAGCAAAACTCATATCCATCGTTCGTAGATACATCACACCAATATAAAGTATCATTTAATAATGGAGGAAGTTGATCAATGTCTAGTAATGTTATGTTATGTTTTTATACAATATTAGATTACAAACACTATGATAAATGAACTATTAAAATTTTATTTTGAGAATTGTCCATTGGATATTATAGTATAACAAACTCACTCATACTATATTTTTTGTAAATGAGACTTCCACTCCTCTAAGATATTTGTATATATATAATGGTATGGTATCTAACTTTAATTAAATATATGGATTACTAATAATTTATTGTAAACATTTATGTATGTTCTCTTTTGGTTCATTTAAAAAGTTATAAAGAAATCCAAAAGATATATAGAAGAAGTCATCCATGATTATAGATGACGAGATTTAGCATTCATATCTTCAAAGGGAGATAAATACTATGTTAGTGTTTTAGAATAGGGGAGAGTGATGGAATGTTTATTCAATGGGAGAATTTTAATTCAATGGAGATGATGATAATTCGAATCATTAAATTTTTTCATGGGAAAACTTTCATGTTTCCCCTCTTTCTCATAATGATGTTGGATGATGTGGTCTTAGAGTTTGTGAATAAGGAAATATTGATTCACTTTCCAAAAGAATGAGGTTTAAGAAAAATTTTCGGGATAGTTCAATTTTTTTTTTATAAATCACCATTGAATAATTGTTATTGAATGAGTTAGGTGTGATGAGAAAACCCAAAGGGGGGTATAATTAGAAAAATTCCATTTAAATGGATTTTGGGATATGTTTGTTAAAAATAAATAAGACCAAACTTCCAAATGAGATTATAAATTCCTAAAAAAGGATTAGGGAATTTTGGAAGTAACTAATGGAGTTATTTATATAGGATATAAATCGACCTATAACCCCCAATGCCATGATATGATTGGAGATCTCTAAAAACAGAAAAGGGTAAAATTTTATGATTCCTCTATGAAAAAATATGTTTTCTCCTAGAAATTAAATTGGTCATACTAAAAATTGCAAGGGTCATCCTATAAATCATAAGGCTTTATAATTTCTCACAAGAAGATACCTAATAGTTATTTCATGGTAAGTCTAGTCTTGTTGTGACTTATCTAAGGAAGTGAATACAATTTATGAATGATTAATCTATGGGGAGTCTTCATTTTCAATAAAAGACCATAGGTTTTGGCATTTGAGTTTGTTTTATGGTAACACTATAGATGTATTCATCATACCCTGAATGAGTTTTTATTTTAAAAAATGATTTAGTCTATCAGTATATAATATTATTTCTATATAGTTTAGGAGTTTACATAAGATAGTTTATTATCTAATTTTAAGGAAATAAGTAAGGAAATTATGGGGGATCTGATTAAATTGAAAAAACAATATTTTGGGATTAATGAATTACAAGTATAGGAGGGAAAAACATAATGAATAAGGCTCAAAATGGTACATCAATTGGTTGATGCCCGAGCACTACAAATCTCCATATTGAGGAGAAAAAATTAACATCGTGTTCATCATTTCTTTTTCCGACACTATCGTTGGGAAGCGCGCGTCCATCTGCTTGAATGCGACAGGCGTTGCTTTGTTACCCCGCATTCCCATTTTCCAAAGGTGGGCGACATACATTCCTTATTCAGGGAAGTTTGCTCCATGATCAAAAATGGATGATGCGATGTCGGTTCTTCCTTCTGTGGATTACTCCTCAGAACTCATCACCTAGTCCAGGTCTCCCTCATAGATATAATACGTTGTTCGTGAAACTATTCCAAGTGCCATATCCTCTTGGACGACTGTTAATTACAATGCTTCTGTCAGTATATTCCAAAGGGTCTGTTCAGGGCAGCAACCTTCGTTAAGGGATGTTGTCACGTTGGGGCCATCCCTGGCATGTCTAGACGCTGGGGGATTTCCATGTCTGTCTTCTGTCTCTTATTATAGGGCTTCTCAATGGCGTGGGGCCCCGAGGCATCCCACATAGAATGTGGGGAATTTTATGCCATTGGCATATGTCTGAGGTTTTCCTCAGGTTTCCATGTTTAAAACATGGTATGCTGAAAGTTTAACATCTAGAGGAGATGGTTATGCCATATGGGTGTCTTCTAATGTCTTCCTCAGGAATAACATGCTTAACACGAGGAAGGTCTCAAGTTTGACGTCTTGTGGGGACGGATCGGGCTGATCAGAACACTGACTATAGTGGATCAGACGGAGGAACCCCTTGAATGAAACACCGATATTGGGGTCATCATGTGGGTGGCCTCTAGAATGCTTTTAGAAGAAACGGGGAGTGGAATAGCATGATCCCAGCAGGATGATGCGGCCCGAGTAAGGATCAGGATGGACGATGGAGCGGTTGATGGGGATGGTGAATGGGATTAGACCATCGTGAAGATGATGATAGTTTTGGTCTTGAGCCTCAAAGAGGCTTCATACGTATACCTATGGCAGGGAATCAAAGTACTTGTAGTTTATCTGACGACGGCTTACCATCAAATGAGGTTGAAAACGGCTTGCCGCTGAATGGGGTCGACAGTTTAGCATCATGAAGGATGGGGTCGAACCGACAAGAAATGAGCCAAAACAGCTGGATGTTGGACTTCAACCTCTAGAAGGCTTCTTACGTACCATGCCTTGACCTGGATCAAAGTCCATGTAGTTTGGGTTGGGTGTCTGGCATACTCTCTAGCCATCCCAAGGTGTTGGTGAACTGACATGGTTGGAGCGACCAGATGGTGGGCTTGAACCCCATGGACGCTTCCTACGTACCATGCCTTAACATGGATCAAATTCCCTGTAATTCGAGAAGGGGTTTGTCCCTAAACCGACATGAAGATGGACCTGGGGTCTGATGGGTGTTGGGCTTGAACCTCGTGGAGTATTCCTATGTACCCTGCCTTGACATGGATCAAATTCCCCATAGATCGAGTGGTGAATACAGTCTAAAGTTAGGCGGGACAGGGTGATGGGGGCATGGAACCGAAAGATCGGAACTAAAGGGTGTTGGTCATGAACCTCATGGAGGCATCCTACATACACTACCTTGGCAGGGATCAAAGTCCACGTACTTTAGGTGGATTGGGGGTTGATCTTTGTGGAGGCTTACTACTTACCATGCCATTACATGGATCAAAGTCCCCGTAGTTTGGTTGGTGAATAAAGTTTAATGTCATGTGGGACGGGGTGATGGGGGCATGGAACCGAATGGTCAGAACCAATGGGTGTTGGATTGAACCTTGTGGAGGCTTCCTATGTACCCTACCTTGGGAGGGATCAAAGTCCACGTAGTTCGGGTGGATTGGGTCTTGAACCTCGTGGAGGATTCCTATGTACCATTCCTTGACATGGATCACAGTCCTTGTAGTTCAGGTGGTGAATACAGTTTAATTCCATGTGGAACGAGGTGATGGGGGCATGGAACCAAATGGTCAGAACCAATGGGTGTTGGGATTGAACCTCGTGGATGCTTCCTACGTACCCTTCCTTGGCAGGTATCAAAGTCCACGTAGTTCCAATGGATTGGGGCTTGATCCTCATGGAGGATTCCTACGTACCATCCCTTGACATGGATCAATGTCCCAGTAGTTCGAGTGGTGAATACATTTTAACATCATGTGGGATGGGGTGATGTTATGGTCGATACTTACTCTAAGCCCATGTGAGTCATGCTTGATGTGAGAAACAAGAGGCAGCAAAGGCCTGATGAGCACGTCGCGAATGGTGTGTCCGCAAGAAGTGGGGTGGGGCATATGCATGGAGCGACCCAGGGAGATAAAGATTGGGACTTACTAGATGATAGAGGTCTAATGGAGACAAATCCCAGCATGTGAGGGAAAGGGTGACAAGAACCCCTATTTCCATCTTCCCTCTTGGTCCTTGGTACTGAGGATGTGAGGAGGAGTATGGATGCTACCTCATGCAAGAAGGGATAGGGGATTACACCAAGGTGGCTGCCCTTCCCCCATGAACAAACACCACTCCCATAAGGAGGATACCATCCCCTATGAAGACCAGGGGGTGTGGAGAATGATCAAGGTGGGGGGACCCCGCATGCGAGGCATGGGGCCAGGTCACAATTTAACGTCATGTGCTAAGGACGATGGTGCTTGGCAGTTTAACATCCTTTAGTTCAGACGAGGTGGGTGTTCTCCACACCCCTATGACATACATAACTGGTACCCTCTGTTCCTTGTGGGAGGACAGCCACAGACAACGTCGTGGTCAGGGGTGTAATGGAGCGAACCATTGAGGGGTCCATGTTAGCGTGGCTATGTAAAGAAGCAATATCTGTTAGTGTGCCTTTTCGAGGAAGCATTAGGCGAAGCAACTCTATAGGTGGTATCGTACAGGGGAATTTGAAGTCACATTGTGAAAACCTGGAGGGTCGCACGAGAAAGGAATTTCCTGGAAGAGGGGTCCATATGCGAGTTCCTTGTGAAGCTCTGTCACTCCGCATGGTGGATGGCACTTGTGAGGGGGTGTGCTTCGCTAAGTGGGATGGCTTGGCATTAGCATGGGGCGGAGGTGCATATGTGAGGTGCTTCGCGAAGTGGAGAGGCATTCACAGAGCACTGCCTCATGGAGTAAAGGTTCCTCGTGAAGCAAGGTGTTGAGAAGCAATGTGATTCGCGATGTAGAGTGACCATGCATTAGAATGTGGATCATGTGTACATGAAGGGTGCTTCGTGAAGCATAAAGTCTTCATGACGACCGGGGTCCCCTTGGGATCCCCTTCCTTCATGAAATCCCTTAGGCTTCACTAAAGGCATCCCTTCCGAAAGAGGGGATAAAAATGAGGAAAACGGGAGGCACTTCGCGAAGTGGAAGTACCTCGCACAACTCATGGGTCGCAGAGTAGAAGGATGCTTCATGATTTGGGAGCCGGAAAGTTGAAAGGCTATATTGTAAATCCATTTGGATCAGGGGTAGCCTAGTATTTATAGGCAAGAGGCTCCATGGAGCGGAGCTCACACGACGCGAAGGAAGACGAGGTTGCTTCACGGCGGGTCGCAAACGTCAACTACGGTCACGGAGCGTCCCACCTCGTTGCTTGCCAATGTGCTCGCAAACATCAAGTGCGGTCACGGAGCATCCTGACTCATTGCTGTAATGACCCAATGTTTTTCAATGAAAATTACCTTCTCATAAGTATGTCATAAAACAACATGAAAACCCAAAATAATGAACATGTAAGTTCTAAGTGACCTTTAAACTTAAGCTTTACACTTCTGTGTTTGGAATTTCGAAAATCCGGCAAACATGGTTGTAATCAGTACGTCATTTGGATTCTAATAAGGAAAACACAATTTCGGTAAATAGTAAACTATCCTAATGAATTGTAACATAACCTTATGAATAGTGATATTTGCTACTAAATAGTAACATCACCAATGATAGTGTAACACCCCAAGAATTCATAGTGTATTATTTCTTCAAAATAATTCAATAACTTGCACTACACGCATCACCGAGTTCAATTGCACCATGACTTACCAAAAATCCATTCAAAATAGGTTATGAATAGTATTAACTAAATTTTAAACTTTATATAATCCTTATAATTTTAGAATCCATATTATGAGTATCTTAGACATAATGCAAGAACAAATTCATTTTCAGTATTGCACTTTTATCAACTTTTAATAGTGAACCCTTTTTAAAGACAATATTTTAAACTTTTTGACTAAATGGGGACATTAAAAATTTAAAATGAAACATCCCAAGCTTCCACGGTATGCTATCTTTGAATAATACAGTAGCGTGTGTTGTACACAACTTCGAGTTTTAACACACACCACAACCAATCAAACTAGCCGTTATGAATAGTAATACCTACTTTTTGAAAATATATATATTTTATATTTCAAAATGGACTTCATTTTTGGATTCGGAATATCGAATTTATCCTAAGGTGAAATTTTGGTACTTTTCGAATAACTTTCATATTTTGATGAATAGTGAAAATTACTAAATTTTAATTAAAAACAACTTTTTTTAATGAAATAATTAATAGTGATAAATTATGAATTTGAGTGGTTTTAAAGTATATTTAGAATATAGTTTTACCATTTAATATAATGTTGGTCATTGGACATAATTTTACAATTAAACCGAACATAAACACGTGTCAATCTTTTGATAGTTATTATCTCTTAAAAACGCGCTTTTTGTTTTGACAGCGGGAATTAATTTTAAATTAATTTCTGCCACTTCTGTGTTATTAATTTAGAAAAATGGATTCCATATTTGGAATCAGGATGTTCAAATTGTGTAAATAGGAAACTTTTTTTTTATACATTTGAATAATTACTGCGGTAAATATTTTATTTACGATGGTTAAGGGTAAATCCCGTAAATAAGGGTTAAAAAATAATATTATAATAATACTAAATTACCATAAAACGTGTCCTAGCCTTATTGGTTGATACATGTTCGGACATAGGAATATTTGGGTCAATATTGGGACCCCATGGTGCCACTTGTAGGTGATAGGGACACTTTATTTTAATTACGTTAAAATGAATACAAAAATGACACAAGCATATATCTTTTAGCAAAACAATTTCTACATAGGGTTATATTTGTTGGATTTTAGATTATAAATATTCATTAGAAAGCTAAAATGATTTCCTACATAATGATATTTTATTTGTAATTTTTAGACATTAAATAATTTAATTTATTTATGACACAATGATGATGCAGTAATTACTATAATAGTAAAAAATCAAAATAATTGATATTATAATTACCCAAATAAATATAATATGAAAGTTTTAATGTATTAAACTAATTTTCTAGGTCAATATGACATAGTAGTATTGATTTAATTAACTTTGTTCGAAGTAATAATTCTGTTATGAGTTTCACAAAAATCAACTATTGAATAGTGTCAAAATTGACATAAAAGAGTTTTGAAAACAAATATTATATTATTAATTGATATTAAATTCCTAAAAATCTAAGGTTCGACCAAGAGAATTATATCATGATAGGTGTATCATTAATGGACCACTTGGGGGTCTCTTGGTTGTATATAGTATGTTTATTAACCATATTAAATAAAAATACAAAGAGACTTTGTAAAAGTGAAACTAATTAACTTAGAGTTAATACTTAAAGATAAGGTTAATATAAGTACCCAAACCTGTCTAAATTCTATTGGTTGAGTGGTTTTAGACTTATAACCACCTTAAACTTTGAATAATCAACTTTGGAGCCATTAGAAACCGAATATGAGTTTATTATAAATTAATATTTCTAGATTTTCCAAAGGTGCCCCTCACCCCTATTATAAAAGGTCACTCCTCCTTCTCATTTCTTCAAACCTTCAAAGCCTTTTGGTTCGGCCAAACTCTGCCCAAATACTCTCCCAACTTCCCTAAATACAACCTAGAGGCCTTAGTTTGATCAGAAAGCCAACATAAGGATCCCTTTTGATCAAATCAAAAGGAAGAACCCGAAGAAGATGTAATGTTTTCACCACCCCTTTTCAAGTTCCTTTCTTCTTCCACTTCTTATTTCTTTGTTCTTACCATTCTAAAATAATAACTCCAGTATCTCACATATACTGTCATGTTATTATAAATATGTTACAACCATATTAAGTATTCTATCCACCCTTTGAATAACATGTCACCATACATGCGTACGTACGGCTTATCGTCTCCACGTCGTGGTGTAATTGTTATTCAATATATTTTTATTTGGATGGGTATAATAATGATGTGTAACTCATGTAAATAATAAATATTACATGTTAATGATTCTGTATATATGATATAGCATCCATTTATATATTATTTTAATATCAAAAGAATGATATTGTCGCTCGTGCGTACGTACGGACTACCGTCTCCACGAACGCGATGAGATTCATTCTCCATCGTATCCATTCAAGTATAACTATCATTTGATGATTTAAAAATGATGTTTAAGGACTTGATATCATTCTGGATATGAAAAAGATACAACAAACATGGCTTATGTAACAAAACATATAAAAGAAAACGAGTAAGTTAACACCCGAAACGACGATAATTCTAAGATATTATTAACAAATCAATGTTAAAAGATCATATATGATATCATATTAATATATATGATTATTGTATAATTTAATAACAATTATTTCACCATTATACAGGAGGTTAACCTACCCAAACCAAGGAAAAGTACAATGTAAGGGTTATTTCACAATCTCTTCATTATCCGAGGTTGTTTATACGTAATAATCTACTGGGATCTCTTTATCATCCACATCCATGTTTCTTAAAAATGTATTTCAAAACATTTTTACTATTTACTAGAATATGAGTTAAAGTCATTTATACCCTTTTTGACTTTTATAAGTGGTTTATAAAGGAATATTTCTGTCGTTTTCAAAACAAGGTCCTTTTTAACCTTTTCGACAGAATTAGGGTATGAATGTTTTTTTAACTTATACGGCGGGTGCAGCTATTTTCCGCCGTTATAAAATCCTCAAAGCTTCCCTTACAATATTATAAGAATATTTTCAAAGAAATTTTTTTATTTTATATGGATCTTAAATGATTTCAAAATAAAAAGAGATATTTCTTTAAAAATAATTTTGATTTCATCTATGTCAACATCCTTTGATGGATTTTACGCTTATTTAAAGTTGATTTGTTATGATACAAAACTTCTATATTATATTGAAGGTTTTGTGATTTTTTTGACTGTGGATGTTCTATTTTTATACCATTCATGGTTTATGGTGAAAGTATTGACATATTGTATGCTAGTTTTAATACGGATGTTTATGTTATGTTTAAACCTTTTCGTATGGGAATGCATTAGACTTAATATATGACGGGTGGAGCCCGATATAGCTCCTAGATGCATCGGTAGGTCTCATGAGGCAAACTAGTGTCTTGGCACAAGGCTATGACAAAATCTTATTTTTAGTCTTGGCACGAGGCCTTGGCTATGTGGTTATGATATTCTGGCATTATGCATTCCATCATTATGAAAGTGGTTATTAATTTTGCATGTGATTATTCGATAAGTAGAATATCCATGTGAATAAGTAAATGGCTTTATTTCATTTTATTTATGCCATACTATGTTAAAAGATCAAGATTGAAAGGCTTTTGTTTTAGTAATGCATTGCCTTAAATGTTTATGCTTATTATGAATGTTTCTGCTATATTGTTATCCTTACTGGGCATTTGAGCTCACCCCTTTTCTATGTTTTATTTTTTCCAGGAAGTGAAGATGTAAATTATGAATGAACTGTATGGATATTATGTGGGGATATGAGTGTGGATTATGGAGATAATATGTTGTTGTAGTAGTTTTTCATTTTATGATGTAATGTAAGACTTATGAATATATCTAGTGTTTCCAAGGCTACTAAACCAATCGGTATTTCGAGATTTGATCTTTCTTGTCATCATTCCAATGTTATGTAATAATGCACCAACTCTGGGCAACTAGGGTCGGGGCGTTACAGTTGGTATCAGAGGAAGTTCAGTACAAACCTTGGAAGCTAGATTTAGATAAACTCTGATTAGAGCACATAGATTTAAGATGAATTTTGAGGATTAGAATAGAAGAACTTCCTAGAATTTTGGTATTGTAGAGATTTTGTGAGTTTTCTGAGCAATACATCCCTATCTGGATACAAGCAGGTAGAGGCGGCTCTGGCACAGATGTACCTAGGGGTAAAACCCGAAAACACCGCTTTGAGCTAGACTCGAATGGGAACTGGTGCACGACAACGGGCCTTGCTGCACTCTTGGTTACGACACTCCCAGGGGATATGCTTAGGATAACTCTCATTTTCTTTACAAATCATTATGAAGGGTTTATGAGTATATACTTCCTCAAAAGGGACATTTTTAGGATTATGGATTATATCCATAAACTATTTAATTTATGTTATGTGTTTCACAAGTTTGGGATTAGGTATTGTTATTCATAAACTAATCTAGTGTATGCCATTGTTTAGAAATGGCGCCCAGTAGAACGAATGAGAACTCCAGCAATGCAAATGATACAAAGCGAAAGAAGGATCATATATTTCATGTTCTTAAGCCAGAATTTATAAGAGAAATAGTCTCGCATGTATTATCATCATATGAAGAAATAAGATCATGTGTTGATAAGATAAGTAAAGATTTTACTGAGTCCTATGGCTTTGAAGGGAAGCAAGAGAAGACAAGGATGGAAGAGAGAAAGATGGATAAAGGGAAGTGGGAAAAGAAGAATTTTCCCATATGTGATAACTGTGGAAAGAAACACCCTGGAACTTGCCTGAAAGGAATGGGAGTTTGTTATAAGTGTGGAAGAAAAGGGCACAAAGTATGTGACTGCAAGGGTAAGAAAATGGTTTCAAATGTACAATGCTTCATTTGCAAGGAGTTTGGACACTACGCAAACCTATGTCCCAGTCATCAAACCATGCCTCAAATGATGCTATTGGATAATAATCAAGTTATGATAATACCACAGATGTAAAGGAATGATTTGAGTTCTTATGTTGATTATGTCAATTGAGTGTTGTATCAACAATGTACTTGTTATAATAATTATGGAGTATATAAGGATTGTACTGCAGTACTATTTCATTAAGGACTTGAGATTGTGTAGAACAAAGAAAAGTGACTCAATAGGAGGATAAATTTTTGGAAAATATATGGTTGAGAGAATGATAAACCATAATATAGTTCTGATACCGAGGTAGTGATTTAGGAATAATACATGATTGTTTTGGATAAATTATATTGGATGTTCTTGACTACCTTGGAACTGATTAATGATTTGTATATTCTATCATTGTTGTGGTTTAAAACATTTTTGGACTGATGAAGTATATCCAGCATTCTATATGGAATAAGGGAGCATGAATGTAATCAATAAGGAATATGGTAATTCAAGATGTTTTAGTGTATTAAAAGAATACATGATGAAGGTATTCATATACTATTACGGGGTAAAAAGTATCTACATTATGTTTTCCTTCCTTATAAATGTTGGACTGTGAGTTTGGACAGAAGTATTTTGGATAGTTCTAGTTGGGATTATTTTGGATTGCCATAAAAGGACAACCCGGAGGTCGGGCGGCAACCCGTCGCGTCCGGCAAGGCTGCGAGACTTGAACCCTCAACCGAAGGGCGACAAGGGTGTATCAACTACCACTGGCCCACGAGATGTCATGGATTAAATAATGTAGTTTTTATTAAAATATCTTGTAGATGAATTATAAATTCGTTTATTTTGGAACCCTATACGAATAGTGTAAATAGAATTTTTTATGTTCTATTATCTTTGAGAGTGAATGATGAGTTTGTTGTAGAAATTTATTAATGAATAAAACTCTAATTATAAAGTAAGTATATCTCCTTATGATCTTAGCCAATCTCATAAATAAATTCCTCAACATTAAGAAACGGAACTTAGAACAAAAATGTTGTCCTAGATGGTACCTTAAATCATCACTAATTTATGGCTTTGGGATTGTTGGCCTTTTCATAGCCATGTTCTCTACCACTCTCCATCATATAATTGATGGTTAGATTTTTCTTCCATATCCATATTTTCCTACATGGAACCCTATTATGTGTTATTTTCGGTAATCTTCATACTTTCCAATCTTTATTTTAAATAGAGCCCTCATTAATTCATTTTTCGATGTGGGATTTCAACTAAGATATTTTGAAATGTCAAAAATGTGTTATCCTAATACACTATGTTTTGTTGAACCAATGGTATTTCAAATCATCATAGATTGATGAATTTAAGGACCTAAATTTTACAATTGTTTGTGATTGATGAACTTAATCACTACCTATAAATATTTACGTTTTTCCTCCAATTATATGTCTCTAATTTCCACCAATGTTCTCCTAATTGAGATCATAATTTGGTGGTGACCCTTTGATTTCTCTTTTCTTCATATTAAGACTAAATTTTAGTAACCCAATTTCCAATGTGGGTTTTCCCAAAAATATATTTTCTATTTTCAACCTTTTATTTTCGAAGAACAATTTCAAATTGTGAGGACGCAATTTATTGAAGGAGGGGAGAATGTAACACCCCAAGAATTGATAGTGTGTTATTTCTTCAAAATAATTCAATAACTTGCACTACACACAACACCGAGTTCAATTGCACCATGACTTACCAAAAATCCATTCAAAAGAGGTTATGAATAGTATTAACTAATTTTTAAACATTATATAATCCTTATAATTTTAGAATCCATATTATGAGTATCTTAGACATAATGCATGAACAAATTCATTTTCAGTATTGCACTTTTATCAACTTTTAATAGTGAACCCTTTTTAAATACAATATTTTAAACTTTTTGACTAAATGGGGACATCAAAAATTTAAAATGAAACATCCCAAGCTTCCACGGTACGCTTTCTTTGAATAATACAGTAGCGTGTGTTGTAATCAACTTCGAGTTTTAACACACACCACAACCAATCAATCTAGCCGTTATGAATAGTAATATCTACTTTTTGAAATTATATATATTTTATATTTCAAAATGGACATCATTTTTTGATTCAGAATATCGAATTTAGCCTAAGGTGATATTTTGGTACTTTTCGAATAACTTTCATATTTTGATGAATAGTGAAAATTACTAAATTTTAATTAAAAACAACTTTTTTTAATGAAATAATTAATAGTGATAAATTATGAATTTGAGTGGTTTTAAAGTATATTTAGAATATATTTTTACCATTTAATATAATGTTGGTAATTGGATATAATTTTACAATTAAACCGAACATAAACAAGTGTCAATCTTTTGATTGTTATTATCTCTTAAAAACACGCTTTTTGTTTTGACAGCGGGAATTAATTTTAAATTAATTTCTGCCACTTCTGTGTTTTGAATTTAGAAAAATGGATTCCATATTTGGAATCAGGATGTTCAAATTGTGTAAATAGGTAACTTTTATTTTTAGAAATTTTGAATAATTACTGCGGTAAATTTTTTATTTACCATGGTTAAGGGTAAATCCCGTAAATAAAGGTTAAAAAATAATATTTTAATAATACTAAATTACCCGAAAACATGTCCTAGCCTTATTTTGTGATACATGTTCGGAAATAGGCATATTTGGGTCAATTTTGGGACCCCATGGTGCCACTTGTTGGTGATAGGGACACTTTATTTTAATTAAGTTAAAATGAATACAAAAATGACACAAGCATATATCTTTTAGTAAAACAATTTTTACATAGGGTTATATTTGTCGGATTTTAGATTATAAATATTAATTAGAAAGATAAAATAATTTCCTACATAATTGTATTTTATTTTTAATTTTTATACATTAAATAATATAATTGAGTTATGACACAATGATGATGAAGTAATTACTATAATAGTGAAAAATCAAACTAATTGATATTATAAATACCCAAATAAATATAATATGAAACTTTTAATGCATTAAACTAATTTTCTAGGTTAATATGACATATTGGGATTGATGTAATTAACTTTGTTCAAAGTAATCATTCTGTTATGAGTTTCACAAAAATCAACTATTGAATAGTGTCAAAATTGACATAAAAGAGTTGTTAAAACAAATATTATATTATTAATTGATATTAAATTCCTAAAAATCTAAGGATCGGCCAAGAGACTTATATCATGATAGGTGTATCATTAATGGACCACTTGTGGGTCTATTGGATGTATATAGTAGGTTTATTAACCATATTATATAAAAATACAAAGAGACATTGTAAAAGTGAAACTAATTAACTTAGAGTAAATACTTAAAGATAAGGTTAATATAAGTACTCAAACCTGTCTAAATTCTATTGGTTGAGTGTTTTTCGACCTATCCCCACCTTAACCTTTTAATAATCAACTTTTGAGCCCTTATAAACCGAATATGAATTTATTATAAATTAATATTTCTAGCTTTTCCAAAGGTGCCCCTCACCCCTCTTATAAAAGGGAACTCCTCCTTCTCATTTCATCACTTCTTCAAAGCCTTTTGGTTCGGCCAAACTCTGCCCAAATACTCTCCCAACTTCCCTCACTACATCCTAGAGGCCTTAGTTTGATCAGAAAGCCAACCTAAGGAGCCCTTTTGATCAAATCAAAAGGAATAACCCGAAGAAGAGGTAATGTTTTCACCACCCCTTTTCAAGTTCCTTTCTTCTTCCACTTATTATTTCTTTGTTCTTAACATTCTAAAATAATAACTCCAGTATCTCACATATACTGTGATGTTATTATAAATATGGTACAACCATATTCTGTATTCTATCCACCCTTTGAATAACATGTCACCATACGTGCGTACGTACGGCTTACCGTCTCCACATCGTGGTGTAATTGTTATTCAATATATTATTATTTGGATGGGTATAATAATGATGTGTAACTCATGTAAATAATAAATATAACATGTTAATTATTCTTTATATATGATATACCATCCATTTATATATTATTTTAATATCAAAAGAATGGTATTGTCGCTCGTGCGTACGTACGGACTACCGTCTCCACGAACGCGATGAGATTCATTCTCCATCGTATCCATTCAAGTATAATTATCATTTGATGATTTAAAAATGATGTTTAAGGACTTTATATCATTCTGGATATAAATAAGATACAAAAAACATGGCTTATGTAACAAAACATATAAAAGAAAACGAGTAAGTTAACACCCGAAACGACGATAATTCTAAGATATTATTAACAAATCAATGTTAAAAGATCATATATGATATCATATTAATATATATGACTCTTGTATAATTTAATAACAATTATTTCACCATTATACAGTAGGTTAACCTACCCAAACCAAGGAAAATTACAAGGTAAGGGTTATTTCACAATCTCTTCATTATCCAAGGTTGTTTATACATAATAATCTACTGGGATCTCTTTATCATCCACATCCATGTTTCTTAAAAATGTATTTCAAAACATTTTTACTATTTACTAGAATATGAGGTAAAGTCATTTATAACCTTTTTGACTTTTATTAGTGGTTTATAAAGGAATATTTCTGTCGTTTTCAAAACAAGGTCCTTTTTAACCTTTTCGACAGAATTATGGTAAGAATGTTTTTTTAACTTATACGGCGGGTGCGGCTATTTTCCACCGTTATAAAATCTTCAAAGCTTCCCTTACAAGATTATAAGAATATTTTCAAATAAAATGTTTTATTTTATATGGAACTTAAATTATTTCAAAATAAAAAGAGATATTTCTTTAAAAAGAATTTTGATTTCATCTATGTCAACATCCTTTGATGGATTTTACGCTTATTTAAAGTTGATTTGTTATGATACAAAACTTCTATATTATATTGAAGGTTTTGTGATTTGTTTGACAGTGGATGTTCTATTTTTATACCATTCATGTTTTATGGTGAAGGTATTGACATTTTGTATGCTAGTTTTAATACGGATGTTTATGTTATGTTTAAACCTTTTCATATGGGAATGCATTGGACTTAATATGTGACGGGTGGAGCCCGCTATAGCTCCTCGATGCATCAGTAGGTCTCATGAGGCAAACTAGTGTCTTGGAACAAGGCCTTGACAAAATCTTATTTGTAGTCCTAACACAAGGCCTTGGCTATGTGGTTATGATAGTTTGGAATTATGCATTCCATCATTATGAAAGTGGTTATTGATTTTGCATGTGATTATTCGATTAGTAGAATATCCATGTGAATAAGTAAATGACATTATTTCATTTTATTTATTCCATACTATGTTAAAAGTTAAAGATTGAAAGGCTTTTGTTTTAGTAATGCATTGCCTTAAATGTTTATGCTTATTATGAATGTTTCCGATATATTGTTATCCTTACTGGGCATTTGAGCTCACCCCTTTTCTATGTTTTATTTTTTCCAGGAAGTGAAGAAGTAAATTATGAATGACCTGCAGGGATATTATGTGGGGATATGAGTGTGGATTATAGAGACAATATGTTGTTGTAGTAGTTTTTCATTTTATGATGTAATGTAAGACTTATGAATATATCTAGTGTTTCCAAGGCTACTAAACCAATCGGTCTTTCGAGATTTGATCTTTATTGTGATCATGCCAATGTTATGTAATAATGCTCCGACTCTGGGCAACTAGGGTCGGGGCGTTACAGTTGGTATCAGAGAAAGTTCAGTACAAACCTTGGAAGATAGATTTAGATAAACTCTGATTAGAGCACATAGATTTAAGATGAATTTTGAGGATTAGTATAGAAGAACTTCCTAGAATTTTGGTATTGTAGAGATTTTGTGAGTTTTCCGAGCCATACATCCATGTCTGGATACAAGCAGGTAGAGGCGGCTCTGGCACATATGTACCTAGGGGTAAAACCCGAAAACACAGCTTTGAGCTAGACTCGAATGGGAACTGGTGCACGACAACGGGCCTTGCTGCACTCTTGGTTACGACACTCCTGGGGGATATGCTTAGGATAACAATCATTTTCTTTACAAATCATTATGAAGGGTTTATGAGTATAGACTTCCTCAAAAGAGACATTTTTATGATTATGGATTATATCCATAAACTATTTAATTTATGTTATGTGTTTCACAAGTTTGGGATTAGGTATTGTTATTCATAAACTAATCTACTGTATTCCATTGTTTAGAAATGGAGCCTAGTAGAACGAATGAGAACTCCAGCAATGCACATGATATAAAGAGAAAGAAGGATCATATATTTCATGGTCTTAAGCCAGAATTTATAAGAGAAATAGTCTCGCATGTATTATCATCATATAAAGAAATAAGATCATGTGTTGATAAGATAAGTAAAGATTTTACTGAGTCCTATGGCTTTGAAGGGAAGCAAGAGAAGAAAAGGATGGAAGAGAGAAAGATGGATAAAGGCAAGAGGGAAAAGAAGAATTTTCCCATATGTGATAACTGTGGAAAGAAACACCCTGGAACTTGCCTGAAAGGAATGGGATTTTGTTATAAGTGTGGAGGAAATGGGCACAAAGTACGTGACTGCAAGGGTAAGAAAATGGTTTCAAATGTACAATGCTTCATTTTCACGGAGTTTGGACACTATGCAAACCTATGTCCCAGTCATCAAACCATGCCGCAAATGATGCTATTGGATAACAATCAAGTTATGATACTACCACAGATGAAGAGGAATGATTTGAGTTCTTATGCTGATTATGTCAATTGAGTGTTGTATCAACAATGTACTTGTTATAATAATTATGGAGTATATAAGGATTGTACTACAGTACTATTTCATTAAGGACTTGAGATTGTGTAGAACAAAGAAAAGTGACTCAATAGGAGGATAAATTTTTGGAAAATATATGGTTGAGAGAATGATAAACCATAATATAGTTCTGATACCGAGGTAGTGATTTTGGAATAATACATGATTTTTTTTGGATAAATTATATTGGATGTTCTTGACTACCTTGGAACTGATTAATGATTTTTATATTCTATCATTGTTGGGGTTTAATAAATTTTTGGATTGATGAAGTATATCCAGCATTCTATATGGAATAAGGGAGCATGAATATAATCAATAAGGAATATGGTAATTCATGATGTTTTAGTGTATTAAAAGAATAAATGATGAAGGTATTCATATACTATTACGGGGTAAAAAGGATCTACATTATGTTTACCTTCCTTATAAATGTTGGACTGTGAGTTTGGATAGAATTATTTTGGATAGTTCTAGTTGGGATTATTTTGGATTGCCATAAAAGGACAACCCGGAGGTCGGGCGACAACCCGTCGCGTCCGGCAAGGCTGCGAGACTTGAACCCACAACCGAAGGGCGACAAGGGCGTATCACCTACCACAAGCCCACGAGATGTCCTGGATTAAATAATGTAGTTTTTATTAAAATATCTTGTAGATGAATTATAAATTCGTTTATTTTGGAAGCCTATATGAATAGTGTAAATTGAATTTTTTAGGTTCTATTATCTTTGAGAGTGAAAGATGAGTTTGTGGTAGAAATTTATTAATAAATAAAACTCTAATTATAATGTAAGTATATCTCCTTATGATCTTATCCAATCTCATAAATAAATTCCTCAAAATTAAGAAACAGAACTTAGAACAAAAATGTTGTCCTAGATGGTACCTTAAATCATCACTAATTTATGGCTTTGGGATTGTTGGCCTTTTCATAGCCATGTTCTCTACCACTCTCCATCAGATAATTGATGGTTGGATTTTTCTTCCATATCCATATTTTCCTACATGGAACCCTAGTATGTGTTATTTTCGGTAATTTTCATACTTTCCACTCTTTATTATAAATAGAGCCCTCATTAATTCATTTTTCGATGTGGGATTTAAACTAAGATATTTTGAAACGTCAAAAATGCGTTATCCTAATACCCTATGTTTTGTTGAACCGATGGTATTTCAAATCATCATAGATTGATGAATTTAAGGACCTCAATTTTACACTTGTTTATGATTGATGACCTCAATCACTACCTATAAATATTTACGTTTTTCCTCCAATTATATGTCTCTAATTTCCACCAATGTTCTCCTAATTGAGATCATAATTTGGTGGTGACCCTTTGATTTCTCTTTTCCTCATATTAAGACTAAATTTTAGTAACCCAATTTCTGATGTGGGTTTTCCCACAAATATATTTTCTATTTTCAACCTTTTATTTTCGAAGAACAATTTCAAATTGCGAGGACGCAATTTATTGAAGGAGGGGAGAATGTAACACCCTAATAATTCATAGTGTGTTATTTCTTCAAAATAATTCAATAACATGCACTACACGCAACACTGAGTTCAATTGCACCATGACTTACCAAAAATCCATTCAAAAGTGGTTATGAATAGTATTAACTAAATTTAAAACTTTATAGAATCCTTATAATTTTAGAATCCATATTATGAGTATCTTAGACATAATGCAAGAACAAATTCATTTTCAGTATTGCACTTTTATAAACTTTTAATAGTGAACCCTTTTTAAATACAATATTTTAAACTTTTTGACTAAATGGGGACATAAAAAATTTAAAATGAAACATCCCAAGCTTCCACGGTACGCTTTCTTTTATTAATACAGTACCATGTGTTGTACGCAACTTCGAGTTTTAACACACACCACAACCAATCAAACTAGCCGTTATGAATAGTAATACCAACTTTTTGAAATTATATATATTTTATATTTCAAAATGGACTTCATTTTTGGATTCGGAATATCGAATTTAGCCTAAGGTGAAATTTAGGTACTTTTCGAATAACTTTCATATTTTGATGAATAGTGAAAATTAATAAATTTCAATTAAAAACAACTTTTTTTAATGAAATAATTAATAGTGATAAATTATGAATTTGAGTGGTTTTAAAGTATATTTATAATATATTTTTACCATTTAATATAATGTTGGTCATTGGACATAATTTTACAATTAAACCGAACATAAACAAGTGTCAATCTTTTGATTGTTATTATCTCTTAAAAACACGCTTTTTCTTTTGACAGCGGGAATTAATTTTAAATTAATTTCTGCCACTTCTGTGTATTGAATTTAGAAAAATGGATTCCATATTTGGAATCAGGATGTTCAAATTGTCTAAATAGGTAACTTTTATTTTTAGACATTTTGAATAATTACTGCGGTAAATATTTTATTTACCGTGGTTAAGGGTAAATCCAGTAAATAAGGGTTAAAAAATAATTTTATAATAATACTAAATTACCCTAAAACATGTCTTAGCCTTATTGGTTGATACATGTTCGGACATAGGCATATTTGGGTCAATTTTGGGACCCCATGGTGCCACTTGTAGGTGATAGGGACACTTTATTTTAATTAAGTTAAAATGAATACAAAAATGACACAAGCATATATCTTTTAGAAAAACAATTTTTACATAGGGTTATATTTGTTGGATTTTAGATTATAAATATTTATTAGAAATATAAAATTATTTCCTACATAATGATATTTTATTATTAATTTTTAGACATTAAATAATTTAATTTATTTATGACACAATGATGATGCAGTAATTACTATAATTGTAAAAAATCAAACTACTTGATATTATAAATACCCAAATAAATATAATATGAAACTTTTAATGAATTAAACTAATTTTATAGGTTAATATGACATATTAGGATTGATTTAATTATCTTTGTTTGAAGTAATCGTTCTGTTACGAGTTTCACAAAAGTCAACTATTGAATAGTGTCAAAATTGACAAAAAAGAGTTTTTAAAACAAATATTATATTATTAATTGATATTAAATTCCTAAAAATCTAAGTTTCTGCCAAGAGACTTATATCATGATAGGTGTATCATTTATGGACCACTTGGGGGTCTCTTCGATGTATATAGTATGTTTATTAACCATATTATATAAAAATACAAAGAGACATTGTAAAAGTGAAACTAATTAACTTAGAGTTAATACTTAAATATAAGGTTAATATAAGTACCCAAACCTGTCTAAATTCTATTGGTTGAGTGGTTTTAGACCTATCCCCACCTTAACCTTTGAATAATCAACTTTGAAGCCATTAGAAACCGAATATGAATTTATTATAAATTAATATTTCTAGCTTTTCCAAAGGTGCCCCTCACCCCTCTTATAAAAGGGCACTCCTCCTTCTGATTTCTTCACTACTTCAAAGCTTTTTGGTTCGGCCAAACTCTGCCCAAATACTCTCCCAACTCCCTCAATACAACCTAGAGGCCTTAGTTTGATCAGAAAGCCAACCTACGGAGCCCTTTTGATCAAATCAAAAGGAAGAACCCGAAGAAGAGGTAATGTTTTCACCACCCCTTTTCAAGTTCCTTTCTTCTTCCACTTCTTATTTATTTGTTCTTACCATTCTAAAAATAATAACTCCAGTATCTAACATATACTGTGATGTTATTATAAATATGGTACACCATATTCAGTATTCTATCCACCCTTTGAATAACATGTCACCATACGTGCGTACGTACGGCTTACAGTCTCCACGTCGTGGTGTAATTGTTATTCAATATATTATTTTTTGGATGGGTATAATAATGATGTGTAATTCATGTAAATAATAAATATAACATTTTAATGATTCTTTATATATTATATACCATCCATTTATATATTATTTTAATATCAAAAGAATGATATTGTCGCTCGTGCGTACGTACGGACTAACATCTCCACGAACGCGATGAGATTCATTCTCCATCGTATCCATTCAAGTATAATTATCATTTGATGATTTAAAAATGATGTTTAAGGACTTTATATCATTCTGGATATGAATAAGATACAACAAACATGGCTTATGTAACAAAACATATAAAAGAAAACGAGTAAGTTAACACCCGAAATGACGATAATTCTAAGATATTATTAACAAATCAATGTTAAAAGATCATATATGATATCATGTTAATATATATTATTCTTGTATAAATTAATAAAAATTATTTCACCATTATACAAGAGGTTAACATACCCAAACCAAGGAAAAGTACAAGGTAAGGGTTATTTCACAATCTCTTCATTATCCGAGGTTGTTTATACGTAATAATCTACTGGGATCTCTTTATCATCCACATCCATGTTTCTTAAAAATGTATTTCAAAACATTTTTACTATTTACTAAAATATGAGTTAATGTCATTTATACCCTTTTTGACTTTTATAATTGGTTTATAAAGGAATCTTTCCGTCTTTTTCAAAACAAGGTCCTTTTTAACCTTTTCGACAGAATTAAGGTAAGAATGTTTTTTTAACTTATACGACGGGTGCGGCTATTTTCTGCCGTTATAAAATCTTCAAAGCTTCCCTTACAAGCTTATAAGAATATTTTCAAAGAAAATGTTTTATTTTATATGGATCTTAAATTATTTCAAAATAAAAAGAGATATTTCTTTAAAAAGAATTTTGATTTCATCTATGTCAACATCCTTTGATGGATTTTACGCTTATTTAAAGTTGATTTGTTATGATACAAAACTTCTATATTATATTGAAGGTTTTTGTGATTTTTTTGACTTTGGATGTTCTATTTTTATACCATTCAGGGTTTATGATGAAATTATTGACATTTCGTATGCTAGTTTTAATACGTATGTTTATGATATGTTTAAACCTTTTCATATGGGAATGCATTGGACTTAATATGTGACGGGTGGAGCCCGCTATAGCTCCTCGATGAATCGGTAGGTCTCATGTGGCAAACTAGTTTCTTGGCATAAGGCCTTGAGAAAAATCTTATTTGTAGTCTTGGCACGAGGCCTTGGCTATGTGGTTATGATAGTCTGGCATTATGCATTCCATCATTATGAAAGTGGTTATTGATTTTGCATGTGATTATTCGATTAGTAGAATATCCATGTGAATAAGTAAATGGAATTATTTCATTTTATTTATGCCATAATATGTTAAATGTTCAAGATTGAAAGGCTTTTGTTTTAGTAATGTGTTGCCTTAAATGTTTATGCTTACTATGAAAGTTTCCGCTATATTGTTATCCTTACTGGGCATTTGAGCTCACCCCTTTTCTATGTTTTATTTTTCCCAGGATGTGAAGAAGTAAATTATGAATGACCTGAAGGGATATTATGTGGGGATATGAGTGTGGATTATGGAGACAATATGTTTTTGTAGTAGTTTTTCATTTTATGATGTAATGTAAGACTTATGAATATATCTAGTGTTTCCAAGGCTACTAAACCAATCGGTCTTTCGAGATTTGATCTTTCTTGTGATCATGCCAATGTTATGTAATAATGCACCGACTCTGGGAAACTAGGGTCGGGGAGTTACAGATAGTATAAAAATAATATTCATGTTGAAAGTACAATATACCTATATTTTAGAATAAGTTGATGAATGTTTTAGAACTGGTTTTCATACTAAATTTTTATTTTAATTAAATATTAAATAATAATATTTGGAAAATTATTTTTGAAAAATGTACTTAATTTTTGGATTCTACACATTGAGAAATGGTTTGAGTGAAGTTTTGGGATTTTTATGAAATACTTGATTTTTTTTATTAATAGTAAAATACGATAATTTACTGTATATATACATTATATGATAAAGAGACTATTCCTAGCATCATGGCTGATGTGATCACACATGGTTCTAATTCACATGTCCCATTTACTATTCTTTGTCATGGATTACTTAATATCCTTTTTCTTATTAAGAAATAATAAATTAAGTATTATAATATCATGAAATCCCTCTCCTCCAATATAAACCCCCCATCACTCACCATTCTCATAACTCCTCTCAAGCCTTTTTTCCTTGCAATTATTCTTCCCAAATATCAACCCAAGGTCCTCCCAAACGTCCAAAAGATCTTAGCCTCCTCAAAATACCAAAACCTCTCACCTTAAGAGTTTCTCAAAGGAGGAAGTCTCGAGAGGTAAATTCCTCTTCCCAATTTCTTCTTATATTTTATGTTCTTTTCTTTTTTATTTCGTTCCACACCTCCCTTCACCATAATAGTATGATAAATCCAGTAACATACATGTACTATAATTTCTTCATGCTAGTGGTATATTTCATTATATTCTCTCATTTCCCCACCCTTTTATTTGAATGAAATGAAAGCACCGTTTGAGATTTGCTAATTTAGAACATTCAAGGACAACAGTTTATAAATTTCTATAGTTATCATTAATTCTGTTCATGAAACCATTTGTGTTATGGTTGAAAAAGATTATTATATATGTAATATATCCTATTTTTTGTTCTGTAATCCTTTGGTACAGATGTAATTAAGTTCTAAAGAAAAACACATTCTTTTTAATCAAATCCCCCAATTAACAAAAACATTTATCACTATGGTTATATATATAATAATTCAACTACACTGTAAGAAACCTAATTAAAATTAAAACCATCTAATCTCTTGGATATGAACTAAAGAATATAAATTCAATTCTATACAACCACTTTCATATTTTATATAATCCAAATTTGAATATAAGTGAACCGGCCTTTTAATTCCAAGTAAACAAACGAGCCAAAATAATGAAATTGAACCTTGTAACTAATCAAGAGGGATTTTAATGAACTAAAAAGGTTTATAATAAATAAATTGAATATATGAGAGGTTCTATAATTATTAATTAATAATCCTAATATGGTTATTTTGGTCATTAAAAACTGGTGGATAATACCAATGGATTTAAGGTAAGGGGTCCTCTTCTTTTTACTCTTAATCAAGATTGTTCTCTATGCTATGCCTTTTTGCGTAATACCATGTGATGGAGTATATTTATAAACCATCCCTGTACATCCCTAATGATTTATAAGTGATGGTAAACCCCTTATAACTCTCATCAAGACCTCTTAGTTACACCTGATACCATGCCAATAAACCATGATGGATTCTACCCGAACTTCCTTTATTCCTTCGGGTTTCCCTATCTATCTTTCTACAACAATTTTGTTGTATTTTATATTATTTAGAACTTAAATATTCTGTTTATATGCTCCAAAATCATGTTCCAAGATCCATCACTCATTCTCCTTTGGGTATACACATCCTTTTATGTGAATCTATCTTCGATACATCCCAATAAGCACACTCGTTTTAAAGTGACTCCCCAAAATTTTACCAATTTCAAGTGGACTCTATCTTATGTTTTAAGACCCAATAATCATTGTAAATTCTGTATTTTTATTATGAAAACCATCTTGTTTCAATTCTGGTTTTATATAAAAGAATGACTTCTTTACTATTTTAAAAGATCTATAGTATTTTCCTTAAAACTGCACAAAAATGTCTTAATGCTAATGTTTCTAAAATACATTTCTTATATGTTGTCACTTATGTTTGACAGCACATAACATTTTATATAACTATTTTACCATATTAATGTCCACATATTTTCTAATTCTTTCATTACATGGACCCATTCATGATATGCCCATTGGTTATGATTTATGACATGATTGTGTTACCCAATTATTTCCATGGGTACCCTTATGTTTGTGTATGGTTTATTATGAATGAATTTATATGTGGTAAGAATATTTTTGTAGCACGAATATTCTTGAAAATGATGAGATGGGTGCGCCCTGATACCTCTCCAATGCATTGGGTAAGTTTAAGTCTCTTGAGATGCGATGTGAAATGGGATTGGCGGTTATCCGTGACCCATACTAAAATGAGAAATAGGATTGGCAGTTATCCTTGACCCATAATAAATATATGATTTATGATTCTGCCACATTTATATGATTCCATGTTTATATGATCCCATGCTTATATTTAATGATTTTATAATTTTCATGCTTTGGATATCATTATGTCATGCCTCCTAACTCATGTGCTTGAGATGTATTCCTATGTTCAATCCCTTACTGGTGTTTTTATCTCATACCTTTGTTCATGTGGTCCCTAGGGTACCCTATGCAGATGTAAGGGCTCAAAAGAAGTTAGAATCACTTTATTGAGATTAAATAAAGATGTATTTTACCATGTTTTATGTTATATGTACCTAGTCTTCCATGACACTAGACTTAATGATCCTTGGCATATACTCTGATGATTAATTATGCTTAAAATCATGAAATGTTTTATGTAAAAGGCTTGTGTGGCTATAGTTGGTATCAGAGGATGGTCTAGTTATTTTTTGAGATTAGGAATAGAACACCTTATTGAGAACCTTAAGGATGAGACTATGTGTAAGAAAACAGTCCTAAATTTCGGTGTGTGTGGAGTAAGTGGTTTATCATGTAATTACATCCATGTCTGGATATGATCAGGTAGAGGTGGCTCTATCACATTTATATCTTGGGGTAAAACCCAAAAACACCACTTTGAGCTAGACTCAAATGGGAACCGGTGTATGACAACGAGCCACGTTGCATTCATGGTTACGAAACTCCTAGTGGATATGCTTTGGTAGATTCATGAGCATAGTACAAAGTATTATTAAGGGACAAAAATAATCCCATAAGAATATATGTTATGAAATAGACCAAGGATAACATAGATATAAACCTAAGGAATCACAAGTCATGATATACTTCTTCTATATAAGTTCATACTTTTAGGTTCAAAGTCTCTTTTTAGGCTCAATAACTAACTATTCAATACCTCTAATTGTACGTTCTTTTTCTTTGTTAATTGTGGGAAAAAGAAGATCACGTTCTATCAACCAATGTGATAGGCAATGTGATGATTTCCCTAATGACATGCCTGATTTGACGAAAGCGGGTGCTCAAAACATCATGGCAGAACTTGTTTAGTTGGCTCGAGTTATGAATAATAACTTGAATCAGGTGTAACATACTCCTCCACCAAGGAATGATCATGTTTTCATAGAATCCTTCATGTAGGAAAGGCCTCCCATGTATAGCGGGTCTTCTGGTCCCCTCCTCGCAGAATAATGGATTAATTCCATTGATAATATTTTATCTGTCCTCCAGTTCTCGGAAGAAGAGAAAGTTGTACTGGCAGTCTATTGTTTTGATAGGGAAGCTGATTAGTGGTGGAAACTGATCAAGAATGCAATGTCCCAAGAGGAAATTTATTCCATAGATTGGGAGAAATTCAAGATGATGTTTTTAAACAAAACTTTTCCTCGAACCCTCCATCTCAAGATGGAAAGAGATTTCCTCAGACTCAAGCAGAAGGAAGATGAGTCTGTCGGGCCATATGATGGAACTTTACAAGGAATTCATGGTATACCTCTTTCTTTGTCATGAACACTGAAAGAATGTTGGATCACTTCTTTAGAAAACTAATGCGAGTCTTTGAAAAGTGTTAGAAATTCGAGACTTCAACAGCTATGATGAGATTGTACGTTGTGCCCACAAGGTTGAAATGGATGTTGGAGACTCTCAGTGGTCTCATGGGACTATTGAGAAGAAGTATAAAATGGATAACAACATAGGTGGTTCATCATTCAAATACCATGATGGAAAGAAGACTCACTTTCCCCTTTGAAAATTTTTTTTGGGAAGATTCATCTTGGTGACTGTCTCAAGGGAACCAAAAATTGCTTCAAATGTAGAAAGTTTGGTCATCTGGCCAAGAACTGCCAAAGGGATATGAAAAATCCTGCTAATGTTGAAGAAAAAAAGAATGTTCATATCAACAATCAGCCTACAGTGCAGTGTTATAACTAAAAGGAGCTTGGGTATTATGCGAACAATTTCCCTAAGCCAATGGTTGTCAGAGGTAGGTAACAACAACCTCAATGGAATCAAGGAAGGGTTTGTGCAATCACTACTGCTCACGTGGAGCCGAAAAACTATGTGGTGATAGGTATACTTGTTATTTATTCAAGAATAGGGAACATACTATTTGATTCTGGTTCTACGTATTCTTTAATATCTTACATGTTTATTAGAACTATTCAAACACCACTTCAAAATTTGGAGGAAATGTTATCGGTTAGAACAACGAATGGGTTAATAATTGCATCCATGGTTTATAACTCCTCTCTGGTTAATGTTTGTGGACTGAACCTCCCAGAAAATCATATCATACATCCTTTCGGGGATTTCGATGCTATCTTGGGCATGGATTGGATATCTTTGTACAAGGCCAACATCAATTGTCCGGAAAGGGATATCATTTTTCAGATCTCGAAGCATCCTCTAACTCATTACATGTATAAGGAGGAAGATGATTCTCCTTTAGAATCTTCGTCTCACGTTTGGATACTTCTTCCTTGTGAGAAAGCATATCTAGCTCAAATGACTGGGACAATGGATAGAATCAGTCACGAAGACATGACCATCGTGAGGGATTACACTGATGTATTCCCCGAAGAGTTGTCTGGTCTTCTTCCTAACCGAGAGGTTGAGTTATCAATTGAAATAACCCCTAGATCTCTGCCAATCTCAAAGACACCTTACAGAATGGCCACCGTAGAGGTAGATGAGCTGAAGAAGCAGTTACAGGAGAATATAATGAAGGGTTTTATTCCCCAGAGTGCTTCACTATGGGGTGCTCTAGTCCTATTCATCAAGAAGAAGGATGGAACAATGCGCCTCTACATTGATTATTGTGAGCTCAATAAAATAATTATAATGAACAAGTATCCCCTTCCACGTATAGATGACTTGTTCGATCAGCTTCGTGGGGCCAGTTATTTCACTAAGGTGGACCTTCGGTCGTGATATCACCAACTAATGGCG
Source organism: Viscum album (assembly GCA_963277665.1). Taxonomy (NCBI): domain Eukaryota; kingdom Viridiplantae; phylum Streptophyta; class Magnoliopsida; order Santalales; family Viscaceae; genus Viscum; species Viscum album. The sequence goes on from OY728125.1 coordinate 1,618,676,358, forward strand.
AGGAAGGAAGATATTCCCAAGACTGCCTTTTGAACGAGGTATGGAAACTATGTGTTCATAGTGATTCCCTTAGGAATCACTAAAGCTGTAGGAATTTTCATTGAATTAAGGAATAGAGTCTTTATAGATTACCTTGAAAAATTTGTGGTGGTTTTGATTGATGATATTATGATATACTCCAAGAGCAAGGAGGAACATGAAGAGCATTTGGAAACTGTGTTAAAGACATTGTGAAGGGAGAAGTTTTACGCAAAGTACAGTAAATGTGAGTTCTGGATGGAGGAAGTGTCAATCATGGGGCATGTTATTTCTAGGAAAGGGATATCTGTGGACCCTTCCAAGGTGAAGGCAATTGAATAGTGGTCAAGACAAATTTCTATAATAGAGATCCATAGCATTTTAGGTCTATCTGGGTATTATCGATGATTCGCGGAGAAATTTTCATGATTTTCAAACCCAATGACCAACAAGACATGGAAGGGAGTAAAGTTCATCTAGACACATGACTGTGAAGACTGTTTCATGGAATTGAAAAAAAAGGATTATCACTGCACCGATACTCACACTCCCTTGAAGTGGAGAACTCTTTGTGGTGTATAGTGATGCCTCATAGAAAGGCTTAGGTTGTGTGCTAATGAAAAATAAAAAAGTGATACCCTATGCCTCAAGGAAACTGAAAATACATGAGAAAAACTATCCCACTCATGATCTAGAGTTGGCGGTTGTGATCTTTGCATTGAAAATATGGCGGCATTATCTCTATGGGGACAAATGTGAGATATATACGAACCAAAAGAGTCCCAAATATATATTTACATAGAAATATCTTAGTATGCGCCATCTAATATGGATAGAGATCATCATGGATTATAGCTGCTCTATCCACTACCATCTCAGTAAGGCAAACAAGGTGGCAGATGCTCTAAGTAGAAAGGATCCTGCATCTTTATCAATAATCATTATTGAAAAGGATCCGATCTTCTTAGATTTTCAAAGGATGGACATGGGAATCATTAAGGGAGGAACATCATAAATCCTTCCTAAAATGGTTTCTCAACCATCCCTCTTAGAGAAAATAAAGGATTCTCAATGAAAGGATGTGGAAATTCATAAAAGGGTGGAAGCTGTAAAAAATGGGAAATCGTCTGATTTAAAAATTGATGAGGATGGAGTTGTAAGATTGGCGAAACGATAATGTGCACCATCTAATCTAGAGATAAAGAAGGAGCTATTGAATGATGCACATAGCTCAACCTTCTCTATCCACCATGGGAGCACAAAGATGTATTGAGATCTCTGTGAAAAGTTTTGCTCGGACAATATGAAAAGGTATATTTCTGAATATACTTCAATGTGCCTCATATGTTAGCAAGTGAAGGATGGGAGACAAAAGTATAAGGTAATGATGCAACCACTACCCATACCAGAATGGAAGTGGGAGAACATTACAATGGAATTTTTCGTTGTACTTCTAAACACGTATAGAGAAAACATTTCTATATGGGTCGTTGTGGATAATCTTACGAAGACAGCTCACTTTATCGCGGTTCAAGAGGACTACTCATTGGATCAAATTACAAGGATTTATATTAAAGAAGTGGTAAGGCTGCATGGAGTACCACTTTCTATTGTATTCGATCGTGATCCAAGAATCACCTCGATGTTTTGGAAAAGTCTCCTGCATGCTCTGAGCACTGAACAGAACTTCAGTAGGGCCTATCATCCTCAAACTGATTGACAATCTGAATGAACTATTCAGACATTAGAAGACATGTTGAGAGTGTGTTTAATGGAATTCAAATGAGGATGGGACCAACATATTCCACTGGTTGAATTCTCCTACAAACAATAGTTTCAACTCAAGCATCTGAATAGAATTATATGAAACCCTTTATGGGAAAAGGTTCAGAACACCGACATGTTGGGATGAAGTCAGTGAGAATAAGCTTCTAGGACCCGAAATGGTCGAAGAAATAGTGGAGAAGGTGAAAATAATTCAGTAGCATATCAAGGTAGTCCAAATGCGATAGAAGAGTTATGCAGATAACCGTGGATGATACCTTGAGTTCAACGTCAGAGACATGGTATTTCTACTCATATCTCCATGGAAGAAGGTCATGAGGTTTGGGAAGAAAGGGAAGTTAAGTCCCATGTACATCAGCCCATTCGAGATCCTTGATCGAGTCGGAGCTGCGGCATATCAACTGGAACTTCCTCTTACAATGTCGAAAGTACATGATGTCTTTCATGTATCCCTCTTATGGAAATACATACCAGACCCTTCACATGTACTCTCTTCAAAGGTGGTACAGTTATAGGATGATCTCTCTTACGAGGAACACCCAGTAAAGATCTTGGATCGTAGAGACAAAGTTCTACACAAAAAGACTACTCATATGGTCAAGGTACTATGGAGAAACCATAAGTATGAAGAGGAAACATGGTAATTGGAGGAAGCAATGAAGGAAATGTACCCACACTTGTTTTTGGTTTTGAATGTAAAATGAAATTTCAAGGATGACATTTCATAAGTGGTGAAGAATGTAACAACCCAATGTTTTTCAATGAAAATTCCATTCACATAAGTATGTCATAAAATCACATGAAAACACAAAATAATGAACTACTAGGTGATAAGTGACCTTTAAACAAAAGTTTGACACTTCTATGTTTAGAATTTGGAAAATCAGGCATACACAGTGGTAATCAGTATGTTATTTGCAGTCTGATAAGGAAAATATAATTTTTTGTGAATATTATCCTACCGTAATGAATAGTAACATACCATTAAGAATAGTGATATACCCTAATAAATAGTAATGTCACCTATTATAGTATAAAAATCATATTCATGTTGGAAGTACAATATACCTGTATTTTAGAATAAGTTAATGAATGTTTTAAATTTGGATTTCATAGTAAATTGTTATTTTAAATAAATATTAAGATAATCATATTTAGAAAGTTATTCTTGAAAAATGGACTTCATTTTTGGATTTTACACGTTGAAAAATTGTAAGGGTGAATTTTTGGGATTTCTCTGAAATACTTGATTATTTTGATGAATAGTAAAATACGGTAATTTACCGTATATATACATTATTAACTAAATAGAATATTCCTAGCATCATGGCTAATGTAATCACCTATGGTTTGAATTCACATGACCAATTTTCTATTCTTGTTCATGAAATACTTACTATTCTTTTTCTTGTGAAGAAATAATAAATTAAGGATTATAATATCATGAAATCACTCCTCTCCTCCACAATAAAAACCCCCCTTCACTCCCCCTTCTCTTCACTCCTCTCAAGCCTTTTGTCTTTCCATTATTCTTCCCATATCTCTCCCCAGTTCCCTCCCCCACATACAAAATCTCTCATCCTCGTCAAAATACCAAATCCTCTCCACTTTATAGGTTCTCAATGGAAGAAGTCTCAAGAGGTAAATTCATCTTCCCAATTTCATCATTTCTTTTAAGTTCTTTTATTTTTTATTTATTTCCTAACCTCCTTTAACCATAATAGTATGATAAATCCAGTAAAATTAATTTACGGGAATTTCTTCATACTACTGGAAATTTCATTATTTTCTCTCCTTTCCAACCCTTTTATTTGAATGAAATGAAAGCACCGTTTGAGATGTGCTAATTTAGCACATTCAAGGACAACAGTTTATCAATTTCTATTCTTATCATTAATTCTGTTAATGAAACCATTTGTGTAATGATTGAAACAGATTATTATATATTTAATATATCATATTTTTGGTTTTTTAATCTTTTTATAAAAATGTAATTAAGTTATAAAGAAAAACACATTCTTTGTAATCAAATCCACCGATTAACAAAAACAGTTATGATTATGGTTATATATATAATAATTCGAATTCACTCTAAGAAACCTAATTAAAATTAAAACCATGTATTCTACTGGATATTAACTAAAGAATATAACTTCAATTCTGTAAAACCAATTTTATCTTGCATATAATCCAAACGTGAATATAAGTGAACCGGTCTTTTGAAGCCAAGTAAACAAACGAGCCCGAACAATGAAATTGAACCTTGTAACAGATCAAAAAGGATTTGAATGAACTAAAAAGGGTTTTAATAAATAAATTAAATATAGAAGATGTTCTTTAATAATTAGTTAATAATCCTAATTTTTTAATTCATGTCGTTAATAACGAGTGGAGAACACCAACGGATTTAAGGTAAGGGATCCTCCCCTTTTTACTCTTAATCAAGATTGTTCTCTATGTTATGCCTTATTGTGCAATACCAAGTGATGGGGTAAATCTATACACCTTCCCAATACTTCCCTAATGTTTTATAAGGGATGAGAAACCCCTTATCTCTCTCATAAATCCCTCTTAGTTACACTTGATACCATGCCAATAAACCATGATGGATTCTACCTGAACTACCTTTATTCCTTTGGGTTGCTCTATCATTATTTTTACCAAAATGTTGTTGTATATTATTTTATGTAGAACATAAAATTCTGTTTATATTCTACAAACTCATGTTCCATGATCTATCTATCATTATATTTCGGGGATATACATGCTTTTATGTGAATCTCTTTTCGATACTTCCAAATAAGCACACTCCTTTTAAAGGAACTTCCTGAACTTTTACCCAATTTCAAGTGCACTATATCTTCTTATTTAAGACACCATTATCTTTGTAAATTATGTATATTTATTATGAAAACCTTCTTGGTTCCTTTCTGGTTTTATATAAAAGAATATCATCTTTACTATTTTATTATATATATAGTATTTTCCTTAAAACCGCACAAAAATGTTTTAATGCTAATGTTTTTAAAATAAATTTATCCTATGTTTTTACTTAAGATTGAAAAAACTTACCATGTTATAAGACTATTTTACCCTATAAACGTCCATGTATTTTCTAATTCATTCCATACATGGAAACTTTTATGATACACCAATTGGTGATGATTTATGTCCTGATTGTGGTACCAAATTATTTCCATGGGTACCCTTATGTTTTTGTATGGTTGATTATGTATGATTGTATATGTGGTACGAATATTTATGTGTCAAGAATATTCAATGAAAATTTTGAGATGGGTGAGCCTATACAGCACTCCAATGTATTGGGTAAGGTTATGTCTCATGACATGCAATGTGGAATGGGATTGGCAGTTAGCCTTGACATGTACTTAAATGGGAAACGGGATTGTAGATTAGCCATGAACCGTACTAAAGATAAGAGTTATGATTCTACCACATTTATATGATTACATGTTTATATGATCCCATACTTATATTAAATGATTTTATAAGTTTCATTCTTTGGATATCATTATGTCATTCCTATTAACTCCTGTTTTTGAGATGTATCCTTATGTTCAATCCCTTACTGTGATTTTTAGCTCATCCCTTTGTTCATGTGTTCCCCAGGGTACCCTATGCAGCTGTAAGGGCTCAATGGACGTTAGAATCTATTTATGGAGATTAAATAAAGTAGTTTTTTCCCATGTTTTATGTTATATGTACCCATTCTTCCAAGACAATAGACTTAATGATCCTTGGCTTATAATTTGAGGATTAATTATTCTTAAAATCATGAAATGTTTTATGTAATGGGCTTGGGTCGCTATAGTTGCTTCGTGGAGGGATTGAAAATGTCATGTGCTGCCATGGAGCGTCCCACCATATTGCTTCGTGGCGGGCGTGGTGCTGGGGGAACTCCACAAAGGGGCTTTGTGAGGTGGTTCTTTGGGTCTTTCTTTGGGCCACTTCTTTGTCCTGAATTCTGGAACCCTTAGTATTGCATATAATTGACCCTATAGATGATATCTATTTTGCTATACTACTGTATAATCATGATATGTTTCATTTCTATAGAATTGTGATGTTATATATTCATGGTATTCTTTCTATAATAATTATATATATAATACAGTGAGATTGTAACTATTAAGGATGTTTTATTATTTATCTTTCATTTCCTATAATGCTCTGGCAGGTATAGGGTCCCTATTTTCTGTTATCATACTAACTTTCTAGTTATAATCCTCTAATAATAAGACAGTTTAGTTTGAGATAATGTGTCTCTATGAATCAATAAATATTTAGGATAAGAATTTCAGGGAAGCGACATAGTGAACCAAATATTTTCTTTTGTTTTTATTATGATTTGTGACATGTTATTTGGATATATGGAAAGTCCAAACATGGGATAATATCCCTAATTATTCCTTTGAAGAATAATTGTGGTCATTAATTCTTGTTTTCATCGATTTTTGATTTCTAATATTTCTTTACTTTTTTACAATTGATATTTTTTTTATAAAATATAACATTTATGTCCAAGGATTGTTATTTTTCTCATGGATAGAGATGTAAGGGCATGTGTTCTAACATAAGACTTATAAGACTATATTGGTTGAAATGTGCATTATTTTATGTGACTGAGACAATATTTTTAAAAGAAATAAAGTATGTTGGTTTTTTAAATTATTAATAAAAACTTATTTGGGGTTTTATCAAATAAAATATTGGTTGTTTCATAATTAATCAGTCATATACCACGATGAAAACTTTGAAACAAATAAGTATAGAGTTATATTGTTTATATACACATGGTTTTGATGAAAAAATCTTATATTGAGTGGTATGAGTGTGGGTATACATGATATATATGATAGTCCCACTAAAATTGAGGAATATGGCACATTATCTATTATTCCCTTTATAGGTAGAGATATATGAGGGTAGTATGAGAAACATGGGTCAACCTAAACACATGTATGTGTTTGGTATTAAAATAATGGGAAGATATTTCAAGTGATTCAAATTAAAAATGGGTGGTTTTTTACTAGAGGATTAGTACAAGAATCTACGATATATTGGGTATTTTTTCTTATGAGTTCATATATAATGCTTTATTAGAATTTCAGTTATCATTCAAAAGAGGAATTTTATCTAATTGGTTAATCTTGTGAGCCATGATCTAGTTTTATTGGACTCATAATAACACTAGTTTGATTATCTAGCTCGGTATAATGAGAATGTATTCTTGTTATTGGATCAGATTTGATAGACAACTAGGGTTACTATGCAACATTTTCAAGTGCATTTATTTGGTTATTCTCTTACATGAGGAATAAGATAGTGATATTTAATAATACATGGGTGACATGTGTAATGATATGAGATAACATGTTCCAGATAAGGTGATTTTAGTGATTATTTTGGTATTATCATCCTAGCATGTCATTTAATACATTGCAATGATAGAAAAAACAATTATATGGGGGAAAATGTTATTTTTATCAGTCTACTCTTTAGGGGAGTTTCAATATATTTATTATTGATGTATTTTTAGATTTCTTATGATTCCTTATCAATTTTTGGGTTATGTTGAGTTGGGACATGTGTTTTTTATATTGAAATTTATATGGAGTATAGAACCTTGAGTGGTTCTTATCCATTATGATAGGTTTAGGATCCCTTAGTTTTATTTGAATTCATAGAGCATGATTGTGGGATTCCATTGGAATATGAGGTTTGATAAAACATGGGGTGTTATTAAAGATGAAATGAATATAGGTTAGGCGTGAGCTATAATTATTGGATTGGGGAATAGTTAAAATGGTTAAAACTTTGATACTATTTCATATGTGAAATATTATGATAGATAGAGAGAGATGAAATGGTATAGTCATATGTTCATTTAATAGCGAGAACTAGTTGACAAAGGAATGATAAATAGAAGAGTTTATGTCTACATAGTGTTATTGTGGAATGCTAAATGGGTCGTAAAGATCATGGTTAAACTAATATGGTAAAATATTATGGGTGATTAACTATTAATTTTGACTATCAAGAAATGTAGTGAGATTCTTACTTGATTCTATGAAATACTGAGTTTCTAAGTTGATTAGTGTGAGTATATATAATTTTAGAGTTCCTCAACTATGATAATTTGGGCATAAGTGGAATTGTAAAATTTATCCTTGAATGTCGTAGAGTTTATAGACTTTTTAAAAGTGAGTGTCAAGTGGTAATGTGTGTGCTCTATAATTTTGAGATATAGGATTTGAGGCTTAGATGTTGCATTTATAGATCATCATTAAATTGGAAAGTCAGTGGTTAAATGTTTAATGATATTATAAACGCTATAAAAATTCTAATTTTATTGTTCAATCATTTTATAATAACCATGGATCATAGGTGACAATATGTAGCTAATGGGAAAATCTAGATGATGGGTGCTAATTGATCTCAGATAAAGTAAATATTATATTTTAGATACCATAATTGATTTCTTGATGTCATGGACCATGTATTGAAAAAATAATAATGAATTTAATATCTAACATGTATGATAAAATCATAACAATGATGGATGATGTTTTTCTTTAATGATTATATTGATTGGTCATGGATATATTTATATAATGTGCAGGGAATAATCACGTGTAAATATTTACTTATATAAATTTAGTGAATTTATTATGAATTGTAAATAATTGAGCATAATAATTATTTAATAATCAATAGTGGTAAATAGGTATGAGAATATTAGGTCTCATGAGAGATTATGGTTACCAGTTTTATGGAGTGATTATTCCAAAGAGAGAATAATTCTCTAGTAGTGGCTGTGAATTTTAGGTTCTATGATTCAAAGAATACACAAGTGTATTTCCAATAGAGTGATTATATTCTGTAGAATATTCATGTCAATTAATGGAGTACCAAATAGGTTATTCTTTATTTCATGAATATCAGTAATATTGGGAGATCATCATTGAGATGGTAAAGCTTTTCAACCACATTCTGCAGGGGTTTTCATGATTTCAATTGTTATTGGCGACTTAGGATACCAATAGTTCTATTTTTAAATGACCAACTATGACGAAATGAAATTGTTTTGGATTTATAATTTTAGGAATAACTAAAGTATGTGACTAAATGGGCTATGAGGTTACCATATATATGAAAATTCTATAAGATCATGTGATGTATAAGTGTAGAATAAAAAGAAAGGTACATGGGTTTGGGTGTGTTCATTAGATATTAGTGACCATGGTTTTTCATATGTGATACACATGGATACTTCATAGAGAATATAAGAGGCATGGTGAGGAGTTCATAAATACCATGTCATTGAGTGATTGAAGAACCATGTTAATGGTAAATTTCAACAGAACATAATAACATGTAATTTTTAATTTTTAAATTTATATTGACAATGTGATATTATTTTCAATTTTTAAAATTTTATAATAATGTTTTATAGTGTTTTTTTATGTGGAAAATAATTCAAGTGAAAATAATTACATTGAGTACTTAAAATTGGTTTTGAGTTATTACTGAAAACATATTGATTACCTGATATAATTCCACGAGGTACCCAATGGAGTGACAAGAGGGATTGTCCCATTGGTGTATCATGTGGGTATCTAGTGATAACGTGGGTATCTAGTGATAACATAGGAAGTACTTGGTGATCCACCTCATATTCATTGCAATTACAATGCGTACTTGGTAAAATAGTGTATAGATTAATGGGGGGAAAGAATCATTTTGAGACAACTTTTTATATACCCCTTCTTTTTTTGGGTCTTCCAGTCATCTAGAAAACGAGGTACCCCCACTCCTTTGGGTTTTATTCCTCCCACATATTCCCCTTTATTTATGGTGTTGTAGGAACCATTTTTCTACTTTTATAATATAAGATATCCCTTCCATTCCTCCCATATTATTTATTTTTTTCCAATCAATTTTTGAGTTTCTTACCTAATGATTTGGAGTATGATTTCTTTTATTCATGGTATAATAATATTAATATACTAGGGATTTTATTTTTAGATACAACAAGAGTATTATGTATGAAGAACACATGTATTTTCATGTTGTTTCATTGGGGTTATGTCATTGCGTTGGATTTTTTTGGTTTTTTTAAAAAAATTATAATGAAATTATTAAATTACTGGGGGTTTAAAATTTGTTATATTTATATTGTAGGACCAGATACATTGAAATAATAGTTCACATTTTATTTCTATATATTTGATTCTATGGGATACAACCTCATGTATTTATAAAAATTATGATAACATTACAATTATGAAATTTTTTATTATATTAATTATAAATTTTTTATAATTAATTTATATGGGTCCTTAAATGTGAATGGGTTGCATGATCATGGTTGTAGATCCATACAGGTTGGGATGAGATCCAGTGGAATGGGTATGTTTCACTAGACTGGATAACTCAATGATTTATGTGGATAGTCCATAATATTACTACTTTTCTTTTTAATTTCTATATATTTAATGGAATTTAAGCCAGGGTGTGTTGGTGTTTTACCAAATCGTTATCCAAGTTGATTAATTTGTGGATGGATTAAAATAGAATAGTTTTATTAATAAATCTATAAACATTCCATTTTATTTTTTGTGATATATAATTGTTTTTTTAAAATAAGGTTTTATATAATGTGAGTAAACCCAAGGTTTATCTGGTTTTTGGGTAAAGACTAAAAATATCTACCATGTTCATATATGAGGTGATATAATGAATTGTTGGGTGTAATGGGATATTGGTAATCTATAGAAAGTGATACTTATAAAACCTTATAAAATTTTTTTTTCTAGTTGTATAACTGTTGGGATGAGAATGAGAATCAACAATGTCTATATAGTCATAATTTTATTGAGGAATGGTGTTCCACTATGGGTGGACTATTAGAGACCAGCTTACCATATGTAGGTATATGGGATAACGTCTTAGTGAGTCGTTATAATAATATCCATGTGATAGGTTACTTGGAATATGATGTTTTTTGGGTATTTTAAACTAGTGATATTCAAACATGATTGATGATCTTGAATTACAAAGGGATTGAGTGTTGTGTAGTTTATTTCATTCTGATTGTTTTCAATTCATGTATAGGTTGATGGACCTCGGCAATAGATGATTATGTTGGTTATTATATTTGAAAAAATATAGTTGGGGATGTATTGTCAACTTAAGATAATATATTTGAGACCAAATATAGGACCCCTCATCTTTTAGTTGAGAAACCATATTTGAGATGAGATAATTTCCTTTTTTTATGTTATGGGTTTATCATATTTCATGATTGATATCTCTAATAGTTACTTTATAAATAGTTGGGATCTATGAAAACTGAAAATAAAATGCTAATCTAGTAGATATATTGGAGATTAGGTAACATAATGTAAATAAGTGATAAGATATCTAGTTAGCCACATTTACTTCCAGGATATGGATTTATAAAAATTGTGTGGGTACTATTCTTAATATGATGGGTTCTTATGTGTGAGTAAGATATTTTTTCGACCATTATAGATCTTCTATAAAAAAATTTCACTATCACAACATATAATATTATTATGAAAGAGTTAGATGATATACTTATTTAGATATATGTTCTTATAAATTATTAAATTGTTATTACAATAGAGAAAATGGTTCCTATGAATGGGTTGATAGACATTCTACCCTATTATTTTTAGGTCATGAATGGGTTGGTGATATTCCATCAAATAGAATATTAATTTTTGATAAATTAAGTGTGTTTACAACATACAGTTGTGTGAGTATAAACAGGTTAGGGGTTTCTCTAACAAAGATCCTTATGTAGGCTATGAGAGTATGAGTAGAAATATTCTTGACACGCCATATTGATGGTTGTTATATTTTGACTTACCTTCAAAAAATTGAGGATGTAGGTTCAATTAAACCATTAAGGTTACTTTTTTTACCAAATGGTCTGGTAGGTTGACTCATCTTTTTTTAATTCATTTCATTTAATACATGCATTCACATAAATAATTATCACAATTAAAGATAATGTTGGTAGTGGATGAATGAGTTTTGTGTTTACACATTACACATGTACTCTAGTTGATGCGTGGACCCTATAGATTATTTTAAAGTAAGGGAACTTACACCAAATCAGGTTAGTGGAATGAATGTTCTTTATAATAACATTAGGACCAGTCAATGGTCATTCCATGGATAGTGTCAGGGTTACCATATTATTATATTTTAATTCTTATTTTTTATTGAATATGATTGCATCATGTGTGATCTCTATAGAAAAATATTATTGAATAATTTTAACGTGTGTAATTGTTATAAAATAATTTAATATTTATTTATTTATGTTACTATTTTATCAATAAATCCATATATAGATCTTTGATGATATTTTTTTTAATGTGCTGTTATTTATATTTTTTTCTATAAGGATGTTGATTATATAGTCTCTCAATATACTGTTATCAAAACATCTATGATAGTAAAAAGAATTAGGAAGATAATGGAGTATGGCCAATGACATGTTGATCTCTCTCATTGACACAATTCATGTTAATCAGACCTCAAATTCTATATATATATAATTGAATGAAAGAAGATTAAAATGTCATTGATTTTGGAATATGTGTATTATTCCAACAATAATTGATGTGCATCCATATTTATTTTTTTATTATGAATGAAATTGTTCACCTGATTGATATTGGGTCTTTCTTATTAAAGATATAAATTCTAACTCCATAAGATTGACGTACAAGGACATTACATTTATTTTGCAGAATACTAAATACTTTATACAAATAGATTCCTAATGACCGTATTAGTTTAGTGTATTTGGAAACATAGAACAATTTCTTCTAGCTTGGAGAAATATCTTCAACATCTCTCATAAATATCTTCCCCTTTTGTTTTCCAACCTAAAATAATTATTTATATCATGGGGGAAAGTAAAACATAAAAATGTTGATCTCAAATTATCAGGAAGGGAAAAAATGGAAATCATAAACATAAAAATGTAAAAACATTAACATATATTTTGATTATGAAAATATTGAGTCATAAACTAAATCTTGGTAGTATGTAAGGAATAAATCATAAATGAACACGAACCATGATAAAATAGAATTGACAATAAACATGTAATTGTAGAAAAAACATAATCATATAAAATCATTTCCATATTATCTAAGGTTCAGTACCAAGACTATCATTGTTGATAAATTTCATTACTGAATAGTGTATAATTTCTATTTCGGCCCTTTTTTACTGAACTAGATTTACCAGCCATTCCATCCCTATATTATTTCACTGGATTTAAATGTCGTTATATTCATGTCAATATCATGAGATATAAATCTTTACCAAATGCATTGTAGGGAGATATATGTCTCACCTATCAGATAATCAAAATCATACACGTGTGTTTCATAAAAACATAAATCATTCAATACAACATAACTAATTGAATAAAATGGGTTTCTTAAACATCATTCCATCATAACAAAATCCATGTAAAAATGGACTTCATAAATATTATTCCATCATAAAAATAGTCAAATAATATAAATAATATGGGTAAAAACATAATCCATTATAAATAATATCATCTTTGATGGAAAATAATATTGATACAAAACATGAAATTAAATTCAAAGGAAAAATATCCCTTCTTTTAAACAAAATTTTATTTTATCAAAATCCCTCCCAATATTAAATGAAAATAATTTAATTGAAAATAAACTAGAAATATAAGAAAGGAAGATTCATGGAAATAATGCATAAAATTCCATTCATGCCGTATAACTTAATAAAAACAATTCTCCCCGTACATTACCCAAAAAATTCAAAAATTACCTCATATGGAAAATGAAATAAGGATTCCTTCAAAACCATTTAGTAATAGTAAAAAATGGGTAAAAATTACCTTAAAATATATAGGGGAATAGTAAAATTTTTATGAAAACGCATTTTTTAGAAAACATGGACATGGATGATTAATATACCCCTATATATAATTACGTATAAACAATCTCAGATAATAATGAGATTGGAAAATTATCGCTTACCAATTATAATCCATCGAATTATATGCCTCATAAAATAAAGAAACTTATATAGATATTTAAATGTCATAACCTTCTTAATAATAATCATAAAACATTTAGGGGATACATAAACACGATACAAACGAAATGGGTGGTGTATAAGGCATATGTCCCACATAAATAAAAGTGTGAAAAAATAATCCATTACCATAGGTCTAATATCATTTTTGTATTTTATAACACCATATATAATGATTACAATAATTTCATTGACTTATTATAGAATCATATTAATTTTTATGATGTCATATATGATCAAATTTTCACATATTTGGTGATAATATTTCATTATTACTTGTTATTAGGGTATAGACTCGTTCATTTTATTCTGCATGCTTTTCCAAATAAGTTCCACTTATCCTTATTAGGTCATATTTATATCATTAAATAATTACTTTAACATAAATAATACCATATATATTCATTATTTACATGTATATTATCATTGTTTAATGGATATCTTGTAGAATTAATCACATAATATCACCAAAAATGTAGGTTGTACCTACACATGAGCGATGATATCATTATGATAATTGGGAAATGGTATTGAAGTGGATGGTATATATGTTGTTTCATAATCCATATCATGATATAATATTCATATATAGTTATTATTTCAATCAGTATATCTATAAAAGTAAGGTGGTGGTGACACACCGATTACACCATGACATGTAGACGGTAAGCCGTATGTACGCATGCATGGTGATTTCATTTTTCGTCGGATTGAAAGAAAGTGGAATATCATTGTTTCATAATTATAATAAAATATTAGTATCTTATTGATACTAGTATTATTACATTATAATGATACAATTAATGAAGAGGAAGTATAATAAAAAGAAGTTCTAAAGAATAGGTATAAGTGATTACCTCTTTCTCAATATGCTTCTTATAAATCTACTCTTAAAGGAACTATATTTGGTATTTTAGGAATAAAATAAACTCTACAATATGAATAAGAAACTTGAGAATGTAAAATTTCTTGGTATTACTGAACATGAAGGCTCAAATAAATGTGAATATCTGTGGGAGGAGGTGCCCCTTTGTAATTGAGGTGAGGGGCACCATTGGAAATTCTTAAAATATTAAATTAATATAAATTATTTTTTTATTCCAATAGTTTCAAAATTAAAATATGTATAATATAACATGATCATTGTTATAAATAATCTCATATAATAATTTTTATACATGTATTTAGTTTATTTAAAAGCATATAATTTTGGTTTACAATTAATTAATCTCTTTGAATTTCAATTAAGGTAACAAATTTTAGTTATTAAGATACTATTAATATTACTTATATAGAGTAAATTTACCATAATTGAAAAAAAATTCTATTTTAGACCTTATCATAGTAACTTTGTGTTTTTAAAAAAAATTAGGATTCTAAAATAATTGTAACACCCGATACTTTTATAAGAAATATTTTGTTTTTATGTTATTTAAATCATCAAAGGAATCTTTCACTACACACAACATTAGCTTGGCTTGCTTTACACGCAAACGCGACCTTCCTCGATAGCTTGCGTCGTACGCAATACCGAGTTTCACTAAACAACGATATGCTATTAAATTATTATTAAAACCAGCCGTTATGAATAGTAATACCCACTTTTTGAAATTTGGTAAATTTTATTTTTCAAAATTGACATCATTTTTGGATTCAGAATATCGAAATTAGCCTAGGGTGAAATTTTGGTATTTTTTTTGAAAACATTCAATTTTTTATGAATAGTGAAAACACTGGGTTACTATTTAAAACCCGACTTTTTATTTTAATAATTATTTATTTTATTTAAACTTATTTTAGGTCAAAATTGATACATAATACCTATATAAGGTAAAATCAATTTGTTGGAGTAATTTGATAATAATTTATATATATATAAATTTTATTGAACTTTTCACCGTCTTATACCCACCTACTAGGAGAATTTGAAAATTTACATAAAACTTAATTTTACCACTTCTATGAGTGGAATTTCAAAAATCCGAGAGACACGGTTGATGTTAGTAAGTAAAATTTGGTTCAATGAGATGAAAATAATTTTTGGTGAATAATAACTTATTACTTTTATTTACCACAGTTAAAATTAAATAGGGTAATTAAGGGTAAAAATAATATTATTATTACCCTAAAACATGTCCTAATTCTATAGGATAAGTTTAATTCGACCAAAAGAAACCTTAGGAATAAAATATGACCATTTAGGCCCCCTTGGATTAGATTAGGACATTTATTATCAATTTATTTAAAGAAGGGTTAAAATAGTTAAAATCAATGTTTAATAAGTAAATCATTTTTAATATAGGGTTATACATAAGATACACTAGACTATAAATATTCATTAAAAAGCTAAAGATATGTCCTACATAATGATATATTATTTGTAATTTTTAGACATTAAATAATTTAATTTATTTATGACACAAAGATGATGCAGTAATTATCTTATTAATGAAATATTGAGATAATTGATGTTATAAATACCCAAATAAATGTAATCTGAGACTTTTTATGGATTCCAATAATATTATTGGTTAATATTACATGTTAGTATTGATTTGGTTAACTTCTTTAGAATTAATCATTCTGTTATGATTTTCACAAAAATCAATTACTAAATAGTGACAAAATTGACATAAATTAGTTTTTAAAATAAATATTATATTATTAATTGTTATTGTCATGACCCCCTCCCTACAAAGTGTACCCCTCCTGGGACGGAAATGTGAGAAGGGAGATAATGACCCCCGAGTCCCACCTCCAGTAGGCCCCGGGTTGGCGACTAGCACCGAGGGTATAATACACACACAAATGGGAGGCATTACCCTCTAAGAGAACACATGCAGAAGAGAGAGATAGAATAGACTCCAATCAACTCCATCTCAGAACTGAAATGTAAAAGGAAATCAAGTACATATATGAAATTTCATGCAAAAGTACTACAACTGAAAGGGAAAACTAGAAGTACCCAAAAGAAAGCAAAACAACAGCGACCACAAGCCCGAACAGCTCCTCCTCCAACCGCAAGCTAGTAGTAACCAGCTTGATCTCCAAACTGCTCCAAGTGACCTGAAAAACAGTTTATATGTATATAAGGTGAGTATAACAGTATACTCAGTAGGATCATCCCCAAGACTCTCGTGCAAAAGTAGAGAAAGCATGCTAAAGCCCAGTGAACAACAAGTGAAACTAACTCGTCACCTAAACAGGTATACTAAGTTCCCAACCTCACCATGGCTACTCTCACCAAGTAACGCATGAAAGAATATAGCATATAGTAAAGAATATCAAGGGTACCCCGCTACTACTTCCCCACTGGTTTGCCGCTTTTCCCCAACGACATATGTCCTGTGCATCTCTCTCCAAAGGCTTGCCCGTATCAACATGGGCCAAGCTCCACAATCTGCACCTCGTGCACCACAAAGGCTTGCCCGCAGACACCTGGGCTAAGCTCCACACAATCCTCACAACCAAAAGTATCCAGGTAGTTTCAGGGAGCCACCACAGCTCGCATAACGTGTATCATACATCGGGTATTATACCTCAAGCCATTACAGCCCATACACCGAGTAAGGATCCTCAAGCCATCACAGCCTATACACGTTACACCTATAGTATTCCATAGGATACTATATCCAGAATATATGTGTGTGAAATAACCACAAGCCATTACAGCCCTCTACACACATATATGGGTAAAACTAACCACTGTGCCTACCATCACAAAGATCTACCAAGAGAAAAGAGCGGGGCCAAAGGGGGTAGTCAGCCATTCAACCTCCCATCAGAATGTTGGGGAAAACACCCCCCAGGGATCAGAATCCTCGGGGTGTCAGTTGCCCTTACCGACAGGGTGGAGTAGCGTATAGAAACACAAAAAGTACAGAATATATAAGTAACTCACATCCACACTATGGGCATTACCTAGTCTTAGATACAACTGCAGCTAACGTCTCTCAGACTCCAGGCTGCTACTTCAAAGACTAGGTATCCTATAAGCACACAACCAATTGAAGAGCTTCATTAGATTACTCCATTCTCATTTATCAATTCCACTGTACGTTAATTAATTCTTTAAACATTAATTAAGAATGAACAATTCCACATTAAACTAAATTGGCATCACTTTCAAAAACAACTGCTCCTTTTTAAGATTCACATCACCTTTAAATTCCAGCATCTCCATCCCCGTGGATTTTCACCATTTAATCAAATATTCCTTACCGAATTACTTTTCCACATTCCTAGGCATTCTAGAAAAACATCCTATGCTTCTAAACACAAAGGAGTCTCAACACAGTGAGTAGATATACTACCCGTCGAGTCTTTTCCGCCTATAGAAAGAGCATAGACCCATCCTCCATCGAGAGGCTAAACACGGAAAGCACGTGGCATACCCCGCGTGTCTTCGCCTCCTTCGGAAAGAGGGTAAGCAAGACCAGCTGCCTTGAGCAGTGGGGAAAAGCAAAGCATATTAACATTCAAGAAAACCGCAAGCAACCAGTAACCACATCCATCCCATTCCATCACCCCTGGTGTCCTCCCCGACACCCATATGCATAAACTGATGCATCTCGCCACTCTAGGCGTCATCTGCTGCCATAACCACAAGGCCTCCATGCCTCCACATATCACAAAAAAAACCATCCAGGCTCACATCACAGCACAAGCAGTAGGAAAACAAACATCACATCATGGGCTCTTGACCCTTTAACAAACAAGAGGGTAACTCAGAACCCTTTTATAAATTCCCACATAATTTGTTCTCTAATCCATATTGAATTGGAAGATTTGTTATTCGTAGGTTCCAATCATGGATACCTAATCAGTAAGCTAACACAATTAAATAACCATGCTTACTTCCCTAATTTGATTATCCTCAAATTAGAACAACTACAACAACAGCAATAACCAGATTAATTTACATGCCTCTTTATCTTTAGCCAATTAATTAACAACTAATTCCGGCTTTACGTTCATTATCAATTTCTATCATGAACGAACAACAAAGTCAAGGAAAACATGGATATCACTACATCTAGGAAAACATGAGGCAAACAGTTATCACGGTATAAAGCAACAACATGCGATCAACCAATTCTTTTAATCCGGTTCAAGTATTTAATTAGGTCAATTTCATTGTGATCCATATGAATAAATCATGCTAATTCTACGATTGCACATACACAATTAGAGAAGCCATGAATCCCCTACCTCGAAGAGTTCTTGACGTCTTTTATCCACACAACGGGTCACAGTCCTCTTCTCCTCACGACAGCTGCATCCACCGGAGGATGCCATGGTATGACAGTACCAACCAACCCCAAGAAAACCCATTAGAACCATGGAGATTACATGCTAATATGGAAGGAAGAAAAAGAGAAGGTGATCCCCGAAGGAACGATGATAAAACAAACCTTATATGGAAGAACGATCGACGCAACTTGGTTGCATCAAACAGAGCGGAACTGATCCGAGTAACGTTTGATTGTGAAACTCCTACGGGAATGATTGCAAGGTTCTAGCGTCTTGTAGATGAGGACCAGGAGGAAGAACAACGAAAAATGATATCTCGTTCCCTTTAAAAAAATAAATTATAGAGGCGACAGTTTAAGATCCGATTTATTCTCCATTAAAAACGGATCGCATTAACCCACGCGGTTTGACCAAGTAAAAAAATCCCGGCCTTAGGAATAATTAATATAGGATTTATGGCCTTTGAATCGGTCTTAAAGTCCTTAAAATAAGGTTTTAAAAGTATTTTACGTCAAAGAAAACGTCAAATTTACGAAGCTGGAAACACTGTTCACATACTCAAAATTTGGCAAAGTATGGAATCGGTAGCTCTTAGGATTCTGGAAACACTGTTCAAGTCTACCGATAGAAGTCCACCGATAGAACCTCACCGATAGAAACACTGTTCAATTCTACCGATATAAGTCCACCGATAGAACCTCACCGATAGAAACACTGTTCACTGAACCTCACCGATAGAAGTCCACTGATAGAACCTCACCGATAGAAAACATTGTTCAAGTCTACCGATAGAAGTCCACCGATTGAACCTCACCGATAGAAACATTGTTCACAGAACTAGAAATTTGGCAAAGTGTTAGCCGAGCTACTGCTGGAATGCGGCTACCAGTATACCGAGCTATCAGTACGCCGAGGCTACCGGTAAACCCAGCTACCGGTAGGATGCGGCTACCGGTAGACCGAGCGACCAGTAATCAGCAGCTACCGGTAGAACGAGCTACCGGTAATCATCAGCTACCGGTAGACCGAGCTACCGGTACTCAGCAGCTTCCGGTAGAACGAGCTACCGGTAGGCAGCAGCTACCGGTAGACTGAGCTACCGGTAATCAGCAGCTACCGGTAGACCGAGCTACCGGTAATCAGCAGCTACAGGTAGACCGAGCTACCGGTAGGCAGCAGCTACCGGTAGACCGAGCTACCGGTAATCAGCAGCTACCGGTAGACCGAGCTACCGGTAGGCAGCAGCTACCGGTAGACTGAGCTACCGGTAGACTGAGCTACCGGTAATCAGCAGCTACCGGTAGACCGAGCAACCAGTAGGCAGCGGCTGGGGGATAAGTCACCTTGACCTCCCGTAACACCTCCAACACCACATTTTCACAAAGTAATGGACCAGGGAGGTCCGGGCCATTACATTAGATACCTCTCAAAACATTCTTGTCCTCGAGAATTAAAAACCAACCCAAAAGAAAAGAGGGGTCTGAACAACCACCCCATAAGATTCCTCTCAGGGGAAAACCACCATGAGTTGTTCAAAAGTTGGAACAAAACTACGACATCCGAGAGTATGGAAACAAATAATCCATAACCAAACAATTCAAACATAACATCACATCAAAGGTACATAAATAAAACATGAAAGGTCTAACCAAAGAGGAAACATCATTACATGAGAGGAGTTAAACATTAAACAACTCTGGGTACTGAGCACGTATCTATGACTCACGCTCCCAGGTAGTCTCCTCCATGCCACCGTGTCGCCACAAGACACGAACTAAGGGGATAGAACGCCCACGCAACACTTTCTCCTTGTGGTCTTGGATCTCCACAGGTCGCTCCTCGAAGGTTGCATCATCGTCAATATCAATCTCTCCCCAATCGATAACATGAGATTCATCATGAAGATAACGACGGAGCTGTGATACATGGAAAACTTCATGTATCCGACTCATCTGAGGGGGAAGTGCTACTCGATACGCCACAGCTCCAACATGAGCTAACACCTCGGAAGGCCCAACAAACCGGGGAGAAAGCTTACTTCCACGACCAAACCTTCGCTGCCCACGACGGGGAGTCACCTTTAGAAACACATGATCCCCAACATTAAACTCTAACGGTCTCCTTCTTTGATCAGCATATGATTTCTGACGATCCTGTGCTGTCTTCATCCTCTCACGAATCACCTGAACCATCTCTGTTGTATTCTGCACTAGTTCTGGTCCAAGAATTGCCGACTCTCCGACCCCAGTCCAGTACAACGGAGAACGGCATGGCCGGCCATACAAGGCTTCAAACGGCGCCATACCGATGGTAGAGTGAAACCTATTATTGTAAGAGAACTCTACCAAGGGTAAGTGATTCACCCATGAACCACCAAAATCAAGAACATAAGAGCGCAACATGTCTTCAAGAGTCTGGATGGTTCGCTCTGTCTGACCATCCGTTTGAGGATGAAAAGCAGTGCTAAGGCATAATTGAGAACCAAAAGCATGCTGGAGACCTCTCCACACCCTGGAGGTAAAACGAGGATCTCGATCAGAAATGATCGTCTTAGGAACTCCGTGAAGCCTCACCACCTCCTCCAGATACTGCCTTGACAAAACTTCCACTGAGCTCAACTCCTTGATCGCTATGAAGTGGGATGATTTTGTTAAACGATCCACTACCACCCATATAGCATCATTTCCTCCTGGAGCTCGAGGTAAACCTGTAACAAAATCCATTGAGATGTCCTCCCACTTCCACTGAGGAATCTCTAAGTGCTGGAGAATACCACCAGGAACACGGTGTTCGACCTTCACCTTCTGGTAGACTAAACATCGAGACTCGCATTCTGCAACTGTACGCATCAGCCCGGGCCACCAAAACTGACTCCTCAAGGATCGGTACATCTTCGTCACACCAGGATGTACCGCCAAGGGTGAACTATGGAACTCTCGGAGAACCGTCTCGCGCATCGCCAAGGGAACAAAAATCCTACCATGATACAACACTCGGTGTTGTTCATCCTCCGACCAACCATCAGGGGCCTCACCACATACAACTCTGTCTCTCCAAACTTCCACCTCTAGATCACACAACTGAGACTCTTCCACCTTCTGCATCAGGGATGACTGCACCGTCATCTGGAAAAGACAACCTTTACCCCCAACTTCTCCCATATCAAGATGAAAAGCTGATAGCTCTTCCATCACTCTCCAGGAATCACCAGATTCACGCACAACATCATTACGTGACTTTAGGCTTAATGCATCAGCAACAACATTTCCCTTCCCAGGTGTATACGATATTTCGAAGTCGTATTCCTGCAAGAACTCCATCCACCGACGCTGCCTCAAGTTCAAGTCACATTGGGAGAAAACATACCTTAAACTCTTATAATCGGTGAAAACCACAAAGTGATCATTAATGAGGTAAGGTATCCACAACTTCAGAGAAAACACCACGGCTGCCAACACAAGATCATGGGTGGCATAGTTGCATTCATGGGGACGCAACTGCTGAGACCCATAAGAAACAACGGACCTCTGCTGCATAAGAACACAGCCTAGCCCCAGATGTGAAGCATCACAGAAAACATCAAACTGGACTCCCTCTGTTGGAAGACAAAGGACTGGAGCACTTACCAACTTCTCCTTTAGATACTCGAAAGCTGTCTGACACTGATCAATCCATATGAACGCTTGATCCTTCCTGGTCAAAGTTGTCAGAGGAGTCGCAACTCGAGAGAAATTAGCCACAAACCTCCTGTAATATCCTGCGAGACCAAGGAAACTTCGCACCTCTGACACGGTCTTGGGGGCTGGCCAAGACACCACTGCTTCTATCTTCGAAGGATCCACAGCTACTCCCTGTTGGGACACAACATGTCCCAAGAAACGGACTTCTCGAGCCCAGAACTCACACTTGGACAACTTCCCAAACAACCGATATTGGCGAAGAACTCCCAAAACGGCTCGTAGATGCTCTGCATGCTCCTCTTCAGATGTGGAGTATACAAGGATGTCATCGATGAAAACCACAACAAACTTTTCCAGGAATTCACGGAACACAGCATTCATCAACCCCATGAAAACAGCTGGAGCATTTGTCACGCCGAATGGCATTACAAAAACTCATAATTCCCATGACGACAGCGGAAAGTAGTATTCGGGATATCCTCATCCTTTACACGCATCTGATGATATCCTGACCACAAGTATATCTTTGAGAACCAACTTGCACCCTTTAGTTGATCGAATAGGTCATCAATCCGTGGAAGAGGATAGCGATTCTTTATTGTCACTTTGTTTAACCGACGATAATCGACACACAACCGCAAACTGCCGTCAGCCTTTCTCACAAACAAAACTGGTGCACCCCACGGTGACACTATTGGCCGAACAAAACCACACTGCAACAGACCATCGAGCTGTATACGTAGCTCTCGTAACTCAGAAGGGGCCATCCTATACGGAGACATAGAGATAGGAGATGCTCCTGGCTGTAGCTCGATCCCAAACTCGATCTATCGTCGAGGGGGTAAGGATACAACCTCTTCTGGAAAGATATCAGGGTACTCCTCTACGACCCTAGGAAACGCCAACTGTTGAACCTCTGAAAAACTCAGCATCATCCCAGCCATCATGGATGATAAGGATGAAACTCGTCTATGACTCATCCGAGGATCTCTCTCACCAACAAACACTACTTCCTCTCCATCTTCATCAAAGAAAACGACCTTCTTCCTGTAGCAATCCACAACAGCCTGCACGGAATACAACCAATCCATGCCAAGTATGACATCATATGGTTGTATTCGCAAACATAGGAAATCTCCCCAAGAGCGGTGTTGCCCCAACACTAGCTCACAGTCTCTAAATACTTCAAACAAGCTAGATCGACCTCCAACTAGCGTAGTCAACGCCAAGGGCACTGGAAGCCTCTCTACCTCAAGTCACAAAGTGTGGAAAAGGGTAGGGGATATAAAGGAGTGTGTCGCTCCTGAATCAAACAAGGCATAAACCAAGGTAGAAAACAAGAAAAGGGTACCTCGGACGACGTCTGGCTCGCCTGGGGCTGGCAACGCTAGAGCATGAAGCTGACCACGACCACCTCTGCGGCCTCTCTGACCCTGATGACGACCACCACCATGGCCACGCTCTGCTCTCTGAGGATGGGGAGCATCATGGGGCTGTCCTCTGCCTGCTCCATCTACCCTCGGGTGATCTAAAGCTGGTGCAACCTGCTGCTGCTGCCTCGGCTGGAACTGCCTCAACGGAGGAACCTGGAGTGGAGCGCCTGGTGCACGATGACTGCTCTGAAATGTTGGGCACTCCCGCTGCTGATGACCACGACCACCACAAGAAAAACAAGCGCCTGATCCCTTGGCATAGGCCTGAGAGTTGTTGCCTCCGGAGAAACGAGATGGGAAGGGCTGGGACCTACCCCCAGGTGAACGAAAACTCTTCTATCCGGAAAACCGGGAACCACGGACCACAGCTCTGCTTCGTGAAGAATCATGACGATTCCCCTCTCGTGACGATCCGGTCCTGGTCAAAGTCCTCTCAACAACCTCTGCCCTTGCCAGCACCTCAAAGTATGTCTTCAGCATAAATGGGGTGACCTGGCGTTGGATCTCTGGACGAAAGCCTCCTCGAAATGCCTCGCCCTGGCCTCATCATCTGGTAATAGGTCTGAAGCATATCATAGAAGGTTCCTGAAACGGATTCCAAAATCTCGAACACTGGATCTCCCCTGTCGAAGGGTGAGTAGCTCCTGGCGACTGGACGCCTTCGCAGTCGATGAAAGAAACTCGACTCTAAACCTGTCTCGAAACTCCTCCCATGAGATCGCTAACTCCTCCCGATCCTCGAGGAATAAGAACCACCACTGTCTCGCTGCTCTACGCAGCATCGTCACAACCAAGGACACCCAGTGTTCCTTCCGAGCACGAATCGAACTGAAGCCTATCTCGACCTCCGCCAACCAGTCTTCTGTGACTGCATCTGAAACGGAGCCCTCGTACTTCTGTAGACTCTGGCACTGGAACTCTCGGAGTGTCTTCCTCCAAGTGTCATCGTCATCAACCTCTACCCGGCGGCGATCTGCTGGAACAGCCTGCTGGGCACCTTCTGCGCAAACCTGACGAGGACGTCGACCTGGAGCCATACCTGTAAAATAACAACTGTTAGAGCTCCTAATCCTGGAATATGGAAGACTCAACATTAATTAATTAACTATTTTGTTTTATTAATTTTAGGTTACCTATCCCAAGGTCTACCCATTCAAACACAGGTGCAAAGAATAATGATGCATGATCCTTTCCTAGGTCTCTACCCTGCAACCAGTATCACTTTGTTTAGTAGCCATCGTAAACTTAAAGGTATGTGAAACAGATCATAGGGGGCCCTGAACGCCTATGTCTCTGCCGGTCTCCAGTGTTTACCCCACTTGCTAAACATGAATGACACCGTTGCCCTACCATCCCATGCATCCTCACTTGTGCCTAACTCCAAACTCCATCCTATCCCTCAACCAGACCTCTGATACCACTCTGTCACGAACCCCTCCCCACAAAGTGTACCCCTCCTGGGCCGGCAATGTAAGAAGGGAGATAATGACCCCCGAGTCCCGCCTCTAGTAGGCCCCGGGTTGGCGACTAGCACCGAGGGTATAATACACACACAAATGGGAGGCATTACCCTCTAAGAGAACACATGCAGAAGAGAGAGATAGAATAGACTCCAATCAACTCCAACTCAGAACTGAAATGTAAAAGGAAATCAAGTACATATATGAAATGTCATGAAAAATTACTACAACTGAAAGGGAAAACTAGAAGTCCCCAAAAGAAAGCAAAACGACAGCGACCACAAGCTCAAACAGCTCCTCCTCCAACCGCAAGCTAGTAGTAACCAGCTTGATCTCCAACCTGCTCCAAGTGACCTGAAAAACAGTTTATATGTATATAGGGTGAGTATAACAGTATACTCAGTAGGATCCTCCCCAAGACTCTCGTGCAAAAGTAGAGAAATCATGCTAAAGCCCAGTGAACAACAAGTGAAACTAACTCATCACCGAAACAGGTATACTAAGTTCCCAACCTCACCATGGCTACTCTCACCAAGTAACGCATACAAGAATATAGCATATAGTAAAGAATATCAAGGGTACCCCGCTACTACTTCCCTACTGGTTTTCCGCTTTGCCCCAACGATATACGTCCTGTGCATCTCTCTCCAAAGGCTTTCCCGTATCAACATGGGTCAAGCTCCACAATCTGCACCTCGTGCACCACAAAGGCTTGCCCGCAGACACCTGGGCTAAGCTCCACACAATCCTCACAACCAAAAGTATCCAGGTAGTTTCTGGGAGCCACCACAGCTCGCATAACGTGTATCATACGTCGGGTATTATACCTCAAGCCATTACAGCCCATACACCGAGTAAGGATCCTCAAGCCATCACAGCCTATACACGTTACACCTATAGTATTCCATAGGATACTATATCCAGAATACATGTGTGTGAAATAACCACAAGCCATTACAGCCCTCTACACACATATATGGGTAAAACTAACCACTGTGCCTACCAGCACAAAGATCTACCAAGAGAAGAGAGCGAGGACAAAGGGGGTAGTCAGCCATTCAACCTCCCATCAGAATGTTGGGGAAAACACCCCCCAGGGCTCAGAATCCCCGGGGTGTCAGTTTCCCTTACCGACAGGGTGGAGTAGCGTATAGAAACACAAAAAGTACAGAATATATAAGTAACTCACATCCACACTATGGGCATTACCTAGTCTTAGATACAACTGCAGCTAACGTCTCTCAGACTCCAGGCTGCTACTTCAAAGACTAGGTATCCTATAAGCACACAACCAATTGAAGAGCTTCATTAGATTAATCCATTCTCATTTATCAATTCCACTGTATGTTAATTAATTCTTTAAAAATTAATTAAGAATGAAAAATTCCACATTAAACTGAATTGGCATCACTTTCAAAAACAACTGCTCCTTTTTAAGATTCACATCACCTTTAAATTCCAGCATCTCCATCCCCGTGGATTTTCACCATTTAATCAAATATTCCTTACCGAATTACTTTTCCACATTCCCAGGTATTCTAGAAAAACATCCTATGCTTCTAAACACAAAGGAGGCTCAACACGGTGAGTAGATATACTACCCGTCGAGTCTTTGCCGCCTATAGAAAGAGCATAGACCCATCCTCCATCGAGAGGCTAAACACGGAAAGCACGTGGCATACCCCGTGTGTCTTCGCCTCCTTCGGAAAGAGGGTAAGCAAAACCAGCTGCCTTGAGCAGTGGGGAAAAGAAAAGCATATTAACATTCAATAAAACCGCAACCAACCGGTAACCACATCCATCCCATTCCATCACCCCTGTTGTCCTCCCCGACACCCATATGCATAAACTGATGCATCTCGCCACTCTAGGCGTCATCGGCTGCCATAACCACAAGGCCTCCATGCCTCCACATATCACAAAATAAACCATCCAGGCTCACATCACAGCACAAGCAGCAGGAAAACAAACATCACATCATGGGCTCTTGACCCTTTAACAAACAAGAGGGTAACTCAGAACCCTTTTAGAAATTCCCACATAATCTATTCTCTAATCCATATTGAATTGGAAGATTTGTTATTCGTAGGTTCCAATCATGGATACCTAATCAGTAAGCTATCACAATTAAATAACCATGCTTACTTCCCTAATTTGATTATCCTCAAATTAGAACAACTACAACAACAGCAATAACCAGATTAATTTACATGCCTCTTTATCTTTAGCCAATTAATTAACAACTAATTCCGGCTTTACGTTCATTATCAATTTCTATCATGAACGAACAACAATGTCAAGGAAAACATGGATATCACTACATCTAGGAAAACATGAGGCAAACCATTATCACGGTATAAAGCAACAACATGCGATCAACCAATTCTTTTAATCCGGTTCAAGTATTTAATTAGGTCAATTTCATTGTGATCCAAAGGAATAAATCATGCTAATTCTACGATTGCACATACACAATTAGAGAGGCCATGAATCCCCTACCTCGAAGAGTTCTTGACATCTTTTATCCACACAACGGGTCACAGTCCTCTTCTCCTCACGACAGCTGCATCCACCGGAGGATGCCACGGTATGACAGTACCAACCAACCACAAGAAAACCCATTAGAACCATGGAGATTACATGCTAATATAGAAGGAAGAAAAAGAGAAGGTGATCCCCGAAGGAACGATGATAAAACATACCTTATATGGAAGAACGATCGACCCAACTTGGTTGCATCAAACAGAGTGGAACTGATCCGAGTAACGTTTGATTGTGAAACTCCTACGGGAATGATTGCAAGGTTCTAGCATCTCGTAGATGAGGACCAGGAAGAAGAACAATGAAAAATGATATCTTGTTCCCTTTAAAAAAATAAATTAGAGAGGCGACGGTTTAAGATCCGATTTATTCTCCATTAAAAACGGATCGCATTAACCCACGTGGTTTGACCAAGTAAAAACATCCCGGCCTTAGGAATAATTAATATAGGATTTATGGCCGTTGAATCGGTCTTAAAGTCCTTAAAAATAAGGTTTTAAAAGTATTTTACGTCAAAGAAAATGTCAAATTTACGAAGCTGGAAACACTGTTCACATATTCAAAATTTGGAAAAGTATGGAATCGGTAGCTCTTAGGATTCTGGAAACACTATTCAAGTCTACCGATAGAAGTCCACCGATAGAACCTCACCGATAGAAACACTGTTCACTGAACCTCACCGATAGAAGTCCACCGATAGAACCTCACCGATAGAAAACACTGTTCAAGTCTACCAATAGAAGTCCACCGATAGAACCTCACCGATAGAAACACTGTTCACAGAACTAGAAATTTGGCAAAGTGTTAGCCGAGCTACTGCTGGACTGCGGCTACCAGTATACCGAGATATCAGTACGCCATGGCTACCAGTAAACCCAGCTACCGGTAGGATGCGGCTACCGGTAGACCGAGCTACCAGTAATCAGCAGCTACCGGTAGAACGAGCTATCGGTAATCAGCAGCTACCGGTAGACCGAGCTACCGGTAATCAGCAGCTACCGGTAGACCGAGCTACCGGTAGGCAGCAGCTACCGGTAGACTGAGCTACCGGTAATCAGCAGCTACCGGTAGACCGAGCTACCGGTAATCAGCAGCTACCGGTAGACCGAGCTACCGGTAGGCAGCAGCTACCGGTAGACCGAGCTACCGGTAATCAGCAGCTACCAGTAGACTGAGCTACCGGTAGGCCGCAGCTACCGGTAGACTGAGCTACCGGTAATCAGCAGCTACCGGTAGACCGAGCTACCAGTAATCAGCAGCTACCGGTAGACCGAGCTACCGGTAGGCAGCAGCTGGGGGATAAGTCACCTTGACCTCCCGGAACACCTCCAACACCACATTTTCACAAAGTAATGGACCAGTGAGGTCCGGGCCATTACAGTTATTTTATTCCTAAATTTCTAAGGTTCGGCCAAATGACTTAGATAAGGTTATATATATTAATAATAAAAAAATTGGGGTTCTTTTGTCTTGTTATAGTATGTTTATTAACCTTATACTGTAAGAACACAAAAAGACACGGTAACAGTAAAATTATTTAACTTAAAGTTAAATCTAATTGATAAGGTTAAAATAGGAACCTAAACTTGTCTAAATTATATTGGATGAGAGTATTTCGACCCATCCCTGCCTTAGTTTCTAAATAAATCAATTTAGAGCTATTTAAAACCGAATATGACTTTATAATAAAATAATATTTTTAGTTTTTCCAAAGGTGCCCCTCTCCTCCCTTATAAAAGGGCACCTCCTCCCTCTCTTCCACACACCACATTGAGTATTCAAGATCGGCCAAACACTGCCAAATTCTCTTATCCACTTCCCTAGAAACATCCTAGAGGTCCTGGTATTCTTTAAATACAAATTTTAGTGCCCTAAAAGGAGGTCTCAAAGAGGCGCTTCAAAGAAGAGGTAATGTCCGTTACCGATTCATTCAACTTTATTTCTTCTTCCACTTCTTCTTATTTAGTTGTTTCATTATGAATTAATAACATCAGTATCACTAATATACTGATGTGTTATTATAAGTATGAAACAACCCTATTTCACCATCTATCCATCCTACGGAAAATGAAATCATTGCGCGTGCGTACATACGGAATACCGTCTCCACGCCGTGGTTTAATCTATTTTCCACCACCACCTTACTTGGATGGTATAATGTTGTAAATGATGACTATATATGATTATTATAAAGTGATATTGATTCTGAAATATTATACATACACTACAATACAATTCCACGATCATGGGAACGATATCATCGCTCGTGCGTACGTACGGCCTACTGTGTCCACGATGTGATGCGACTCGTTCTACATGATCTTAATTTCATAATGATTATATAAATGAATTGAATGAATGAATATGATATATATTACACTAATAAAATTCTGGAAATGAGGTATCTATAACCCAAAAATAAGAATAAGAAGTTATTTGACATAACACGCATAAGAACAAAAAGAAATAAACACCCGAATAACAAGTAACAATGAAATATTATTAATAAGAAGCTTAGAATATGACCATATATGATATCAGAGCATTGATTATGATTCTGGAATAAGTAAATGAAATTATTTAAATCATTATACAGGAGGTTCGAACACTTATGATGCAAATCGGACCTAAGGTAAGGAAAATATCACAATCTAATTTTTATCCGAGATTGATTATACTTTGGTATTTACTGGGGTGTATTTTATCATCCACATCCATGTTCCCTCAATATGTAATATTGTTTCCATCCACCTACAATTGTTTAAATCCAATTTTACTCTTCGGTGAGTTTTTAGTAAAGGATATGAAAGGAATCTTTTGTCATTTTTCGTACGAGGTACTTTTTTGACTTTTCCGACAAAAGTACGAGAAGAATGTTTTATAACTTAAACGGCATGAATGGATTTTTAAATAATTATTTCCAAGAAGATTAGTTTACAAGTTTTTATGTTTATTTTTAATCACCTTATTTTATTTTAAAATTGTATGACATGTTAAGAAATGAAAAAAAAAATTGAAGTAGAAAGGATATTTTCCTCAAGAATGGAGTTCACGTTTTTTTTATCAAAATTATTTTCTATCTAAGATAATATAGGGTTGTTTTTCTATCCCTATTATTACATTGATTTTGTTATGTTGTGATGGAATTATTTTTATTAATTCCTTTATTTTATATAAATTGTTTTATGATGTCACGATGTTTAAGAATCCCATTTTTATTAAATGGGTTATGCAATGATGTATGATTTATGATTTTGTGGCACACATAAGAATGGTATAATTATGATATGGGTGGGACCTATATCTCCCTTCAATGCATTGGGTAATGATTTTATATATCATGAGATAGACATGGATGGAACGGAAGGTTAAACTGGTTCAGTGAAACAGGACTGAAACGAGGAATGAACTCGGTTCAGAAATGGACCTTGTCAACTAAGATAGTCTTGGTAATGAGTATTGACTAATAAGAAATGATTCTATATGATTATGTGTGTATGCCACAATGCTTCATGTTTTAAGTTATGATTATTGTGATTACATTTCAATAACATGATTTATCCCATGTTATGAAATTATGATCTCATTTTCATGATAAGATTACCAAATTGATATGTTCTTATGAATATGATGTGATTGATTTATCTTTTGTTTACCCTTACTGAGCATTTGAGCTCACCCTTTTGTATGTTTTATTTCCCCCAGGTCAAGAAGAAGGTTATTAAGTAGGATATTCCAAAACAGACACTAGATATGATGAAATAAATCGGAGACAATGTAGATCCTTTATGAACCAATTGTTTATGTTTCCCAGTTTCTAATGACACTATACCTATACGATCCTTTCATGGTTTTTTTATATGTTGTAATAAGTGTGCTTCAATTTTTAATTATTTACAATGTATGTAAAGTATGGGTCTTTATAATAATATAATGAATTACTATTTTTATAAAACATCAATTATGTCAATTTTACAACATTTATTTCCTTGAATTTAAATAAACTTCATACAAAGAGATAAATATGAACCAAACAATTTAATAGTCTTATAACATGTAATATCTACTGATAAAATTCCTGAATGTAATTAATTATGTCATATAATATTTATTTTAATATTTAAAATATCATTTATTCGATATTTTTCTTAATAAAATAATTATTGTATTAGTGTTGTGTCAATGTCTATGGTAATTATTAAATCTATAAAAATAATAAATAATTCACATGATATAGATAATTTAATTATATTTTTTAAGACTAATTATTTTCTTATTTTCATCATGTTTATCAGAACCTTAAAATATTTATATTTATAAGAGATAATTGAGTGACATGTTGTCACTTTCTTTTATTTAAATAATAATTATATCACATTCACAGAAAAACTCCATTAAATGAATGAATTTGGATCCTTATGTCTTATGGGTAGTATTTTGTTCATAAAATAAGATTTTTGAAGGCATTAAGGTAATTTTATTATCTTTATCATATTATTTGGTATCTAAATTTACCTAATTTACCATTAACTGTGATAAATAAAAATTACCAAAGTTACTAGTAATAATATCCAAAACAATTTAGGTACTTATTTACTTAATTTAGACCTACTGATTCCAAATATAGAATAAATTTTTCAAAATCAAAACACATAAATTGAATTAATTAATTTAAAAATTAATTAATGTTATCAATGCAAGAAAAAAATTTTTAAGTAAAAATAATCAAAAGATTGACATGTGTTTATATCAAATTTTAATAAGAAATTAAAGAAAATGACCAAAATTGGATTTAATTATAAAAAAATAATATAAATATAATTTATATCTAATTAAAATTATAATTTATCAATAAAAATTAATTATATGAAAATACAGTTTTGAATTAAAATACAGTATTTTGCACTATTCATTAAAATATGAATTTTTTTTTCAGAAAATACCAAAATTTCAAAAAAAAGTAAATTTTGAGGCCCCACATCCAAGGATGAAGTTTATTTTAAAAAAAATTATAAAACATTAGAAAACTATATTTAAAATGGTTGCACCATCAAAAGGCGGTAATATGTTTTTTTAATATTTATTTTATTTGAAAAATTGAATTTGTTCTTATATCATGCATAGAAAACATAAATGATTAATTTTAAAAATTAATTTGAATATATAACATCTACATATGTCATTAATAAAATCCATAAAGAGTTGTTTTATTTTTTTACAAATTAACTTATTTACATTTAAATAGTTTTTTATAAAAATGCTTCATTTAAAAAAATGTTTTATTTTAATTTATAAATAAATAATCACAATATAATTAATTATATACATTTGTAGAAAATATTTTCATAAATTTATTAATACTATTAATTTCCACTATTTTAGAAACTAGGTGATAATTTAAGATAATAATATTTAGTTGTTCACATATACTCGGTCTTGGGTGAAATGTATTATATTAAAAGAACTTGAACATGTGTGTTACACAAGATAAGAATAGCGTTGTGTATACGGCAATCTATTCCAATGTTTCATATTGCAAATAATTATATTGATGTATCGTAAAACATAAGAAATAAAATAAATTAAAAAAATGCTATCATAAAAAATAATGGGGTGTTACATTCTACCTCCCTTAAAATGAATTTCTCCCTCAAAATTCGTTATTTTTATAACATGTTTATTACATGAAATTTTGTTTTATAGAAACCCACATCGTAAAAAGAAATACTAAAACATAATTTTGAAATATAAATGTAGAAATATAATGGTTACCCAAAGGGACACATCACTGGGTTACCAGAAAGGGGAACATATGTGGGAATTAAAAAGATGGATATGGAAGAAAAATCTAACCATAAAGTTATTATGGAGAGTGATAGAGAATAATGTTAGGAGAAATATACCATTAAAAATTAATTAATCTATGATGATTTAAGGGACTATCTGATTAATCAAATAAAAAAGTATTAGGATAACATTTTTGGTTTCAAGATGCATTTCCTAATATTTTAGAATTTTACATTAGATGAAGTACTTACCTGATTTCAGTACAATCTCAATACTGTTCATTCCATGAATAATTCCCAATTCATATCTTATTGAATGAAATGATGTTGAATTTGTAATTCCAGAAGTGTAAGAAGATCATCTGATCCATAAATTTAATGATAGGTCATTCTATCTATTTTTATAAAAAAAGGTTAGAAATTGTTGTCAAGAATGCATAAGTCTATATATGGTGAGATAATAATTTATTCTAATAAACTTTATCTGATGTTTAACATAAAATATCCAACAAAAATGATAACCTAAAAATCCATCTGAAAGATGAAAATCTAAAATCTATATAAAAAGGTTCACTAAATCATCTTAACATTTATCCCCCATATATCATAAGTTAAATTTTTTTGGTCATATTAGATAAATGTGAACAACTTCATAATGTTTTCTCTTGAATTAGGGTAATAACCTAAATCATCATATATCCTTTTTAAAAACATGCATTTTTTCTTATTCCAAAACTTATATGATATATTCCGCAAGTCCAAAAAAGTTATATACTTCATTAATGAAAACATAACCCTCTTTTAAAAAACTCGATAATTAGTCCCCAAGAAACTGAACATCATCCAATTTACTTATTCAAATCCAACATATCTTTATCCAAACACTATTATAAGGGACGTATTAATGTATATATTTCCCTTAATCATGTTTTCTACAAGTATATCACCTTGCCCTTAAATCACTTTTTTTGGATCCCTATAACTATACGACATATCTTTTCAAATCCTTAATGATTAACTTATACTGAAAATACTTATATATTTAATGATTCATAATATTTGAATTCAGAAACATATACACCTCAATCAACCAACCTTATTCTTAAACCATTACTAAAGATCTATCATCTATGTATTTCCTGAAATATGAACCATGTCTTAAGGTTTCTCAACCAGAAGCTTTTTATATTTAATGTAAACAATACTGGAAGAACGTCACATACATTTCACATGTCATTTACTATCTCTTTATCTTTAGCAATATGACCAATACTCATACCATCATCATGATTAACCTCATTATATTTCCACCTATGAAATAAATATTCATAATCCCCATAACATACACATCTGAATAATTTGATGATTAAAAATGTTCTATGTTGTTCTGGCCATTGACTGTGAACATAATGAAAAGTATGAGAAATACATATCATAGATTATAAAAACATAAGTAAGGTAAATTACATATAATATTTCTATCTATGATATCTTTGATTTAACCCTAAGTTAGTTATTATTTTCACAACAACCATTGTATTGTAACCTATACATAGACATAACCTTATGATATCCCTAGACATATCCTTATAAATATCTCTAGGGATATCACTATGGTTTTTTCATCCTAGATTCCAAAGGATGACGGAACCTTCACTCTGATACCAACACTAATGACGCAATAATGATGTACATGTACATTACATTTCTTTTTCTAATACTTAATATACTATAAAAATAGGCGCTCAGCGACCGTATTAGTATTATGTCATTGGAAACTCAGAAATAATTATTCTAGATTGTTGAATGATATTAAACATCTCTCATAAAGATCTCCCCCTTTAGTTTTCTACCTAAAACCATTATTTATATCATGGGGGAAAGAAAAACATAAAATGGTTGAGCTCAAATTCTCATTAAAGGAAAACATGGAAACCATAAACATAATAATGTAAAAATATGAACATAAATTTTTAATATCAAAATCGTGAGTAATAAAATAAACAGTGGTAGTACGTAAGGAGTAAATCCTAAATGAACACAACCCATGATAAAATATAATTTATATAAATGATGAAATTGTGGAAAAAATATTCATAGAAACTCATTTATGTATTATCCAAGGCTCATTTCCAAGACCATCATATTTGAAAAAAATCCATTTCTAACCCATGTATAGTTGTCGTTTCATCCCTGTATTGATGAACCGGATTTACCTGTCATTCCAAACCCATATTATTGAATCAGATTTACATTTAATTCATGTCATGTATATATTATGAGATATAAATCTTTACTTATTTCATTTTATGGTGATATAGGTCCCACCCGTTACATAATAAAAACCATACATATATGTGCCACAAAAACATAATCATTCGTCATAACATAACACATGGAATAAAATGGGTAACTTAAGCATCATTCCATCATAAAATAATCATTGTAAAACAAATTTATTTCATAAATATAATTCCATTATAAACATAATTATATCATAGAAATAACAAGGGTAGAAACATAACCATATTTAATGAATTCCATCTTTGATGGAAAATAATTTTGATACAACACATGAAATTAATTCTAGAAGAAATATATACTTTCTTCTTCAAAAACCTTTTCATTTCTCAAAATTATATAAAACATTAAAAGAAAATAAGTTAATTGAAAATAAAATTAAAATCTGGTAATGGATGCCTCATGTAAATAAGGCTTTAAAATCCACTCATGCGGTATAAGATAAAAAAACATTATCCTCGTACTTTTACCTAAAAAGTCAAAAATTACCTTGTATGGAAAATAAATGTAATATTCCTTCCAAACCATGTAATAAAAGTCATAATGGGTAATAATGATCTTTAAAATACATTGGTGAATATTAATCATTTTATGAAAACATTTTTTAGAATACATTTACATGGATGATAAATATACCCTAATAAATAATTACGTATAAACAATCTCAGATAATATTGAGATTGCAAAATTTTCCCTTACTAATTATAATCATTCGAATAATATGCCTCATAAAATAAAGAAAATTATTTACATATTTAAATTTAATAAACATTATAATAAGAATCATAAAACATTCATTATAAAAATAACCTCCATACAAATGAAATAGGTGGTGTATAAGGCATATGTCCCATATAAATAAATGTTATACAAAATAAGCCCTTACCTTAGGTCTTCTATCATTTGTGTGTATCTAATCATTCTGTATAATTATTTATATGATGTCATTGACTAATATCAGAATCATATTAATTTTTATGATATAATACATGATCATATAATCATTTATTTGGTAATAATATTTCATTATTACTCATTATTTGTGTACAAACATCTTTATTTTCATATGCATGTTTTGATGAATAATTTCCATTTATTTTTATTAGGTCATATTTATATCATTTAAAAAATCGTTTTAACATAATAAATATCATATTTCATAATTTTTTAAATTTATATAATCATTTTTTAATAGATATATTTTAAAATGAATCACATCGCATCATGGAGACTGTAGGTAATACGTACACATGGGAGATGATATCATAATGATAATTGTGAAATGGTTTGGAAGTTGATGGTATATATGTTCTTCCATAATCCATATAATGTTAAGATAATAATATATAGTTATCATCTCCATCATTATATCCATCCAAGTGAGGACGTGGTGAAAAAAGATTACACCATGGCATGGACACAGTATGTCGTACATACACACACGTTGTGATTTTGTTCTTTGTAGGATGGAAAGAAGGTGGAATATATTTGTTTAGTAAATATAATGAAATATTATAATATTAGTCAAAATAATGTAATTAAATTATAATGAAACAAATAATGAATAATAAATTGAAGAAGAAAAAAGATTAAAAGAATCGGTAGATAAGAATACATATTTCTCAACATGATTTTTATAAATCTCCTCCTAACGGCACTAGAGTTGGTCTTTTGTTAAAATAAGAACCTCTGTAATTAGACTAAGAAAATTAAGAGGGAAAAAATATAGTGTATGGATAATAATGAAGGCTAAAATTAAGGTGAAGACATGAGAGAGGAGGTGCCATTTAATAATTGAGGAGATGGGAACCCTTTTATATTATTTTAATATTAAATTAATATAAATTAGTTTTTTAAACCAAAAGAATGAAAATTTAAATATGTACAATATAAGATGATTATATTTTGAAATAATCTCATGAAATAATTTTTTGTCATGTATTTATTTTATTCTAAACCATATCTTTTTTGTTTACCCTTAAATATTATCTTTTAATTTTCATTTTCATTTTAATTATTAAGAGGTTATCAATTTTACTTATATGTGCGAAATTAATGATAAGTTTTCACATAAATAATGTTTAGACGTTATCATAGTCACATTGTGATTTTAAAAGAAATTTATAATTTGAAAATAATTTAATAAATTTTAAATTTTTTAAAACATCCATTATGTCAAATTTACACTATTCATTTCATTAAATTTAAGTAAAATTAATACAGAGAGATAACTTCAAAAAAACCACTTAATAGTATTAAAACAAGTAATAGTCACCTATAAAATTTTTTTATAGAATAAATTATGTCATATAATATTTATTTTAATATTTATAGTATTATTTATTTTATTTTTATCGTAATAAAAATAAATATTGTGTCACTGTTGTGCCAAAAATTATGGTAATTATTTAATCTATAAAAATTATAAATAAATTAACACGATGTATATAATTTAATTATATTTCTGTATACTACTATGTTTTGTTGTTTTATTAACTTTATCACTACATTTAAATTTTTATACTTATAAGAGATAAGAGAGTGACATGTTGTCACTTTCTTTTGTTTAAATAATAATTACATCACATTTATGAAATGAAGTCTAGTAAAAGAATCAATATTGATCCTTTGGTGTTAAGGGTATACTTTAATTCATACAATAACATTTTTTAAGGTGTTAAGGTAATTTTATTATCAAAATCATATTATTTTTTACCCCAATTAACCTGATTTACCTTTAACTATAGTAAATAAAAATTACCAAAGTGACTATTCATAATGTCCAAAAAAATAAAATGGACCTTTTTAAGTAATTTGGACATAATTATTACAGATATGGAATCTGTGTTTCAAAATTAAAAACATAGAAATTTCAATAATTAATATAAAATAAATTCTCATTGTCAAAGATAAGAAACAATTTTTGTTAAATAAAAACGATCAAAAGATTGTCATACGTTTATATTAAATTTCAATGTGAAATTACTTCCAATGAACAAAATTGTTTTAAATGATAAAAAAAATTTAATATACTTTAAAACCAATTTAATGATAATATATCTATAAAAATAAATTAAATGGAAAGACAATTTTGAATTAGAATACACTATTTTTCACTATGCATTAAAATAAGAATTTTCTTAGAAAAATACCAACATTTCATCCAAATAAATTTTGATGTACTTCTTCCAAAAAAGATATTTATTTCTTCAAAAGGAAATTATAAATGTTTAGAAAACTATATTTAGACTGGGTTCTCCATCAAATGGCGTTAAAACTGTATTTTTTTTAGAAAATTACATCTTTTTCCAACAAAAAAATTGAATTCATTATTATATCATTTGTAGAAAAAATATATGGTGAATTTGAAACACTAATTTTAATATATTACATATATATATCAATAATAAAATCCATATAGTGTGATATTCTTATTTTATAAACACACTTATGTTCATTTATATTGTTTTTTTGATAAATGTTTTCTAAAATGGTTTTAATTTCATTTTTATATAATTGTTCACAAAATAATTATTTAAATACCTATTCAAATGATATTTTTATAATGAATTAATACTTTTCATCACCACCATTTTAACATCTTGGTTATAAAGTAACATAATTATATCTAGTTGTTCACTTATACTCTGTCTTTCGTGAAATGAATTTTATCAAAAGAATATGAAATAGTGTGTATCACAGGACAAGCATAGTGTCGCGTATACCAAAATATAAGCTGATGATTCATATTGTAAAAACTTATATTGTTGTATCGTACAAAACATGACATGAATTAAATTTAAAAAAAAACTCTATCTTCTAAAAATCTTGGGGTGTTATAGAAATGTTATTTTTAGAATGAGTTCTCAACTAATAGTGAGAGTCATTCCACTCTAAATCATGTAAAAGTAATGATCTTATTTGAATTTTATAAATTTAAAATCATTTATATATACCACATGGATGAATACTAGTAATGGTGAACTACAAAAATTTACTTATGTGTGTGATTTATCACATTTATATTTAGAAAAAAAGGGAGTGTTCCTACTAGTTATGGAACATGATCACTGAGGGTACACTATATTTTGGAATACCCTCATCCAACCTAATTTTATGGTATTATCCCTATTCTATAAGAACATGTGTTATGAGAGTGGATGATATGGAATTATCATTGATTAAAAATTTAATATCATTTCTTACAAATTATTTCCTCTCATCTAATTATATATAAATCCTATAGAATCACTTATATATTCTGATATTTTATTAACCTAACTTTTAACCATGGAAGAATATTATGAATTACTATATTTTATTAACAAAAATAGTTTTTATATGAATTTCATATAGGTAATTATTGTTAACATGGAATGTTGATCACTTAAAAAAGATATCCTAAATAATTAGATGGAAATGAAAAAGGACTCAATAATTTTTGGGTAGATATTTAAAATATTGTTTTTATGAAAGTGATGATATGTATGCTAAATGATTCCATATGAGAAACATTATTATAAACAATAAATGTGAAAATGGATAATGAATCTAAATTGAATGTGTTCGGGTATATGTTTTAGGAATTGAGGTTTTGTCTAACTAAATCGATTAATGTATTATTTAATTAGGTGTATATGATTTTGGTGGATATTCATATATTTATATAAATTATAGATGATTTAAATATTAAGAATCACATATTAAGATTATTTCCACCTCACTTCAATCTAAACGTTTTAGTGAATGAGGATAACTATCCATGTATGGTATCGGTTAATTACTAGAAATGTATTACTATAGTATAGGATATGGGAAAACTGAGTATAATCCAATAAAAATGGAGATATATAGTCATGTTATATTCAAGTTAATAATGAATATAACTATCAAGGATGATACATTGGATAATAATGTCAATGAGGTGATGTCATTAATTCTCTCAAATCGGAAAAGTTGATAAGGAAAGCTCAATGGAAATATTTCACTCACAACCTTTTTATGTGGAATGTTTTGAATAGTTTCTTCTAATTATCCACTAAAATAATATTATTATTATAAGAAATATTATCCAAGGAATAAATCCACTAAGGATGTAAATTTTAGAGGAATACTAAGGATAATTTGTTATAAAAATATATTTCATCCATAAGATGTTTATGTCTTAGAAGAATCATATGTAAAAGAACCTTATGAATAAAAATATATTGATGAATTCGTACATGTAGATATAATTTATAAACCACAATTTGGGGAATAATTTAAATTATAATAATCTAATGTTACGTGTAAATTTGATCTCAAAGCTAAACTAGATTATTAACATTATAATAATTATGTTTAGTGGGAAATAGAAAGAAATATAATGTCGTAATATATCAATTAATATTTTATATACAAGAACAGTAAGAATAGAATGATTTATTAATGGAGGATACCAAAATATTCAAATATGAGAATATATAGAACATAAAGAAGGCTCATTAACTCAATCAAAATGTAGTGGAGAAAGCTATAATCATTGGTATTTTTATCAAAATAGTAAAAAAATGGTGTAAGTGGAGAAAACATATCCTAGGAGAGGTCATTAAATTTAGATGAAAACATAAATATCAATAAGAATATATATATATTGGAATAACCATGTGATGTCAGCTCTTATAGCTTATTGATAATGTTATATAGATGCATTGAGAACCCATAAATAATCTTAATGATTTTTTAAATGTTATTGTTACCATATGAATTCCAGGTATTCATGGTGATTAATCACAAATAAAATTTTCTAATTGTTAATTTATTGAAACAAGATACCACACCAAGTAAAATATTTAAAATTGGCGAGACCCAAAATACATAAAAAAGCACCATTGAATTTTTTTCCTCATATTTTTAAATTTTTTAGGAAGTATAGGGAAAAGAGTTCCATATTAAAAGTGACTTAGAGGAACATAAAAAAGAGATAGGCAAGTAAATTTTAAAACTATTATAATATTTTGGATTGATTTTTTTGTATAAATGATATAAAAAAATTCCTCATATTAACCATTATTGATATAAATGGTTATGCTATGAGAGAAACTATGTTGTGTAAACCAACAATAAATCAAGACACCAAGGAAAAAAACACAAAATATGTTTATGGTTTTGAATAAAGTGGGGATATGTTATATTTTAAGGGAGGGAATGCATATCAATTATAAAAAGACATGAAATTACACATTTATCGTAAAATTATGGGGATTTAAAATGTTTTAGTGTTATATATTTATATATAAGTAAGGTATTAATCCACTGTTTTTAATCTTGGATGTGTATGGGCTTACCACATATTGAAAAAATAGAAATTTATTAAGGATATAAAATATAATAAGTAATGAGTCATAATATAATGTAATAATTAATACATGGATATTATTATCTATTTGAAATATAATATTCGAAAAAAGGAAAGGGAATGAAGTATTCATTGGTTTTTGGTCAAAATGTTTTATTTTAATGTAAATTATGTGACTTAGTTAATGGTATATACATTACAAAAAGGATGTGTACTATGAAAGAAAAATATTATGTAATTTTGATTCTATGAATTAAGAAGAAAATAAATAAATACCATGTTTATATTGAATAATATAAGTGATTTATCACTAAAAGGCTGAAAGCACAATGTGATACAAACAACCTTAAATGTTGAGAAACAATATATGTGATGAATTGATAAAACATGAATGTGAAAGGGAGGTTCGAATAATTACATGTGGTCCTATTTATACATTTTATGTTTTTAAAAAGGGAAAGGCTGTTTGAAACATTGTAAATTAAATGGATAAGAAATCATTGAGATTAAATAAACTAGTACATTCTGAAGTTTATGGGGTGATATTAAAAGGGACTATAAATGTAAAATGGTATTATCGTTTTTTTCAAGGAAGATCAAATAAAACTGGAATTGTTTATGGTGATCCCTCATAAAAATGAGTTTTACAACATCATAACATGATATTATAGGCTGTTGGAGAAATTTATTTGGAATAAAATTATAAAATTATAAAATATAACAGGTATTTTGTTTATAAATACTTAAGAAGAAGACTATATTAGAATGTACGGGATTAGGAATCATGTTTTAGTGTTGTGAACACATTAAAATAAAATATTTTTTAAAATTAAAATCATAATGAAAATTACATGTCATGGACAAGGATCATTAGAGAAATATACTAAAGAAGTTTTGGAAAGATGTGGTCTTGAAATTATTCTTCATTATAAATCATCATACATAAATATTTTATTCTCATGAATGGAAAATTATATCACATTATTAAATCTGGAGGAGTTGAAACAGTTTTTAATAGATATTAATTAATTAGGAAATCCTATAAATGTTTTAATAAATAATTTGGAATATTTTTTAAAGTAATATTTTCACTGTTGAGGAAAATGAAAAAAATATTATACAAATCAATAAAGAAAATTTTAAAAAATGAGGTGTTTTTCGAGTATTTTAAGTAGTGTAAATAATAAATATGATTATTTAGATAAAATAATTAATTACTATGAAATGAGATCAAGTTATTCAATGATAATGAAATAAATAAGTAGAGCTAAAACTAAAAAGCACAACATTATTTGTAATAAGAAAGCTATTGTTCAAATTTTAAGGATAATGTATCTAAAATAAAAAATTATTTTATGACTAATATATCTTTATAATTTTCATTATGATACACAATATGAGTTTTTGATCAATGATATAAATTAAGAGATTCATAAAATTGATTGAAATTAATTATGGGAGATTATTGGAAAGTTAGAATATAATCAAAACCAATTGATTTTTTTCTAAAATAAATAAAGCACGGTGTCTCAAAAATATTATAATTTTTTATAAAGGTTAACCCAAATTGTATGAACAAATACTAATGCAAAAATATCACCTACTGAATGATTAGAAATTATTTTATTATTTTCTTGTATAGTGGTAGAAATGAAGTTTAATATTTTGTAAATGGATGAAAAATAAACATTTCATAATCTATATATTATAAAAGAATTATATATTTAACCATTGTGTAAAAATTATCGGTCATCATGTGTGTTCTTATTTTTTAATTTGAATTTAATTTAATTTTAATTTCATTATTAAAATCATAAATTTAGAGGCTTTGTGTAATGGATATGAGATTAGGGGTAAAAGTGAGGTATTTCTTGTCGAAATATAGCAGGAGGTACCACTGCATACCTAGTAATGGTTTTGGGATCCCCCGTTATCAAAGGTAATGTGGCATAAGATTCTTTAAACTAGACCCTAGGTTTCAATTAATATTACACGACATGTTCGATAATTTCTATTTGGATATTATACATCAGCGAGATATAGTTTGTTAACAAAATACCAAAGGGGTTACTTAATATATTTAATGCAT
Source organism: Viscum album (assembly GCA_963277665.1). Lineage (NCBI taxonomy): Eukaryota > Viridiplantae > Streptophyta > Magnoliopsida > Santalales > Viscaceae > Viscum > Viscum album. The sequence goes on from OY728125.1 coordinate 1,618,721,197, forward strand.
AAATATTCATAAAATTCCTATATGTGGGGTTAGGTTTTTTATCACATTTCTTCAAAAAAGGTATGATTATTAAATTATTTTACACTATGCTCACTTCCTCATTCTATATATTCCATAGGAGATTTCTCTACCGATTCATGGAATATTTTTGATCTATACATTAGGTGTTTGATTTAAAATGATAATATGTCTATAATCCCTATCATTTTCTTAGAGTTATTGAGGGATCGTTACTAATGTATTTTAATATTCTTCTATTTTACTAGTTTGATACATTGGTGGATCTATTAAAGATGCAAAAGACTCACTTTTGGTATGATTTTTTACTTATTAATTGATATGTGACCTATTTATTTTTTTTGAATATAATCTATTGTTTAAATATTAATTTTAAACTAATATTAATTTTTTTATTGTCTTTGTGATTAATTAGATGATAATAATTTTTATCTTTATGAGAAGGATTATAAAAGGTCTATTATGTATTAAGGATATATTTTTATTCTAATTGATAATTTTTACTTTTTATAATAAAAAATGTAATAAATTTTTATATTCTATACATATGATTTTGATATGATGATATCATTACTAAAAAATTAATAATTAGCTTTGTGTGTTGAAATTTAATTTTTGTGTTTGTCATTTAATTTCTTTATATAGGACTAGGATAAAGCCCAATGGCCCTATCCCATTTATCAAGTTTGAGAAAATGTAAAATAGTGAATATGGGGTAAAAAATGGTAGAAAAACACTCGTAAAAAACAAATTAGTGTCAAATAAACAATAATAAAGTACCAAAACATGGATCACTAAATGTCAAAATAAATAGCATGAGATTAAGTTTGTTGTGAGCCTCACCCACCATGACCATGAGGGATGCATCCAATACATGGGTTCTGGCTTAAAATTTATATATTTTATCTTTTACAAGACTCATAGTCTTCATTAGAATAAAATTTAGCGGATTTTATTGAACATATATATTTAGAGTCCACATCATGATATTCACCCTTCATCTTAATAGAGATAGTAGTGTAAGTTTATTCCTTTCAATGATTAAAGTATTACCATTATCAATTTGAACAACGCACAACTAATTAATTAATTTCAATTTAGGAAGTAGAAGGATCATCTTCAAGAAGATTAAATGTAATGGTAGTAGACACCATAGATTTAAAAGAGTTTAATCTATTAGAATTGACAATATTGACCAGTTTCCTCGACCTAAGTCTCATAGTACTTGTAGAAACAACATTAATGTTGACAACTTCAGAGGGAACCCCCTTGGGAATAATAATACCACTTCCACTAGTTATAGATATCGTAAAGAGATTTACATCATTATTCTTACTATGAAAACAATCATTGATAATGGACTTTACAGTTTTACCATAAACAGTTTCACACATGATGGGTTTTATAGCTCGAGTATCCAAACCAGACACAACCAACATCGGTGATTAATTTCCAGTGTGAAAAAAAACCAAACCCCACATCCAATAATCTATTTGAACACTAATATTGAACTAATTATCTAATCAACTACCTTAATTTATGGTAGTTTTCTCCATTAATAGAATAATACCTTGATCCGAACAATAATAAGTAGTCTTATCCTTGATCTTAGAATTGTAATTATTTACAACTTTATGTCCAAATCTAAACCTCAAAGTTTCGACCATAGATCATAGAGCACAAAATTGGTTCCCACCACATGGATATAGAATTTAAATGATTGAGTCACCCATAGGCTGGAATAGTTTTTCTAATAGTATCATATTATTTCACTTTTCCTTATTTGAATAAGATCATTCACCAACATAGAACCTTTATTACCCATGTTATCAATAAAATGAAGATACCTTATATCTTATCGATCAAATTATTCTAATTTAGTCTTAGCCTCTAATTAGAAAAAATACACTACAATAGTGATGCCAGTATTCCCCATTTGAGTTTTTGAAGATCCAAGAAAATAAATTTTTTAGGCATGTGTATGTGAATTTTTCACACATTTATTCCTAATTTTCAATAGAAAATAATTTTAAAAAAATAATTGGCCATCATAATCCACATAAGAATGTCTCTTATTGAATCCCCGGTCCATGTCTCTAGAAACATCATTATTGATGTACTTAACCCCTATAACTCATGATAGATTATTCATTTTTACTGAACCACCCATATTAGTCTTATTTTGAGTCCCCATCTGAATGTTTGCAACCACCACCCAAATTATATAAAATGGCCCACCATGAAACTTATCTCCATAATTATCATCCTTGTGTGAAATCATATTTATTTATAATGGGTCTGTGTATATCATATCCTTCTCTTATAAAAACTTAGATTCCCTATTTGATCTAAGAATAACCAAATCTAAGTCAGCATTAACCACCAACTAATTGAATTTCTATCAACAGTTGTCTAAAGTGTTTCCTTTCACACCAAAATACCTACAGATAATACTTCAGTGATAATGTTCTTATTTATTGATAAGGTCATTATATCTATTATGTAAATCATGAACTATCTCAGACTCAACTTCAAAATAAAATCAATGATCAGTGGTAGATAAAATAATTTGACTTAATAAGGGGGAATGTAAGGTCAACCTTTATAAAAATTATTTTGAAGTAACTATATCTTTCCATTTCTATCTATTTATCCATTTTAATCAGAAAAACAATAGTATAATAAATTTCATCTAATTTTTTGGGATCTAGAAGAACTATATCATAAATCTAATTTAGATCCTTACTTGAGTGATAAAATATTTATATTTAAGTTGTTGGAAATGGGATCCTAATCTCAAATAAAAAGATTAACCAGTTTCATATTAACAAAGCTGAGTCCCCATGTTTTTTATTTTAACTACACATATAAGAAAACAATATAAAAAGATCATTTTCCAATAGATTTTATACACCATCCATAAAATCCCAAAATCAGTAATAAATATTTTCTAATATATAAAATACCTAATCTATTTTCAGTTGGTTGTAATGAAAAAATTAGAAATCATCTAATGATTAAATTCATTCATCCTATCTAAAAGATACCATAATACAATTCAATAAATCCATATCACATTTTTTCAAAAATATTTCATGTGGTTGAATATAAATTATAACAAAAAATCCATAGTGAAAACTCCAACCTTTATAGTCCCTAAAATTGTATCTGGAACCATATAACATTTCAATTTCAATATATCTTTAAATGGATCACAAATATTTGAAATAGTAAATCCTACAACTACCTAAGTATAATATGAATTACCATTCAAATATCTTTCATGATCCTTAGGGGCTGAAAAATCAACCTTCTCAATACCCATTATAATAGAACGAAGGGAGTCATAAGAAAAACTTTAATAAGAATTATTAGAGGTATAATTTTTTATAGAAACAAAAAAAAAATAAGATTGAACAAGCCAATGAAACTGTAACTTGAGGTGTAGCTTCATGCCCACCATGATCTCCCAATTCCAACTCCAAGAACTACTCCAATCATTTGGTATGGTAATTTTTTGTTCTCTTTATTATGATATAATTTCAAATTATTATAATATGTACATAGGTGAATTATGAATAATAAAATATGTGAAAATTATATGTTTTTGTTTTTAAATATGTGAATGAATTTTTATTTCATATTTGAAATCATTTTTTATTTGGTGAAAAAATACATAGAGATGTGTTAGAAGATATTTTTATTATATTATAGTAATTTGTTTGTGATTTTTTATGTTATAGAATTATGTGTAATTGGTATAAATTATATTTCAATATATATAAAAGGTCAATATAAGGGAGATAGTTTGTGTTTTGTTGAAAATAAGACAAATATGGAATTAGGTGTATAAATTGGGAATTTATTAAATATTTTTATGCTATAATATAAAAATTAATGTACGAGAAGAGTGTACATGAATTTTTCATTTAGAAAATAATTTATTTATTTAAGTGGGGTACAAAGGAAATTGATATAATAATATTATGTGAAATTGTATACATGTTTTTTAATATAATAACCTAAATACATTAATAATTTAATTCAAAGAGTTTGGTCATTATATAGGGATTATGGAGTTAGTTTATGATCTGAGATGTTGAATTATGTGCCATGGGTTTGGCAGAGACTTTTGTTTGGCCATGAATTTTTTTATATGAAATGTTTTTTAATGGAATACACATTATTCCATGAGTTTTTAAAAATGCTACATGATCTATGAGGTTGGATACTATATTTTTTGGTTATTTTTTATAACATTTAATGATGTATGAAAAATTTGGTAAATGAGCTCCCTTATTTTTTGGATGACACCCAAATCCATACATGTTCATGTTGTATATGGTATTTTGTTTCTACTAAAATTATTTCTCATACCATAATTTACACCTATCCTATAATGTTGATTACATGCATGGTGATTCATGTAAATGCGAAGGACCTAAGTAGGTGGGAGTCTATATAAATAAAAATCATGGAGTTAATATCTTGTGTATTTTATTTCCTATTTTTATTGATAAAAAAATACAATTGGGCATTATTAATTTGATTTTGGTGATTATTCTTTAAAAAATTGTAATGTTTAGGTGGGGAATTACAAAATTCAATGAATTTTTTTTACGAGGAAATTATATTTAGCTAATATTGTAGAAAGGATAATAAATGATGGGACATGGCATGAGAGCTATTTTTATGTTAATATCCATCATAACTGTAGAAGAATTATATGTTTCCTTAGTATAATGGGATTAAATTGTAATGATTTATACATGATATTTTAGTGTATAAAACTCAATCTAATTGAATCTTAGTATTGAGTTATTCATACATAATTTTCACATATAAAATGATAGAACATGTACATGCATGTAAATGTGTTTGATTATTGAATTAATTTATCTTAATTGATTTTAGTGATGATAAAATAATTAGTGTCTCCTATAATAATTTATTGAATCTAAATAAATTGACTAATAGTTTTGGAATACATTTTATGATTTTATGTGATTATTTTTATTTAACTAATTAACTTGTGACAATTTATTGGGAATTAAGTATTTTGTTTTTATTTTTTGAATTATTTAATGTTTGTTAATAATTGCTTTGTAGATTTTTAAATAATATTGGATCCAAACAAGAACAATGACGATCCTCATAGATAAGAGAAAAAGGACAATAGATCTATTATAGGGAATATAAAGAAATATGGTGAGTATGTTTCCCTTGAGAGATTTATATAGTTTGAAGTTAAATTATTATACTACATAGATTATTCATAAAGTGATTTAGAAAATTAAGTAATGACCATATCTGGATATTATAAAGAGGACTGGTATAGTTTAATATTTACAATCACTACACTGTCCCATAATTAATAGATATAATGGACCCATGGTGTCAAAGAGTGACTAAAAATGGATTAGTTATTTTATCGTATTAATGTTCCAAACAATAAGAATGTAAACATTTAGTTTTGATGCTAAAGAGATCTGTCTATTGTTTGGGGAGATTTGAGTACTAGATAAGTGAAATGATTTAGATAGATGAGATGATTTTTAAGACCAATTATTTTATTCTATATTGAGATATTAATATTGGATTGGGGTCCAGAATCTTGGTAGTTGAAATTGAGTAGTATGTATGTTCTTGATTATATATCTATGTTTATATAATTTATCTAATTTAATCTGAATATAGGTGGTGATGATTCTTTTAAATCTTATCATTTTGAGTATATTTAATTTTTTGATACTTTTTATGGTAACAAATTTCTATTTTCCAAATTTAAAAAAAATGGTAATATACAATCCCATAGCCGAGAGGAATTCAGAGGTGTAATTAAGGGCTTTTGTGGGTATTGGTGGATTTTGAGGATTTATAAAGATAAATTTGTATTATTATTATGTGGTAGTGATAAATTAATCAGTTATGATAAGTTATTTTATTATCCTTCCTCTATGTCAAGGGAATTATTGAAGTTATTTATGTGTATCCATAATGTATGTAACTAAGTTGTATGTCCCAATAAACCTAAGAATTCCATTCTTGTGAAATTATTTTTTATCTTCAAAAATTATTTTATAAGGCGTGTTAAATGGGTAGAGGATGATATTATTCTTTGAATCGGGAATCTTGGGTATAAGATAATTAACAGTAATAGAGTTATAGTCATATGTATTATGAGTGGTTTATTATCAATGGATTCCAGGATTCTCAGGGTTAGGATCAGAAAGAAGATTTAGCATAGGGGATTTTGGTGACACTAGGTCAGGGTAAATGTATAGGTTGTGATCAGTTATTTTATATTGGGAAAGAGACAATAGATATTAGTAATTGATATTTTGTTTTCATAAGTATGATGGTGGTTTATTATACCTTGTTTAGTGTTTTTTTGAAACTAGTGATTCAAATTAATTTCATTTAGTGTGTTTGGTATATAATTTTGATTCAGATATTGATTTGTTATCAAGATATTTAATAATGAATTCTGCAGTTGTAAGAATAAATGATCCAATTGTAAGGTTACATACATATTCTACAATTATTAATGGATTTTTATGTCTTTGGTACTTATTTATTTAGAGATGAATTATTTTTAGGATATTATTGGGATGGATTAGGTAACATGTTTTCAAGAATGCATAATTCATTCTATAACATGGGTTTCTTTCTTTCAATCTAATGATCAATCTTATGTTTTTATAGTAGACTGGTATTATAATTCTAACAAAGAAATTTTCTATTTAGGGAAGATAAGGATAATAATATTATAAATTTAAAGGATAGTTCTTGAACATATTAAGGGTGCTGATATTGTTTTTTCATTTTGTGGGGTTTTCATCTTTATCATGATTTATTTTGGATCATATTTGTAGATCATATATTGATAGATTCATGGTAAAATTAGGATCATGGAGATTTTTCTTTCCAATTATATTAGATATTTTGAGTGATCAAGGATTATATGATGTTAATTTTAGATCTAAGAAGTGAAATTCAATAAACATGCATTTTTAGAATTTAGAATATGATTATATATCAAAAAAGTTATAGTTATGATGTCTTAGAGAATTACAATGAATGATTTCAATATAAAAATTTTATTCCTCTTCTAATCAATACCATTGATTCATTAAATACATATGTTATCTCACTACAATAGTGATTAATTAAACATTGAATATTTTTATTTTCTTGATGGATGATGGATGTAGAGTTTTATTTCAAAAGTCTAATATATGATTGATATTTTCACGTATTCTTATTTTTTTAGATCTTGGGAAATACTATGAGGTTTTTTGTAGTGTATTCAATGTGAACTTGGGGTTTGCGTTGATTCAGGTAGGATGATTAGTGTCATATATATCTCATCATATTAGGCCACATGAAAATAATTACACAACCCATGATCTTGAATTTGTTTTAGTGGTTCATGTGATTAAGAGTTTTAAATAACATCTATTATTTAAAAAGTTATATATATACATATTATATGATCTTGTTTTATATAGTTTACCAATATGATTTTAATATTCAATTTAAATAATGAAATTATTGTATTTAATCACTAAATTTTGGTATCAAATATATTATTGGAAAGGGAAATATTTATTTAAATTATTAGAGAAAGCAATATGAGGCGAACTATGTTCGTGAATGGAATGAAAAGTGACAAATTATGCCCCTTTTTTATAATTACAAATTGAATAGGAAGATTATGTAGTCTCTTTACATTTTACTACCACTTAATCCTTGATATTGTGAGAGAAAAAGTGTTAGCGATTAGTTTTTGAATGGATTATTAATCACGAATAACTATATAGTCGGGAGTAGATACCTGGATAAACACTTGATATTAATTATCTTATATATTCAAATTAAGGATTCTTATTTCAATAGTCTTACACGAAGAAGTGATGAAGGAATTTAATGATTATTTATGGGAATTCCATCCTATATTAACTACGATATTCCATAATATTCATTGTCCCTTTTAAAAGAATGGAATGGTATTGTACATGGGTAGACGTACCTCAAGGTTTCTTACCTATCTGTACACAAAATCTGAATATCAAACACCAGATAGTATGATATAAAAATTATATATTTTTAAGTGTAATTTATACGATGTTAAAATAGATTTTATTTGTATTTGTTTGAGATCATCCAAATGTGGAGATATTTTTTGGGTTATTATTTTTCAATTAACTGAAGTTTCACATTTTATTTAGCTCAATGAAATCAATATACTTGATGAGATTGTGAAGATTTAATTTTTAAATATTATGAAATATTATAAGATACATTGTATAATACTATTTGATTATGATGTGAGGTTTATATATTGATTCTGCAAGTACTTTTAAAAGTATTTTAAATACATTGGTGAAGTTTAGTATAACATAATATCCTCATAAAGATAGGCAATGTGATCACACAATACAAATTTATGAGGATATAATTCATGAAAATATATAATAAGATATTGGTGTGTGGTAAGACCATGATACATTCCATTTAATTTATTACAATAAATGGATATAAACCATATATATTAAAATTTATCAATTTTATGCATTATATGGAATCTTATATTGATCATATTTATATTGGACAGAAGTTGGGGACATGACATTCACAGGGCCCAAAATGGTATAAAATTATTTTTATAAATTTATGATAATAAAGAAAAGATTATCCCCAAACCATATTAGTCAGAAGTAATATGTCATCCAAATATGCTGACTTCTTGAGTTTTTTAGGTATTGTGTTTTTCTTGTCTCTCACCTCATTTGAGATATATATGTTTTTTTAAGTAAAAAATTTTTTCTCCAAGATTTTTTGGTTACCTTGAGCTAATAAATAGGGTTAAGAAATTTTATTATTAATTGTAATTTCATTTAAAATATATTGGGATACATGATTTATTCCATGAGTCATAGTTGAAGAAATATTAATTTACCTCATCTCATTTTATTACTTTTTTATTGTTGAATTAGAATTAGATGCATCATCTGTTGTGAGACCAATATATATTATTGATAATAGTGAGATGAACTTTTAAGAGAATATCATGCCTCCTATACTAGTATTATTGAATTTTAGTGGAATAAAATATGATATTTTGGAGTAAGATGCTGATATAATATCTTAATACCCAAATATATGAATTAGAGATACTTAAAGACAGTTCACATTGATGAGATGATATGTGGTGGAGAGTTTTTTTAGTAATCTTCATATTAATGTGAATTCTTATTTGATAAATATTTTGATTATGTTATATTTTTTAAAAAAATTTCATTTTCATTTTTTAGAGTGGGGGAAGGTAGATGTGAGGTAAAATGGAGGAAGCTCTATCTAGCATAAACATGAGGTACCAATAGGTGTTCAATGGGGATGACTGGAGTACACATTATCGATGAAATTGGGGTTAAACACTATTGGTATAATTAATTTGCGGTTAGTGGATATTTACTAGGAATTCAGTGTATTTATTGTTTATTTTTTAAAATGGGGGTATTTTGATTGATTTTTTATGATAATAATTTGTGATTTACTAAAATTTCATAATTTATAATGTGATAAAAATGGGAATTTTTTTAATTCTATGATTTTCCCCTTACTCTATCTTGATTTGTTAATTTTGCTAAATTATCTGTGAAATTTTAATAAATTTGTAGATTTCGATTTTCATTGGTAAAAAGATTTTAAAATTTATCATTTTCATCAAATTGAAAGTGTTTTAGTAACTATTATCTTTTTGTATTCATTTAATCACTTTATTTTGAAAATTATTAAAAAAAATTGATATTGTCAATTAATTTAACCTTTTATTATAGTGAGAATTTTTTCTTTATTAATGAGTTGGTGGCTCCACATACTTTTGGGTGATTAATTGAGTATTTATATATAATTTGTGGCCAAAAAACGAGGTTTTTCCATCTGTGTGGGAATAATGTGAAATGAATTATTTTCATTATAATGGGAGTGATTTTATATGTATTATTTTTGTGTTAATAATAAATTTTGATTTATAGCTAAAATTTTGAATTAACATTAAAAAATATTTTATTATATGATTATTATAATGAGTTTGATGTTATCGTTATCAATTAAATTAATATTTATATTTGTGTGATGAAATATGCACTATTTATTTTGTATATTAATATGCAGTTTTTTTATTGTGATATAATTTATATTGTTGTTGTATGTAAATAGGTGATTTATAGATGATATTGTTGGGGTAAATTTCCCTTTCTTGATTTTATATTAGTAATAGAATATTTATTTCATATTGGAAAATAAATTTAAATTTTGGTAAAAACTCATGGAGACGTGTATGAATAAATAACATTGACATTATAATAATTTTATATGAGGTTTTATATTGTATAATGTTTTGTAATTTAAAGAAGTTATATTGAAAAATATAAGTTTATGTTAAAAGGGGTTCATTATTTTTTACAAGTAATGGAAATATTGAATTGGGGGTTTAAATTATGAATTTAAAGATAATTTTGGTCAAAAATATTTTAAATTAATGTATAATAAGAGCTTATGGTATTTTTATATTTTAATGGGTAAATTTAAAATAATTAAATTTGTTACGTATTATAAAATGGGAATAAATATGGGATTTTTGTGATAAATTTTAAACTTATATATAATATTTAATGAAATAACTCTTTTATTTTGTTATTTATATCTCCTTAGATAATTTTTAGTGATATTTTTTTTATCCTATGACATAAGATTATTAAATGACATTGATTTTATTTTAATGTTTTTAATCAGAGTTATATTTTTTTCCTTGGGTTCTGAAAAGACATACTTTATACCATTTCTTTGAAATAACTCTATAACATTCACATATTTTTTTCCTATACACTTTGGTTGGTGTTCAGATTTTTAAATATTATTGGTCAATTTTGGTATATTCGTTTCATGATGATTTGGATAACACCAAAATTTTATCAAATTCATAATGTTTATGATTTGATTAATTAATTTAATATACTTTTAACATTTATATATATGAGAATTACACTCTAAGGGATGTTTGGCATTATTATTTCTTCAAACGATATTATTTCTGGAAACTTGTACTTACAAATCTAATGTGTATGAATATTATATATGTGGTGATGTATGTATAGAAATATATACCTTAGTAGCTGAGTGTTAATTTTTTTCAATGTCATATAATAGTTTTATATATTTTTCATGTTGTATAATATTTTTTTCCATCTTCTAAAATTCTAGAATGTATGTTATGTTGTTTATAAGACTTTTACCTAGGATATATTTTATGTATTGAATTGATGCATTCTTCAATTAGGCATTCTTGTTAAACACTTTACATTTTATTTTGGATGTTAACTGTAATATATATTGAATGTTTTTGTCAATTAATGAATTTGATGTCTTTTCATGATATACCATTATTGGAAAAAACACAACCCAAGACATACTTATAAATACTATGTGTTACTTATCAACCTCTAGAGATAAAAGAGTATAATTGGGACCATGATGAGTTTTGTATCAATAGGTAGGTCATGCCAGGGTTGGAAAATATAAGATAAATGGATTTATCATTCATAATTATTAGAATACTGTTATATGAGATGATATAAACACTGAGTGTTTTGTATTCTAGTTCGGATGAATTTCAATAAAAGAATTCATTTCGATACATGGTAGTTGATCATTATATTAATTTCATGTTTTTGTATGAAAACATTAATATTGTGTTTATTTATGTGGATGAAATTATATTTTTTGGATTTAATGATGTTCAATATATATTGATATATATATATATATATATATATTAATCTAAATTGATGAAGGGAGAGTTTTACAGGACTGGGAACTTAATTTTTTTCCTTTATTTTGAAGAAAACACATGAAAAGAATAATAAATTAATAATATAATCCCAATATTATATAGAAATACCAAAAAGGTATGAAATTTCTAGGAGAGAATAACTGAATATACTAGTTGTTACCAATATGAAATTGTTAAAAGGTGATGAAGAAAAGACTACTCATATAAATAAATATGGATAAATAAATAGATGAATAAATAAATTAATAGTATCATGACCTAAAACTATGTTTTATATATATCAAGATACTATATATAAAAGTAATACTAAATAAATAAGTGATATAATACAGAAATGGATACTTCTATCTATAAAAGGAAAGTGTATTTTGGACATTTCGTCAAAAAAACAAGCCAATATGTGTTTTGGGGACATATAAATATTGATTGGATTGTTTTAATATATGTTTATAAAATAAATTTGGGTGGTATATTTATTCATGTATATTATTATATTTCTCAGTTGATCAATATACAAAAGTTTCTACCATTAAATACCACAGAGAATAAGTATATTTCTAGTATTCATTTTTTACACAAATTCTTATGGATTTAAAAATAACTCTAACATAGTATATTATTCTAATTTGACTAAATTTGATAACCAAGGTATAAATAATCATACAAAAAATATAGTTATTTACTTTAGGATAAATAAAATTGATAAAAATTATCACTTTATATTCATGAAAGTTGTTAAACTGATAGAGAAATTAGAGTGTGTGTTAATAAAAGGTCATGTCCTGTATATATTTATAAAGTAAATATCCAAGTTTACTCTTTAGAAGAATTTATTGGATCATAAATTTCAAATGTCTCTGTATAATTGATAGCATAGAGATGAATTCTCACTCCCCAAAAGGTGATTCTTATTCCATTATTAATTTCAATAGGTTGTATAATATATTTGTAGCATAGTGTAAGGCATGTTTCTATCAACCTGTAAATGATTGTGTTTTTTATTCCTTACAATTAGATAAAATAATTAAACATTTTGTTTATTTAAAAAGGAGGAGAAACATTCAGGTTTAATGCGAGATAAATAATTAGGTAAATTAGTTTCTCATAAATTCTAAAAAATTTAAAAGGAGGGAAATAATATGGTGTTTACTCTAAAAGGGGCTTCCTAAAAGGGTGAGATCCCACCTTCACGTAATTTTTGATTATTTAGGAAGAGTACAAAAATATAATATTCAGGATCAATATCAGGAATATTTGAATTTTATGGATTAAATAAGATCGTGTGAAATTATTAAAATTATATATTTATAAGAGTTTTTCATTGATAAACTTTTCATTTGACTCTTTTTTATTAGGACATTAAAGACTCCTCCAAATCCTTTTTTTATTTTTGAAATCCACTTTATGCGTTAGTCGTAACCACACATTTAAATAATACTGAAGCCAACCATATTGTATGATTAAAATCAGACCCATGACAAGATTGAAATAAGCTAGCCAAAATTGAAATTCAAAAAAACCCACATCAAATTCGTCCCAAACGAGATGAAATAGGAAATGGATCCTCTTGCAATGTCCCCCCTCAGTCTATGTACCCAAATATTGAACCACCATGTCATAAAAATCCCCTAACTTCACCGATGAGACACACTGGCCATTGCCGCCACAACTTCAAACCCTCATCAGATAAAGAACCGTCAACCTACCATCATCCTTACTCCATGTCATCGTCATCATCCTCATTTGAAGACTCTCATCATGAAATTATAGCCATCAGGACCCGAATCACCACAATGTGGAATAAACACCTACCAACAAAGTGAACCATAAACAAATGAACTCTATAAACATTAAAAACCCAACACTGAATAGAACCATCAAAAAATGGGTAAAAAACTAGAATCCATCATGAAATCGGTCATTCCAGAAAACCGAAGACCGCTAAACAACAAATACCAAAAACATAATATTACCACCACTCTAGCATCTAATGGGAGAGGTGCAGAGGAACACGATTTTTGGGTATGGATATGTGTGGCCATCTTCTCTGAACCATAACTTCAATCATCAAGAAAGAAACCCGAAACTAACACAACATAAGAAAATTGTCTCGAGAGTGCCACAAATCCCATCGACCTCTAGACCACAAAAACATAAAATTAATTGTGTCCAATTCTATAGATCATACATTTAGAGGAGTGGAATAAAAACAGGCCAGATCATGGGATTGGTCGAAGTGGGATCCAACAATAATCATTCATCACTGTGACCACCAAATGCTCTCTCAAAAACATCACCGTGAGAAAACCATCTCTGATAATGTTTTCATTGCTGAAAAGGGATAAATACATATGTGCCTTCACCTAGGCATCCAATTAGAATCGTCCATTCCAAACCATAAAATCCTTACAGTAGAGCACTTTCAAAGAAGAAGAGGCTGGAAAGGTGAAAAGGAGGATGAGAGGGGGGAGGTAGTAGAGATCATAAAAACCTTACCCCTCCAAAGTACTTTCGAAGAGATCTCTAGGATGAGAGGGTGTCAAATAGGTCTCTAATGACTCATATAGAGATAATGGCCATATTTTAAAGATACAAAAAAATCTACTTCAAATAGTAGATCATTGTTTCTATAAAATTCAATTATCAACAACAAATAGAATGAAATTATAAGAAAATATTAACTACGTATTTTTAGATTATTTTGAAAAAACATATTTTATATAAATCCTTTAAAAATACTCAATATATGAATGCTAATTCATGTTTGGGGGTTCATCTTGTTTTGAGGGACATAAATAGTTTTTTATGGTAATAAAAAATGATTCTATAATAATCTAGGATTTTTATAAAAATTTTCTTGCAATGAAATAGATTAAGGGTCCGCGTACCCACTCGGGGGCTGGGCCATCACCCGCTTTGTTTCCCGGCCCCTACCTTTTCATAAAAAAAAGCAAAAAAAAAATAGATTAAGGGTAAAATAATTATGGTTGGGTGGTTTAAAATTATACTTAAAGGTAATATAATTATTTGGTTGTGATAAAATTTTATTACAAAATGTTTTATGTACACAATTTTATTGTAAAAAATGATTCTAACACTTTTATTACAAGAATTTGGTAAAATAATAATGAGGTAAAATGGTTTGTGACAAATCAATTTCATTAATGTGTATAATGTGTATTTATCAAGTGGCAATTAGTTATGTTGTAATTGAAGGCAATTAAATATTTGATAAAATTCACTGCACTAAATTTTTTTCATGGAAAAATAAATTAGAGAGACATATTTGTCAATTCATTAACTTTGCAAGTTTGATGACATAATCGTGAATCTTTACTGGTTTTTTGATTTATATTGAATTTTAAGACCTTATAAATTAATAATTATTGTTACACTAAAATGGATTCATTATATTTTTTTTTTAATAATTCAAAGTCCTTTTAAAAAGAAAACCTTGTATTGACACAAATTGATATATGTTTCTGCTACTAAACATGTTTGACCATCTAATAAGGTGGAATAATAGCTTTTGTAATCAAGAATGATATGAACAGAATTGAGTGATACTAGATATTTATTACATATTATGATGTGAATAAAAAAACTATTTATTTAAAAATAAAAGGAAATTATAGATAGAGGTATTATGTAGTGATATAATAGTTTTCTATTTTATTAAAACATTTATCCAACGGGAAAAAATAGAAAGGGGCCTTTAGTTTGATTAATATGTTTTTAATTTTTATAGTAATATAGAAGTATAATTTTTTATTTTTAAAGATTAATATTTTAACATAACAAGTATTTATTCTTTCTAGTGAATGTGAGTAGTGACACATTTAGTATGAGTGGTTGTAATCTAAGAAGGATAATAATTCCATTCATGATCTTGTGTATGAAGCTTGCTTAGTGAATTTTGGTAAATTGTAACACCACTATTATATGATCCTTATATTTATATTATAGTGGTAAAATGAAGTATAATTTATTGTATAATTTTCATTTATTACATTAAAATTTAATGAATAAGATTAGTGTGTAGATATTAGTCATGCACTAAGACTATTGGGGGAGATTTTAAATTTGAAACACCAAAATTAATCCACTATTCTCAATTTAATATCATAATGTAAGACTAAAGTGTCTTATTACATCATTATTTTTGAATATTTAGAAAATTTACAAGATGTTTTTTGATGTGGTGGTGGTTAGAAGATTTAATTCATCTTGAATTATAGCAAATATAACATATTATATAAGATTTGGTGCTCAATTTACATATAAAATCTGAATGGAATTATATATTAGTTAGAAGTTTTGGGTTATAATGCTGAATCTTATGGATTATAATTAACATAAATAATTTATTAAATAGGAGGATAAAAATGTTATATTGGGAAATCAGGAAAGGGTATTAGGTTTTTATGATTTTTTATAATTATTCTGGATATTATGTTATGAGAAATATAAATTATTTTTTATTTTTTACTTGATATTATGAACCTAGTTATTTTTTAAAAAAATATATGAAAATTAATGGGTTATAAAACTGTATATAATATATTAGTTGGAGGAAAATTATTGTTTGACAAGGGGTAGTTGATGTGGCTTAAAAAAGGGAAGGTAGAAATCAGTGTAGACAATGGGATAAAGTAAATGTTAATTGAAAAATATTATTTCATTTTAGTATTGTGAGTATTGGGGTTCGATATATTTTGATTGAAGGTTGATATTTATATTTTTATTCGAGATATATATATATATATATTCATTAATGTTTATCTGTAGTGTTATTTTTTCATGACATAGTGACGATGTGGTTTAGATTAATGTTATATTCCCTGATGATGATGTGGAATGGTGGGATATGGTATTCCTTGATAATAATTTGGTTTAATTGGATAATTTATTTAAAAAATCAAAGTTATTTTTCAAATAGTTATACTAATATATATTTTTTATAGGTATATGGTTCCTATATGAAATTATTGTTCTTGTATATACAATGGTGGATATTTTTAATAATTTTCGTTATTTCTTTGTTAGTGGCATGGATGATGTGATGTTATAGTTGATATTCACCAATTGTGGTGATGATTTTGTGGTGATGCATATATGGTTATATGATTTTGGTGATGAAGATGTGGTAATGAAAGTGTGGTGATATAAATATAGCGATTTTAATGACGTAAAATAAATACTTACTTAAGATGGATGTTTATATTGATGTTTATTATTCATAAATTTAATAAACTTTTATATTTCATTCATTATAGATTTAATATGCAAATTAAATTTTAACAGGCTATATAAGAGGATGAACATATTATGTATACTTATATTCTGACCCTATTATTATAAATTTTTTATACATAAAGAATCATGTTGGTGGTGGAATTGGGTGATGCTTTTTTGGGTACGAGGTGTTCTCGCTAAGAGTAATTGGAGTTGTATGTCCATTTTTTTATATTCACATATTTTGGTGAGCTATACATAAGACATAATTCTATATATATATATATATATATTCATTTTTTTCTTATTTTTATAAGTATATCTACTATGTTTGGATGTTTTTATGTTTAGAAAAAATTAATACTATAATATCTCTCATATTTTTGATTTCATACTTCGATTTTATTAGGTACTACTATAAAAGAAAACATTATAAAATTTATGATTGTTTTATTTCTTAATTTAATTTATCATATACTAAAATTAATACTATCATTGTTACTATGATTGTTGATATAAATCAAGATCTTTAATAATTTTATCTAGAAAACCATTGTTAAATTCATAAAATGTCATTTATATTTAAACAAAGCTGTGTATTTTATACCAAATTTTCAAATGTTTATTACATTTTTACTATATAAAAACTTATTATTCTAATTGTGGGGATATGTTAAAGGTATGATTTGTTTTAAAATTAGTTTATTTCATGTTCTAATTTTGTTAATAATAACTCTTAACTACTTATACACAACAATGGATACCTTTAGAAAAAATTATCTTCTTTAAAATCACCAAACTAGAAGTATTTGTCAGTGGAATAGGATAGGAGATTATTATTAGTGAATCCAAACCACTACAAATTTTTTTAGTGTTTTATTTTTATTTAATTTTATTTTCTACAGTATATAAATGTTAAATGATTGAAATTATATTATATTACTGAGGGAAGTATTTTTTATGAGATATAAATTTTTTGAAACTCAAGTCACACACCTCTTGAGCCATTTGATTTATAAAAAAGAAATTATGTGTCAGGTCATACCACATGCCTATTTTCATATGGTATTTGGGGGGCACTGTTGATATAACTTCTATCTCAAGGGGAGTACTTATAGGGTCATTGAGTAAAATTATATCATAGTGAGTTTTCTAAGATATAGTTTAGAGTAATCACTGATGTGGATTTCATGGGTAGGTAATGAGGAAATATTACTTAATCTTATTCTGTCAAATTTTAAACATAAATTAGTTAAGGACAGATAGTCATCATATAATTCTATGTAATCTTTGACCTCTAATATGTTATTACTATAGGAATGACACACTAATTTATGGGTAGTTATACATGTTTGGAGTCGAACATCATATTTTTATAATTTTCGGATTATTACATTTTCTATGAATTGAATTATTTATGTGAATTTTCAGATAGTTGTGTAAATATAGGCACCAACATTTTCATTACAATGAGACATTTTTTTAATTTTTAGTTCATTAAATTATACATAAAACCCATGTGGCAAGGGAAGAGAGGTTGTATAAGGCCCTAATTTTTTTATTAGGGGGTGGATCATGATTGCATGGAATTATTGAGAATTACTATATGTACGTTTCAATGGAATAAAATTCCAAATTATTATTTACCTTTTTATAAAAAATAAATGTGGAAGAAGATAGAGAAAATATATACACATTTTAGCATATTATGGTAGTTAAAGAGTAGTAAAATTCATTAAAAGTGGGGTTATTGTGTGAGGAAACACGGTATTGGGGGGATGTTATTTTTGGTTATCCGAAATTTTTCTTGAAAAATTGGATCGAGTTTTGAGTTCAATATATGGAAAATTTGTTTACTTTTACTCATTAATAAGTGTTGGTCGGAGTGGACACTCAAGAGGGGGGTGAATTGAGTTCCAATTAAAATTTCTGTTAAAAACAATTTCTATTAAAATCCCCCAATTTCAAAAACAAATTAAACTGTAGTGAATTTATATAGATTATGAAGGTTCAATTAATTTCTCAAAGATTGATTAATTCTCAGTTAACTTAATCTTATGATTAAATTAACCTTTGAAACTAACTTACTGATTTATAACAAATATAAACACTTGCTAATTTAATTATCAAAGTAGCTTTGAAGATAGATTGTATTTCAAAGTAGTAGCAGCGAAATATGAAATTAAATATGTATAGTATGGATATAGAGTATAACTACAAACACAGTGAATTAACCAAGAGGTTCAGTCTCAAGCCGAGACTTAGTCCTCTTCCACTTGGTGATCACCTGCCACCAAGCAATTTTATAAAAAGGATTGATACACAGCCTGTATCGGGCTTTACAACAGTTTTCACAAACTGCCCAGGTTTGACAACCTCTGCCACAGTTATACGTGGGAAAACAAACAACAGCAGCAAGCTGTCCAGGTCACAAGACCTCTACCACTATCCTCAGTGGGAAATGGGGTGTAAAAGGGTTTGCTGAGGATTTACAGATCCTCTAGTGAAAGTACAGGAGTCAGTGTATGTGTTTAATATAGCAGATAACACACACTGCTCAAAAGGTAGAATAAATCACAGAACAAGAGATGTAGAGTTTAGAAGTAGTTCTGGTGATCTCAGTGTAGCTCTTGACTCCTTTGTATTCGATCAGAAGTGAGTTTGAGTCCTCTTCTCGTTTCTGTTCTAGAAACAGAGTGTCGTATGCTCCAGGTTCACAGGTAGTGAGAATGTAGTCGATGATGTTCTTCAGGGTTCTTCTTGTATGCACATAACACTTCTCTGTGTTCTTGATGGAGCTCGTTTTTGTTTTTCTGGTATATTTTGTCCACGACGCACTTCTCTGGTTCGCATGCTCTGTGTATTCGTTGTATATTTGGGCAGCGTAGTCTTCTCGTATTTATCTCCCGACAGGGGACAGAAAAGATTTCTTTTCAGCAGGTACGAGGTACGGGTTCCTGACATCCGACAACCTTTATCAGGTATTTGACAAATCATCAAAATGTATGATATGACCGTTAGATAAATTAAATAAATTAAATATAGGAAATAAAGAAGTTAAAACAGTGAGTCGAGAATGTATGTCACTGTTGACTTCAACTGTGGACTTCCAACTGTGGACTTCCAACTGTGGACTTCCAACTGTGGACTTCCAACTGTGGAATTCCTTCTGACTGCTGACTTCAACAAAGGGGCTTGCTGTCTGTAGGCTTGCAATGGTAGCTTTTACTCCATGTAGCTGTAGCCTTTCTAACTGTAGACTTGTAACATCAAATTTGTAGAGCTGTAACCTTTGTCAATTGTAGACTTCGATCATCTGTAGACTTAGTAGACAGAAGCTGTCTAACTGTAACCTTGACTGTAGACTTATGACTGTAGACTAGTTCATCTGCGAACTTGTTTCAACTGTAGACTTGTTCGACTGTGAACTTGAGCAGTGATAACTTTGAACAGAAGTCTTGTAACTGTGACCTTCGTCTGTGAGCTTTGACAATAGACAGCAGTAGACTTGTAACTGTAAGCTTGTATTAGTCTTCGACTGTAACCTTGTAGATGTGAACTTCGACTGTAACCTTGTAACTGTGAGTCTTCGACTGTAACCTTGTGACTGTGAACTTCGACTGTAACTTTGTAACTGTGAACTTCAACTGTAACCTTGTGGTGACAGTTAACTGTATCTGTGACTTTGAAAATAAAACTCTGACTGGTAGCTAACAATACCAAACTTATGTAAATGCTAATGTAAGCTGTTACAGTAAAGTTATGAGAGTAAGAATATGAACTGTTTAGAATAAAATACGTTTAAGCATAGAATAATAAGATTAATGCAAAGGTTTAATACATCATAATTAATGGTTAAGCATGATTTGGGATTATCAAAACAGGTGATTCCAACAATCTCCCCCTTTTTGATAATCACAAATTATGTCAGTATGAAATATAGAAGTATTAGAGAGAAGTGTGCAAAACACAGTATTGGCAATATGAGCACAAAAAATTAGGTATAATCCGCAAGGATTTCTCCTCTCTGTATAGTTTTATTTTTCCCTTGAGTTTCCCTATTTCTCCCCATTTCACCCCTTATCTATTTCTCTATTTCTCTTTATTTCTCCCCCTTTGTGATTAACAAAAAGAAAGACAGAGAGAGAGAAGATAA
The DNA here is from genome assembly GCA_963277665.1 of Viscum album. NCBI lineage: Eukaryota > Viridiplantae > Streptophyta > Magnoliopsida > Santalales > Viscaceae > Viscum > Viscum album. The sequence continues at coordinate 1,618,742,463 of OY728125.1, forward strand.
ACATTGTATTAATAAGGAGTACAATACATGACCCAAAATGTGAATACATGATCCCTATCAAAAAAAACATAAACAGACTCAATCCTCTTCATCTGGAGGTAAGGGAGCTTTTCCTTTGGAGGAAGAAGATGGAGCAGGAAGTGAAGGATCAACAGGCTGAGGAATGGCAGCAGGAATGTCTGGAGGGGCAGTAACAGAGGCTCCTGAAGGCCGGTAGTGAGTAGCTTGCCGAGGGATCAGTGGTCTAAGGCTTCTGAGGGCTTCAGCAGGGGACATTATGGAAGAACCACTGGGGTTGGAGACAGGTAGGGCAGGAGGAACTATAACAGGTGTGCAATCCACATGAAGAAAAGGTAGGAGCAGATTCCTGAAATCCATGATAATGTTTCCTCCTCTGTCCATGGCAGATAAGAAGTCATCTTTGTTTTCCAAGAATTTATCCAATGCCGGGGTCAACTCTCGTAGCTTGCTAACTTGTTCTTTGAAGGCTTGAGTTACAGGAGGCAGCTTCATAGTTTCTAGCATGATCTTGAAGTGGTTGGTCAACTGATGCTTGGTGAAAATCCGATCAAAGTAATAATCCACTTTACTTTTGATGGCCTCCTGAGAAGCAGTAGCAGCCTGCAGGTGCTCACGAACAAAACCACTGACTTCTCTTGTAGTAGCAAGAATCTGTAGGTCTGATGTGTCATTTGCACGGGCCTGAGTAAGCTCTTCTCTAAGAAGGCTTCTAAACTGCTCAAGGTCCACAGGAGAGCTAGATGAAGGAAGGGACTTGACTGAGAATGCCACTGTCTCCTTGAAAGACTGAGTCAGATTTCCAATCACTTTCTGAATGACAGCATCCTGATTGCTGAAGTGTTCTTTGACTGAATTCTTGAAACGCTCAAACACTTCCACAAATTGTTTGATCACCTCTTTGATGTACCGAATGTCAGCGGCCACTTGAGTTTGAGAACTGCTCATGGCAGTCAAAGAATCAACTGATTGTCTTAGGGCAACCACAGCTTCAGTCCAGCTTTCAATCTGAGTATGACATACTTTAACTTCATTCATCGTTTCTTTTACTGGGCTTGCCACAACACAGCCCAGGGATAATTCTAAAGATTGTTCCACATTTTTCAGCTCATCAAAAAGACTGGTTTTCAACTCTTCCATGGATTGTCTTGTAGCCTCCTTCATTTCAACCTTTAAGGATTCAAGGTCCTCCTTGGTTGCCAATTTGTCAGTCTCAAGCATTGAAAGGTTGTTAGTCAGGATAACTGGATCCCTTGGTGGCTTGTCTTCCTCATCCGAATCTTCATAGTTAAGTCCAAGGACCATATATCCTGGATCTGATGACCATCCTTCTATATCATAAAGTACAGAGACTGAACCAAAATGCTCCCCCTCACTTGGAGCTTTCTCTTGAGCATTTTCCTCTATCTGTTCGGCTTTGGGTAACTCTATATTTTCTTCTGCAGTCCCAGCAGGTTCGACTGTAGTTTCCTCTGTTGGTTCAGCAGTGAGGGTAGCCTCTTTCTCTGTTGAGTCAACGATGTCTTCCATATCAACAACAGTGGATGCCACTCCTGCTTCCTGGTCAGACACCGACTTAATTGAATAGCCTATTGGAGGGCTCAAACTGAGCTCTTTTTCTTTCTCTTCATCATTGTCCTCTTCTTCAGTTTCAGCAACATTTTCATTTTTCTCATTCTTAGCCCCAGCCTCTTCTGTCTCAACAGTTTCATCCTCTTCAGAGGTATCTCTGACAACGTATTGAGATTCATCTTCTTCTTCTTCAGTAGACTCGGTGTCACTGTCCCTTAGAACAGTCTCCCTACTTGGCAGTTCTTTTGGAGGGCTCGCTGTTCCAAAAGTTATTGTCCTGACAGGACTGTGAGGTAGCTCAGGGTCACTCCCATCATCAATGGGGGTGTTCTCTCTTGTAGGGTCACTAGCTTCTTCAGCCTCCTCTTCATCTGAATACACAGGTTCTGGCTCATCAGGTTTTAAGCCTGGATCTTTTTTGTTTCTTGGCCTAGATGGATGAGTAGAGGGATCAAAATTCTCATAAATTCTCTCCTCATCATTCACCCATGATTTCTTCCAAGGATTCCAGCTGATCTTCATGAATTTGCAGATTACCTTTGAGATACAGACACTGTTTTTAGCCACAATTACTTCTTCTTGATTTCCAGCTACACCCTTTACTTTCAGCATCACCGAAATAAGCTTAGCATGAAACAAGGCATTGGATTTTGAGCTGGCCTTAATCATATCTTCCATCTGTGCCATCAGCAACCTACATAGGTTGATCTTCCTTCCATGCTTCAGTAAGTACATCAGGAATATGTCCTGGTACTTCAGTACTGCAAAGTCTCCTCTTCTGGGACTTAGTACATGCTGAACAAACTTAAACAGAAGTCTATTTTCTCCATTCATCTCGGCAGAAATAATCTTCCTTAACTTACCATCACCTGTCAGTTCTTCCAGAGCCTTCTTATACTCAAATATTCCACTATCCGGAGGAGCTACTCCAGAATAGTAGTCATATATTCCTTCATGAGGAACTCTTAAACAGGCAGCCCATTCGACAGAAGAGAAACTAACTTCATTGCCGTTTACTCTGGATATTAGTCTATGCATATCATCCTCCTCTTCGAACTTTAGGAATTCATAGAATTATTTCACAAGTTTTGGGTAGTACGGTCCATTGTTGTTGGTGAAGCATTCGGTCCATCCTTGCACATTTAGTGCTTCCAGTACTAACGATTTGCTCGACAACAACCATTCTTCACTTAGCTCCTTTTCCGCAAAGATTTCTCTCTTGGTTAGATGCGGGTTTGCAAGTCTTGTTAGGGTATTACTGGTGCCACTGGATTTGACTCGAGTTCTCTTCGGCATTGGTGCATCTTCGTTGACAGTCGGGGGTCGCTTTGTTCTGGCCATTGGAACTGAATGAGGTTTCGAGGTTCGGTTGAAGGTTTAGGGTTTAGGACTTGATAGAGCAAGGGTTGAGATGAGTGGATTGAGATATGTTCGATGTTCTCAATTTTATCATTTAGGGATTTAGAAATAAAATTATAAAGAAAAGAAACGGTTTGAATTCCCGCAAAAATAAAATAAGATTAAACAGCGAAACAGCCTACAGAGAGATGTAACAGTGAGGTACACCGGTGAGGTCTAACTGTGAGGTTTCAACTGTGAGGTTTAACTGTGAGGTTTAACTGTGAGGTTTAACTGTGAGGTCTAACTGTGAGGTTTAAATGTGAGGTTTCAACTGTGAGGTTTAACTGTGAGGTTTCAACTGTGAGGTTTAACTGTGAGGTTTCAACTGTGAGGTTTAACTGTGAGGTTTCACTGTGAGGTCTAACTGTGAGGTTTCAACTGTGAGGTTTAACTGTGAGGTTTCAACTGTGAGGTTTCAACTGTGAGGTCTCAACTGTGCTATAATTAATCATACCTAACTCATGTTTGATGTAACTTAATCTCTCAGAATTCAAAGGCTTTGTAAAAATATCAGCTAACTGATGTTCAGTGCCAATGAACTCAAGAGTGATATCACCTTTTTGATAATGATCCCTCAGAAAGTGATGTCTCACATAAATATGTTTTGTCCTAGCATGAGATACTGGATTTTTAGAAATGTTAATAGCACTTGTATTGTCACACCTTATAGAGACATGTTTGAATTGATATCCATAGTCTAGCAAAGTGTGTTTCATCCACAAGATTTGTGCACAACAGCTACCAGCAGCTATATACTCAGCTTCGGCAGTAGACAGTGCAACAGAATTCTGCTTCTTACTACACCAAGATACCAGTGACTTGCCTAAAATGTGACATGTTCCAGAGGTGCTTTTTCTATCTAACTTGCAGCCAGCAAAATCAGCATCAGAATAACTTAATAAATCAAATGATTGTCCTTTTGGATAAAATAATCCCAAATTGGGAGTATGTTTTAGATATTTGAAAATCCTTTTAACAGCAGTCAAATGAGACTCTTTTGGATTGGCTTGAAATCGAGCACACATGCATACACTAAACATGATGTCAGGTCTACTGGCAGTAAGGTACAGTAGACTACCTATCATACCTCTGTAATTGGTTTGATCCACTGGTTCACCAGTTTCATCACTGTCCAACTTGCAAGTGGTGCTCATAGGTGTGTCACTGCCTTTGGTGCCATCCAAAGAAAAACGTTTTAGAAGATCTTTAATATATTTACTTTGGTTCAAAATAATACCATTTTTATTTTGAAAGATCTGAAATCCAAGGAAAAATTTGAGTTCTCCCATTAAACTCATTTCAAACTCATTTTGCATTATTTTTGAAAAGTCAACACATAAAGAATTTTTAGAAGATCCAAAAATAATATCATCCACATAAATTTGAACTATTAAGACATCTTTAGAAATCCATTTAATAAAAAGAGTAGGATCAGCTATCCCTTTAGTAAATCCTTTTGAAATAAGAAAAGAGCTGAGCCTATCATACCAAGCTCTTGGAGCTTGCTTTAAACCATATAAAGCTTTAGATAGTTTAAAAACATGATTAGAAAAAAGGGGATTTGTAAAACCAGGAGGTTGTTCCACAAATACATCCTCAATTATATATCCATTTAGAAAAGCACTTTTAACATCCATTTGATATAGTTTGAAATTCAGATGAGCAGCATACGCAAGTAATATCCTAATGGCCTCTAGTCTAGCCACGGGTGCAAAGGTTTCCTCATAGTCTATTCCTTCTTCCTGACTATACCCTTGTGCAACTAGCCTAGCTTTGTTTCTGATTATGTTACCAAACTCATCAACTTTGTTTCTAAACACCCATTTTGTGCCTATGGTAAGAGTGTCTTTAGGTCTTTCCACTAATTCCCAAACTTTGTTTCTTTCAAACTGATTTAGTTCTTCTTGCATAGCCATTACCCAGAATTCATCACTGATAGCATCATTGACATTTTTGGGTTCAAGCTGTGAAAGAAAAGCTTGATGTTCAACCTGATTTCTTAGAGAAGCTCTAGTTTGTGTTCCTCTATCAAGATTACCAACAACAGCATCTAAAGGATGATTCTTTAGAATCCTAGTTGATTTGGTAAAGGTTGGACTAGAGATTTCAGGTTCATTTATAGGTTCGGGTTCCACAGAGGAAGATTCTGGAGAAAGTCCAGAACTGGATGTTTTTATTACAGGTTCTTTGGATTTGTCATTTAGGTCCAGAACAGATAAGTCTTCTTCAACATCTTCAAGAGAAGTTTTAGACTCATGTGGATCAGTCTCATCAAACTTGATGTGAACAGATTCTTCCACACATTTGGTTTTCTTATTGAACACTCTATAAGCTTTACTAGACATAGAGTAACCCAGGAAAATTCCTTCATCACTTTTTGGAGCAAATTTATCAAGGTTATCTTTAGTATTCAGAATAAAGACTTTGCAACCAAAAACTCTAAAGTAATTAACCTTAGGCTTTATATTATTCCACAACTCATAAGGGGTTTTCTTAAGAACCGGTCTAATCAAGACTCTATTAATAACATAGCAGGCTGTATTTACAGCTTCAGCCCAAAAGTAAACAGGCAAGTCATATTCATTAAGCATAGTCCTTGCAATTTCTTGCAGGGTTCGGTTTCTTCTTTCTACTACACCATTCTGTTGGGGTGTCCTAGGGGCAGAAAAGTTATGAGAATAGCCATTGAGTGAGCAGTAAGATTCAAATTCTTGATTTTCAAACTCACGACCATGATCACTTCTTAGGGTCTTAATCTTAAGTCCACTAAGATTTTCTACAGACTTAGAGTATTTAACAAAGTAGGAACAAGCTTCACTTTTGTGAGCTAGAAAATATACCCAAGTATATCTAGAAAAGTCATCTACAAGAACATAGACATAGTGCTTCCCATTTAGACTTGAAATTCTTGATGGTCCAAACAAATCCATGTGAACCAGTTCAAGTGGTTGAGAAGTTGAAACTTCTTTCTTTGGTTTAAAAGAAACTTTGTGTTGTTTTCCCTTTTGACAGGGATTACACACTTTGTCATTTGGGAATTCAAGCTTAGGTAGGTCTCTAACTAGGTGTTTCTTAGAGAGTTTTCTAAGTGAGTGAATGTTGCAGTGTCCTAATCTCCTATACCACAACCAAGACTCTTTATGAAAAGCATTTAAGCAAGTAACATCATGTTTAGCTAAAGTGTTTAAGTCAACAGCATAAACATTTTCATTTCTTAAGGCAGAAAATATTAAAGCATTTTTGGAATTATAAACATCACAAGAATTGTTTTCAAACTTGACATTAAAGCCATCATCACATAATTGAGAAATGCTAAGTAGGTTGTACTTAAGTCCATCAACAAATAAAACATTGGAAATTAATACTGAGTCAGTGTTACCAATCTGGCCTAGGCCGATGATTTTTCCTTTTGAGTTATCACCAAAAGTGACATATCCTCCATCAACCTTTATTAAGCTTTTGAAGCAGGAATAGTCCCCAGACATGTGTCTTGAACATCCACTGTCTAAGTACCATACCTTCTTGTAATTGCTTTTCAAACAGATTTCCTACAAAACAGATTAGACAAGAAATGACTTTGGTACCCAGATTTTCTTGGGTCCAGATATGTTAGCAATCAGGGATTTAGGTACCCAGATTTGTTTTATGGGTCCCATACAATTAATAGATGCAACAGATTTAGAGAGATATACTTTATTTGATCTACAACTATTTAAGTAACCAGTTGAGGCATACGAATTTCCAAAACTAGAACTAGCAGGATTTTTTTCAGACTTAATAAATCGGGTTTTAGCAAACTGTCTTTGTCCAGGTTGGTATCCCAAGCCAGTAGCATACTTAGGTGCAACTTGCTTTCCTAGAAGTTGGGTTAGAGTATCTTTTCCATTTGTGAATGTTTCTAAGTCCTTTCTAAGTTGTTCATTAGATAGTTTCAGTTCTGCATTCTCCTTTAATAATTGAACATTTTTCTCTTTTTCTACATCAAGTGCAGACTTGACACTTGCAGTAAGAGCATGCTGTTTCTTTAAAGACTTATATTTATCCTTTAGTTCATTACACGTTTTTTCCAGCATATTACAGTATTCAGTCAATTCATCTTTAGACATATTTTCAGAATCAGAACCAGATTCTGCTTCACCTTCAGAATAATAAGAGTTTAGAGTGGGAGTGTCTAGGGTTACCTCAGATGTGTTTGTCATGAAACACATATTAGCACGATTCCTTTCAGAATCACTGGACTCTGATTCACTTGTGCTGTCTTCTGAAGCACTCCAGGTGGCCTTCATAGCTTTCTTATAATTCTTGTCCTTATACTCATATTTCTTCTTGAATTTTAACTTAGGACAGTCAGCTTTGATGTGTCCTTTCCTTTTACATTCATAGCAAACTATGTCTTCTTCTTTATCAGTTTTCTTCCAATCTTTCTTCCACTTACCTTGTCTATCATACTTACCTTTGTAGTTTGGTTTTCTGAAGAACTTCTTCTTCCTATAGAACTTCTTGAATCTCCTTGCTATTTGTGCCATCTCGGCATCACTGTCAGAATCTAAGTCTTCACTAGATGAGCTTTCAGTTGGTATATGCACTTTCTCCTTGTCTTTGCTCTTTGATGCAGTAGACTTAAAAGCTACAGATTTTCGTTTTGGTTCCTCATCTTCCTCTTTATTCACCTTTAGCTCTTCTTCGTACATCATCAGCTTACCAATTAGCTCCTTGACAGGCAAAGTTCCAATATCACAGGATTCTCTAATTGAAACGGATGTGCCTCTCCATCTGTCAGGCAGACATCTCAACAATCTCATGATTTGCTCCTTTGCTGGAACAATCTTTCCGAGTGAGCTCATTGTGTTGACTATCTCATTAAACCTGAGATACATATCAGAAATAGGTTCATCAGATTTCATCTTAAAGTTATCATATTTGATAGTATAAGTGTTTAACCGCATTTCCTTGACATTAGTTGTTCCTTCATGAGAAACAGCTAAGGTGTCCCAGATTTCAAAAGCAGTTTTACATGCAGAAATTCTATTGAACTCCTCATCTCCTAGAGCACAATAGAGAGCATTCACAGCCTTACAATTATTATTGTAAGCTACCTTAGTAGGTTCATCCCAAGTTATTCTTTCAGTTTCTAGAATCTTGTATTGAGACTCTATAGCAGTCCAAATATCAAAACCCATACTTTCCAAATGAATTTTCATTTTGAGCTTCCATTGGGCATAATTCACACCATTAAAGAAGGGTGGCCTGTTAGTAGCAGCACCTTCTAGTCTATTATCCATAAGAAAATTCTAGAAAATATTTTAAAGAGATAAAATTTAGAACTAACAGAAATTTAAGATCTTTTAGATAAAACCACAATTACAGTGTAAAAACAGGGAGTTAAAATAAAACTTTGAGCAAGTAAAACAGAGATAAACACTTCCTCTGATACCAAATGTTGGTCGGAGTGGACACTCAAGAGGGGGGTGAATTGAGTTCCAATTAAAATTTCTGTTAAAAACAATTTCTATTAAAATCCCCCAATTTCAAAAACAAATTAAACTGTAGTGAATTTATATAGATTATGAAGGTTCAATTAATTTCTCAAAGATTGATTAATTCTCAGTTAACTTAATCTTATGATTAAATTAACCTTTGAAACTAACTTACTGATTTATAACAAATATAAACACTTGCTAATTTAATTATCAAAGTAGCTTTGAAGATAGATTGTATTTCAAAGTAGTAGCAGCGAAATATGAAATTAAATATGTATAGTATGGATATATAGTATAACTACAAACACAGTGAATTAACCAAGAGGTTCAGTCTCAAGCCGAGACTTAGTCCTCTTCCACTTGGTGATCACCTGCCACCAAGCAATTTTATAAAAAGGATTGATACACAGCCTGTATCGGGCTTTACAACAGTTTTCACAAACTGCCCAGGTTTGACAACCTCTGCCACAGTTATACGTGGGAAAACAAACAACAGCAGCAAGTTGTCCAGGTCACAAGACCTCTACCACTATCCTCAGTGGGAAATGGGGTGTAAAAGGGTTTGCTGAGGATTTACAGATCCTCCAGTGAAAGTACAGGAGTCAGTGTGTGTGTTTAATATAGCAGATAACACACACTGCTCAAAAGGTAGAATAAATCACAGAATAAGAGATGTAGAGTTTAGAAGTAGTTCTGGTGATCTCAGTGTAGCTCTTGACTCCTTTGTATTCGATCAGAAGTGAGTTTGAGTCCTCTTCTCGTTTCTGTTCTAGAAACAGAGTGTCGTATGCTCCAGGTTCACAGGTAGTGAGAATGTAGTCGATGATGTTCTTCAGGGTTCTTCTTGTATGCACATAACACTTCTCTGTGTTCTTGATGGAGCTCGTTTTTGTTTTTCTGGTATATTTTGTCCACGACGCACTTCTCTGGTTCGCATGCTCTGTGTATTCGTTGTATATTTGGGCAGCGTAGTCTTCTCGTATTTATCTCCCGACAGGGGACAGAAAAGATTTCATTTCAGCAGGTACGAGGTACGGGTTCCTGACATCCGACAACCTTTATCAGGTATTTGACAAATCATCAAAATGTATGATATGACCGTTAGATAAATTAAATAAATTAAATATAGGAAATAAAGAAGTTAAAACAGTGAGTCGAGAATGTATGTCACTGTTGACTTCAACTGTGGACTTCCAACTGTGGACTTCCAACTGTGGACTTCCAACTGTGGACTTCCAACTGTGGACTTCCTTCTGACTGCTGACTTCAACAAAGGGGCTTGCTGTCTGTAGGCTTGCAATGGTAGCTTTTACTCAATGTAGCTGTAGCCTTTCTAACTGTAGACTTGTAACATCAAATTTGTAGAGCTGTAACCTTTGTCAATTGTAGACTTCGATCATCTGTAGACTTAGTAGACAGAAGCTGTCTAACTGTAACCTTGACTGTAGACTTATGACTGTAGACTAGTTCATCTGCGAACTTGTTTCAACTGTAGACTTGTTCGACTGTGAACTTGAGCAGAGATAACTTTGAACAGAAGTCTTGTAACTGTGACCTTCGTCTGTGAGCTTTGACAATAGACAGCAGTAGACTTGTAACTGTAAGCTTGTATTAGTCTTCGACTGTAACCTTGTAGCTGTGAACTTCGACTGTAACCTTGTAACTGTGAGTCTTCGACTGTAACCTTGTGACTGTGAACTTCGACTGTAACTTTGTAACTGTGAACTTCAACTGTAACCTTGTGGTGACAGTTAACTGTATCTGTGACTTTGAAAATAAAACTCTGACTGGTAGCTAACAATACCAAACTTATGTAAATGCTAATGTAAGCTGTTACAGTAAAGTTATGAGAGTAAGAATATGAACTGTTTAGAATAAAATACGTTTAAGCATAGAATAATAAGATTAATGCAAAGGTTTAATACATCATAATTAATGGTTAAGCATGATTTGGGATTATCAAAACAGGTGATTCCAACAATAAGATCCCTTGTTTGAGATATTGTCTATCCGATAAGAAAATATGATTTTTAAAGTGTAAAGTGAATTTTAAAAACCTATTGTGATATTAAATTTATTTGTAGTAGATGGGGAGTGGAATGAAAACCATTTTTATAGAGAACAATGAAAACAATTCTCCAATATGTCAGTCCTTTTTATCCCTATTTATATTATCGTAATAGAAAATGAGGGTGTTAAAAAGATAACTGTATATGGTACTATTACAATGAATCATATATTTATAAATAGTATATATTCATTATTTGGGAAATATAGGTAACAATACAGTCTCCATTATTCCTGATTTTCATGAGTTTTAATTTAACATCTTTTGAGTGCAAATGATGACATGATATTCAATCAATATGTAGGTAAATTATATTATCTATTTATTTTTTTCCCTCACATCAGAGTGGATAGTGTGGGATAGGTCATTGTGTGATTAATGAAGACCTACATTAAAAATTATTTTATCTATGTAGACCTATCCCACAACACCATTATCAATTTATGGTGGTGTTGGTAGAGGTTTCTTAAAAATTTATCCTATCTACTGGGACTATATGTTGATCAGAGGCGAGTTATAGGGCGGTATGTAAGATAAAATTGTAGTAGAGTTTTTCCTAGATAATTTTAAGGAGTATAAGTAAATGATTAGGGGTCCTAATGTGGTGTGAAATTTGACATATATACTCTCAACACATTTATTACCTTTTCCCTGGTGTATTACACATATTTATTACACCTATTCAAGGGACATGATTGAAGATTTATATAGAAAGGATTTTTCAATATCTGAAGTTATCTAATATATTAGGGGATTAATTGAAGTTATTTTAAGTGATTTATGGTCACAATTTATTGATAAGAAGTAATTATATGATATTTAATATTTCCTTGATACATATAAACCTATACAAGAAATACATGGAAAGGATTTGTGGCATTGTATGCATGATTTTATTTTTTATCAAAAAAAAAATTTATAATATAAGTATATATTTTGTGGTTATAATTTTGTGAATGATATAAAAATAATGTATTTAGAAATATATATCATTAATTTATTAAATATCATCTTGAAATTTTAATGTTTTTTTATTTTTATGTGGAGGGGAAATTTATTTCAAGGGTGGTCAATGGTTTTTTTGATGTAAACCCAGAAGAGAGTACTGATTTCCCACATAGTAAAGAGGTCAAATCTAATATAGAGTTATATATTGGTATATATTCTATATCAATTTATTCTTATTATATTTTGTCTATTGGGATTTAGGATACATCAATTCAGTTTGATGATATACTATTGAGGCTTTTTATCAACACCAATATATTATATTAGGGTACCTCAATGTTTTTTATTAAGAATGGGGATTTCAATTTTATATTTTTTATTGATTACTAATTTTTGACTAATGGGATTGTTAATAATTGAAAACCACTAGTGGGGATGAATTTCCTATTTGATCATCCTATAGAATCTTGTTGGTTTTGAAAGATAGACCTAAGGCTATGATTACATGAGATAATAGTGAAAGAAGATGATATTTATAAAACACCCTTATTATATTACTATAATATTTTTGAGTTCATAATAACACTTTTTAGTTACCGATATATTTGGGTTTAGATCTAATTTTCAAATATCAGTTTTATGAAAAATTATCTATGTGTAATTTTTTATGGGACATTCACATCCTTGTAAATAAAGATTCTAAGCTGTACGAAGCTATAGAAACATCTACTATCTAAGTTTTCATCTCTTGCGAAGTGAATTTTCTTTCAATACGTTGAATATATTTCTTGGAATAGTTAGATATTATTAAAGATTAATTTTTAATATCTTCACGATTGTATCAACATTATCATAATTGACCAATAAGAGTGATGCATTCATTTGAACATTGTGTTATTTAGAAAAATTATATTGGAATGATAAGTATAACATGTTCCTTGTTATTAATTTTTGTGCGGGAGGGATATGTTTTAGGTTAACAATGTTAATTAAAAAATTGTATTATAGTTTTTATTAATATAGAAGAGGGAGTTTACATTAATGGGTTGACACATTTTTAGCCTCATAAATATTAGAATTAAACACATGATCTCTAATTGGATACTATGTTTTTTTATTTTAAAAAGTGGATACGTTACCTATTTGGAGATTTATTTGTGGCCATGAATGGAAATAATAAATTATGTAATATATATATATATATATATATATATATATATATATATATTATGGACTCTTCCATAAACATTACGTAATCTAGTGTTAATTCATGAATTTACTTTCATTTATTTTAAGTATCTTTTCATGTTTTTATTTTTAGGGAATTAGGCCATAATTATTACATAAAAACACAAAATATTACAAAGTAGAAACTTCTACTCACAATCCATTTTTTTTACAAAATAAAACTCCTTAAAATAAAACATGATTTATTATTCTTGATAAATAATATTTTATCATTCATATCAACATCCAACAATCTCATACCCATCCTTACACCAAGTGACAAAATTTTAAAGACTTGGTATGAGAAAAAAAATCTCAATAAGGGAAAAAAGATAAGTAAATAAAAATATAGTCCATTAATACATATAGACCCATGAAAACATACTTTTCACCCATAAAATATAAGCTCTTTAACATATATCATGAAAATATAATATTACAAAAAAAACTCCTAGAAATAAAAATTCATAAAGGTAATGTGTGGCATCTATATATTACTAACATTATACATTTCAGAGATATAGAGGGAGTAACCTTTATGGATACATTTTGAATATCCATCACCGTATATACCTGAAATCTAATAGGATCAGCCTTACAGTTTAACTCCTTATGAATACCCAATGCAGTAGAGAGTTATCATGGGCTCGCACTCCCTTAGTTTATCATAGAAACACACATATACTTAGACAATTACCAAGAACCATAACATGTCCATAACACATTATCAAGCATAAAGAAAAAATAACATTTCCACATTGCAATAATAAGATATCATTTCATGATATTGACATAATCCATACCTTGTGAACCAATTTTAAAAAAAATAAATGAAAAGAGATTATGGTATTTATTTTTCTTTTAAAAACATCATGACTTATAAAGGAATGCAAATATCAAATAATGGTCACAACGGTGGAAATGTCGTTGTCATCATGTAAGTTAAAAACAAACATTCCTTTTTTATTTCGATAAATGATTCATAGTAAAATATTACCTTTTAAAGCCTATAAAATAAATTATAATTCATATCGGTTTATTACACACCATATAAAATAAGGTGGTGTATATTATCAATATATGCCCCAATAAAAAGACATTGAGATGAAATATTTTACATTGAGTACTACTCGTCACGTATAATATTTATATTCCTGAATAATAAACCTGGGTAAATATCTAATTTCTTAAGATTAATTTTCAGGTTTATTATTACCTTTATATAACTAATTATCATGTTTTATGAATTAAAAAATTATTTATGTTCATATCAGATGTTTAGTTGATACTCTTTACATGAGTCAAAAATGAACTTGGATTAATTTCAATAGCCCATGTGGTCATAATTTCATCATATATAGAATAAAATTTATGAAATAATAATAAATTTTATAAATAAATTATACTTTTCATATAAAAACATTCATTTATGGTTTGAAAATTTACCAAAATTATAATACGGGAGACGATAGCGTACGTACGCATGAGTAATGTTTCTATTTTTCATTGATCAATATGCGAATAATGTAATTATTATTTTATGTTTTCAGATTGATCATAATATAATTTCAATCATAATAATATTTTAAATATATAAATATATATATATATATATATTCATATATATTATACAACAGCTAAAATTAATAAAAATGACTCACATCGCTTTCTAGTGGCGAGTGTTTACACGAATGTACGAACGACGCTATCATTTTTATGTTCATAGAAATTAACAACATAATTGATATATTATTATATTATACTGATTAATATGTCATGAATATCACATATGAACACTACTTCTATTATTATGACTAGTCATGAGATATGGCAATGGAAAATGAATTAGATTGGTTCGTGGAGGTGATAATTCACAAGTATGTATGAATGATTAATTTCTTTCCCATTTAATTGAAGTGGAGATGGATTTAGGGAATGATATTAAAATAATAAAAAATAATTATATGTATGATACTAGAGATATTATTTTAATTTGAGAGAATAAGATATGAAGTATGTGGACAAGTAACAAAATAGAAATACTTAATGATAATGATACCTCTTTATCGGTCGATCACCCATAAAAACACCTTAACACCTCTAAATAGGGTTTTATGCGTAAAATAAGGTCTCACAAATGTGGGGAAGGATTTTATAAATGGGGTTGGTTGTATATTTTCTAAACTAAATGGTTCTTAAAGTGTTATTAATAGAGAATAGTTGGTATCTTTTTATAGGAGAGGGGACGAGCACCCTTGGAAAGTCTTAAAATATTAAATTAATATAAATTATTTTTATAATAAAAATGATTCAAAATTAAGTTATGTGTAATATAATATGAAGATAGTTTGAAATCCTCTTATACAAAAATTTTTAAACATGTATTTATTTTAGTTTAAACCTTGTCTTTTCAGTTTATCCTTAATTTTTCTCTATTAATTTTAATTGTGGTAAAAACATTTCAAATATTAAGAAGCTATAAATTTTAATTATATCAAGACAATTCCCCATAACTGGACACTTTACGAACATTTAGACCTTATTATGTGAACTTTTTAGTTTTAAAATATTTTTTTGGGATTTTTAAATAATTTAATAAACTATAATTTTTTCAAAAATATCTATCATGTGAATTTTGACAGTATTCACATTATAAAAGTAAAATAAAACTCCAAAAGAGAAATAAATTCAAAAAAACACTTAATATAATTAGAACATTTCATAATCCCCTAGAATTTATTTGGATGATATCCAATGTTTCAAATTATATATTTTTAATATTATTATTATCATTTATTGGATTCATCCTTTAAAAAATCTATTATTTCATCATGATTGTGTCATAATTTAATTTAATTATTTAGTCTTAAAAATTAATAAATTAATTACCATTATGTAAGTTATATTTTTATATTTCTAATAAATATTTATAGTTTAACTGATCACTTATATTACAAAATATTAAAATTGTTTTTGTAATAAAATACATGTTTATGATATTTTTATTTTTAATTTAAATAAAATGTTATTAATATCATGATCAAACTCTCATGGATTAAAAAGGAAACAATTTTGCCCCATGTATTTTCATGTTCAGACATAACTCATCCAATATGATTAGGAAAAGTGTTAGGGTAGTTTTATATTATTATAATATTATTTTAACCCTTATTTCCCTTATTTACCTTTACACCCTAATAGCCCAAAGGCATTATTTTTTATTGATTTTTGATAACCCCCTTTCAAGGGATGAGGGGGAACCCTTATAAGGACTATAGGCACAGATATTACATGACCCGTTGGCCTTAGATAATATACAGGCTATTACTATATGGAACTTATTCTCCCCAACTTCTTTATCGTGATGTCAGCTCTACACCTTCACAGGGCTAGTTCGTTTAGGCTTCCCGTGCAAGCATACACTAGTCCTGATGGAAAATTCTATACCCTCTCTTTCTGACACATCTGCATAAACTTTTTCTTGGGAGAATGATCTTGCTCTGAATTCTCATATGAAGTCTTCTCCTTGTAGACTTTTCCTGGCCATTAATCCCAATTTTAGGTGGCTCGAAGACCTTGAGGTGGCCCGAAGACCTTGTGGTTCCCGATGTCCATGAGGTGGATAAAAGGCCATGGATTGGCCAGTACGCCATGAGGGGGCCCTAAGGCCTCAGTGTGGACCGAAAACCTTACTAGCATGAAGGCGTTATGTATCCCGAAGGCCTTAAAGGACCTGAGGCCCCAACTGGTGGCCCGAAATCCCAATCAGATGAATAGTCCTAGCTGCAATAGTACTAGCTACAGTTCCTTCTACAATACCTCCTATAAAACTACCTTGTAAAAATATTAGAGTTTTATTCTTAAAATGTTATTTATTCTGATTTTTTTTCTAGGATATTTATTATATGAAAGTAAAAAAATTTAAAAAAACGTGTAAACATAATATAGATAGTTCTATTCATTCCTTTCAATACAACAGATAGGCAATAACTACCATTTAATATAATCATATTAATAATGTATTATTTTTGGGTATGTCTTAGTCTTGTGTGAAACATAAGATTTCACGAAAACCCATTGTTGTGTGTCATGTAGACTATCGAACATATCATCCCCTTTAAAAAAATTAATATCTAATCAATAAATATTAATAGATATGAAAATGTATTACTCCTTAACTACCTAAGATGTTACATTCTTCCCCCTTTTTGGAAATTCTTCCCTCACAATTTTATTCACTTATCAAAAAAGTGGGTGTATTTATCCCTCCTGGAATTCTAGTATTCCCATCTTTACTCTTCAACCATATAGGTTATCCACAAAACCTAAACATAAAGAATCACCTTATTCGGTAACACTTTCTCTCTATGGTCACAAATGTGGACTGTTTGTCCCTCATAAAAATGATTCTCTTATAACCAAACTATTTTTCAACTCAAAACATGAGATGGATCCAGAATATACTTTTCCAACATAAAAAGATAGAAAAAGTATTGTACCTTGGATAAATATGGATGCAAAACCACTCAGTAGCCAACTGATCCAACATTCACTAGTATTTCATTGGGTCAAATTATCTATGGACTCACCTTACCCTAATTACAAAAATTCATCACACTTGTCCATAGTGAATGCATGAGAAAGACATGATCAGTTACCTTGAAATAAAGATCCTTCCTCAGGTTATCGACATAACATTTATGTCGGCTCTGAGTTATATTCATTTACTTTTAAATCAACTGAACTTTTTCTATCATATTTTCAACTAATCCAATTCCCATTAACTAACATTAACCTAATCCAACCAAAAAATCTAGAGTTAGACACCAATTTCTATATAATTAATCAAATTGTGCTATCTTTATACTAGAATGAAAATTAATATTTAAAAACTCAACCAAATAAAGATGTTGGTCCCAAATTCCCTAGTAATCTATTGAATGAGTATGCATCATATCCTCCATTGAATGATTTTTTCATTCCATCTTTCCATATGATTGAGGATGAAAAGTTTTACAAAAATCAAATCTAGTACCCCATGACTTATAAAGGCCATTACAAAAGTTATAAGTGAACCTAGTATCATGATTAGATATAATGAAGAGAGGAACTTCGAATAACTTTACTATCACTCTATGATACAATTTAGAATGTTTATCTAGAGATAGAGTATCTCTAATTGAATGAAAATAATAATATTTAGTCAATCGATCAACTATAACCTGTATCACATTTTTACCTCCAGTTATTTTTGGGAATCCCACTACAAAATCCATGGAACTATTTTCCCATTTCTACTCTGGCACTGGAAAAGGCTAAAGCATCTCCTTGGTAACATCCACTATATTTTATAATGCTGGTAAGTAAAACACTTCACTATCAAGTCATCAATATATCTGTTTATTTCATGCCACTAGTAATGCTCTCTATGGTCTCTAAACATCTTAGTGCTTCTTGGATCAACAGAAAACAGATAACTATAAGATTCACATAAAATCTCATTTAATTATGATACACAAGGCACACATAATCTCTTCCCAAATAAAAAAACCTTTATCAATTGTATATTCATGAAACTTACTGTTATGAACCAATTAAACCATTTTTTCAATTAATTGTCTTCCTTTAGTGCTTTCTTAATTCTATGAGATAGAGACAATTTCACTAACACCTGAAATGAAACAGAAGAATTTCCTTCACAAAAAACATCCATGAAAAATTTCAACAAATCATCAATCAAAGTATCACATTCCAAACCTAACATGTTTAATGTAGAATTACTTTTATGACTCGAAGAATCAAACACTTTGTTTTCTTTACTAATAATGTAATGAATCCTGGAATCATAATCCTTGATTAGTTTCAACCATATTCTTTGTCTCATGCTCAATACATTAATTGTGAATATATAATTCAAATTTTTTTGGTAAGTATATATTTCACATTTTACAGCATATAGATGTTGCCTCAAAATATTTAAATAAAAAAACTTCAGCAAATTCCAAATCATATGAAGGATAATTTAACTCATCTGTTTTCAACTGATGTGAAGAATAATCAATTACCTGATCATTCTCCAATCACCCATGTCCTTTAAAAAAATAATCACTATAGAAAACAAATTAAACATTTCTAGAAGGAAATTACAAAAATAGAGCATTCTATAATATTATATTTAATTCTTAAAAACAATCAACACATTCTATTTTCCTCATTAACATAACACCTTTTTAGTCAACATTGTTAGTTAGCTAGATAACCATGAAATGTTTTAAAAAAACCTCCAGTAATAACAAGTTAAACCAAGAAAACTAGGAATCTAAATTATATTTGATGGTCTTGGACATTATTCAACAACTTTTATTTTGGTAGGATAAATAGTTATTCCATCATAATAAAAAAAATTAATATGGGAATAAATTTATTGTAACCAAAACTGATTCTTTATGAATTTCCCATACAGTTTATTTTAATTTCATATTTTCAAAAGAAAATTAGATGGATTTCATGCACTTATTTACCTTTATAATATACCCTAATTTCATCAATAATCATAACCAAAAATATAATAAGAAATCATAGAAAATTATATTAATAAGATCCTTGAATAAAATAGGTGAGTTAGCTAACCCAAAATCCATAACTAGAAATTTATATTGGCCATATCTAATATTAAAAACAGTATTCAGAATGTATTTTTCTAATACATTCAACTGATGGAACCCTGACCTCAAGTCAACCTTCAAAAAAAATTTTGCTCCCTGTATCTGATCAAACAAATCATCAATATGGGGAAAAGGATGTTTGTTCTTAATAGTGATGTTATTCAAGGCTCTATAATCAACAAAAAGTCTCATTCAACCATATGTATTTTTAATAAATAAGACAGAATCATCTCATTGTGATGTACTAGATTGAATGTAACATTTATCTAATAAGTCATGAAATTGATTCTCTAACTCTAAAAGTACAATTGGATCCATTTGATAATGGTTTTTTTAAATTGTCTTAGCATCATGAACAAAGTCAACAGTAAATTCAACATCTCGGTCATGTATACTATCAGACAAGACAACAGAAAAAACATTAAGGTACTCATTTACCACTGACACATCATTAATATGAACAGTTCCTTTATTCTCAACAATATGTGAATGATAAAATTCCATTGATTATTTTAATGGTTTATCATCTTTCAGATATGTTATCAAGTTAAAGATTAATTCATGTATAAAAACTAAAACTCACTCTAAAAAAAAACCACTTTTACTCTACATTCAATCTTATCATGGTAAACAGAAATCCAATCCATAACCAAAATATCATCAAATTATACTAGAGGAAAAAAACAAGGTTTATAGGTAATGTTTTTAAAAAGATAAGGATAGTATGATTCTTATAATTTATTTTCGCTTTAATATTTCCCCTAAGTGTCTTCCCCATAAGTTATGGATTTTCTTATAGAGGTGGAATTTCTAATTTACGAAAACAATTCTTAGAAATTAAAGAATGTGTAGACCCTAAAACAGAAAATAAAATAGAAAAATCTGAAAAACAATCAATGTACCAGATTAAAATTCATTAGATGGACCAACATCTACTGAATTAGTTACTAATTATTTTTCCACACCTTTCTTCTTATACTCTACCTATTTCCCATCCTTTAGATTATTTATCGGACACTCATTTTCATAATGACCCATCTCGTTACATTTAAAACATTAACTAACTATAAATTATATTTTGTCTTACCACTACCTTGTTCTTTTTTAGTGCACTTATGAGACTTTTGCTATATTTTACAACATCATAAAAACTTACTTGAATTCACGAGACATTATCCTATGTGTTTTTACTAAAATTCTCACAAACTATAAACTAAATTACTTACCATCAATTTTTATGGCTAATTATTCAATTTCACTTGAAACCTCAACCACTTATTCTAATATTTTTCAATTAAAACATGATCATCAATAAACTCTATTTCAACCTTCTCCACACATTGAACACATTTTTCATAACTTTTGAACTCATGTGATTCCAATTCCCTTTGATACTTTTGATTTAATCCTAAGAAAAAATGATTGATTTTAATATCATTATCCTTAATTAAATTTTATGAATAACTTTCTAGTCGAGTGAATTTATCTTCATTAGGTGCCCCTAATTCATCCTCCTACATCAATTCGAAGAGTAGTTTTTTCATCCGAAGTCAAATTTCCTTATAAAAATATTTCTCAACAAATATATATTTAACTTCATCCAATTCCATGGAATAAATCCCCTCATTTAATCTGATATTCTTAAATATTGACTACCACCGACCGGATTCACATTAAAAATGGTAAACAAAAAATACTAACATTTTTTTTCTAAACACCAAATCACCTTGAAAATATTATCTAGTGCGTTAATCCAACCTTCAAAAAGCATGGGGTCAGATGACCCTCGGAATGATAGGGGATGTTGCATCATGAAATGCTCCACTGTGGAAATGTTCCTCTATGGTTGATCAACTGATCCCATGGATGGATACCACCACCATCTATATCCTTAGTCAGATTTTCCATCACAATTGAACTATGTTTAGTTACGATTATGACAATCTCATGTTGTTGATTTGGAATTTTTTTCTCCTATGAATTTTGTCCCAGTACAGCTTCCATGTTTACTCTATCGAAATCCATTCTGAACATACATATCTTAGACAAAAAAACATGGTAATATTCAAATTCCATATCATTTCAATTTGACCATAAATTAAAAATAATTCATGGTTATTATATTAACAACATACTAACCCCAAAAATCATCAACTTCGGCCTCTAATACCAACTACAAATCCCCAAACATAAACATTACATAATCATGTGTTATTCCTAGAATTTACATTCATTAACTTTGAGGATATTTTCATGTTTAGAGTTTTAGATAATTAGGAAATAATTATTACATAACAACTCAAAATATTTAAAATTAGACACTTCAACTCACTATCTATTTCACTCAAAAAATAAGAAACCTTAAAATAAAACATGATTTATTTTTCATGATAATAGTATTGTTATCATCCATCATGGGATTCACCATTCACTTACCCATTCTTACACACTGTGAAAACATTTAAAATACATAGGATGAGTACAACGATATCATTAAGGGAAATAAGACAAGTAAAAAAAATTTATTCCATTAGTACTTATAAACCCATGAAGTCATTCTTTTAGCCCATAAAACATACGCTTTATTAACATAACTCGTGAATTTATAAGATTCCTTAAAAACACAATGAAATCATAAATCATAAATGTAACTTATGGCATAAATATTTTACTTATATTGTTTCTTTCATAGATATATAAGGAGTAAAATTTATGGCTATGTTTGGAAGACCCATCATAGTATATTCTATATATATATTAAATGAAACATTATCATTTAACTAAATCTCATCAATAAAATCATTATAGATCTATCAGGGTCTCAACCACCCTAGCTTTATCATATAACCATTCATATAAATAAGTAATTACCAAGATCTATAACATAATCATAACTTATTAATAAGCATAAATGAAAAATAACATTTACACATTGCAATAGTAAAATATCATTTCAAGACATTGACATAATCAACACATTCTCAAAAAAAATTCAATAAAAATATACATGAAAAGGGAATATTGTATTTATTTTTCTTTTAAAAACAATATGGCTTGTAGAGGAATCCAAATATCAAATAATGGTCATGTTGACAGAAATTTCATCTTCATGGCATATGTTAAAAAAACATTCTTTTTTTCACTTAGTAAAACAATTTATAGAAAAATATTCCTATTGAAAACTTTTTATTGAAATTAAAAGTCAAATGTGTTTATTATATACCTTATAGAATTAGGCTATGTATTTTATAAAAAAATATGCCTCAATGAAAGGATATTGAGATGAAGTCATGTACCTTGAGTATGACTCTTCAAGTACAATATTTTTATTTTAGAATAATAAAATCAGGTTTATTTATACTTTCTTCAGATCATTTTTAATGTTTATTATTACTTTTTATATCACTTTTTACCATGTTATATGAATTACATAATTATTTAATTTCATATCAGATGTTCAATCGATATTCATTACTTGAGTCAAAAATTAACATGGATTGATGTCAATAGTCAGTGCATTCATAAGTCCATCATATGTTGAATAGCATTCATTAAATAATAATCACTTTAATAGATCAATTATAATTTTTAAATCAAACCATTATTTTTGGTATTAAAATTTAACAACATTATAATTATATAGATGGTAGGTTGTACGTATGCATGAGTTATGTTTCATTTTTCATTGATCATTGTGGAAATAATGTTAAATTCCCTGACCCTAATTACCCAGAGTTGGAGCATTATTAAATAACATTGGAATGATCACAAGATATCAAGTCTCGAAAGAATGATTAGTATAGTAGCCCTGTAAGTACTAGATATATACATTAGTTTTACATTAAATCATGAAATAAAAAAACAAAAACATTGTGTCTCCTTTGAACACACTCATATCCCTTATTCTATCCCTACAGTTCAATCATAATATACTTCTCCACATCTTGGGAAAAATAAAACATAAGAATGGGGTGATCTCTGATGCTTAGTAAATATAACAATATAGAAAAAACTATCATAAATAAGAATAAAAATTCAAGGCAATGTATAAGACTAAAATAGAATCCTTTTAAAGATAAACTTAATCATAATATTTCAAAGATAAATCAAATAATGCCACATACTTATTCACATGGATATTCTACTAGTCGAATAATCACATGTAATATCAATAGATAATTTCATAATGAAGGAATGCATAATGTCAGACATCATAACTATAGAGTCAAGGCCTCGTGGCAAGAATACAAATTAGATTTTGTCAAGGCCTTGTGACAAGACACTAGTTTGTCTCATTAGACCTACCAATGCATCTAAGAGTAGATAGGGCTCCACCCGTCACATACTTTGTCAAATGCATTGCTCATATGAAAAGGTTGAAACATAATAGAAACATTTGCATTAAAAGTAGAATACGAAATGTTAGTACTTTAACCATAAACCATGAATTGTATAAAAACAATACATCCACACTAAAACATGTCACAAAACCTTTAATTCAATATGGAATATTATATCATAATAAATCAACTTCAAACAAGTTTATAATCCATCAAAGGATATTCACATAGATGGAAAAAAACTATTTGAGAGAAATATCTATTTCTATTT
Organism: Viscum album; assembly: GCA_963277665.1. Lineage (NCBI taxonomy): Eukaryota > Viridiplantae > Streptophyta > Magnoliopsida > Santalales > Viscaceae > Viscum > Viscum album. The sequence continues at coordinate 1,618,766,453 of OY728125.1, forward strand.
TGAAATCATTTAAAAGTCATATAATTATAAAAGAAACATTTATTTTGAAAACTATTCTTATAAGGTTGTATGGTAAGTATCTAAGGTGTTATAACAACGTAAAATAGTCGTACCCGCCGTCTAAGATAAAAACCCTTATTTCCTTAATTTGTTTAAAGGGTATTAATATAACTTCTTTAGACATCGACAGAAATAGTCCATTAATTTATTTTATAAAAAGTAAAAAAATGGTATAAATTAATTTAACCCATAGTCTAGTAAATAGTAAAAATGTTATGAAATAAATTTTTAAGAAACACGGATGTGGATGATAAATAGATCACAGTAGATACACACGTATAAACAACTTCAGATAAAAAAGAGATTGAAAAATTAGCAATTATCGTATACATTTCCTTAGTCGAGGGTATTTTAACCTCTTGTATAATGATTAAATAATTGTTATTAAATTGTAAAAGAACTTCATACATAAATATGATATCATATATAATCTTCTAATATCGCTTTGTTAATAATATTTCAGCAGTATCATTGTTTCAGGTTTTAACATATTCATTTTCCTTTATATGTTTTGTTACGTAAGTCAAGTTTGTTATGGATAGAATATATTGGATTAATAATCATAATTATATTAATTTTATAAACATTATTTGTAATCATCAAATGAAAATTAATTTTTAATGGTTACGATGGGGAATGAATCTCATCGCGTTCGTGGAGACGGTAATCTGTACATACCCATGAGCGGTAATATCATTCTATTGATGGTGAAATTGCATGTAATTGCATGTTATATCATATATACAGAATGAATAACATGTTATATGTTTTATTTAAATAAATTATTCATCATTATTATACTCATCCAAATAATGAAGGGTTGAATAACAAATTACACAACGACCTGGAGATGGTAAGCCGTACGTAGGTATGTATGGTGACATTGTCATTCAAAGGATGGATAGAATAATGAATATTGTTGAAACATATTTATAATAACATAAAATTGTGTATAAGGTACTAGAGAAATTACTTTTTTGGAAACAACAAAGAAATATTAAGTGGAAGAAGCAATGAACGCTTAAAGAGGTGATGAAATAATTACCTCTTCTTTGGGGGCTTCCCTTTGATTTGATAAAAAGGGCTCATTAGGTTGCATTATGATCAATGTAAGGAATCTAAGATGATTTAATAGTAGCTGGGAGGATATTTGAGTAGGTTCTGGCCAAGCCAAATGGATTCAGAGGTGTTAAATTAAGAGAAGGGGAAGTTCCCTTTTATAAGATAGGTTAGGGGAACCTTTGGAAAAGATTGAAATACTATATTATTATAAAATAATTTGCTGTTTCTAACAGATAAAAGTGGATTTATTTAGATTCTAAGGTGTTTATGGGTAGAAATATTCTCAATGAATAGGTTTTAGATAATTTTATGTCACCATATTAACCTTATCGTTTAGATTTAACACTTAGTTAAATAGTTTAACATTTACCATGTCTTCTTGTATTACTATAATAAATGGATAGTAAACATACAATAAAGAGTTAATAGAACCACAAGTGTATTATTAATGAAATATATATAATTATATTAGTCCATATTCCAAGAATTATATTTTTATGAATATCATATCAACTAATAATATAGTTTTTGTTTTAAAAACTCAATTATGTCAATTTTGACACTATTTAGTATTTCATTTTCTAAAAGTCATAAGAAGATTATCACTTCAAAAAAATACTTTAATCGACCCTAACATGTAATATTTATCTAGATAATTCATGTAATGCATCAAAAGTCTCAATTTAAACTTATTTTGAAATTTATAATATCAATTATTTTAATCATCTGTTAATAAGGTAATTATTTCATCATCATTGTGTCATATAAAAATTCCATTATCTAATGCCTAAAAATTATAAATAAAATACCATGATGCAGTAAATCGTTTTATCTTTCTAATGAATATTTATAGTATAATTTATCTTTTGTATAACACTAAATAAAAAATGTTTTATTTATTAAACATCGAATTTCACACTTTTAACTCTTCTTTAAATAAAATAATAATAAATATCATAATTAAATACAAGTGGATCAAGAGTATCATATTTTTTTTCTAATGTTGATTTTGGTCTATATAAACTTACCCAATATAATTATGACAAGTGTTAGGGTAATTATAATATAATTTTTACCTTAAATTACCTTATTTACTTTTAACCGTGGAAAATAAAATTCAAAAGATACTATTCAGGAAAAAAATTGATCCTATTGAACCATATATTACATAATAATGTTCAGATTCTCTTTTGAGTTTTGGAAATTAAATTCACAGAAGTGGTAAAATTACAATTTATGCAATTTTTCAAATGTTCCAAGAAAGTGGGTAAAAGTCAATTAAAGTTCAATAAAATTTTATATATCTAATATTATTATAAAATTACTTCAATGAATTTAATTATACTAATATAGGTATTATTTATCTCTTTGGATGGTAAAAAAATTTATATAAAAATAAAAATTATTTAAATAAAAGTCAGTTTTAAATAAAAACGTATTGTTTTTCACTATTTTTCAAAAATTGTAATTTTTCAGAAAAATAAAAAAAATTCTCCCTATGCTAATTTTGATATTCCAAATCAAAAAATTAAGTCCATTATGAAAATTAAAATAATAAAATTTTAAAAATATTTTATTACTATTTATAACGGCTTGTATGATTGGTCGTGGTGTGCTAGAACTTGAAGTTTCATACAATATAAGCTATTATATTATTCAAAGAGAAGCGTAATGTGGAAGCTTCTGCGGTTACATTCATTCCTCCTTAAAATAATTTCATCATTATAATTTCCAAAATACTACTGTATAAAAATATTTGGGTGGTTCTTCAGCATATGTTTTTTGGGTTTCCACATTGCCTCTTCCATGTTATGGTTTCTCCACATGACTTTTACCAGATTAGTCGTCCAGTTTCTTAACAATTGTTCTTTGGTATTATGAATCATGATAGGATATTCACAATAAGACAGGTCAAGTTCTAGTTCTATTTATTCATATGTGAGTACATGAGTTGGGTTGGAAATTTATTTTCTCAATAGTGACACATGGAACTCATCATGAACATTGGAGAGACTTGGCGGAATTACTAAATGAGAAGTTACAACTCCAACCCATTCTAGAATTTCCAAAGGTCTGTTGTACCTGGGACTTATTTTAACATTTATACTGAATCGTACAACTCCCTTCCACGGAGACACATTCAAGAAAAAAGTATATTCTAATTGAAATTACAAATCCTTCCTTTAGTTATATGCATAGATCTATTGCCTACTTTTATCTGCTTCGATGTGGGTTTGGATAATCATCACATTTTCTATTATTTCCTCAACAAGTTCTAGGCCTATGAGTTTTCATTCACCAACATCATCCCAAAAATTTTGTGAGTGACATCTCTTTCTATATAACACATTATATATTTCTATATGAATACTTGAATTGAAGCTATTGTTATAAGAAAGTTATAGAAGAGGTAAATATTGATCCCACATACATTTAGAGTCAAGTGAGAAAGATCTAAAAAAGTCTTCTAAGGTTTGAATAGTCATTTCTTATTGTTCATAAGTTTGAGGGTGGTAGGAAATGCTCAAACAAAGTTGAGTATCTACGGCCTTATGAATACTTTTACAACATATTGATGTAAAACACGGATCAACATCAGAATCAATCGACAGGGGTACTCCATTAAGTTGTATAACTTCATTAATATATAGTATTACTAGACGTTCAAGTGGTAAATCTTCTCTTATAGAATAATAATGTAATGAATTGGAAAGACGATCAATAATAACTGACATTGCATCATTCCTTCTAAGAGTCTTTGGTAGTCTCAGGACAAAATCCATGGTAATATCATCCCATTTCTACTTTGGTATGGGAAGAGGTTGCATGAATCACCCCGGATGTTGTCTTTCAGCCTTAACATGTTGATAAAACATACATCTTGACACATAATCAATGATCTACCTCTTCATGTTATCCCACAAAAAATTTTCCTACAAATATTTATACAGCATTTCTCTACCAGGGTGTATAGGGAAATTGGAGCTATGTGCATTATCAAACAAATACCATTTTAGATCAGGTATATCGAGTACACAAATCCTCTAACACCTGAGATTTTAGGAGAAATATTTTGTTTTTATGTGTAGTGGAATCTTTCACTACAAACAACACTATCTTGGCTTGCGTTACACGCAAGAGCAACCTTCCTCGATAGTTTGCGTTGTACGCAATACCGAGTTTCACTAAATAACGATATGTTATTAAAATATTATATAAACTAGCTGTTATGAAAATTAATACCCACTTTTTAAAATTTTATAAATTTTTCTTTTAAAAATGGACTTCATTTTTTGATTCATAATATCGAAATTAACCTACGGTGAATTTTTGGTATTTTTCTGAAAGCTTTCAATTTTTGATGAATAGTGAAGACACTGGGTTACTATTTCAAAAAACAGAATTTTATTTAAATAATTGTATATTTTATTTAAAATTATTTTATGTCAAAATTGATACATAATACATATATAAATTCAATGTAATTCATTGGAGTCATTTTATAATAATTTTAGATATATAAAAAATTTATTGAACTTTTCACCGTCTTTTACCAACCTCCTAGGAGAATTTGAAAATTTACATAAAACATAATTTTTACGCTTCTGTGAGTGGAAATTTGAAAATCCTAAAGAAACGGTTAATATCAATGAGTAAAATTTGATTCAGTAAGATAAAAATAATTTTTGTTGAATAGTAACTTTTTACTTTTTTTACCACGGATAAAAGTAAATAGGATAATTAAGGGTAAAAATGATATTATTATTACCCTAAAAATGTCCTAATTCTATTGGATAAGTTTAATTCGACTAAAAACAACCTTATGAATAAAATATGACCATTTAGGTCCACTTGGAACAGATTAGGACATTTATTATTATTTTATTTAAAGAATAGTTAAAATATTTAAAATCAAATTTAATAACTAAAACATTTTTAATATAGGGTTATACATAAGATAAATTCAACTATAAATATTAATTAGAAATATAAAATTATTTCCTACATAATGGTATTTTATTTATAATTTTTAGACATTAAATATGTTAATTTATTTATGACACAATGATGATGTAGTAATTACCTAATTATGGAAATATTAACATAATTGATATTATAAATACCAAAAAAATGTAATTTTAGACTTTTCATGAATTAAACTAATTTTATATGTTAATATGACATATTATTATTGATTTAATTAACTTTTTTAGAACTAATAATTCTGTTATGATTTTCACAAAAATCAATTACCAAATAGTGTCAAAATTGACATAAAATGTTTTTTTAAACAAATAATATATTATTAATTATTATTCTATTCCTAAAAATCTAAGGATCAGCCAAATGAATAAGATAAGGTTATATATATTAATAATGAACCAATTGGGGTTCTTTTGTCTTATTATATTAAGTTAATTAACCATATATTGTAAGAAACCAAAAAGACACGGTAAAAGTTAAATTATTTAACTTAGAGTTAAATCTAAATGATAAGGTTAAAATAGTAACCTAAACTTGTCTAAAATCTATTTGTTGAGATTATTTAGACCCATCCCTGCCTTAGCATTGAAATGAATTAATTTGGAGCTATTAAAAACCGAATATAACTTTATTATAAAATAATATTTTCAGTTTTTTCTAAGGTGCCCCTCTCCTCCCTAATAAAAGGCCACATACTCCCTCTCCTCCTCACACCACAATGAGCAATCAAGCTCTGACAAAACCTACTTATTTTTCTTCTCCTATTCACTAGAAACATCCTAGTGGTACAGGTCTTCTTCAAAGACCATATTTAGTACCCTAAGAGGAGGTTAAGAAGAGGCGCTTCAAAGAAGAGGTAATGTCTGTTACCGATTCATTCAACTTTATTTCTTCTTCTACTTCCTCTTAATTATTTGGTTCATTATAAAGTAATAACATCCATATCACTAATATACTGATATGTTATTATAAATATGAAACAACCCTATTTCACTTTCTATCCAACCTACGGAAAACGAAATCACAGCACGTGTGTACGTAAGGAATACCGTCTCCACGCTGTGGTGTAATCTGTTTTCCACCACCACCATACGTGGATGGGTATAATTTTTTAAAGATTAACTATATATGATTATTGTAAAGTGATATTGATTATGAAATAGTATACATATACTTCAATACAATTCCACGATCATGGGAATGATATCATCACTCGTGCGTACGTACGGCCTACCGTCTCTACGATGTGATGCGACTCGTTCTACCTGATCTTCATTGAATAATGATTATATAAATGAATTGAATAAATAAATATGATATATATTAAACTAATACCATTCTGGAAATGAGGTATCTATAACCTAATAATAAGAATAAGAATTTATTTTACAAAACACGCAAAAGAACAAAAAGCAATAAACACCCGAATAACAAGTAGCAATGAAATATTACTAATATGAAGTCAAGAATATGACCATATATGATATCATAATAATGATTATGATTCTGGAAGAAGTCAATAACATTATTTAAATCACTATACAGGATTTTTGGACACATACGAAGCAAATCGGACCTAAGGTAAGGGAAATTCTCGCAAACTCATTTTTATCCGAGATTGTTTATACTTCAGAATTTGCTGGGGAATATTTATCATCCGCATACATGTTTCCTCAATATGTAATATTATTTCTATCCTCTTACAATTGTTTAAATCCTTTTTTACCCATTGTTATGTTTTTAGTAAAATATATGAAAGGAATCTTTTGTTGTTTTCTGTACGAGGTAATTTTTTGACTTTTTAGACCAAAGTATGAGAAGAATGTTTTTATTTAACTTATACAGCATGAATGGATTTTTAGAAAATTATTTCCATGAAGCCTCCTTTACAATTTTTCAAGTTTATTTTTAATTAACTTCTATTAGTTTAATATTTTATGACATGTTAAGAATGGAAAAATGTTTTTGAAGTAGAAATGATATTTTCCTCATGAATGGAATTCAAGTGTTTTATAAAAATTATTTTCTATCTAATATAATATAGGGTTCCATTTCTATACATATTTTGATATTGATTTTATTGTGATAGAATTATTTTTATGAAGTCCTTTAATCTCATATGATTTATTTTATGATGGAATGTTGTTTAAGAATCCCATTTTTATTACATGGGTTATGCTATGATGTATGATTTATGATCTTGTGGCACACATAAGAATTTTATCACTATGAGATGAGTGGGACCTATATCTCCCTATTATTCATTGGGTAAAGATTTATATCTCATGAGATAGTCATGACTGGAACGGAAGGTTAATCCTATTCAGTGATACAAGACTGAAACAAGGAGTGAACTCGGTTCAGAAATGGACTTTATCCGCTAAGATAGTCTTAGCAATGAGTCTTGACTACTAAGAAATGATTCTCTATGATTATGTGTGCATTCCAAAATGTTTCAAGTTATGATTATTGAGATTACATTTCACTACTATGATTCATCCCATGTTATGAAATTATGATCTCTTTTGTAGGTTAAGATTTCCAAAATATGTTCTTATGGATATGATGTGATTGATATTTCTTTTGTTTACCCTTACTGAGAATTTGAGCTCACCCTTTTGTATGTTTTCTTTTCCACAGTTCAGGAAGAAGGGTATTAAGAAATATATTCCAAAAGGGACTCTAGATATGAAAAAATAAAAAGGAGATATTGTAGATGATTTATAAACCAGTTGTTTATGTTTCCCAGTTTCTAGAGACGTTATACCTATACGGTCCTTTCATTGTTTTGTTATATGTTGTAATAAGTGTGCTTAAATTTTGAAGTAATAACATTGTATATAATGTATGGGTCATTATAGTTGGTATCAGAGGAAATGGAGGTAGGAATGTATTCGATCCTCGGGAACTCTCACATGTGAGCATTGGACGAAGAATGGCTCTCCGCCCAAGGGCTTCATGAGGAAATGGCTGCCACTGGGGATGGTGGTGTGTCCCGCCCAGGGGGTGTAGCTTCCCATGGAGTGCCCTGATAGGTATCAATTATAGTCTACTTGAAGTAATTCCATACCGTTATAGTTGGTATCAGATAAAAGGTATAGTCATCCTTTGGAAACTAGGATGTGAAAGTCTTAGTATGAACCCTAAGGATAATTCTAAGCATAGAACATAATATTAGATTTTTATAAATGGACATGAGCAACCTATGATAAGACCTTAAGTGTGAAATTTTATTCATGATTATGTGGTTTTCCTATTATAATTAGTGTTTCTCACACTATTCTTCTTGGTTTTAGTCAATGGATGGAACCCGAAGGAACCGTGTTAATACTGAATGCGACGGGCAATGCAATGATTGTCCCCCTGAGGAACAAAATGTTATGGGAGCTGGAATGCAAAATATTGTAGCCATTCTGACACAACTTTCTCAAGCTATGAATCATGCAGGACTTCCAAATGAGTAAAGAAAGGAGCAACATTCTATTTAATCCTTCATGAGGCAGCTTCCACCTTCATTCAGTGGGACTACTGATCCATTAGTGGCTGAACAACGGATCAGTACCACTGAAAAGATATTTTCAGTTCTTCAATGTTCTGAACATGATAAATTCATCTTAGCAGTATATCATTTGGAAGGTGAAGCTGATCAATGGTTGAATCTTATCATGAATACGAGGCAAATGGATGAAATTAAGTCCATGGAATGGGACGAGTTCAAGAACATAATATTCAATAGGGACATCCCTCATATTCTTCTAACAAAGATGGATAATGAGTTTCTTGAACTAAAGAAAAAGTATTATGAATATTTTGGTACCTACAAAGAAAATATTACAATACTTTCATGGTACACTTCTGGTATTATTATCCAACCCGAGAGTAAGATCGATCGATTATTTAGTAGCTTAAAACCAATTCTTCAAATGGTGTTAGCCATAAGGGACTTCAATAGCTATGAGGAAATCATTCGATGTGATCTCAAGGTTGATATGGAGATTGGAGTAACCGATCAGTCATATGTGTTTGATAAGAAGAGGAAAATGGAACTCAAAGGGAAATCTAAACACCACACTGAAAAGAAGTTGATTTTTCCCTTATGCTCTAAGTGTGGAAAGAAACATGGAGGGAGTTGTCTTAAAGGGACAATTAAATGATTCAAATGTGGAAAAGAAAGTCATCGGGCATTTGAATGCTACAATGATGTGAAGAAGATGTATAGTGATGTGAACAAATAAAAGGCTACACAGAATGCAGCTCCTACACATCAATGTTACAAGTGCAAGGAAATGGAGAATTATTCTAATCAATGCCCTAATCCAAGGGTTGTTGAAGATGATCGATGTCAACAAACTCTTAATGCTAAAGGCAATGGAATGTCATATGAAATTTCTATCAGTGATGTGGAGTATGATAATGAAGTGGTGAAATGTACACTTTCCATCCACTCTAAAGTAGAAAATGTTTTATTTAATTTTGGACCCACCCACTCTTTTATTTCTAAAGAATTTTCTAATGGTATCGCCACATTACCTCAACAATTTGATGTTGAGTTTACTGTGACGGCCCCTAATGGCACAATAGTCGCATCAATAGTTTATAATTATTCTCTGATTGAAGTTTGTGGGAAAGAGCTTCCTAAAAATCTTGTGATCCTTCCTATAGTGTAATTTGATGTGATTCTTGGAATGGATGGGCTTTCATTATATGGAGCTCATATCAATTTCCAAAAAATGGATGTCTCATTTCATATTCCATATCAATCTATGACCATCTATAGATGTAAGGATGAACATGACCTTCCGGTGGAAATTTCATCCATCTTATGGGTTTTTATTCCACTAAATGAAGGTTATTTATCTCAAATGGTTGGAGAGAAACTCACGATTAATAATATGGCCGTTGTGCGGGAGTTTGATGTTGTCTTTCTAGAGGAATTTTCTGGTCTTCCACCAAATCGTAAAGTTGAGTTTTCAATAGAACTCGTATCGGGTGCTTTACCTATTTCAAAGACACCATATAGAATTGACCTAATTGAGTTGCAGGAATTAAAGAATCAACTCCAAGAGAATCATGATAAGGGATTCATACGCCCTAGTGCATCACCTTGGGGAGCACCTGTTCTGTTTGTTATGACGAAAGATAGATCAGTGAGACTCTGCATTGATTATCGAGAACTTAACAAGATCACTATCAAGAACAAATATCATCTCCCACACATTTATGATGTATTTGATCAACTACAAGCAGATCAATACTTTTCCAAGATTGATCTTCATTCAGGGTATCATCAATTAAGGGTCAAAAGGGAGGATATACCAAATACATCTTTTCGTACAAGGTATGGACACTATGAATTTATAGTGATGCCATTTGTTCTTACTAATGCCCCTGCTATCTTCATGGATCTAATGAATATAGTATTTAGAGAATATCTTGATTAGTTTGTGGTAGTCTTTATAGACGATATTCTTGAATATTCAAAGAGAAAAGATGAACATGAGGAGCAGTTGAGAATTGTATTGAAGACCCTGAGAAAGGAGAAGCTTTATGCCAAATTAACCAAGTGTGAATTTTTGCATCAAAAAGTTGAATTTTTGGGTCACATAATCACAATAGGGGATATTTGTGGATCTAGGAAAAACAGAGGTTATTGAAAGATGGTCGAGACCAACAACAGTAACTGAGATCCGATGTTTTCTTGTTTTGGCTGGATATTATCGACTTTTTGTGAAAGATTTTTCACGATTATCTAATCCACTCAGCAAGCTGACTCGAAAAAGATTTATGTTCGTTTGAACAGAGGAGTGTGAAGAAAATTTCAAGGGGTTACAAATAATTTTTTCTAGTGCACCTGTTCTCACACTACCTTGTAGTGGAGAAATGTTTGTGATCTACAGTGATGCATCCAAGAATGGATTGCGGTGTGATATCATGCAAAATGATATGGTGATAGCTTATGCCTCACGGTAGTTGAAAATCCATGAGAAAAATTACCCAACTCAGGATTTGGAGTTAGCTATAGTAATATTTTCATTAATTATTTGGAGGAATTATCTTTATGGTGAAAGATGTGATATTTATACTGATAATAAAATTTTAAAGTATATTTTCACACAAAAGGAGCTGAATATGCACCAAAAAAGATAGTTGGAGTAGATTAAGGATTACGAATGCTCAATTCATTATCACTATGGGAAGGCAAACAAGGTGGCAGATGCATTAAGTCAACAAGACCATGCTAGGTTATCCATGATGAGAGTCAAAAAAGATCCAATATTTATGGATTTACAATGGATGGATCTTGGAATTATAATGGAAGGGGAAAATTCTAATCTTTCTCAAATGAATGTTCATCCATCTATACATGTGAAGATTAAAGAGGCACAAAAAGAAGATGTAGAGTTACAAAAGAAGGTGAGAAATGTTCCTGAATTGAACCTTGATTGTGATGGGATAAAAAGGTTCAAGAATCGGGTTTCTGTTCCTCCCATCCCAGAATTAAAGAAGGAGCTATTGGACGAGGCTCATAGTTCTTCATTGTCTATTCATCCTGGAAGCACGAAGATGTATAAGGACCTGAAAGAGTACTTCTAGAGGGATGGCATGAAAGGAGATGTTGTTGAATAAGTCTCTCAATGCTTTGTTTGTCAGCAAGTTAAAGCAAAGAGACAGAAATCTAAGGGGATGTTACAACCATTACCCATACCCGAATGGAATTGGTAAAACATCACTATGGACTTTGTCACTGGACTTCCTAAAACATCCAAAGGCAATAATGCTATCTAGTTCATAGTTGATCGTCTCACATAGTCGGCACACTTCAGTGCTATTAGTGAATATTTATCTCTGGATCAGCTTGCCATGATATATGTAAAGGAAGTGGTAAGATTTCATGGAGTACCACTTTCCATTATATCTGATTGGGTTCCGAGGTTTACCTTAATCTTTTGGTGAAGTCATCAGCATACTCTAGTTAGAGAGTTGATTTTCAGCACTGCTTATCATCCTCAGACAGACGGTCAGTGTAAGGACCCAAAATTTTAAATAAATCTTGTTTCCTAATTTTATGTGTTATTTTATTTTATTTTTATACTCAACAAAAATGTTTCATTTGATAACATGCGTATAATTAAAATGAGACTGTTGGGTTTTGACTGTTATTTGAACATTGGTCAACATGACTGCTGGAAACTAAACGTTTTGACTATTGTCTCTAAATAAAAGCAATCTTAGTTAATTAATATAGAAAGAAGATTTGATGGCCTCACCCAGTAGTCTTGGACCGATCGAAGCCCATCTAACAGAACTTGGGAAGGAGGTAGCACCACTAGGATTTGCTCTGTACCAAACCCAAGCTGAACTTCATCGTGTGAACCTAGAACGGGATCGCCTTCGCGAGAAATTCAAACTGATAGAAATTACTACTCGTGCGATGTTGGCCGAGCCTCCCTCACATTCTCTCACCTTAGCACACCTTACACTTAGGTCCTATGCTGGTGTGATAAGGGGCTATGTAAAGAGACCTTAACTGCCTTGTGTAATCCTTTGTTTTAAATAAAAATTGGGATTTCTTCTTATGATGAAGTTTATGAATTTTCAAATGTCCGGATAAATATAGTATGCATATTTTTGATGAATTTTAGAGAAAGGATATTTTAAAAATGTTTATGTAAACCTTAAATAATTAAAAATGTGTAATGATTTTCAAAAAATGGTCTTCTACAATTATGTTCAGTATGAAATTTCGAGTCTAATAAGACAAACTTGATTTTTGATGAATAGTATATTATGAATAGTGATTTTACGTTTAGGATTAGCAATGTGATCAAATGGATTAGTAAATTCACTCAAAGAATGTTTTAATATAATTTAGACACCTAGATTAAGTAATGAGATTCAATAAAATGGGTAAATAACAGTTTCATAAATTATTATTCAAGTATTAGTTTTTTCGGATGAATAGTGTTTTTTAATTAAAAATTTAATTAAAAATATTTAGAAAATTGTTTTTATAAAATGGATTTCATTTTCGAACTCAGAGCATCGCTATTATGTTAAGGTAATTTTTGGGGATTTTTCTGAAAAAAATGAATTTCCGATGAATAGTGTGTTTATTTAAAAAATGAATTAAAAATATTTAGAAAATTATTTTTATAAAATAGAGTTCATTTTTTAAATCAGAGCATTGATATTTGGTTAATGTAAATTTTTGGGATTTTTCTGAGAAACATGAATTTTCAGTGAATAGTAAAAATACAGTTTTAGGGTTTCGGTATGTTTAATGACATAATAATCGTGTCATGATGATTTCATGAGATATTTTAAGGGATGGTCGACTAAAGAGGATGAATTATTTTGTGGGGGTCCCAATGTGTCCTAACTCTATGGGAAGTACCATGGGAGGGCCCATGCTTTTGAGAAAACCACTTTTGAGGTGTCCCTTGGCCATTAATGCCTTGTCCCCTCACTTTCCCTATAAATACCAAGCCCTCCTCTCATCCTTTCGACTCCAAAACCATCCTAAACGAATTAATGGTCTCCTTAACTCCCAAGGAGTCCTCCCAAGGTGCCCCCAAGCCCTCAAGGTCCAAACCTTCGAGTTTTAAGAGTTATGTTTTAAGGTAAGGGATCTGACCTCTCTCTTTCTTTTCAAGAAATCTCTTTTATGTAATTTCTTTTTTTGCTCCATGTTCTTATGTTAAAGGATGTTCTTTTATACTCCTATTACTGCCCTTTTCATGTTCATATAAAGAGAGATCCCTTCTTACTCTCATTATTTCGTTTTATGAAGTTTTAAGTGGCGCCGTTAGGCTGCTGAAATTTTTGTAAGGAATTCTTTCTCCCTTCTCATTTTTCAATATCTACTTTCATGTAAATTATTTAAAGTTCGTTTTTATTATGTTGGGGTATGATCTATAAATTTATCATAGTGATATTTTATGATCATGTGATGAGAGACCCCATTTTATCACTTCAATTCAGTATTTTGATGTTTTAAGTGGCGCCGTTAGGCTACCAAATTTTTAAGTGGATCTTTCACCTTTCTCTTTTTTCAAAGTTCTAATTCCATGTCAAGTCTTGAAAGTTCCTTTTTATTATTTTGGGGCATGATCTCTAAATCTATCATACTGATCTTTTATGTTCATATGATGAGGGACCTTATTTGATCACATCAATTCATTTTTGTTGAAGTTTAAGTGGCGCCGTTAGGCTGCCGAATTTCTAAGGGGTACTTTCACCCTTCTCGTTTTCAAGATCTAATTTAATGTCAAGTATTTCAATTTACTTTTTATTATGTTGGAGTATGATATCTAAATATATAAAACTGATATTTTATGTTCATATGATGACAGACCCTATTTGATCTCATCAATTTATTTTTGTTGAAGTTTAAGTGGCGCCGTTAGGCTGCCGAATTTCTAAGGGGTTCTTTCACCCTTCTCATTTTCAAGATCTACTTTCATGTCAAGTCTTTCGAGTTCCTTTTTATTATGTTGGGGTATGATCTCTATATCTATCATACTGGTCATTTATGTTCATATGATGAGATACCCTATTTTATCTCTTCAATCAATTTTTGAATGTTTTATGTGATGCCATTAGGCTGCCGAATTCTCATAAGAGAAATCTTATTTTTGTCTTCCTTTCAAGTTCTTCGTTTCATATGGTATATAATTCAAATTTCATTACCATGTTCTTAAATACTATATATTCTGTTCCCATACTATTTTATGTATCATTTTTGAGTGGGTGACCCATGTACCAACTTTTTTTAATGTTTTCTAAAACCATGTTTCGTAGACGTTATGCTGCATAGTTTTCATCTCAAAATGCCTCCCTCTTTATCTCAAAATTATTTTATGTTATTAAGTGAATACTCAAAGCCCTTATTTCTTCAGGGGTATTCACATATATATCAAAATGTTCTATTTTTAAATTCTGGGATTTACATACATGAAACCCGCTTTCCCTTTTTTGTGGGTTTAAAGTGACATAAAGATCATGTCTTTAAAGAAGGTTTTAAAACGTTATGATTATGAAATGAAACCATTTAATATTATTCTATATGGGTTGTTTATGAAATGATTGATGATTATATATGTGGATCACATGATAATAAAGACATGTCATGGGTGCACCCAGATAGCGCTTCAATGCATTGGGTAAAGACATAATCTCTAGAGATGACTTTTTAGACTGATACCTTGCTGAATAACCTTGGTAATTTTTAGTGGCACCTTGGGGATGGAACTTGGTGAAACGAAATTATTGTCAATATTAAATGTTGTTGCCACATCTTCAAGTTATGAAAAATTTTATTTTTATTATGATGTATCTCATGATTTCTTTCTCACGCCTTAATGTTCTTTTCATGTCCTTATTGAAGTATCTCAAGTTCACATGTAAAATGTTTCTCTTGTTTCCCTTACTGGGCCTTCTGCTCACCCTTTCTTTTGATGTATGTCCCCAGGTTATGAGATACAGTAATCTACCTAGGATGAACATAAGGAGAAGCCTTTCAAGTGTTTATGAATAATGCTTTATGTTGTTTTCATGTATTATGTTCCTTGCTTCCAAGACACTAAACCTTAAAGATACTCAGTTTTGTAAAATGTAATGAAAGTTTATGTGATAAAAAGGCGGGATGCTATAGTTGGTATCAAAGGATGGTTTAGGTATTTGTGGAAATTAGGATATGAAAACTCTAGGAAGAACCCTATTGAAAAGTTTAAATATTGGAAATCTTCCTGGTATTTTGGTGAGTATTGAGTAAGGGGTTGCCAAGCAAATAAATCCCTATCTAGATACGAGCAGGTAGAGGTGGCTCTGGCACAGATGTACATAGGGGTAAAACCCAAAAACACCGCTTTGAGCTAGACTCGAATGGGAACTGGTACATGACAACGGGCCTTGCTGCACTCTTGGTTACGACACTCCCGGGGGATATGCTTTGGTAAATTCATAATCTTAGAATGAACCATTGTTAAAGGAACAAAGAAAAAATAAAATAAAGATTCACATAAGAATATATGATCATGGATAACCTAGATGGGAACCTAGGGGATCACAAGTTAGGGTATACTTTTCTTCTACAAGTTTTCCTTATATGCTTTCAGTTCCTTTTCATGATTATTGGCTAAGTACTGAAGCCCCTAAATATGCTTTCTCTTCTTAGTTAATGAACATGTCCCAATAACCAATGAGATAGGAAATGCGACGATTGTCGTATTAATATGACAGGGATGATTAGGGGATTAAAAGATGATTATTATTTTGGAAGACATTCACTATTTTAGGGACCCTATATGATCGATGTAAATAGATTACTACGGTATTTTTATTGAGGAGTTAGGTTGACTTATATTTTCAAGAATCTATAAATTTAAGGTGGACTTGTATTAATTTAGGTTACTTATGGGAATGATTAACCTATCTTGAGTAAAATATGTTTAGGTTATCTACTTTTGTTATAAGATGTTAGGAGTGGTTGATGTTGTTTGGAGATGAACAATGAAGTTTATTTTGGAAGACTATGTTATCAAATCCTTCTTGTATTTGGGTTTCAATCTTAGTTTAGTTTATTTTGAGGAATTTTAAGGACCGTTATTTATGGAATGGTCTATGATGAACTTTGGGTAGTACCATGGAACTTTGAAGATTTAAAAGTAGTTTCAATTCCTATGGAATTCTTTCTTTTTGAAGAGTTGTTTTACCTTACCCTTTCTGTTTTTGGGATAATGTTTAAAGATAGAAGAAATAGATAGTTAATCTTTTGTGGATTATGTGATTCTCTAGAAGATTATTCTTGTGTTTTGATGAGACCAAGAAGTTTTTAATGCTCGTAGTTTGGAGAAAAGATTAGTTTTGGGTAGAAACTTATTAAAGGATGAAATTATACATGAAGACAAGTATATTTTCTTATGTTTCTATTCTATGTAGTAAATGAATTCCTCAAAATTATGAAAATGAATGTAAAACAAAAACGTTGTTGGTTTACGTTTCCTACTAGGTAATCAAAGACCGTTTACACACATCATAAGTTTGGGATTTTCTTATGGTTAGCTTTCTCCTAATCATGTTTTCTATCACTCTCATGCATAACTTGGCCCATTTTTTTCTCCTCCATGTCCATGTTTTCCTACATGGAATCCTAGTGTGGGTTAACTCGGGTGACCTTTGTACTTCCCTTTTGTTTCTTTTAAAGTAATAGTTTTACTGACTCCTTTTTCGATGTGGTACATTCAATGAAATTTCAAAACCCAATTTTAAAAATTGTGAGGATGCAATTTCTTAAGGGGGGAAGATTGTAACGACCTGAAATTTTAAATAAATCTTGTTCCCTAATTTTATGTGTTTTTTTATTTTATTTTTATACTCAACAAAAATGTTTCATTTGATAACATGAGTATAATTAAAATGAGACTGTTGGGTTTTGACTTTTATTTGACCATTGGTCAACATGACCGCTAGAAACTAAACGTTTTGACTATTGTATCTAAATACAAGAAACATTGATTAATTAATATAGAAAGAAGATTCGATGGCCTCACCCAGGAGACTTGGACCGATCGAAGCCCATCTAACAGAACTTGGGAAGGAGGTAGCACCACTGGGCTTTGCTCTGGACCAAACCCAAGCTGAACTTCATCGTGTGAAGCTAGAACGGGATCGCCTTCGCGAGAAGTTCAAACTGATAGAAATTACTACTCGTGCGATGTTGGCCGATCCTCCCTCAGATTCTCTCACCTTATCACACCTTACACTAAGGTCCTATGCTGGTGTGATAAGGGGATATGTAAGGATACCATAACTGCCTTGTGTAATCCTTTGTTTTAAATACAAATTGGGTTTTCTTCTTATGATGAAGTTTATGAATTTTCAAATGTCCGGATAAATATAGTATGCATATTTTTTATGAATTTTAGAGAAAGGATATTTTAAAAATGTTTATGTAAACCTTAAATAAATAAAAATGTTTAATGATTTCCAAAAAATGGTCTTCTACAATTATGTTCAGTATGAAATTTCGAGTCTAATAAGATCAACTTGATTTTTTATGAATAGTAAATTATGAATAGTGATTTTATGTTTAGGATTAGAAATGTGACCAAATGGATTAGTAAATTCACTCAAAGAAAGTTTTAATATAATTTAGACACCTAGATTAAGTAATGAGATTCAATAAAATGGGTAAATAACAGTTTCATAAATTATTATTCAAGTATTAGTTTTTTCAGGTGAATAATGTTTTTTTAATTAAAAATTAAATTAAAAATATTTATAAAAATATTTTCAAAAAATGGATTTCATTTTTGAACTCAGAGCATCGATATTATGTTAAGGTAATTTTTGGGGATTTTTCTGAAAAAAATGAATTTTCGGTGAATAGTGTGTTTATTTAAAATATTAATTAAAAATATTTAGAAATTTTTTTTATAAAATAGAGTTCATTTTTGAAATCAGAGCATTGATATTTGGTTAATGTAAAATTTTAGGATTTTTCTGAGAAAGTTGAATTTTCCGTGAATAGTAAAAATACAGTTTTTGGGTTTCTGTATGTTTAATGACATCATAACCATGTCATGATGATGTCATGAGATATTTTAAGGGATTTTAGACTAAAGAGGATGAATTATTTTTTGTGTTTCCCCATGTGGCCTAACTCTATGGTAAGTACCATGGGAGGGCCCATGCTTTTGAGAAAACCACTTTTGAGGTGTCCCTTGGCCATTAATGCCTTGTCCCCTCACTTTCCCTATAAATACCCAGCCCTCCTCTCATAGTTTCGACACCAAAACCATCATCAACGATATTCTGGTCTCCTTAACTCCCAAGGAGTCCTCCCAAGGTGACTCCAAGCCCTCAATGTCCAAACCTTTGAGTTTTAAGAGTTACATTTTAAGGTAAGGGATCCGACCTCTCTCTTTCTTTTCAAGAAATATCTATTATGTAATTTCTTTTTTTTCTCTATGTTATTATGTTAAAGGATGTTCTTTTATACTCCTCTTAATTCCGTTTTCATGTTCATATAATGATAGATCCCCTCTTACTCTCATTCTTTCGTTTTATGATGTTTTAAGTGGCACCGTTAGGATGCCGAAATTTTTGTAACTAATTATTTCTCCCTTCTCATTTTTCAAGATCTATTTTCATGTAAAGTATTTCAAGTACCTTTTTATTATTTTGGGGTATGATCTCTAAATTTATCATACTGATATTTTATGATCATGTGATGAGAGACCCCATTTTATCTCTTCAATTCCGTATTTTTATGTTTTAAGTGGCGTCGTTAGGCTACCGAATTTTTAAGTGGTTCTTTCACCTTTCTCTTTTTTCAAAGTTCTAATTCCATGTCAAGTCTTGAGAGTTCCTTTTTATTATTTTGGGGTATGATCTCTAAATCTATCATACTGATATTTTATGTTCATATGATGAGAGACCCTATTTGATCTCATCAATTCATTTTTGTTGAATGTAACAGCCCAAGATTTTATAAAAAAAAATATTCTTTTTAATGTCTTGTGTTGTACGCTACACCAAAAGGAGCTTGCACAACACACATCCTTGACTTGCCTTGCATTACATGCAATCGCGACCTTCCTCGATAGCGTGTGTAATACGCAATACCAAGTTTCACTAAACAACGATATGCTATTAAAATATTATTAAAACTAGCCGTTATGAATAGTAATAACCACTTTTTAAAATTATGTAAATCTTATTTTTCAAAATGAACTTCATTTTTGGATTCGGAGTATCGAATTTAGCCTAAGGTGAAATTTTGGTACTTTTCGGATAACATTCACATTCTGATGAATAGTGAAAATTACTAAATTATAATTAAAAACAACTTTTTTAATCGAAATAATTAATAGTGATAAATTATTAATTTGAGTGGTTTTAAAGTATATTTAGAATATATTTTTACAATTTAATACAATGTTGGTCATTGGTTGTAATTTCACATTTAAACCAGACATAATCAAGTGTCAATCTTTTGATATATATTGTTTCCTAAAAACACGCTATTTATTTTAACAGCGGGATTTAATTATAAAATTAATTAATGCAACTTCTATGTTATGAATTTGGTAAAATAGATTTCATTTTTGAATTCGGAATATGAAATATAGCTTAGGATGAAATTTTGGCATTGTTCTGAAAAACATCAATTTTTTATGAATAGTGAAACTACTAAGTGGTAGGTTAAAAAACTGAATTTTGCATAAAAATTAATTTTACCGATTCTGTGAATATAATTTTGAAAATCCGACAAACACGGTTAATATCAAGGACTAAAATGTTGTTCAATGAGATGAAAATAATTTTTGGTGAATAGTAACTTTTTACTTTTTTTCCGCGGTTAATAGTAAATAGGGTAACTAAGGGTAAATATGATATTAATATTACCCTAACACATGTCCTAATTCTATTGGACAAGTGTAATTCGACCAAAAACAAACTTAGGAATAAAATATGACCATTTAGGCCCACTTGGATTAGATTAGGACATTTATTATTAATTTATTTAAAGAAAGGTTAAAATAGTTAAAATCAAAGTTTAATAAGTAAATCATTTTTAATATGGGGTTATACATAAGATAAATTCGATTGTAAATATTCATTAGAAAGATAAAACGATTTCCTACATTATGGTATTTTATTTGTAATTTTTAGACATCAAATAATTTAATTTATTTATGACACAACGATGATGCAGTAATTATCTTATTAATGAAATATTGACATAATTGATGTTATAAACACCAAAATAAATGTAATTTGAAAATTTTTATGAATTCCACTAATTTTATAGGTTACTATGATATATTAATGTTGATTTAATCAACTTGGTTCGAACATTTAATTCTGTTATGACTTTCACAAAAATCATATATCAAATAGTGTCAAAATTGACACAAAATAGTTTTTAAATCAAATATTATATTATTAATTGTTATTTTATTCCTAAAAATCTAAGGTTCGTCCAAATGACTTAGATAAGGATATATATTTTAATAATAAACAATTTGGGGTTCGTTTGGCATGTTATAGTAAGTTTATTAACCATATAGTGAAAGAAAACAAAAAGACACGGTAAATGTTAAATTATTTAACTTAGAGTTAAATCTAATTGATAAGGTTAACATAATATCCTAAACTTGTCTAAATTCTATTGGTTGATAGGATTTCGACCCATCCCCACTTTATCTTCGAAATAAGACCCTTTGGAACCATTATAAACCGATTTTGACTTTAATATAAAATAATATTTTGAGATATTTCTAAGGTGCCCCTCTCCTCCCTTATAAAAGGGCACCTCCTCCCCCTCCTCCTCACACCAATTTGAGCATTCAAGCTCGGCCAACCCCTGCCATTTTATCCTCTCCACTTCCCTAGAATAATCCTAGAGGTCCTGGTCTTCTCCAAAGACCAATCTTAGTTCCTTAAGTGGAGGATTCAAAGAGGCGTTCCAAAGAAGAGGTAATATCCATTACCGATCTTTTCAATTTCTTTCTTCTTCAACTTCTTCTTCTTTAGTTGTTTCATGATAAAGTAATAACATCAGTATTACTTACATACTGATATGTTATTATAAATATGAAACAACCCTAATTCACCTTCTATCCATCCTACGGAAAAATGAAATCACCGCGCGTGCGTACGTACGGAATACCGTCTCCACGCCGTGGTGTAATCTATTTTCCACCATCACCTTACAAGGATGGGTATAATGGTGTAATGAGTAACTATATATGATTATTATGAAGTAATATTGATACTGAAATAATATATATATACTCCAATACAATTCCACGATCATAGGAATGATATCATCACTCGTGCGTACGTACGGAATACCGTCTCCACGATGTGATGCGACTCGTTCTACATGATCTTCATTTCATAATGATTATATAAATGAATTGAATGAATGAATATGGTATATACTACACTAATACCATTCTGGAAATGAATTATCTATAACCTAAAGATAAGAATAAGAATTTATTCGACAAAACACGCATAAGAACAAAAAGTTATAAAGACCCGAGTAACAAGTAACAATGAAATATTACTAACAAGAAGCTTATAATATGACCATATATAATCTCATATCAATATGTATGATTCTGGAATAAGTCAATAACATTATTTAAACCATTATACAGGAGCTTCGGACACGAACAAAGCAAATCGGACCTAAGGTAAGGAAAATATCACAATCTCATTTTTATCCGAGATTGTTTATTCGTAAGTATTTACTGGGGTGTATTTTATCATCCACATCCATGTTTCATCAATATGTAATATTATTTCTATCCACCTACAATTTTTTAAGTCCAATTTTACCCTTCGGTGAGTTTTTAGTAAAAGAAATAAAAGGAATCTTTTGTCGTTTTTCGCACGAGGTACTTTTTGACTTTTCCGACAAAAGTACGAAGAATGTTTTTTTTTAACTTATACGGAAAGAATGGATTTTTAAAACATTATTTCCAAGAATATTTCTTTATAAGTTTTCAAGTTTATTTTTAATCAACTTCTTTTAGTTTATAATTTTATGACATGTTAAGAAAAGAAAAGTGTTTTTGAAGAAGAAAGGAAATTTTCCTCAAGAATTCATTTCAAGTGTTTTATCAAAATTATTTTCCATCTAAGCTAATAAAGGGTTCTGTTTCTATCCATATTTTTACATTCATTTGACTATGTTGTGATGGAATTATGTTTATGAATTCCTTTATCTTATATGAATTGATTTATAATGTCATGTTGTTTAAGAATTCCATTTTTATTACATGGGTTACGCTATGATGTATGGTTTATGATTATGTGTCACACATAAGAAAGGATTCATTATAAGATGGGTGGGACCTATATCTCCCTCCAATGCATTGGGTAAAGATTTTATATCTCATGAGATGGACATGGCTGAAATGGTAGGTTATACCGGTTCAGTGAAACAGGACTGAAACGAGGGTTACTCGATTCAGAAAGGGACTTTGTCCACTAAGATAGTCTTGGCATTGAGTCTTGACTAACAAGAAATGATTCTCTATGATTATGTGTGTATTCCACAAAGTTTCATGTTTTAAGTTATGATTATTGTGATTTCATTTCACTACTATGATTTATCCCATGTTATGAAATTATGCTCTCTTTTGCAGGTTAAGATTTCCAAAAGATATGTTCTTATGAATATGATGTGATTGATTTTTCTTTTGTATACCCTTACTGAGAATTTGAGCTCACCCTTTTATGTTTTCTTTTCCCCAGGATATAAAGAAAGGTTTTAGGTAAAAAAAAGGGAAGATCTTTATGGGAGATATTGAAGATCTTTCACCACGATTAGAAGATTACGTTCCGAGTTTCCAAAGACACTAAACTGTTACGATCCTTGTGTGTGTGTGTTTTTATTATGTACTAAGTATTCCGCAAAAGTAATGTAATGTCAATGTACATCAGGCTTCGGGTCTCTACAGTTGGTATCAGAGGGAGGTTTAGTCAACCTTTGGAAACTAGGACGCGAAAACGTTAGTGAGATCCCTAGAGATATTTCTAAGGTATGTCTAGGGATGTCCCTAAGGATAAGTATACGTATAGGATATATTCCTAGAACTATGGTAATGATATTAGATTAAACCTAAGAAGTTAGGTATTGAGGATACTTTCCCTTTACTATGTTGTTTCTCTAGCATGATTTTTGATTCTCACAAAATTATTTTTGTGTTTTAGTTAATGGAGGGAACCAAAAGGAATTCAATTAACATTGAATCCAATGGACAAATTGGTGACTATGATCAACAAAATTGTGTAATGCCTAGAGAGAAAGATGTTGTGATTATGCCGAATCAATCATCGCGATATATGATTAACAAGGTGAAATTTAGTGGTATGCCTAATTCTTCAAAGAAGAGGAAGATAGACTATTATGCATGTTCGCATGTTGAGGAGCATAAAGAAAGGAAGATTGAGATTTCTAAAGAAGGGAAGAAGAACCTTGAGGAATACCTCAAATGGAGGGACCGATGTTATCTGTGTGGAGAAAAGGGTCATAGAGTGACAGACTGTTATGGAGTTCAATGTCTTATTTGTGGAGAACATGGGCATTACCCAACTCAATGCCCTGACCTAAAAAGTTACTTCTAAATCAATGAAGGACTTATTCCAGGATAATCATTGATGTGGATGGACTAAAGTGTTTATGTATTGGTATTCAAGAATAATGTTGATGAGGTACTTTTATGGTGTGTTGAAATATTTAAGTATTAGTCTATTGTGGTTTTCAATAATTTTAAGGTACCAATAACTATGAAAAGTGATTCAAATATTTTGGAAAGTAGATGATAAGTGCATAATGAAAGGATAAGAAGATAATGAGATGTTTGATTGTATTCATGAGCTCATGATTGATATAAGGACTAAGTGATATCATGGTTTGAGTATATAGAATTTTGAGGATTTTGGTATGTGGAAAGTGTTAACTTTTAACTGCACTCATGTTTTCACTAAGGTATTCAAGAGAATACACGATTAAGGACTTTGAATGTTTGGAATGTGACCAACAAGACATATCTTATGATATGTGGGGATCAACGACAGTATTAAATCTCTGGTAATCGTTGTCACTATATTATGAGTGTGGACTGCAGTATTATGTATAAGCCTAAAGATTAGACTGGATTATGTTGGACATAAGTTAGTATTGTTTAAGGATAGAAGATTTTCGATATTATTGATGGGATGTTATAGTAATGTAGTTTTAGAAAAAGGACAACCTGCAGGACGGGTGACAGCCCATCGCTTCAGACAAGGCTATAGGAATCGAACCCACAACCGAAGTGCGACTGACCTTTATCGCCTACCACTGACCTACAGGAAGTCCCTGTTTAGTAGAAACTAGTGTTATTATATTAAGCAGTATGATATATGAAGTATAAGCCCATTTTAGGAACCATATATGATTAATCCCACTATAGATCGACTTATGTATATAAATTTTGCTAACCTTTTGAGACAGATGGAATGACCCGTCATTCTATCACATGATCTGCTAACACTTCACGAATAACAAATTCAACTTCATTTATTTAAGAGATGAAGTGGAAATTGTTCAAGGAACGAACAACAGTGAGATTGTACCAAAATAAAGTAAGTATTTATTCTAATTCAAATTTTCAACTTTAGGGGAAATGATCTTGAAAACCAAAAATGTTGTCCTAGTGATCTTATACCTGATGAATCAGATGGTACCTTAGATCGTCACAAATTTATGGATTTGTGATTACTGGCTTTTCCATAGCCATGTTCTCTAACACTCTCCATCAGAACATGATGGTTAGATTTCTCTTCCATATCCATATTTTCACCTATGTGGAAACCCAGTGATTAGTTTATTTGGGTAATCGTTACATTTCATACTTTAGTTATTAAAGCCAAGTTTTGGTATTCCTTTTTACGATGTGGGTTTCTATTAAAGAAACTTTCGAATAGTAAACCATTTATAACCCCGACGAATTTCGAGGGCGAAATTCATTTTAAGGGGGGTAGAATGTAACAGCCCAAGATTTTATAAAAAAAATATTCTTTTTAATGTCTTGTGTTGTATGCTACACCAAAAAGAGCTTGCACAACACACATCCTTGACTTGCCTTGCATTACACGCAATCGCGACCTTCCTCGATAGCGTGTGTAATACGCAATACCAAGTTTCACTAAACAACGATATGCTATTAAAATATTATTAAAACTAGCCGTTATGAATAGTAATAACCACTTTTTAAAATTCTGTAAATCTTATTTTTCAAAATGAACTTCATTTTTGGATTCGGAGTATCGAATTTAGCCTAAGGTGAAATTTTGGTACTTTTCGGATAACTTTCACATTCTGATGAATAGTGAAAATTACTAAATTATAATTAAAAACAACTTTTTTAATCGAAATAATTAATAGTGATAAATTATTAATTTGAGTGGTTTTAAAGTATATTTAGAATATATTTTTACAATTTAATACAATGTAGGTCATTGGTTGTAATTTCACATTTAAACCAGATATAATCAAGTGTCAATCTTTTGATATATATTGTTTCCTAAAAACACGCTATTTATTTTAACAGCGGGATTTAATTATAAAATTAATTAATGCAACTTCTATGTTATGAATTTGGTAAAATAGATTTCATTTTTGAATTCGGAATATGAAATATAGCTTAGGATGAAATTTTGGCATTGTTCTGAAAAACATCAATTTTTGATGAATAGTGAAACTACTAAGTGGTAGGTTAAAAAACTGAATTTTGCATAAAAATTAATTTTACCGCTTCTGTGAATAGAATTTTGAAAATCCGACAGACACGGTTAATATCAAGGACTAAAATGTGGTTCAATGAGATGAAAATAATTTTTGGTGAATAGTAACTTTTACTTTTTTTTCCGCGGTTAATAGTAAATAGGGTAACTAAGGGTAAATATGATAATAATATTACCCTAACACATGTCCTAATTCTATTGGACAAGTGTAATTCGACCAAAAACAAACTTAGGAATAAAATATGACCATTTAGGCCCACTTTGATTAGATTAGGACATTTATTATTAATTTATTTAAAGAAAGGTTAAAATAGTTAAAATCAAAGTTTAATAAGTAAATCATTTTTAATATGGGGTTATACATAAGATAAATTCAATTGTAAATATTCATTAGAAAGCTAAAAAGATTTCCTACATTATGGTATTTTATTTGTAATTTTTAGACATCAAATAATTTAATTTATTTATGACACAACAATGATGCAGTAATTATCTTATTAATGAAATATTGTCATAATTGATGTTATAAACACCAAAATAAATGTAATTTGAAAATTTTTATGAATTCCACTAATTTTATAGGTTACTATGATATATTAATGTTGATTTAATCAACTTGGTTCGAACATTTAATTCTGTTATGACTTTCACAAAAATCATATATCAAATAGTGTCAAAATTGACACAAAATAGTTTTTAAATCAAATATTATATTATTAATTGTTATTTTATTCCTAAAAATCTAAGGTTCGGCCAAATGACTTAGATAAGGATATATATTTTAATAATAAACAATTTGGGGTTCGTTTGGCATGTTATAGTAAGTGTATTAACCATATAGTGAATGAAAACAAAAAGACACGGTAAATGTTAAATTATTTAACTTAGAGTTAAATCTAATTGATAAGGTTAAAATAATATCTTAAACTTGTCTAAATTCTATTGGTTGATAGTATTTCGACCCATCCCCACTTTATCTTCGAAATAAGACCCTTTGGAACCATTATAAACCGATTTTGACTTTAATATAAAATAATATTTTGAGATATTCCTAAGGTGCCCCTCTCCTCCCTTATAAAAGGGCACCTCCTCCCCCTCCTCCTCACACCAATTTGAGCACTCAAGCTTGGCCAACCCCTGCCATTTTCTCCTCTCCACTTCCCTAGAATAATCCTAGAGGTCCTGGTCTTCTCCAAAGACCAATCTTAGTTCCTTAAGTGGAGGATTCAAAGAGGCGTTCCAAAGAAGAGGTAATATCCATTACCGATCTTTTCAATTTCTTTCTTCTTCAACTTCTTCTTCTTTAGTTGTTTCATGATAAAGTAATAACATCAGTGTTACTTACATACTGATATGTTATTATAAATATGAAACAACCCTAATTCACCTTCTATCCATCCTACGGAAAAATGAAATCACCGCGCGTGCGTACGTACGGAATACCGTCTCCACGCCGTGGTGTAATCTATTTTCCACCATCACCTTACAAGGATGGGTATAATGGTGTAATGAGTAACTATATATTATTATTATGAATTAATATTGATACTGAAATAATATATATATACTCCAATACAATTCAACGATCATAGGAATGATATCATCCCTCGTGCGTACGTACGGAATACCGTCTCCACAATGTGATGCGACTCGTTCTACATGATCTTCATTTCATAATGATTATATATATGAATTGAATGAATTAATATGGTATATACTACACTAATACCATTCTGGAAATGAATTATCTATAACCTAAAGATAAGAATAAGAATTTATTCGACAAAACACGCATAAGAACAAAAAGTTATAAAGACCCAAGTAACAAGTAACAATGAAATATTACTAACAAGAAGCTAATAATATGACCATATATGATCTCATATCAATATGTATGATTCTGTAATAAGTCAATAACATTATTTAAACCATTATACAGGAGCTTCGGACACGAACAAAGAAAATCGGACCTAAGGTAAGGAAAATATCACAATCTCATTTTTATCCGAGATTGTTTATTCGTATGTATTTACTGGGGTGTATTTTATCATCCACATCCATGTTTCATCAATATGTAATATTATTTCTATCCACCTACAATTGTTTAAGTCCAATTTTACCCTTCGGTAAGTTTTTAGTAAAAGAAATAAAAGGAATCTTTTGTCGTTTTTCGTACGAGGTACTTTTTGACTTTTCCGACAAAAGTACGAAGAATGTTTTTTTTAACTTATACGGCAAGAATGGATTTTTAAAACATTATTTCCAAGAATATTTCTTTATAAGTTTTCAAGTTTATTTTTAATCAACTTCTTTTAGTTTATAATTTTATGACATGTTAAGAAAAGAAAAGTGTTTTTGAAGAAGAAAGGATATTTTCCTCAAGAATTCATTTCAAGTGTTTTATCAAAATTATTTTCCATCTAAGATAATAAAGGGTTCTATTTCTATCCATATTTTTACATTCATTTGACTATGTTGTGATGGAATTATGTTTATGAATTCCTTTATCTTATATGAATTGTTTTATAATGTCATGTTGTTTAAGAATTCCATTTTTATTACATGGGTTACGCTATGATGTATGGTTTATGATTATGTGGCACACATAAGAAAGGATTCATTATAAGATGGGTGGGACCTATATCTCCCTCCAATTCATTGGGTAAAGATTTTATATCTCATGAGATAGACATGGATGAAATGGTAGGTTATACCGGTTCAGTGAAACAGGACTGAAACGAGGGTTACTCGATTCAGAAAGGGACTTTGTCCACTAAGATAGTCTTGGCATTGAGTCTTGACTAACAAGAAATTATTCTCTATGATTATGTGTGTATGCCACAAAGTTTCATGTTTTAAGTTATGATTATTGTGATTTCATTTCACTACTATGATTTATCCCATGTTATGAAATTATGCTCTCTTTTGCAGGTTAAGATTTCCAAAATATATGTTCTTATGAATATGATGTGATTGATTTTTCTTTTGTATACCCTTACTGAGCATTTGAGCTCACCCTTTTATGTTTTCTTTTCCCCAGGATATAAAGAAAGGTTTTAGGTAAAAAAAAGGGAAGATCTTTATGGGAGATATTGAAGATCTTTCACCACGATTAGAAGATTACGTTCCGAGTTTCCAAAGACACTAAACTGTTACGATCCTTGTGTGTGTGTGTTTTTATTATGTACTAAGTATTCCGCAAAAGTAATGTAATGTCCATGTACGTCAGGCTTCGGGTCTCTACATTGAAGATTAAGTAGCGCCGTTAGGGTGCCGAATTTCTAAGGGGTTCTTTCACCCTTCTCATTTTCAAGATCTAATTTCATGTCAAGTCTTTCAACTTACTTTTTATTATGTTGGGGTATGATCTCTAAATCTATCATACTAATATTTTATTTCAAAATGATGAGAGACCCTATTTGATCTCATCAATTCATTTTTTTTGATGTTTAAGTGGCGTTGTTAGGCTGCCAAATTTCTAAGGGGTTCTTTCACCCTTGTCATTTTCATGATATACTTTCATGTCAAGTCTTTCATGTTCCTTTTTATTATGTTGGGGTATGATATCTATATCTATCATAGTGATAATTTATTTTCATATGATGAGAGACCCTATTTGATCTCTTCAATCCATTTTTGGAAGTTTTATGTGACGCTGTTAGGCTGCCGAATTATCATAAGAGAAATCTTATTTTTGTCTTCCTTTCAAGTTCTTCGTTTCATATGGTATATCATTCAAATTTCATTACCATGTTCTTAAATACTATATATTATGTTCCCCTACTGTTTTATGTATCAATTTTGAGTGGGTGACCCATGTCCCCTCTTTTTTTTAATGTTTTCTAAAACCATGTATCGTAGACGTTATGCTGCATAGTTTTCATCTAAAAATGCCTCCCTCTTTATCTCAAAATTATTTTATGTTATTAAGTGAATACTGAAAGCTCTTATTTCTTCAGGGGTATTCACATATATATCAAATTTTTCTATTTTAAATTCTGGGATTTACATACATGAAACCCGCTTTCCCTTTTCCGTGGGTTTAAAGTGACATAAAGATCTTGTCTTTAAAGAAGTTTTTAAAACGTTATGATTATGAAATGAAACCCATTTATTTTATGCTATATGGGTTGTTTATGAAATTATTGATGATGATATATGTGGATCACATGATAATAAAGACATGTCAAGGGTGCGCCCAGATAGCGCTTCAATGCATTGGGTAAAGACTTAATCTCTAGAGATGACTTTTTAGACTGATACCTTGGTGAATAACCTTGGTAATTTTTAATGACACCTTGGGGATGGACCTTGGTGAAACGAAATGATTGTTAATGTTAAATGTTGTTTCCACATCTTCAAGTTATGAAAAATGTTATTTTTATTATGATGTATCTCATGATTTCTTTCTCACGCCTTAAAGTTCTTTTCATGTCCTTATTGAAGTATCTCAAGTTCACATGTAAAATGTTTCTCTTGTTTCCCTTACTGGGCCTTCTGCTCACCCTTTCTTTTGATGTATCTCCCCAGGTTATGAGATGCAGTAATGTACCTAGGATGAACTTAAGGATAAGACTTTCAAGTGTTTAAAAAGAATTCTTTATGTTGTTTTCATGTAATATGTTCCTTGTTTCCAAGACACTAAACCTTAACGATCCTCAGTTTTGTAAAATGTAATGAATGTTTATGTGATAAAAAGGCGGGATGCTATAGTCAGTCGTAGAGGACAATTCACACTCTAGTAGATATGTTAAGAGCTTGCTATATGGATTTCAAATGTGGTTGGGATCAATATCGACCTTTGGTGGAATTTTCTTATAATAATAGTTTTCACTCTAGTATTCAGATGGCTCCTTATGAAGCTCTCTATGGAAAGAAATGCTGAACTCCAACTTGCTGGGATGAAGTTGGGGAAAGAAAGCTATTAGGGCCTGATCTTGTTGATGAGATGGCAGAAAAGGTCCGATATATTAAACAACATATAAGAGCATCTCAGAGTCGACAAAAAATTTATGTCGATAACTGAAAAAAAGGCCTAGAGTTTGAAGTGGGTGGTAAAGTGTTCTTACGAATATCTCCTAGGAAGAGAGTAATGAGATTTGGAAAGAAGGAAAAGTTGAACCCCAGGTATATCGGTCCTTTCAAAATACTAGATCTTGTTGGGAAGGTAGCTTACCGATTGGAGCTTCCACCGAATCTCTCTCAAGTTCATAATGTGTTCCATGTATCTGTCTTGAGAAAGTACATACATGATCCTTCACATGTACTCAGCTCAGAAGTTGTACCACTGGAGCAACATCGTTCTTCTGAAGAAAAGCCGATAGAGATTCTGGATCATAGCGAAAAATATCTACAGAACAAGACCACTCGCTTGGTTAATGTTTTATGGAGGAACCCCCAATTAGAAGAAGCTACATGGGAACTTGAGGATATGAAGAGGGAGAGGTATCCTCATCTGTTTGTTACAAAGTGACGAATTTCGAGGGAAAAATTCATTTTAAGGGGGTTAGAATGTAACACCTGAGATTCTATGAGAAATATTTTGTTTTTTTGTATAATGGAATATTTCAGTACACACAACACTGTCTTGGCTTGAGTTACCCGCAAGAGCAACCTTCCTCAATAGCTTGCGTTGTACGCAATACCGACTTTTACTAAACAATGATATGTTATTAAAATATTATATAAACTAGCCGTTATGAATAGTAATAACCACTTTTTTAGATTTTATAAATTTTATCCTTCAAAATGGACTTCATTTTTGGATTCGGAATATCAAAATTAGCATAGGGTGAATTTTTTGTTTTTTTCTGAAAACTTTCATTTTTTGATGAATAGTGAAAATACTAGGTTACTATTTTAAAAAACCAACTTTTATTTAAATAATTATTTATTTTATTTAAATTTAATTTAAGTAAAAATTGATAAATAATACCTATATAATTTCAATGTAATTCATTGGAGTCATTTTATAATAATTTTAGACATATAAAAATTTTATTGAACTTTTCACCGTCTTTTACCAACCTCTTAGGAGAATTTGAAAATTTACATAAAGCATAATTTTACAGCTTCTATGAGTGGAATTTAAAAATTCCGAGAGACATTGTTAATATTAAGGAGTAAAATTTGGTTCAATAAGCTAAAAATAATTTTTGTTGAATAGTAACTTTTTACTTTTTTTTACCACGGTTAAAAGTAAATAGGGAAATTAAGGGTAAAAATGATATTATTATTACACTAACACATGTCTTAATTCTATTGGATAAGCTTAATTCGACTAAAAACAACCTTAGCAATAAAATATGACCATTTAGGTCCACTTGGATTAGATTAGGAATTTTATTATTAATTTATTTAAATAATAGTTAAAATAGTTAAATTCAATGTTTAATCAATAAAATATTTTTAATATAGTTTTATACATAAGATAAATTATACTATAAATATTTATTAGAAATATAAAAATATTTCATACATAATGGTATTTTATTTATAATTTTTAGACATTAAATAATTTAATTTATTTATGACACAATGATGATGCAGTAATTACCTTATTAAGGAAATATTAACATAATTTATATTATAAATACTCAAATAAATGTAATTTGAAACTTTTCATGAATTACACTATTTTTAAAGGTTAATATGACATATTATTATTGATTTAATTAACTTTAATAGAACTAATAAGGTTGTTATGATTTTCATAAAAATCAATTACCAAATAGTGTCAAAATTGACATAAAATAGTTTTTAAAACAAATATTATATTATTAATTGTTATTCTATTCTTAAAAATATATGGATCAGCCAAATTACTAAGATAATGTTATATATATTAATAATTTACCACTTGGGGTTCGTTTGGCTTATTATAGTAAGTTAATTAACCATATAGTGTAAGAAAAAAAAAGACACGGTAAAAGATAAATTATTTAACTTAGAGTTAAATATAAATGATATGGTTTAAATAGTAACCTAAACGTGTCTAAAATATATTTGTTGAGAGGATTTAGACCCATAACCACCTTATCTTCGAAATAAATCAATTTGGAGCTATTAAAAACTGAATAGGACTTTATTATAAAATAATATTTTATGTTTTTCCTAAGGTTCCCCTCTCCTCCCTTATAAAAGGGCACCTCCTCCCTCTCCTCCTCACACAACATTGAGCCTTCATGCTCGGCCAACCCCTGAAAATTTCTCTTCTCCACTTCTCTAAAAACATTCTAGAGGTACTGGTCTTCTTAAAAAACCATCTTTAGTGCCCTAAGAGGAGGTTAAGCAGAGGCGCTTCAAAGAAGAGGTAATGTCCGTTACCGATTCTTTCAACTTTATTTTTTCTTCCACTTCCTCTTATTTAGTTGTTTCATTATAAAGTAATAAAATCGGTATAACTCATATACTAATATTTTATTATAAATATAAAACAACTCTATTTCACCTTCTATCCATCCTACGGAAAACGAAATCACCGCGCGTGTGTACGTACGGAATATAGTCTCCACACCGTGATGTAATCTGTTTCCACCACCACCTTACTTTGATGGGTATAATGGAGTAAAGAATAACTATATATGATTTTTGAAAAGTTATATTGATTCCGAAATAGTATACATACACTTCAATACAATTCCACGATCATTGGAGTGATATCATCGCTCGTGCGTTCGTACGGCCTACCGTCTGCACCATGTGATGTGACTCGTTCTACATGATCTTCAATGAATAATGATTATATAAATGAAATGAATAAATAAATATGATATATATTACACTAATAACATTCTGGAAATGAGTTATCTATAACCTAAAAATAAGAATAAGAATTTATTCAACAAAACAAGCATAAGAACAAAAGGCAATAAACACCCAAATAACAAGTAGCAATGAAATATTACTAATACAGAGCAAAGAATAACACCATATATGATATCATAACAATGAGTATGATTCTGGAATAAGTCAATAACATTATTTAAATCATTATAAAGGAGGTTCGGACTCGTACGAAGCAAATCAGACCTATGGTAAGGGAAAATCTCGCAAACTCATTATTATACGAGATTGTTTATACTTCATAATTTACTGGGGAATATTTATAATCCAAGTACATGTTTCTTAAATATGTAATATTATTTATATATTCCTACAATTTTTTAAATCCAATTTTACCCATTTGAATGTTTTTAGTAAAAGATATGAAAGGAATCTTTTTTCATTTTTAGTATGAGGTAGTTTTTTGACATTTCTGGTCAAAGTACGAGAAAAATGATTTTCTTTAACTTATACGGCATGAATGGATTTTTAGAACCTTATTTCAATGAATCCTCCTTTAATTTTTTACATTTTTATTTTTAATTAACTTCTTTTAGTTTAATATTTTATGACATGTTAAGAAAGGAAAAATGTTTTTGTAGTAGAATGGATATTTTCCTCAAGAATGGAGTTCTAGTGTTTAATCAAAATTATTTTCCATCTAAGATAATATACGGTTATGTTTCTATACCAATTTTGATATTTATTTGATTATGATGGAATTATTTTTATGAATTACTTTTATCATATATGATTTATGTTAAGATGGCATGTTGTTTAAGAATCCCATTTTTATTACATGGGTTATGCTATGATCTATGATTTATGATCTTGTGGAACAAATAAGAATGGTATCATTATGAGATGGGTGGGACCAATATCTCCCTCTAATGGAATTTGTAAAGATTTATATATCATGAGATAGACGTGGATGGAATGGTAGGTTAATCATGTTCAGTGATATAGGACTGAAACGAGGAGTGAACTCGGTTCAGAAACAGACTTTGTCCGCTAAGATAGTCTTGGAAATGAGTATTGACTTATAAGAAATTATTCTCTATGATTATGTGTGTATTCCACAAAGTTTCATGTTATTATTATTGGGATTACATTTCACTACTATGATTTATCCCATGTTATGAAATTATGATCTCTTTTGTAGGTTATGATTTCAAAAATGTTATGTTCTTATGGATATGATGTGATTGATTTTTCTTTTGTTTACCAT
Source organism: Viscum album (assembly GCA_963277665.1). Classification (NCBI taxonomy): domain Eukaryota; kingdom Viridiplantae; phylum Streptophyta; class Magnoliopsida; order Santalales; family Viscaceae; genus Viscum; species Viscum album. Next base: position 1,618,801,923 of record OY728125.1, read on the forward strand.
TACTGAGAATTTGTGCTCACCCTTTTTTAGGTTTTCTTTTCCCCAGGTTAGGAAGAAGGGTATTAAGTAAGATAATCCAAAAGGGACTCTAGATATGATAAAATAAAAGGGAGATATTGTAGATGATTTATGAACCAGTTGTTTATGTTTCCCAGTTTCTAAAGACACTATACATATACGGTCCTTTCTTGGTTTTGTTATATGTTTTAATAAGTGTGCTTAAATTTTGACGTAATAACAATGTATGTAATGTATGGGTCATTATAAATTCTCCTCTCAAATTTCAAAATTCCATCTTCATATACGAAGTCAATCCATCACCCATCATTCACAGCATTAATTTTCATTTGAACTCCTCATCATCACTTTGAGAACTTTTTATCCTTTTCAGTAAATATGGTTTGGAAACCATTTTAAATTGTATTTATGTTTCACCATCTATGATTATTCTAATATCCATCTTTACTAGATCTATAAACACAGGATCCCTTTCAACTCTCATCTTTTTCAAAAATCCATGATCATTTCTTCTCAAAGAATCGGCCACCTTATTTTCTTTCCTCTTGTGGTAGTGTATAGTGCAATCATAATCATTGTGAAGTTCAATCCATCGTCTCTACCCATGTTGAGTTTTTTTGTGAGAAAATATATTTAAAACTCTTTTGACTGATATATATATCACATTTTTTTCACCATAGAGATAGGGTATCCATATCTTCAAAGCAAAAAATACAACTGCTACCTCAAGATCATGAGTAGGATATGCTTTCATGAATTTTTAGCTATCTTGGTGCATAGGAAATAACCTTTTCATTCTGCATAAGGAAACAACTCAATCCTTTCTTTGAAGCATCACTATAAATATAAAACCCATCATTCCTTGATGGTATAGTCAATATAAAAGAATTCACTAATATTTTCTTAAATTATTCAAAAACATTATTCACACTCTTTTTTCCGAACAAAATTAATCCCTTTACATGTGATATTGGATAACGGGTTATCCAATCGGGAAAAACATTGAACGAAACATCGATAATAACCAACAAAACCAATAAAAATATGAACCTATGTTATACTCATCGGTGTTGGGCATTTATGGATTTCCTTTTTCATTGATGGATCAACATAGATTACATTCTTATAGAAAATATGGCCAAGGAATGAAATCTACTGAAGCCAGAATTCACAGTTTCTAAACTTACCATATAATTCTTTTTATCTAAGAGTTTTTAGAATAGTGTGCAAGTGATTTTCATGATCATCATATAATTTGGAGTATACCAAGATATCATCATTAAATTTCACTAAAAAGTTATCATGATATTCTTTAAAAACACTATATATTACATCCATGAAAACTGAGGGGGCACTTGTCAGTCCAAAAGCCATTACTGTAAAAACGTAATGACAATACCTGGTTCGAATTTCTATCTTTATAATTTCTTCCTTTTTCACAAACAACTTATGATATATTGATCAATGTTCAATCATTGAAGAATATTTATCTCCATGAAGTTGATCGAATAAATCATAAATGTGATGAATGGGATTCTTGTTCTTTATTTTTATATCTTTGATCTCCCTATAGTCAATGCACAACCTCATAGATTCATTTTTTTTCTTAAAAAAAGAACAGGGGATCCTCATGGTGGTACACTTGGGCGAATAAATCATTTATTTATCAAATTTTCTAGTTGTTTCTTTTATCCAACTAATTAAAAAGTGGTCACTCTATAAGAGGTCTTCAATATGGGCCTTGAACTAGAAATTAAGTCAATGGAAACTCAATTTCTAGTTTTTGACAATGTCTATGTAAATCCTCTAGAAACACATGGATATGTTCATTAAAAATATGTACTTCCTCTTTTTGAACATTATTTTCCCCACCCATAGTTATTTCACTCTCTTCCTCCCTAATAATTGAATATAGTAGAGCTACTGGGTGTAGATATTGATAAGAATCAAAAGGTGAAGTTATTCCTCTAAAGATAAGGTACTACTTATCATCATCGAAAATTGTAACATCATTCTACATAAAATAAATTTTCACATCATGGTCAAAAATCCAATCCGTACAGAGGATTATATCAAATTCAATCATTGGTATGATGATGACATCAGTAGATAAAGAATGTTTATATTCCCTAATGGGAACTAATTCACAAAATATAGTTACAATGATACTTCCCTTAAGAGCTTTTACTAACAAATCCCTTGTTAAATGAAATTATAAATATCTAATTTTCATAGAAAACTGGGAAGACATGAAATAATGTGATGATCTAGAATAAAATAAAGAAATGGAAAAATTTAAGGAAACCATTAAATTACCTAACACCACGTCATTCAGAGATTCAACCTCAGTAGTAGTGATCACATAATATTCGCCTTTCTCCCTTGGCCTTTTATGCGATATGTTTCATTGGCTCTTTGGAAATTCATTTGTATAATTCTACATTTCTCTACAATGGTACCATTCAACATTGACAGACTCTATCTGTCCCTGGAAATCATGAGCTTGGTGGCCTTTTTCACTACACTTATTAAAGTCTCCCACTCCTATCAGGCATGTACCAAGGAGTTTCTTGTTGAGTCAATAAGGTTTTCCTTATGACTTTTCCATTCCTTCTTATTTTGAAAATCACAAAAAACATATATTTAAGAAAATTGATATTTTACTTATATAAGGAAAATTTCCTCTCTTATGGGAATTTACCCTTACCTAGATTTCCTTATATATATCAATATTTTTCTTAAATATAAAAATCAAATTCATACCTAAAACCTCAGAATCATATAATAATTATATTTGAATAATTCTGTTCAAGGATCCGAACTCTGGATATGAACTCTAATGAAGTTCCATTCCAAATTCTGGATACGAACTCTAATGAAGTTCCATTTCGAATCCTGGATACGAACTATAATGAAGTTCCATTCTGAATTCGGGATACGAACTCTCATATAGTTCAACTCCAAATTCTGGATACGAACTCTCATATATTTCGACTCCTAACTTCTATGAGTTCGACTTTGAACATCTATGAGTTTGACTCTGAACATCAATCAGTTTGACTCCGAACCTTATAAGTTCAGATTCTGAATTCTAGTGAAACCAGAATCCGAATTTCCTTTGAAATTTAGACTCTGGATTTCCACATAATTCAGGTTCCGAATTCCTATAAAATAGAATCTTAATATATCTTTATTATAGACTCTAAATTCCATTTTGGTTAGACTTCTAACTTTTGTTTTCTTACATTTCAATCTTCAGTTTTTCTTATTCTTATACTCGTTTCATTTTAAAATTATGTCGTTTTTTCAGTTATAGGTATTTTGTTATAAAACGATGTCATCCATTCTGTTTCTAACTAACCATTGGTTAAGTGACATGTGTACAGGTCCGTCCAAAATTCAAGGAGAAATATGACCGTTGGAGGAAGGAGCCGACCGTTCCAACTGAGCCTATAAATAGGAGCTCATTTGAAAGAGCTCTACACTGATCTTTGACATATGTGCTTATATGTAGTTAAAGTGATTTCTAGATAGAGAGGCTCTTATCAACTCTCAAGCTTCGTGCAGAAAGTTTGAATAGCTTGTTTAAAATTTGACTTGTGTAGACTTGCTTCGTGCGACTCCGATTATTAGTGATTACAATCTAGGGCTTCTGGGGATAGGAAGACAGAGGTTCCAACTCCTTGAAGTTAAGGGCTTCCTTACTGAGGAAGACAGAGGTTCCTACTACCTTGAAGTTGAGGGATTTTGGGGATAGAAAGGAAGAGACTCTGACCATCATATCGAGGGCTTACCCTAGTGTGGGTAAGATAGAATTTCTTGAAAGTATAAATCAATGGACCTTTATCCAAGGATGTTGGATACCCTTCTCTTTGGGTTAAAATATTTATATCCTGTTACTTGTTTTTGTTTCAATTTTTTCCCCTGCATTTTGTATTGTAAGGAAAGTATAAACTTCTTATATTTCCTTAAACATGTACTCTGATTTAGTTAGATTCTATAAACTTTAAGGTAGAATCACATATTGTAAACTTTGATTAAGTTTTGTTTTCCTGATCCATATTTCAGGAACCTGTTTTTTGGAATCCCTTTCCATATTTAAGCAAGTGTAAAGAACTAGAAGTTTGTATCTTCATTCTTTGTCCCAATATTTTAATTGGTGTTAGAGGTTTTGTGGATTTCCTTAGTTTAACTTTGTTAAACATAGATCTTTCCTTATTTTTAAGGAAATTTTTAAAGGGTACAATCCACCCCACCTCTTGTATTTTGAGCATCTATATCATTATTTCGATCCAATAATTGGCATTAGATGACGTATATGAAATACTTATACTCACATATAAATTTTTCTTGCTCAGTTTTTCAATGTTCTATATTTTAACTTTCGTAGGAATATTCTCCTTGAATCTCAACTTTTGTTATATACACTTTTTTGTGTAGAATGATTTTTAAGATGGCAGGTTTAAATGTGGGTTCCATCGACAACCTAAATCCTACAAGACCACCAGTTTGTGATGGCAATGATTATGCGTATTGGAGAGATCGAATGAATACTTTCGTTATCAATACTGGAGTATATAACTATGTTATGCTTACTAGAGGTTATCAAATTTCTGATAAGGAAGTTAGAACTTTCACAAACTAGGAGAAGCATGATTATCAATTAAACTATAAGGTATGCAATACTCTACTATGTTCAATGACTAGGAACATATATAGAAAAATTTCTTCTTGTGAAACAGCTAACTGTATATGGAAGAAACATGAAGTTACTCATTTTGGTATATCTAATGTGATTGAGACTAGAAGAGCTATGTTGAGAACATAATACCATGGTTTTAATTTTCCTTACGGTAAACCCATATGCAATGTATAACAAAGATTCATGAATATCATGAATAACTTACAATCAATGGGAGAAAAAGGTCTAGATGATGAAACTGTTGTGGATAAGATTATTGAAATTATGCCCAATGAGTGGGAATCAAAGAGAACAGCTATTGATGAGTACAAGAAGGTTACTCAAATTTACTTAGATGCATGAGCTATTTGGAACTCTCCTTCAAGATGAAACAAGGATGAAGAGAGATGCTGACAACATCAGAAAGAAGAATGGGAATGGTACGGTTGCTTTTACTACAACATCAAATCACATGAAAGGTAAGAATCCTGAGAGAGTAACTAGGTCCATGTCTAAGAAGGTTACTATCCAATATGAATCTAGTGAGAGCGAAGTCTCCGAGATTGAGTTAGCTAATCTTGCTCGAGGGATTAACAAGATAGTTGGTCAATGAAATTTCCAATCCAAGTATAAGAAGAATGAAAGGAAAGATAATATATATTCATAGGTCACATGCTATGAATGCAAGATAAGTGGACACATACGACCTGATTGCCCAATGATTAAAAAGAATGAAATGAAAGAGAGTCATTCTAAAAGGAACATGAAGAAGTTTCACGGAGCTAAAGCTAAGAAAAGTCTGAAATCTAATAATACTTGGAGTGCTAGCTGTGGAGACACTTCAGAAAGAAAATCATCAGAATATGATTCATCAGCTCAGAAGAATATGTGATTCATTTCTAATACTTCTTTTCCACATACATGTCTTATGGCCAAGGTACGCTCTGCCGAGGTTTTAACAAATTTATCTCTTGATAAGAATTAATATTCCGAAAATAGTACTTCTAATGAAGATAATTCATCCTCAAAAAATCAAGAACCTTCATATGAAAGAAGTATCTAGATTTTCCAAGTTACTTGAAGCAAAAAATAGTACAATTTCTAAGAAATTAGACACAGAAAATACTAGGGAAGATGTTCTTACAAAAGAGATTTCATATATTTCTTCAGATATTAATGATAAATAAAAGATTTTAGAAAAACTTTCTAAAGACCTTGAGAAATAAAATTCTAATAAGGAAGAACTTTCTAAAGATCTTAAGAATGCTAATTTAAAGATGAATGTTTTTGAGGAAAAATCCAACTCTAAGGAAATGATTCCTGAGGATAGGAATTTAGTCATTAGACTAAAATTTGAAATATTCTCTCTTAAGAAGTGTCTTGCAAAATTTATTTCAAGGAAAATATTGACAAGATGTATTCTCAAATTAAACCTCATGGAAACACTACTGGAGTAGGTTATACGCACCAAAAACCAATTTTCAAAAATAACTATTTTGTTCCTTCTGGAGTCCCGTTTTGAACTAAGTGTTAAAGTGGATGGAATTGGAAAAAACTGTTCTTTGAACAGAGTTCAGTATCTTGGGTTTTATAAAGCATATTTCTTTAAACAAATGTGGATACCCAAAATTCTGTTGTCTAAGAATTCAGGATCCAAGAAAGTCTAGATTCCAAAAACCTAAATTGTTTCTTATATTCAGGAAAATAGGGAAAGTACCTATAGCAATACTTGGAACATACATAGTGGATGTTCCTAACATATGACTGGTAACATAAACTGTTTTGAAAATATTATCAAGATGAAAGGAGGAAAAGTAACTTTTGGATATAATGCTCAGGGAGAAATAGTTGGTATAGGTAATATTGTTCTTCTTGGAAAAACCCTAATTTCAAATGTTTTGTTTATGAAAGGTCTTAAGCAAAACCTCATCAGCATAAGTCAATTATGTGATGAAGGATACCTTGTGAAATTTAGGAATGATAAGTGCTTAGTACATAATTCCAAGGAAGAGTTTATTCTTTCTTCCCATAGGCAAGAGAATGTTTACACCTTGAACATAGAAAACCTTATGAGCCAAGACATACCTTGTCTAAGCGAAATGGAAGATCATTCTTGGTTCTGGCATAGAATACAAGGTCATTGTACCCATAGAAACATATGTAAACTCTCTAAGAAGAAACTAGTTAAGGATCTACCAGAGCTTAGATTTGATTCATCTAAAGATTGTGATCCTTTTCAATATGGAAAGCAACATAAATCTAGTTTTAAATCAATCGGTGAGGTCTCAACAACTGATGTATTATAGTTACTGCACATGGATCTTTTTGGTCCAACACAAACTGGAAGCATTAGGGGAAAGTACTATGTATTTGTTTTGGTTGATGATTACACTGGATTTACATGGGTCTATTTTATAACAAAGGAATCTGAAGCTTTTTCTTATTTCAAATGTTTTAGAGCCCAAGTTAAAAATGAGAAAAACCATTCGTTGAAAACTATTCATAGTGATCATAGAGGAGAATTTCAAAATTCTGATTTTGAAGCTTTTTGAAGTAGAAAAGGTTTTACTCACAACTTTTCAGCACCTAGAACACCTCAACAAAATGGTTTAGTTAAAAGAAGAAGTAGAATTCTTCAAGAGATAACTAGAACCTTGTTGAGTGAGTATTCTGTTGCCAAACATTTTGGGGATGAAGCTGTAAGTACTGCTTGTTATACTATAAATCGAGTTTGGATTAGTCCTTTTTCTTAAAAAAACTCCATATGAGTTATGGAATGGTAGAAAACCTAGACTTTCCTACTTCATAGTTTTTTGTTGCAAGGTATTCATCCTAAATACTGAAGATAATCTACACAAATTCACACCAAAATCTAATGAAAAATTTTTCCAAGGCTACTCCACAACTTCTAAGGCTTATAGAGTTTTCAATAAAAACACTTGTGGTGTTGAGGAAACAGTACATGTCAAATTTGATGAAATTGATCCTTTTTTTTCAAACAACCCCAACCTACTTCCTCAGATGTGTTTTCAAAAAATGATTATAATCCTTTGATAGAAAATCCTTCTGATATGGAAAATTTCCAAGAAGATGCTTCTAAAACATTTACCCCGGAATATTTCCTACCCTATGTTGATGAACAGGTTTTACAAAATCCAAATCAGTTGTTTCGTAAGAATCATCACAGTGATAGTATCATTGGAAATTTCAATCAACCTGTAAGGACTATAAGTGACATAAGAAATGAAGTACAAAATCTAGCACTTCTTTCCCAATTGGAACCAAAAAGTTCTAATGAAGCTTTAGGCGATGATGATTGGATTAAAGCCATGCAAGATGAACTAAATGAATTTGAATGGAATAATGTCTGGACCTTGGTTGAAATACCTAAGGAAACGTCTGTTAATGGAGTAAAGTGGGTCTTTAGAAATAAGTGTGATGAAAATGGAGTCATAGTTTGAAATAAAGCTAGACTAGTTGCTAAAGGCTATAATCAGCAAGAGGTAATAGACTATGAAGAAACCTATGCTACAGTAGCTATACTTGAATCTATTCATATCTTACTTTCCTTTGCAGCATTCGTCAATTTTAAACTTTTCCAAATGGATGTAAAATTCACTTTTCTTAATTTTTATGTTCAAGAGGAAGTTTTTGTTGAATAACCTCCTGGATTTGAAGATACCAGACATCCTAATCATGTTTTTAGACTTACAAAAGCTTTTTATGGTCTTAAACAATCCCCACAAGCCTAATATGATAGACTTACATGAATTTTGCTTCAAAAAAGCTATGTTAAGGGAAATGCAGATCCAACCCTTTTTAAAAAGAATGATATGAAAAATGTTTTGATTGTTCAAATATATGTTGATTACATCATATTTGGTTCAACTCAGCCATCTTTAACTGATTCTTTGGCGAATATAATGAAATATGAGTTTGAAATGAGTGCGATGGGTGAGTTAACATTTTTCTTTGGTTTTCAAATTTCTCAAAGACCAGAAGGAATGTAAATTTCCCAACATAATTATATTAATGATCTTCTAAAAATGTATGAGTATGACAACACTAAGAGTATAAGTACTCCTATCGGTACCTCAAACACAGATGATCTTGATGAAGCTGGGAAACCAGTGGATCAAAAATCTTTTAGAGGTATGATAGGAAGTCTACTTTACTTGATAGCTAGTCGACCATACATGATGTTCTTATTATGCTTATGTTCAATATATCAATCAAATCCCAAGGAATCTCATTTAAAGGCAATGAAAATAATTTTTCAGTACTTAATGGGAACCATGGATATAGGATTATTTTATACTTCTGGAAATGATTTTGTTTTATAAAGCTTTTCAGATACTGACTTTGGTGGATGTACAATGGATAGAAAAATTACATCTGGAACTTTTCATTTCTTAGGAGATTCATTAGTTTCTTGGTCACACAAGAAGCAACATTCTGTAGCACTTTGCACTACTGACGCTGAATATGTAGCAGCTGGAAGTTGTTGTGCTCAAGTGTTGTGGATGCAACACACACTCACAGATTGTGGCTTGAGTTTTACTAAGACTCAAATTTTGTGTGATAACACAAGTCCATTTCTATTAGTAAAAATCATGCACATCACTCCCTTAAAAAGAACATAGATATTGGGCATCACTTTCTCAGGGATCACACACTTAAAGGAGATAACATTTTTTAGTTTATAAGAATGCAAGATCAACTTTCTGAAATTTTCACAAAGTCTTTACCCTCCGATAGATTTGAATAAATTAAATAGAAATTAGGAATGATAAATGTAAGGTAATACTTATTCATTAACTTCTTGTTGAAAAATTCTTCTAACAGTAATTAACTCCTTTTCATAGGGGGGTACATTTTCTTGATAGCTTTCAAAAATTTTCATAATGATCCTTTCAAAAAAATTTGTACTGAGTCTTACAAAAAATTTCGTCATGAGCCTGTGAAAATTTTTTGGAATTGAAATTTTTGTAATGAAATTTCCGTACTTAAATTTTTGTAATGAAATTTTTATACTGAAACATTCATAATGAAATTTTCGTACTAAAACTTTCGTAATAAAATTTTCATACTGAAGATTTTCGTAATGAAATCTTCATACTAGAAAATTTCCAAATGATGTTTTTTTACTCGAAATTTTTATAATGAGAATTTTCATAATGGGAATTTTTGTAATGAGAATTTTCGTAATGGGAATTAAAATACTCATTTTTTTCCATTAGTGAGTTTTTTTTAATGAGGGTTTCATAGTTAAATTTTCTTCAAGAAGAATACTACCTATAAAAAATAAACTTCCTATACAATCCGAAAGGAATGACTTCCTTACTCAAGTGTCTTTAGTCATATTTTTCTTGCAGATATTTTCCTATGAGTGTTAAATTTTCTCGAATTCTAGTCTTCTTTAATCCGAATTTTTTTCTTAAAACCTCAAAAAATCAAATCCAAGATTTTTTTGCGGTTATGTTTTCAACCGTCAGATCAGATCAGAGATTTTTGCAACCATAAGATGGTTTTTGGAAGTTCAGAGGTCACATACATCGCCTATATAAAGGGGACCCCCCGATGGTTTTCCCACATCGATCTTCAAGCTCTCACGTGTTGAAGTTATTCCTCCCTTCTTAAAGATCATTCTGAATCTTCCAGAGCTTGTCATTTCGAATGTCTACTGAAGTTACTTCTTTGGATATTTCAACTACCAAGCCAATCTCAAAATGGTTATTTTATAGGGAGAGGTTAGTGTATCCGTGTTTCTACAAGTATGATTCTCTTATATCTATGAATATCAGATTGAATGGCTGGGATGATGTTTACATGTCAAAGCCAGTCAAACAGGATCCGGTTTATATAGATTTTCTTATTGAGAATTACGAGTCTGTTTCCTTCTATAAAGAAGATAGTAGAGAGAAGTTTTCGTTCATGTCTTATGGGAAGACTTATATACTTTCTTAAACCAATGATGCAAGCTTGGTGGGTCTATCTTATGAAGGTGAAGCCGAGTTTTGTTCACATAAGCTTTCGGATGAGAAAGGAAGTTACAACAAAGTGAAGGCATTGAAATTCCTTGGACATAAAGATGCCAAGACTACTAAGATTGTGCATCTCTCTCCAAATAATTGGATTCTACAACTACGGGTACAAGGATTTTTAGTACCGAGAAAGGGTTATAAGGATAATCTCAAGAAGAGTGAAATTTACATCTTATATTTTTTGGTAAATCTATGGAAGTTGAATTTGATGAGGCATGTTTTGGTTACAGTTAAGAATATTAAAGAAGGGAATCTGAAAGCTCAGATCATAATGTATCCGACCATGATATCTAAGCTTATTATCAGATGTCTTGATTCATTTAAAGTTGCTTGAACTTACAATAAAAGAAAATGCTAGGTAATGCTGGTTAGTGATGATACATTAAAAAGGATGAAGATTGGATTTTCAGTTGAATCTGGAGAATTCTACCCTTTACCAAGGGAAGAGGCTGACAAAGCTCATAATGATCAACAAACTCTGGAACCTTCTAAAAAGGCAAGGAAGAAGAGAAAGTTAAATGAAGTGGTGGGTGAAGACAAGACCCGGAATGCTATGGAAACACGATCTGCACCACCCAAGTCAAAGAAACAAAAATCCTACACAGATGAAGTGGCTGTTAAGTAGAGGGAAGATAATGAGAAGAGAAAATAAGGGGACCCTCAATTCGGATTAGATCATGCTGAGTCTAAGACCTTAAAATAGAAAGATTTAGATGATTTGGAAAGACAATAAAAAAAAGAAATTTATGAAGAAGGTTTCAAAAGAAGATATTGTTCAATCCATTTTGAAAGAAACAGAGATGGATTCTGAGAAGATTCCGGTTCCAGAAACTCATGATGTTCGATCTTTACCAGAGACTCCTGGGAAGAAGTACTCCACTCTAGAAAAGTCTAAGGGTAAAGTGGTTGTGGAAGAAGTTGAAAAAATATCTAGTGAACAAGTATAAGAAGAAGTAGTAGAGGAATAAGAACAAGAAGAATGAATTGATGATCTGGATGACTTGATCAAACAAGTGGAAGATTATCATGAAAAGGCTGAATATGCAAAACTTGTCACTCCGGGAAAGGGAGTTGAGAAAGAAGGTATGAAGGATGATTATAAGAAAGAGGAAGATAAGGAAAATGTTTTATCTGAAGAAGAATCCTATGAGAATAATTTATATGAGTAAGGAGAAGAAAAGGAGAAAATAGATGAAGACAAGTTTTTTTAACTATCAGAGAGTGAGGAAAAATCTCCAGATGATCAACCCATTTTGAAATTTTATAAGGGAAAGTAAGTGATCATGGATACACCAACAAAAGATATCATCGGGAAGAAAGAATTTGGTGGTTCTTCTAAAAGGAAGCTGGTGAAAACTGAAGAAGAAAAACACCCAAGAAAAGTTTCTAATTCGGAATCATCAGCACAGGGTCATGACTTTGTTGTGGAGTCATTGATATAATTGGTGGATAGCATTCCGATTTTTCCAACTATAGACTCCAGATGCCAGATGCTGCAACATAGCTTGAATCAGAAATTATAATCCTTATCTATGGTGATGGATAAGTGTGTGAAGAGTGGGGCCGACCATCAAAATTTCCTTATCAAATATGATTTTCACAGAAAATCATGCAGCAAAATCACTTTGTGGTCTATGAATTTTGAAGAATACATGGTTGAGTTTGATCGTTTTCAGACTGATGTTAAAGATTCTTTTGACACCGAAGACTCCAAGATTAGCAATCTTCAGGATGGGCTGATCGTTGCAAAAAGTTCTCAGAATCAACAAGTCAAGGATTTTAATGGGATGGCTAACTATGTTCCTCAAAATTTTAATAGTGATAGAGATCCTTGGATTGAGCTCGAAGAAAATCTTGGAAAGAAAGATGAGTTAATGAAGATACAAGAAGAGGCCATGAAGGCTCATGAAAAAGTCTTGAATGCTGAAGATGAAAGGATTAAAGCCTTGGAGAGAAAAGTTTAGGAGGATCAAAAAGATTTGAAGAAGCTGAAAACCTTGTTGAAGAAGCTTATTCCTAAGGAAAAAGAAGGAAAATAGACTCAATCTGATCATTTGTTTCATTTGTCTTTCCTTGAAAAATTATTTTAACTCTATTGAAATTTCTGGTTGTATTTATCTTGTGTTATTATGTACTAATGTTTCAGGTTCTTTATTTCTTTTCCATTCCCTCAAATTCTTTTTGAAAATCACAAAGGGGGAGAAGGAAAAAGAACTACTCCGAAGGGGGAGAAGGAACATTTCTAAACTAAGAATAACTATCCTTAAGTAAGGGGGATTTCTCATTACTATTCCTTTATTCTAATGAAAATTCCATTCCGGAAATCAAGAATACAATCCTTAGAGTTCAAATGCCTAAGGGGGAGTTAGTTGTATTCACTATAATCAAATAACAAAGGGAGATAAGTTCTAATTTCAAAGTCTAATGAAAATTTTCAAAGTCCTTATATTTTTTTTCGTAAGTATATTTTTCCATTCCAAAAAGGGGGAGATTGTTGAGTCAATAAAGTTTTACTTATGAATTTTCCATTCCTTCTGGTTTTGAAAATCACAAACACCTTACACTTCACCAAATTGATATTTTACTTCTATAGGGAAAATTTCCTCTCTTAAGGAAATTTACCCAAACCTAGATTTCCTTATACATATCAATATTTTTCATAAATATAAAAAATCGTATTCATACCAAAAACCTCAGAATCATATAAAACATAGATATGAAGCATTTTGTTTTAGGATCAGAATTCTGTATACGAACTCTAATGAAGTTCCATTCCGAATTTTTGATATGAACTCTAATGAAGTTCCATTCGGAATTCTGGATACTAAATCTAATGAAGTTCCATTCCGAATTCTGGATACGAACTCTCACATAGTTCGATTCCAAATTCTGGATACGAACTCTCATATAGTTTGACTCCGAACTTCTATGAGTTCGACTCTGAACTTCTATGAGTTTGACTCCGAACATCTATCATTTCAACTCCAAACATTGTATGTTTAGATTCCGAATTCTAGTGAAACTAGAATCCGGATTTCCATAGAAATTCAGACTCTGGATTTCCACAGAATTCAGGTTCCAAATTCCTATAAAATGGAATCCGAATATCTCTTTATTATAAAATCCAAATTCTATTTTGGTTGGACTGCTAAATTTTATTTTCATACATTCTGAACTTTAGTTTTGCTTATACTTATAATCGTTTCATGTTAAAACGATGTTGTGCTTTCAGTTACACATGTTTTGTTATAAAACGATGTCGTCCATTCTATTTCTAACTAATCATTGGTTAAGTGACACATGTATAGGTGTCTCTGAAATTCAAGGAGAAATATGACCGTTGGAGGAGGGAGTTGACTGTTCCAAACGAGCCTATAAATAGGAGCTCATTTGAAAGAGCTCAACACTGATCTTTGAAATATGTGCTTACATGTTGTTGAAGTGATTTCTAGGGAGAGGGGATCTTATCAACTCTCAAGCTTCATGCAGAATGTTTGAACATCTTGTTAAAACTTTTCCTTGTACAGACTTGCATCCTGTGACTCTGATTGTTGGTGATTACAATCGAGGTCTTCCGTGGATAGGAAGACATAGGTTCCAACTCATTGAAGATGAGGGCTTATTTGCTGAGGAATATAGAGGGTCCAACTACCTTGAAGTTGAGGGCTTGCAGGGATAGCAAGATAGAGACTTGGATCTTCATATCGAGGTCTAACCCTAGTGTGGGAAAGACAGACTTGCTTGAATGTATAAATCAATGGACCTTTATCCAAGGTTGTTGGATACCCTTCTCTTTGGGTTAAAATATTTATATCATGTTACTGGTTTTTGTTACAAGTTTTTCCGCTGCATTTTGTATTGTAAGGAAAGTATAACATTCTTATATCTCCTTACACTTGTACTCTGATTCAGTTACATTCTATAGACTTTAAGGTAGTATCTCATATTGTAAACTTTGATTAAGTTTCATTTTTAGGATCCATATTTCCGAAACCTGTTTTTTGGAATCACTTTCCAGATTTAAGAAATTATATAGAACTAGAAGTTGGTAACTTCATAATTTTTATTAATCTTTCAATTGGTGTTAGAGGTGTTGTGAATTTTCTTAGTTTAACATTATCAAACTTAGATCTTTCCTGGTTTAAGTAAATTTTTTAAGTGTACAATTCACCCCCCCCCCTCTTGTATTTTGAGCATCTACATCGTTATTTTGATCCTACATTTCTTCCCACATTTACTACAATATGGAAATTCATGTTTTCCATTATTCAACTTATTTCCATTTCTATAGTGTTCAGAAGATCACTTCTTCTCATTGCTTTAATGTCATAAGACATAGATAATTCTTTTTCTATCTTGATAGAACATGACACAATATCTTCATATGATGAGATGGATTATGAGAATAATGCTCAATGGAAAAATGATTTTAACCCATTATATAATCGATCAATATTACTCCTTGGGTTATGTGTATAATTTGTTGCAGGCATTGATAATCTTGTAAGCTTAGCCTCATACTTTGTGACATTCTCATCCTCCTTTTCCCTTAGACTCAGAAATTGTCTTTCCATATCTACTCGATGGTCACAAGGAAATAATTTTTATATTAAAATATCTTTAAACACCCTTTATTCCATATTTGATACTTCCTCATCCCCCTTGGTGTTGTGAATTAATGACCACCATTATTTTCATCTCTCGTGAGGTGATAAAATGCAATGAAAACTTTTTCCCTTTTGCTACTCCCCGAAGCATGAAATATTTTTTCTATGGAACGTATCCATTGCTCAGCTACAAATGGATTTTTGTCCCATTGAATATTGGTGTTTTTTGCCTCATGAAGCAGTCTAAAATTTTTCATCTGTATTGTGGATTAGGGTGCTCCACATGTGTATGGTTATTATTCATAACCTATGTGAGTGGACCCTGTATGGTTATATGCTATTCATCACCAATTTCATCACAATCTCTATTATAATTATCTAGATTTAGAGGGAAATTCCTTTAAGGATTATGTGCGTTGATATGATTTCAATTCTTTCCACTAGGGGCCATTTCTAAACAATGGAATACACTAGAATAGTTTATGATTTGTAATACATAATTCCAAAATAGTAAAATAGCTGAAATAAATTGAATTTTTTATCCATATAATCCATTAAAAAAAATTCTTCAAGGAGTTATCTTATTATAAATCCTTAATAATTTTTTTTAATGAGAATGTGATTTATCCTAATCATATCCCCTGGGAGTGTTGTTACCAAGAGTGTATCAAGGCACATTGTCGTGTACCAGGATACCTTGGGTCAAGCCCAAAACTCCTTGTCATAGTTTTCACTCTTAGTTATATATGTTCTAGAGCCACCTCTACCTTCACATATCCAGATAGGGATGTATTTCTTGGAAAATTAAGAAAATCGTTACATTACCAAAATTCATTAAATCTCGTCTATACTAATCCTCGATATCTATCTTATGGTAATGTTCTCTAAATAGAGTTTTTCAAAATCTAGTTAACATGTTTTGTAATAAACTTCTTCTAATACCAACTATAGTGCCCCGACCCTAGTTACCCAAAGTTAGTGCATTATTACATA
Organism: Viscum album; assembly: GCA_963277665.1. Classification (NCBI taxonomy): domain Eukaryota; kingdom Viridiplantae; phylum Streptophyta; class Magnoliopsida; order Santalales; family Viscaceae; genus Viscum; species Viscum album. The sequence goes on from OY728125.1 coordinate 1,618,818,266, forward strand.
ACATTGGCATAATCACATGATTCCATTTCTTGAAATATGGATTATTTTATTTGCCATGGAAGTACTAGATACATACATAAGTTTTAAATTACATAATGAAATAAAAAGACAACAACATTGTGTATCCTTTGAACACACTCATATCCCTTAGCCTATCCCTATAGGTCAAGAATAATATACCTCTTAACATCCTGGGAAAAAGAAAACATACAAAATGGGTGAGCTCAAATGCTCAGTAAGGATAACAATATAGTGGAAACAATCATAAATAAGAATAAAATTTAAGGCTATGTATAATACTAAAACAAAAAGCATTTAATATTAAACTTAAGCATAATATGGAAAAGATAAATCAAATAATACCATTTACTTATTCAAATTGATATTCTATTAGTCGAATAATCACATGAAATATCAATATCTAATTTTATAATGATGGAATGGATAATGTCGGACATCATAACCACATATTCAATGCGTCGTGCCAAGACAAAAAATAATATTTTTTAAAGGCCTTATTCCAAGATACTAGATTGTTTCATGAGACCTACTAATGCATTGGGAATATATATAGGGCTCCACACATCACTTACTAATGCCAATGCATTCATTATATGAAAAGGTTAAAACATAACAAAATCATTCGTATTAAAACTATCATATGAAATTTTAATACATTATCCATAAAAATTAATGGTATAAAAATAATACATCTATAGTTTAACATATCAAAAAAACATTAATAAAAAATGGAAGATTTTATCATAATAATTCAACTTCAAACAAATGTAAAATCTATCAATGGATGTTGACATAGATGAAATCAAAACTATTTGAGAGAAATATCTCTTTTTATTTTGAAATTGTTTAAAATCTCATAATTACAATAGAATGAATTTATTTTAAAAATATACTTATAAACTTTTATTGGAATCATATAAGGTTTTATAATGGTGGAAAATAGTTTCACCCACTGTATAAGCTAAAAAAACATTCTTTACATACTTTTTCGAAAAGGTAGTAAAGTAAATTGTTTGGAAGGCAAATGAATGATTCCTTTCAAACCATTTTATAAAAATTAAAACAAGGGAATAATTGATTTTAACCAATAGATTAGTAAATAGTAAAAATGTTTTGAAATAAATTTTTATGAAACACAGTTGTGAATGATAAAGAGGTCCTAGTAGATACTCAGGTATAAACAACCTAGAATAATAAAGAGATTGTATAATTAAACCATATCTTGTAGTTTTCCTTAGTTGAGTGTGCATAAACCTCTTCTATAATGGTGAAATAATTGTTATTAAATTATAAAAGAACCACATGTATAAATATGATATCCTACATGATCTTATAATATCTATTTGTTAATAATATTTCAGTAGTATTATTGTTTCGAGTGTTAACTAATTCATTTTCCTTTATATGTTTTGTTACGTAAGTCATGTTCATTATATATACGAGGTATTTGATTCATATAAAAATGATATTATGTTATTAAAAATCATTTTTAATCATCAAATTAAAATTATTCTTGAATGTTTGTGATGAAGAATAAATCTCATCACATTCGTGGAGACAGTAATCTGTACATACGCACGAGTAACGATATCATTCTATTGATGGTGAAATCGTATGTAATTGGATGTTACATCATATATAAAGAATTATTAACCTGTTATATTTATTATTGACATCAATTATACATCATTATTATATCCATCCAAATAATGATGTGTTGAATAACAGAGAACACCATGACGTGGAGATGGTAAGCCGTACGTACACACATATGAGGACTTTTTCATTTATAGGATGGATAAAATAATGAATATTGGTGTACCATATTTATAATAGCATATAAATATGTAAAAGTTACTATATATAATATGTGTATATGGAAACAAAAAAAATGTTTATGTGGAAAAAGAAAATAACTTTGAAAGAGGCGATGAAATAATTACCTCTTCTTTGGGTGCTTCCTTTTGATTTGATCAAAAAAAGCTCCTTAGGTTGGCTTTTGATCAATATAAGGCCTATAGTTTTAATTGAGGGTATATTGGAGGATATTTTAGTAGTGTTTGTACGATTCAAATAATTAGGAGGTGTGAAATTAAGAGAAGAGGAGGTGCCCGTTTATAAGAGAGGTTATGGGGACCTTAAAAGAAAATTTAAATATTATTTTATTATAAAATCATTTCTGGTTTCTAATGGATCCAGGTTGTTTTATTTAAAGGATAAGGTGGTGATGGGAAAGAATCCTCTCAACCAATAGGTTATAGACATGTTTAAGATACCATATTAACCTAATATTTTAGATTTAACACTTTGTTAAATAGTTTAACTTTTACCTTGTCTCCTTGTATTGTTATATTAAATTGTTAATAATCATACTATAAAAATCCAAGGAAACCCCATGTGGTTTATTAATGACATTTCTATAATTATATACGCCCTTTTGATGAAACTTATATTTTTAGGAATATTATATCATTTAATAATATAGTATTTGTTTTAAAAACTCAATTAGGTCAACATTGAAACTATTTAGTATTTGGTTTTTGTGAAAGTCATAACAACTATATCACTTCGAAAAAATTTATTTAATCAACCCAAACTTGTCATATTAACCATGAAATTTTTTGGAATGCCTCAAAAGTCCCAATTTACAATTTCTTTATATTTAAAATATCAATTATTTTAATCTTTTGTTAATAAGGTAATTACTTCATCATTATTGTGTCATATATAAATTTAATTATATTATGTATAAAAAATATAAATAAAATACCATGAGGTAGGAAATATTTTTCGACTTATAATTAATATTTATCGTGGAATTTATCTAATGTATAACCCTCTAAAAAAAGTTTTTTTATTAAACATTGAATTTAACACTTTTAACTATTCTTTAAATAAAACAATAATAAATTTCCTAATCTAATCCAAGTAGATCAAAATGATAAAATTTTTTTAAGTTAGATTTTAGTCGAAATAAAATTATCCAATACAATTAGGACATGTGTTAGGTAATTATAATATCATTTTTATCTTGAATTACCATATTCACTTTTAACCGTGGTAAATAAAATTCATAATTTACTATTCACGAAAAATTATTTTCATCCAATTGAACAAAATTTTACTTACTAATTTCAACCCTATCTCAAAAATTTTTGAAATTCAATTTGCAGAAGCAGTAAAATTACATTTTATGCATATTTTCAAATGTACCTAGAAGGCAGGTAAAAGACAGTAAAAGTTCAACAAAATTTTATATATCTAATATTATTATTAAAGTAACTCAATGATTTACATTAGACTAATATAGGTATTATGTATTTTTTTACTTTAAAAACAATTAAAAAAAAATAATTATTATTTAAATAAAAGTTGGTTTGAAACAACAATGTAGTGTTTTTCACTATTCATAAAAATTTGTACTTTTTCATAAAACCCTAGAAATTTACCCTAAGCTACTTTTGATATCCCGAATCCAAAAATGAATTAAATTTTAAAAAAAAATTTAAAAAATTTAAAAAACTGGGTATTACTATTCATAAAAGCATGTTTCCTTGGTTGTGGTGTGTTTGAACTCAATGTTGCGTACAATACAAGCTATTGCATTATTCAAAGAAAAGAATACCATGGAATCTAGGGGTGTTAGGAAGTTAATTATTATATCAACATAGAATAATTATATTAATATAATAAAAATAATAACCATCATTTAAATATACATATATTCATCATACAAGTGATAATATTAATAGAATCAATTCATATCAGTTTGTGGATGTGATATTTCCCATGTACGCATGAATGACATTATATTTTTTATGTGCATGAAAATTAAGAAAATAATTGATATATTATTATCTTATAATGATAAAAATTCTTTTAAAATCACATATTAACATTAATTATATTATTCTAACCATTCATGATAGATGAATGTGGAAAATGAATTAGATCGGTTTGTGGAGGTGATTGTTTACATGTATGTACAAAAAATTAATACCATTCCCTTTTAATGGAAGCGAAGATTAATTTATGTGATGATATTAACATAAAAACATCTCATTATATTGATTATAGTATATTTATAAGTTCACATTTAAATTAGAATATTTTAATTAAGTGGAAGAAGAAATATAATAAAAACACTTAAAGAAAACGATACCTCTTTTTTGGTTGATCAACCTTGAAGAACACCTAAAAATATCCAAGGATGGAGTTATGCCTAAAATAAGGCCTTAATAATGTAGGGAGGAATTAGAGAAATATGTTTGAGTAGATATTTTCAAAAAAAATTGTTCTTGAAGTGTGGGTTTTAGAGAAGAGTGGGTACCTTTGTATGGAAGAGGGGAGAGGGACCCTTAGAAACTCTTAAAATATTATATTAATGTAAATTAATTAAAGAATATAAATGACACAAAATTGATTTATTTGTAACACAAGATTATTAATTTTCTAAATAATCTCATCCAATAATTTTTAGACATGATTTTATTTTATTTTAAACCATATATATTCGTTTTATCCTTAATTTTTCTAATTTAATTTAAATTATGGTAACAACATTTTATATTTTAAGTGGATATAAATTATACTTATATAGGAGTAAATTCACCATAATTGGAAAATTAATGATATTTCATAACATATTATATCCAATTTGTAATTTTAAATGTTTTTTTTGGATTTTTAAATAATTTATTAATTTATTATTTTTATATAATATCAATTATTTCAATTTTGATGCTATTTATTTTATTGAATTTAAATAAAATCCAAAAATATATATAACTTATAAGAAGACCACTAAATAGAAATATAAAATGTTATATTAACCTAAAAAATATGTGTATGATATCAAATCTTTCAAATTAAATTTATTTTAATATTATTAGTATCATTTTTTTGATTCTTTTTTTAAAAACAGTCATTGCATTATCATTGTGCAATGACTAATTTCAGTTCTTTTCTTAAAAAAAATATAAATAAATTACCATGATGTATTTAATATTTTTTTTATTTTAAATTACTATTTATAGTTGAAGAGATCGCTTATATAACACCATAGTAAAATTATTTTAGTAATAAGATACCTGTTTATGATATTTTTATTTTTACATTAAATAAAATGTTATTAATGTCATAATCACACCCATGTGGCTTAAAAGACCACAATTTCGCCCCATGTATTGTTTGTGATGGTCATAAATCATTCAATAAGATTAGTATAGGTTTTTTGTGTAGTATTATATTATAATAATATTATTTTTACCCTTATTTATCATATTTACCTTTAATTGTGGTAAATAAAATACAAAAGTTACTATTAAAAAATATTATTTTGATCCTATTGGACCACATTATTTATAATTAGTAAAACCATTTATTTATTTTATTAGTTTTAACACTAACACTATTGTTTGATCGAGGAAATATGTTTTTAAGTAAAACGTTTAAAAGTTCAAATTTGTTTTTCTTATTATTCTTAATTTGGAATTCCATCCAATGAATTAAATTAGATTAAATTATTAAAAAACATGTAATTATTCCTTAAAAACATGTAAAATGATAATCTAAACATATAAATAAATTATAAGAAAATTCATTTTTGAATTAAAATGTTGTATTTTTCACTATTCATTAAAAAATAAATATTATGAGAAGAATGCAAAAAATTCAACCAAGTAAATTCTGATTTACCTAATGAAAATGTGATATTTAATTTTCATATGGAAGATATAAAATCAATAACAACTAGATTTAAAATGGGATCTCCATTAAAAGGAGGTAAAACTATCTTATAAAAATATAAGAGTATTTATGCTTAAAATTGGACTTATTCACATTTTAAGCTTCTAAAATTTATTAGAAGACTTTAAAATCATTTAATAAATAGGTAGAAAGATAATATAGTAATTTCTATTCATTCTATTCAATAAAACATCTAGGCGATAACTACCATTTAAAATAATAATATTTATAGTGTATTATTTTATTAAATATATTAGTCTTGTGTGCAACATAATATTTCGGAGAAACCCATTGTTGTGTGTCGGGTATGATATCGAATATAACTTCCCCTTTAATTTAATATTAATATCTAATTCATAAATATCAGTTTTTATGAACCGGGTTAATCAATAATGACCTAGGTTGTTATATAGATTCTCATAGAGAGATAAGAATATTTTTCAGTAGAGATTAGTAGAGTCTATATAAGAATATAAATTTTGAAATTTCATATACTCTACAAAAAGAGAATAAGGTAGTTTATACGTTATTTATAAATACTATACCTTTATATATCTAAAATTAAGTGATGAATTTTAGATGGTGGAATAACATTTACATTTTTATTTATATATAGATTATATTATTGTTGGTGATTTCATACATTAGATGATAGCTGATTTTTATTTGTTTTGATGGGTCAGAGTGTCCAGGCTTAGAAATCCTGAGGTATTGGTATAATGACGTTTCCAATATGTATGGGGTTTATGTGTCATGATTTTTTGATATATTTTTAGTTTCCTAGGATGGATAGGCTTGTGACACATGTTTTATTTATATAACTTACATTTCATTAAGATCAAGTTGAAAATTGTAATTCTTAATGTTTTTTTTCATCACATGAATGTTCCAAAATTGATATGGGAGGAAAAAATCATACATTTTATTATTGATTTTCATTATGAAAAGAGAGAGAATGGAACCATTTCAGTTATTAACATCAAATTATTCAAATATTCACATTACATTATAATCAATGAATTGATTTTCATTGATTATTGGGTGAGTGTTTGTAATGTGGAACAAGTAAACGTTCACAATAAGTCTTTACAATCATAAGAAAATTATTAAATTAAGAGTATCTGATCAAAATAAAAAATCTACATTTTAGCCATTAAATAATAGTGTATCAGTAACTGGTTGAGTTTGATTATAATAATATAAATCAATAATATATTTCAATCTAAAAAATTCAGGGAATAGTCAAAACTTTATAAATTACCATTACTTTAAAGAAAAATTTGGACAAGATTTTATATAAGAAATAAAAATGAAATTGAAAATGTTTCCAGTGAAGATGGATATTTTTCATGATTGAGAGAGCATTTATTCTAGATAATGGAATCCATGGTTGGAGAAACATGATGTTTATTATTCAAAACACTTCACAATTATTTATTTTGAGATATTGAGGATTTCGTTGCAAACATGAAGAAGGATAAATGTAATAGTTCAATGTAAAGGTTGTCACGACCCGTCCTCGGGGCCCATGTCGTGACTACCCCAAGCCCGCCTTCCATAGGGTAGGGGCTGGTGACTAGAACCAAGGCGTAATTCCTGAAAAAGAAGGGAAGGCATTGCCTTTGTAAAGTAAACAAACACCACAGAGTAACCAAGCAGTAGTAAACACTAAGTAAAACTGGGTACAAAAGTAAGTGCGGAAAAGTAAGTGGGCCAGAATACAAACCCAAAATGAAAGTAAAGTACAACTGGAAAGAAAGTACATCAACTGAAAAGTAAAGCCACAACGTCGTGTCATCCACCGGAAGTCCCACCTGAAGGGTAGGTACAGATAGTATCCTCAGCTCCACGGGTCTAGCCATCCGCTCCGTGTACGTCCCGCCCAGTGGTCCACCTCCAGGTACCATCTCGCTCCACAAGCATCAATCACGATCAGTGTTGTCTGTCGTCTTCATCCAACACAACGTAGTGCGGGCATAGCCCGTGCAGGGTTGAGTATAAGCTACTCAGTAGGGACCCCGAGACCCCCAAAGCACTCCGAGAATCCACAAAGGATAATCTACAAGGAAAGATACAATCACGAAGTAACATCCAACACTACATAGGTATATTCCCATACATATACCTAAGTCATCAATTCCAGTTCGGCTCCAGCATCCGAGCCCAAGTTCAAACACATCCACATAAGATAGCACAACACAATCCACATAGGAAAGCAAGTCAATCATATCGAAGATAAAGATTGAATGTAAAGACTCAGCTCACACAGGTATACTTCTTCGTAAGATGATAGAGATGATCAGATGTAGCCACTGATTCATCTAAGCCATCAGACCCACAAAGGATCTATAGGTACTAACCCCCACAATGACCCACAAAGGATCGATAGGTACTAACCCCCACAATGACCCACACAGGATCTTACCCACACAGGATCGGTATGCGCTGGCCCACACAGGACCGCTGAGCGCTAACCCACACAGGATCTGACCCACACAGGATCAGTAGGCACTGATCCACAGAGGATTGCTGAGTGATGTAGTCATCGTTATCGAACCCACGGAGGATTCCCGTACAGTCTTCATCGTCATCGTAGTCGCAGCCAGCTCTAGGGTTCCTGCACACAGCAATCTCGTTTTGGGAGGGTTCGCTCCATGAGCCGACGGGCTGATACATCAACTGACACAATGTCCGAAGTTGATGTATCCCAATGTTCCGTCTCGACAAGAGGAACTCAACGAGATAGAAGGCGCGTCAATCAGACACCCGGTCTGAGAGTTATTGGCTTTTTTGTTATAGGGTCCGGTTTGTTTTTAAGTCAAAACCAACTGGACCGCACTCCAACTGCGTCCATACCTCGAGCGGAGTAAGCCAAAAGGTCAGTATCACTAAGAAGAATCCAACAATGTCGACAGCACGTCAATCGAACGCCCGAAGCTCAAGTTATAGGGGTTTTCGCTCTGAGGCCCCGGTCGGTTTCGTGTTCGAACCAACCAGGCCGAAACCAAAGTTCTCATAAACCTTGAGTGTAATATACCAAAATGACTGCCTCGATCTAAGGATTGCTACACAACTGATGGTGCATCGATAGAATGTTCATAGCCGATGTTATGGGATACAGGCCGAAACAGTCCGAAAATGGGGGGTCTGGGCCCGGTCCGACTCGGCCCATCCCCCCCCCCCCCCACGAGTCGGCCCGAACTGGGTCGACTCGACCCGGGTTCCGGTCCGACTCGGATGGGTGCGGCCCGGCCCGGGGCGGCTTGGCGCAGGCCGATCGGCCGCGCAAAGGCGGTGCTGGCCCCTTTAATAAAGCTGCGACCCCTACGTGGGGGCAGCTCCTTGCCAAAGGATGCGGCCCGGCGCCGCGTCGTCTATGGTCCCACCCGGCCGCGGGACCAGCCACCTGCCGCCGCGGCTAAAGCCCCGACGGCCCTTTTTGGCAGCATGCTGGGCGCCATTGCATCCTGGCTGCCGGCCGGTGCCGGCCGCCACCTTCGCCCGCCGGCGCCGGCGGTGTCATCCGCGGACCACCGGACGCGCTCCGGTGGTCTGTTTTGCCAGCCATCTTCGCCAGCGATCCTCTCGGGACCAACTCTTCACTGCAAAGACCTCAAAACTCCCTTGCGGCCTACTTCATCGCCACCCGTCGATCCGCACACCAAGAACAAAGAAACGGTGGGTTCGGACTTTTTCGTTGGTCCGCACCCACCACGTTAGTGGTTCAAACGACTTCCGACAATTAAACACATGTCGAGAAAATAATTCACATAGATTTAATTGAACCAAAACCCCTACATCAAGCGGTTGATGATCTAAGATTGTCGCGGGAGAAGGAATGTCACGGAAGAAGCGTCTCGGAAGGAGGATCATCGGCGTCGCGGTACACGGCGTTGCGTCATCGATCTCTGAGGGTTCGACGTTCTTCATCGCCCTTCGTCGGAGGCCGACGTTCTTCCTCGGCGAAGGCGCGTTCTTCACGTTCTTCGCGTTCTTCAACAAAAAAGGTGGAGATTCAAGGTTTGAGCAAAACCTCTAAATTCCTCTCGCACAACCAAAGCCACCCCAATAAAATAAGGCATAGCCTTATTTTATTTCTCATGCCAACTGTTTTTGAAAAATAAATACGGATCATTCAATTAATTGATTTAATTGAATAGTTTTTAACCACCCAATTAAAGAGGCGTTTAATAATTAATTAAACGCAAGAGTTTACTTTCATTTACATGGGGTGGGGGGGGGGGGTGCGGGTGCGTTACCTAATTAAAAGAGGGGGGTTTGAGGAAGTTGAATTGGTGGGGCTCATGTGGGACCCACCCCACAAATATCCTACATAGTGGAGTAGAATATATTGGGTCCCACTCCAACTACTAAGCATAGGTTAAACCAATTAAATAAAATAAAATTGGTTGCACCAATTTATTTTATTTCTTTTACTTAACCCCAAATTTTAAAAACCACACCCAAGAAAACGCAACTCTGGAAAAGGTGTTCCTAAGAAATTATTGGCACTGTGATTCCATCAATGTCCTCGGATTTCGATTTCGAGCCGTGGTTCACATGTTAGGAAAACCCGCTCGTTCGTTCATTGAACATACCCGTGCTAAACTTCTGAAAATGATTTCGGGCACACCGGGCCTCGGAATCAGTCGCCGTTAGAAACTCCGATCTTGTAAAATCCAAAAGGAAATTTAGAAAAAAAAATCCCTTTAATTTTACGGGTCTTTACATTACTCTCATCTTAGGGATTTACCTCCCCATAAATATACATCATAAACTAGGGAAACAAATGTGGGTACTGGAAGAGCATCTGAGCCTCCCCCTCCCAAGTGATCTCCTGGAGGTTCCCATGCTGCCATCTGATGCGCACTAGAAAAATCAACCGTCCACATAGGACCCACTCATTTCGATCCTCAATCTCCACTGGGACCTCCACAAAAGTCCCCCCATCATCAATGTCTAGCTCCCCATGGTCAATGATATGCATCGGGTCGTGAACGTATCTCCTCAGCTAAGATACGTGGACGACGTCGTGCACCCGGTGAAACAGAGGGGGTAGAGTCAGGCGATAAGCCACCTCGCCTATCCTTCTGAGGACCTGGAATGGTCCGTTGAAGCGCGAAGATAACTTGCCACCTCGGCCAAATCTTCGTAATCCACGACGAGGTGAGACCTGCATGAAGACGTGGTCTCTATCCTCGAACTCCAATGGCATCCGCCTCCTGTCAGCATAAGACTTTTGCCGACTCTAAGCTGTCCTCATCTGATCCTGGATGACCTGGAACTTCTCTGTCATGGCCTGGACCATCTTCGGTCCCACAAGTGCTGACTCCCCAGGGTCTGTCCAGCCCAGCGGTGATCTACAAGGTCGGCCCTACAACACCTCATATGGTGCCATCCCGATGGTGGAGTGGCAGCTGTTGTCGTACGCGAACTCCACCAAGGGTAGGTGATCCTCCCAACTACGACCAAAGTCGAGGACACATGCACAGAGCATGTCATCCATAGTCTGAATGGTCCTCTCCGTCTAACCATCCGTCTGAGGGTGAAAGGCGGTGCTCAGACATAGCTGCGTCCCGAAATCCTCCTGCAACCCCTTCCAATGCCAGGAAGTAAATCGAGAATCTCGATCAGAGACGATAGATGATGGCACACCATGAAGCCATACAATCTCTTGAATGTAGAGACATCCCAAGCTCTCTATTGTGCCCTACTCTCTGATGGGTAAGAAGTGGGCCGACTTTGTGAGTCGGTCGACAATCACCAAGATGTAGTCATGACCTCTAGAAGTACATGGAAGTATAGTCATGAAATCCATAGATATCCCGTCCCACTTCCACTCCGGGACCTCCAATGGTTGTACTAAGCCTGATGGTACCTGGTTCTCTGCCTTCACCTGCTGGCAGGTGAGGTATTGAGAAACGAACTCTACAACAACCTTTTTCATGCCCAGCCACCAGTGCTATCGTATGAGGTCCTGGTACATCTTCGCCACTGCTGGATGTTCCGCTAAAGGGGATGTGTGAAACTCCCTCATCACCTCCACCTATAAAGTAGCTGGTACCATGATACGTCCTCTATAAAGGATGATGTGCTCTCCTCCCATAGAGAATCCATCAGGTGCCTGTCCTGAGGATATCTGTGCATGCTGCATCTCACAGTCATCATCCACATGATGTGCCTCTCTGACCCACTGCAGTAGTGGAGGAGTGACTGTGAGTGACTGGAGAAAGCCTACTCCATCTCTATCCACGAAGGATATCTACAAAGCGGCTAACTGCTCGGTCGCCTCCCCAAGTAGTTGAATGCCCGTCCTCCTGCTGAGAGCATCGGCTACTACGTTCCCCTTTCCAGGAGTATAGAATATCTCGAAGTCATTGTCCTGGAGGAACTCGATCCATCGCGGCTGTCTCAGGTTCAGGTCCTTCTGCGAGAAGATGTACCTGAGACTATAAAGAATGCATCCTTCAGATAGTGTCGCCACATATTCAGAGCTAAGATCGCTGCTGCTAACTCCAGGTCATGGGTAGCGTAGTTCTGCTCATGATTCCTCAATTGACGTGATACATAGGTGATCGCGGCCCGCTCCTGCATCAGGACACATCCGAGTCTGGTCCCTGATGCATCGCAGTAAACTACGTACCCAACTCCCTCCTCCGGTAGCCTCAAGATAGGCGGGCTGGTCAATCTCTATCTTAGCTCATGGAAGCTCTACTGACATCTGTCTGACCCCACAAAGGGTTTCCCCTTCTTCTTCAAATCTGAGAGTGGTTCCGTAATACTGGAGATGTCTGGCACAAATCTCCGGTAGTACCTAGCTAGTGCCAAGAAACTCGGCACCTCCGTCTCGCTCCTGGGTGGCTCCCAAGCTAGCACTGCCTCGATCTTCGCAGGATCCACTGCAACACCCACCTCAGAGATTACGTGTCCCATGAAGTGGACCTCATGTATCCAGAACTGACACTTCAAGAGCTTACCATAAAGCTGGTGCTCTCGGAGTGTGTCTAGTACAAACCGCAAGTGGTAGGCGTGCTCCTCCTCAGCCGTCGAGTATATCAAAATGTCATCAATGAAGACCATGACAAATCGATCGACGTATGGCTGAAATATCATGTTCATGAGGCCCATGAACAATGCTAGAGCATTTGTTACACTGATTGGCATAACCAAGAACTCGTAGTGGCCATACCGACATCTGAATTCCGTCTTCTGCACGTCCTCATCTCGAACTCTGAGCTGATGATAGCCTGACCTGAGGTCTATCTTCGAGAACCACCATGCTCCCTTGAGCTGATCGAAGAGGTATTAAATCCTCAATAGTGGATACTTGTTGCTCACGGTCACCTGGTTCAGGCGACGATAGTAGACACAAAGTTGCAAGCTCCAATCCGCCTTCTTGGTGAACAAAATCGGGGAAGCCCAGGGTGAAACACTGGGTTGAATGAATCCCTTACCCTGTAAGTCCTCCAACTGTACCCATAGCTCTTGAAGCTCAGCAGGGGCCATCCAATATGATAGAGTGGATATCGGGGATGTCCAAGGGTACAGGTCAATATAGAAGTCTACCTCTCTGCGAGGAGGTAGCCCTGGGACGTCATCGGGGAAAACGTCTGCACACTGATCCACCACTGTAGGAAAACCAGGACTCTGCACGTCAACTTCTCCTAGGATGAGTCTATCCAACTGATGAGTGATGGGATGTCCTCTCCTCTGCGTGAGTCCATCATGTGTTGCAAAGGCTCCCTTCTTGTCGGTGAAGGTGAACCTACTCCCGTCGGTGCATATACACCGCACCATGTGCCTAATACAGTCAATCTGAACATGGACTGTAGATAACCAATCCATGCCCAAGATGACGTCGTAAGGCCTCGATGCCGCTACAAGAAGATCCTGGTTGATGCTCTCGCCTCCTAGAGTAATCTCACACTTCTATCACCAGTGTGTAATCATTGAGTCTGCTCCCGTAGGAGTCTCTAGTAGTAAGGATCGAGCCAACAGCTCCGTCGGAATCACCGAGCTCCGAACAAGGGCAGTGGCAATGAAAGAATTAATCTCTCCTGTGTCTAAAAGAACTACAAGCAAGGGTGGAGTAGACACAGATAGCTCCTCGAATCATCTTGGGCACGCTGTGGTCATAGGCCTTCACTGCCTGAAGCTATGGTTGTCTCTGCCCGCCAGCTCACTGTAGTCGGGGTGGACCTCTTGGTGGTGGTGGTGGTGGTGGTAGAGCCTCAAAGCATCGCCCACCACCTACAGCTCGACCAACTCCCCTGCCTCTCCCGCCTACTTCTGGAGGACCGCCATGGTCGACCCTCCGCCTTGGCCTGGGTGGCCCCTCAACCGTCTGTTGCTCCTTTGTATGGTGGTTCGGGCAATCACGAGCCATGTGGCCATGCCCGCCGCATGTGTAGTACTGTCTGCCTCTCAAAAGACTGGCCCTGCACTGTGTGCCCCGCACCTCTGTGCCAGTGTCCTGGGGTCGTCCGCCTGAGGGTCTGGTCCACCTGGACCCATGTATCATCCGTCAAATGCCAGCTACAGAAGGTTCTGCTATGTGCTGCCCTACGGTAGGTCTCGGTACTCATGTAGGCTCATTAAGAAAGCTCATGATGAGAAGGGCTTGCTCCAGTACCCCTGCCTATGTCGGAATTCTGAGGGAGATCAGCGATGCCCTAATTTCATGTATCAGTCCCTACTCGAAGGTCCCGGCCCGAAAGAATGGGTCCCGTACCATGTCCGTCGAATATCACGAGAGATCAGTAAATCTCGCTGAGTACTGAGCGACCGACAAGCTGCCCTGCCGCAGCTGTAGTAGCTCCTGGATGAACACCGCACGGAGGGTGGCTGGGACAAACTCGGAGTGAAAGAGGCTCTCAAAGTCTGTCTAGTGGAGTGATGCCTCATCGTGCACCTGGAGCATCATGATCCACCATTTTCCTACTGCCACGTGTAGGAGACTCGCTGCAAGGATCACCATGAGGTCGGCTGGTGTCCCCACTAACCTGAAAACTCGTACAACCGCCTCCAACCAATCCTCGGCGGCCTGAGGGTCTGTCTCCCCGTGGAACCTGGGCGGCCTCTGACGCTGAAACTTGTACAGTGCACCAAGGTGACGTGCACTCTCAGCGTCTGGAGTTGGTAGCATCGGTGGATCGGCGGGTAGAGGTATCGCCGGTGCCTCTGCTGACAAAGGGCCCTACACCGAGTCCTCGTCGCTCGGTGGTCTGTCGTCTCGCACAATGCTCGGAACCCTAGCTGGCTGCCGTCGTGGGGCCATCCTGAAAATAAACAGGTGTGCCATAGTCAAACAGTATACCTGGTGAGATGACATAAATTAATCACAAAGAAAACTTTTGAAACACACATGCAATCAATGTTTTCGTGCATTGAGTCAGAAATTAGAAGTCAGGGTCCTACTGTACGGATACGTCGTCCGCCGCACCAACACTGGACTCCCTGGACTGATAACCCCACTCAATACCCTTAACATTATTTCTTCACATAGAAAAAGATCAGAGTCCGGAGTTCTGCGTTAGAACCAAACTCCTCTTATTCCAATTTGTGACGACCCTTCCTCGGGGCCCGTGACGTGACTACCCCAAGCCCGCCTTCCATAGGTCAGGGGCTGGAGACTAGCACCAAGGCGTAATTCCCAATAAAAAGGGAAGGAATTTCCTTTGTAAAGTAAACAAACACCACAAAGTAAGAATGTAGTAGTAAACACTAAGTAAAACAGGGTACAAAAGTAAGTGCGGAAAAGTAAGTGGTTCAGAATACAAACCCAAACGGAAAGTAAAGTACAACTGGAAAGAATTTACAACAACTGAAAAGTAAAGCTGCAACGTCGTGTCATCCACAGGAAGTCCCACCTGAAGGGTGGGTACAGATAGCCTCTTCAGCTACATGGGTATAGTCGTCCACTCCGTGTACGTCCCGCCCAATGGTCCACCTCCAGGTATTGTCTCGCTCCATAATCCTCAATCAAGATTAGTGATGTCTGTCGTCTGCATCCAACACAACGTAGTGCGGGCATAGCCCGTGTATGGGTGATTATAAGCTACTCATTAAGGACCCCGAGACCCCCGAAGGTCTCCCTGAATCCACAAAGGATAATCCACAAGGAAAGATACAATCACGAAGTAACATCCGACACTAATTATGTATATTCCCATACATATACCTAAGTCATCAATTCCAGTTCGGCTCCATCATCTGAGCCCAAGTTCAAACACGTCCACACAGGATAGCACAACACAATCCAAATAGGAAAGCAAGTCAATCATATCGAAGATAATGATTGAAAGTCAAGACTCACCTGACACATGTATACTTATTCATACGACGATAGAGATCATCAGATGTAGCCACTGATTCATCTAAGCCGTCAGACCCACAAAGGATCGATATGTACTAACCCCCGCAATGTCCCACAAAGGATCGATATGTACTAACCCCCACAATGAACCACATAGGATCAACATGATCGGTATGCGTTGGCCCACATAGGACCGCTGAGCGCTGACCCACATAGGATCTGACCCACACAGGATCGGTAGGCACTGAGCCACAGAGGATTGATGAGTGCTGTAGTCATCGCTATCGAACCCATGGAGGATTCCCGTACAGTCTTCATCATCGTCGTAGTCGCAGCCAGCTCTAGGGTTCCCTCACATAGCAAGCTCGGTTCGGGAGGGTCCGCTCCACGAGCCGAGGGGCTGATACATCAACTAAAATAATGTCTGGAGTTAATGTATCCCAATGTTCCATCTCGACAATAGGAACTCAACGTGATAGAGGGCGCGTCAATCGGACGCCCGGTCTGAGAGTTATTGACTTTTTTGTTCGAGAGCCCGGTTAGTTTTTAAGTCAAAACCAACCCGACCGCACTCCAACTGCGTCCAAACCTCGAGAGGAGTAAGCCAAAAGGTCCGTCTCACTAATAGGAATCCAACAAAGTCGACGGCACATCAATCGGACACCCAGAGCTAATGTTATAGGCATTTCCGCTCCGAGGGCCCGGTCAGTTTCGTGTTCGAACCAACCCAGACGAACGTAACGTTTTCCAAAACCTTGACTGTAATATACCTAAACGACCGTCTCGATCGAAGGATCTCTACTCACCTGACGGTGCATCAATCGGAGTTCCTTATCCCATGTTATGGTCAACAGAACAAAACAGTCCGAAAATGGGGGGTCTGGGCCCGATCCGACCCGGCCCAACCCCCCCCCCCCCCCAGGGTCGGCCCGAAGAGGGCGACCCGACCTAGGTTCAGGTCCGACCCGGGGGGCGCTGCCTAGCCCGGCCGGCACGATGCGGCCCGGCCTGGGTAGCCCGGCCTTGTGCGGCCAGTCCGGCCCGGAATGGCTCGACACTGGCTGAGTGGGGTCAGCTCGTCGCTTGATGAGTGGGGTCGGCTCGGCGCTGGCCGAGCGGCCGCACAAAGGGGGATCTTCCCTCTTGAATGAAGTCGTGGACCCGCATGGGGTCCACTCCTCTCCAATGGATGTGGCCCGGCGCCGCGTTGTCCATGGTCCCATGCGGCCGTGGGACCAGCCACCTGCCGCCGCAGCTGAAGCCGCGGCGGTCCGTCCCGGCGGTGCGCCAGCAGGATCTTCCGCGGACCACCGGACGTGCTCCGGTGGTCCGTTTTGCCTACCGTCTTCGTCAGCGGTCCTACCAGGACCGACTCTTCACTTCGAAGACCTCAAAAATCCTTTGCGGCCTGCTTAATCACCACCCATCGATCTGCAAACCAAAAACAAAGAAACGGTGGGTTCAGACTTGTTCGTTGGTCCGCACCCACAGCGTTAGCGGTTCAAACGACTTCCGACAATTAAAAACAAGTCAAGAATATAATTCACATAGATTTATTTGAACCAAAACCCCTTACCTCAAGTGGTTGGAGATCAAAGATTGTCGCGAGAGAAGGAACGTCGCAGAAGAAGCGTCACAGAAGGAGGATCGTCGGCATCACGGTACACGACATCGCGTCATCGATCACCGAGGGTTAATCGTTCTTCGTCGCCCATCGTCGGAGGCTGGCGTTCTTCATCGGCGACAGTGAGTTCTTCGCGGTCTTCATGTTCTTCAATGAATAAGGTGGAGATTCAATGTTTGAGAAAAAAATCTAAATTCCTCTCGCACAACCAAAGCCACCCCAATAAAATAAGGCGTAGCCTTATTTTATTTCTCACGCCAACTGTTTTTGAAAAATAAAAACAGATAATTCAATTAATTGATTTAATTGGAGAGTTTTTAACTGGCCAATTAAAGAGGAGTTTAATAATTAATTAAATGCAAGATTATAATTTCATTTAATTGGGGGGGGGGAGGGTGCGGGTGCGTTACCTAATTATAAGAGGGGGGTTTGAGGAAGTTGAATAGGTGGGGCTCGTGTGGGCCCCACCCCACAAATATCCTACATAGTGGAGTAGGATATACTGGGGCCCACTCCAACCACTAAAATTAGGTTAAACCACCTTAAATAAAATAAAATTGGTTGCACCAATTTATTTTATTTCTTTTACTTAACCCAAAATTTTAAAAACCACACCCAAGCAAACACAACTTTGGAAAAGGTGTTCCTAAGCAATTACCAGCGCTGTGATTCCATCGGTGTCCTCATATTTCGATTCCAAGCACCGGTTGAAATGTTAAGAAAACCCGCTCATTCGTTCACTAAACGTACCCGAGCTAATCTTTGGAAAATGATTCCGGGCACACCAGGCATTGAAACCAGGTGCCGTCAGAAACTGCATTCTGGTAAAATCCAAAATAAAAATAAGAAAAAATATTCCCTTTGAATTTTACGGGTCTTTACAAAGGCTATGTAAAATATAACATAAAAAATGATGTTTTATGTATACTAATCATTTAATATATGATATATAAAATAATTAAAACAAAATGGTTTTGAATTTTTATTAGAAATAATAATAGTCTATAAATTTTGATTTTGAGTTGATCAGTGATAAAATCATTTTAGATGTATAAAAGTTGTGGTTTTTGATACATTAAGAAAAAAAATATTTCAAAATACATGAACCATATATTTTAAACCATGAAACATATCTTCGAATGTTGGGATGTAAATTTTGTAAAATGAGGAGTTATTTTTTAGTTTTATCAATACTCATTGATATATTTATTTATAGGGTTTAATGGATCAATGTTTATAACGATTATAAGTTGGAATATCTTGGTATTTCTTATAGTGTCTTGGTAAAAGATTCTTTATGAGACCATTGACTTCTTATTAGAAGAAATTTATCATGATGAGGTATGGGTTTATGACTAATATTATTTTTCATGTATAAAGAATTTAAATAATTTGGATAATGTACTTGTGGGTAAATTATCTAGTATATAATGAATTAATAAAAATAGTATATAAAATTTAAACTGATTAGAGAATGTATTAATCTAATCATAATGAAAATATAGATTAATTGGAAGGATTGGGAAATTATGAAAAAGATTATAGAGAAATTGACATGATAAATCATGTGAATTGGAAGATAAGAAATAGATTGTTGACATTGGAGGATTATGTGACGTTTGAATTCATTGAACCAATTATTCGTGAACATATTTCCTTTTAAATTGGAATTATTTATTTGATTCTATAAACCTATTTAATCATTGAATAATTAATTTATAAAATTACGAAATGGAATGGTGTTATGCTGTGGTACAGAAAAGTGCATATAGAGAGAAGTTAGGTGTTTAATATGAGATTGTTAATGTTGGATAAATAACGACATGTGAATATCAAAATTGATGATAATATTAGTTTATTATTAATTTAAAGGATAACCTTATCATGTGTTGTTAATATTTATGTGTTATACTTTTTTATAACATGTTCATTATTATATTTTTATTTGATATAAATAAATAAATATATTTATTTATGTTATATCAATGTCGATGGTTTAAATTTAACTAATGTTACATGCCTTGATAAGGATATGATATGGAGGGAAATCATATTCCTAGATGACGATGTTTCACAGAGGGTGTGGTATTCCATGATAATGGTGTTGTTTTATGGGATGTTGTCTTCAAAAAAAAGGTGGGGTTGTTGTTGTTATAACTATATAAAATATAGTAGTTGATGTTATAGTTTTATGTTCCTCATATGTAGTTTTTTTGATTTATAATGAAATGATATATATTTAATATAGTTGTAGTTACTTCTTCACTAGATGGTTGGATTAAATGATTCAGTTGCTGATAAAATGGGGTTATGGAGACACAATGATGAAAATGTATTAGTGGTGATACATATTTTGTGATACATATGTAATGATTTATGTGTTGAAATGTTAATGATGTGGTGGGTGACATGTAATGGATAATTTCTTATGACTAATTTTTCCATTCATTATTTTTTGTGATTAAATAAATTAACATTATATATTCCATTCTCTGTATATTTATTATACTTATTCACATTACATAATAAATATTATCATAGAAAACTACATGGTATACTTATATAATAACAAAAAATATTGTGTACTCTCTACGAGATTTATAGGAACATATTTATTATTTTTTCAGACACTACTAGTGTGAGAATGAGGTGTTTTGGAGGGGAGTAGTTGTATTTCTATATTTTTGGTTTTAAAATTAATGGATTATAGTTAGTTTTTAAGGGGAACACTCCAAAATATGATTATTTTTTAAGTATTAGGGTATTGAATTATTTTAGGTATTTTTACTAGTTTTTGAAAAATAAAAAGACAATTCCTCCTATATTTTTCATTTCATACCCTTGGTGATATTATCCACCTCATGAATTATTGCAGGTGGAATTTAGGGATTAATCTCAATATCATTTTCAAAAACATTGGATTACTTTTTGGCTAACGGAATGGCATATAAAATTTCATTATAACATATTTTTTAGAATATATTTTAAAAAATTAAGTGTTAATAAAATTAAAAAAATAATAAGTTGTTAGACAGTTAATTTTCGAGGTATACCCTTATATGGGTGAATCATGGTTTATAGATTTAAAAAATATAACCAATAAATTATATTTCCAGAAACCATTTCCTATGATTATTAAAAAGTAATCATACATATATTTTGTAAACTTATGTGCTTCACCCCCAATAAGATAGTTAATCTAAGATGTATTAATTATTTTCTAACATCATATAAGAAATACTATATTGTAATTAATTATAATTTTCATAGAAATGAAATTTGTCAAAATAAACACAACCGAAAATCAATATTTTCCAATTATATTTAAAAAAAAGTAGATATAAAGTTAAATAAACCATTTATATATTATTGTGATAATTATTTTCATACAACCATTCTAAATAGATTTATTGGAAAAAAAATATTCAATAAAAAATAATTAGTTATCCATTATTCTCTATTGTCCCCTATATTCTTCAGATGACTTGTTGTGTTTAACCAATAATGTCACATTATTATTCCTTTCGATATCTTCCAAACAAGGATATTATAATTCATATATTTATATCTTTATGTCTATAAATAGGTTCCCTGTTATTAATTATTTAAATATTTCGGTTAAAAACACTTATAATTTATCCATAAAAGTTAATTTTAATATCCCAATCATGTGAATAAAATAATTCATATACACTATTGAATTTAAAAAATTTATTTAAATAGAAAATACAATAACCACTATGGTACAAATAATCATGATGATTTTTATTATACCAAATTTTATCTAAATAATCATTGGAAAAAGTAATTCTTACATTAAAAATTTATGCATTTTTTCCATATCTTGAAATCAACGAGAATGATGTGATTATCTTTACCATAACATGGTAACATTATATATTATTCCTAAAACATATCTATGTAAATAAAATGTCATAAATGTAGTGGAATTTATACCATCACTCAATATTATAATAATTACATAAATTTTTTATTATATTATAAATGATCTTCTCCACAACCATCAATACTAATTCAATATAGTGATATTACTCTTAAAAAATTAATAAGGGTGAAATTTAAGAAACTTTATTAACTTTTTACCTTTTTACTAGAATACTTCACTTAAATTTAATTAAAATAGTATACGCAATTTAATAAAGTAGATGAAAATTAATTTATAGTAATGATCCATTTATCACATCAATATCTATGATTAATAAAATTTTTTATAATATTTGTTTGATAATGATATATAATATCTAAATTTATTTATTCTTGAGGTAATTACATTGAGTGTGTAGTTGAATATTTTGGAAAAATTTCCTTCCATATAGTGAGTTTTTTAATAGATACAAAACTTTTAGTGCTTACTTATCCAAGTTTCTATAAAAAATGAGATTCTAAAAAAATACATCCTCAATAAAAAATTTGATGGTATGTTCCTTAACCACTTAAAATTATTTTGAGGATTATGTTATTCTTATTATAGTTTTTTTATTATGTAGAATATTTATTAGATATTGTTTTATTTTTTGGTCACCTTGAAAATTTTGTTAATATATAGTAAAGCACTAACAAAAATTGTAATATTTTTTTCAATGATTATATAAAAACATTAAAAAAATTGTCACTGTTTTTACACAAAAGTGTGTGTGACCAATGATCCCTTTAATATTCTGAATGATTTTTTTGGATTATTATTATTTCCATCACAAACATTTATTATACAAAATAAATCTATAAATACCCCATATAGAGGAATATGGGGTCGGATGCCAATTTAATAGGAAGAATAGGTGAAAAATTGAGCAATAATAGTGGTTTCTGTATTTATATATAGTATGAAAACATCCATGGCATCATCATATCAAATGAATCATGTCATACAGCCAAAATCATACAATCCATTAAATTTTCTAAAATAAATAACTCCCTTACTTGTTCCACTGATGGAGTTCCCATATTCCACTAGTAACTTATTTTCTGATGGAACTAAAGACCTTTATTAGTTAAATGAATATTTATCCTTCTGTATAATAATTCCATGTTTCTTCATCTACTATTTCTTGAATTCTCATCACTAGGTTTTGAGCCAACTTACAGTCAATAGGATTTTTCTATAGGCATGAATAATATAATGAGGTCTAGAATTTTTTTAAAATAGTAGGTTGTCCCAAATATAATACTTTTAGTGTGAAAATATTCTTTGAATAATATTATTTAATATGAATAGTATTTTATATAATTCTTATGTTATAATAATAAATTATATTTATTATATTATTTTTTATATTTCTAATGTGGTATGAATTTTCATAGATTATTTTTTATATTATTCTTATCATGATTTCACATCTATTCCAAAGCATAGATATTTTCAAAGATATCAGTGATCATATGATAGTTTTTATTCTTTACACTAATGAGTACACTATTTATTTGAAGTTGACATCAGTTTCCACGTTGAATAAAATTATAGTCTCCCGAAAATCATTGATAAAATTGTGCGTGATTCCAATAGTTTCTAGTAAAACATTCAGTATGAATATCCTATAAGATATGGAACTAATTTCCATGGTCAACGGATATTTATTCCACCATGAAAATTAGAAATGAACATTGGTCATGATAATGAATTTATAATCATAATGAAAGTATCTCAAATAACACCACTTTCTTCCCACATTATGGTTAATGTTTAATATATAAGATATCCACTTGTAGAATATCATCAATTATAATCTTTGGCTAACTCCTAGAGAATGAATGATGAGAGTAGTTTCTTATATATAAACCCCTAGATAAGAAGAGGTTTAGGGAGACATAAAATATTTTGAAATTAGTCGGTAACTTTATAATAATAATATCCTTACCTTATAATAGTATATGATGGACTTAAATGGCATTTAAATG
Source organism: Viscum album (assembly GCA_963277665.1). Classification (NCBI taxonomy): domain Eukaryota; kingdom Viridiplantae; phylum Streptophyta; class Magnoliopsida; order Santalales; family Viscaceae; genus Viscum; species Viscum album. Next base: position 1,618,841,890 of record OY728125.1, read on the forward strand.
ATGTATTCTTTAACAAAAAAAGGTTAGGGTCAAAGGAGATTGAAGGAAATTGGGGATGAAGCTCTATAGTGTCCCAATACACTTCCAATGATGAGAAAATATGAACATATTATTTTAGAATATTTAATTATAAGGTGTATTGATAAATTTCACCACAAATTATAAAACAAAGCCGGGTTAGAGTCCCCCCCAAGAACCGAATATTGGCCATTAGGTACCCGACATAGGAAAAAAAAGACCTACACCCAAACTGGGTCGACTGGGAATCTAGTAAAAACCCATTGAGTACATGGTGATATTTTAGATAGTAGGTCTGAATATTTTTTCCTTCCCCTCCTCCTAAACCCCTATTATTTTCCCGAAATTAAAAATTTCACATAAAAGGGGAATTATAGTCTAAAATTAAGAGAAAACGTTAATATAAAAATAAGGTACTTTATAACCTCCCAACAATAAGGATTATCATCCCTTGGAAAATTTCGTATCTTCTTAAAGAAATATTATTGTCCATCAGATCTTTATTTTAGATTCACACTCACAGGTTTCATTTGAGTGTTTACCATGTTTTTATCATACTCAAAACTATGGGATGATCCTTCCCTATAATATTTTCCTATTTAATCAATGATATTAATGAGTTTCTATACAAAGTAATCATCTTTTCAAATTATAATTTATTTAACCTAATAAAATATGTAGGGTTGGAACATAATTTATTAGTTGTGATATATGAAAAACATTATACATTATTTATAACTGAGTTAGTAAACCCAACCAATAATGCACCACTCTAATATGATCCAAAATTTCAAAAGGCCCAAAAAATAAATGGGAATGTATCTCATGATTTAATATTAATTAATTACCCAATCAATGGGAGACTGATAAAAATACATAATCTATAATAAAAAATTATAAGGGACGTCAATTATTGAAAATAATAATACTTTTATATACTTTTTAAATTCACCAATAACTTTTAGATTAATTTAATATATTTTTTAGAACCCTAAAAATCTATGAAAATTAAAATATTATTCACTAATCTCTATAAATTATAATGAAAAATATCACAATCAACCACAGTGATCCTCAATGGGTGGAATCTGAATAATTCAAGCATTATCATTGGTAAACTCTACATGCAGTAAATGATCTTCCCATGATCCAGTAAAATTAATGGTTTAATCTTATAACATATATTTAAAGATGTGAATGGTTACCCTAGACTATACATATGACTTACAATGTTATGAAATGACCATTTTTACTAGAGCATAAGTTATTTTGGAAATCATTTCTAAAAACATGGTGTTATCCTTAGGTTCTTATTATATATGATTTTATCCAAAACCACATAGGGTTTTACAATATCCACAATGTAAATATTCCCCAATCTGTCAACTAGATATGTCTCTTGAATAAAAAAACATGTTTATTTAATTGGGAACATTATAATTACCCTTAGTATATGTTTTTCAATTTGAGGAAATAAAAAAAAATAAATGATTACTTTAGCTTATTTACACACTGATATAGGTAGTTGTTGTAACTCACTGGATGTTTATTGATGTTTTGATTGGACTTAATGAAATTTAAGACTTTGAGACGTATATATTGTTATATCATATTTTGTTCCTATATACTAAAACTATCTATCATGTATTAGTATATATTTTAAATCATTAGGTGTATATCCTAAGGATAAGGGTGATACTCCCACAAAATCTATTCCTAGTTGCTATTAAGAACTACCAACTAAACATGAACACATTGAAACAAAAATGAATTTTGATCCTATACCTCTAGGATATATTCACTATCAATTATATAACAAATTAAGAATCAATTTTATTCGGGGATCTAATAATCCTTCACCCATTCCAAAACCATGTTTAACAAAAAAATATCCAATCTAATTAAGTTATTCAGAGATATCTAGGTAATGATAATCTATCACAAATAAAATCCTCAAATATTCTTTATAATCTCATATATTTTGAGGTTATGACTTATTATCAAGGGTGTTAGCTATGATATTTCCCATAGCCAGAGCATATAGAATATCTATAGAAAAATATTTCAAATAATAATCCAACTCATAATGATTCAAATTAATATATCTATATAAAAATATATAATTGAATATTCTATGTTCGGTATACACTATGAAACACACATCTAATATTTAATAGATCAATAATTTCATATCATGATCTCCAATGGATATCTTCAAATCACATGTTAGCTAATTCCTCTCATGTGGTCATAGATACTTATAACTATAGGCTATCATGGTGAGCCATACATCAACACACATCTATGACCCATGGATGATGTATCAGGTCAATCATTGAAACCTTTATCATGATTTGGAAATACTGGGATATGAGTTTTCATTATACTCATCTTCATCTCTTATAAATAAATCTCACACCACTTAGACCAGATAAAATTCTCTCCCATTTAAATTATAACCATCATAGGAGATATTATATAGGAAAAATACCAAATAAATTGATGATAATACTATAAATGTACTAAGAAACTCAAAACCTCAAATATTTTCTTATATATTTTCCTAGACATCATAACTTCATTTTTTTAGAATTCATAGACTTTATATCTTATTATATAAAATTTCTAAGAATTTATCTACAAATTTTTTAAATATTATTTTAAATATTATTTTTAATCTTATGATCTCTTAATATCCATTGACCCACTTGAATATGATTTTCATTATCTTTCCAAAAATTTTAATTCATAAGGATATCATCTACAAATACCAAAAAAAATTGTGTCCATGAATAGATTAAAAATACTATTCATTAGAGCCTAAAAATTGATTGTTTCATGAATTAATTTAAATCGCATAACTAGATATTTTAATTTCACATATCAATTTTATAAATCCATATTTGATATATCCAATATTATCACCAAATGATTCAAAAAGACTAATCTTTAATATATAGTTTAGAAACCATTTAACCTATTTTATTTAGTCAAAAAAGTATTTAATTTCTGGTAATGGATAGTTTTTCATGATAATTACCTAATTCAACATCATATAATGTAGAGGGAGATGTTGAAATCTATATGATTTCTTTAGAAACAATACTGAATCACCCCCAGGGGAAGTACTAGATTCGATGATACATTTTGACTAAATCTCCTCAAGATAAATTTTCAACTACATTAAATGTTCAAATTTTATAAGATATGTTGGTATTTAAATAATATTATTTATAAGAAGTAGATAAATTAAACAATCCATATCATGTTTCAAATTAATTCTAAGGAAACCATAAGTAAATACATCTAAGAAAATTCCTAAAATAAGAGGTAATGCTTATGAACTCTTTTCTTTAACATAACTGAGAACCAGTTATTCATCCTGATAGATAACCACACTAAATATACCCTAATACATAACAAAAATATTTTCATTAAATTACAATTATTTAATAATTTATTATTGAGTTCCATTATGGGAAGAAAATGAAACTCCAATTTGATAGTAATTGATAATAGGTTTTAACTACCTTAACTAGTTCATTCCCAACATGACATCAAATACTCCCATGTCATGAGTTGAAAAATCATATAGATATCTAAATTAATATTACCATATGGTGAAGGGGAAAAATATCTTACTCCCCTCTAAAAATTTACCCAAAGGGATATCAACAATAACAAGGTTATAAGATGTAACTAACTCTAATCCCATCAGTGTACTAAATAAAATAAATTAAAAGAATGGTAATCTCCAATTCCAAATATAGTATATAAATGGGTAAAATATACCAAAATATCACCTATTATAATTAAAGGGGATTCTGAATCCCCATCCATTAACTACTTGGATTAAAAAGATCCTCTAGATCATTCATGAAGACCCTATGACAATGATACCAACCTTGGTAAATGTTCCACTAACTGTTAACTTTTATCCACTCAACCATATCCTATATAGATCTATATTATATAAATACATTTTTATATTCTTATACAATTATTTTAACATTTAATATTCAACATTTATAGGTTCATGGGTCAAATCCCTTAGAAGGAGTAGTAATATAGGTACTATAGAGATAACCATACATTCTACAGTTTAACTAATTATTATTAGAGGTACAACTAGTTTTTGTGGATCCCATATCACAACAATATAATCATCAATGTTACGATCCCCTTAAACAATGTGGATAAACACTCCCACATTAACTATCTTTATAGAATCCACCTAAAGTGTCACTTCTTGGAATTAATTTCATCCACTAGGAAAAGTACTAGCCCAAAAACATCCATTAGTTCTATTATCTATGATAAACTAATTATATATTACAATAGATAATGTTTAGCATCTAAAAAACCACAAGTATCTATAATGGATCACTCTATCACATATCAAGCCATGTTTATTTTGAATACTCATCCCCACATATATATGGATAAATGTCAATGTAATAATTGAATATAATACTGTATTCTATCAGATAAATCAACCCCTATTTGAGATCTATAAAATCATCATATCTCAATCAATAAAGAGTATATAGGAATAAATGTTTAAATTACAATTATTTGAAACCATTCTATTCAAGGTGTGAAATCGTTTTTACCTTGACTATTACATCCTACCAATGACTATCAACTTTCTTATTGCATAATGGTTACTAAGTAAACTGAATGTTACTTTTATATCTCAATACTTATGAAAATCTGATGAATGCAGTCAACCCACCCATTTTCATTCAAATGATAAAATTCACCCCTGAATTTAATATAGTGATGGAACTAGAAAAATGACATCACATCAATAGATTAGGGTTCTCATTGTAGTGTTACTCTTCCTAATGAATTTTGAAATAGATTTTGACCATTATAGACTTTAAGATCAGTAAGATTGATTTTTCATGGGATAGGTTCATCAAAAAAATCTAGTAGATCAATAGGGGTTGATGAAATAATATAGTATACATTTAAGAAGTGAATCACATTATATTTCCAACCATAAATGTGATATTAAAATTTAAACTCTACACAGTATCTATTAGGTTATTACCCCATCACTTCCCCTATGCATCTTTTTTATCTATAATTTAACATATGATAGAAATTATTTAAATGAAATGTAAAAAAGCAAAATTTTAAATTAATGATTAAAGAGAAATGAAATGGGTTTCAAATCAAATTGAATTAATTAAATGAGTTACACATACCTAATTTTTACTAATAAATAAATCAGAAGACAGTATTTAATTATTATTGTGATTTTGGTTTGTATAAATGTAGAAAACACATGCAATCATAAGATATGACATGTCTCCATTACTTTCCTATATTGAAATTTATATTTAAGGTTTCAAAGACTAATAAATAGAAAACACTCATGAAATAATGTTTATGTAAAACATGGACTGCCCCTAGTAGCTCATGGTTCCATTATTAGTATACTATTGAGGAATATATATGGGTTGCTTGATGATTCCAAAAAGTCTTATATTTTATCTTATCTAAAATATATTATACAAAATACCTTAGAGGTACCTAATTACAATTTTAAACAATCCAACTAAAATACCCAAAAAAACTCTTACGTAATGAAAATGATATATCTTATAATGATCTGTAGTGGTGATTTGGGTGACCACCTTTGGGCCTGTCAACTCACTCTATTGAGATACATTACTCCAACATTAAAGATTTTAATCATCCCAACATTCTATAAAATTTATGTAACCTTTACTATTGGTTGAAAGTTGTTCTTTGTTAGTGTATTTGATCCCACTACCCAATATATTATTCATATGATGCTTTTTAGGTGATAAATCATGGATACGAACCATTATCTTTCATTTCGTGTGATGTTTGCATCTTATACAGTGGTGAGTGAGTTTTGTTAGTACTGTAGTGGTTAAAATCAATGATATCATTTATTTTAGAAGTATCCCTCAAACTGAAAATAATTCATTCAAAATTTTAAAAAATAGTTATAAAATAACATTTATGTAAAAAATTGTAGTCACTAATATTTATATTTACAAATTCACTAATGTATTATTTTTCTATAAAATTAGGGGGTCATAAATATTGTGAAATATATAATAGTAACTATATTATTATTATGGTTTGATATTCCAAGGTAATAATTCACATAGTTCAATTAAAAATATTTTTTATTGAGTGTTTTAAATAATTTATTGTATTTACATAATGAAAATATAAATTTTTCTTCCTAATGTATCCATTATATTTCATTGAAAAATGTTTGATCTCACAAGATATGATTTTTTTAGTAATTTTAAGAGTGTAATTCCTATTTTTAGGGTATTAACATGCTGAGTTTCATGAAATTTTTTTTTTTGATTTATCATTGATGACACAACACTCTATAATAAATTATTATACAATATTATTCATATATATCTCCAAAAATAAAATTATTATTATAGGTTGAATAAAATTGTGAATTTAATCATTTCTAATTTTAATAAATCACAACATTAATTGATGGAATGATTTAACCAAGTGGGAATGTTGGTTACCCAGAAAAAATTTAAAAACTAGGGACTATTATATTAGTGTTTTTTTATATGATCATTTTTTAAGATTTCACCTTGTTAAATATATTTCTGACATTATAATATAGTTTCTAGAAATTTTTATAATGTAGATTGAATTACCTTTATATTATGTGTTAAATTCCCATATAGATAATGTGGCATCAGTATCCCAACTATTTACAAAATTCCACTCATATATACTACCATTTATTTCATTCAATTGTCTTTAAAATATATTAATTTATTTATTTTATCAATATCATTTTAAAATATGAATTATATAAAAAAATAATATTATAAACTAAAGTACATAACAGTTATTTTTTTGATTTAATCATGTTTAATTAAGTAAACCTATAACACATTGATTTGTTATTAATTCATTTTTTTCAAATAAGTTATATTTCTATGATAGCTTTCATTACATGAAACAATGAGTTTAAATAAACAATGTTATATTATTAATATTGTTTTATATATTTCATTGTTATAACCTAACTCATAAAAATATTAGTATGAATAGCAAAAAAATAATTTTTAAATATTAAGTATAATTGTGTTAAATAAATAAAAAATATTGGTAAAAAAGTAATTAATTTTATTTAATGATTTATTATGTTTCAAAAATATCGTTTTCTTAAAAAATATAATTTTTTTACTCGTTTTTTTAAAAATTAATGAAATTAATTTTCAAAACCATTATAAAATTAATTTTATAAAATAAACATAATTTTTGAAACTAGTATGATAAATTTATCTTAAAGTGAAATTTTTATGAATATTCTGCAAAATTAATTTTTTGATGTATAGGAAAAAATAATGAATTTTAAATGATAATTTCATTTTTATTTAAATTATTTAAAAATATAAAAAACATTTCAAATTATTTTAAAAGTCATGTTAGTTCAAATATATATCTATTAATCCAATTTAATTCATTAAAATATTTTTCAAATCTAATAATGATATAAAAACATTGTAATCTTTTGAACACTTTCTCTTGGAAAACTCACTTTCTCATTGTGTCCCTAAGATTAATATAAAAATAATACATTCAAATTATGTGAATAAAACTTTGAAAAATTGATTTCATATTTATAATCTTTATATTTTATGTTATCTAATACGTTTAACCTATTTTTTGCCCAAAATTAATAGTGGATTGAGAAAAAAATTAATTACCACAATTATGGAAAAAATGAGTTTTCCAGATGTCAAACTAAGCAGATAAGGGGTAGAATGGAATAAAAACATGTATAAATTTATTTTATGGAAATAATTTTACATTATAAAGTCTATAACTCTATAATAATACATTTTTATCATTTTTTCAATGAGAAAAAATGTGGGTAAAACATTTCCTTTATAACAATTACATGTTTTCCCCACCCCTTTCTTATAAAAGCTCACCCCTATATTATCTTTTTCACAAGTTAGAAAACTTTTGGTTTGGTAAATACATACCAAATTCACTTACCTAATTCTTTATTCTCATCCTGTGATCCTTATTTAGGTAATAAATCCAATATAGGATGGATTTTGGTGCAAATCAATGGTGGTTGACCAGAGAAGAGGTAAGACTCTTTAATTAGTGTTTCTATATTTTTTAATTATCATGAATCATACAAATTTTTTAAAAATAATGATATGATAAAAAAAATACATTCTATACACTAATATGTTGGTATATTAAGGGAATTTCCCACAGACCTCTCCACTTCCATAAAATGGGTTACATAATCATCATTCTTGTGTACATTGAAAAGCCACCTCATGAACTGATGACATTTGTTTTTCAATTAACACATCAAAAAAAATAGGTGTTATGGGATATGTAAATTAATTATATTATATTCAAAAAATAATTATACCTTTTCAATTATTTTATCATATATAAGTTTTAATTTCTATTCTTTGGGAATATGATAACATCACTCATGTGTACGAAAGACTACCACCTTGCGAGGAAACACGATTCGCTCACGATTTACATGGAAGGTATTAAGAATGGTTTTAATAAAAATATATGATCTATATGAAATAAAAATTATTTTTAAATTGTATTATATTATTTATCATTATTTTAATTAACTCATCATTAAAATGGGAACAACATTTATTCGTGCGTACAACCTACTGTCTCCATTAAGAGTGAATTTTATTTTATATCTCTAATATTTTATGGAATAATATAAATACATAAATAATGAATATATATGATATATATATATATAATGTTAAAATTTCTTGAAATAATTGAAACATGATCAATGTAATGGAACCAAATTTATTACAAATCCAAACTTACAATAAATCAAATCAATTATTATTGAAATCATGACTTTAACATGGAATCATTAATAAACCGATAATAGAAGGTAAAAATTAAATAATATATGTTTTGTTACATATTATTATGGTTATTTAATACATTTATAAAGATATTTTATTTATTATACAAGATTATTAACTTCAAGGAAGTAATTCAATACTTAATATAATGGATTTATGGTCTCTCTTTCATTTCTAAGATACGTTTAAAAATTTACTCCTTGTCTCATCCAGGTGGTGTATATACCGCCACTTTAACAAGTTATATCGGTAATATCACTCAATACATGATATAAAAATATTTATTTTATTTTATTTTTAATGGTCCCCATGATTCAAAAGATTATAAAGTGGTATGACTTGTGTGATACAATCTCATCTTTTATCGGGGTTGTTTATGGTTATGATTATATTGATAAATTTATAGGATCTACAAATCAAAAAACCCATAACTTTTCATATTTTTTTCATGATAATAAACATGTTCCATTCATTTTCCTCTTTCTATTTACCAAAGATTTAAAAATAATGTTGTAACACCCCAACCCAAGTAACCCAGAGTTGGTGCATTATTACTTAATATTGGAATGATCACAAAAGATCATGTCTCGAAAGATGAATTAGTTCATTAGCCTTGAAAGTACTAGATACATTCATAAGTTTTACATTAAAATAAAAAAAAAATGAAAAACTACAACAACATAGTCTCCATAGGCCCCACTCATATATCCTAGACTATCCATGTAGGTCAGTCATAATATACTTCTTCACATCCTGGGATAAAAACCTAGAAATGGGTGAGCTCAGATGCTCAGTACGGATAAAAATATAGCGGAAACATTCATAAATAATCATACACATTTAAGGAAATGTATAAGACTAAAACAAAATCTTTTTAAACTTCAAATTCAGTAAAATATGGTAAAGATAAAATCAAATAATGTCATTAACTTATTCATATGGATATTATACTAGTCTAATAATCAGACACAATATCAATAGCCACATTCATAATGATGGAATGCATAATGCCAGACTTTATAACCACATAGTGAAGGATTTGTTCCAAAAAAAACAATTAATATATTGTCATGTCCTTGTGCCAAGACACTAGTTTGTCTCAAGAGACCTACCGTTGTGTCCAGGAGCTATAGCGGGCTCCACCTATCACTTACTAAATCCAATGAATCCCTCATATGAAAAAGATTAAACATAACATATACATTCGTATTAAAAGTAGCATACGAAATATCAATACATTATACATGAACCATGAATGGTGTAAAAATAATGCATCCATAGTCAAACATATCATAGAACCTTCAATACAATATGGAAGGTTCGAATCATAATAAATCAACTTCAAACAAGCATAATATCCATCAAAGGAAGTTGATATAGGTTAAATCAAAACTTTTTTAGAGAAATGTCTTTTTATATTTTGAAATCATTTAAAACTTATATAATTATAAAATAAAACATTTATTTTTAAAATATTCTTATAATATTTTATGCGAAGCTTCGAAGATGTTATAATGGTAGAAAATATCCACACCCTTCGTATAAGTTAAAAAAACATTATTACCATAATTTTATCGAAAAGGTCATAAAGTACCTTGTTTGGAAAATGATGGAGAGATTCCATTAAAAATATATAATGTAAAATAAGGGTATATATTACTTTTACACATTATATAGAAAATAGTAAAAAAAATTGAAATAATTTTTTTTAAGAAAACACAGATGTGGATGATTAATAGGTCCCATTAGTTACATAAAAACAACCATGGATTATAAAGAGATTGTGAAATTATCACATACCTTGTAAATTTCCATGGTTGAGGGTATATTAATCTTTTATATAATAGTTAAATAATTGTTATTAAATTATACACGAACTATATACATGAATATTATATCATATATGATCTTCTAATATTTCTTTGTTAATGATTTTTCTGTAGTAGCATCGTTTCGGGTGTTAACTGATCCGTTTTTCTTTATATGGTTTATTATTGAAGTAATGTTTTTTATGGATATGATGTATCTTATTCATATTTATAATGATATTAAGTCATTAAACAGTATTTTTAATCATCAAATGAAAATAATTCTTGAATGGATATGACGGGGAATGAATCTCATCACGTTCGTGGAGACGAGAATCTGTACATACGGACGAGCGACTGTGTCATTATTTTGATATTAAAATTGTATATAATTGGATGGTATATAATAAATTCTGAATAATTACCATGTTAAATTTTTTATATACATATTTTATATTCATTATTATACCCTTCCAAATGATAAAGCTTTTGAATAATAATGTACACCAAGACGTGGAGACGGTAATCCCTACGTACGCACGTATGGTGTCTTTGTCATTTATATGATGGATAGAATAATGAATATGGTCATTCCATTTTTATAATAACAACATAGTACATATTAGATACTAGATTAATTATTTTAGAATATAAACATGAAAGAAAGATGAAGTGGAAGAAGAAAAGAACATTGAAGAGGTGATGAAATATTTACCTATTCTTCGGATTTTTCCTTTTGATTTGATCAAAAAGGATCATTAGATAGGCTTTATGACTAAAAAAATTACCATAGGATGAAGGGAGGGTAATAGAGAGGATATTTGTGCAGGGTTTGTCTGAGTCAAATTGATTTGATGTTGTGAAATTTAGAGAAGGGGGAGTGCCCTTTTATAAGAGGGGTGAGGGGAAACTTTGGAAAAGATTGAAATATAATTTTTAATAATATAGTTTTCAATTTCTAATGGTTCCCAAATAACTTATTTAAATGTTAATGTGGTAATTGGTCGAAAACAACTGAATAAATATGTTTTATATAGGTTTATATCATCATATTAAACTTATCTTTCATATTAAACTCTTAGTTAAATAGTTTTCAATTTACCATGTCTCTTTGTATTTTAAAGTTATATGGTAAATAAACTCACAATAATCATAAAAGAGAACGCCAAGTGGTTCATTAATGACATATATAAAATTATTTAAGCCATTTTCATGAACCTTATATTTTTTCGAATATAATATCAATTAATAATATAAAATGTTTTCAAAAACTCTTTTATGTCAATTTTTACACTATTTGGAATTTATTTTTTTTAAATACATAATAGCATTATTAATTCAAAAAAAATTTATTTAATCAACCCTAACATGTCAGAGAAACCTTTAAAATTTGCTTCATCTATTAAAAGGATCAAATTAGTTTTTTTATATTTATAATATCAGTTATTTTAATCTTTCATTAATAAGGTAACTACTATATCATCATTGTGTCAAAAATATATCAGATTATTTAAGGTATAAAAATTATAAATAAAATACCATTATGTAGGAAATATTTTTTGATTTCTAATGAATATTTATAGACGAATTTATCTTATCTATAACCCTATATTAAAAATTGTTTTTTATTAAACATTTATTTTAACTCTTTTAACTCTTCTTTAAATAAAATAATAATAAATGTCATAATCTAATCCAAGTGGACCAAAAAGGATCATATTTTTTTCCTAATCTTTTTTTGGTCGAATTAAACTTATCCAAAAGAAATAGGAAATTTGTTAGGGTAATTATGATATCATTTTACCCTTAATTACCATATTTAATTTTCACTGTCGTAAATAAAAGTCAAAAGTTACTATTCACAAAAATTATTATAATATTATTGAAACAAATTTTACTTAATAATGTCTTCCATGTCTCATGGATTTTTGAAATTCAACTTACAGAAGAGGTAAAATTAATTTTTATACAAATTTGTAAATGCTCCTAGGAGGTGAGTAAAATACGCTAAAAAGTTCAATTAATTTTTTATATATTTAAACCCATTAAAAAATGAATCCAATGAATTAAATTGAACTTTTATAGTTATTATATGTCTATTTGGACCTAAAATAAATTTTAATAAAATAAATAATTATTTTAATAAAAATTCTGTTTTGACCAATAATGTAGTGTTTTTCACTATTCATAAAAAAATTGAATGTTTTCAGAAAAATACAAAAAATTCACCCTATGGTAATTTCAATACTCCAAATCCAAAAATGAAGTCCATTTTTAAAGATAAAATTTAAAAAAATTTAAAAAGTGGGAATTACTATTTATAACGGCTTGTTTGATTGGTTGTGGTGTGTTTGAACTCGAATTTGCGTACAACACACGGTATTGTATTATTCCAAAGGAAATGTACCATATAAGCTTGGGGTGTTACATTCTCCCCCCTTTAAAATAATTTCATCCTCGAAAATTCTAGAATATTTCTGCATAAAAAGATTTGGGTGGTTTTTTGTCAAAAGTTCCTCAGGTTCCCACGTTGGCTATTCCTTCTTATAGTTTCTCCACAGAACTTTTACCAGACGAGTCGTCCGGTTTCTCAGCACTTGTTCTCTATTATCAAGAATTTTGACAGGCTCATCACAATAAGACAGATCATGTTCCAGTTCAATTTCCTCATAAGTGAGTACATGCGTTGGGTCACGTATGTATTTTCTCAATAGTGATATGTGGAACACACCATGAACGTTGGAGAGGATTGGCGGAATTTAAAAATGGTAATCTATATCACAAATTCATTTTAGAACTTATAGAGGTTTGATGTAACTAGGGATCAATTTACCCTTCTTACTAAATAATATAATTCACATCCATAAAGATTCCTCCAAAAAAACATGATCTCCTTCAAGAACTTCCAAATCCTTCCTTTGGTTATCAGATTAGATCTTCTCCCTACATGGTGCGGCTTTGATATGGGTTTGGATAACCATCACCTTTTCCATTGTTTCTCTAACAAGATCTAGTCCTACTAGTTTTCTTTCACTAACATCATCCCAAAAATTTGGTTTGCAACATCTCTTGCCATATAACGCTTCATATGGTGCCATATGAATATTTGAATGGAAGATTTTATTATAAGAAAATTCTACCAGATGTAAATATTAATCTCACGTACCTTTAAAGTCAAGTGAGAAATATCTCAACATGTCTTATAAGGTGTGAATAGCTTGTTCTGATTGTCCGTTAGATTATGGGTGGTAGGCAGTGCTCAAACGATGTTCAATATCCAGGGCCTTCTGAAGTCATTTCTAAAATCTTGATGTAAAATGGGGATCACAATCAGAAACAATCGATAGGGGTACTCCATGAAGTCTTAAAACTTCATTAATATACATTCTTGAAAATATTTCAAGTGTTAAATATTCTATTATAGAAAGAAAATGCGCTGACATGGTAAGATTATCAATAATGACCCATATTTCATCATTCCTTCTAGGTGTCTTTGGTAGCCCCATGACAAATTTCGTTATAATATTATCATATTTCCAATCAGGTATAAGAAAAGGTTACATGACTCCTCCAGGAGGTTGCCTTGCAACTTTTATTTGTTGAAAAACTATACACCTCAGAACAAAATCATAAATCTCTCTCCCCATGTTCCAACAAAAATGTTCTTTCATGTCCCTATACATCATGGTGCTACCAGGGTGTATAGTGAAATTGGAGCTATGAGCATCATCTATCAATTCCATTTTCAGATCTGATATATTAGGAACACAATGCCTCTTCCCAAATTTCAAAATCTTTTTATCATATATGAATTCAATCAATCTCCAATCGTTCACAGCATTAATTTTCTTATGAAACTCTTCATCATCGTCCTGAGAACTTTTTTATTCTTTCTAGAAAAGATGGTTTGAAAAACATGTGAAAAGGTATTGATGTTTCACCTTCGATCATTATTCCCATATCCATTTTCACTAGATCCATGAAAATAGTATCCCTTTCAACACCCATCTTTTTCAAAACTCCATGATCATTTCTGCTCAAAGAATATACCACCTTATTTTCCTTCCGCGGGTGGTAGTGTCTTGTGCAATCATAATCCTTGAGTAGTTCAAACCATCTCATTTGCCTCATGTTCAGTTCTTTTTGTGAGAAAATATACTTCAAACACTTGGTATCGATATATATCACATATTTTTCACCATAGATATAATGTCTCCATATCTTCAAAGAAAATATTACACCTTCTAACTCAAGATCATGAGTAGGATTGTTTTTCTCATTAATTTTTAGTTGTCGTGATGCATAAGAAATAACTCTATCATTTTGCATAAGGACACAACCAAGTCCTCACTTTGAAGTGTCAATATAAATAACAAACCCATCGTTATCTAATGGTATAGTCAACATATGAGCATTGACTAATCTTCTATTCAGTTCTTCACAACATTATTCACACTCATTTTTCCAAACAATCTTATCCCCTTTAAGGGTGATCTTTGTTAATGGGTAGCCAACCATGAAAAATTATGGATGAAGTGACGATAGTAACCTAGTAAACCAATAAAATTGTATACCTCAGCTATATTTTTCAGTTCTGGCCATTCTTGGATTGCCTTAGTCTTTAAAGGATTAACAGAGATTCCATACTTAGAAAATATATGTCCATGAAAAGAAATCTCTTGAAGCTAGATTTCACACTTTCTAAATTTCCCATATAATTCATTTCTTCTAAGATTCTTTAGAATAATTCTCAAGTGATTATCATGATCTTCATATCTTTTGGAGTAGACCAAGATATTATCTACAAATACCACTAAAAAGACATCAAGATATTAATTTAAAACTCTATCCATTAGATCCATAAAGAAGGAGGGTTCATTATTCAACCCAAAAGGAATTAATGTAAACCCATAATGCCTGTACCTGGTTCGAAATGCTATTTTCAGAATTTATTCATTATTTAAAGACAATTGATGATATCTAGATCAGAGGTCAATATTTGAAAAGTGTTGAGCTACATGAAGTTGGTCGAATAAATCATCATTGTGAGGTAGGGGATACTTGTTATTTATTGTTATAGCATTGATCTCCTTGTAGTCAAAGCACATCCTCATAGATTTTTATTTATTTTTATCAAAAAGGATAGGTGATCCCCATAGAGAAACACTAGGTCCAATCAATCTCTTATTACTCAATTTCTCTAGTTTTTTCTTTAGTTCCACTAATTCCACAGTGGACATTCTATAAGGGGTCTTCATTATGGGCCTTGAACAAAGAATTAAATCAATGGAAAACTCAATTTCTCATTCTAGAGGATGTCTAGGTAAATCCTCTAGTAACACATTAACATATTCTTTCACAATAGGTACATCCTCTATTTGAACATTTCTTTACTCACAAATAGTTATTTCATTCTCTTCCTCCACACTAATTGAATTTTGTTGAGAAACTAGGGGTGGATATTTATATGAATTAGGTGGTGACATTAATCCTCTAATGATATGTAACTCTTTATCGTTATCATGAATTGCAACCTCCTTGTTTATACAATAAATTTTCTCATCATGGTATAAAAGCCAATTCATACCGAAGATTAGATCAAATTCAATCATGGGCATGACAATGAGATCAGTAGATAATAAACATTTATATGCCCTAATGGGAACAGATTCACAGAACATTGTTGCGATGATACTTCCCTTAGGTGTTTTGACTAACAACTACCTTGTTTAGTAAAATTAAAAATATCTAATTTTCTTAGCAAACTAGGAATATATGAAACAATGTGATGATTCAGAGTTAAATAAAGCATTGGATATACTTGATGAAACCATTAAATTACCTACCACAACGCCTTTTGGGGATTCAACCTCATAAGTAGTTATATCATAAGCATAGACTTGATCATTTGGGAATTTCTGAGATATGTTTCATTGGAACTTAGGACATTCATTTTCATAATTCCCCCTTTTTCTACAATTTTATAATTTAACATTGACAGCCTTTTTCTTCCCCTTGCAATCATGAGCTTGGTTGTCTTTTCATCACACTTATAATAGACTTTCATTCCCTTCAGGAAATTACGAGGTTTCTTCTTCCAACATTTACTATAGGATGGATATTCAAATTTTCCCTTCTTCCTCTTAATTACATTTCTAGAGTGTTTAACAGATCTCTTCTTCTCTTACTTTTCTTTACATTCGTAAGACTTAGAGGATTCTTTTTGTATCTTGATAGAACATAAGATAATATCTTTGTATGATGAGAAGGATGATGAGACTAATTATTAATGGAGAAATGGTTTTAACCCATCAAATAAATGATCAATCTTACTTCTTGGGTTATGTATATAATCTGCAGCAGGCCTTGCTAAACCTGTAAATTTAGCCTCTTTTTTGTGACATTCCCATCTTCCTTTTGTCTCACACTCAAAAATTACCTTTCCATATCCTCTTGATGGTCACGAGTAAAGTATTTTTCTAATGAAATATATTTAAAGACCTTCCATTCTATATTTTATACTTTATCATCTTCCATTGTGTTTTGAATCAATGACCACCATTTATCTGCATCTCCCTTAAGGAAATAAAATTCCAAGAAAAGTTGTTTCCGTTCACTATACCCCAAAGCATGAAATATTTTCTTTAAATAACTTATCCATTGCTCGACTACAAATGGATTTGTTGTCCCATTGAATTTTGGTTGTTGTTTCCCCATGAATCGGTCTAACATTGATCCTCTACGTTGTGGATTAGGGTGCACTATATAGGTGAGTTTATTATTCATAACCTGAGGGAGTTGTCCTAGTATGGTGATAAGCTGATCAGCACCAATTGTTTAACCATATCCACTATAATTATCTTTTGTAGGAGGAAAATACCTACATTTATTATTCGCATTGATATAGTTTCCATTCCTTCCACTATGAGCCATTTCTAAACAATGGCATACAATAGATTAGTTTATGAATCACAATACATAAATCCTAATATGTAAAATAGTTAACATAAATTGAACAGTTTATGAATATAATCCATAATTATAAAAATGTTTTCTTTGAGGAAGTATATACTCATATACCCTTCATAATGGTTTGTATAGAAAATAAGAATTATCTTAAGCATATCCCCTTGGAGTGTCATAACCAAGAGTGCGACAAGGCCTGTTGTTGTGAACTAGTTCCAATTTGAGTCTAGCTTAAAGCGTTGTTATCAGGTATTACCCCTAGGTACATCTATCCCAATAGCTGCATCTACCAACTCGTATCCAGACCGAGATGTATTCCTTGGAAAACTCAAAAAAATTCTTGAGTAACAAAATTCTAGGAAGTTCTTCTATACTAATTCTCAAAGTCAATCTTAGGGTAATGTTCTCTAATCAGTGTTTTTATAAATCTAGCTTTAAAGGTTTGTAATAAACTTCATTCGATACCAAATCTAATTCCCTGACCCATGTTACCCAGATTCAGTGCATTATTTCATAATATTGCCATGATCTTAAAGATAAAGTCTCAAAAGACTGATTAGTTTAGTAGCCATGGGAGTACTAGATACATTAATAAGTTCTACATTACATTATAAAATGAAAAACTACAAAAACATAGTCTCCATAGGCCACAATCATATCCCTTAGACTATCCCTTCAGGTCAGTCATTACATACTTCATCACATCCTGGGAAAAAATATAACATAGAAGGGGGAAGCTCAGATGCTCATTAAGGATAACAATATAGCGGAAACTTTCATAAATAACCATAAATATTTAAGGAAATTTATAAGGCTAAAACAAAATCCTTCTAAACATGAAATTTAGCATAATATGGAAAAGATAAAATCAAATAATTCATTTTAGTTATTCACATGGATATTCTACTAGTCGAATAATCACATGCAATATCAATAGCCACATTCATAATGATGGAATGACTAATGCCATTCTTTATAACTACATAGTCAAGGCCTTGTTCCAAGACTAAAAATAATATTTTTTCAAGGCATTTTACCAAGACACTAGATTGTCTCATGATACCTACTGATGCATCAAGGAGCTATAGCAGGCTCCACCCATCACTTACTAGGTCTAATGCATTCCTCATATAAAAAAGGTTTAAACATAACATAAACATTCAAGTTAAATCGATCATACAAAATGTCAATAATTTATCCACGAACCATGAATGGTGTAAAAATAATGCCTCCACATTCAAACATATCATAAAACCTTTAATATAATATGAAATATTTGTATCATAGTAAATCAACTTCAAACAAGTTTAATATCAATCAAAGCATGTTGACATAGATGAAATCGAAACTTTTTTAGAGAAATAACTCATTATATTTTGAAATTGTTTAAAAGTAATATAATTATAAAATATAAATTTTATATTGAAAATATTCTTATATTCTTGTATGGGAAGCTTCGATGATGTTATAATGGTGGAAAATAGTCGCACCAATCATATAAGTTAAAAAATACATTCTTACCTTAAATTTTCCGAAAGGGTCATAAAGTACCTTATTTGGAAAATAAAGGAAAAATTTCTTTCAAAACAAATAAGGTCAAATAAGGGTATAAATAAATTTAAAAAATTGTATAGTAAATAGTAAAAATGTTTTGAAAAGATTTTTTTTATGAAAACTGGAATGTGGATGATAAAGAAGTCCCAGTAATTACTTATGTAAAAACAACCTCAGATAATAAAGAGAATGTGAAATTGACCCTTACCGTGTACTTTTCTTTGGTAGGGGGTTTTTTAACCTTCTGTATAATAGATATATCATTGTTACTGAATTATACAAGAACTATATACATAATAATGATATCATATATGATCTTCTAATGTTTCACTCTTAATGATATTTCAGTAGAATCATAGTATTAGGAGTTAATTGATTTGTTTTCCTTTATATGATTGGTTATGTGAGTAATGTTTTTTATGTATAGGATGTATCTTATTCATATTATGAATCATATTAAGTCTTTAAACATTATTTTTAATCATAAAATGAAAATTAGTCTTGAATGGATAAGATTTTGAATGAATCTCATTGCGTTTGTAAAGACTGTAATCCGTACATACGCATGAGCGATAATATCAATCTTTTGATCTTAAAATTTTATATAATTTAATGGTATATAATATATTTATAAAAATTATCATGTTATATATATTATTTATATCATTTATAATCATTATTATACCCATCTAAATAATGACGTGTTTGAATAACAAACTACACCGTGACGTAGAGATGGTAATCTGTATGTACGCACACATGCTGACTTTGTCATTTATAAGATAGATATAATAATTAAAATGGTTTCAAAATTTTTATAATAACATTATAGTATATATAATATACTGGAGTTATTATTTTATAATGGAAACAACTGTGAAATAAAAAGTTGAAGAAGAAAATAACTTGAAATAGGTGATGAAATATTTACCTCTTCTTCGGGTTCTCCCTTTTAATTTGATCAAAAGGTCTCCGTAAATTGGCTTTATGACTTATGGAAGGAATCTAGGATGAGTGGAGGATAGTTGAGAGGATATTTGGGAAGGGGTTGGCTGAGTCAAATGGTTTGATGGTATGAATTTGATAGAAGGGGAAGTTCCCTTTTATAAGAAGGGTGGGGGGCACCTTCGGAAAAGAATGAAATATTATTTTATAATAAAATCATTTTCGATTTCTAATGGCTCCAAAATAAATTATTTCATGGATAAGGAGTAGATGGGTTGAAAAAATCTCAACTAATTGGTTTTATATAGTTTTAGGTCATCATATTTACCATAGATTTTAGATTTAACTCTTAGTTAAATTGTTTTTCATTTACCATGTTTCATTGTATTTTTATATTGTATGGGTAATAAAAATACTATAAAATTCCTAGAGAACCTCAAGTGGTTCATTAATTACATATATAATATTATTTAATTCTTTTGGACAAACCATTGATTTTTAAGAACAGAATATCAATTAATAATATAATAGTTTTTAAAAAAACTCTTTTATGTCAATTTTGACACTATTTGGTATTTTGTTTTTTAATTCATAACAACATTATTACATCAAAAAAATTAATTTAATCAGGCAAAACTTTCTATATTATAATATAAAATTATTTGAATTCATTCGAATTCTCAAATTATATTTATTTAGATATTTATAATATCAATTATTTTAATCTTTCATTAATAAGGTAATTACTGCATCATCATTGTGTCATAAATAAATTTAATTATTTAATTTCTAAGAATTATAAAAAAAGTACAATTATGTATAATATATTTTTAAATTTATAATGAATATTTATAGTCGAATTGATCATATGTATAACACTATATTAAAAATGGTTTAGTTATTAAACATTGATTTTATACCTTTTAACTATTCTTTAAATAAAATAACAATAAATGTCCTAATCTAATCCATGTGGATCAAATGGGATCAGATTTTTTTAGTAAGGTTGTTTTTGGTCAAATTATACTAATCCCATAGAATTATGACATGTGTAAGGGTAATTATGATATCATTTTCTCCCTTAATTACCCTATTTACTTTTAATAGTGGTAAATAAAAATAAAAATTATTATTCACCAAAAATTATTTTCATCTTATTGAACAACATTTTACATATTGATGTCAACCACGTCTATTAGATATTCTAAATTCAACTCATAGAAGCGGTATAATTATGTTTTATACAGATTTGAAAATGCTCTTAAGAGGTGAGTAAAATACGGTAAAAAGTTCAATAAAATTTTCATATATCTACACTCATTTTAAAATGACTCCAATGAATTAAATTAAACCTATATAGGTATTATGTATCTACTTTGACCTAAAATAAATTTAATTAAAATAAATAATTATTTAAATAAATAGCCGGTTTAAACCAATAACACAGTGTTTTATACCATTCATCAAAAGTTGGAAGGTTTCAGAAAAATACCAAAAAATCACCCTAAGCTAATTTTGATATTCAGAATCCAAAACTGAAGTCCATTTTGAAAGATAAAATTTATAAAATTTCAAAGAGTGGGTATTAATATTCATAACGGCTAGTTTGATTGGTTTTGGTGTGTTTTAACTCAATGTTTCGTAGAATAAAAGATATTGTATTATTCAAATCGAAATGTATCATGGAAACTTGGGGTGTTAAAAATATTTTACGGGAATTTTATTTATTTATCTCTTTGGTCGAAAACTCATTTTCTATGCAAAACCATGTTTTCAAAAAATATATTCCAACACATTTTTATGAATATAGAAATTATTTATTAAATTATTTTTTTCCATTTTTCAAATATTTTACAAAATTTAGGGAAATTAATGTAGATTTAATTTCTCAAATATTTCCCATTAGACTTTTAACAATAATATGAAAACAATATTTGTTTTTAAAATTCCTAACCTGAACATTATTTATCGCTTGAATAAACACTCGATGATTTCAAACATCATTTATATGTTTTCAAATATATTTTCAATGAAAATTTGTTCTTTCATATTATTGGAATTTTTATATTTTAAATAAGTGATTTCATTATGAAAAGGATTATGAAATTGTTTAATATTAAAAAATAAAAGCGAAAAGGATATTATCCTAAAAAATTGTTTTAAATGTTTTTTAAACAATTTTTTATATTTTTCATGGTTATTTTCAAATACAATTATTTTGAAAATGATTTATTTAAATTTATTTTCAAAGAAAAGTTATTTTCCATTGGAAATGTCTTAAATGATCCTCCAAATTCATTTTCCACATAATATTAAATCCTTTGATATAACATATGATTTACTAGAGATATGAACCGAGGATTTTATTCCATGGTATATAGCATGATTAAATTATCATGAAACTCACTTATTTTATATTGGTTATGTTATGATTAAATGATTATGAAACCTGTCCCTTTTCTATCGGTCATGATATGATGAAATTTTTATGAAACCCATTAAAATTCATGTGTTATGATATGATGATTATTTTATGAAATAGTGTCACACATAAATTTTGTTTTCATTGTGATATTAATAGACCTATATCTACCTCCAATGAATTTGGTAAATATTTATATATCATGAGATAGGCATAAATGGAATGGGGAGTGAACTTGCTTTAGTTAGTTACATTGTATACTATTATGGTATTGGGAGTGATTCATGACTACTATGATTGTTTGGGGAGTAAACCCATCAAATAATTATAACCTTGATTGTGATCCATGACTATTATGAAAATTAATTTCTAGGCTTATTCATTTTCCACAAATCCATGTATTATTCTAATGATATTATGTCATAAATCATAATCATTGATTATCATATGAATTGTGTCTTATAAAATTCAAATATTTTTTCCATGATTTATGATTCTAATCATTGATACAAAGGATATGGTTTTCATATGTTTTTTTCAGGTTCTTATATCTTATGTTTACATTATGATTACATATCTCATTTGTTTACCCTTACTAAGTAAATGAGCTCATCCTTTCTTTTTCTTTCTTTCCCCAGTTCATCAATAAATGTATCATGTATTCTATTTATATGAATGGAGATATATATGATGAATATACTAGTAGGTGACATTGTTTACCTGTGAACATGTTTTTTATGTTTCCATG
Source organism: Viscum album (assembly GCA_963277665.1). Classification (NCBI taxonomy): domain Eukaryota; kingdom Viridiplantae; phylum Streptophyta; class Magnoliopsida; order Santalales; family Viscaceae; genus Viscum; species Viscum album. Next base: position 1,618,865,260 of record OY728125.1, read on the forward strand.
TTTCCAAAGGCACTACACCTTTACGACCCTCAAGTGTGTTGTTGTGTCATGTAATTAATGTTCATAAAAACTATTGTAATCTCAATGTATGCTATTCTAGGGTTTCTATAGGGGCTATAAAAGTATAATTTTATTTATCATATATAAACTAGGATGAGAAAATTTTAGCAATATTATTATGTAAATTTATAAGGATAAGTCTATGGACAAGTCAATGTATATAAACATGACCAAGAATTTTGGTAAAGGTTAGATAAAGTGGCTTCCAAGAAATCACATCCATGTATAGATAATATAAGTAGATGTGAATATATAACATAAGCACCTCGGGGTAATAAAATTGAAATGGGTATATTGATCTTGACACGATCATCACCTGCTGGATGAAAACAGGAACTATTTCACACCGGGTTTAACACTCCAAGGGATATGATTTGCAAATTCAAAATATCTTTATAACCCATCATGAAATATTTTTATAGATGATGACTATTAATGAAAAAGAAAAAATATATATTTTCATAAATAAAAAAGGTGTCATGATTTACATATCCTATAAGTTCATTTTCAGGATTATGTGGATCCCCACTATGATTATTGTTTTGTACACTATGGTTTTCGGTTTTAGTTAATGGATAAAAAGATAAGGAACTGTATCAATGTTTCGTATGAGGGAAAAATCAAGGATTTTCCAAAAATGAATAGAATAATAATGGGAGATAGAATGAATAATATCATTACTATGATCAAAAATATTTATCAAGCTATAAATCCTACTATAATTCTAAGAGAAAACTCGACAGAAAAAATTAAACCGAGTCCTTCAAGAGAAAACAACCATCTAACGTCAATGAAAATGATGGCTTGCTATTTTCTGAGAAGTAGATCAGTACTACTGAAAATGTATTTTCCATTCTCCAGTGATTGAATCATGAAAAATTTATTTTTGATGTCTACCATTTGGAAGGTGAAGTGGATCGATGGCAGAATCATATAAAAAATATGAGGCAACATGATTAAATTAAATCCTTGGATTTGGATGAGTTCAGGAACATATTTTTCATCAAATAAATTTCTCATATTCTTTATATGAATATAAAGAAAAAGTTAATTATTATAATGAAAATGGATGTTGAATCCATTAATACCTATGAGGAAAATATTACAAGACATGTGATGTGTGATTTTGGTATTATCATCCAACCTAAATGAATGGTTGATCAATTATTCAATGTCATAAAACAGGGTCTATAAATGGAATTATCCAGAGGATACTACTATTGCAACAAAAATATTGTTACATGTGATATCATCTGGGAAATGATGGTTGGAGTTTCCTATAAGTCCCATGGTTTTGATATGATATTTACTTTATGATCAATGCATGGGAATAATCACCGAGGTATATTGATAAATTGTACTACTAAATGTTTTAATTGTGTAAGGGAATGTCATTGAAATGTTTATTGATGAAGTTATGGGAAGAATATAGTTAATGATGTGAATTGAGAAAAAGCTACCCAGAATGTACTACCCACACACCAGTGTCTAAAATAAAAGGAGTATAGTCCCAATTCTTACAAATGCCTAAATTATAAGGTTAATGATGATGGTCAATGTCAGAAACATCATAATCCAAGATACAAATGGAAATCTCATGTGATCACTATTTCTTATCTGGGGTGTGATAATGATGTGGTTAAAGGGACACATACTATCCAATCTAGAACCTATAATGTCTAATTTTTCCCTAGATCTATACATTATTTCATATATAATTAATTTAGTAAGGGTTTCAAGATTCCACCCGAATGATTAGATATAAAATTATAATATAAAACAACTAAATTTATGGTGATCACACCTCATGTGTTTGATTCCACTATAGTTGATATTGGTAGAGATTCTCTTCATACAAATTGTGACATTCCTTCTCTTGTTAAATTTGATGTCATCATATGAATTTATTGGATTTCTATATATAAATCCCACAAAAATTTATGTGAATGAAAATCCATGTTTGATTTTCCAAACCAACCTAATATTTTCTATCAAAGTGATAATATGTACAAAAATAAAATTTAAATTGCATCAATTTTATGGGTTGTACTTCACATCCATAAAGGCTTTTTATATCAAATGGTTTGGGAGAAACTATACATTGATGATTTGAATATTTTGAAATATGTTATTGATGTATTTCTATTAGAGTTTCCTAGTCTTCCATAAAAATGTGATATTGATTTCTCAATAGAAATAATACATTATTCCTCACAAATTTCAAAAATACATCTATAATGGACCCTATTGAGTTATAGGAATTTAAGAAGAAACATTAGAGAACATGTCCATGGGATTAATTATGCCACGTGTTTCACCTTGGGGTTTTCATATTCCTCTTATCAAAACAAATATTTTACAATATGAATATGCATTTACTATCATAAGTTGAACAAGATCAATATCAAGAATAAGTATCATCTTCCCTATACTGATGAATTAACTGATCATCAAAATTGATATCAATACTTTTCCAAGATTCACCATCATTTTGGATATAATAAATTGAGGAAAAAGAACCATGATTTACCTAATAAAGAATTATATATAAGGTATAAACACTATTAATATATATTGATTCTATTAGTTCTTAATAATTCCCCCAATATCTTCATGAATTTAATGAATAGAGTCTTTAAATATTACCTTTATTAGTTTTGGGAAGTATTTTTAGATGATATTATTAAAAATTAAATGAGTATGTATGATGATGAATATCACTTGAAAATTTAAATAAAGACCCTAATGAACGAGAAAATATATGAAAATTTTACAAAGTGTGAATTTTGGATGGAAAAGGATTTTGGAGCCATGGCCTTTCACAGTTATATCAGAGTCTCAGTTTTGTTTATTTTCAATCCACACTGGTTTGATCAATGTGTTTTCATGGAATTTCATCATATAGTATAATATGTATAATGTGTTTAATGTGGCATTTTTCCATGTTTTTTCCAAAATTTTGGGCCTAAAAATAGGAGTATGGAGAAATATTTATGAAACATAGTTCTATTTGATTATCTCTTATTAATTATGGAAAAAGAATGAGTTTCATGATTAATGGGTTTCATGAAGTTTTATATTCATGAAGGTGTGGGGAATCACGAACAGGTATCATAAAGGCATGTTGGATTGGCAGTGAATCTATGAGACTATGAGACAGATTATGAATGAGTCAAGTTTTTTAGAGCATCATGAATAGAGGAGCATCATGATCTTGTCTGAAGAGGTTATAAAAAAGACCATTGAGAGACTTATATCTTCCCAAAAGGATGATCCTATAAATATGATGCTACCCCCAATTTATTGGACACAAACAAAATTGACAAAATGATGAATTTTTTTAAATTTATAAAGGTTTGTACCGTCATAAATCATGTATTCATTATGAGACTAGGCATCATAAAAAGACTATTTTAGCCTTGAACTATTATTAAGTATCTCAAAAAATGAGTTCTATGATGACTGGATATTCCACGATGAATTAGTGCTCTATGATGGAAGTTTACTTCAAAAAGGATGTGATATTTGTGAAGGAGTTTTGTGAAGTATCTTTTTGATGGAGCTTCATGAAGGAGCTTTACAAATAGCATTATACAACATTAGGTTTATGTGAACAATGCTATCAAGTGCATCAAATCAAGTCTACGGTTCATGATGATTTTCTTCATAGTTAAAGAAAATCATTAAATTCCAATATACTAATGTGACCTTCATGTTGTTAAACTGAATAATACTTATCCAAAAGAAGTGTGCTAGGGGAGATAAAGGAAAATTTCATAGTGACGTAGTGTGTTTTCCCTAAAATCATTTTGTGTTAGTGTATTTTGAATAGAGTGACTCAATCTAAACTTCTATATTCCACACAAACTAGTGAGGATTACTTTATTTAGCTATGGAAGACACATAATGGGTGTATTATCCATATACTATCCCCTAGTGGTGAACCATGTAAAACTGTTGTGTTTTCTCCCTACAAGGGAATGTTTACTTTCTGCATGATTACATCAAATAGTTTTAACAATTTCCAACCAATTTGGGAAGAATATCCTTTGATTTAGAATTAAAATTGGACACCTTGATTCACCCCTCTACATTTAGATTGTTTTGGGGTCATATAAGTGGCATCACAGGGAATAGGTTTTTGGAGTGAAATATATCCTATTATGTTAATAGAAAATACAATGAATGTTAGGGGAGTTCCGCTATTTGATGCAAGAAACTTCTATATTTTGATGAATATTATGTGATATCATCTAAGATATTTTGGGATGGAAGATATTTTTTGCACTACACAGGGGATTCATGTCACTAATGTGACATGTATTTCTATGACAGAAAGAAACTGTAAAATGATTGATGCATATGCCAAATCACAAAATGACCGTACGTCATCTCTATATGATTGGATATATTTTATGTTAATGAGATTCACTTCATCCAAGACCATGAGGTAGATACTATGAAATATATACGAAGGCGATAAAAATGTAAAGGGAGATAAACATCATTTATTCACAATAGGTTCAATGATATGAAAATGTATCTAGATTCGAATACATGTTTATTTTCTAACTCAATTACTGAACTTTTTTGACGAAATTAAATAACATGGTGAATAAATTAATGTTATTGACATTGTGAAGAAAATAATTAGAAGGATTACACCCTTGTACAATCCAAAAGTGTCATCCCCTAAGGAAATGGATCTATAAAAACTTTCTCTTGATGATCTACTAATAATTATAGTGACTTATGAAATGAGAGTCATAATAGAAGATGTAACAACTTGATTAATAAAGGAAATGGAATTCAAATCCTTGAAAACATGAGATTTATAGAGATAGTTTTGAGGAAGATAATGACGAATAAAACACAAATATATTTTTTCCTAGAAACTCATGATAGGAAATTTAATATTTGGAATAATGATTCTTTTGTCTTATTTTCATTGTGGAAGGCTTGGTCACATTGCCTCATGGTGCTCAAGGAATTTTTATGATGATGTAAGTGAATAATGTATCATGTATGAGACACAAAAATTGTTCCCCCAAAATGGATACATCAAATCATAAATGAAATTATAGATAAATATTTTTATTTTATAGAGAAGATAAATATGATAATAAATTATTACAGGATTCATAATGAAATTTTCAATATGAATCCTATGCATCCATAATGGATATGGATGAAAATGTAGAACTGTAAAAAATAAATTTTATTTTTTATCTCAAGGTGGAACTAGTTGGGTCTCTTGATAAGTGTGATATTAAAAGAAGGATAAAAATAAAGATAAGAGTCATTATGGATGAGTAATAAATGTATGTTGATTGTATTTAAATATAAATGGATTGATTAGAAGTATGGGAAGAATTACATTTAAGAACTCTTAGAAGATTATAATAAGTTGTATAATTTAAGCTCATGATTTATGTTTATGATTAATTCATCAATGATATTACATATAAACTAGATAAAAGGTCTAATATATTTGAGGTAATTAAAGAAGATGTTACTCTAAATGGTAAACTAAAAACTGAATCAAAATTAAGGGAAAAAAACTAGAAATAAAATATTTTTGAAGATTTTCTGATACAGAGTTGTCAGAAAGAGTTAAAATTTGTTCTAAAAAAGTAGAGAAGGCCTTGAACGATCATTTATCCATATGTATAGGAAATATCATAATTGGATATGATTTAGAATAATGAAATTATTGAAATGGTATGAGGAAAAATTAAGGGAAGCATAAAGTTGAACATATCCCAAAGGTACCTGATTTCCAAAAATAAAATATTCGAACCAAACATAGAAAAGTGGTGAAATTAATTCTCATGTAAATAGAAAGGGTCTTTAGTCAATAATCATTAAAAAATATTGATACATGATTACGAATGTAAGTGATAATATTTTTCTTTTTATGAAGGGAAAATCCTATGGATTTTTTGGTGGTACCATGCCCTTTTGGGAAGAGTCAATGAGATAACTAAATGGGGAAGAGCCTAGAATCCAGTAAAGGAGATGGAGAACGTATCCTTCATCATATAGAGTAAATAATTTTATGGAAATTTTTTTTCACTTTTCTATCTATGGTTAAAATCTATTTATTTCAGGTCGTGGAATGGTGGGAACATTAAATACACGTCTCTATGGAAAGTCAATACACATCAACCAATAAATTTTTTTCCTTGAAAATATGTATTTTCATATGAAATAATTATATGAATATGATTAACCCATTTATATTGAAAATAGACAAAAATGACATTTTTTCCATCACCCAATCAAGTATATCACAGAATGATATGAAGAAAATTGTGAAATCCAACCTTGATGAAATAACCCTAAAAGCTACAATGAGAAGTAAAAACTAGATTTTTTACAATGGATTATCATCCCATGTGATAAGAAATTAATATTTGTTGAATAATAATAAATTTTTTGATGGAATATTAATATTTAGAAACAATGGTACATTAAAGTCAAATGAAGTGTATGTTAAAAATAGAAGATGAAGAGCTAATGAAAAATAAAGTTCTCTACGTAGATGATTTTCACCGAAATCTCTTTAGTGTGATTAAACACTATTAATAGGCTTGATAGTAAAATTTTATCAAAATGGGTGACCTATCAATGGAAATATAGGTCATTATCTTATAAAAGGATGCATATCATTTTCTAATTTATAATAGGTTAATAGTAATGAAAAAAAAATACATAAGAGTTTAAGATGAAAACAACTTGTGGAACTGAAGGTTGGGTCACATTAATCAAAATATCATGGAATGTGTACATAAGATTAACATATCCTTCAAAACTCCAAATATAAAGCATGATTGAGAGAAGAAATTTTATACACGTATATGAGTAATCATGGTTGGCAGTTCATATTGGAATAAGAACAAGAGATTATCAACTATTATTGATCTCATCCACATAGATTTATGTGGTCCAATAAATTTGGATGGCACATATATATAGTGGTATCTCATTAATTTTATTAATGATTATAACATAATGGATTATTTAATGATTACATAGAGGAAACAAAATGTAAATTATTTCATGATATGTTTTCATCAAACAGTTGAGAATGAAAATTTAAACACAATAATGATTCTATGATATGATAATAGGGGAGAATACACATCCATTGAATTTAAAAGTTACCTCCAAAAAAACAGAATACATCCTAAGGTGTCTGTAGTGAGAACTCCATAACAAAATAGAGTTTCTGATCATAAAAATAGAAAGGTGAAAAATATGGCTAGAACCTTGCTGATTGATGGAATATTTATCATCATTACATGAAAGAGGATTTTTAAGTATTAGTGTACACTTAGAATTAAATATGCTACATTATGGGCGAAACCAAGACACTATATAAGTATTACAATGGAATAATACCTCTCTGAAGTATTTTCATGTTCTTTTGAAGTAAAATATTCATCTGAAATATTGAAAGAAATCATGAAAAGTATGGTGATATTATAGATGATGGTATATTCTATGTATATTCAATTAAGACTACAATAGAAACATGTTACAATAATCATATAAGAATAATTCTGGATAAATGTGATTTTAATTTTATTGAATGAAAAACCATAAATACCTCAAAGAGATTGTATTAATATATGATAGAAGATGAATAATAATGTGAGAAAGGGATAGATTCAATAGAAGAAAGATTGTAAGGCTTTCAAAACATTTAGTGTTCTAAAAACATGAAGATTAAAAATAAGAATGAGAAGACGAAACCATGGCTAATGAAACATCACTAGAACCTCATATAAGAAATACAAGAGAATAAATTGATCAATCCAACATCATTGGGGATTGGAATTCACCCATATAGGCAATAATAATGAGGAATAAATAACATTCTACCTTCTTATAAATTTTGGAACCAACCATATTTGAAGAATAAACAAAGGATAAATCATATGGTAATGCCCAGAATGAAGAGATTGATCATATTGAAAAAAACATTACTTGGGATTTTTTTAAGAGCCTAGAAAATCAGAACGTGATAATAAGAAAGTGGATATTTAGAAACAAATTCAACGAGATTGTAAATGTGATAAAAAAATATAGGACACTTAGTGTAGAAATTAAATCCACATATTGGAGGTATTTATATTGAAGAAACATTATTTCCAATAGATAGACTGAATTCGATCAAGATTTTAATGACCATGTAAATTAATGGTGAGTAAATTGTTTATCAAATGGATGAAAACAGTGATTTCATAAATGAATTTTTGAAATAATGGATCTACGTTGAACAAACTGTGGGTTTTCTAATTTTAAATCATGACACTAATGTATATAGATTAAAGATGAATATCTATGGTCTGAATCAAGAACCAAAATTGTGGTATTCTTAACTAAATACTTATATAGAGAATCATTAATCTAAAAGAGTTTGTTTCAACCATAATCTACATGTGATGATTTCTTATAATGATCAATTTTTAGTGCTTGTGTATGTGGATGATGTTATCTTTTGTGAATATAGGCATGGATTAATGGAATAATATTTAATCACAAGAGATCTAAATTTAACATTTCTATTGTTGGAGAAAATAATAACATTCTAGGGCTACAAGTGGTTCAAAATAAGAATTATACATTTTTATATAAATAAATATATAATAGAGCTACTAAATAAATTATATATGAATGATTATAAATTAATGTAGACTCTAATTTCTGTCAGAATAAAAATAGTAAAGCACAAGGATTGGAAAAATGTGGATCCCACCATGTATAAGAGAATCATTGAAATCTTATTATACATTTCCAAAACATGAAATAAATTACATTTATATCATTATTATTAGCACACATTCAATGTAATTTGATGTAATATAACTTGATAATAATTAAATGATCCAGAGGGTATAATCATGGAACTCTGAATTTTGGCTTATTCTCAGTATCAGGAAGAGATAACAAATTAAAAAAATTTCTAAGAGTAATTGTGATAGAGATATGATGGATAAAATGTCCAAAAGTGGTGGAATATTCTTCATTGACAAAAAGATTTGTAGGATAGTTGAACATAAAAATGAAAAGAACTTCTCTCAAAATGGTCGAATCTAAATCATATCTGTGTTATTAAGTCATACACTCATCTATTTTGGATGAAGTAACAACAAACTGATATTGGTGATGTGGTCAAATAGCCAATGGTGATTTAATGTGACTGTAATATCATGATTGTTTTTATGATGGATATATTTCAACACTCTCATACCAAATATATTGAGATCAAATATCACATCATTAGATAAAATTCATATCAATGTGTGATGAAAATGGAGATTTAATGGCACTAATGATCACATGGTTAACGTTATTACTAAGCTATTGGAAGCTCATATATTTGAGAAACAACAGTTGAACCTTAATTTTGAACCACCTCCCAATGGATGAGGAGGTTATGGATGGTCCCCTTTCCCAATTTGATTTAACTATTTTAATATTTTTAGTAAAGTGATGTAGTTTTGTGCAGAGATACGTTCCAGGAAGAGTTCATTTTGGGAACTCATGTACAAATGCAGGTTCTTCGTGATTATTTCCAAAGGGGGAGATAAGTCGAATTCAATGAGTTTTGGTTTTCAGTTTTGGTCGGTGGTGTATGGAAAAATTAAATTATTATTTAAAACTTCTATTTTCTACACTGATATTTGGTCATGTAAACTTACAGTTATTGATGAGCTATTTCATGCCTATCAGGTTTTTGTAGTGGGAGGTACTTTATTGAATTTATATATAGATTACGAGAAAACCCAAAGGGGGATATTGTTGTAACCATGTCTTTTCACCATTGGTAATGGAGTCTATTTGGTGTCTTTTATCAATCTACAGTGGTTGGATTAAAGAGTTTGTAAACAAAGTCATATTACAAACTCTTTAATCCAACAACTGTAGATTGATAAAAAATACTCTCTTAGTATTGATAAATGATTAGGTATCTCTGAAAAAGGATTCTCTTGATGATTGAGTATTTTGTGATGAATTAATGCTTTATGAAGGCAGTATTTTTGGTGGAGGTTGTGAGATTCATAAAGGTTCTCCACAAACAACATTATTAAAAAACTAATTTATATGAACTGTTCTTTCATGTGCATTAAATAATGTATATAGTGAAAGAAGTTTCACGTTCTAGTAATGGAAAAGGACTCAAATGAAATTCTACTAATCTGACTTTCTTGTCGTTAAACTAAGTAAGACTTATCCAAATATAGTAGGCTATAAGGGTTCTAAATAATTGTTCTATGTGAGGTAGTGTGATGTCCCTAAAATCATATTAAGATAGTTTTTATGGAACAAAGTGAGTATGTATGAACTTTTTTACTCCACAATAACTAGTTATGCTTAGTCGATTTAGGTATGATTGAAAAACTGTTGATATCTGCTCCTTAGACCATCCCTTAGTGGTGAACCAATTAAACATGTTGTGATGTGTCTCTATATGTGAATGTTTAATTTCAAAAAAATTACATTGGATAGTTTTTAAATAGTTCTTCCAAATGTGGGAATAATATCACCACATTAAAATGAAAATTTGACACCCTTATTCACCCACCCCTCTTAAGGTGTTTCGGGGTCCTGTAGTTGTTTCATTTTTGAGTCATATAATTCCAAGAGTGGGTATATAAATAGATTCATCAATGAATTAGGCTGTTGAGTGTTGGGAAAGTTCAACCGTCTATCCTGATATTCATATTTTACTTTGTAAAATCCCAAGATTTTATAATATATAAAATTTAATTGTTATCTTATGATGCACGAAACAACGATCTTAAACGAACCATGATAAAATATTGAATATTATTATTTAAACATTATCGTTATAAACTAGTAATTAAGTTTGTGGAAGTGAATAGTACTAACCATATTATGATATAAATATATTGTTCATATTCAATAAAAATATATTTATGCTCAAAAAATAAACACATAACTTTTCACAATGTCATTTTATTCCTCTAATATATTTTTTCTTCAAAAAGAAGTTTTTATTTAATTATATAATAAAATAAATAAGGATTAATTTTTTGAAAATTATAAAAGATTTATTTTAAAAAATAAAATTAATTTTTTATATCATCACATTATAATTATCTTTGGGTAAATTTGCAAGAATTATTTCTGAAAAGATTGATTTTCTAGTGAATATTAAAAATACCGATTTTTATAAAACTATAATTTTAATTATATTAAAAAATCCTTAATGATTTTAATTTAATCTAAATAAATATTAGGTATTGTTTATTTATATATATATATATAAATGATGACATTTTACTTATCCTTATAACTATTTTTTGTACAAGTAAATATTTATTGGCTTGAAACTCATTTTAAAGAAAACTATTTTTCATTTAGTTTTTCCATTAAAATTTTTAATTAAATTCTGAAATTATTGTTTTATGATTTTTGAAAACTAGATTACATATTTTGAATTAGTGGGATAGATTTTAGTAAAATTTTATACTCTATTTTGGTCATAATGAATGGTAATCATAATAAGTTTTATTACCATATAAAAATGTAAATCTTGTAATTAAGGGTAAACATAATATGAAAAGGACTATAAAATGACTATAAATCATGAATAAATGTAATTTAATGATTGAGTTTCAACTATAATCATTCATTATTTGGTTATATGACAATTTATATACATTTTTTGAGATTATGAACATTATAATATTTAATTTAATGAAAATTCAAAGATGTCACATACATGTTTTTAATAACACTCATTTGTTAATATGGGTTAATCTGGAGGATATATTTAACTATAAATGGAATTTTTAAATATTAAATATTTATCTACATCGTGTTAGTAAAATTTTAATTTTAGTGAAGAAATATTTACATTAACGGATTACACAACAATGATGCAATAATTATTATATAAATTAAAAAATAATTTAAATGATATTTAACATATTAAAAGTAATATAAATTGAATTAAGTAATTTAATACATTATATTTATTATTAACATATCATAATAGGTATGTATTCATATATTTTGTTTGAATTTATCTTATTGTATTTATTTTATTGATGTCAAAGTAATGAATACTGTAAAAATTGACAATAATAATATTTCATAAATATAATATTTTATTAAATTATTTAAAATCATAAAATATAAAATAATAACAAGTGGGATAATATATGTTAAAAAATTCATCCCCTGGGAATTTATAGGCCATTGTAAAGCACTACACTCTAGAATTGTCTTATTATAATTTAATATTTTGAAAAATTCCAAAAGTGACCCTCACCCCAATTATAAAAGGGAACCCATTCATTGAATTTTTTACACCAATTTTAGCTATATTTCATAGACAAAATCTTACCATTTTTCTTAACAACAATTTATCAAATTATTATTGGTTTTGTTTTTCCCAATGGACAAACACTGGACGCATTATGAAGAGATCTAAAATAATTCCACTAAAGAACATGTGGTAGTATTTACCAACTATTTCAAGATTATTTCTTATTATACATACTATTAATATATATTTCCTTACTAATTTAATAAATATAGTATCATTTATATAAAAATATATTATTTTTAATATGATACAACTATATTCCATGTTTTATCTATCATAAGAAAAATGAAATCCTCACATGTGCATAGGTATACCTTACCCTCTCCACACATCGGTGTAATTTTTTATTTGTCACCACATTACTTAGATGGTTATAATTATGGACCAAAAACATTACTATAAGATACTTGAGCCTAACATTGGCTGTCTGGTGGTGGTTTTTGTGGAAGTTTCTCATAATGTCATCCACCACCCTCTACATCACCTTGTAAAGCCCCACCTTATACTCCTCTAGCTTTTACTCTTCATATTTGATATATAAGATAATTTTTATATGAATGATATTAAGGAAAATTAATTTTTCATGCACATATTTTCATTTTGATCCATTTAGATGTGATTTCATTGCTTGTACATATGTATGACATACCGTCTCCAAAAATTGATGCGATTCTTTTTCTATATCCATCATTGAAGAATGATTATAAAAATGAATCTAATGAATAAATATGAGATATTTTACCTTATTATAACTCTATATATGATTTATCCATTATAATAGGTAAAGGATCATAACTACAATACAAAAGCATACATGGAATACAAAGAGATCACAATGAAAAATAAAAAATTTAACAATAAATTGATATTAAATGGTTGATAAATATTATAAATAAATAATATATTTAATGACATATATGAGTATTTTTCTGATATATATGTATTGTAAATATATATTGATTATCCATTAGATTCAAACATGTACAGATGAAGTGGAACCTATGGTAAGGGACTTTATCTAAATTTTCTTTCATTGTGGAATATTTTGGCAGTATGAACCTATATTATATTATGAGGTTCATATAACACCATTTTGACTTGTTATATCAGGAATTTATTTATTATTATGATATTATATGTTTTTTAAATTTCATTATTTCATGGGGAATATGATTCAACTGATTACAAAGTGGAAGGGGTTTCTCATCTCACTTTTACTTTTATGCCATATATTCCATATAAAAAAATTATTTAATTTATGTGGGGTATATACTACACTATTGATATACTATATCAAGCATGTATTTTTATTCATGGTATTTAATATTTCCTTTTATGTTATTTATTTCATAGTGTTTATGATTCGAATGACACACAAGAGGTAATGGATTATTTCATAATCTCTTCTTTATTTGGGATTGTTAAAATTTATATCCCCACTGGGGAGTATTTCTCTTCAATGTTCATGTTTTGTAAAAATGATTTCAAAATTGTTTTTAACATTATCATAAAATGTTTTGAAGTCAATTTTTTTTACCATTTTTAACATTTTATAAAATGTTTTAAAATGGATATTTAAATGGGTTTTCAAACAGGTTACTTTGTGAATTTTTGTTAGAAAAATACAGAAGGAATGATTTATTTTAACTTATATGGAATGATCTGTTATTTTATAAATAATGAAACATTATTGATTTGATGTTTCCATTACCAGTTTGAAAGGTTTCTTTTAATGAAAATATTTTCCTTATTTTTTTCTATTGTTTTTTAAAAAATAATTTTAATATGAAAATTTATTTATCTAAAAAAATATTTTAAGAAACCTTTAGAGGTAGTTTTATTAATCAATGAAAACAAACCATTATTTATCTCATTCACCACTAAGTATAAGTTTAAATGATATAATCCATTAAATAATTCAATTATTGACAATATTTGTATATTTTGTTCTCTTAAATATCCATATTCTTGTATCATGGATATGATTTTTAAAATAGTTTTATACCATTTCGGTATACAGTGTTCCATTTTGAAAGTGTTTAACAGGATGGGAATTATTGAAAAAAAATATTCTTTAATATATCTAGATATTTTTTCATAAGCCATATCCATACATGATTTAAATCAATAATTTCAATATACGAGGAATGCGTTGAAAATGTTGTGATGGGTTTGGATCAGAATTATATATCCCATCAATGCATGAGTAGGTCCTATGAGAAAAATGGGTTGACCAAATTAAAACAGGTTTTAACCACAATGATTCAACTGTTTTATGAAAGTTCTTAAAGGAGTAGATAGCGTGATCTGTGAGATAATGGTTTCCAATATTAATCATTTTCATCATTATGAATTTAGTTATTATTATAAATGATATATTAACTATGATATTTTATGTGGATTCATATTATGCACAAGTTATTCATTAAATGGAATTTGTGTTCAATTATTTACACTAGTATAATAATTATTCCTTACGATCTGCAAATATTCATGTTATTTATTAAATGTAATATGTGTTAAATTATATAAATTAATATATTTATTATAAAATATTGATTCATGATAGATTATATTGAATGTAATGCTTTCTAAGAATTTGATACCACACAGATTTTTATTCATTTCCTTATGGAATGAGGACGAAATATTTGAATAATTTAAAAGATATGTATTATATCATTTTTCTATGTTATATATTTAATTTCCTATGTAATATGGATACTATTTATGTATCTAGTATTTTATGACTACTAACCTGATTTGTGCATAAAAATTTGAGTAGTTTTATTTGTTCCATGTAATAAAGTACATATTGACTCTGTTATACTATGGTCAGGGTTATTATAGTTTGTTTTGAAGGAAATGTAGTATAAATATTGAGAACGTGACTTAGGAATCTATATAAAAGGGAATATGACACTATGAATGTGTTTGAGGATATGTCTATGTGTTGGATAAAACCTAGTAAATTTGTTACTGACCATGGATAACCTGGGTTATGGACCTGTATATAGAGAAGAAGGTTACATAATTTATACATAATTTGAGTAATATTCCATGATTATTTCATAGATCATTTTTATTATTGTACATTAATACATAAAATTTATTTTTCGGTTTTATTCAATCTAAGGAAGTAGAATAAACTGGGTTAACAATGAATCTGATAGAAAATGTATTGATAAGAAACCAAATGGTATGTTGAGTGGAGAAAAGAATATTGTGGTAATTATTAAGAAATTATTACAATATATGGTTAAAAAATTAGACCATAATCAACTATAGAACTATACAAAGAATAGAATGATAGAGTTTGTTAAGATCTAAGGTGGTGGATATCATGGTGGAAAGAATATTCAGTTTCCTATATGTTGAGAATGTGAAAGGAAAATCCCAAAATAATATCTCAAATGTTTAAATTCTAAAAATCACGTTTGATATTTGGGAGTTAATTAGGATTAAAGATATTTTTTGATACACTTTTGTTCATACAACCCATTGATTTAGTATATTCAAAAACAATTATCCAAGTTAAAATGAATTTAAAATTGATGAAAACAAGTTTAATGGTAAGGATATCCTTTAGGGTTTAAATTATATTTATTTTAAGGTAATTATGGGTTAATATATTCTATAAAATAAAAAAATGAAATTCACAAGATAACCTTGATGTTTAAAAATTTTCATTAATGATGTATGAATTAATGTTATTTTTGATGATGTTTATCACATTTTTTGTAATTTATTAGGTATTATATTAATATAGTTCTAAAAAAAATTCCAACCATAGGTCAGGTGATAATCCATCGCATTCTATAATGCCATGCATCTTCAACCCAAAATTGAAGGGTTATAAGGGTTGATCACCTAAGACTGGCCTACATGATGTACTAATAAGAATGATATTGATTTTATTTATTTAAATGACATGAAAAATGATAAGTATATTTTGATAATATATGTTTCATCTTATATACAACAATGTGATGAGAAATTGATTTGGTTTTATATAATTTAAATTATTCGAAAGACATACAATATTTTTGGTACCATATACGAATAAGGTAAACCAAATATTGTGGTTCAATTTTTGATTTTTATCTTAATAGAATATATTATATAATTTTTTAATTATAGAGATATAGGTTATTTATAAAAATGGATAGTGTATCATAAAGATTATAGGTTTATAACATGTTTTTTAGATAAATATGAAATATAGATTATGAGAAAACCCAAAGGGGGATATTGTTTTAACTATGTCCTTTCACAGTTGGTAATGGAGTATAGTTTGTGGTTTTTATCAATCCACACAGGTTTGATTAGTGATTTTGTAAGGAAAATGGTTTTACAATATGATATGAATATAGTTTTGATGGTGACATCATTTCCCATTTTTTTCCAAAATTTTTCACTCAAAACCAAGAAGAAAAAGAATGATTCTTGGATGTTAATTCTCTATGATTGAATATTCTTTGATATGGTAATAGAATAATTTTTATGAATAATAGGTTTCATGAAGGTACAGATTCGTGATGTTTTGAGGCATCATGAAAAAGCTTTGTGAGTGTGTTGTGGAATGACAATGTATCTACACAACCACAAGAAGGTTTATGAATGGGATCAATTTCTCTAGATATTTTTGAATTGATGATATTCATAAGATTATATTAAGAGGGTTGATAAAGGACCATTGGAAACATAAGATTTTCATAAAAGGATGATATAATAAATAGGTGTCCACCCCTACATTTTTTGATATGAAAAGAGTTAGCAAAAATACTCAGTTCCTCAGAATTCATGAGGGTTTGTATCTTTTCGAGTCAGGAATTCATTGTGTGGATAAGAATCATGAAAATACTCTCTTTGTATTGATAAATGATTAGGTATCTCAGAAAAGGGATTCTCTTGATGACTATGTATTTTGTGATGAATTACCGCTTTATGAAGGCAGTTTTCTTTGCGAAGGTTGTGTGATTCATGAAGGTTTTTCAAAAACAACATTATTGAACAAAAAATTTATGTGAACTGTTCTTTCATGTGAATAAAATAATGTATAATTTGAAAGAATAGTCTCTTCCAAGTAAAGTAAAAGGACATAAATGACATTCTACTAATATGACTATTATCTCGTTAAACCATGTAAGACATATCTAAATGTATTGGGCTATAAGGATTATAAATAAATGTTCTATGTGAGGCAGTGTGATGTCCCTAAAATATTATTATGATAGTTTCCATGGAATATATTGACTATGTATGAACTTTTTTATTCCACAATAACTAGTTACGGTTAGTGGATTTAGGTATGGTTGAAAATTTGTTGATGTCTGCTCCTTGGACCATTCTTTTGTGGTGAACCAATGAAAACTACTGTGTTGTGTATCTGCATGTGAATGTTTAATTTGTGAGAAATTACATTCGATAGTTTTTAAATAGTTCTTCCAAATGTGGGAATAATATCACCACTTTAAAACAAAAAAATTTCAACCTTATTCACCCACCCCTCCAAAGGAGTTCTGGGTTCCTGTAATGGTTTTATTTTTGGGTCATATAATCCCAAGAGTGGGTATATAAATAGATTCATCAATGAATGTGGATATTGAGTGTTGGGAAAGTTAGAACTTATGGCCTGATATTCATATTTTACTTTGTAACTTCCCAAGATTTTATAATATATAATATTTATTTGATATCTTATGATGCACACAACACAGATCTTAAACGAACCATGATACGATTTTGAATATTATTATTTTAACATTATCATTATAAACTAGTCGTTAAATTTTTGAAGTGAATTGTATTAACTATATTATGAAATAAAAATATTGTTCATATTCAATAAAAATATATTTAAGCTCAGGAAATAAACACATAACTTTTCACAATGTCATTTTACTCTTCATATATATGTTTTCTTCAAAAAGAAATTTTTATTTCTTTATATGATAAAATAAATAAATATTTTTTTTTAAAATTATAAACGATTTATTTTAAAAATTAAAATTCCATTTTTATATCATCACATTATAATTATATTTGTGTAAATATTCAAGAATTATTTATGAAAAGATTGATTTCCTAGTAAATAGTGAAAATATCGAATTTTATAAAACTATTATCTTTTTTATATTAAAAAGGACCTTAATGATTTAAATTTGATCTAAAATAATATTAGGAACTATTTATTTATATATTATATAAATGATGACATCTTACTTATCCTTGTAATTATTTTTTTTACAAGTACATATTAATTGGCTCAAAACTCATTTTTAAGAAAACTATTTTTCATTTGGTTTTCCCAATTTAATTTTTAATTATATTCTGAAACTAATTTATTATGATTTTTGAAAACTATATTACATATTTTGAATTAGTGGGTAAATGTTTATTAAATTTTTCCTTTTTATTTTGGTCATAACGAATGGTAATCGTAATAAATTATATTACCACGAAAAAATGTAAATCATGTAATTAAGGGTAACAATAATATGACAAGGACTATAAAATGACTATAAAACATGAATAAACTTTTTGTAAGAGTAATTTGCAACCATAATCATTCATTTTTTGGTTATATGACCATTTATTTCCATTTGGTGAGAGTAGGACCTTTATAATATTTAATTTAAAGAAAATTCGAAGATGTCACAAACATGTTTTTAATTACTCTACTTTATTAATATGAGTTAATCCAAAGGATATATTAAACTATCAATAGTATTTTTAAATATTAAATATTTATCTACATCATGTTTGTAAATTTTTAATTTTAGTGATGAAATAATTACCATAACTGATTACACAACAATGATGCAATAATTATTCAATATATTAAAAAATAAAATAAATAATATTGAACATATTAAAATTAATATAATTAGAAATAAAGAATTTAATACATGAAGATTATAATTTATATTACATAATAGGTATATATTCAAATATTTGGTTTGAATTTATCTTATTTTATTGATTTTATTGATGTCAATTTTATGAATACTCTCAAAATTGACAAAAATAATACTTTATAAATATAATATTTTATTAAATTATTTAAAATCATAAAATATTAAATAATAACAAGTGGAATAATATATGTTTCAATATGTTTCTAAAATTCATCCCCTAGGAATTTATAGGCCATTCGAAAGCACTAGACTCTAGAATAGTCTTATTATTATTTAATATTCTGAAAAATTCCAAAAGTGACCCTCACCCCAATTATAAAAGGGAACCCATTCATTCAATTTTTTACATCAATTTTATCCATATATCTTGGCCAAAATATAACCATTTTTCTTAATAACCTATTTATCAAATTATTATAGTTTTTGTTCTTCCCAATGGACAAACCCTAGATGCTTAGGAAGAGATCGAAAAGAATTCCACTAAAGAAGAGGTGATAGTATTTTCCAACTATTTCAAGATTATTTCTTCTTATACATAAAATTAATATATTTTTTCATACTAATTTAAAAAATATAGTATCATTTATATAAAACGATATTATTTTTAATATGATACAACTTTATTCCATGTTTTATCTATCATATAAAAAATGAAATCCCCAAATGTCAATAGGTATACCATACCCTCTCCACACATTGGTGTAATTTTTTATTCATCACCACATTACCTAGATGGTTATAATTCTGTACCATGACTAAAACTACAATATACTTGAGCCTAACATTGGGTGCTTGGTGGTGGTTTTGGTGGAAGTAGCTCATAATGTCATCCACCACCCTTAACTTCACCTTATAAAGCCCCACCTTATATTCCTTAATATTTTACTCCCCATAATTGATATATAAGATAATTTTGAAATTACAGTTATTAAGGAAAATTAATTTGTCATCCACATATTTACATTTTCATCCATTTAGATGTGATGTCATCGCTTGTGCATATTTATGACATACCGTCTCCAATAAGAGATGTTATTCTTTTTCTATATCCAAAATTGAAGAATGATTATAAAAATGTATCTAATTAATAAATATAACATATATTACCTTAATATAACTCTATATATAATTTATCCATGATAATATCTAAAGGATCATAACTACCATACAAAAAAATACACGGAATACGAAGAGATTACCACGCAAAATAAAAATTTTGACAATAAATTGATATTAAATGGTTGATAAATATTATAAGTAAATAATATATTTAATGAAAAAAATAAGTATGTTTCTGAAATATATGTATAGTAAATATATATTTATTATCCATTACATTCAAACATGTACAATTGAAGTGGAACCTAAGGTAAGGGACTTTATATAAATTTCCTTTCGTTGTGGCATATTTTGGTGGTATGAACATATATTATTTTATGAGGATCATATAATACACTTTTGACATGTTATATCATGAATTTATTTATTATTATGATATTATATTTTTTTCAAATTTGATTCTTTCATGGGGAATATGATTCAACTGATTAAAAAGTTGTAGGGGTTTCCCATCTCACTTTTACTTCTATGCCACATATTCCATATTCAAAAATTATTTAATTTATATGGGGTACATACTACACTATTGAAATATTATATCATGCATATATTTTTATTCATGGTATTTAATGTTTCCTTTTATGTTATTTATTTCATGGGGTTTATGATTCAAATGACACCCATAAGGTAATGGATTATTTCAAAATATTATCATTATTTGGGATTGTTAATATTTAAATCCCCAGTAGGGTGTATTTCTCTTCCATGTTCATGTTTTGTAAAAATGAATTCAATTTTTTTTAACATTCTCATAAAATGATTTAAAGTCATTTTTTACCATTTTTAACATTTTATAAATTTTTTTAAAAAGAATATTTAAATGGTTTTTCAAATAGGTTACTTTGTGACTTTTTTTTTAGAAAAATACAGAAGGAATGATTTATTTTTACTTACATGGAATGATTTGTTATTCTCTAAATCATGAAACCTTATTTCTTTTATGTTTCCTTTACCGTTTTAAAAGGATACTTTTAAAGAAAATATTTTCCTTCTTTTTTGTTTTGTTTTTAAAAAATATTATTTCAATGTGAAAAGTTATTTTCCTAAAAAAATATTTTATGGACCCTTTAATGGTAATTTTCTTAAACAATGAAAACTAACCATTATTTATCGAATTTACCACTATGTATATTTTTAAATGATATAATCCATTAAATAATTCAATTATTTACAATATTTGTATATTATGTTCTCATAAATATCCATATTATTGTATCATGGATATGATTTTTCAAAAAGTTGTATACCATTTCTATATATGGTGTTACATTTTGAAAGTGTTTAACAGGACGGGGAATTATTGAAAAAAAATACTCTTTAATATATCTGGATATTTCTTCATAAGACATATCGATACATGACTCAAATAAATAATTTCAATATAAGAGGAATGCATTGAAAATGTTGTGATGGGTGTGGAATAGAATTATATACCCCTCAATGCATGAGTAGGTCTCATGAGAAAAATGGGTTGACCAAATTAAAAGGGGTTTTAACCATAATGATTAAACTGTCTTATGAAAGGTATTGAAGGTGTAGATACCATGATCTTTGAGATAATGGTTTTCCATATTAATAATTTTCATTATTAAGAATTTAGTTATTATTATACATGATATATTCACTATGATATTTTATGTGGATTCATATTGTGCACAAGTTGTTGATTATATGGAATTTGTGTTCAATTATTTACACTACCATAATAATTAATCCTTATATTCTGATAATATACAAGTTATTTATTGAATGGAATATTTGTTAAAATATATACATTAACATATTGATTATAAAATGTAGATTTAAAAAAGATTCTATTGTATGTAATGCTTATTGAGAATTTAATACCACTCATATTTTTATACATTTCTCTATGGAATGAGGATGAAATATTCGAATAATTTAAAAGATATATATTATTTCATTTTTATATGTTTTATATTTAATTACTTATGTAATATGGGTACTATATATGTATCTAGTTTTTCACGAATACTAAACTGATCAGTGCTTAGAAATTTGAGTATTTGTATTTGTGCCATGTAATAAAGTTACCACTAACTCGGTTATACTAGAGTCAGGGTTATTATAGTTTGTTTCAAAGGAAGTTTAGTATAAATCATGAGAACATGATTTAGGAAACTGTAGATTAGGGAATATATCCCTTTGAAAGAGTTTGGGGATATGTATATGTATTGGATAAAATCTTGTAAATTTGGTAATTACCATGGATAACCTAGGTTATGGACCTATATATAGAGAAGAAGGATTTATAATTTAGACATAATTTGAATAATATGCCATAATTATTTCATAGATTATTCTTATTATTGTACTTTAATACTTAAAATTTATTTTTTTTGTTTTATTCAAATGAAGGAACTAGAATAAACTGGGATAACATTGAATATGATATAAAATGTATTTATAAGAAACCAAATGGTATGATGAGTAGTTAAAAGAATATTGTGATAATTCCTAATAAATTGTCACTATATATGATTAAAAAATTAGAAAACAATCAACTCTAGAACTATCCAAAGAATAGAATAATAGAGTTTGTGGAAATATAAGGTGGTGGATATCATGGAGGAATAAATATTAATTTTCTTATATGTTGAGAATGTGAAAGGAAACTCCCAAAATAATGTCTCAAATGATTAAATTCAAAAATTCACGCTTGATATTTTGGAGTTACATAAAATTTATGATATATTTGGATACATTTGTGTTCATAAAACCCATTGATTTAGTATTTGGAAAAAAATTATCCAAGTAAAATTGAATTTAAATTTGATGAAAAAAAATTTAAAGGTATGTATATCCTTTAGGGATTAAATTATATTTTATTTTAAGGTAATTATGGGTTAATATATTTTCTAAAATGAAAAATGAAATTTACAAGATAACCATGGTGTTTAAAAAATGTCATTAATTTTGTATATATAAATTTTCTTTTTGATGATTTTTATCACATTTTATGTAATTTAATAGCTATTATCATAATATAGTTCTAAAAAAATTTCAAAACATAGGTCTGGGGATAATCCATTGCATTTGGAAAGGCCATGCGTTTTTAACCTAGAATTAAAGGGCGATAAGGGTGAATCACCTATGACTAGCCTACGTGATTTCCTGGTAAGAATGATATAGATTTTATTTATTTAAATGACATGAAAAATTAAGTGTATATTTTGAGAATATTTGTTTTATCTTATATACAACAATGTGATGAGAAATTGATTTGGTTTTATCTAATTTAAAATATTCGGATGATAGTCACTATTTTTGGTACCATATATGAATAAGGTAAACCAAATATTTTTCTAAATTTTTTTAATTTTATCATAAAGAAATTTATTATATAATTTTGGAATTATAGATATATAGGTTATTTATATAAATGGGTTGTGTATCTTGAAGATTATAGGTTTATAACATGTTTTTTAGATAAATACGAAATATATCATAAAATATTAAGTGACCGAATCCACTTTTTTTGCGTTTTAATATTAGGGTAGATTATTTTTGGGTAATTTTAAGGATAATTTTTTTTGAATGATCTAAGTCGATTTTTTGGAATTACTATTCATTTTTGAAAAATTGAAGTATATTTTTTTTCATATAATGCTTTATTCTTTTAGATAATTATCATATAATTTTATAAAAATTTGGGTTTTGGATAATTCCTAATGATATGAGGAATAAATCATTTTTATTTTGTATATTTTTTGTCTCATTTAATGTTATTTTAGTTCGTAATGGATGAAAAAAATTCATACACATCATTTGGAGAAAAAGATAAAATTGTAGTAAAAATTGATTAAAGGATAATTCTCTACCTGTCATGTAAGTATATTTCATTGTGTTATTACAGTTTATAATAAAAGAATCCCTCAACTCTAGAAAAAATATTTTGTAACAAAAAATTTATCCATTAAATTTTCTTCCCATGAAATAAAAGTACATTTAACTCATAACAAATTTACATCATTGTGATGGTTAAATTTCCCATGATCATGTTTTATATTACTCTCCATCAGTCCTTCACAGTTATATTTATCTTCTATGTCCATGTATTCACTTCATACTAATTTTCACATATTTGGAATCCTAATTTTATGGTGACCACCAAATTTTCATTTTCTTATTTTTGGGAGGATGTTTTATTAACCCTTTTTGCGATATGGGATTCCCACAAAATGCATTTTAAAATATCAACAATTTTTTTAAAGAAAAATTTTAAAATTTGAGGATGAATTATATTTTAGGTTGTGATAATTTGACATCTTCATATGTATGAATATATAAAATTTAATTGATATCTTGTGGTGCAGGCAACACCATGTTTAAATAAACCGTGATATTCTATTAAATATTATCAATTTAACATGACCATTATTAAGTAAACATTAAATTTTTGGGTGTGAATATGATTTACTTTATCATTAAATATAAATTAATTTAATATAATATGAAAATTAATTTATTCTTATGAAATAAAGAAATAATTTTTAATAATGTCATTTTTTCTTCAAATATTGGTTATCTTCAAAAATGGATTTTTAATTAGTTTATATGAGAAAAAAATATAATTAATTTTTAAATATTTTATAAATCTTATTCTATGAAAATAATATAATTTTTAAAATTATTATATTAAAATTATATAAGGGTGAATTTTTAAATCTTTCAAAAAAGTTTGATTTTCTATTAAATTGTGAAAAATAACAATTTTTATAAAATTCTAAATTTATTTTTAGTAAAAAATAAATTAATGATTTAAATTATATATCAAATTCACTTATGTAATATTTATTTATATATTTTATAAATTATTACATTTTAATCATCTTTATAACTATTTTTTGTATAGGTACATATTTTTGGGTTAAAACACAATTTTAGGGAAAATGTTTTTTATTGCATTTTAAAATTTTAATTATAAATTAAATGATAAAACTAATGTGTTTAGTATTTTTAAAAATTATTTTCATATTTGGAATCAATTCTTACCGATTTATTAAATATTTAACTTTTATTTTGGGCATAATTAATGGTGACCATACTAATTTGTATAACCACGTTAAAGGGTAAATTAGGTTATTAAGGGTAAAAATAATCTGATGAGGACTATAAAATGAAACTAAAATTGGATAAAATTTTATTTTAGGATTAATTATTGTTAATGGGAATTTAGGTTTTGGTTATATGATGATTTATGTTCATTTGGATTAGATTATGACATTTTTTAATATTTTATTAAATGAATAGCCAATGATGTCACATTCAAGTTTTTAATTACTATGCAATTTTAATAAGGGTTTATACAGATTAAATATTAAAATAAAAATATTATTTTAAAAAATAAAATATTTATAAACATTATTTTATTTTTTAAAAAAAAATTGTCAATAAATAATTACCTAAAATAATTACACAGTGATTATGCAATAATTATTCAATTAATGGAAAAACAAAATAAATGATATGAAACATATTAATAGTATTGAAATTAAGATTAATTCATGTTATAAAATAATTTTATTGAATTATATGACATATTAAGGAAGTATTAAAATATTATTTTTTAAGTTTTCTTGTTGTATTTATATTATTAAAGTCCAAGTAATTAATAGTTTCAAAATTGGAAATAATTATATTTCATGAATATAATATTTTATTAAATTATTTATAAATCATAAAAATATTATATTATAAAATCTATGATAATATATGGTGTAAAAAAATTCCATGTTCATTTATATTATATTTGGAAGAATTTGGATAAATAATAGTCTTATTATATGTTAATATTTTTTGAACTTCTGAAAGTGCCTCTCACCCCAATTATAAAAGGTCACCTCTTTATTTAATTATTTTCACCACATTGAGAAATCTATATTGAAGAAAATATACACATATAACTTAAAAATTTATTTATCCATGTTATAGAGGTTTTGATCTTTCCCATGAACCTACACTAGATCCTTTAAGAAGAGATCTGATGGAAGTCCACTAAAGAAGTGGTAATCATCTTTGCGTACTCTTTCAAGTTTATTTCTCATTCTAAATCATCTTAATAATGTTCTTAAAAAATGATTTAATAAATCTAGTATCATATATATACTGAGCTGTTATTATTTATATGATACAACCATATTCGAGTTTTTATCCAGACTATGTAAAAGGAAAACAACTCACATGTGTAAACATGACTTACTGTCACCATGTAGTGGCGTAAATTGATTGTAAACACCAATTTACTTGGTTCGTTATAATTATGTTAAAAATGGATATATAAGATAATTTTAAAATTATATTTATTTTTCAAAAATTAATATATCATCCACCTCTTTAACTTTTCAATCATTTAGAAGTGATATTATCACTCATGTGTGTGTACGAATTACCATCTTCATGAAGCGATGTGACACATTTTATTTATCCATATTTAAATAATTATTCAAAAAATGTTTCTAATGAATAAATATCATATATATGACACCAATATCATTCTAGATATATGGAACTATGATAAAATTGAAAGGGCTGAAACTACCAAATAAAAGTATTCATCGAAACTGAAGCGATTGCCAACATAAATTCTGATTTTAAAAATGATTTGATAATAAAAGGTAGATATAAAATATAATTAAATAACATATTGTAGGATATATATGAGTATATTTACATAATATATGTATAATATATCTATACTTATTTTCGTGGATATTCAAACACATATAAAATAAGTCTAACCTAAGGCACAGGACTTTATCTCAATTTTTTTTCATTCAGAAATATTTTGATGACATACACCTATATTATTTTATGAGATATACCCTTTTACCTGTTATATCATGAATTTTTTTATTCTCATGATATTTAATGTTTTGTTAAATTTTATTCTTCATGAGGAATATGAGTCAACATATTACAAAGTATTAAGGGCTTCTTAAATCACTTTTACATCTTTGATTAATATACTATATTAACCAATTTTTGTGGTGTATATAATTCCCATTTTATATATTATATCATGTATATTCATTTAGTTATGGTATTTATGGTGTCAGTTGAAATTATTTCTTTCATAGGGATCATGAATCCAAAAATACCCAAGTGGTAAGGGTTTATTTAACAATCTCTTAATTATTCATAATTGTTTAAATTTAAGTACCCAATATAGAATATTTCTCTTCCATAATAATGTTTTTGAAAAAAACTTAATTTTTTATACTGTTCTACTATAATTTTTTGAATTTCTTGTTACCTAGGGGTAACATATTTTAAATTTCTTTAAAAGGAATCTTCAATTTTTTCCAAATGAGTTACTTCGTGTATTATCTAAGAAACTAAGAAAATAATTTTTTTAAGATATATGTCATTATCATATTTTTAGGATTTCCTGATGCATTATTTCATTTAATATTCCTTTAAAAGTTTACACGGTTCTTTTCTATGAAAATGTATCCATCATTTTTGCATAGTTTCTTTTAAATAATTGAATTTCAATGTTAACAAATATTTCCTTAAAAAATGATTTAGTTAACCTTTTATGTTACATTTATTAGTCAGTAGAAAAAATGATTATTTTTCTTATTCTCCACTGGTTATATGTTTTAAGTATCTCATACATTGAATCAATATATTACTTGTGATCAGTTGATATTTCATTTCTCATAAATATCCATATTGATTATAAAATATTGATTAAATATAGATTCCTTTGTATGTTACCCTTACGGAGCCTTTGAGGTCTCCCTTATTTTTTTCTTTCCTTAGGGTAGGAAGATTAAATATTTCAATGAGTTATAGGATGCATATTATTTCCTTTTTATGTTCAATGATTAATAAACAATGTAATAAGCTTACCAATTATATATGTAGTTTTTGAAGACTAATATACTAATCAGTCTAACAAAAATCTGACTATATATATTTGTTTTATGTAGTAAATTGACCACTGAATCAATGCTACTGGGGTTAGGGTTATTCATTCTTGTGTTCACATGATATTATAAATGTTTTGTGTATAATTTATCATGGATATATAATCCAATCAAAAACATAACACGGAAAGGAGAAAAGTTCCTCTGGATAGATTAATGTGAGGAAAATTTCATTGATCCAATGATAAGATTAGTTATCACACTTATTCATAAATCACCAAATAGTGGAGAAGGTTTTTTAATATATAGTGAAGTATAAAATATGGTATTTTTATGTGTTCTTATAGACAATTAAATTTTTATAACTTATTCATCATGTGAATGGATGTTTAATCTGAAAAATTACCCACCATGATTTGGAGTTAGCTATATAATTACTACATTAAACATATGGATGAATTATCATTGTGGATAATTATGATATATATAATGAACAAAAATTTTAAACTATATATTCACACCAAAGGAGTTGAATATGAAACAATGAATATAGCTATATATGATTAAATATTATGAATGCTCAGTATGTTCCCAACTTATGAAGGTAAAAAAGGTGAATAATTATATGACTCAAAATTATAATTATATATTATCCTTGATAAGTATAAAAAAGATCTAATATTTTGGTATTTTAAAAGGATATATCTCAAAATCCATAAGGAGGGGGATAAATGTTATATTTGTTAATTAAATGTTCAACCATCCAACCATTTAATGATAAAAAATGTATAGAAGGAATATGTAGATATTCAAAAGAAGGTTATAAATATTTTTAATTTATGATTTGATCATCATTGAATGATAAGGTTTAGAAACCTTGTATGTGATCCACCCATAACATATTTGAAGATGATGATTCTAGCGTATAACAATATTTCTTATTTTACTATATATAAGAGAAGTATCACGATTTATAGAAATTTGGAAGTGTATATCTAATGGGATAGTATAAAGATAGACGCCATCAAGTTTTGTAACCTGATGCTTGTTATGTCCAGAAATTAATGTTGAGAAACAAAATTATAAGGGGAATTTATATCCATTACCTATACCATAATCGGGAAAACAAACAATCACCATGGATGTTATTATTGGACTCCCAAATATTCCTACATATTACAATGTTATATGAGTATTATTCAATCACCATAAAATGTCTGCACACTTCATCTCTATGGAAGAAGAATTATCTCAAATTAATCTTTCAAAAATTGAAGTCAATTCATTGGTAAGGTTTCATGAATTACCACATTCTATTTCATCTGATTTGGATCTAAGGATTACCTCAACGTTTTGGAAATTTTTTCACTGAGCTCTTGATAAATAGTTATGTTTTAGCACTACATATCACCCTTAGGAAAATGCTCAGTCTAAGAGAACAATTCAAACCCCATAGGATATTTTGTGATATTATTATATGGATTTCAATAGCGTTTTTTATTAACATCCTCCTCTAGTTGAGTTTTCATACAACAATAGAATTTACTCAAGCACTCATATGGATCTTTATGAATCCATAAATAGAAGAAATGTGGAGATTCAATTTGTTGGAATGTAGTTAGAAAAATAAACCAATTGGAACCTAATATAGCTAATTAAATGTTATAGAATGAAAAATATATTCGGACACATATCAATGTACCTCAAAGTAAGTAATAAAGTGATGCTGACAATCGCCATCGTGATCTAGAACTTGAAGTCAGTGACCAAGTGTTTCTAACAATTTATATATTAAATAAAAAACTACATTAAGAAATAATGGAAAAAAATACCTAGAAATATCATCCCCTTAGAAATTATTAATCATATTAGAATGGTATCTTGTTCTTTGGAGCTTCCACCAAACCCCTCTCATGTTTATGTTATGTTATATATATCTTTCTTGGAAATGAAAATAGTAGATCCTTCACATGTATTAACCAAACAAGTTTTACATATAGAGTATGATATTTCTTATGAGGAAAAACCAGTGGAGATAATGGATCACACATATAAAGTTCTCCAAAACAAGACAACTCAACTGGTAAACGTTCTGTGGAAAAACCAACTATTTGAAAAAGCTATGTGGGAACCTAAGGAAATGATGAGGTAGAAGTATTTTTTTGTGTTTACTAAAGTGAAAATTTTATAGGTTAAAATTCATGTTAAAGGGAGAACAACTTGAAACCCAATGTTCTTATAAATCTAATTTTTTCAAATAAATTAATTTTCTTCTATATCTTATGTTACATACAACAACGAGTTTCAAAAACCCAGAATATATTATTATTATTATTATTTAAACATAACTATTGTAAAATATCAATTAAACCTGATGGAATGACTTGTGAAAACATTTTTTAAATATTAATTGTTATGGTTTTATACAATGAAATTTGTAAAAAATTATTAAAATTTTGTTAATGTGTTTATCTATTTTGAAAATACTATTTTATCAAAAAACTATTTCAATTCCTTTTTGTGAAAAATAAAAAATATTAAAATTTGAGACTTTTTGAAAATTAATTTGACAAACTAATCTTCATTTTTTATTAATAATGTCACAATTATATTATATTTAATTTTTTATAATTTTATTAAACGTAATTTTTTGATGAATAATAAAAAATATTGAATTTAATTAAAAAAAATATTTTTCATTTTAAATTATTTATAAATATAAATTATATTTCATATTAGTTAAAATGTAAAATTAATTCAATACTATATATATATTTTTTAAATTTTAATAATTTTCATGTCAAATATTGATATAAAAACTTTATAATCTTTTGAACAATTTCTCTTTGAAAATTTTCTTTCTCATCATGTCAGAGGGAATATTTCTAAATTTAATTTTTTCACTTATATTCATTGAATATCTACAAATGAATTCAGAAATTTTAATCTTAAGACTTTATATTATCAAATATTTGTAATTTTATTTTTTGACAAAAATAATAATGTGAAAAATGTAAAAATATTATTACAATGGTTAAGACCAAAAGAGATTACAACGATGTTAAAATAAAATGATAAGTGTTAGAATAAGATTCAAAATTGTCTAAAATATATTTTTTTATGAATATTTTGACTCTATATTATCAAAAGAATTGATAAAACTCAATTTTGGAGCCTTTTTTAGTGAAAAACATCGTTACACCTTTTCTATTATAAAAAATTACAAGTGTGACACTCATCTCACTTATTATATGGAACCGCATATCCTCTATTATTTACACATTAAAACCATTTTTGTTATACGAATACTTACCCAAAATAAATACCAACTTCCCTCCTAACATCAAAAAATATTTATTTCGTAAAAAACCCATCATTATAAGGATTTTGGTAAGGAGGTTTCTTGAAGAAGAGGAAACAATTTTAAAAGAGAATTTTTTATTTATTCCTCCTTCTACTTTAATAATAATAAAAAAAGATGATATAATAACCGTAATATATTATATATAATTATTTAAGGAATTATATTTTTTCATATTTTATTTTAATAAAATTTATGGGAACAATATGAGACCAGGCGCTGAGACTGCATGCGTTTCCGAGGTTCGGTGTGCCCAGAATGGTTCAGTGAAAAATGGGATGTTTTTAGTAGCATGTGTGACTGATTTTACTAAAAAAGTATAAGACTTTATAAAGTGCTTCTTGGATCACAAATTCGAGGGCACCGTTGAGTTTATAGAAGTGGCTTTACCAAAGGCACAACACAACATTTTTCGGCATAGGTCTTTTGAAGAAAACCCATAATATGAAATAACCATATAAAAAAAATTAAATAAAATTAGTTTGTTTAAAAAATTGTTATAAATCATAAATAGTATCTTTTTTTTGGAAATCTGAGACCACTGTTGACTTCTTATGGGGGTTGTTTTCATTTTTCATGCCTTACCTTGGATAGAATAGAATAGATGTGAAAGATAGTTGTTTGACATGAATGTCATTAAAATATTATAGAAAAAATATTTTCTTTTTAATTTTATGTGAAGATGAAGCAGCAGTTTCCCTTTTTTATAATCCTTTTTAGTGATCTGGGTTATTTACTATAAACCTAGAGTTTCCCTAAGGCAAAGAGAAGGTGGTTCCCTCACCGGCGATGATATATTGCATGTCGGAACTCAGATCAAGAATCAACAAATGAAGACAATATGGTTCATTATTTTTCCATGTAGGGTGTGAGTTTTTTGTTGATTTTCCTCCATCATTATTTATCCCCACATCGAACGTGGATTAGTCTAGGAATGGGATAATCCATAGGTCTTGCGTATTACGAGCCGGGTTTATTCTATTGTGGTAGTTGTTAACATATTGAGACATGTGAAAATTTAATTATTACCGCTTATTCTATAAATTATAACATGGATTGATCAAATACATCATGAACAAATCCAAGATCCATCCATTTTGGGCATTCATGTGCCTTGTCTTTATGCCTTCATCGTTATTTTATTATTTCATTTTAATGATAATAGGATCACTTCACCTTTGATATGTGGCACAACGATCCGTTTTGGGATCTAACCCTGCAACGGTACAAGTCGGAGGTAGTGTGAGGTTGTGGCTGAAGGCAGTCACTCCAACTTATTTAGGTGGAGCATAACAAGGTGAGGACCTTGGTGGGGTCGCTGGAAGAGAAGGTGGAACAAGCACGGTAGGGTCGTCGGGCCAATTGGATGGGGTAGGACGGCTAATGGAAGGGAAGCCAGTGGTAGTGGTGAAAAAATGATAGCCGACAGGGTGGCTGGCGGTGGTGAAAACCCATGGTCTAGATGGGACAACGACGGTAATGGGACTTGGTCTAGTGAGATCACATTGGCGATGGGATCATAATGGCCGACTGTGTTGACTGAGGGGGTTCTAGCTGGCATGTAGTTGGGAGACCATGGGAGCCAGGGGCAGGTGCATCCAGCGTAGGTTGTGTCCAATGGAATAAGGATGGCCCATGCAATGCTGGATGGGCTGGAGAAACTGGGCCACCCAGAAAGGCCAAGTGGGATGGACCATTCGACCAAGCAGGTCATGGCCCAATGTGCCAAGCCCATCAATCTATGATTTTTTGGGCAGACCCAGACCAATTGGGTTGCATCATGTTTTCCAAAATGGTTTCGGTCTTTTGGTCTGGGTTGGGTCGGTCCCAGACCAGTTCAGACCCGTTTTCATTAAATTGTCGGTAACATTCAAACAAAAGGTCTATTTATAAAGCCTTTTGTATTGTTGGGACCCTTGATAAGAGGTGGTATTTTTAATAGGGTTTGTAGGATATTTAGTAAGGAGAAATGTCTAGGGGGAGTTTACCACAGTTCATTCCTTGAGGTTTTAGTACGACATTACGTCCACTTACTAGATAGTAATCCCATACATAGGTGGAGTCCCAAATAGTGTTTTGGTATCCCTCCTTGGTAAAGGTGAGATCCTATATCATCCCTGATGATGTTTGGTGGGAATTTAATAGACCTCTGAGCGTAGGTAATTAGTCCTCCATTGAGTGGTATTTATCGATATGGTTTCCAGTATCCTCGGTAGAGGATACCCTATGTTACGAGTTGTATTAGTAGGGTTGTCGGTATTCTCTGAGGAGGATCACCTAAATTGTAATCTAATACAGATTGGTTTGACATTATTCTATAGGAAGTATCATTATCTGTATATCATGATCATTTCCCAGTATGTTAAATTTGGGTGGGGCTGAAATTTGCAAGACCTCTTTATGAGAGTCATTGATGACATCATAGAACATGGAGTTCGTTCTCTCGGAATGAATGTGCCTCTAGAAGAATCCTTTGGATAATGATATAAATAGTCCATGACATAGATATATTGGATGTCTTAGGGAATATTCATGACGTATCAGTACCATGTGCTCTCTGGGATACCTTTGGTAGACCTATTATACATGCTTTATATCAGATGTCTCAAGGAGTGAGATCTCACAGAACGAGCGTGCTATGAGCAGAACCATATGGATCGTTGTAGTGAATACACTTAGTATTGGAATCCTTTTTAAATATACCTTTATATTCTTGTTAAATTTTTTTTACACATATAATTGTGTTTAGCTAACAGTATCATCTTAGTGATGTTTCCTTTGTGTCCCTTTACTTTGTGTTTTTGGGTGTCCTACTATGTATTGTTTTACTCACCCATGCACAGGCTTTTCAAACACATGTAGTGTCTTGTGTAGATGGACAACACTTTGATGGAGTCCATGGTGGACCGGAGAAAGGCGGGGCTTAGAGATACCAGATAGACAAGGTGTGCTTTTGCATCTTCAGAAAGTTGTTCTATACAAATCCAATAGGTATGGGTTTTCTATATGAGAGTTCTAAGGACATGTAACTTTATATATTTTATTTTTATTTGGATTGTATTAGGGACCTGTTTACTTTCAGTTTTCAACTGTTGTACTCTATTTTTGTATATTAGTGGTATGCCTGTTTGTTTACATGGTGTTTTTTAGAACTTCTTCTTTGAGATTTGTGTGTGTGTATTGGTACTTAGAAAAATGCCTCCCATTTGTGGGATATTGATACTCGATGATAGTCTCCATCCCCTAGACTATGGGAGGTGGGTTTGGGGTAATCACAACATGGGATACACTGGGATGGGTAATAAATGTGTGGAAACTGAAGAGGTCGGTTTTACATTAAGGACCAAGATTTTGCATGTTTTGGTTTTAAGCAATAGTGTTAAATGTTTCGAGTTCGGATTTAATGCTATGGAATCTAGTGTTGGTCTGCTAGTTGATGTATCCATACCCCAAGACCCTGAATACTAATTTTTTTCTTTATAAATGAAAAAAAAGTTGAATATCAAAGGATGATGTTTCATGGATCATATAGGAATGTGTTGTGTTTTCCAAGTCCTTATTGAGTTAGAATTCCATGTATTCTCAATTGAGAGTGGTATATATTTTTTATGTAATGATGCATCCACATTGACAGTCAGGATGATTCCACCTCATGATAACAAAGATGATCTATAGGGTACCGAGATATCAGTACAATTATGTGTACTAGAGAATAAACCTTCAGGAGGTGTACCAACTATACCACCACCAGTAGAGTAGCACATTGTACTCGTAGTACCAGTGTATGAGAATGTTGGTGGAACACACTTAACAAATTTCAGTGATAGAGACCCCTCAGGTTCTACGAAGAGCTGGAATCATAGGTGGATGAGAACTGGAATGAGGTAGTGACCGAGTTTTCCATCCTGTCAGGGCACCAGCAGATCAGATGGTGGTCCTGGAGGTGGGCCTTCTACGTGGCATAACAAGGTGATGATGGAGTTTAGATTAACTGATCTTATGATGAGGGGAATTATCCATAGACATAGTTTGATAAACATTTTCAAATAATGATTTATCACTTTATATGATACGGTATAAGTGTGCCTAAGTGATTTTATAGCTCTATAAGGACGACATGTTTGTATCTGAGTATTCATTACGGCATGTCGATCTTTCCTGGTACTCGATGAATACTATAATTGCTAATTGATTAGGTGCTAAAAACTATAATCAATATGCATTTAGGGATATCCGAGATGCTATTAATAATTTATGAATTATTAAGTATTCTATGGTGATAGATAAAACCTTTTTGGTTGAATGTCCCATGGATGAGATGATACAACATGTGAATGTTAGTAGAGGGAAAGTAGGGACAGAGACCTCGGGAGAATGAAACTAACATCAATCTCAGAGACTAGATGTGTGAGATTTTCAGAGAGAAGGTCCTAAGAAATTGGATCTTTTTCTCAGGGCTTATAGGGTGAATCCTGTTAGTCTTGAGGGATGTAATGATTTTCATGTAACGGTTGGGGATATCTCTCAAGAGATTGTCTAGCCCGACATATCGATGGAAGGAAAATTCCGGATGGTCCTCTGAGGAAGATAAAATGACAGGAACACATGGATCTATTGGGTAGGAGATGTGATAGAGGAGATGGGAGATCTAGGGGAGGTTGTATACATTTCAACATGTTTCTACCACCAACCCAATGTCGTCCACACCTGGCTTAGTGAGATATATGACACGGGAGGGGACAACTACACGCATTCGAGGCATATGTCACGAGGGATTCAGGAATGATTCTATGTATAGTCTATGTTTACTCTTAGCTATTGTATAAATAGAAAGGGGTGATAATTATTCATTTCTGTCATGAGTCTTTTTCAAGACCCATAGTATCTAGTTAAACCATTGTCTTTATGCTTATGTTTGGAAATACCCTTTGTAGGATACATGATAATCAAAATTATGATGATTGTGTGATATGACCCTTCAGGTGACAGTTTCAGTTGGAACCTTTTGGTGGAAACATCGAGACTTTAAGATGTCATTATTGGTATGGATTGGTTATCAACAATCCATGATTAGATATAATATTTTATGAAAATGGTGTGGTATATCCGTAGAGATGAATTGGGGTTTTCCTCAGTTAAATAAAATGGAAACCCAGGAAGAACATGATAGACTCATGCATAAGAGGGTGCTGCCAATACACATGATTCAGATATCCTTACCATTAAAGTAGTGGATGTTACGAGTTTTAATGTCTCCATCAGTAGTGGTAGAGCATGGGGACATCTTCCCTGAAGATGTTCTAGGATTACCTCTTGATAGGGAGATAGAATTCTGCATTGTTTTACACCCTATAATGGAATAGATGTCAGTATCATCATATCAGAAGGCATACATAGATATGCACTAGTTGAGGGTGTTGTTGAAGGACTTGTAGCGTATGATATTTGTATGACCTATTGTATGAGGTTATGTGTGAATTTATAGTGATTTAACCAAGTGACTAGGGAGAACGACTAGCTGCTGCCATGGATCATTGAACTCTACAATCACTTGATACAAAGGATATGGCTAGAGTTCCACCAAGATAATGACTTGGAGATTTTCTATACTCATATGAAGGGGAATGTGTTACTAGAAGCTCTCAGAAGGAGATCTAGTTAATATTTACTAAACAAGGCATTATAGCAGTTGGACTTGTTCAAGATACCTTTATGGATGGAGATGGAGAAGCATACCTGAAGTTGATGGTTTTCACCCCTCCACTCTTAAAGTGAGGTTAGGAGGCATTACATAGGGATGACGACTATGAGGATCTACATGATCAAATGTCCACATGGAATTCCCATGAGGGATATTTAAAATGTGGGGAGCATGATTTTCATTTTGGAGGGATCACGATGATACCAGCAGTCTTACGAGAGGAGGTTTTGAAGGAGATCATGAATCCAAATTAATGGTACATACAGGTGTTTCAATGATGTACCAGGACCTTTGAAATTAGTTTGGTGGAAAGAGATGAAGAAGTAAGTAACATAGTTTGTGTCTTGATGCCTTACTTTCCAACAAGTGAAATCTGAGTATCAGGTTCAAGAAAGTATAACTCATCTCATTGAGGTGCCGTAGTGGATGTGGGAAGTGATATTGATGGACATTGTCATTGGTTTACCACATAGGTCTAGGGGAAATGATGCCATATGAGTGATCGTTGACTGACTCACCATGATGGCCCAAATCTAAGATTTTCGGGAGAAGATTTCAGTAGAGAGTTTGGGACACCTATACATCCATGATATAGTTTGAATCCATGGATTCCCTTCAACTAGAGTTGCATATTTTGATGATTGCCTTATATTCTGGTTGTATAAGGGATTGTAGTAGGTGTTTTGGACTAAACTACACTTGAGAAGAATGTTTTTCCCCCAAACGGATGACCAAAATGAGTGGTCCATTTATGTTCTAGAGTAAATTCTACTAGATTTAATTTTAATGTTTCGGTCACATTTTGGAGGATCTCCTACCTTTGGCAGAGTGTGTGTACCAAAAAAAATATACCCTCCCTCATCGGTATGGAACCATTTGAGACATGGTACTGGAAACCCTAAAGGTCACCACATTGTTGGACTGACCCAGGAGAGTCAGCACTAATGGGAATTAAGTTAGTGAAGAATACTATTAAGAAGGTTCTAGTCATCCAGGAGAAGATAAATAATACACAAAGCCATCACAAATCTTATGCGGACAGGTGACCGAGGCCTTTGAAGTTTCAGGAGGGAGACCATGTGTTCATTCGGGTCACTCATGGATGCAGGATATAGAGATTGTTCCGGGATGACAAGCTAACTCCAAGGTTCATCAACACTTTCCCAATGTTATATAGAGTTGGTGTACCACAAGGATCTACCCACGTAGTTTGACCGGGTACACAACATCCTCAATGGGTCTTATATGATGAGATATGTTCATGATTCATCACATTTCATTACTCGTGGTGACTTTTGCAGATTACCTGATAGATATTAAGGATCTACATGAGAGTATCCTTATTGGGCATCCAATTATTCGGTTGCGCATTCAGTGGTACCATGAGATTCTTCAAAAGAGAACATAAGAGCAGGAGGCTAAAAATTCATGATCAATAATCTAATGTTTTTTCATAGACTTTTTTATAGATTCTAGGGATGTAAAGACATAAGGTGGGGAGGATATAATTACTCATTCTTTTCCAAATTTTATATGTAAAATTTTTTGAGAAAATTCTGAGACCAAGAAATGATACAGTGTGCGATTTTTAGGCCCGGGGTTCCTGGAATGTTTCATAGAAAAATGTTATGTTTTTAATATCACACATGAGTGATTTTCCTAAAAAAGTAGAATAACTTCTAAACTAGTGCTCGGATCAGAAATTGAAACTCGGATCAAGCAACAACATATGACTTCAATGCGGATCTATTCATCATCAATGTCTAATACAAACCACAGATAAGGTGTGAGTATTTTTAACATTTCACCACCTTTCTTTATCCCTATGAAAAACATGGATTTGTCTATGAACGGAATAATCCACATGTTGGGCATATTGCGGGTTGGGTTTATTCTATTGCCGGATTGTTATCATATTGACACAAGTTAGAATTTAATTATTCCCTATTCATTCTTTAAACTACGCCATGTAATGGTCAAATATATCGCCAATGAGTCCAAGATCCTTTCATTTTGGGTGTCCATGTGGCTTTCCTTTATCCATTCATCGATCTTAATTTTTTTCATTTTCACGATCAGAGTATCATTGGGGTTCAATCCATGGTACAACGATCTGGGTAGGGATCCATCCCAATAGCAGTGCAAGGATGTGGAAATTCAAGGAGGTGGAACCTCCAACCATTTCAAGTGGAGCGTGATCAGGTGAGGCCACCAGCATGCCGACTAGTGGCAGAGGCCGCTCCTTTCCACGAGGGAGGCCAAGACAGGTGAACGTGGCATGAAGGATACCGATCACAACAACATGTGGTCTATGTGGGACCATGGTAGTGATGATGTGAGGTCTAGTAGGACCACATCGGTGAAGGAAAAATGGCAGTAGAGTCGCGAAAAGAAACCTAGAAGCCACTGCATGAGGCTACAACAGAGTGGGCGATGCAGGTCAATAAGTGTTAGAGGGAGAACCCATGATGGAGCCAAGGGTGTGTACTTGAAACATGGGTCAACTTCATTGAAGACAGTGGTTGACCTCATAAACCATTAGTGGTTGGAATGTGGTTGGGAAATTCATGAGCCAGGGGCATGTACGTTGAGGGTGGGATGCATCCTGTAGAGTAGGCTCAGCCCGTGCGACACTGGCCAGGCAGGTGAAACAACACCGCATAATGAGATGGACCACTCAGGCCAGTGATCCGTATTCTAGTAGGCCATCAGGATGGGTTGGTTCAAGCTGACTCAGACCAATCGTGTTGGTATGGGCCGACCGAATGAGGTCGGGTAAGACTCGGATAGGTTCAGACCTGTTTTCACGAAATTTGTCATATCTTTGAAACAAAAGGTCTGTTTGATGATCCATCTATGGAATTAGGACCCTACAAAAAGGAGGTCCCTTTGAGATGGTTTAGTTGGGATTTAGTATGGATCAATCATGGTGGGAAGTTTCCATTGGTTATTTCCATGATGGTTCAGTATGACGTTACATCCTCTTCACTGGATAGTAACCTACTCTATATGCTGAGTCCTGGATAGAGTAGTGTTATGCCTCTTTGGGAGTTGAGCGATTGTATATCACCCAAGATGGAATTTCTTTGGGAGTTGATGTGACCTATGAGAATAAAGAATTCGTACTCCATCCATTGGGCTATATATATAGGTTTGTTGGTATCCTCTATGGAGGATCCCCTATGTTTGGATCCACATTAGTAGGGTTTCCAGTATTCTCTAAGGAGGATCCCCTACATTGCAATATAATATAGATCAGGTTTTCGGTATTTGTTGGGAATGATCCCCTATCTATATATCATGATATTTGACCAGTATGATCAATATGGGTGTGTCCCAAACTAGAAGGGACCACATTACAAGTTTCTTTGATGACATTATAGCATGGGAGGTTTATTCTCCCAAAATGAAAATGCCTTGAGTAGAATCCTATGTCTAATGATATGGTTGGGATATCGAGATAATGTGTCTTAGAGAGACTGGACATCTTAAGGAAACATCGTGACACATAAATACTAGGTGTTCTCTCATATAATTTTGGTAGATATATTCTACATGCTTACAATCATATGGCTCGAGGAGTGATATCTCTCAGAATGAGCGTCCTACGAGCGAAACCATATGGCTAGTATTGGGGGAGACTGTGAGTCTTGGAGTCCTATATGAGTATGCCTATATATTATTTTTATATGTATAGTTGACATATAAATGTTTTTTTAAGACTACATCCTATTAGGGATATTTCTTTTGTGGCCCTTTAATTGTTGTTATGTGTGTCCTATTAGGTATTTTCTTACTCACCACTACATGGGATTTTCCCACACATGTCAAGTCTTGTGAAGATGATCCACGCTTTGACGGAGTCATTGGTGGAATGGGGCCAAGTGGTACCTCATGAGAGAAAATAGATTTGGTGTGATTATACGGCTTAATATATATCTTATGTACCTACCCTTTAGGTAGTGTTTGTAGAGGAGTTTTAGGGAATTCTACCTCTTTAATTTTCTTTTTTGATGGGCTTGTATTCGGGCCTTTTTACATTCAGTTTTATACTATTGTACTATGTGTTGGTATAATAGTGTTATGCATTTGTTTTACTTAGTGTTTTTAGTTTCAAAACTTTTTCTTGGATACATGTGCATGTTTATAGGTACATAGGAAAATTGCCCCCCATTTGTGGGATATGCCAACTCGGTTCAAGTCGTCATCCACAGGGATATGAGAGGAGTGCTTGGGGTAGTCGTGGCATGAGCCCAAATGGAAGGGACATGCCAAATTATGTTTTTTTAACATAAGGGAATGACCCATAACCATATACACTTCCATCAAATGGGATACAAAATCCCCATTCATGTGTAAGGTGGGCTACCCCCTGGAAAACTGATTTAATTCAATTTTTCCATTACCACCTCTCACAGTTGGGTATGATGAAAGATACAATGTTTAAATATGGTATTTATAACATAATAATATCTATGGAGTTATTATATAAAATATATTTTTTTTACATTCCATTTAATGGGTATGCGAAAATGTTTCTTGTGAGAATGACATAAAAATTCCTCATGATGTGATGCGATTCATTAACGTTTTAAAATTAAGTCATTATGGATGGGTTTAACTAAAAAATGTGATATATATGAAATATAATGATTATTTAATGGTAATATATTATTTTTCTTTATTTCTTTCAATTCATTGAGAAAATGGGAACAATGATCAGGCGTGCGTATGACATACCGTCTCTATAAATAGTTAATTTTATATCCTATTGGTATATTTTATGAAATACACTTAAAAAATATATAGTGAATATATATGAAATTTATATTAGGGTAAAAATTATAGATATAATTTAACAATAATGTAATTAATGTAACAATATATATTAAAAATACACAAAAAACGAAGCAATTATTGCCCGAAATGTGACTTTTACATGGAATTGTTAATAAAAAGGTAATAAAATGTCATAAGTAAATAAAATATTATATGATAAATATGTGTATGGTTCGGTAATATGTTTATAATTATCATATATTTATATTATAATAGGATTTAATGCGTATGAAAGTAGTCAAGACATATGGTATAATATTTATAGTCATTCTTTTATTTTTGGGAGACATATTTAAACTCAACACTCATTTCCTTCATGTGGTCTATATACTACAAATTTAAAATTTAATATCATGAATATCTTCCTTTCCATGATATTAAATTTTTTATCTTATTTTATATTATAATGGTAACTATAATTCAAAATAAAAAAAATTATGAGTTTTATGACACAATCTCATCTTTTATCAAGGTTGTGTATGGTTATGGTTCTGATGATAAAGACTTTTCATCCACCTCTAAATATACTAATACCTTTTCTTATCCCTTAGTTATTTCATTAAAATAAATGTGTTCCCTTAATTTTTCTCTTTATATGTACCTATGATTTTAATGGAATGTTTGGAAGAAAATCATTTATATTTCTCTCTTTGTTTCAAAACAAATTTTCCTTCCAAAACAATGTTATCTGAAAGTGTTTAAATTTTTTTTAGGATTATCAAAATAATTTAATAGATAATTTGATCCTAGATTAATGTTTTATAAAATGTTTATAATGGAATCTACATGTCATTTTTGACATAAATATCATTTATATTTTATTAACAATGTGAAAAACCATGTTTTTAAC
The DNA here is from genome assembly GCA_963277665.1 of Viscum album. Classification (NCBI taxonomy): domain Eukaryota; kingdom Viridiplantae; phylum Streptophyta; class Magnoliopsida; order Santalales; family Viscaceae; genus Viscum; species Viscum album. Next base: position 1,618,908,372 of record OY728125.1, read on the forward strand.
ATGAATGACATGAACATTATTTACCATTGTCATTACTACTCAATTATTTAAATATCTCTTTACATGTCTTCAAAAATTTTAAAAATGAAAATTATTTCACTAATATTTGAAAATTTTTTATATTTAAAATAATTTAATTCAATTTGAAAAGTATTTTAAATGTGTTTTTTGTTTTAAAAATATTATTTCAAATAAAGATGTATATTTTCCTCAAGAAAAGTTTTAAACAATTTTAAAGAATAATTTATTAGTATTCAATGATATATTCAATGAAATGAATTTTGAAAAGATTATGTTTTAAAACTTGATTTTCAAAGAGAAACTATTTTCCCCATGAAATGTTTTAAATGATCATTCAAAATCATTTTCAATCTATAAAGAAAATATTTGATATAAATTTTGATTTTATTGGGATATGAACCTAATATACCATTATTATTCTTTCTCGAAATGGTTAAACATTAAAATATTTTTATGAAAACCGTTTCTCTTCCCAGGAATATACCATTATAAAATTATTATGAAACACTGTTACTTTTTTATGGTTTTTTTCTATAATGAAATGATTATGAAACATATCACTCTTCAATAGGTAATGATATGATCAAATTTTTATGAAACCCACCACATTATATGGGTTATAATATGATAAATATTTTATGTCTTTATAGAAAACATAAATATGGTTCTAATTATGAGATGGTTTTGAATTATATGCCCCTCTAATGTATTGGGTAAATATTTATATCTAATAGGATATAAATGAATGTCATAGAGAGTGAATGAAGTTTAGTAAGGGAATTTCTACAATATGACGGTATTGGGAGTGAACCTTGATTACTATGATTGGTTGTAGAGTGATATTTTTCCCCAATGATATTATTTGTAATGATCCTTTACTACTACAAAAATTATGTTCTTAGCTTATGTGTATGACAAAAATCAATGTCATATGGAAATGTAACACTTTCGTTGATCATGTTCATTGATAAATTTATGATTAATGTCTTACAAACTAGAAATATTTATTCCATTACTAATGATTATGACATTTAATATTTAGGTTATGGTTTTAGAATATTATTCTCATGTTCTCACACCATTATGGTCATGTTATACTTATGTACGTCACTTTTTTACCCTTACTATGTATCTGAGCTCTCCATTTCTTATGTTTCATTTCCCCAGGTCATATATACATATATCATGTATGACAAGTCTAATAAGGGTTATAGTTATGATTAACTGATTGGGATATGATGTAGTTTACATATGAACTAGTTGTTTATGTTTCCATTTTCTAAAGGCACTATACAATTTCAATCCTTAGGCGTGTGTTTGTGCAATGAAATAAATGTTCATAAAAATGATATAATATCTATGTACGATAATCTTGGTTCACTATAAAACCTATATCATAATTTTCATCATAAGCTTCATCCCCTAATATAAAATATTATAAATAGTGAATCCATTCCATGAACAATTCATAAAAATAGGGATATATTTTCAATTTTAATTATTCTATATCAAAGAACATGATATCCAATTTTTTTTCTTTTTGAGGTTTCACTAAGTCCTAAGGATATTGACTTATCATAATAATTGGCTCACTAGAATGAAGAAATACCATGATGTTTTATTTTTCTTTTATTTTACGAGTAATGAATTTTTTTTATTTTCTATGCTCTCACTTATTCCATACTTATGTGGTTTTTTATAATAGTTCATAATTTTATACGATTTTTGGCATATTAAATATTCACATGTCTTGAAATAATTAATAGATATATCATCTAATAAAATATAAATAATTTACTAAACTCTTAAGAAATAGTTGGCCATCGCTTATAGGTGCGTATAAATGTTAGTTATCACTTATTAATACTTAAAAAACCAAGATCAAATAACTATAAAAATTTATTTAAAAAATTTGGGTTGATTTTTTTACATTATTTTCCCGTTATAAAATATACAGTGACTTCATTTATTCGTCATTCTTGACCATGAATGTCAAAATTCTATATTCATGATCAAATCCACTAACACGATCATGGTCATTTCAAATCAACGATATGGTAAAATATCTTGTTCAAATTAAAAATTCAGGTTCAATTGTTCTCCTATAGACATTCAACCATGTAGTATAAAAACATGATATTTTATTGTGACATAAAAATGAACTACATAGTTGAGTGTGTAGTTATGTTTTCAAAAAAATTTTTATATATTCACTAATTCACTAATAATTAATATGCTTTTTTTATGAAATAATGATCAACCATTAAAATAAAACTCCATTAATGTGTTTGAATCATAAAATTCCAAAATGAAGTTGAATTATAAAAAATATATAAAATGATAAAATATTATTAAAATGCAATCAATTTCCATTATTTGAAAATATGGATGGATAAATTATTAGATAGATAAATTTTAAAAAATTAAATAATAATGATTTGTCAACTTCCACACTATATTATTTTTTTATCCTATGAAAAAGATTAATGATTTCCCAAATTGGTAACCATATACAGTTTCAATACCCGATCCGCAAAGAAGGAATATATTTAATACACATTATCAAATGGATTATCAAGCTTGATCTATTAAATAAATTCCTGAATCCTATTTTAGATCTATATAAATTAATTCCATCCTAATATTTCTACATACTCTTAAATTATTACTACCTTTTTAGAAATAGTTATCTCTCATCTCAAGGGTATTTATTTATAATGTTCCTATAATTCTCAGACTAATGTATGTTTTCTTATACAATTCATGTATCTCTTATATCTCCAATCAGGTATTCTTGATTTAGTGTCCCAATATTTAGAATATAAATATTCTTAAATTATTAATAGTTGGTAACGTAAGAGTGGAAAAGTCAATGGGTGAAATGAGATGTAGCACAACAAAATTCTAAAGAAATAATATTGTATTTAATAGCATGAATAACATGCCACACCAAGCATAGAATGAATATAATTTCCAAAAACATTACAAAATATTTACCATTATAAATAAATAAAATATATTATATAACTATAAATGAATGGTATACTGAGTTTACATGAATTACAATCCACAAATACATTATTCAACAGTTTTGGTTACACGCAAGTCTGATTTTTACAAAATATTATAAATATTATTATTTTAAGTTACAATTATCTACTTGTAGTTAATTTAAAAGTTATGAATATGATAAAAATACTTATGAAAATGTGTGTTTCATAAAAATATGAAATGAATTAATTGGTTAAAAATTAATTATAAGTGAATATAAAATGTAATTGAATATAAAAGATATGATTTTATAGAAAACAATATTTTATACACCAAAAAATTTTCCTAATAAATTAAATTAATTTCTATTATAGAATGATATTAATGATATATATATATATATATTATTTAATAATATAAATTTTATATTCATCCAATATATTTTACATGTATAAGATAAAAAAACCTAACCAATTTTACACATAAATTATATATTTTTAAAGGTAGTCTTACCGCCTTTTAATAGAACACTTCTCATAAAAAATAATTTAGAGACATTAATAAATTTTATTTTAAAAATAAAATTAATATTTGGGATAATAAATTCAATATTTTCATAGGATGACTTTTTGATATTTTTATGAGATGTTTCATTTTTTCTATGAATATTAAAAAATTATGAATTTTAATTGAAAAAGTGATTTTTATGTAAATAATTTATAATATTTATTTATATTTTTAATATATTATAAAATCCGAAAAAAATATATACATCTAGTAATCTAAATTATTTCATTGTAATAATTTTTATTTAAAATTTTTATATAAACATTTAGTAATCTTTTAAACATTTTCATGTTAAAAACATGTTTTCTAGTCTTCTCTATGAGATTAATTTTAAATTAGTTTCCTCCACTTCTATGATTTGAATTTAAAAAATTTGATTCCATATTTGGAATCAGAATAATTTTTAATTTATAGTAATTTCATCATATTTTTTTTCCAAAAATATTAGTGAAGGTATATTAATTTATTTAGACTAATTAAGGTAAAAAATGAGTTTACATAGTGCTTAAAATTTAATATTATGTGGCCAAATGTCCTTCAAAATTGTAAAAACCCGATTTTATAAAACTATTTTGACCATATATCTTATTTTATATAAATTGTTTCATTATTCTTGGAACTTGATATAAGGGAGACCAGTCAGTAGTGTTTGCGTTTTTATATTTATGAGAATGATACTCCCCAAAAATAAATGGAACTCACCCCACTCACGTATTCAGACATGTCAATCACTTTGGATACTATGAATCAATCCCAAATAATATCCCAAAATTCCTAATATCATCATATAATCCACATTGTTTTATTAAATATAACCAAGGATGTCCTTTGGTGAAAACCAAAAGGAGTTACCCAAAGAAGAGGTAACACTCTTCAACCGATACTTTTTTTTATTTTTTTATCCTCATAATACATTATTTTTATATCATTATTACATAATAAAATTAATATAATAAATATTATTAGTGTTTCTTAAATTAATGGTATAACCTGTAACCACATACACTTTTAGGAAAATACACAATCGTTGTTCAAATGAACGACATTCTACCACTTCGTGAGCTGATATCATTTATTCATCCATTAACACCTATTAATGATGGGAATAATGAGGAAAAACTATTTTTATATGGTATATTTGACGTTTTTTATTTATTTATACTCCTATAATTTTATAACATATTCTTTCATACATTCAATTTTGGAAGAATACGATAACATCGTTTGTGGACGTGTGGACTACCGCCTCCTCCAAGTGATGTGATTCATTCTCACTTTACAAGGAATGTTGTATAATGTTCTTAATAAATATTTAAATTATAAATGAAATAATAATTATATTCATGACATACTTATTTTTTTGGTAATATTATATACCATTTTCTTTAAACCCCTTTCACACACTGAAAAAGTGATAACATCGTTAATGAATGTGTGGACTACAGCCTCCTCCTAGTGATGTGATATATTTTGAGTTACAAAAATTATATATAAAAGTATATATTATTTAAAAAATATGTAATTTAATATATAATGATCATTCTATAAAGTTATATGCTACTTACCTATTTTCCATAATGGCCATTTACAAATGGAAACATTACTCATGTGTGCATACGACTTAACGTTTCCATGACAATAACGTTACTTATTTTTTCACAACCATCGTCCATAGTTTTTAAAATGTATAATTTATGTATAAATATAATAATTATTTCATGATTATTTTTCTATATATTTTTAAATAATGTCTCATTTTTACTATTATCCACCTACCAATGTTATTTTTGACACATGAATTGATTATAGTCAAAAAACGTTCATAAACATCATTTATTAAGTAATTTTATATAACATGTTAATATGTGAAATAAAATTAATAATAAACTTAATTTTAAAAAAAATAGTAAATAATTTCCATATGTTCATTATAAATTATATTTTATTTTAATATCTATATTATTATAGGATGGATATGGTTATTTCATAAATTATATATCATTTTTACATATAATGTTTACTTTGAATATTATATTATTTATTGGGTTAATATTGGGAACTTGATATCATATAATCATTACGGATACTAGATAAGGCAAACTATTTGTGATACAAATTGATTATTCAATATATGAAAATTGTTTTTGAAATACATTACACAGTATGGGGACTGGTTAATACAAGCCCATAGTTGCATTGAAATTCTATTTAGAAAAATTTGCTTATTAAAAAAACCTTCACATTTTTTTCTAAGTAGTTTTAAACTATACATAGGATAGATCATGATAGTAATTCCATATGAAGAAAAAAATTCAAATGGGGTTCTACCCATATAATTAAACTATATTGAGGATATATCTTAACAATAATTACCTTGAGGATAGATCTTAATTGTTCATATGTCGAAAATTATGCATTCCATTATTAAATTTATTCGTTTTGATTGTTCTATTATTTATAATATCCAAGGTCATGTTTCATGTTCATGTGATTATTTATAAAGAATTATTTTATTATGATTTATTTATTGAATGTTATGAATAGGTAATTAAATAGTTGGCATGCCATTCAGTCATTTACCTTTCCTTAATGATAATTATTTATTGATTTATGATATATTATACTATATTAACCCTTAATGATCATTTGAGCTCACTATTTCTTTCTTTCCCTATGATATGAATAAGATATATTTGAATGGGTTTTAAAGGATTTAGTATATTTTCATTTTTTATGTGTTATTTTTTATATTCTATTCCCATTGTAAAATGGGTATCATGTATGTATCTGGTTTCCAAAATATCTAAAATGATTAGTCCTTTGGTATTTTAATATTGTACTTAATCTAATGTAAAAAGTAAAGAACTGGCTCTAGGTTATTGGAGATAAGGTCATTATATATGGAATCAGGTAAATTTTAGTAGAAAACATTGAAAAATGATTTTGGAAAACTTATAATAGGGAATATAACCCTATGATATCCTTTGAGGATTAGTGTATAAGAACATTCAAAACAAACCTTATTTATGATTTTCAGATTAAATACTGATGAAAGTTTCAATTTATGATAAATATTTCACCAGTTTTAGGATTAAATTATATGTTACATAATGTTATGATCTAATATAGTTTATGTCATTTTTTATAAATGGAACGTAAAAGAAAGAATGGTATCAATTTTTTATGGCCAATGTAGGGGTTTCCCTACCAAGAAAAGGGATATATCTCTATTTGAACTAATAAAGTTATGGATATATTAATGAATCTTAATTAGGTTATAAAAAATTTCCTTTCCGATATAGAAAAACATGTTCAATAAAATTATTATCTAATGTTGGATCACATTATATGATAGAGGCCCCAATCATTTAGTGGCACAAATGATCCAATTGTAGATGAGTAATGGATTATGTATTTGGTAATGATATTTTTAGCAATGGGATGTGGTGGAAAATAAAACGTTACACATAAAATGAATTTTGTAAATGTAAATTATAATAAATTTTGGTTTTTGATTATTAACACTAAAGAGGAAAAGAAAATATAACTCATGGAATGAAATGATTTTAAGGATATATTCATTGAAATATATTTCCCTAATGAGAAACAAAATTTTATGAAGAAAACATTTCTTATTATAATTAAAATGGAGGAATAATGTGTTTCATAGTATAAATGTACCTTTATTAGGTTACAAAGGTATGATAGAAATTTCATATATAACACAGAATGCATGATTGTCCATTTTTTAGGGTCTTAAGCCAAATATTTTAATCGAACATGTGTCCCAAATTTTTTCAAAAGATGGCTCATTATTTTCATGAGATATCAAAAATGAGAAGACAATTATATACGTCTTATAAATTCAAAGGGAATAAAAATAAGAATAGGATAGTAGGAAAAATCATGGAAATTTTAAGAAGGAAAAGAATGATTTTCTCAGATTTGATTATTGTGGAAGGAGTACCCTTGGGTAATGTATGAAAGGGTTGTGAGTTTGTTATATGCATGGAGAAAAGGTCATTAAAAAATAGGGGAAGAATAAAATACTTCTATTCAGTCTTTCAATTATTTTGAAATATGAAAATATGGAAATAAATGGCCAATTTATAATGAGAATATACCATAGAATAAGCTAAGGGATCACGATCAATCATATTCAATTGACATAACATATTTAAAATTATTAACTAACTCCTGTATTTGTATCTATTAATTTTGTTTTTAAAATAATTTTTTATGATGTTGTCCTCATATGAGTTATAAAAATATATAAATATTTTAATCTAGTACTATTTCATTATGGATTTGAGAGTATATGTTGAATAGTACCATGAGGATTAATTCCGTAGAAATTAATTTATTTGTAAAACATATGATTAATGGAAATATAAACTTTAATATGATATTGATATTGAGATAATAATGTTTTCCTTAAGAGATTATCAATATACATAATGTAAATTTGATATTACTGACTACAATGGAATTAAATAATGATTTATTGGAAAAGTGGTTATGCTATCTTTTATGGAGTCTACAACATTTTTGGATATAAGTAATATATCGAATTTCCAATGTTATACATATGTTATAAGGAAGAATCCATGTATTCCATATTGTTTTGTGGAAATTAAATAAATTCCCTTGTTTAAATAGAATACATAATAAAGGTACTCACATTTTTTGTATGTTGACGATTTAGAGCTAGTACATGTTGGTTGGAATAATGGTAAGTTCATTTTATAAATTCAATGAAATTATAATGTTTTAGATCATGATATTTTGGAAGGGACATAAGGTCAACCATTTTTTAAATTGTTTATCTTGATCTGTGTACAAGGTTTTATAGATTATTGTAATAAATCACCATATGATGCAACCCATATTGTGATATGAAGTAGAAATCATTCAATAAAAACAAATGGATAAGATTGTGATAATGAAAAAGAAACATATCATGTAATTGTATTTCCTTATATTATTAAAGAGAGAATTAATTCCACACCTCTAAGAAAAGTTTATTGAAACAATCATGTTTTCCTCTTATTATAATTTTTAATGAAATAAATGACCTTTTCCATACCACCAGTTTATGACTTATTAGTTAGTAACTTTATCCTAACCATATTATCTATCACTCTCTATTACAATTGGGACATTAATTTTCTCTTCCATGGATGTATTTTCATTTCCCACCTATGTTCTCTTATCTGGAAACCTAGTTATGAGATTATCTAATATGAATTTTATACCTACCATTATATTTTATTAAGAGTATATTGTATCAACTCTTTTACAATGTGGGTTTTCAACATTGGTATTTTGAAATGATGAACCCTTGACTACTATGATCATGTTTAAATTACAAGGACACAATTTAACTAAGGTGGGGAGAATGTAACAAACCTAAATTTTAACATAAGAATACTATATTTGATAGTATGGATGACATAAACCATCAAGAATAAAAAATAATATAACATGTAACACCCAAATCTTCCACGGTACGTTTCCCTTGGAATAATACAATAGCTTTCATTGTACGCAAATTCGAGATTCTAACACATCGCGACCAATCAAACTAGCTGTTATGAATAGTAACACTAATTTTTAAAATTTTTCAAATTATATTTTTCAAAATGTACTTCATCTTTGGAATCGGAATATCAAAATTATCTTGGGTTGAAGTTTTGATATTTTTCTGAAAACATTCAATTTTTGATAAATATTAAAAAACACTAAGTTATTGTTTAAAATAGAATTATTTATTTAAATAATTATTTATTTTATTTAAATTTATTTCAGGTCATAAAAGATAAAAAAATACATCTATATGTTCAATGTAAGTCATTAGAGTCATTTAATAATGATTATATATATATATAACTTTTATTGATCTTTTTACCGTCTTTTACCCACCACCTATGAGAATTTGAAAATTTTCCTAAAACATAATTCTACTGCTTATGTGAGTAGAATTTCAAAAATATTAGATACACGGTTAATATAAATAATTAAAATGTATTTTAATAAGAGGAAAATAATTTTTGGTCAATAGTAACTTTTGAATTTTATTTACCACGGTTAAAAGTAAATAGGTTAATTACGGGTAAAAATGATATCATAATCACCCGAAAAAATTACATAATTCTATTGGATAAGAATATTTAGAACAAAAAACCATTACGAATAAAATATGAATCTTTTTGGTCTACTTGGATTACATTAAGACATTTACTTTTATTTTATTTAAAAAAGAGAAAAAAGTGTAAAATTCAATGTTTAATAACTAAACCATTTTTAATATAGGACTGAACACAAGATAAATTCAACTATAATTATTAAATAGAAAGATAAAATGATTTCATACATAATAGTATTTTATTTATAATTTATAGAGATTATATAATTTAATTTATGTATGGCACAATGATGATACAATAATTGTTTTATTAATGATATATTAAAATAATTGATATTATAAATATCCAAATAAATCAGATTTGAGACTTTAGATGAATGAAACTAATTTTATATTTTAATATGACATTTTAGGGTTGATTAAATAAATTTTATTCTAAGAAATCATGTTGTTATTATTTTCAAAAAATCCAAATACTAAATAGTGTCAACATTGATATAATTGAGTTTTTTAAACAAATACTATATTATTAATGTATATAATATTCCTAAAAATCCATAGTTCGGAAAAATGACATATATAAGGTTATACAGATCAATAATTAACCACCTTGGGTTCTCTTGGATGTTTATTGTTTGTTTATTAACCATATAATAAAAAAATACAAAGAGAATTGGTAAATGTCAAACTATATAACTAATAGTTATATATAAAAGATAACTATAATATGATAAAATAAACATGTATAAAACATATTATTTGAGAGTTTTAGACCCATCCCCACCTTATCTTATAAATAAATAATTTTTGGGCCATTAGAAACCAAAAATTATTTTATTATAAAATAATATTTCAATCCTTTCCTAAAGTGAACCTCACCTCTCTTGTAAAGGGCACGTCACCTTCTCTTAATTTGACATCTCCAAATCCATTCGGCTTGCCAAAACCTACCCAAATATGCCCCCAAATTTCCTCCTTTAATCGTAGAGGCCTTCCTCTTGTCATAAATCCATCCTAAAGAGCCATTTTTCTCAAATCAAAAGAAATAACCCGAAGAAGACATAAATATTTCGTCACCTCATTCAAGTTATTTTCTTCTTCCACTTCCATTTTATTTGATGTTTCCATTATACAATAATAACTCCAATATATTATAAATATTGTGATTTTATTATAAAAATGGTACATCCATATTCATTATTCTATCCATCATATGAATGAAAAATACACCATACATGCATAAGTACAGCTTACCATCTCCACGTCGTGGTGTACTTTGTTATTCAAACACTTCATTTTTTGGATGGGTATAATAATGTGTATAACTAATGTAAATAATAAATATAACATGCTAATGATTCTGTATTTATTATATACCATCCAATTAAATATGATTTCACCATCAATTTAATGATATTGTTGTTCGTGCGTACATACGGATTACCGTCTCCACGAACACGATGAGATTATTTCTCCATCATAATCATTAAAGAATTATTTTTATTTTATGATTAAAAACCTTTTTTTAGAACCAAACATCATTATTTATATGAATCAAATACATCCTATATATAACAAACATGTCTTACGTAACCAAGATTATTAAGGAAAAAGAATCAGTTAAACACCTGAAACGATACTACTATTGAAATATTATTAAAAAAGCAATATTAGAAGGTCATATATGATATCATATTTATGTATATATTTCATTTATAATTTAATAACAATGATTTATCTATTGTAACATAATTTAATGTACCTACTACCAAGGAATAGTACAAGGTAAGTGTTAATTTTACAATCTCTTTATTATCTGAGGTTTTTTTACATAAGTATCTACTGGAACCTATTTATCATCCACATCTGTGTTTTCATAAAAATGTAATTCAATTTTTTTACTATTTACTATACAATGGTTAAATGACATTTATACCCTTATTTGACCATTATTGTTTTGAAATGAATCTTTACGTCATTTTCCAAAAAAGGTACTTTATAACCGTTTCATCCAAATTAAGGTATGAATGTCTTTTTTTAACTTATACGGTGGCTGTGGCTATTTTCCACCGTTATATCATCATCGAAGCATACCATACAAGCTTATAAGAATATTTTAAAAATATATTTTTTCTTTTATAATTATATGACTTTTAAATGTTTTCAAAATAAAAAGTGATACTTCTCTAAAAAAGTTTTAATTTCATCTATGTTAACATCATTTGATGGATTTTAATAATTTTATATGTTGATTTATTACGATAAAAAACATCCATATTGTATTGAAGATATTGTGATACTTTTGAATATAGATGTGTTATTTTTACACCATTCATGGTTTATTGATAATGTATTGACATTTTGTATGATAGTTTTAATACGAATGTTTATGTTGTGTTTAAACCTTTTAAATATTAGAAATACATTGGAATTTGTAAGTGGCGGGTGGAGGCCGCTATAACTCCTCGACGAATCGATAAGCTTCATGAGACAAACTAGTGTCTTGAATAATCTCTTGACAAATATTATTTGTAGTCTTGGCACAAGGCCTTGACTATGTGGTTATGATGTTTGGAATTATGCATTCCATCATTATGAAAGTGGTTATTGATATTGCATGTGATTATTAGACTAGTAGAATATCCCTATGAAAAATTAAATGGAAATATTTGTTTTTATCTTTCCTATATTATTTTTATGTATAAGGTTAAAAGGATTTTGTTTTAGTCTTATAAATTTCCTTAAATGTTTATTCTAATTTATGAATTATTATGCTATATTGTTATCCTTACTGTGCATATGAGCTCACCAATTACTACATTTTATTTTTCCAAGGATGTGAAGAAGTATTTTATGATTTACCTGTATATATATGCTAGGTATATAAGTGTGTTCAAAAGAGGACAAATTTTTTGCATGTTTTTATTTCATGATGTAATGTAAAATATATGAATGTATCTAGTAATTTCAAGACTACTAAACTGACCAGTTATTCAAGACACGATTATTTGTGTCATGAAAATGCTATGTAATAATTTACTGACTCTGGGTAACTGTGGTCGGGGTGTTACATTTGGTATCAGAGAAGTTTAGTAAAAACCATGGAAACTAGATTTAGAAAAACTCGGATTAGAGAACATTACCATAATATAGACTTTAAGGATTAATATATAATATCATCCTATAATTTTGGTATTGTAGTGATTTTTTGAGTTTTCCATGAAATAAATCCCTATCTAGAGATGACTAGGTAGAGGCGGATTTGGCACAGATGTACCTAGGGGTAAAACCCAAAAACACCACTTTGAGCTAAACTCGAACAGGAACTGGTACCTGACAACGAGCCTTGCTGTACTCTTGGTTACGACACTCCTAGGAGATATGATTAGGATAATTATCATTTAATTTAAAAACAATTATGAAGGGTTTATGAGTATATACTTCCTCAAAGATAACATTTTTATTATTATGTATTATATCCAAAAACTATTCAATTTACGTTAAGTGTTTTACATGATTGGAATTATGTATTGTGATTCATAAACTAATCTAGTGTATGACATTATTTAGAAATGGCGCCTCATGGAAGGAATGAAAACCATATCAACGCATGTAATATATGTAGGAATTCCCCTCCTAATCAAGATAATTATTGTGGTGATGGTGAAGTAACTAGTGTTGATCATCTTATCACCATACTTGGAAAACTCACTCGGGTTATGAATAGTAACCTTACCCATATAAATCACCCTAATCCAAAACAAGGAGGTTCAATTTCAGTCGGCTTCATGAGGAAACAACAACCAATATTCAATAGGAGTACAAATCTACTAGTAGCCGAGCAATGGATGAATACCTTATAGAAAATATATCTTGCTTCGGTGAGTAATGAAAGGGAAAAAGTTTCTATGGAAGTTTATCACCTCACGGGAGATACAAATCAATGGTGTTCATTAATCAAAAACACAATGTAAGATGTAGAAGTATCGAACATGGAATGGAGATACTTTAAAAATATTTTCTTGAAAAAATACATTCATCGTGACCATCGAGTGGATATCGAAGACAACTTCTGTGTCTGAGGCAAAATAATGATTAGAATGTCGCAAAGTATAAGGCTAACATTACAAGGTTATCAAGGCATGAAAAAGCTTATATACGTAACCCAAGGAGAAATATTGATCGATTCTTTCACGGGTTCAAACAATTTCTCTATTGAGCATTAGTCTCATAATCCTTCTCATCACATGAAGATATTGCCTCATCCACTATCAAGATAGAAAATAAATTCTATAAGTGTTACGACTTTAATGAAAAGAAAGAGAAAAGGAGATCTATTAAACACTCTAGAAATGGAAATATGGATAAGAGGGGAATTTTTGAATATACATCATGCGGTAAATGTGGGATGAAATACCCCGGTACATGTATAAGGCACCGGCCTTAAACCTTACTTAATATTGAATTAAATGAATAATTCACGTTGAGGATCTTTTCAGGTTTAGAGTTTTAGAGAATTAGAACATAACTATTACATCTCAAAAGATTACAAAGTAGACACTTCTACCAAGTTTCAATAGAATAAACAAAAAAAACTCTTAAAAAGAAACATGTCTAATTCTATGTTTTATAAAGCATGACTTTCCCTTGATCCCATCCTTGACCCTATTCCACATTAAGTCCTGTGAAAAACATTTCAAAAAAACTTGGGGTGAGCACAAAAAGCTCAGTAAGGGATACACAAAGAATGAAAATTGTTAGTTTATCAAAACAACAAGTAAACCATGTATACTTTATCAAAGTAATACTTTTGACCTTTATGAAGTAATAAAAACTCTTCACTGAATAAAGTATCATTACTTACCTTTTTGTAACCAAAGGATTACCATAAAACCCATATAAAGAACACATAGAATATATAAAGGTAACTTGGGACATAAACATACTTAAGTGGAATAACCATACGGTTGACTTCCACACATATCACTTAATGGAATAGCCATACGGCCAATTTCCATACATACTTAATGGAATAGCCATACGGCCGACTTCCATACCCAATGCATTGGAGGTTATAACGTAACCACCCGTCCTGGTATTCACGGCACCACCCGTCATATGGTTTATAACGTAACCACCCGTTAAAATGTCCAAGTACCAATATAAAATCATAAAACATAAAACCAATATAAAGGAATGAAAACATTTCCACATTTCAATCACAATATATCATAAATATATTGACATAATAGAATCTTTTATCAAAACCATTTTCAATACCAAAATACATAAAAGAGTATATGGTATTTATTTTATTTTAAAAACATTGCGGCTTGTTGAGGAAGCCAAAGACCAAATAATACTCGCGGCGGCGGAAAAGGTCGTTGTCACCGCGTACGTTAAAAAAACATTCCTTTTTGTCATTTAGTAAAAAGCTTCGTAGAAAAAGATTCCTTTTGTATAAAAGTAAAAGTCAAAGGAGTTTATACACCGTATAAAATAAAGTTGTGTATAAAACGAAATATTCCTCAATGAAAGGAGATTGAGACGAAGTCCCTTACCTTGGGTCCGACTTGACTCGATCGTTCTTTAACGTCCTGAATAATAAATTTGAGTTAATTTATATTTGATTAAGAACCTTTTTAAAGTTCATTATTCCTTTTATATCACTTATTGCCATGTTATAAAAATTATTTAACCATTTAAATTAATAATGTTTGTTTTGTCAATATTTGGTTATTATGTCGAAAGTGGACTTCTTACAATTACATTTTGTTCATGTGGTCAAAAGTTCTTTATATCCAGAATGAAATTCCCGATTTGGATATAATATGTATCATATATATCCATCATATAAATGTATTTATAATGTTACATAATCATTTAGAGGTATGAAATGAAATGCACCGTTCATGGAGATGGTAAGTCGTACGTACGCATGAACGCTACCTTCATTTCTTTGTCATATTAATGGAATTAAAACTAAATGAGAGGTATGTATATTTTAATTCCAGAATTATATTCATCACTTAGATATATCATTAATTATATATATCCATTATTTACATGTACTTTTAATAGTACATTACATTTGGGGATAAGAAATGAAATGCACCGTTCATGGAGACGGTAAGCCGTACGTATGCATGAACGCTACTTTCATTTCTATCTCATACTTTAATGGAAAGAAATAATAATGATATAGAGGTATATTATAATTCCAGTATAACATCATATATAATAACTTTAAATCCATCCTTTACACGTCCCACATATGGCATTAACGAATCACATCACTTTGAGGGGGCGGTAGTCCACACTTCCTTAAATGAAGATATCGTGTTTACCCATAATGGAAACCATAAAGGTATTCCAAAAATGAAAAATACAGAAGCTTAAAGAAAACATAAACATATTATATATCATATATAAAAATAGTGACATCATAATGGACACCCTTGAAGGTGTTAAATGAGTATTGAACAATCATCGTTTCAGGAGGCAGAATTTCGCCATCCACAGAAACCGTAAGTTCTTTAACCATTTGATGTATTTGTGTGAGAGTGTAGCTCAAATAAATATTATAAAAACATCCTAGTATATTTAATATACCGGTGTTGTTACAAAAGAAGTAAATAAAAAGAGTTTAGAGGGTTGGAGAAGCAAAATAAAACAAATGAACAAGAGACAATGAATTACCTTTAAAAGTGTAACTCCCTTTTGATTTGAGCCTAAAGGCTTCCTTTGAAAGGATTCTTCCCAAAGGGAATCCTCTAGGATGAGGAGAGGGATGTGGAGAGAGTAATTGGGCAGGGGTTGGCCGAGCCAAAGGCTTTAGGATTGTGTGAAATGAGGTAGAGGTGGGGGCCTTTTATAAGAGGAAAGGAGGGGCACTTTTGGAAAGTAAAGAAATATTACTTTATTTGAAAATGTGTTTCGGTTTTAAAAGGTCCCACATTGATATAATTCGTGGATATGGTGATAAGGGTTCGAAATCCACTCATCCAATTGGTTTTGTACATGTTTAGGTTTTAGATTTTTCATTATCTTTCCCTTTTATTTAAATCGTCAAATAATGATGTCATCGCTGCATCATTAATATGTCATATATAATTTACTTTAGTTAATGTCTAAAAATTATAAAAAAATACTATGATGTAGGAAAGCTTTTTAGCTTTCCAATGACTATTTATAATCAAAATTTGGACATGTATAACCCCACTAAAATATTATTTTAGTAAAACAATTTATGTTAGTGTCATTTTCACTTTAACATTAAATAAAAATATATTAATGTCATTTTCCAACTAAAGTGGCTCCATGGGGTCCCCAAGTTAGACCAGGGCTTGTCTTGGTCTGCCATGACTCACCCAATAGGTGTAGGACAAGTGTCATGGTGTTTTCACATTCTTATAATACCATTTTTACCATAAACTACACTAATTACCTCTAATCGCGATTAATGAAAAAAAAAGTTACTATTCACCAAAAAATTAATTTAATCTCATTGAACCACATTTTACTTCTTAATGACAACCATGTATGTCGGATTTTCAAAATTCAATACACATTAGTGGTAGACTTTCATTTAACTGAAAAATCAGTTTGCTTGATTACCACTTAGTGGTTTCACTATTCATCAAAAATTGAAGTTTTTCAGAAAATTATCAAAAATTCAACCTAAGCTATATTTGATATTACGAATTCAAAAATGAATTCCATTTTACAAAATTCAAAACATGTAAGTCAAATTAATTAATTTAATAATTAATTCCCGCTGTCATGACAAATAGCGTGTTTTTATGAAACAATAAGTATCAAAAGATTGACACCAGTTTAAGTCCAATTTCAAAGTGAAATTGATTCCAATGACCACCATTGGATTAACTGGTAAAAATATTTTCTAATTTCACTTAAAAACCAAATCAAAAGATAATCTAATCATATAAATAAATTAGATTAAAAGAGGTTTTGAATTAAAACACAACATTTTACACTATTCATTAAAAAAATGAACTTTATCGGAAAAATACAAAAAAATTACACAAAGTAAAATTTGATGTCCCCATTCTTAATAAGAGTTTTATTTGGTCCAAAAGAATGTATAAGAGTGATCAAAACTATATTTAATGACGGTTCACCATTAAAAGGTGATAAGTGAACCTTTAGTGAAAATTAGAGTATATATGCCTAAAATTGAACTCTTTCCATATTTTAAGCCTTTATCTTTTATTGGGTAAATGTATAAACATTTAAAACATATCTAATAATATTTTTGTTATTTATATCCATTCCCACCAGTACAACGACTACTTGTTAACTAACATTTAAAATAATATTATTTTATTACTTGTGTGCTACGTAAGTTTCAAAGAAACTCATCGTTGGGTATCGGGTACGCTATCGAACATAGCAACCCCTTTAAAATAAAATTAATATTTAATTTGTAAATATTAATAAATATGAAAATTCTTTATTCTTTATTTACCTGGGATGTTACATCCTTCCCCCCTTTTGGGAATTGCATCCTCGCAATTTTATTCACTTATCAAAATAAGTGGGGGTATTTATCCCTCATATCATTTTCAGATTCCCACGTTGCCTCTTCAATCACATGGATTTTCCACAAAACCTTTACCTGACGAATCACCTTATTCCGTAACACCTGCTCCATGTGGTCAAGAATCTGGACCGGTTGTTCCTCATAAGATAGGTTCTTTTCCAGCTGAACTACCTCTGGACTCAAAACATGAGATGGATCTGGCATATACTTTCTCAACATTGAAACATGAAAAACATTGTGTACCTGAGATAAACTAGGAGGTAAGGCCACTCGGTATGCAACTGATCAAACTCTCTCCAGAATTTCATATGGTCCAATAAGCCTTGGACTCAGCTTTCCTTTCTTACCAAATCTCATCACACTTTTCCAAGGAGAAACCTTGAGAAAAACATGATCACCTACCTCAAAAGATAGATCCTTCCTCCGGTTATCCGCATAACTCTTCTGCTTGCTCTGAGCTATTCTCATGTGTTTCTGAATCAAATGAACTTTTTCTGCCATCTCTTCTACCAATTCTAGTCCCATCAACTTCCTTTCACCCACTTCATTCCAAAATGCTGGAGTTCGACACCACTTCCCATTTAATGCCTCAAATGGTGCCATCTGTATACTGGAATGAAAACTGTTATTATAAGAAAACTCAACCAAAGAAAGATGTTGGTCCCAACTTCCCTGATAATCCATAGAACAAGCTCGTAGCATATCCTCCAATGTCTGAATTGTTCGTTCTGACTGCCCATCTGATTGAGGATGAAAAGCTGTACTAAAATTTTAATTCAGTACCCAACGACTTCTAAAGGCCTTTCCAAAAGATAGATGTGAACCTAGGATCACGATCAGATACAATGGAGAGAGGAACTCCATGTAACCTGACTACCTCTTTAAGATACAAACGGGAAAGTTGATCTAGTGATAAAGTATCTCGTATAGCAAGGAAAAGAGCAGATTTAGTCAAGCGATCAACAATAACCCAGATTGCATTATTACCTCGAGATGTCTTCAGTAATCCAACAACAAAGTCCATAGATATATTCTCCCATTTCCACTCTGGCACTGGTAAAGGCTGAAGCATCCCTTTCGGTAACTTCCTCTCTTTTTTAACCTGTTGACATGTCAAACACTTCACAGTAAAATCAGCAATATCTCTTTTCATTTCATCCCACCAGTAATACTCCCGCAGATCTCTGTATATCTTAGTACTGCCAGGATGAACTGAAAACGGAGAACTATGAGCCTCACATAACAACTCATTCTTCAACTGTGAATCACAAGGCACACATAATCTCTTCCCAAACCTCAAAACACAAACACAAACTTATCCAAGAACTCATGGAAAATTTTATTCATAAGGTCTATGAATACAGCAGGTGCATTGGTTAACCCAAAAGGCATAACTACAAATTCATAATGGCCATATCTAGTTTGGAACGCAGTCTTCGGAACGTCTGCTTCTTTTACTTTCAACTGATGGTACCCAGACCTCAAGTCAATCTTCGAAAAATACTGAGCTCCCTGGAGCAGATACCACTTCATTCGATGGCCCAACATCTGCTGAAGTTGTTGCAAAGGATTTCACCACCCCTTTCTGCTTGTAGTCTAACTGCTTCCCATCACTCAAGCTCTTTGTCGGACACTCATTTGCATAGTGACCCATCTCATTTCACTTATAACATCTTACCGTTGGCTTTTCATTTCCTGCTTGATCATCTTCCTTACAGTTACGAGAAATATAAACAGACTTACCACACCGAAAGCACTTACCAGACTTGGATAAACATTCTCCAAGATGCATTTTACCACACTTCTCACAGGATGGATATTTGGTTTTCTTACCTCCTTGCTTCTTTGATGAATTCTTCCCCATTGCCTGCCAACTTGACCTCTTATTCTATTGTTTGTCATAGAACACCTGATCATCGGAAAACTCCATTTCCACCTTCTCCGCACATCGAACAAGTTTTTCATAACATTTGAACTGACGAGAAGCTAAAGCCCTTCGATACTTTGGCTTTAACCCTAAGTAAAAATGGTTTATTTTACTATCAAGATCTCGTATGAAGTTTGGAGCATACCTTGCCAATGGAGTGAACTTTTCTTCATAAGTAGCCACTGAATCATCCTCCTGCCTCAATTCTAGGAACTGTTTTTTCATTCTAAGACGAACCACCTTAGGAAAATATTTCTCAAGAAACATACCTTTGAATTCGTCCTAGTGAAGATCCTCAATATCATCACTATCCCTTATATTTTTCACCATCGACCACCACTGATCTGCTTCACATTCAAAACGGTAAACAGCAAGACTAACCTTTTGATGTTCTGAACACCCCATGACATCAAAAATCTTCTCCAGTGCTTTAATCCATCCTTCATCTTGCACAGGGTCAGATGATCCTCTGAATGATGGGGGATGTTGCCTCATGAAATGTTCCACCACTGACATGTTCCTATGTGGTTGATCTGCCTGATCTCGTGCATGGATACCACCACCATTTATAACCTGAGTCAACTGTGCCATCACTACAACAAACTGTTCAGTTCCGATTCCGACTATCTCAGGTTGCTGATTTGGAAGGTTATCTTTCTCCTGATGTCGTCCCAACATAGCTGCTTTGTTTCGTCTGCGGAAAACCATTCTGAACACAGAAATATCTTAGGCGAAGCAACATGGTAATCTGTAAATGCTATATCATTTCAATCATATTATAATTTAACACTTTTCTAACTCCTAAAGTTGTCTAAACCGACCTCTGATACCAACTATAAGGCCCCGGCCTTAAACCTTACTTAATATTGAATTAAATGAATAATTCATGTTGAGGATCTTTTCAGGTTTAGAGTTTTAGAGAATTAGAACATAACTATTACATCTCAAAAGATTACAAAGTAGACACTTCTACCAAGTTTCCATAGAATAAACAAAAAAAATTCTTAAAAAGAAACATGTCTAATTCCATGTTTTATAAAGCATGACTTTCCCTTGATCCCATCCTTGACCCTATTCCACATTAAGTCCTATGAAAAACATTTCAAAAAAACTTGGGGTGAGCACAAAAAGCTCAGTAAGGGATACACAAAGAATGAAAATTGTTAGTTTATCAAAACAACAAGTAAACCATGTATACTTTATCAAAGTAATACTTTTCACCTTTATGAAGTAATAAAAACTCTTCACTAAATAAAGTATCATTACTTACCTTTTTGTAACCAAAGGATTACCATAAAACCCATATAAAGAACACATAGAATATATAAAGGTAACTTGGGACATAAACATTCTTAAGTGGAATAACCATACGGTTGACTTCCACACATATCACTTAATGGAATAGCCATACGGCCAATTTCCATACATACTTAATGGAATAGCCATACGGCCGACTTCCATACCCAATGCATTGGAGGTTATAACGTAACCACCTGTCCTGGTATTCACGGCACCACCCGTCATATGGTTTATAACGTAACCACCCGTTAAAATGTCTAAGTACCAATATAAAATCATAAAACATAAAACCAATATAAAGGAATGAAAACATTTCCACATTTCAATCACAATATATCATAAATATATTGACATAATAGAATCCTTTATCAAAACCATTTTCAATACCAAAATACATAAAAGAGTATATGGTATTTATTTTATTTTAAAAACATTACGGCTTGTTGAGGAAGCCAAAGACCAAATAATACTCGCGGCGGCGGAAAAGGTCGTTGTCACCGCGTACGTTAAAAAAAATTCCTTTTTGTCGTTTAGTAAAACGCTTTGTAGAAAAAGATTCCTTTTTTATAAAAGTAAAAGTCAAAGGAGTTTATACACCGTATAAAATAAAGTTGTGTATAAAACGAAATATGCCTCAATGAAAGGAGATTGAGACGAAGTCCCTTACCTTGGGTCCGACTTGACTTGATCGTTCTTTAACGTCCTGAATAATAAACTTGAGTTAATTTATACTTGATTAAGAACCTTTTAAAAGTTCATTATTCCTTTTATATCACTTATTGCCATGTTATAAACATTATGTAACCATTTAAATTAATAATGTTTGTTTTGTCAATATTTTGTTCTTATGTCGAAAGTGGACTTCTTACAATTACATGTTGTTCATGTGGTCAAAAGTTCTTTATATCCAGAATGAAATTCCCGATTTGGATATAATATGTATCATATATATCCATAATATACATGTATTTATAATATTACATAATCATTTAGAGATAAGAAATGAAATGCACCGTTCATGGAGACGGTAAGCCGTACGTACGCATGAACGCTACCTTCATTTCTTTGTCATATTAATGGAATTAAAAATAAATGAGAGGTATGTATATTTTAATTCCAGAATTATATTCATCACTTAGATATATCATTAATTATATATATCCATTATATACATGTACTTTTAATAGTACATTACATTTGGGGATAAGAAATGAAATGCACCGTTCATGGAGACGGTAAGCCGTACGTACGCATGAACGCTACTTTCATTTCTATCTCATACTTTAATGGAAAGAAATAATAATGATATAGAGGTATATTATAATTCCAGTATAACATCATATATAATAACTTTAAATCCATCCTTTACATGTCCCACATATGGCATTAACGAATCACATCACTTTGAGGGGGCGGTAGTCCGCACTTCCTTAAATGAAGATATCGTGTTTACCCATAATGGAAACCATAAAGGTATGCCACAAATGAAAAATACAGAAGCTTAAAGAAAACATAAACATATTATATATCATATATAAAAATAGTGACATCATAATGGCCACCCTTGAAGGTGTTAAATGAGTATTGAACAATCATCGTTTCGGGAGGCAGAATTTCACCATCCACAGAAACCGTATGTTCTTTAACCATTTGATGTAGTTGTGTGAGAGTGTAGCTCAAATAAAAATTATAACAAAATCCTAGTATATTGAAGATACTGGTGTTGTTACAAAAGAAGTAAATAAAAAGAGTTTAGAGGGTTGGAGAAGCAAAATAAAACAAATGAACAAGAGAGAATGAATTACCTTTAAAAGTGTAACTCGCTTTTGATTTGAGCCTAAAGGCTTCCTTTGAAAGGATTCTGCCCAAAGGGAATCCTCTAGGATGAGGAGAGGGATGTGGAGAGAGTAATTGGGCAGGGGTTGGCCGAGCCAAAGGCTTTAGGATTGTGTGAAATGAGGTAGAGGTGGGGGCCTTTTATAAGAGGAGAGGAGGGGCACTTTTGGAAAGTAAAGAAATATTACTTTATTTGAAAATGTGTTTCGGTTTTAAAAGGTCCCACATTGATATAATTCGTGGATAAGGTGATAAGGGTTCAAAATCCACTCATCCAATTGGTTTTGGACATGTGTAGGTTTTAGATTTTTCATTATCTTTCCATTTTATTTAAATCGTCAAATAATGATGTCATCGCTGCATCATTATTATGTCATATATAATTTAATTTATTTAATATCTAAAAATTATAACAAAAATACTATGATGTAGGAAATCATTTTAGCTTTCCAATTACTATTTATAATCAAAATTTGGACTTGTATAACCCCAGTAAACAATTATTTTAGTAAAACAATTTATGTTAGTGTCATTTTCACTTTAACATTAAATAAAAATATATTAATGTCATTTTCCAACTAAAGTGGCTCCATGGGGTCCCCAAGTTAGCCCATGGCTTGTCTTGGTCGTCCATGACTCACCCAATAGGTGTAGGACAAGTGTTATGGTGTTTTTGCATTCTTATAATACCATTTTTACCTTAAACTACACTAATTACCTCTAATCGCGATTAATGAAAAAAAAAGTTACTATTCACCAAAAAATTATTTTAATCTCATTGAACGACATTTTACTTCTTAATGACAACCATGTATGTCGGATTTTCAAAATTCAATACACATTAGTGGTAAAATTTCATTTAACTGAAAAATCAGTTTGCTTGATTACCACTTAGTGGTTTCACTATTCATCAAAAATTGGTTTTTCAGAAAATTACCAAAAATTCACCCTAAGTTATATTTGATATTCCAAATTCAAAAATGAAGTCCATTTTACAAAATTCAAAACATATAATTCAAATTAATTAATTTAATAATTAATTCCCGCTGTCATGACAAATAGCGTGTTTTTGTGAAACAATAAGTATCAAAAGATTGACACCAGTTTAAGTCCAATTTCAAAGTGAAATTGATTCCAATGACCACCATTGGATTAACTGGTAAAAATATTTTCTAATTTCACTTAAAAACCAAATTAAAAGATAATATAATCATATAAATAAATTAGATTAAAAGAGGTTTTGAATTAAAACACAACATTTTACACTATTCATTAAAAAAATGAACTTTATCGGAAAAATACCAAAAAATTACACAAAGTAAAATTTGATGTCCCGATTCTTAATAAGAGTTTTATTTGGTCCAAAAGAATGTATAAGAGTGATCAAAACTATATTTAATTACGGTTCACCATTAAAAGGTGATAAGTGAACCTTTAGTGAAAATTAGAGTATATATGCCTAAAATTGAACTCTTTCTGTATTTTAAGCCTTTATCTTTTATTGGGTAAATGTATAAACATTTAAAAACATATCTAATCATATTTTAGTTATTTCTATCCATTCCCGCCAGTACAACAGCTACTTGTTAACTAACATTTAAAATAATATTATTTTATTACTAGTGTGCTACGTAAGTTTCAAAGAAACTCATCGTTGCGTATCGGGTACGCTATCGAACATAGCAACCCCTTTAAAATAAAATTAATATTTAATTTGTAAATATTAATAAATATGAAAATTATTTATTCTTTATTTACCTGGGATGTTACAACATGCCTGAAGGGAATGTGAGTGTCTTACATGTTTGGTGATAAAAGGACACCAATCTCAGGATTGCAAGTGGATGAAAGAGGTTGTCAATGTTGAATGATACAATTGTACTAAAAAGGGTAATTATGAAAATGAATGTCCTAAGAGCCAAAGAAACTTGCCTCAGAAAAGGAAAAGGGAGAAATTTAAAGCATATAACATCACTACTTCCGAGGTTGATTCTCTGAAAGATGCGGTGGAATGAAATTTACTGGTTTCCTCAAGTTAACCAATGCTTTATTTGATTTTGGATCATCACATTGTTTCTTATTTTTTCAGTTTTCTATGAAAATTAGATATTTCCAATTTTATTTAACAAGGGAGTTATCTGTCAAAACTCTTAAGGTAAGTATCATTACAACAATGTTTTGTGAATCAGTTCCCATTAGGGCATATAGATTTTTTTTATCTACTAATCTCGTCATCATACCCATGCATGAATTTGATATAATCCTTGGTATGGATTGGATTTTGGACCATTATGGGAAAATTTATTGTAAGAATAAAGAGGATATAATTTTCGATGATAATAAAGAGTAGCTAATATTTAGAGCATTTTAATGGCCCGAGCCTCTCCAGCAAATTCCTTTGTTGAAAACAAGGTCATGAAGTGTTATGGAGAGTATAATGGACTTTTACCACACTTTTCAGAATGTTGTGAATACACGCCGTGTAGTGTGAGTACACTCCATGTACTACCTTGCCGAGTATACCCTGTGTTGAAGTCGTGTCCTTTCCGTGGGAAATAAATAATTACAAGCCGTGTAGCCCATCCTACACATCGTGTAGTTTCTCCCCACGTACACGTTACCCTCAAACAGTGTGTTGACCAATCAACGGTCGTGTGCTGTGTTGAAGCCGTGTTGGAAGCCGTGTGGCGACGATGTAGAATGGCCGAGTACACGCTGTGTACTAGGAAGTACACACCGTGTAATTTTGTTTTTCTCGCCTATAAAATGAGGGGGCCTATACTTATTTTCATATCATTCCACTCCTCCCCTTTCCTTCGAGTAGAGCCCTCCTAAAAGATTCTAAAGCTTCTTTCTTCCATATCTTCTTGGTCTTAGCTCCGATTTACGATCTGTCAACGGCCATGAGATCATAAAGACGAGGCGGAACTTCTGATCTTGGATTGGTTTTTTTCCCTTTTGTTATGTTTACCATTATTTACCCTTTTGTAATGTTTTGAATTGAATAGGCTTATGCCTACTGAAAAGCACGGTCGTTGGGGGCCTTTTCTTGTGCAATTAAATGTTTCCTTATCCTTCTAGACCATTTTATGGAATCCTTGTGGAATATGGAAATTGGTTAATCACGTAATGTTGGCTGATTAAATGAATATCTGAAACTGTTGTGTGATCACCCCGGTTGAACAGAATGGAATAATGACCATTTGGGTGTTGGTTTGGTTACGTGGTGTGTGAAAGGGGGGGGGGGGTGAATCTTGGGTCATTACAAGTAGGATGGGCTGTGGGGCTGCAGTAAATGATATTAATAGGTCAATGATTTGGAATGATCCTTGTTTTGTGATACGGTTGTGGAAATGTGGTTATAATGGAATATGGGTTGCAGTAATGTGTTATGATATTAAAAGAAAGTGGAAAAGTAGATAAATGAACCGTGGGGAATGACAATGATTTAAACGCCGGAACAATCAATGGGGATTTATTGATGATAAAAAGGTTGGTTTTGTGTTTCTTGTGTTCTATCTAACTTGATTTGTCTTTGGGGGGTTTTTCTACAAAATGCTTTATCTGGTTTGATAATTTCCCAGTAGATAAGGAACTAATAAACTAATACTATTGAAACAGTAAAACCTAAATGGGGTTGGGATTGACTGTTGTATGCAAGCATCGTAGTAGCAGTGCCGAGGCACGTGCTCAGTTTCTCTGTTTAGAAGCCATAGGTTGGGTTGTGTGTTGGGTATACATATATGTATCTGTATCTTTGTGTTTTGTCTCACCCCACCCATGTTGAGAACCTAGTGCTGAACACTCACATTTCATGGGAGAGGGTGTATTCCCCTTAGTTACTAGCTCCTTCCGGCTCCTTTTTCCATAGGCTGTGATGGCTTGAGGCGACATTACAACTAAGACTCTTCAGGAAGATTTTAATTGGTGTGATTTATGCCCATGAAACTTCAAGAAGGTTTCCTCTTCTTAATAATATTAGGATGAGTCCTAGGTGTGTTCGGGTGGGGATGTGATTTTGGTTTGTGAGGCGCAGGTTTGTGCGGGCGGGAAATGTGGTTTATGAGGCCCAGGTGTGTGTGGTGGGATGTGGGGCTTTTGAGGCCCAGGTGTGTGCAGGCAGGAAGATTGTTGTAGCATCAGGACTTTCTTTGTTATGAAGAGCAGCAAACTAGTGGGGGTGGGAATGGTGCGGGGTACCCAATACTATTGTTCTTATATACTATTAACTTTTTTTTGTTTTTTGTGAGTTTGGCTAGTGAGGTTGGGTGGATAGAATATCATGCTAGGTTTTCATTTCCTCTCTTGTTCTCACGAGACATTAGGATGTCTCCCCACTTGTGCATGAGAGCTTTAGCTTTCCCTACTCAGTATACTTGTATGCTCACCCTACCATTACTTTCAGGTTTCCTGGAGGACTACAAGGGCCGTACGAGACCCTACTAGTCGGGACAGTTGGAGTTTCTGCAGTTGTTGTACTCTTGTTTCTTTTGGTATTGAACTTTTTGAGTTTTCTTGTACTTGTACATTGTTTCAGAACTATTTATACATGCATGTGGGATTGTTTTGGGTTTATTTTTATTTACTAGTTCCTTTTTCTTTTGGTGTTTGACTCATACTATTTCCCGATCTTAAATAATAAAAAAGGTAATGCCTCCCATATTTTTGACAAATCATACCCTTGGTGATAGTCGGCACTCTGGGGCCTACTAGAGGCAGGACTCGGGGGTCATTATCTCCCTTTTACCATTACCAACTTAGGAGGGGAATCTTTGGTGGAAGGGGGTCGTGACAGAATGGTATTAGAGGTCATGGTTGAGAGATAGGTTGGAGTCTGTAGTTAGGAACCTTGAGGATTTAATGGGATGGTAGGGCATCATTTTTGGCTGATCTTGGTGTGTGACATAGGCCAGGAATGACCAGCTAGGACACGGGATTTTTGGGACCCCTGTGATCCGTTGCAAGGACTCTGAGCCTACCAGACGACTAAATGAGTCTACGTTGATTACAGGGTAGAGACCCTAGGGAAGGTACATGCATCATCGTATTTGTGTTTTACTTGATTTGGGTGTTCTGGGAAAGAAATTGAAATAATGTAATAAAATTAAACTGTGATGAATTTCCTTACTACTTGGGTTTATGCGATTTTTTGTTTACCGTACAGCTATGGCACCTGGATGTCATCACTGGGTGACTCAGATAGTCGAGGCCCACCAGATTCAGGCGGTCGATCAGTGGAGGATTGACCAAGAGGTGGAAGATGATCAGTGGCAGAAGACTTTCCATTCTTTCTAGCGACAAACCCTCAAAAAGTACGATGGTAGTACTTCATATATAGAGACAGAGGGGTGGCTTGAGGATCTAGGGATCTCTTTTACTTTGATCTATGCATTGAGGGTGTACTGGGTTCCCCTAGAAGTCAGTCAGCTAAGAGGTGCAGCGCGTCAATGGTGGATGCTCTACCTTGGGGAGTGGTTAGTGGCAGAGGTTTCGTGGGATGACTTTGTGAAGGAGTTCCGAGAGTAATTTTTTTCTTCCATGATCAAGGTAGAGAAGCGGCATGAGTTACTCTCCCTCCAGCAGGGGAGTATGTTAGTTCAATAATTGGGGATCAAGTTCTAGGATCTCTTACGCTTTGCTCCGGATCTCTTACCGGATGAGGAGTCTCAGGCGAGATGTTTGGAGGAGGCGCTTCGTGCTTCGCTCTAGTATGTTTTCACCCCCATCACCCTTCTGATGTACTTGGCAGTACAGAAGAAGGAAGATGTTTAAGAGAGGATTCACTTGCAAGGAGGTGCACCACGTGAGGGGATCCAGCCAGGTTCTTCGAAGGGGAAGGCAGTCAGCAGCAGGTCTCCTGCGATAGGACCATCCAGATTCTGGCCAGTAGGGAGCAAGCCCCAGCAGTTCCAGTTCAGATCTTTGGGTCCTCGTCCCATTTTCATTAGACTAGGTCTGAAGTGATTCACTTTCGGAGTTTTCGGGCACATTAAGAGTCGGTTCCCTACCCGAGCTCAGTACGATGGAGGTGGTAAGGTTCAGCGCCCACCTCAACAACACCATTTGTCGGCGAGGCCCTTCCAGCAGCAGTAGGACCCTGGTCCTCCGATGGCAGACATTGATGGAGGAGGCCAACCACAGTGTTCCCCTTAGGGACCTCGACCAGGGCATGGTCGGGGAGGTGGTCGACATCAGAGAGGCAGAGGAGCTGGGCGTGGATAGTTGCACGTAGCAGAGTTGGCAGCTCTGGCAGGACTAGAGGTGGTGCAAGTTACGATTTGTCTGTTCATCACTCTCATTTATACTTTGTTTGATACGGGATATTCACACTCCATTGTTTCATCTAGTCTAGCCCATGCTTTCAGTCTAGAAGTAGAGAGAATTTCCGTACCCCAGGTGCTGAATACACCAGCTGAAGGTCAGACCAGCGTATCTTGTGTTTGTCGGGGATGTGGGCTGATGTTGGGACAACATCTATCTAGTAGGGATATTCTTTTTCTATAGATGCATCCATACGATGTCATCATAGGCATCGACTGGATTTTTTTCTATTAGTGTCGTTATCGACTACTTCTGAAGAAGAGTCATTTTCTCCGACGTGGATGGGAAGCGTGAAGATTTTGTTGGTGAGAGGAGCTATCAGGTAGGAAGTTGGAATGTGAAGCCTCTCCATTCATAGTTAGGCAGGTTATCAGTGGTTTCAACTGATAAAAAGATGATGGATGTCCCAAAAGTTGTTGGGGAGTTCCTCGATGTTTTTCCCGAGAAGGTTATGACTCCCCCCCCTGACGTGAGGTTGAGTTCGGGATAGAATTACAACCTGGTGCCCATCCGATTTGGATGGCCCCTTATGGGATGGGACCTTCGGAGTTGCGGGAGTTGCGGATTCATATTGATGATTTGATGGAGAAGGGCTTTGTTCAACCCAGTGTGTCGCCATGGGGTGCTCCAGTTTTGTTCGTGAAGAAGGTAGATGGTGGTCTCAGGATATGCATAGACTACCGGAGGTTGAATCATGTAATAGTCAAGAACTGTTACCCCCATCCAAGGATAGATGATCTCTTCGACCAACTGAGGGGAGTAGGTTGGTTTTCTAAGATTTATCTATGATCTGGATATCATCAGATGAGGGTAAAGGACAGTGACATGTTGAAGACGACTTTCAGGTGGCGGTATGGGCCCTTCAAGTTTGAAGTGATGCCTATTGGATTTAAAAATGCACCAGCTATGTTCATGGGACCTGTGAACTTTTTCTTCCGAGAGTTTCTCGACTGGTTCATCATTTTGTTTATCGATGACATCCTGATCTACTCATGATCAGAGGAGGATCACGTTGAGTATCTCAGGGCAGTCTTGGAAGTCCTTCGACACCACCAGCTATATGGAAAATTTTCAAAGTGAAAGTTCTTGATGCAATAAGTACACTTCCTTGGGAACATTGTGTCTCAGCATGGAGTGTTAGTCGACCCGTCGAAGGTGGAGGCAGTTGTTTCTTGGGAAACACCCAAGATCATGGAAGTAGTTCGTAGTTTCCTAGGGTTGGCAGGTTATTATTAGTGGTTCGTTTTGGGATTCTCTCGAGTTTCTCCTCCATTAATATCTTTGAATAAGAAGGACCAGGTCTGCCTATGGAGAGAGCAGTGCCAGAAAGCTTTTGACTAATTGAAGGAGAAGTTGGTTGGTGCTCCAGTACTCAGGTTTCCAGAGGATGGGTTGATGTATGAGGTGTTTTGTGATGCTTCTTGCCTTGTTTAGGGGTGCATACTGATGTAGAAGAAGGGTGTGATCTGTTATGGGTCTAGGTAGTGGTGCCCCCACGAGTGTAAATATGTCATCCATGACTTAGATCGTGCATAAGTAGTGTTCTCATTGAAGATGTGGTGACATTACCTATTTGGAGAGCACTTTTTGGTCTTCTTAGATCACAAGAGCTTACGTTTTATCTTCTCCCAGCATAACCTGAACTTACGGTAGCAGAGATGGGTCGAGTTTCTTCAAGACTATGACTTAGAGATATCTTACACTTAAGTTAAGGGAAACATTGTGGCTGATTCCCTGAGTAGGAAGTCGCATAAGGAAGTGGTTCGAGAATCCGCTGATGCTTGTAAAGCGATGGGAGAGTTGGTTGCCTTGCACTTGGATGCAAGGGTAGAGGGTGTTAGAGGGTGTTTGTTTCAGATAACGGTGCAGTCCTCCTTGTTGCAGCAAGTGGAAGAGTCTTAGTGGGGAGACTCCAAGGTGGAAGTAATGCGGGGTCATATTGATAAGGCAAACACTCTAGAATTATGGTCAGAGGACAGCCGACATCAGATGCTTTTTCATGGAAGGTTGTTTCATTCGGAGGCGATGTGTGAGGGAGTTCTCTGTGAGTTCCATAGCTCAGCCTTGGCGTTACATCCGAGAGTTTCAAAAATGTACCAAGGCCTGAGGGAACTATTTTGGTGGCCCGGGGTGAAACGGGTAGTGGCAGAGTTTTTGGCTAAGTTCCTAGTGAGTCAGCAAGTAAAGGCTGAACACCGTGTTCCCAGTGGTTTGTTGCATCCTTTAGATTTCCCTCAGTGGAAGTGGTATGACATCTCAATGGACTTTTTCCCAAGACTACCTAGATCTCAGGGTGGTTATGATGCTATCTGGGTAGTGGTGGATCAACTGACAAACTGAACTCACTTATTATCAATTAAGGATTCAGGCTTGGTAAGTACCTTAGCACATATGTACGTAGATGAGGTGGTGCATTTCCATGTAGTTCCAAAGACTATCATCTCAAATTGGGATACTCTGTTTACCTTACGAGTCTGGAGGGCTTTACAACATGCTTTTGGCATCCAGCTATGCTTTAGCACTGCTTTCCACCCCTAGACCGATGGGCAGATAGAGTGAACTATATAGACGTTGGAGGACATGCAGCGAGCATGCGTTCTGGATTTCGGAGGATCATGGGTTTGACACTTTACTTTAGTAGAGTTTTCTTACAACAACAGCTTTTACTCTACTATTGGCATGGCACCATTTTAGGCTTTGTATGGAAGACCATGTCGTTCACCCATTTGCTGGGTAGAGGTTGGTGAGACAGGTGCTCTTGGGCTAGAGGTAGTACAGAGCACCACAGAGAAAGATCATATTTTGCATGAGAGGATGAAGGAGGCTCATGACCGAAAATAGTCTTACGTTGATCATAGGAGGAGTCCCTTGGAGTTTGAGGTGGGAGATCATTTGTTATTGAAGGTTTCCCCACAGGGGCAGCAGAGGTTTGGGAAGGGGAGTAAGATCTCCCCTAGGTTCATCGAACCTTTCGAGGTGTTGAAGCGTGTCCGTGAGGTGGCATATCAGCTGGCCCTACCACCTCAGTTGGAGAAGTTCATGATGTCTTCCACCTCTCCCAGCTTCATCGATACATACAAAACAACTCTCACGTTATTGGCTGGGGAGAGTTAGATATGGGAGGTGACACGACCTTCGAGGAACGACCATTTTGAATCTAGGATCATGAAGAGAAGGTGCTTTGTGGACGAACCATCACCTTGGTTCGTGTGTTGTGGAGGCATGGAAGCCTCTAGGAGAGAACTTTCGATCGAGAGGCTCAAATGCATGCTCAGTACGCAGAGTTGTTTTGACTTGTGTTTTTCTTTGTTCTTCTGATCTTTGTTTTGATGTTATACTCTATACCATTGATATATGGAATGCTTGGCTTGTTGGTTGTGAGAATTTTTGTTTCCTTGTTATCTGGAAGTGTGTAACAAGTTCGGATGTTTGGGGAAAGGGAAAAACTAGATACTTAATCAAGACGCATTAATTTGGATGCAAATGAACTCGTGCGGGCGAGTCAGTGCCACCTAAAGCGGATAATATCTTGACATGGGAGAAGGACTTCCCCAATCCATGTATTCTGGCATTGTGTTGGTTGTACGGTGTTCGCGGTAGTGTATGTTGGAAAAATCGTAATATATGGAAGTGGGAAGACCCAATTCTTAATCAAGACACATTAATGTGGATGCGATTAACCCCATGTAGGTGAGTCAGTGCCCCCTAAAGCGGATAATATCTCGACATAGGAGAAGGAATTCCTAACACCTATGATAAGGGTTCATGGATGGTTCCTGTTATAACGAGAGCCCTAAAAGGTATCTTGTTGGGTTTCTCTGGGTTCATTTTGAATTCTCGGGGAAGAGAATGTTTTAAGAGGTATCTTGTGTAATGGGACAGACCTCTCCGGCCCATTCCTTTGTCTAAAAGATGGTCATGAAGTGTTCTAGAGGGTAGAATGGACTTTTCCCACACTTTTCAGAATTTTTTTACTACATGCCGTGTGCCGTGTTGAAGCCGTGTTGGAAGACACATGGTGACCGTGTGGAATGGCTGAGTACACACCATGTACTTTTGTTTTTCTCGACTATAAAAGGAGGGTGCCTATCCTCCTTTTCAGATCATTCCTCTCCTTCCCTTTCCTTCAAGAAGAGCCCTCCTAAGAGACTCCAATACTCCTTTCTTCCATAACATCTTCATCCGAGCTCCAATTTATGATAAATCAGTGGCCACAATATCGTAACGATGAGGCGGAACTTCTGAGCTTGGATATGTTGTTTTCCCTTTAGCCTTTCCTTCCCATCTTTCACCTAAGAAGGTTTTTTCTGGGTTTTGACAGAAGTGACGGATGCTGATGGACGTATTCTAAAGTTGATCTGGGGGAGCGTTGTGGGCAGAACCTATTGAAATATGAATTTTACCTTTGTCTCTATAATTTTTTCATCATGTAGGATGGGTTTCCTCTTGCTTTCATGAGACATAGTTGAACCAGTTTAATGAAGTTAATAACTGGCTTAAAGAACAGGGATGGGGAAGTTTTTATGTTTACCATTGTTTACCCTTTTGTTATGTTGTGAATTGAATAGGCTTATTCCTACTCAAAATCCTAGTCATTGAGGGCCTTTTCATGCACAATTAAATGTTTCCAAATCTTTCTAGACAATTTTATGGAAACATTTTGGAATATGTAAATTCGTTAATCACGTAATGTTAGCTGATTAAATGAATATCTGGAACCCTTGTGTCATCACCCAGGTTGAGGAAAATGGAATAATAAACCTGTGGGTGTTGGTTTGGTTACATGGTGTGTGAAAAGGGGGGTGAATCCTAGGTCATGACAAATAGGATGGACAGAGGGGATTCGGTAAATGATATTAAAGGGGAAATTATGTCGCACGATCCTTGTTTTGTGATATGGTTGTGAAGATGTGGTTATAATGGCAGCATGGCTGGATTAATGGGTTATGATAATAAAAGAAAGTGGAAATGTTGATAAATGAACCATGGTGAATGATAATGAATTAAACGCGGGAATAATCAATGGTGATTTATTGATAATAAAATGGTTGGTTTTGTGTTTCTTGTGTTCTATCTAACTTGATATGTGGTTGGAAGGGTTTTTCTACGGAACTCTTGATCTGGTTTGATAATTGCCCAGTAGTTAAGGAAATAATAAACTAATACTATTGAAACATGAAAACCTAAATGGGGTTGGGATTTTTTGTTGAATGCATGCTTCGTAGTAGCAGTGCCGAGGCACGTGCTCAATTTCTCTGTTTAGAAGCCTTAGGTTGGGTTGTGTGTTTGGTATACATATATGGATCTATATCATTGTGTTTTGTCACACCCCACCCATGCTGATCACCTAGTGCCGAACACTCCCATTTCATGGGAGAGGGTGTTTTCGCCTTAGTTACTTGCTCTTTCCTGCTCTTTCTTCCATAGGCTATGATGGCTTGAGGCGACCTTTCTCATAAGACTCTTCGGGTAGGTTTCGATTGGTGTGATTTTAGCCCAAGACTCTTCGGGCAGATTTATTGTTCCCATGAATATTCAGCATGAGGCCCAGGTGTGTTCGGGCGGGTATGTGATTGTGGTTTGTGAGGCACAGGTGTGTGTGGGTGAGATATGTGGTTTGTGAGGCCCAGGTGTGTGTAGGTGGGATGTGTGGATTTTTAGGCCCATGTGTGTGCGGGCATGAAGAGTGTGGTAGCATCAAGATGTTTTCTATTATGAAGAGCAGTTAACTAGTGGGGGGGAAATGGTGTGGGGTACCCAATCCTCTTGTTCTGATATACTACTACCTGTTGTTTTTTGTTTTTGGTGAGCGTGGCTGGTGAGGTTGGGTGGATATAATTCCTTTCTAGGTTTTGGTTTTTTCTGTTGTTCTCATAGGACATTAGGATTTCTCCCCACTTTTGCACGAGAGATTTAGGTTTCCCTACTGAGTATACTTGTATGCTCACCCTACGTTTACTTTCAGGTTTCCAGGAGGACTACCAGGGTCATGCGGGACCCTTCTAGTTGGGAAAGTTGGAGTTGTTGTAGTTTTTGTACTCTTGTTTCTTTTGGTATTTCACTTTTTGAGTGTTTTGGTACTTTTACTTTGTTCCATAACTGTTTAAACATGCATGTAGGATTGGTTTGAGTTTATTTTCATTTACTCGTTTCTTTTTCTTTTGGTGTTTGATTCATCCTATTTCCCGATCTTAAAAAATAAAAAGGGTAATGCCTCCCGTATTTGTGACAACTCATACCCTTGGGGCTAGTCACCACTCTCGGGCCTACTGGAGGTGGGACTCGGGGGGGTCATTATCTCATATTCCCCATTGCCAGCTCAGGAGGGGCATCTTTGGTGGAAGGGGGTCGTGACAGAATGGTATCAGATGTGATCATTGATAGATAGGATGGTGTCTGGAGTTAAGCACAGTGAGGATTGCACGGGATGGTAGGGAAACAGTGTTGGGTGATCTTGGTGCATGACATAGGCCATGAAATACTGGCTTGGACACCGGATTTTAGGGCCCCCGTGATCCAATGCATGGACTCTGAGCCTACCGAACGTCTAAATAAGACTACATTGATTGCAGGGTGGAGACCCTAGGGAACGTACATGCATCATCATGCTTGTTTTTTACCCTATTTGGGTGTTCTGGGAATGAAATTGAAATAAAGTAATAAAATGAAACCTTGTGGAATTTCCTTACTACTTGGGATTAGGCAATTTTTTGTTTACTGTATAGCTATGGAACTTGGACGTCATCCCCTGGTGACTCAGACAGTTGAGGCCCAGCAGATTCAGGTGGTCGATCAGTTGAGTACTGACCGATAGGATGAAGATGATCAGTGGCAGAAGACTCTCTGTTCATTCCAAAAACAAACCCTCAAGAAGTACGAGGGTAGTACTTCGGATATAGAGACGGAGGGGTGGCTTGAGGAGCTAGGGATCACTTTTACTTTGATCCGTGCTCTGAGGGTGTACTTGGTTTCCCTAGCAGTCATTCATCTGAGAGGTGCAGCGCGTCAGTGGTGGACACTCTACCTTGGGGAGATGTTAGAGGCAGAGGTTCCATGGGCTGACTATGAGAAGGAGTACCCAGAGGAATTCCTTTCTTCTATGATCAAGATAGAGAAGCGGCAGGAGTTACTCTCCCTCCAGCAAGGGAGTATGTCAGTACGAGAATTGAGGATCAAGTTCAAGGATCCCCTATGCTTTGCTCTAGATCTCTTTCTGGATGAGGAGTCTCGGGTGAGACATTTGGAGGAGGCTCTTCATCGTTCTCTTCAGTATGTTGTCACCCCCTTCACCCTTCTGACGTACTTGGAAGTAAAAAGGAAGGCAGAGGTTGTAGAGAGGATGCACTCGTAGGGAGGTGCACCATGTGAGGGGATCCAGGAGGGTTCGTCAAAGGGGAAGTCAGTCAGTAGTATGTCTCCTGCGACAGGACCTTCCAGATTCGGGCCAGTAGGGAACAGGCCCCAGTAGTTCTAGTTCAGATTCGGGTCCTCGTCCCTTTTTCACGGTCCCAGGACCGTAGTGTTTCTCTTGAGGAGTTTTCCGAAACATTTATAGTTGGTACCGACCCGAGATCAGTACGGTGGAGGTGGGCAGGTTCAGCGCCCACCTCAGCAACACCAGTTGCCGGCGAGGCCCTACCAGCAGCAGTAGGACCATGCTCCTCCAAGGGTAGACTCTACAGGAGGAGGCCGACCTCAGGGTGCTCCTCAGGGACCTCGACTAGGGCTTGGTCGGGGAGGTGGTCGACATCAAAGAGGTAGAGGAGATGGGCGTGGAGAGTTTCACGTAGCAGAGTTCGCAGTTCCAGTAAGCCTAGAGGTGGTGTGATTTATGATTTATTTGTTCAGCACTCACATTTCTTCTTTGTTCGATTCGAGAGATTCACACTACTTTGTTGCACCTAGTCTAGCCCATGCTTTAGGTCGAGATGTAGAGAGACTTTCTGTACCCATGGTGCCGAGTACACCGGTTGGAGATCAGACCAGCATATCTTGTGTTTTCTAGAGATGTGGGCTGCTGTTGGGACCACATCGATCTAGTGGGGATCTTCTTTTGCAACAGATGCATCCATACGATGTCATCCTAGGCATCGACTGGTTATTTCTTGTAAGTGCTGTTATCGATTGCTTCCGAAGAAGAGTCATTTTCTCTGATGTGGATTGTCAGCGTGTAGCTTTTTTTGGCAAGAGAAGCTACAGGTAGGAAGATGGCATGTAAATCCTCTTCTTTCCATGTTAGGTGGGTTATCATTGGTTTTACCTAATACAAAGATGATGGATGTCCCAGAAGTTGTTGGGGAGTTCCTCGATGTTTTTCCCGAGGAGGTTGTGACTCTACCCCCCCCCCCCCCACCCCAACGTGAAGTTATGTTCGGGATAGACTTACATCCTGGTGCTCGTCCGATTTCGATGGATCCTTATCGGATGGCACCTTCGGAGTTGCGGGAGTTGCCGATTCAGATTGAAGATCTGATGGAGAAGGGTTTTGTTCGAGCCAATGTGTCACAATGGGGTGCTCCTGTTTTGTTTTTGAAGAAGGTATATGGTGGTCTCAGGCTATGCATAGACTACCAAAGGTTGAATCAGGTAACATTCATGATCTGTTACCCCCTTCCAAGGATAGATGATCTCTTCGACCAGCTAAGAGGAGCAGGTTGGTTATCTAAGATTGATCTACGATCTGGATATCATCCGTTGAGGGTAAAGTACAGTGACATCTCGAAGATGTCTTTCATGTGCATGAATGAGCACTTCATGTTCTTAGTGATGCCGTTTGGAGTTACGAATGCACCATCGGTGTTTATGGGACTTATGAACTTTGTCTTCCGAGAGTTTCTGGACCGGTTCGTCTTTGTGTTTATCGATGACATCTTGATCTACTCAAGATCAAAGGAGGAGCATATTGAGCATCTTAGGGAATTCATGGAAGTCTTTTGACACCACAAGATTTATGGGAATTTTTCGAAGTGTAAGTTCATGACGTAATAAGTACACTTCCTTGGGCACGTAGTGTCTCAACATGGAGTGTCAGTAGTCTCGTCGAAGGTGGAGGCAGTTGTTTATTGGGTGGCACCCAAGAGCATTGTAGAAGTTCGTAGTTTCTTGGGGTTGGTAGGTTATTATCGGAGGTTCGTTTTGGCCTTCTCTTGAGTTGCTGCTCCATTGACAGCTTCGACTAGGAAGGACTAGGTCTTCTTATGGAGCGAGCAGTGCCAGAAATCTTTCGACTACCTGAAGGAGAAGTTGATCAGTGCTCTAGTACTCAGGTTTCCAGAGGAAGGGTTGTTGTATGAGGTGTTTTGTGAAATTTCCTGGCCATGGTTTGGGGTGCGTACTGATGTAGAAGAAGGGTGTGATCTGTTATGGGTGTAGGCAGTTGCACCCTCACGAGTGTAACTATGCCACCCATGACCTATAGCTTGCAGCAGTAGTGTTTGGACTGAAGTTTTGGCGACATTGCCTCTTTGGGGAGCTCTTTGTGGTCTTCTCAGATCACAAGAGCTTATGTTATATCTTCTCCTAGAATGGCTTGAACATACGACAGCAGAGATGGGTCGAGTTTATCCAAGACTATGACTTTTAGATCTCTTACAATAAAGGTAAGGACAACATTTTGGCTGATTCCATGAGCCTGAAGTCACATAAGATGTGGTTCGGGAATCCGCTGATGCTTGGAAAGCGATGGGAGAGTTGGTTTCCTTGCACATGGATGCAAGGGTAGATGGTGTTAGAAGCTGTTTGTTTCATATGGCGATGCATTCCTCCTTGTTGTAGCAAGTGGAAGAGTCTCGGTGGGGAGAATCCAAGGCGGAAGTAATGTGGGATCGTATCGATCGAGGAAATGCTCTATAAAGATGGTAAAAGGACAGCTGACATCGGATGATTTTTCATGGAAGGTTTTTTGTTCCGGAGGCGATGCATGAGGGAGTTCTCTGTGAGTTCCATAGTTCAGCCTTGGCAGAACATCCTGGAGATTAAAAAATGTACCAAGGCATGAGGGAACAGTTTTGGTGGCCCGGGGTGAAACGGGAAGTGGTGGAGTTGGTGGCTAAGTGCTTAGTGTGTCAGTAAGTGATGGCTGAACACCATGTTTCCAGTGGATTGTTTCATCCTTTAGATGTACCTGAGTGGAAGTGGGATGACATCTCAATGGACTTCGTCACAGGACTACCCAGAGCTCAGGGTGGTTATGATGCTATCCGGGTAGTGGTGGATCGATAGACGAAATCATCTCACTTCATAGCAATTAAGGAGCCGGGCCTAGTGAGTACCTTAGCATAGAGGTACGTAGACGAGGTGGTGCGTTTTCATGGAGTTACGAAGACTATCATCTCAGATCGGGATACTCGGTTTACCTCACGAGTCTGGAGGGGGTTACAGCATGCTTTTGGCACCCAGCTATGCCTTAGCACTTCTTTCCACCCCCAGACTGATGGGAAGACAGAGTGGACTATCCAGACGTTGGAGGAAATGCTACGAGCATGTATTCTGGATTTCAGAGGATCATGGGTGTGACACTTGCCTTTATGTGAGTTTTCTTAAAACAACAGCTTCCACTCTATGATTGGCATGTAACCGTTTGAGGCTTTGTATGGAAGATAATGTCGTTCACCCATTTGCTGGGTAGAGGTTAGTGAGATAGGTGCTCTTAGGCCAGAGGTATTATAGAGAAACACAAAGAATGTTCATCTTGTGCATGAGAGGATGAAGGTGACTAAGGACCGACAGAAGTCTTACGCTGGTCGTCGTCGGAGGTCCTTGGAGTTTGAGGTCGGAGATCATGTTTTGTTGATGGTTTCCCCTCGACGGGGGAAATAGAGGTTTGAGAAGGGGAGTAAGCTCTCCCCTAGGTTCATTGGACCTTTTGATGCACTGAGGCGAGTCGGCGAGGTGGCATATCAGCTGGCCCAGCCACCTTAGTTGGAGACGGTTCATAACGTCTTCCACGTCTCCCAGCTTCGTCGGTACTTACACGACGACTCTCATGTTATCGACTGAGGAGAGTTAGATATGGGAGGTGATGCAACCTTTGAGGAACGACCAGTCAGAATTGAGGATCTTGAAGAGAAGTTGCTCCATGGATGAACCATCACCTTGGTTCGTGTGTTATAGAGGCATGGCGGCCTTGAGGAGAGCACTTGGGAGAGGGAGGCTCAGATGCACACTCAGTACCTGGAGTTGTTTTGACTTGTGATTTTATTTGTTTTCTGAGCTTTTTCTTGATGTTATACTCTGTACCTTTGATATATGGAATGCTTGGCTTGTCGGTTGTGAGAAATTTTGTTTCCTTGTTCTCTGGAAGTGTGTAACATGACCAAATGTTTGGTGAAAGGAAAAAACATGATCCTTTATCGAGACGCATTAATTCAGATGCGATTGAACCCATGTGGGCGAGTCAGCGCCACCTAAAGCGGATAATATCTCAACAAGGGAGATGGAATTCCCCAAGCCATGTATTCGGGCAGTGTGTTGGTTGTACGATGTTGTGGGTAGTGTAAGTTGGAAAAATCTTAATATATGGAAGTGGGAAGACCCAATTCTTAATCGAGATGCATTAATGCGGATGCGATTAAACCCAAGCAAGCGAGTTAGTTCCACTTAAAGCAGATAATATCTTTACATAGGAGAAGGAATTCCTAACACCTATGATAAGGGTTGTTGGTTGGGTTCCTGTTAAAATGAGAGCCCTAAGAGGTATCTTTTTGAGTTTCTCTGTGTTGGTTTGGAATTCTCGGGGATGAGAATGTTTTAAGAGGTATCTTGTGTAATGAACCGGACCTCTTCGGCCCATTCCTTGGTCAAAAATAAGGTCATGAAGTGTTCTGGAGGGTAGAATGGACTTTTCCCACACTTTTTAGAATTTTGTGACTACACTCCGTGTAGTGTGACTACACACCATGTACCACCTTGACGAGTAAACCCCATATTGAATCTGTGTCCTTGCTGCATGAAATAAATAAGTACCCACCGTGTAGCCCATCCTACACGTCGTGTAGTTTCTCCCCGCGTACGCATTACCCTCAAACCGTGTGTTGACCAGTCAACCATCGTGTACCGTGTGGAAGTCGTGTTGGAAGTCGCATGGCGACCGTGTGGAATGGCCGTGTACATGAAGTGTACTAGGAAGTACAAGTCGTGTACATTTTTTTTCTCGCCAATAAAAGGAGGGGCCACTCCTCATATTCAGATCATTATTCTCCTCCCCTTTCCTTCGAGCAGAGCCCTCCCGAGAGACTCAAAAGCTCATTTCTTCCATAACTTCTTCGTCCGAGATCTGATTTACGTTCCATCAGCGGCCACGAGATTGTAACAATGAGGTGGAACTTCAGCGCTTGGATCTGTTGTTTTCCCATTGGCCTTTCCTTCCTAGCTTCCACCTGAGGAGGTTTTTTTTGGGTTTTGACAGAAGTGACAGATGTCTTCTAAAGTCGATCTGGGGGAGCATTGTGATCAGAACCTGTTGAAGTATGGGTTTTACCTTTGTCTATCTAATTTTTGCATCATGCAGGATGAGTGTCCTCTTGCTTTCATGAGACATAGTTGAACCTGTTTAATGAAGATAAAAACTGGCTTCAAGAACGGGGAAAGGGAAGTTGTTATGTTTACCATTGTTTACCCTTTTGTTATGTTGTGAATTGAATAGGCTTAGGCTTACTGAAAATCATGATCGTTGGGGGCCTTTTCATGTGCAATTAAAGGTTTACCAATAATTCTAGACCATTTATGGAAACATTGTGGAATATGGAAATTGGTTAATCACATAAAGTTGGCTGATTAAATGAATATCTGGAACCCTTGTGTGATCACCCCGGTTGAACAAAATGGAATAATGAACATGTGGGTGGTGGCTTGGTTATGTGGTGTGTGAAAAAGGGGGGGTGAATCATGGTTCATTACGAATAGGATGGGAAGAAGGGTTGTGGTAAATGATATTAATGGGGAAATGATGTGACATGAGCCTTGTTTTGTGATACAGTTGTTGATATGTGGTTATA
Organism: Viscum album; assembly: GCA_963277665.1. Lineage (NCBI taxonomy): Eukaryota > Viridiplantae > Streptophyta > Magnoliopsida > Santalales > Viscaceae > Viscum > Viscum album. The sequence goes on from OY728125.1 coordinate 1,618,951,037, forward strand.
ATGGCAGCATGGTTGCAGTAATGGGTTATGATATTAAAAGAAAGTGGAAAAGTTGATAAATGAACCATGGGGAACGATAATGAATTAAACTCGGGAATAATTAATGGGGATTTATTAATGATAAAAAGGTCGGTTTTGTGTTTCTTGGGTTCAATCTAACTTGATTTGTGGTTGGCAGGGTTTTTCTAAGAAACGCTTGATCTGGTTTGATAATTCTGCATTAGTTAAGGAACTAATAAACTAATACTATTGAAACATGAAAACCTAAATTTGATTGGGATTGTTTGTTGTATGCACGCTTGGTAGTAGTAGTGACGAGGCACACGCTCTGTTTCTCTATTTAGAAGCCATAGGTTGGGTTGTGTGTTTTGTATACATATATGTATCTATATCATTGTTTTTGTCACACCCCACCCATGTTGAGCACCTAGTGCCGAACACTCACATTTCATGGGAGAGGGTGTTTTCCTCTTAGTTAATAGTAGCTTCCTGCTCCTTCTTCCATAGGTTGTGATGGCTTGAGGTGACCTTACACCTAAGACTCTTCGGGTAGGATTACTGTTCTCAAGAATCATCGGGATGAGGCCCAGGTGTGTTCGGGCGGGGATGTGATTGTGGTTTGTGAGGCCCAGGTGTGTGCGGGCGGGATATATGGTTTGTGACTCCCAGGTGTGTGTGGGAGGGATGTGTGGCTTTTGAGGCCCAGGTGTGTGTGGACAGGAAGAGTGTGGTAGCGTCAGGACATTCGCTGTTAGGAAGAGCAGCTAACGAGTGAGGGGGAAATGTTGCGGGGTACCCAATAATCTTGTTCTTATATACTACTACCTATTTTTTGTGTTTTTGGTGAGTGTGGCTGGTGAGTTTGGATGGATAGAATTCCTTGCTAGCTTTTGGTTTCTTCAATTGTTTTCAAGGGACATTAGGATGTATCCCCACTTGTCCATGAGAGAATTAGGCTTCCCAACTGAGTATACTTATATTCTCACCCTATAATTACTTTCACGTTTCCAGGAAGACTACCGGGGCTGTGTGGGACCCTACTACTAAGGATAGTTGGAGTTTTAGGAGTTTTTGTACTCTTGATTCTTTTGGTATTTCACCTTTTCAGTTTTCTTGTACTTGTACCTTGTTTCAGAACAGATTAAACATGCATGTGGGATTGGTTTGGGTTTATTTTCATTTACTTGTTCCTTTTTATTTTGGTGGTTGACCCATCCTATTTCCCAATCTTAAATAATAAAAAGGGTAATGCCTTCCATATTTGTGACAACTCATACCCTTGGTGCTATTCGCCTCTCCAGGGCCTACTGGAGGCGGGACTCGGGGTTCAATATCTCCCTTTCACCATTGACAGCTCAGGAGGGGCATCATTGATGGAAGGGGGTCATGACAAGTAGAAACACCACCACATGATTCTTATATAAATCATCCCCCTGTAGCTCTAGTAAATTAAATAATTTTGTAAGAAGAGAATGAAATAACTATGGGTGATGAAAAGAATGTTCGAATAGAGGACGCACATATTATTCAAGAATATGATGATGTGTTTCCTGAGGATTTACTTGGACATCCTCTGGAACGAGACATTATGTTTTCCATTGATTAAATTCCTTGTTCATGGCCCATACCTAAGGCCCCTTATAGAATGGCCACTGTGGAATTTGTGGAACTAAATAAACAACAATGGGAATTGAATAACAAATTATTTATTCATCCTATTGTTTCCCCATGGGGATCCCCTATTATTTTTGTTAAAAAAAAGATATAACTATGAGGTTGTTCATTGACAATAGAGAGATCAATTCAACAAAAATAAATAAAAAGTATCATATAACACACATTGATTATTTATTCTACCAATTTCATGGAGGTCAATAATTTCCAAAGATTGACATTGAATCTGGTTAACATCAATTGTGGTTGAAAAAAGAAGACATTCTGAAATCAAAATTCCGAACAAGGTACATGCATTATGACTTTACAGTAATTCCTTTTGGGTTGAATAATGAACCCTCTATCTTCATGGATCTAATGATTATATTTTCATGGAATGTCATCATGAACTTTTAGTTTTATTTATTTATGACATCTTAATATACTCCGAAATCTATAGAGATCATTAAAATCACATTAACATTATTCTAAAGACTCTTAGATGAAATGAATAATATGGGATATTTAGAAAGTTTTAATTATGTCTTTAGGAGATTTTTTTTCTTGGTCAAACGGTTTCTAAGGATAGAATATCTACTTATCCTTCAAAGACCAAGGCTATCTGATAATGGCCAGCACCGACTACTATAACTGAGGCATGCAGTTTTGTTGGTTTAGCAGGTTATTATCGACTTTTCGTCCAAATTTTTTTCCAGTTGGCTAACCCCTTAACCAAACTCACACACAAATGTGGAACATTTGTTTGGACAAAAGAGTCTGAATAATGTTTTGAATAACTGAAGAAAAGATTATTCAATGATCATATCATGACTCTACCATCAGGGAATGATGGGTTTTTTATTTATAGTGATGCTTCATAAGAAGGACATGGTTGTGTCCTTGTGCAGAATGAGAGACTTATTTACTATGCATCATGGAAGGTAATAATTCATGAAAAAATCAATCCCACTCATGATCTTGAGTTAGTAGCTGTAATTATTGCTTAAAAAATATAGAGACACTACCTCTATGGTGAAAAATGTGATATTTATAATGATCAAAATAGTTTGAAGTATATTATCTCACAAAATGTACTCAACATGTGGAAAAGGTGATGGCTTAAACTACTCAAGTATTATGATTGCACTATGCACTACCACCCAGGGAAGGAAAATAAGGTGGAAGATGGTTTGAGCAGAAATGATCATTGATTTTTGAACTATATGAGATTTGAAAGAGATCCTATTTTCATGGATATAGTAAAGATGGATATAATAATAACTGTGGATCGTGAAACATCAATGAATTTTCAAATGGTTTCCAAACCATCATTACTAGAAAGGATAAAAAGTTCTCAAACTAATGATGAAGAGTTTCAAAAGAAGATTAATGCTATAAATAAGGGGAAATTGATTCACTTCATTTATGAAGATTACATTTTGAAATTTTGTAAGAGACATTGTGTTATTGATATACCTAATCTAAAAAGGTAATTGTTGGATGATGCTCATTTCTATAATTTCTTTATACACCCCGGTAGCACTAAGTTGTATAGAGATTTGAAAAGAACATTTTCTGTGGGTCAAAATGAAGAGGGAGATTTCTGATTTTTGTGTCAAGATGTATGGTTTGTTAACAAGTGAAAGAAGAAAGGAAACAACCTAGAAGAGTCAGGCAACCACTTCCCATACCTGAGTGAAAATGGGATAATATTATGATGGAATTTTTCATGGGGATACCAAATACTCTTTGATGGAATCATGCAATATGGGTCATTCTTGATCATCTTACCAATTCATCACATTTTCTTTCTATAAGAGAAGATTTAACACTAGAATATGTGGCAAGAATGTTATAGATACCCAAATCTTTATGTACATGGAACTTACATTATTTTTGTGGAATACTTCATACATAACAAAAACATACACCAAAGGACCATAATATTTTAGTGTCTTTGGAAACTCGGAACATAATCTCCTAATAATGGTGAAATATCTTCAATATCTCCCATAAAGATATTCAACTTTTGTTTTCTTACCAAAAACTTTTCTTTATATCCTGGGAAAAATAAAACACAAAACCCGTGATCTCAAATTCTTAGTAAAGGTAATCATGGAGAAAATAAAATGAACCATATACATTTGAACCTAAAAAAAGAACATAAAGTTTAAATAACAAAATCTTGAGCAATGTCTTAATACATGGCAGTAGGTAAGGCATAGATCATAATGGATCATCAATCATGATAAAATAGAATGGGAATAAAACATGTAATTGTGGAAAACTATTAATCACATGATATGATTTCAATAGTAATCGAGGCATTACTGCCAAGACCATCTTAGTGGACAAAGTCCATTACTGAACCGGGTTTACTTGCCATTCCAGCCCTGTATTATTGAACTGGATTTAATTTCCATTCTAGCCATGATTATCTCATGAGATATAAATCATTACCTAATTCATTGGATGGAGATATATGACCCACCCATATCTTAATTAAATCATTTTATTCAGTGCCGGAAAATAAACATACAACATTCATAATAACCCAATGAATAAAATGGGTCTCATAAAAATTATCCCATCATAACATAATCAATTTAAAAGAAATGGATAACATTTCATCAAAAGAAAAATCTAACCTTGTAAATAATAGATACATTATACTTGAAACGTAAACATACTAAATAATGTCATCTTAGATGGAAAATAGTTTTGATAAAACACATGAAATGAATTCTTGAGGAAAATATCCTTTCTTCTTCAAAATCATTTTCTTTTCAAAAATGCCATGAAATTTTAAAAGAAAATGATTATTTTTGAAAATAATCATGAAATTTTGTAGAGTAATATTCATTGAAATAAGTCATTATGAAACTTTCATTCATGCCGTATAAGTTAAAAAAACATTTTTCTTGTAATTTTTTCGGAAAAGTCAAAAAGTACCTCGTATGGTAAAGAAAAGATAGATTCCTTCCCACTACATGGTAAAAGTCAAAATGGTGTAAACATGACTTTAAAGATACATGTAATAATAGTAAACACTTTATGAAAACATTCTTATAAAGCACAGACATGGATGATAATTATAACCCCAATAAATACTTACTTATAAGATATCTCGGATAAAAATGAGATTGAAAAATAATCCCTTACCTTATATCCAATTTCTTCCATATGTGTCTGATACTCCAGTATAGTGGGTTTAAACATATTATTAACTCGTAATAAAACTATAATAATATGTATGATATCATATGTGATTCACTTCTGACTTTATATTACCCGTTCTTTTGTCAATTCCATGTGGAAGCAAAGTTTTGGGTAAAATAATTTCATTTTTCTTACGTGTTTGGACTTGTTATTCTTGATATCATTACTTATAACCAGATTTACATAATTATATAATGTAAAACATGATTTTTATATTATATATATTCACCATATAAATATATATTATATATCGATAAATGGAATGAAATACACCATTCATGGAGATGGTACGCTGTATGTACGCATGAATGCTGTTTTCGTTTCCTTATTGAATTGAATGGAATTAAGTAAATGAAACATATATGTACATAAATCCAGTTTCATTATTATTTCATATCATTGATGATTATTTATTATATATATTATAATCATTCTTGAATGGTTAACATAGATAAAGAATCTCATCGAGTAGTGGACATGGTAATCTGTACGTACACACAAGCAATGATATCGTTCTCATAATTATTGAATGGTATTGGAGTAGATTATATAATATCTCAGAATTAGTATCATGTTATTATAATCATATACAGTTATTCTTTCCACCATTACACCCATCCAAGTAAGTTGGTGGTGGAAAAGAGATTACACCATGGCGTGGAGATGGTCTTATGTACGTACGCACACGCAGTGATTTCATTTTCCATTGGATGGATAGAAGGTGAAATGTGATTTTTTTAATATTTATAATGACATATCATTATATGAGTGATACTAATGTTATTACTTTATAATGAAACAAATAAAGAAGAGTATGTAGAAGAAGAAATAAATTTGAAAGAATCGGTAAAGGATATTACCTATTCTTCGACGCCCCTCTTCTAAACCTCATATTAGGGCACTAAATATTGACATTGAAGAATATCAAAAAGATTAGTATGTTTATATGTAAGTGTAGAAGATAAATTGGCAGTTTTGGGGCGAGCATGAAGGCTCAATGTGGTTTGAGAGGAGATGAAGGAGGTGCCCTTTTATAAGGGAGGAGAGGGGCGCTTTTAAAAACATAAGAAATATTAATTTATAATAAATTCAAACCCCCAGTAAAAACCACTGAAAATGAATCAAGTCCGAAAATTAGATGACATATGGTTGTAAAATCATCAACCAATAATATTTAGACAAGTTGGTAATTTATTTTAATCATTATCAACTTGATTTATCCTTATTTAATCTATTTAATTTTATTTTTTGTAATAAAATTCTAAATTTTAAAGTGTAATAAATAATTACTTATGTGTTGTTAATTTTTACATAATTGGATACTTTATGACATTTTAGACCATATAGATTTTAATTTATAATTTTTAAATGTTTTTATTTTATTTTTTAACAATTTTATAATATGTTATTTTTTTAAAACAACAATAGTGTCAATTTTGACACTATTAATTTATTTGAATTTAAATAAAATCCACACAGAGGATATATTCAAAAAAAATATTTAATAGACTTCTATCATGTCATATTCATCTATAAAATTTTTGTAGAACATTAATTAGTTAATATAATATTTAGTTTAATACTTGTAAAATCATTTATTTGATATTTCACTTAATAAAATAATTACTACAACATTTTTGTAAAATTATTTAATATAGATATTTGTTGCATAAAAATTAAAAATAAAATTCTATGATGTAGAAGAATTTACGATATTCCACAAAAATAATTTTACTAGAATTTACAATATTAAAATCACAACATTTAAATTGTTATATTTATTAAATTATGAAGGAGTCAACTTTGACATCATTTAAAATAAAATAATATAACTATCATAATAACATTTATAATGCTTAAAATGGTCAAATATTCGACCATTGGATGATTATAGATTACATGTACACACCCAATATGTTTTGGTCAGTTTTTGGTTCTTTTTTATGTACGCTATTAGTTTAATAAAAATCGTATTATTGATTTTTTACTAAATAAACAATATCTGCATGACTATTGTGTCATTATTAATGATAATTATTTAATCCTTAAAAAATATAAATAAATTCACATGATGTATATAATTTTATTATATTTTTTATGATTATTTATTTTTTAAGTTTTAGGATGTTTGTCTCTAAATTAAAATTATTAAACTTATAAGATATAAGATAGTGACATGTTTTCACTTTCATTGGTTTTAATAATAATTACAACATTTCCATGGTCAAAAGTCCATTAAATGAATCTATTTAGACCCATAGTTGATATGGTTTGACTTTTACTCATCCAATAGAATTTGCACAGGTGATAGGGTAATTTTATAATCTTATTTTTACCCTTAATTACCAGATTTACCTTTAACTATGGTAAATAAAATTTACCGTAGTTATTATTCATAATGCCTAAAAATAAAAATTACTCTATTAAAATAATTCAGAACTACTAATTCTAAATATAAAATCCATTTTTCCAAATTCAAAACACAGAAGTCTTAGTATTTAATTTAAAATAAATCCCCCTTTTGAGAAAATGGGTTTTAAATGTTAAAACGTTGCAAAAGATTGAAATGCTTTTACCTATTAATTCAATGTAAAATTAAAGATAATGACTTACATTATAATAAATGGTATAAAATATATTTTATTTATAATTTAAATCCATTCAATATTATAATTTAACCATATAAATTATATTGATGAAAAAAGTTGTTTTTAATTAAAATTTACCGTATTTTTACTATTCTTTAAAATATGAATGTTATCAGAATCATTTCAAATATTTATCCAAAGTAAATTATTATATCCTAATTAAAAAAGGAGATGTTTTATTTATTAAATTGAACTTATAAACATGTTAAAAACTAGATTTAATTTGAGTGCTCCATCAAAAGGCCGCAAAACTACATTTTTTTAAATAGTTATTTTACTTGAAAAAATTATTTTGTTCTCATAAAATTTTCTAGATAATGTGTAAGCTGAATGATAATGTTATAAAATTTAAAATGTAGTTAATACTATTTAAAACATCTAGTTCATAATAATATATCGTTGTTTAGTGAAACTCGGTATTGCGTACAACACATGCTATCGAGGAAGTTCTCTCTTGTGTTTGTGTATACTACAAGCTAATACAATGTTGTGTATAGTGCAAACTATTATTTTTGTAGTTTACAACAGAAGAAATCAAATAAATTAAAAATAATATTTCTCATAAAATCTCTGGGTGTTACATTCTAACCAACTTAAGATGAATTTCTCCCTCGAAATTCGTTGGGGTTTTAAATGGTTTACTACATGAAAGTTTCTTTCATTGAAACCCACATCATAAAATAGGAATACTAAAACTTAATTATAAAAAGTAAAGTAAGAAACATAATGGTTACCCAAATTAACTCATCACTAGGATTCCACATAGAAGAACATAGGTGAAAACATGGATATGGAAGGAAAATATAACCATCCAGTTATGATTGAGAGTGGTAGAGAACATGGCTATGAAAAAGCCAACAATGAAAAAGGTATAAATTTGTGATGATCTAAGGTACCATTTGATTCATCAAATATGAGAGTATTAGGAAATCATTTTTGGGTTTCAATATTATTTCCCTAAAGCTGATGAATTTTTGCATAAGGATAAATACTTACTTGATTTTAGTGTAATGTCACCGTTGGTCATTCCATGAACAATTTCCACTTCATCTCTTATTTAAAGAAATGATGTTGAATTTGTCCTTCTGGAAATGTTATCTGATAATCCGATAGATTTATAGGTTATTCCATCTATCACAAAATGTTAGAAAAATATATTAAATATACATAAGTCCATCTATGATGAGATTAACCATATATGATATCAAAAATGGACTTATACTTCAACTATCATACCACTGAATAAAATAAAAAAAAATTCTACTAACTAGAGACTTTCTATAGGCCAGTGGTAGGAGATAAAAGCATATCGCACTTCGATTGTGGGTAAGATTCCCGCAACCTTGTCAGACACAATGGGTTTTTTCCATCCTGCAGGTTGTCCTTTTTCTAAAAAATCCCCATTATAACATTCTAGAAATAATATCAGGAAAATGTTCTAGACTGAAAGAATACTATTTGATGTCCAACATAGTCCCTTCCAATCTTTAGGCTTATCGAAAATACTTCTATCTAATATCTTAGTATAATGTACACAATTACTAGAAATTTCATCTACCGAGCATGTGAATACCATCATTTAAAATACGATATATCTTGTTGGTCACGTTACAAACATGTGAATACCTTAATTGTGTATTCTCTTGAAAAATGAATAATCATTGAACCTTTTTGAAAACATGAATGTTTTCAAAAGTTAACTCTTTCCACACACCAAATTCCAAAAAAAATCCATATACTCAAATCATGATATCACATTGTCCTTTTATATGTCAATAGATCATGAATATTATCAAAAATATTATTTTCTCCTTATCCCTTCATTATGTGCATATCATCTTATTTCCAAAAATATTTCAATCACTTTTCATGGTTACCGGTACCATTATATTATTGAAAACCACAATAATTCAATACATAGATATTTCAAGATTCCACGATTCTATAAATGAGACACCACAAAATTATTTTCGAATCCAATTAAATAAACACTTAATCATTCCACCACATCGTTGTCGTACTCAACAACGCCAATAGTGATCGCATGTGACTTCCCTTTTTCCTTTTCCTTAGGTGGTTGTTGATGTCGACATCATTAACCCTTGGATTAGGGTATTGTTTAGCATAATGCCCCATTTCCTTGCACTTGTAGCATTGAAGTGTTGGTGGTGCATTCTCTATAGTCTTTTCTCTATTCACGTCATTATAATCCCTTTTCCCATTACTTCAGCACACAGCTTCTCGATGACCTTCTTTTCCACACTTGGAACATTTTCTATTACCTTTTTGAAAATCTCTACTATGCTTCTTTCCACACATTGAGCATAAAGAAAAATTCACCTTCTTGTCACCATTGTTTTGAGATTTTTTTTATTGAACTCCATCTTTTGTTTCTTATCAAAATCGTGATATGGATATGTAACACTAA